>OX382221.1:10000-1468250 GCA_947507515.1 Eulithis testata
TTGTAGGAAGCGTGCAACGGAGCACCCAGTCATAGCCTATGTTCCACAGGAGTGGTCCTAAGACCGAACCCTGTGGAACCCCACAGGAAACACGGCGGTGTCTCAGACCGTCACGTCCCTCGACAAGGACCTCGCGGTCCTGGAGGTAGTCAGCCAACAGCCTCCGCAGATACAATGGGACTCCATGGTAACGGAGTGCTTCTCTAATCGTTCCGTGTGGGAGGCTGTTGAAGGCGTTAGCGATATCGAGCGAGACTGCTAACGCCTTTTGGCCTTCACCAACCGCATCCTGAGTCCACCTTTTAAGCCACAGCAGGGCGTCTATTGTAGACCTAGTAGCCCTGAACCCATATTGAGCATCAGAGAGCCCAGGTCCAGGCCCCTCCAAATGCCAGATGACACGGGTGGCTACTATTCTCTCTAGCAGCTTACCCGTATCATCCAACAAGACTATAGGCCTATACCCGGAAGGTGAGTCGGCAGCTCGACCTTCCTTCCGTAGCAGGCATAGTCGGCCGTCCTTCCATAGTTTCGGAAACCGCCCCGACGCAAGACAGGCATCAAACAGTTCCCGAAGCTGACCACTCATCTTCTTCAGGGCAATCCTGAGGACTCGCCCCGGAATCCCGTCTGGACCTGGTGCAGTCTTTTTGCCTCGTAGGCGGTCGACTACTACTTCCATTTCAACCTCTGAAATAGGTGGAATGGAGGCCGGATCCAGCTCCTCGAGAGAGGACGGAGCCATCGTCGGAGGGATAAAGTGAGAGCTATTGTCGGGGAATAGCCCCTCCAAGACCCTGTCTAGGAGCTCTGGCTCTAGAGACTCCGCAACCGGGGCCGTCTGCCCACGGAACTTTTTCCGAGCGGCCTTGTACGGACGCCCCCAGGGATCCCTGTCAAGGCTCTCCAGAGCCTCGCCCCAAGCTTGAGACTTAGCCCGGCTGATGGCCAGTTGCAGCTCCCGCTTTGCTTCGCGGTACTCGCTATGCAGCTGTCCTTCAGCTGTTAACTCGTTAGTCGACAGCTCATCGTCCGTCCGGCCGTTGCGCCGCCTCCTGCAGCGGGTGTAAGACCGCCGCTTTCCGGAGCATATGGTTCGGAGGTCCGATATCTCCGCGCTCCACCAATACACCTCACGGCGGTCCGGACGGCATCGGGACCGCGGCATGGCCGCATCGCACACAGCCGTCACTGCTTTGCGAAAGTGGCTCGCTGCTGCGTCCACTTCCAGGTGCGCGGGTGCAGCCAACCACGACTGAACTAGCACCGCCTCCTTTGCCAGTTCAACGTCGAGACGGCTAATCGCCCAGCGTGGGAAGGCCGCTCGTGCCGCGCGCCGAGTTGCTCTTTGATTATGAGAGGTGGGAATCACGAACCTTATATATTTATGGTCCGAGAGAGTTTCCTCCTCCGACACCCTCCAGGAACAGACATGCGCCGCTACAGCCGGGGTGGCGAAAGATAAATCCACCACGGACCCCCCGTTATGTCGGACGCATGTGTGGGCCGATCCTCTGTTCAGCAGGATTAGTCCTGTGGCAGTCGCCCACTCCCTGACAATCTCCCCGCGAGAGTCAGTGGAGGGGTTGCCCCAATCCCGAGCTTTGGCATTCAAGTCCCCCATGAGAAGGACCTGACGCGGTGCCTGCCTTCTTATCACTGCGGCCAAGAGGTCCATGAAGGCCTCTAACTCCGCAGCGGTTTTGTTGGGAGAAAAGTAAACGCCGATAACTGCGTACTCTCCCCACTTAGCCACCACATAACCTGAGCCCCTCTCTACAACTGAGAGGACGGGGGCATCACCCGATCGTCCTATAATAGCAACGGCACCGTCCATGTCCCCAGCCCAGCAGGGATGAGGGGGAACATAATACGGCTCCGCAACTACTGCCACATCTATTTTCCACTGCACCAGGGTCTGCATAAGCAGGTCTTGAGCCCCAGCACAGTGGTTTAAATTCGTCTGGAGGAAGTTGTGATGTCGGACTTGATCCATCAATCCGACATTACAACCTCCTCACTCGCCGTTTGGCGTTCACCTCCGGGGGCAGCCTGCTGTGACGCTGTAGGGGTGGCCTGGGTCCTTGCGGCCTTTCCCTTCTTCTTTGGAGGGGTACATTTTCGACCCCCCATTACGTGCCCAGAAGGCCTACCCAGCTCCGCGCAGATTGCGCATCGGAGGTCGACCTTCTCGCAGTTAGCCGCCCGGTGGCCAGTGCCTCCACAGCGGAAACACAAATCTCCTCTATCAGCCGACGACTCGGGACACTGGGGGCGCGTGTGCCCTAGTCCCATGCACCTGTAACAACGCATAGGAAGCGCGTCCAGGGCTACCACTCTTACCGAGCTCCACCCTACCAAGAGCCTGCCTTTGGCCAGCACAGCTTTGGCTGCCGAAACTGGGCAGGAGACAAGGACGGAGCCGGCACCGCCCGATTGACGGCGGATCTCCCCAGTCTTTATGTGCGCCACGTCGCAGCCACCCGCTTTGGCGACTGCCACCACCACTTTCTCCTTAGTGGCCGCATCGTCCAAGCCTATGATTCTTAAATCAACCGATTTAATAGGCCTGGCGATAGTGGCTACCTCCGACAGAACCCCGTGGAGCCTCTCCGCGAGTCTATCCGCCTTCTCACCATTTTGAGACCCTGGGATCTCAAACAGCCTAGCTCCTGTGGCCGTTTGGCGGAATCGGAGCTGGTCAATCCCCAGTTCCTGGATGTTGACCTTCTCCTGTGCCTCTTGGATCACGTCATGGTATGTGACCCCTTTCTCCACGGCTTCAGGTTTCAGCGCCAGCACGACAGCTGCGGACTTTGGGGGCCTCATCGTCGCCGACTTGGCTGCCGATTTGCGCTTAGGTTCCGGCTTAGCGCTGGAAGCACGAGCTCCAGTGGGGGGTGCAGGAGCTGCAGGAGACTTTCCTTTACCCTTTCCCTTGTCCTTCTTTTTGCCTTTCCCCACCACTGTAGTCCATTCGGCATCCGACCGAGGGACAGCGGAGGGGGTAGCCTCGTTGGTGTTTTGGGTCCCTGTGAGGGGGCCCGCGGCTGGTGCCACTGGAGTTGCAGTGGTAGTCTTTGCGGCCTGCTTGTTAGCCTGCTTGCCTGCTTTAGGGGCGGCGGGCTTAGAAGCCATCTCTGGCTCCGGCTTGCGTGGAGCGGCAGTTTCTGCCGCCCTCTTGGCGTCCGCTCTGAGAGGCGGACGGACCGTCTGGGCAGGTAGAAGCCGGTCTTCAATCCCCGCAAAACGAGCATCCATCATTTGGCCAAGCGTACTGGTTAAGGAGCGCTTCAGCTCCTCTACCAAATCGACCGCTCCCAGCACGGTGGGAAAGGTCTGCGTCTCAGTGGCAGCAGCAGTGGCAGCCGTTGTGGCGGCAGCTGCTTGCGTCTTGGCCTCGGTGAAACCACGACGCAGTGCCTTCATTTCTGCCTTACAGGCCTCAACTTCCAGAAGCAGGCGGCTGTTTTCTGCTCTGAGCCGCCTCGTCTCTTCCGCCTCGCTCCTGTTTGCCAAGAGCTCAACCATTTCTCTTAGAGTCGAGGCAGAGTTCTTTAGCCTGCCGACAAATTCTCCCTTAAGGTTGCCAGACCTCTTGGCAACCTCTAAGATGCAGTTGAGCTTCTCGCCCGCCTGCACCTTTAACTCCTGAGCGTTAAACCTACTGAGGTCATCTGTATCGTTGGAGACACTGAACCCAGTTTCAATTTCGGCATGGCTGGCGGCAGCAGCAGCCGGCCCCTTCTTATACTGCCTGCTTTCCAGGACATCCTCCAACAGAACCACGGCTGGCTTCAAGTAGTCCTGTCTAGAAGGGCCAGCCTTCACGGGCCCTCCCTTGTTTTTCCTGACCCGGATAGCAGCCACCTTAGCAGCCGCAGTCCCCTCAGCTTCCGTGTCGTCTGAGTCCAGAGACCCAGGCACTACAAACAAAGAAGACGGTCGTTTCCGACGACTGCTGGTCCTGCCTCTAGTCTCCATGTCGCTAGTCCCCTCTTGCTCTGAGCAGGAGACCACATCTACGGAAGCGCGGTTTGCTCTCCGGATGTTCCCGTCACTTTCCTGGAAATAGCCCTGAGAAGGGCTTTTTACAAACTTCCCAGTAGCGTCTCGCGGCGATTTAGCCTTCGCTACCGCGACACGTCCTTCTTCTAACACAGGACTTCTGTCCCGCACCTTCTCGGCGCCCTCACGCACAGATGCGCACATCTCCTCCTCTCCACGGCTGAAACAGCCCACGTCATTTAGGTTTTTTATTGTAGTGTCCATATTAGTTCCCACGAGTAGTGAGGAAAGTGGTCGCCCCGGGTAGAGCCTCTTACACCGGGGAAGGTATATACTGCGGAGGTCCCAGGTATCCGCAGGTTTTTACGTGTTTTCTCACGGGTTTTGTATCGAGATTTTCCCTTCTCAGGCCGGCCAATTAAGGCAAGCCCTCGTCGGGCCCACACAATAACGACGTACCCTCTTAGCGCCCGGAAGAGGGTCTTTGAAGTTAAAGTGTGGACTCGGTTGGAGAGTGGCGTAGCTCTCCGGCGACCCTGAGCGACACGGTAAAACCGTGCCTCCCAGTCCGCCAAAACCAACCGCACGAGCTCTACAGCCCGTAGCCCATGTCGGGCTCCACAAAATGCGCTGCACAAAACCCTCCCCTCAAGCCTTTCCGTATGGGTATACCTGCGGTATAGCCTTGAGGATCATTGGGATGTGCGCGCCCACCGCCGCCTACTCCGCGGCCTGCGTCGGGTTATTGGCCACCGCTAACAAGATCCCACGAGTGAGAAGTTATTAGCGGTGTGTACCAGGGTGCACCAATCCGCGACTGCTACCGTTCCCCCAGGACGAATCCAAAGGGAAAAGTAACAGCGCAGACCTCTTGGAGGTTACCCGACCTAGCACCCCAACCTAACCTAACCTAACCTAACCTAACCTAACCTAACCTAACCTAACCTAACCTAACCTAACCTTTTTTTTTTTTTTTTTTTTTTTTTTTTTTTTTTTTTTTTTTTTTTTTTTTTTTTTTTTTTTTTTTTTTTTGCGCTGGGGAAATGCAAATGACGCATCCCCCCTCCACTGGAGAGTGACAAGGGGGGTATGTGGGACTCCCCGGCCTCCCCAAGGCCGGTATACCCACTAAAAACCCAGCGGCGCTCCTGCGTCGTCTTAGTGGGGGGGACTGGGAAACCGGCAGAGCCTTTACATCCAGTCCCTCCCCGACGAAGCCCGCCATTACAGCGGGGCCCGCACGCCCCTCCCCTGCAGGGTGGGGCCTGGGAACGGCAAGCGACTCGGCCGTTCCCGTCCGCCCGCAAAGGTGGCGAATGTGTGCAATGCGGGGCCGGGGCTCCATGTCGGCCCCGCCATTCGCCACCATGCGTCAGAGCGGCGCGGGACAGTTCCGCGTCGTCCCGCGCCCTCTTCCCCGCTCGGGGGCCCAAGGCCCCCCCACGAAGCGGCGCAGGAGTGTTCCGCGTCCTCCCGCGCGCGCTTCGCCGCCTTCTATGGGACCGCTCGTCCCCCACGAAGCGGCGCAGGAGAGTTCCGCGTCCCCCCGCGCGCGCTTCGCCGCCCCCTTCTGGGACCAGGTCCCAGAAGGTCGTCCGGGCCACCAAACAAGGGGGCCCGGACCCACCTGGGTAGACCGAAGTCTACCCTGCCTCATCACACTGTGCCCTCTGCTACTCAGAGGGACACGCGGAGAGGCCCACCGTGTCGAGTTATTGGCCACCGCTAACAAGATCCCACGAGTGAGAAGTTATTAGCGGTGTTTACCAGGGTGCACCAATCCGCGACTGCTACCGTTCCCCCAGGACGAATCCCAGGGGACAAGTAACAGCGCAGACCTCTTGGAGGTTACCCGACCTAGCACCCCAACCTAACCTAACCTAACCTAACCTAACCTAACCTTTTTTTTTTTTTTTTTTTTTTTTTTTTTTTTTTTTTTTTTTTTTTTTTTTTTTTTTTTTTTTTTTTTTTTTTTTTTTTTTTTTTTTTTTTTTTTGCGCTGGGAAAATGCAAATGACGCATCCCCCCTCCACTGGAGAGTGACAAGGGGGGTATGTGGGACTCCCCGGCCTCCCCAAGGCCGGTATACCCACTAAAAACCCAGCGGCGCTCCTGCGTCGTCTTAGTGGGGGGGACTGGGAAACCGGCAGAGCCTTTACATCCAGTCCCTCCCCGACGAAGCCCGCCATTACAGCGGGGCCCGCACGCCCCTCCCCTGCAGGGTGGGGCCTGGGAACGGCAAGCGACTCGGCCGTTCCCGTCCGCCCGCAAAGGTGGCGAATGTGTGCAATGCGGGGCCGGGGCTCCATGTCGGCCCCGCCATTCGCCACCATGCGTCAGAGCGGCGCGGGACAGTTCCGCGTCGTCCCGCGCGCTCTTCCCCGCTCGGGGGCCCAAGGCCCCCCCACGAAGCGGCGCAGGAGTGTTCCGCGTCCTCCCGCGCGCGCTTCGCCGCCTTCTATGGGACCGCTCGTCCCCCACGAAGCGGCGCAGGAGAGTTCCGCGTCCCCCCGCGCGCGCTTCGCCGCCCCCTTCTGGGACCAGGTCCCAGAAGGTCGTCCGGGCCACCAAACAAGGGGGCCCGGACCCACCTGGGTAGACCGAAGTCTACCCTGCCTCATCACACTGTGCCCTCTGCTACTCAGAGGGACACGCGGAGAGGCCCACCGTGTCGAGTTATTGGCCACCGATAACAAGATCCCACGAGTGAGAAGTTATTAGCGGTGTTTACCAGGGTGCACCAATCCGCGACTGCTACCGTTCCCCCAGGACGAATCCCAGGGGACAAGTAACAGCGCAGACCTCTTGGAGGTTACCCGACCTAGCACCCCAACCTAACCTAACCTAACCTAACCTAACCTAACCTTTTTTTTTTTTTTTTTTTTTTTTTTTTTTTTTTTTTTTTTTTTTTTTTGCGCTGGGAAAATGCAAATGACGCATCCCCCCTCCACTGGAGAGTGACAAGGGGGGTATGTGGGACTCCCCGGCCTCCCCAAGGCCGGTATACCCACTAAAAACCCAGCGGCGCTCCTGCGTCGTCTTAGTGGGGGGGACTGGGAAACCGGCAGAGCCTTTACATCCAGTCCCTCCCCGACGAAGCCCGCCATTACAGCGGGGCCCGCACGCCCCTCCCCTGCAGGGTGGGGCCTGGGAACGGCAAGCGACTCGGCCGTTCCCGTCCGCCCGCAAAGGTGGCGAATGTGTGCAATGCGGGGCCGGGGCTCCATGTCGGCCCCGCCATTCGCCACCATGCGTCAGAGCGGCGCGGGACAGTTCCGCGTCGTCCCGCGCGCTCTTCCCCGCTCGGGGGCCCAAGGCCCCCCCACGAAGCGGCGCAGGAGTGTTCCGCGTCCTCCCGCGCGCGCTTCGCCGCCTTCTATGGGACCGCTCGTCCCCCACGAAGCGGCGCAGGAGAGTTCCGCGTCCCCCCGCGCGCGCTTCGCCGCCCCCTTCTGGGACCAGGTCCCAGAAGGTCGTCCGGGCCACCAAACAAGGGGGCCCGGACCCACCTGGGTAGACCGAAGTCTACCCTGCCTCATCACACTGTGCCCTCTGCTACTCAGAGGGACACGCGGAGAGGCCCACCGTGTCGAGTTATTGGCCACCGATAACAAGATCCCACGAGTGAGAAGTTATTAGCGGTGTTTACCAGGGTGCACCAATCCGCGACTGCTACCGTTCCCCCAGGACGAATCCCAGGGGACAAGTAACAGCGCAGACCTCTTGGAGGTTACCCGACCTAGCACCCCAACCTAACCTAACCTAACCTAACCTAACCTAACCTAACCTAACCTAACCTAACCTAACCACTGGGCGCGATTGAAAGGCTGTATCAGTTAGTTAAAGAATCGGAAAGTGACAAAGGAGAAAAGAAAGTGAATGAATCGGTGAAGGAAAAAGAGCCAGAAAAGGAGGAAAAGCAAGAGAAAGAGGGGAGAAAGGAAGAAAAAGAGCTTGTTATGAAACTGGAAGAGCATGCAAGGTTGATAAGCGAGAATAGTGCAAGGATGGAAAAGTTACAGGAAAAGATGGAATTACAGCAGGAGAGAATGGAAAAACAGACATACGCGAGTGTAGCAGCGGCACACCCAGGGAGACAGTTCCCTGAGCGTGCCGCGCTATACTCGGTAGTTGTAACATCGAAGGATGATCAGGATACGGGTGAGGATGTCATGAAAAGGATAAGAGATACAGTTAAAGCGAAGGAAGGAGGAATAGCGATAGAAAAGATCCGAAAAGCAAAAGACAGGAAGGTGATTGTAGGATGTAAAACAGAGGAGGAAAGAGAGCAAGTAAAGGAAAGATTGAAGGGTGCGGAAGGGTACCTGACGGTCGAAGAAGTTAAAAACAAAAATCCCCTTGTCATCCTCAAAAACGTGTTTAGCTTCAATAGTAACCAGGACATACATGATTGTCTCTGGAATCAGAATGGAAAAGTTTTGAAGGACTTAGACCCATCAGCTAACACAACAGAAATCGTGTACAGGAAGAATACTAGGAACAATCAAACACAGCACGTGGTCATGAGGGTGTCTCCTGCAGTATGGCAGCGTCTGGTCCGTGCGGAAACCGTCGTCATAGACCTCCAGCGAGTAAAAGTGGCTGACCAGTCACCACTTGTGCAATGCTCGCTGTGTCTCGGCTACGGTCATGGGCGACGTTTCTGCACGGAGACCATTGTAAAATGCAGCCACTGTGGGGGACCCCACATGAGGACGGAGTGCGCTGATTGGCTCGCCGGTGCAACCCCTTCCTGCTGCAACTGCCTGCACGCTAAGGCTGATAAGGCAGATCACAGCGCCTTCAGCCCTGAGTGTGCAATCAGGAGAAAGTGGGACGCACTGGCGAGGGCTAGTATAGCCTACCAATGCTAAAGTGGTCCCTAGTGCAAAAAGGCACCACCACCGAAAAGCCCGAATTATAGCTGTCCAAGTAAATGGTTTGGGCCATGTTGACCATGACCCACAGTTTACCTCTGAAAAGCAAAATATGCACTCGGTGGAAAAAGTGAACGGAACACTGGAGAAAGTATTGGGCCCGAAACTGTATTACGTTGCAAACAAAAGTAAAACATGTAAAAAAAAAATTCAAACAAGTTATATAAGCCTTGTTGGAGTGTATATAATGAATATATATAAACAACCAGCAATAACTAAGGTAGAAATAAAACATAATAAAAACTGCAAAGTAGATTTTAAAATTTTTAGAGTAGATTTGAAAGGGGAAGAAAAATTATTTTTGAATTAGGGTATTACGAAAAGAATAGTGTCAATCTTTGTGAAAATTAAATAAGCTAAAAAATTATAGAGATCATTTAAAAGAAGCATCAGAAAGCCAACGTAACAGTCAATTTAGTTTTGAAATACTGCTAATATTAGAAAAATAAAAATATAGATATTCGAATAAGTGGCTATAATTGTAAATATAATGTCATAAGAGATAAAGATTGTAAATATAAAACATAAAATTGTAAACCATAAACAAACGTACTACCAACTTCTCGGATCTCCTTGTCTGAGGGACATAGAAAAAAAAAAAAAAAAAAAAAAAAAAAAAAAAAAAAAAAAAAAACCTAACCTAACCTAACCTAACCTAACCTAACCTAACCTAACCTAACCTAACCTAACCTAACCTAACCATATACAAAAACTGAAAATTTTTTGGTGACTTACGATCGCGTGCGATACATCAAATTAAGCGTCTCGGCACCCATTGTGCGAATAAATTATAATAGGACCCACGTTCTATACAAAAAACGTGAATTTTTGACATTTTTCGCATAATTTTATAGGGACTTAGCAAAATTTCAACAATTTTATTTTCTAAATTTTAATTTTACAAGTAAATAAATTATTTTAGTAGCTTATAAATCGTAGTTCGACGCACTGGTTGCGCCCACAGTGGCAAAGTTTCGTTTTTGATAGCGAAAAGCTATTAACTTAGCGTTTTTACGCTCAAAAACGCAATTTTGTCTAAGGTGAAAACCGAAAATATTTTTCTCGACTTCAACTTTCAGTGACCATAGCCGTGCGCTACATCATTAGAAGCGGCTCGACACGCTCTATCCGTGGAGCGAGTCCATTTGGGCACTTGTCGTAGGAAAATATTCGAAAAACTGCGATTTTCCGTAAATTTTGGTACATTTGGGTCTTTTTTGAGCGTTTTTGAATTTTGTCGCGCCCATCTTGCGTGTTTCTGCACATCCCGTGGCTGGTTCACCTCTGCCCGACGTCCCCGCACGTACCTGCAAAAGAAAAAACACGATTATCGACAAAAATCAAGAAAAACGCCCGACCCATCAAAATTGAGATTATTCAAAATCCACCTAAGTGAGACGAATTCCTCATACTTCATACAAAAACTGAAAATTTTTTGGTGACTTACGATCGCGTGCGATACATCAAATTAAGCGTCTCGGCACCCATTGTGCGAATAAATTATAATAGGACCCACGTTCTATACAAAAAACGTGAATTTTTGACATTTTTCGCATAATTTTATAGGGACTTAGCAAAATTTCAACAATTTTATTTTCTAAATTTTAATTTTACAAGTAAATAAATTATTTTAGTAGCTTATAAATCGTAGTTCGACGCACTGGTTGCGCCCACAGTGGCAAAGTTTCGTTTTTGATAGCGAAAAGCTATTAACTTAGCGTTTTTACGCTCAAAAACGCAATTTTGTCTAAGGTGAAAACCGAAAATATTTTTCTCGACTTCAACTTTCAGTGACCATAGCCGTGCGCTACATCATTAGAAGCGGCTCGACACGCTCTATCCGTGGAGCGAGTCCATTTGGGCACTTGTCGTAGGAAAATATTCGAAAAACTGCGATTTTCCGTAAATTTTGGTACATTTGGGTCTTTTTTGAGCGTTTTTGAATTTTGTCGCGCCCATCTTGCGTGTTTCTGCACATCCCGTGGCTGGTTCACCTCTGCCCGACGTCCCCGCACGTACCTGCAAAAGAAAAAACACGATTATCGACAAAAATCAAGAAAAAAAATCGCCCGCCCACCCACCCAGATTGCAGTTACTAAGGTAAGAAAAGTCGATTCCCACAGGGGAGACCACCTTCAAACTTTAGTAACTCCAAAAGTATTGTATATTTTTTGACCCGGTCTTCAAAATCGTCTGTATAAGTATACTTCTAAATTTTATATGTTAAAATCCTTAGGTAAACTAAGTCCCTATAGATTTGACATTGACACTTTTGTGTTTTAACTATTATCGGTGCTTATTTTTTGTTGATATAAGGCTTATTGACCTTCTTTTTAGTTTTTGTTAGTTTTAAGCTAGGATAATATATACAAATTGACACATATTTTATTTATATACAACTTTTACAAATTTACTATCTAGATTATACGTGTTCCTCGGACCTTTTTCCACGATGTTTGGATTTCGCACCCCAGCTAAAGGGACCAAGCCCTCAACTGCCGCACGCAGTTCAATATCACCGCCAGCTGTGCAGACGTCGAGTGTTCGTAGAAGCATCGGAGAGTGGGAGTCGGGAAGAACGGACCCACTCACTCCGACCACCCCCAAGAAAACTGCGCCGGAGGAACCACCAAAGCTGAAAAAGACAATCTCGCAAGGCAGTAGAGTGGGAGCGAGAGTGCCAATTGAGGCCGCGGTGAGTCCACCGGCGCAGCCCAAGTATACCAGTCGGTTGGCAGAAGCGAAAGCATGTCTCACAAAAGCCAAATTAAACCTTGGGAATTCCAAAAACATCAAAACGGAAATAAAAACGGGGGTGCTTCATGCAATCGAACGCTTGTACCAGCTGGTGAAAGAAGCGGAAAGTGACAAAGAGCAAGGACAGAGTAAAATTAGTGAACCAGAGAAGGAAAGAAAACTAGCAAATGAGAAGGAACTAGGAAAGGAAAAGGGAAAAGAAGAAAGGGACCTAATTGAGAAACTCGAAGAACACGCAAAACTTATACGCGAAAATAGTAATAGGATGGAGGAGCTGCAGGAAAAAATGAAGTTACAACAAGAGAGAATAGAGAAACAAACCTACGCGAGTGTTGCAGCGGCACAGTCCAGGAGGCAACTCCCAGAACACACCGCGCTCTACTCCGTTGTTGTAACTTCAAAGGATGAGGAGGATAAAGGAGACGAAGTGATGCAAAAGATAAGGGAAACAATTAACGCAAAGGAAGGAGGTATAGAAATAGAAAGGATCCGAAAAGCGAAGGACAGGAAAGTGATTGTGGGGTGCAGAACAGAAGAAGAAAGACAACAGGTTAAAGAGAGGCTAAAGAAAGCGGACGAATACCTAAACGTGGAAGAAGTGAAAAATAAAAATCCATTGGTCATTCTTAAAAACGTCTTTACTTATAATAGCGACACAGAAATTCTCGAATCTATTTGGAAGCAAAATCAAAAAACTTTAAAAGATGTGGACAAAAATGAAAACAAAATAGAAATAGTTTATAAAAAGAAAACAAGAAATAGCCAAACGCATCACGTCATCATGAGGGTGTCTCCCACAGTTTGGCAGCGTCTGGTCCATGCAGGAATCGTCGTCATAGACCTCCAGCGAGTAAAAGTGGCTGACCAGTCACCACTTGTGCAATGCTCGCTGTGTCTCGGCTATGGCCATGGACGACGATTCTGCATGGAGACCATCGTAAAATGCAGCCACTGTGGGGGACCCCACATGAGGACGGAATGCGCAGATTGGCTCGCTGGTGCGACCCCTTCCTGCTGCAACTGCGTGCACGCCAAGGCCGAACAGGTGAACCACAGTGCCTTCAGCCCGGAGTGCGCGATCAGGAGGAAGTGGGACGCACTAGCGAGGTCAACAGTAGCCTACCAGTGTTAAGGTGGCCTCGGACAACGACCGCAGAGCAAAACAAATAGTAGCTGTCCAAGTAAGCGCCCCGGAACATGATGATCATGATCCAGCGCTTACCCCTGAAGCGCGAAGAAAAAAGCTCTTGGTAAAAGTTTCTGATGTGCCAAAACCAGTCAGTAAAATAGTAAATAAAATAAGTATTGCTAAAAATTTTAGAGTAAAATGTTATATAAGTCTTGTTGAGGTTTATATCGTAAAGCATATAAAGCAACCAGCAATAATTTAATATAGATCAAGTAAATCACAGTGGAACAGTGGGTAAAGTAATAGAATTAGTAAAGTAAAAATTAAATAGCCCTAATAGTTAATAGTGAAAAATATTTTTATTTACATTGTGTGCGTAACGTGAAGAACATTTTCAGTCAGGTTTAGAAAAACAGTAAAGTCGTTGAAATAAAAAATGTAATTAAATTAATAAATAAACGAAAAAATAATAGTAGATAGCCAATTGCAATATAATAAAGATAAAATGATATGTATAAAAATCTGGTCAAAAAACTTCAGATATATTTGGCAATATAAGTAAAACACAGTCATTGGAACATCAATTGGTTTTTTTTTTAGAAAAAGCAATGTCGAAAACAATATAAAAGTAATAAAAAAGTCTCGGATCAACATGTCTGACAAACACAGAAAAAAAAAAAAAAAAAAAAAAAAAAAACTAAGTAAGGTAGACAAGTTAAGTAAGCAATATTAGGTATAAAACATTTAAGAACTATTTGTAATTATAGTAAGCTTTATATATTTTTTATATTTGTAACAAAATTTGAGTACTCCGAAACGGAGCAATAGACGTGATAATTTATATTATTTAATTGACAAAAATTATGTAAACCTAAAAAAGGGTATGGTAAAGCCTATAGAAAAATGTAAAAGATTTAATAAAAAAAAAAAAAAAAAAAAAAAACCTAACCTAACCTAACCTAACCTCACGTGTAATTTTTTTTTTTTTTTTTTTTATAATAATAATGTTAATAAATAAAGACAATGTAAAAATGAATTAAAACTTACAAATAAAGTCTCGGACCATGTCTGAGGTTCACTTAGAAATTAAATTAAAAAAAAAAAAAAAAAAAAAAAAAAAACCTAACCTAACCTAACCTAACCTAACCTAACCTAACCTAACCTAACCTAACCTAACCTAACCTAACCTAACCTAACCTAACCTAACCTAACCTAACCTAACCTAACCTAACCTAACCTAACCTAACCTAACCTAACCTAACCTAACCTAACCTAACCTAACCTAACCTAACCTAACCTAACCTAACCTAACCTAACCTAACCTAACCTAACCTAACCTAACCTAACCTAACCTAACCTAACCTAACCTAACCTAACCTAACCTAACCTAACCTAACCTAACCTAACCTAACCTAACCTAACCTAACCTAACCTAACCTAACCTAACCTAACCTAACCTAACCTAACCTAACCTAACCTAACCTAACCTAACCTAACCTAACCTAACCTAACCTAACCTAACCTAACCTAACCTAACCTAACCTAACCCATACAAAAACTGAAAATTTTTTGGTGACTTACGATCGCGTGCGATACATCAAATTAAGCGTCTCGGCACCCATTGTGCGAATAAATTATAATAGGACCCACGTTCTATACAAAAAACGTGAATTTTTGACATTTTTCGCATAATTTTATAGGGACTTAGCAAAATTTCAACAATTTTATTTTCTAAAATTTAATTTTACAAGTAAATAAATTATTTTAGTAGCTTATAAATCGTAGTTTGACGCACTGGTTGCGCCCACAGTGGCAAAGTTTCGTTTTTGATAGCGAAAAGCTATTAACTTAGCGTTTTTACGCTCAAAAACGCAATTTTGTCTAAGGTGAAAACCGAAAATATTTTTCTCGACTCCAACTTTGAGTGACCATAGCCGTGCGCTACATCATTAGAAGCGGCTCGACACGCTCTATCCGTGGAGCGAGTCCATTTGGGCACTTGTCGTAGAAAAATATTCGAAAAACTGCGATTTTCCGTAAATTTTGGTACATTTGGGTCTTTTTTGAGCGTTTTTGAATTTTGTCGCGTCCATCTTGCGTGTTTCTGCACATCCCGTGGCTGGTTCACCTCTGCCCGACGTCCCCGCACGTACCTGCAAAAGAAAAAACACGATTATCGACAAAAATCAAGAAAAACGCCCGACCCATCAAAATTGAGATTATTCAAAATCCACCTAAGTGAGACGAATTCTTCATACTTCATACAAAAACTGAAAATTTTTTGGTGACTTACGATCGCGTGCGATACATCAAATTAAGCGTCTCGGCACCCATTGTGCGAATAAATTATAATAGGACCCACGTTCTATACAAAAAACGTGAATTTTTGACATTTTTCGCATAATTTTATAGGGACTTAGCAAAATTTCAACAATTTTATTTTCTAAATTTTAATTTTACAAGTAAATAAATTAATTTAGTAGCTTATAAATCGTAGTTCGACGCACTGGTTGCGCCCACAGTGGCAAAGTTTCGTTTTTGATAGCGAAAAGCTATTAACTTAGCGTTTTTACGCTCGAAAACGCAATTTTGTCTTAGGTGAAAACCGAAAATATTTTTTCTCGACTCCAACTTTCAGTGACCATAGCCGTGCGCTACATCATTAGAAGCGGCTCGACACGCTCTATCCGTGGAGCGAGTCCATTTGGGCACTTGTCGTAGGAAAATATTCGAAAAACTGCGATTTTCCGTAAATTTTGGTACATTTGGGTCTTTTTTGAGCGTTTTTGAATTTTGTCGCGTCCATCTTGCGTGTTTCTGCACATCCCGTGGCTGGTTCACCTCTGCCCGACGTCCCCGCACGTACCTGCAAAAGAAAAAACACGATTATCGACAAAAATCAAGAAAAACGCCCGACCCATCAAAATTGAGATTATTCAAAATCCACCTAAGTGAGACGAATTCTTCATACTTCATACAAAAACTGAAAATTTTTTGGTGACTTACGATCGCGTGCGATACATCAAATTAAGCGTCTCGGCACCCATTGTGCGAATAAATTATAATAGGACCCACGTTCTATACAAAAAACGTGAATTTTTGACATTTTTCGCATAATTTTATAGGGACTTAGCAAAATTTCAACAATTTTATTTTCTAAATTTTAATTTTACAAGTAAATAAATTAATTTAGTAGCTTATAAATCGTAGTTCGACGCACTGGTTGCGCCCACAGTGGCAAAGTTTCGTTTTTGATAGCGAAAAGCTATTAACTTAGCGTTTTTACGCTCGAAAACGCAATTTTGTCTTAGGTGAAAACCGAAAATATTTTTTCTCGACTCCAACTTTCAGTGACCATAGCCGTGCGCTACATCATTAGAAGCGGCTCGACACGCTCTATCCGTGGAGCGAGTCCATTTGGGCACTTGTCGTAGGAAAATATTCGAAAAACTGCGATTTTCCGTAAATTTTGGTACATTTGGGTCTTTTTTGAGCGTTTTTGAATTTTGTCGCGTCCATCTTGCGTGTTTCTGCACATCCCGTGGCTGGTTCACCTCTGCCCGACGTCCCCGCACGTACCTGCAAAAGAAAAAACACGATTATCGACAAAAATCAAGAAAAACGCCCGACCCATCAAAATTGAGATTATTCAAAATCCACCTAAGTGAGACGAATTCTTCATACTTCATACAAAAACTGAAAATTTTTTGGTGACTTACGATCGCGTGCGATACATCAAATTAAGCGTCTCGGCACCCATTGTGCGAATAAATTATAATAGGACCCACGTTCTATACAAAAAACGTGAATTTTTGACATTTTTCGCATAATTTTATAGGGACTTAGCAAAATTTCAACAATTTTATTTTCTAAATTTTAATTTTACAAGTAAATAAATTAATTTAGTAGCTTATAAATCGTAGTTCGACGCACTGGTTGCGCCCACAGTGGCAAAGTTTCGTTTTTGATAGCGAAAAGCTATTAACTTAGCGTTTTTACGCTCGAAAACGCAATTTTGTCTTAGGTGAAAACCGAAAATATTTTTTCTCGACTCCAACTTTCAGTGACCATAGCCGTGCGCTACATCATTAGAAGCGGCTCAACACGCTCTATCCGTGGAGCGAGTCCATTTGGGCACTTGTCGTAGGAAAATATTCGAAAAACTGCGATTTTCCGTAAATTTTGGTACATTTGGGTCTTTTTTGAGCGTTTTTGAATTTTGTCGCGTCCATCTTGCGTGTTTCTGCACATCCCGTGGCTGGTTCACCTCTGCCCGACGTCCCCGCACGTACCTGCAAAAGAAAAAACACGATTATCGACAAAAATCAAGAAAAACGCCCGACCCATCAAAATTGAGATTATTCAAAATCCACCTAAGTGAGACGAATTCTTCATACTTCATACAAAAACTGAAAATTTTTTGGTGACTTACGATCGCGTGCGATACATCAAATTAAGCGTCTCGGCACCCATTGTGCGAATAAATTATAATAGGACCCACGTTCTATACAAAAAACGTGAATTTTTGACATTTTTCGCATAATTTTATAGGGACTTAGCAAAATTTCAACAATTTTATTTTCTAAATTTTAATTTTACAAGTAAATAAATTAATTTAGTAGCTTATAAATCGTAGTTCGACGCACTGGTTGCGCCCACAGTGGCAAAGTTTCGTTTTTGATAGCGAAAAGCTATTAACTTAGCGTTTTTACGCTCGAAAACGCAATTTTGTCTTAGGTGAAAACCGAAAATATTTTTTCTCGACTCCAACTTTCAGTGACCATAGCCGTGCGCTACATCATTAGAAGCGGCTCGACACGCTCTATCCGTGGAGCGAGTCCATTTGGGCACTTGTCGTAGGAAAATATTCGAAAAACTGCGATTTTCCGTAAATTTTGGTACATTTGGGTCTTTTTTGAGCGTTTTTGAATTTTGTCGCGTCCATCTTGCGTGTTTCTGCACATCCCGTGGCTGGTTCACCTCTGCCCGACGTCCCCGCACGTACCTGCAAAAGAAAAAACACGATTATCGACAAAAATCAAGAAAAACGCCCGACCCATCAAAATTGAGATTATTCAAAATCCACCTAAGTGAGACGAATTCTTCATACTTCATACAAAAACTGAAAATTTTTTGGTGACTTACGATCGCGTGCGATACATCAAATTAAGCGTCTCGGCACCCATTGTGCGAATAAATTATAATAGGACCCACGTTCTATACAAAAAACGTGAATTTTTGACATTTTTCGCATAATTTTATAGGGACTTAGCAAAATTTCAACAATTTTATTTTCTAAATTTTAATTTTACAAGTAAATAAATTAATTTAGTAGCTTATAAATCGTAGTTCGACGCACTGGTTGCGCCCACAGTGGCAAAGTTTCGTTTTTGATAGCGAAAAGCTATTAACTTAGCGTTTTTACGCTCGAAAACGCAATTTTGTCTTAGGTGAAAACCGAAAATATTTTTTCTCGACTCCAACTTTCAGTGACCATAGCCGTGCGCTACATCATTAGAAGCGGCTCGACACGCTCTATCCGTGGAGCGAGTCCATTTGGGCACTTGTCGTAGGAAAATATTCGAAAAACTGCGATTTTCCGTAAATTTTGGTACATTTGGGTCTTTTTTGAGCGTTTTTGAATTTTGTCGCGTCCATCTTGCGTGTTTCTGCACATCCCGTGGCTGGTTCACCTCTGCCCGACGTCCCCGCACGTACCTGCAAAAGAAAAAACACGATTATCGACAAAAATCAAGAAAAAAATTTTCCGTAAATTTTGGTACATTTGGGTCTTTTTTGAGCGTTTTTGAATTTTGTCGCGTCCATCTTGCGTGTTTCTGCACATCCCGTGGCTGGTTCACCTCTGCCCGACGTCCCCGCACGTACCTGCAAAAGAAAAAACACGATTATCGACAAAAATCAAGAAAAACGCCCGACCCATCAAAATCGAGATTATTCAAAATCCACCTAAGTGAGACGAATTCTTCATACTTCATACAAAAACTGAAAATTTTTTGGTGACTTACGATCGCGTGCGATACATCAAATTAAGCGTCTCGGCACCCATTGTGCGAATAAATTATAATAGGACCCACGTTCTATACAAAAAACGTGAATTTTTGACATTTTTCGCATAATTTTATAGGGACTTAGCAAAATTTCAACAATTTTATTTTCTAAATTTTAATTTTACAAGTAAATAAATTAATTTAGTAGCTTATAAATCGTAGTTCGACGCACTGGTTGCGCCCACAGTGGCAAAGTTTCGTTTTTGATAGCGAAAAGCTATTAACTTAGCGTTTTTACGCTCGAAAACGCAATTTTGTCTTAGGTGAAAACCGAAAATATTTTTTCTCGACTCCAACTTTCAGTGACCATAGCCGTGCGCTACATCATTAGAAGCGGCTCGACACGCTCTATCCGTGGAGCGAGTCCATTTGGGCACTTGTCGTAGGAAAATATTCGAAAAACTGCGATTTTCCGTAAATTTTGGTACATTTGGGTCTTTTTTGAGCGTTTTTGAATTTTGTCGCGTCCATCTTGCGTGTTTCTGCACATCCCGTGGCTGGTTCACCTCTGCCCGACGTCCCCGCACGTACCTGCAAAAGAAAAAACACGATTATCGACAAAAATCAAGAAAAACGCTCGACCCATCAAAATTGAGATTATTCAAAATCCACCTAAGTGAGACGAATTCTTCATACTTCATACAAAAACTGAAAATTTTTTGGTGACTTACGATCGCGTGCGATACATCAAATTAAGCGTCTCGGCACCCATTGTGCGAATAAATTATAATAGGACCCACGTTCTATACAAAAAACGTGAATTTTTGACATTTTTCGCATAATTTTATAGGGACTTAGCAAAATTTCAACAATTTTATTTTCTAAATTTTAATTTTACAAGTAAATAAATTAATTTAGTAGCTTATAAATCGTAGTTCGACGCACTGGTTGCGCCCACAGTGGCAAAGTTTCGTTTTTGATAGCGAAAAGCTATTAACTTAGCGTTTTTACGCTCGAAAACGCAATTTTGTCTTAGGTGAAAACCGAAAATATTTTTTCTCGACTCCAACTTTCAGTGACCATAGCCGTGCGCTACATCATTAGAAGCGGCTCGACACGCTCTATCCGTGGAGCGAGTCCATTTGGGCACTTGTCGTAGGAAAATATTCGAAAAACTGCGATTTTCCGTAAATTTTGGTACATTTGGGTCTTTTTTGAGCGTTTTTGAATTTTGTCGCGTCCATCTTGCGTGTTTCTGCACATCCCGTGGCTGGTTCACCTCTGCCCGACGTCCCCGCACGTACCTGCAAAAGAAAAAACACGATTATCGACAAAAATCAAGAAAAACGCCCGACCCATCAAAATTGAGATTATTCAAAATCCACCTAAGTGAGACGAATTCTTCATACTTCATACAAAAACTGAAAATTTTTTGTTGACTTACGATCGCGTGCGATACATCAAATTAAGCGTCTCGGCACCCATTGTGCGAATAAATTATAATAGGACCCACGTTCTATACAAAAAACGTGAATTTTTGACATTTTTCGCATAATTTTATAGGGACTTAGCAAAATTTCAACAATTTTATTTTCTAAATTTTAATTTTACAAGTAAATAAATTAATTTAGTAGCTTATAAATCGTAGTTCGACGCACTGGTTGCGCCCACAGTGGCAAAGTTTCGTTTTTGATAGCGAAAAGCTATTAACTTAGCGTTTTTACGCTCGAAAACGCAATTTTGTCTTAGGTGAAAACCGAAAATATTTTTTCTCGACTCCAACTTTCAGTGACCATAGCCGTGCGCTACATCATTAGAAGCGGCTCGACACGCTCTATCCGTGGAGCGAGTCCATTTGGGCACTTGTCGTAGGAAAATATTCGAAAAACTGCGATTTTCCGTAAATTTTGGTACATTTGGGTCTTTTTTGAGCGTTTTTGAATTTTGTCGCGTCCATCTTGCGTGTTTCTGCACATCCCGTGGCTGGTTCACCTCTGCCCGACGTCCCCGCACGTACCTGCAAAAGAAAAAACACGATTATCGACAAAAATCAAGAAAAACGCCCGACCCATCAAAATTGAGATTATTCAAAATCCACCTAAGTGAGACGAATTCTTCATACTTCATACAAAAACTGAAAATTTTTTGGTGACTTACGATCGCGTGCGATACATCAAATTAAGCGTCTCGGCACCCATTGTGCGAATAAATTATAATAGGACCCACGTTCTATACAAAAAACGTGAATTTTTGACATTTTTCGCATAATTTTATAGGGACTTAGCAAAATTTCAACAATTTTATTTTCTAAATTTTAATTTTACAAGTAAATAAATTAATTTAGTAGCTTATAAATCGTAGTTCGACGCACTGGTTGCGCCCACAGTGGCAAAGTTTCGTTTTTGATAGCGAAAAGCTATTAACTTAGCGTTTTTACGCTCGAAAACGCAATTTTGTCTTAGGTGAAAACCGAAAATATTTTTTCTCGACTCCAACTTTCAGTGACCATAGCCGTGCGCTACATCATTAGAAGCGGCTCGACACGCTCTATCCGTGGAGCGAGTCCATTTGGGCACTTGTCGTAGGAAAATATTCGAAAAACTGCGATTTTCCGTAAATTTTGGTACATTTGGGTCTTTTTTGAGCGTTTTTGAATTTTGTCGCGTCCATCTTGCGTGTTTCTGCACATCCCGTGGCTGGTTCACCTCTGCCCGACGTCCCCGCACGTACCTGCAAAAGAAAAAACACGATTATCGACAAAAATCAAGAAAAAAATTTTCCGTAAATTTTGGTACATTTGGGTCTTTTTTGAGCGTTTTTGAATTTTGTCGCGTCCATCTTGCGTGTTTCTGCACATCCCGTGGCTGGTTCACCTCTGCCCGACGTCCCCGCACGTACCTGCAAAAGAAAAAACACGATTATCGACAAAAATCAAGAAAAACGCCCGACCCATCAAAATCGAGATTATTCAAAATCCACCTAAGTGAGACGAATTCTTCATACTTCATACAAAAACTGAAAATTTTTTGGTGACTTACGATCGCGTGCGATACATCAAATTAAGCGTCTCGGCACCCATTGTGCGAATAAATTATAATAGGACCCACGTTCTATACAAAAAACGTGAATTTTTGACATTTTTCGCATAATTTTATAGGGACTTAGCAAAATTTCAACAATTTTATTTTCTAAATTTTAATTTTACAAGTAAATAAATTAATTTAGTAGCTTATAAATCGTAGTTCGACGCACTGGTTGCGCCCACAGTGGCAAAGTTTCGTTTTTGATAGCGAAAAGCTATTAACTTAGCGTTTTTACGCTCGAAAACGCAATTTTGTCTTAGGTGAAAACCGAAAATATTTTTTCTCGACTCCAACTTTCAGTGACCATAGCCGTGCGCTACATCATTAGAAGCGGCTCGACACGCTCTATCCGTGGAGCGAGTCCATTTGGGCACTTGTCGTAGGAAAATATTCGAAAAACTGCGATTTTCCGTAAATTTTGGTACATTTGGGTCTTTTTTGAGCGTTTTTGAATTTTGTCGCGTCCATCTTGCGTGTTTCTGCACATCCCGTGGCTGGTTCACCTCTGCCCGACGTCCCCGCACGTACCTGCAAAAGAAAAAACACGATTATCGACAAAAATCAAGAAAAACGCCCGACCCATCAAAATTGAGATTATTCAAAATCCACCTAAGTGAGACGAATTCTTCATACTTCATACAAAAACTGAAAATTTTTTGGTGACTTACGATCGCGTGCGATACATCAAATTAAGCGTCTCGGCACCCATTGTGCGAATAAATTATAATAGGACCCACGTTCTATACAAAAAACGTGAATTTTTGACATTTTTCGCATAATTTTATAGGGACTTAGCAAAATTTCAACAATTTTATTTTCTAAATTTTAATTTTACAAGTAAATAAATTAATTTAGTAGCTTATAAATCGTAGTTCGACGCACTGGTTGCGCCCACAGTGGCAAAGTTTCGTTTTTGATAGCGAAAAGCTATTAACTTAGCGTTTTTACGCTCGAAAACGCAATTTTGTCTTAGGTGAAAACCGAAAATATTTTTTCTCGACTCCAACTTTCAGTGACCATAGCCGTGCGCTACATCATTAGAAGCGGCTCGACACGCTCTATCCGTGGAGCGAGTCCATTTGGGCACTTGTCGTAGGAAAATATTCGAAAAACTGCGATTTTCCGTAAATTTTGGTACATTTGGGTCTTTTTTGAGCGTTTTTGAATTTTGTCGCGTCCATCTTGCGTGTTTCTGCACATCCCGTGGCTGGTTCACCTCTGCCCGACGTCCCCGCACGTACCTGCAAAAGAAAAAACACGATTATCGACAAAAATCAAGAAAAAAATTTTCCGTAAATTTTGGTACATTTGGGTCTTTTTTGAGCGTTTTTGAATTTTGTCGCGTCCATCTTGCGTGTTTCTGCACATCCCGTGGCTGGTTCACCTCTGCCCGACGTCCCCGCACGTACCTGCAAAAGAAAAAACACGATTATCGACAAAAATCAAGAAAAACGCCCGACCCATCAAAATTGAGATTATTCAAAATCCACCTAAGTGAGACGAATTCTTCATACTTCATACAAAAACTGAAAATTTTTTGGTGACTTACGATCGCGTGCGATACATCAAATTAAGCGTCTCGGCACGCTAAAAAAGTAAAAATTAAATAGCCCTAATAGTTAATAGTGAAAAATATTTTTATTTACATTGTGTGCGTAACGTGAAGAACATTTTCAGTCAGGTTTAGAAAAACAGTAAAGTCGTTGAAATAAAAAATGTAATTAAATTAATAAATAAACGAAAAAATAATAGTAGATAGCCAATTGCAATATAATAAAGATAAAATGATATGTATAAAAATCTGGTCAAAAAACTTCAGATATATTTGGCAATATAAGTAAAACACAGTCATTGGAACATCAATTGGTTTTTTTTTTAGAAAAAGCAATGTCGAAAACAATATAAAAGTAATAAAAAAGTCTCGGATCAACATGTCTGACAAACACAGAAAAAAAAAAAAAAAAAAAAAAAAAAAACTAAGTAAGGTAGACAAGTTAAGTAAGCAATATTAGGTATAAAACATTTAAGAACTATTTGTAATTATAGTAAGCTTTATATATTTTTTATATTTGTAACAAAATTTGAGTACTCCGAAACGGAGCAATAGACGTGATAATTTATATTATTTAATTGACAAAAATTATGTAAACCTAAAAAAGGGTATGGTAAAGCCTATAGAAAAATGTAAAAGATTTAATAAAAAAAAAAAAAAAAAAAAAAAACCTAACCTAACCTAACCTAACCTCACGTGTAATTTTTTTTTTTTTTTTTTTTATAATAATAATGTTAATAAATAAAGACAATGTAAAAATGAATTAAAACTTACAAATAAAGTCTCGGACCATGTCTGAGGTTCACTTAGAAATTAAATTAAAAAAAAAAAAAAAAAAAAAAAAAAAACCTAACCTAACCTAACCTAACCTAACCTAACCTAACCTAACCTAACCTAACCTAACCTAACCTAACCTAACCTAACCTAACCTAACCTAACCTAACCTAACCTAACCTAACCTAACCTAACCTAACCTAACCTAACCTAACCTAACCTAACCTAACCTAACCTAACCTAACCTAACCTAACCTAACCTAACCTAACCTAACCTAACCTAACCTAACCTAACCTAACCTAACCTAACCTAACCTAACCTAACCTAACCTAACCTAACCTAACCTAACCTAACCTAACCTAACCTAACCTAACCTAACCTAACCTAACCTAACCTAACCTAACCTAACCTAACCTAACCTAACCTAACCTAACCTAACCTAACCTAACCTAACCTAACCTAACCTAACCTAACCTAACCTAACCCATACAAAAACTGAAAATTTTTTGGTGACTTACGATCGCGTGCGATACATCAAATTAAGCGTCTCGGCACCCATTGTGCGAATAAATTATAATAGGACCCACGTTCTATACAAAAAACGTGAATTTTTGACATTTTTCGCATAATTTTATAGGGACTTAGCAAAATTTCAACAATTTTATTTTCTAAAATTTAATTTTACAAGTAAATAAATTATTTTAGTAGCTTATAAATCGTAGTTTGACGCACTGGTTGCGCCCACAGTGGCAAAGTTTCGTTTTTGATAGCGAAAAGCTATTAACTTAGCGTTTTTACGCTCAAAAACGCAATTTTGTCTAAGGTGAAAACCGAAAATATTTTTCTCGACTCCAACTTTGAGTGACCATAGCCGTGCGCTACATCATTAGAAGCGGCTCGACACGCTCTATCCGTGGAGCGAGTCCATTTGGGCACTTGTCGTAGAAAAATATTCGAAAAACTGCGATTTTCCGTAAATTTTGGTACATTTGGGTCTTTTTTGAGCGTTTTTGAATTTTGTCGCGTCCATCTTGCGTGTTTCTGCACATCCCGTGGCTGGTTCACCTCTGCCCGACGTCCCCGCACGTACCTGCAAAAGAAAAAACACGATTATCGACAAAAATCAAGAAAAACGCCCGACCCATCAAAATTGAGATTATTCAAAATCCACCTAAGTGAGACGAATTCTTCATACTTCATACAAAAACTGAAAATTTTTTGGTGACTTACGATCGCGTGCGATACATCAAATTAAGCGTCTCGGCACCCATTGTGCGAATAAATTATAATAGGACCCACGTTCTATACAAAAAACGTGAATTTTTGACATTTTTCGCATAATTTTATAGGGACTTAGCAAAATTTCAACAATTTTATTTTCTAAATTTTAATTTTACAAGTAAATAAATTAATTTAGTAGCTTATAAATCGTAGTTCGACGCACTGGTTGCGCCCACAGTGGCAAAGTTTCGTTTTTGATAGCGAAAAGCTATTAACTTAGCGTTTTTACGCTCGAAAACGCAATTTTGTCTTAGGTGAAAACCGAAAATATTTTTTCTCGACTCCAACTTTCAGTGACCATAGCCGTGCGCTACATCATTAGAAGCGGCTCGACACGCTCTATCCGTGGAGCGAGTCCATTTGGGCACTTGTCGTAGGAAAATATTCGAAAAACTGCGATTTTCCGTAAATTTTGGTACATTTGGGTCTTTTTTGAGCGTTTTTGAATTTTGTCGCGTCCATCTTGCGTGTTTCTGCACATCCCGTGGCTGGTTCACCTCTGCCCGACGTCCCCGCACGTACCTGCAAAAGAAAAAACACGATTATCGACAAAAATCAAGAAAAACGCCCGACCCATCAAAATTGAGATTATTCAAAATCCACCTAAGTGAGACGAATTCTTCATACTTCATACAAAAACTGAAAATTTTTTGGTGACTTACGATCGCGTGCGATACATCAAATTAAGCGTCTCGGCACCCATTGTGCGAATAAATTATAATAGGACCCACGTTCTATACAAAAAACGTGAATTTTTGACATTTTTCGCATAATTTTATAGGGACTTAGCAAAATTTCAACAATTTTATTTTCTAAATTTTAATTTTACAAGTAAATAAATTAATTTAGTAGCTTATAAATCGTAGTTCGACGCACTGGTTGCGCCCACAGTGGCAAAGTTTCGTTTTTGATAGCGAAAAGCTATTAACTTAGCGTTTTTACGCTCGAAAACGCAATTTTGTCTTAGGTGAAAACCGAAAATATTTTTTCTCGACTCCAACTTTCAGTGACCATAGCCGTGCGCTACATCATTAGAAGCGGCTCGACACGCTCTATCCGTGGAGCGAGTCCATTTGGGCACTTGTCGTAGGAAAATATTCGAAAAACTGCGATTTTCCGTAAATTTTGGTACATTTGGGTCTTTTTTGAGCGTTTTTGAATTTTGTCGCGTCCATCTTGCGTGTTTCTGCACATCCCGTGGCTGGTTCACCTCTGCCCGACGTCCCCGCACGTACCTGCAAAAGAAAAAACACGATTATCGACAAAAATCAAGAAAAACGCCCGACCCATCAAAATTGAGATTATTCAAAATCCACCTAAGTGAGACGAATTCTTCATACTTCATACAAAAACTGAAAATTTTTTGGTGACTTACGATCGCGTGCGATACATCAAATTAAGCGTCTCGGCACCCATTGTGCGAATAAATTATAATAGGACCCACGTTCTATACAAAAAACGTGAATTTTTGACATTTTTCGCATAATTTTATAGGGACTTAGCAAAATTTCAACAATTTTATTTTCTAAATTTTAATTTTACAAGTAAATAAATTAATTTAGTAGCTTATAAATCGTAGTTCGACGCACTGGTTGCGCCCACAGTGGCAAAGTTTCGTTTTTGATAGCGAAAAGCTATTAACTTAGCGTTTTTACGCTCGAAAACGCAATTTTGTCTTAGGTGAAAACCGAAAATATTTTTTCTCGACTCCAACTTTCAGTGACCATAGCCGTGCGCTACATCATTAGAAGCGGCTCAACACGCTCTATCCGTGGAGCGAGTCCATTTGGGCACTTGTCGTAGGAAAATATTCGAAAAACTGCGATTTTCCGTAAATTTTGGTACATTTGGGTCTTTTTTGAGCGTTTTTGAATTTTGTCGCGTCCATCTTGCGTGTTTCTGCACATCCCGTGGCTGGTTCACCTCTGCCCGACGTCCCCGCACGTACCTGCAAAAGAAAAAACACGATTATCGACAAAAATCAAGAAAAACGCCCGACCCATCAAAATTGAGATTATTCAAAATCCACCTAAGTGAGACGAATTCTTCATACTTCATACAAAAACTGAAAATTTTTTGGTGACTTACGATCGCGTGCGATACATCAAATTAAGCGTCTCGGCACCCATTGTGCGAATAAATTATAATAGGACCCACGTTCTATACAAAAAACGTGAATTTTTGACATTTTTCGCATAATTTTATAGGGACTTAGCAAAATTTCAACAATTTTATTTTCTAAATTTTAATTTTACAAGTAAATAAATTAATTTAGTAGCTTATAAATCGTAGTTCGACGCACTGGTTGCGCCCACAGTGGCAAAGTTTCGTTTTTGATAGCGAAAAGCTATTAACTTAGCGTTTTTACGCTCGAAAACGCAATTTTGTCTTAGGTGAAAACCGAAAATATTTTTTCTCGACTCCAACTTTCAGTGACCATAGCCGTGCGCTACATCATTAGAAGCGGCTCGACACGCTCTATCCGTGGAGCGAGTCCATTTGGGCACTTGTCGTAGGAAAATATTCGAAAAACTGCGATTTTCCGTAAATTTTGGTACATTTGGGTCTTTTTTGAGCGTTTTTGAATTTTGTCGCGTCCATCTTGCGTGTTTCTGCACATCCCGTGGCTGGTTCACCTCTGCCCGACGTCCCCGCACGTACCTGCAAAAGAAAAAACACGATTATCGACAAAAATCAAGAAAAACGCCCGACCCATCAAAATTGAGATTATTCAAAATCCACCTAAGTGAGACGAATTCTTCATACTTCATACAAAAACTGAAAATTTTTTGGTGACTTACGATCGCGTGCGATACATCAAATTAAGCGTCTCGGCACCCATTGTGCGAATAAATTATAATAGGACCCACGTTCTATACAAAAAACGTGAATTTTTGACATTTTTCGCATAATTTTATAGGGACTTAGCAAAATTTCAACAATTTTATTTTCTAAATTTTAATTTTACAAGTAAATAAATTAATTTAGTAGCTTATAAATCGTAGTTCGACGCACTGGTTGCGCCCACAGTGGCAAAGTTTCGTTTTTGATAGCGAAAAGCTATTAACTTAGCGTTTTTACGCTCGAAAACGCAATTTTGTCTTAGGTGAAAACCGAAAATATTTTTTCTCGACTCCAACTTTCAGTGACCATAGCCGTGCGCTACATCATTAGAAGCGGCTCGACACGCTCTATCCGTGGAGCGAGTCCATTTGGGCACTTGTCGTAGGAAAATATTCGAAAAACTGCGATTTTCCGTAAATTTTGGTACATTTGGGTCTTTTTTGAGCGTTTTTGAATTTTGTCGCGTCCATCTTGCGTGTTTCTGCACATCCCGTGGCTGGTTCACCTCTGCCCGACGTCCCCGCACGTACCTGCAAAAGAAAAAACACGATTATCGACAAAAATCAAGAAAAAAATTTTCCGTAAATTTTGGTACATTTGGGTCTTTTTTGAGCGTTTTTGAATTTTGTCGCGTCCATCTTGCGTGTTTCTGCACATCCCGTGGCTGGTTCACCTCTGCCCGACGTCCCCGCACGTACCTGCAAAAGAAAAAACACGATTATCGACAAAAATCAAGAAAAACGCCCGACCCATCAAAATCGAGATTATTCAAAATCCACCTAAGTGAGACGAATTCTTCATACTTCATACAAAAACTGAAAATTTTTTGGTGACTTACGATCGCGTGCGATACATCAAATTAAGCGTCTCGGCACCCATTGTGCGAATAAATTATAATAGGACCCACGTTCTATACAAAAAACGTGAATTTTTGACATTTTTCGCATAATTTTATAGGGACTTAGCAAAATTTCAACAATTTTATTTTCTAAATTTTAATTTTACAAGTAAATAAATTAATTTAGTAGCTTATAAATCGTAGTTCGACGCACTGGTTGCGCCCACAGTGGCAAAGTTTCGTTTTTGATAGCGAAAAGCTATTAACTTAGCGTTTTTACGCTCGAAAACGCAATTTTGTCTTAGGTGAAAACCGAAAATATTTTTTCTCGACTCCAACTTTCAGTGACCATAGCCGTGCGCTACATCATTAGAAGCGGCTCGACACGCTCTATCCGTGGAGCGAGTCCATTTGGGCACTTGTCGTAGGAAAATATTCGAAAAACTGCGATTTTCCGTAAATTTTGGTACATTTGGGTCTTTTTTGAGCGTTTTTGAATTTTGTCGCGTCCATCTTGCGTGTTTCTGCACATCCCGTGGCTGGTTCACCTCTGCCCGACGTCCCCGCACGTACCTGCAAAAGAAAAAACACGATTATCGACAAAAATCAAGAAAAACGCTCGACCCATCAAAATTGAGATTATTCAAAATCCACCTAAGTGAGACGAATTCTTCATACTTCATACAAAAACTGAAAATTTTTTGGTGACTTACGATCGCGTGCGATACATCAAATTAAGCGTCTCGGCACCCATTGTGCGAATAAATTATAATAGGACCCACGTTCTATACAAAAAACGTGAATTTTTGACATTTTTCGCATAATTTTATAGGGACTTAGCAAAATTTCAACAATTTTATTTTCTAAATTTTAATTTTACAAGTAAATAAATTAATTTAGTAGCTTATAAATCGTAGTTCGACGCACTGGTTGCGCCCACAGTGGCAAAGTTTCGTTTTTGATAGCGAAAAGCTATTAACTTAGCGTTTTTACGCTCGAAAACGCAATTTTGTCTTAGGTGAAAACCGAAAATATTTTTTCTCGACTCCAACTTTCAGTGACCATAGCCGTGCGCTACATCATTAGAAGCGGCTCGACACGCTCTATCCGTGGAGCGAGTCCATTTGGGCACTTGTCGTAGGAAAATATTCGAAAAACTGCGATTTTCCGTAAATTTTGGTACATTTGGGTCTTTTTTGAGCGTTTTTGAATTTTGTCGCGTCCATCTTGCGTGTTTCTGCACATCCCGTGGCTGGTTCACCTCTGCCCGACGTCCCCGCACGTACCTGCAAAAGAAAAAACACGATTATCGACAAAAATCAAGAAAAACGCCCGACCCATCAAAATTGAGATTATTCAAAATCCACCTAAGTGAGACGAATTCTTCATACTTCATACAAAAACTGAAAATTTTTTGTTGACTTACGATCGCGTGCGATACATCAAATTAAGCGTCTCGGCACCCATTGTGCGAATAAATTATAATAGGACCCACGTTCTATACAAAAAACGTGAATTTTTGACATTTTTCGCATAATTTTATAGGGACTTAGCAAAATTTCAACAATTTTATTTTCTAAATTTTAATTTTACAAGTAAATAAATTAATTTAGTAGCTTATAAATCGTAGTTCGACGCACTGGTTGCGCCCACAGTGGCAAAGTTTCGTTTTTGATAGCGAAAAGCTATTAACTTAGCGTTTTTACGCTCGAAAACGCAATTTTGTCTTAGGTGAAAACCGAAAATATTTTTTCTCGACTCCAACTTTCAGTGACCATAGCCGTGCGCTACATCATTAGAAGCGGCTCGACACGCTCTATCCGTGGAGCGAGTCCATTTGGGCACTTGTCGTAGGAAAATATTCGAAAAACTGCGATTTTCCGTAAATTTTGGTACATTTGGGTCTTTTTTGAGCGTTTTTGAATTTTGTCGCGTCCATCTTGCGTGTTTCTGCACATCCCGTGGCTGGTTCACCTCTGCCCGACGTCCCCGCACGTACCTGCAAAAGAAAAAACACGATTATCGACAAAAATCAAGAAAAACGCCCGACCCATCAAAATTGAGATTATTCAAAATCCACCTAAGTGAGACGAATTCTTCATACTTCATACAAAAACTGAAAATTTTTTGGTGACTTACGATCGCGTGCGATACATCAAATTAAGCGTCTCGGCACCCATTGTGCGAATAAATTATAATAGGACCCACGTTCTATACAAAAAACGTGAATTTTTGACATTTTTCGCATAATTTTATAGGGACTTAGCAAAATTTCAACAATTTTATTTTCTAAATTTTAATTTTACAAGTAAATAAATTAATTTAGTAGCTTATAAATCGTAGTTCGACGCACTGGTTGCGCCCACAGTGGCAAAGTTTCGTTTTTGATAGCGAAAAGCTATTAACTTAGCGTTTTTACGCTCGAAAACGCAATTTTGTCTTAGGTGAAAACCGAAAATATTTTTTCTCGACTCCAACTTTCAGTGACCATAGCCGTGCGCTACATCATTAGAAGCGGCTCGACACGCTCTATCCGTGGAGCGAGTCCATTTGGGCACTTGTCGTAGGAAAATATTCGAAAAACTGCGATTTTCCGTAAATTTTGGTACATTTGGGTCTTTTTTGAGCGTTTTTGAATTTTGTCGCGTCCATCTTGCGTGTTTCTGCACATCCCGTGGCTGGTTCACCTCTGCCCGACGTCCCCGCACGTACCTGCAAAAGAAAAAACACGATTATCGACAAAAATCAAGAAAAAAATTTTCCGTAAATTTTGGTACATTTGGGTCTTTTTTGAGCGTTTTTGAATTTTGTCGCGTCCATCTTGCGTGTTTCTGCACATCCCGTGGCTGGTTCACCTCTGCCCGACGTCCCCGCACGTACCTGCAAAAGAAAAAACACGATTATCGACAAAAATCAAGAAAAACGCCCGACCCATCAAAATCGAGATTATTCAAAATCCACCTAAGTGAGACGAATTCTTCATACTTCATACAAAAACTGAAAATTTTTTGGTGACTTACGATCGCGTGCGATACATCAAATTAAGCGTCTCGGCACCCATTGTGCGAATAAATTATAATAGGACCCACGTTCTATACAAAAAACGTGAATTTTTGACATTTTTCGCATAATTTTATAGGGACTTAGCAAAATTTCAACAATTTTATTTTCTAAATTTTAATTTTACAAGTAAATAAATTAATTTAGTAGCTTATAAATCGTAGTTCGACGCACTGGTTGCGCCCACAGTGGCAAAGTTTCGTTTTTGATAGCGAAAAGCTATTAACTTAGCGTTTTTACGCTCGAAAACGCAATTTTGTCTTAGGTGAAAACCGAAAATATTTTTTCTCGACTCCAACTTTCAGTGACCATAGCCGTGCGCTACATCATTAGAAGCGGCTCGACACGCTCTATCCGTGGAGCGAGTCCATTTGGGCACTTGTCGTAGGAAAATATTCGAAAAACTGCGATTTTCCGTAAATTTTGGTACATTTGGGTCTTTTTTGAGCGTTTTTGAATTTTGTCGCGTCCATCTTGCGTGTTTCTGCACATCCCGTGGCTGGTTCACCTCTGCCCGACGTCCCCGCACGTACCTGCAAAAGAAAAAACACGATTATCGACAAAAATCAAGAAAAACGCCCGACCCATCAAAATTGAGATTATTCAAAATCCACCTAAGTGAGACGAATTCTTCATACTTCATACAAAAACTGAAAATTTTTTGGTGACTTACGATCGCGTGCGATACATCAAATTAAGCGTCTCGGCACCCATTGTGCGAATAAATTATAATAGGACCCACGTTCTATACAAAAAACGTGAATTTTTGACATTTTTCGCATAATTTTATAGGGACTTAGCAAAATTTCAACAATTTTATTTTCTAAATTTTAATTTTACAAGTAAATAAATTAATTTAGTAGCTTATAAATCGTAGTTCGACGCACTGGTTGCGCCCACAGTGGCAAAGTTTCGTTTTTGATAGCGAAAAGCTATTAACTTAGCGTTTTTACGCTCGAAAACGCAATTTTGTCTTAGGTGAAAACCGAAAATATTTTTTCTCGACTCCAACTTTCAGTGACCATAGCCGTGCGCTACATCATTAGAAGCGGCTCGACACGCTCTATCCGTGGAGCGAGTCCATTTGGGCACTTGTCGTAGGAAAATATTCGAAAAACTGCGATTTTCCGTAAATTTTGGTACATTTGGGTCTTTTTTGAGCGTTTTTGAATTTTGTCGCGTCCATCTTGCGTGTTTCTGCACATCCCGTGGCTGGTTCACCTCTGCCCGACGTCCCCGCACGTACCTGCAAAAGAAAAAACACGATTATCGACAAAAATCAAGAAAAAAATTTTCCGTAAATTTTGGTACATTTGGGTCTTTTTTGAGCGTTTTTGAATTTTGTCGCGTCCATCTTGCGTGTTTCTGCACATCCCGTGGCTGGTTCACCTCTGCCCGACGTCCCCGCACGTACCTGCAAAAGAAAAAACACGATTATCGACAAAAATCAAGAAAAAATCGCCCGCCCACCCACCCAGATTGCAGTTACTAAGGTAAGAAAAGTGGATTCTCACAGGGGAGGCACTTTCAAACCTCAATAACTTTTGAATTATCCCTTATAAATTGACCCGGTTTGCGAAACTGACATTGTATTACGGTACGCTTTTTGATTTTTCTCATCAAAAAGTCTGAAATTGACCCCACTTGTTTTTGACAATTTTATTTTTGGTTTTTACCAAATCTATGTTTCAGTGCCTCTTTAAAGGCAATATTTCTACATAAGACTGTTCTTCCAAGGAACAATAAAGCATTAGGTTAGTTTTTGTTAGAATAAGTTAGGAAATAATAAATATAAATATCATATACATTTTACTTAATTTTATATAAATCTTAATTAATCTATATTTAAAATTTTTACAAATTTTTTAATCTAATTTTACAACTTTTACAAATTTATTTAATATATTTACAACTTTTACAAATTTACCTTAGATAAAGTGTGTCCCTCAAACTTCCACCCAAAATGTTCGGTTTCCGCACCCCTGCTAAGAGCAGCAAGACGTCGACCGAGTTCTCCAGGAGAACCTCAACTACACCACCAGCAGTGCACGAAAACGACAGGCCTTCAACTTCAAGCGTCCGCAGAAGTATCGGGGAGTGGGAAGCTGGTAAAGCAGACCCACTTACCCCAACCACCCCAAAGAAAGTTGCGCTGGTGCACCCCCCGAAGACAAAAAAGGTGCTTTCACAGGGCAGTAGAGTGGGGGTGAAAGCGCCGATTGAGGCTTTGGGGAGCCCACCAGCGCAGCCTAAATACACCAGCCGGCTTGCAGAAGCAAAGGCCTGTCTTACCAAAGCCAAGGTTAACCTGGGGAACTCGAAAAATATGAAGACGGAAATAAAGACGGAGGTACTCCGAGCAATCGAAAGATTGTATCAGTTAGTTAAGGAATTGGAAAGTGAGAATGAACAAGGAGAAAGGAAAGTGAAGGAACCGGAGAAGGAAAAAGAGCCAGAGAAGGAGGAAAGGCAAGAGAAGGAGATGAGAAAGGAGGAAAGGGAGCTTGTTAAGAAACTGGAAGAGCATGCGAGGTTGATAAGCGAGAATAGTGCAAGGATGGAGAAGTTACAAGAAAGGATGGAACAACAGCAGGAAAGGATAGAAAAGCAGACGTACGCGAGTGTAGTAGCGGCGCAGCCCGGGAGGCAGTTCCCTGAGCGCGCCGCGCTATACTCGGTAGTCGTAACCTCTAAGGACGATCAGGACACGGGAGATGAGGTCATGAAGAAGATACGAGACACGGTGAAGGCAAAGGAAGGAGGAATAGAAATAGAAAAGATCAGAAAAGCAAAGGACAGGAAGGTTATCGTAGGATGCAAAACAGAGGAGGAAAGACGACTAGTTCAGGAAAGATTGAAGGGTGCGGAAGAATACCTGACTGTTGAGGAGGTCAAAAACAAGGACCCCCTTGTTATCCTCAAAAATGTCTTCAGCTTCAATACCGATGAAGATATAGTGAATGCCATCTGGAAACAGAACGAGAAAACTTTAAAAGATTTAGACCAAATAGCAAATAAAATTGAAATACTGTATAAGAAAAAGACGAGAAATAACCACACACAGCACGTGGTCATGAGGGTGTCCCCCGCAGTGTGGCAGAGGTTGGTCCATGCTGGAACCATCGTCATAGACCTCCAGCGAGTAAAAGTGGCGGACCAGTCCCCACTTGTCCAATGCTCGCTGTGTCTCGGCTATGGCCATGGACGACGGTTCTGCGTGGAGACCACCATAAAATGCAGCCACTGTGGGGGACCCCACATGAGGACAGAGTGTGCGGGCTGGCTCGCTGGTGCGACCCCTTCCTGCTGCAACTGCCTGCACGCAAAGGCTGAAAAGGCAGACCATAGCGCCTTCAGTCCTGAGTGTGCAATCAGGAGGAAGTGGGACGCACTGGCTAGAGCCACTATAGCCTACCACTGCTGAGGTAGTTCCCAGACGAACACCGATGAGCACATAAAAAATTAGCTGTCCAAGTAAACGACTTGGGCCATGTTGAACATGGCCCCATCGCTTACCCCTGAGATGCGAAACAACATGCTGTCGGTGTCAAATAATAAAAAACGTCTCGTGTGTGCGAAAGCAAATAACTAGTTGGATAAGACTTGTTGGCATTTATATAGTAAGTATATAAATACAACCAGCAGAAACTTTATAAATAATAAGAGTAGCAAAATACAGTAATATATAGGTAAAGAATAGTTCTAAACAAAATGTAAAATACGAAAACATTTACTAGGAAAATAAAATAGGTAATAAAAGCTTGTAAACATTTAAGCAGAAATAAAACAGTTCAATAATCCAGGTGGAAAACATTATTATTATATTACGTATTAACTGAGTATTCGAAATAAAATAGCAAAGCACAAAATATAATATTAGTAAAATCACAGTAAAGGTTTATAGTAAAATCATAGAAGTAAATAAAATAAGAAAGCAGCATCAAAAATAAAACAGTAAAATTGGCTACATTATATAAGTATCGAAAACAATAAAAGTTAAATTTTCTTTTCTTTTTTAAACAATAAAATGTAAAAAATATATCAATAACGTAAAACCAAAATCTCGGACCACCATGTCTGAGGGACATTTTAAAAAAAAAAAAAAAAAAAAAAAAAAAAAAACCTAACCTAACCTAACCTAACCTAACCTAACCTAACCTAACCTAACCTAACCTAACCTAACCTAACCTAACCTAACCTAACCTAACCTAACCTAACCTAACCTAACCTAACCTAACCTAACCTAACCTAACCTAACCTAACCTAACCTAACCACAGGGCACGGTGGATTCTCCGAATATTTAGCCAGGTTTAAATGTAAGGACGATCCATCGTGCATCTGTGAACCTGGCAAAAATGAATCAGTCCCCCATATTTTGTTCGAATGCCCAGTCTACGGTAAGGAGAGATACGAGGCCGAGCAGGAGCTAGGTATGGCTCTATCAGCTGAAAACGCTAGTAAATTAATCGAAAATAAGTATGATAGAAATAAGTTTATCACATATTGTATAAAGATAGGAAATAAAGTTATAGCAAATAATAAAAGTAGCAGTTAAACTATGTTGAAAATATATATTGAAGTATATATGACAACATCAGCATAAAACCATAAAAGTAAGAAAGTACGTATGTTAAACTAGGATAAGATAAAAAGTAGACCTTAAGAGAAATAGGATAAAATGTAATTTGAAATAAAGTAGAAATGTAAGATGTATAAGAAATAAAAAGACTCAAACCCACTATACCCTACCAGGATAAGATAAGAGTAAAAAATTGTTAAATTAAGTTAAAGTATATTGAAGTAAAATTGTCAACGATAAAGTAGAAGATTGAACAGTTAAAACTAGAATAAAGCAAAAACCGACTCTGACACTTACTCGCCAGAGGAAAAAAGAACGAGAAAAAAAAAAAAAAAAAAAAAAAAAAAAAAAAAAACCTAACCTAACCTAACCTAACCTAACCTAACCTAACCTAACCTAACCTAACCTAACCTAACCTAACCTAACCTAACCTAACCTAACCTAACCTAACCTAACCTAACCTAACCTAACCTTTTTTTTTTTTTTTTTTTTTTTTTTTTTTTTGCGCTGGGAAAATGCAAATGACGCATCCCCCCTCCACGGAGAGTGACAAGGGGGGTATGTGGGACTCCCCGGCCTCCCCAAGGCCGGTATACCCACTAAAAACCCAGCGGCGCTCCTGCGTCGTCTTAGTGGGGGGGACTGGGAAACCGGCAGAGCCTTTACATCCAGTCCCTCCCCGACGAAGCCCGCCATTACAGCGGGGCCCGCACGCCCCTCCTTTTGCAGGGTGGGGCCTGGGAACGGCAAGCGACTCGGCCGTTCCCGTCCGCCCGCAAAGGTGGCGAATGTGTGCAATGCGGGGCCGGGGCTCCATGTCGGTCCCGCCATTCGCCACCATGCGTCAGAGCGGCGCGAGACAGTTCCGCGTCGTCCCGCGCGCTCTTCCCCGCTCGGGGGCCCAAGGCCCCCCCACGAAGCGGCGCAGGAGTGTTCCGCGTCCTCCCGCGCGCGCTTCGCCGCCTTCTATGGGACCGCTCGTCCCCCACGAAGCGGCGCAGGAGAGTTCCGCGTCCTCCCGCGCGCGCTTCGCCGCTCCCTTCTGGGACCAGGTCCCAGAAGGTCGTCCGGGCCACCAAACAAAGGGGCCCGGACCCACCTGGGTAGACCGAAGTCTACCCTGCCTCATCACACTGTGCCCTCTGCTACTCAGAGGGACACGCGGAGAGGCCCACCGTGTCGAGTTATTGGCCACCGCTAACAAGATCCCACGAGTGAGAAATTATTAGCGGTGTTTACCAGGGTGCACCAATCCGCGACTGCTACCGTTCCCCCAGGACGAATCCCAGGGGACAAGTAACAGCGCAGACCTCTTGGAGGTTACCCGACCTAGCACCCCAACCTAACCTTTTTTTTTTTTTTTTTTTTTTTTTTTTTTTTTTTTTTTTTTTTTTTTTTTTTTTTGCGCTGGGAAAATGCAAATGACGCATCCCCCCTCCACTGGAGAGTGACAAGGGGGGTATGTGGGACTCCCCGGCCTCCCCAAGGCCGGTATACCCACTAAAAACCCAGCGGCGCTCCTGCGTCGTCTTAGTGGGGGGGACTGGGAAACCGGCAGAGCCTTTACATCCAGTCCCTCCCCGACGAAGCCCGCCATTACAGCGGGGCCCGCACGCCCCTCCCCTTGCAGGGTGGGGCCTGGGAACGGCAAGCGACTCGGCCGTTCCCGTCCGCCCGCAAAGGTGGCGAATGTGTGCAATGCGGGGCCGGGGCTCCATGTCGGCCCCGCCATTCGCCACCATGCGTCAGAGCGGCGCGGGACAGTTCCGCGTCGTCCCGCGCGCTCTTCCCCGCTCGGGGGCCCAAGGCCCCCCCACGAAGCGGCGCAGGAGTGTTCCGCGTCCTCCCGCGCGCGCTTCGCCGCCTTCTATGGGACCGCTCGTCCCCCACGAAGCGGCGCAGGAGAGTTCCGCGTCCCCCCGCGCGCGCTTCGCCGCCCCCTTCTGGGACCAGGTCCCAGAAGGTCGTCCGGGCCACCAAACAAGGGGGCCCGGACCCACCTGGGTAGACCGAAGTCTACCCTGCCTCATCACACTGTGCCCTCTGCTACTCAGAGGGACACGCGGAGAGGCCCACCGTGTCGAGTTATTGGCCACCGCTAACAAGATCCCACGAGTGAGAAGTTATTAGCGGTGTTTACCAGGGTGCACCAATCCGCGACTGCTACCGTTCCCCCAGGACGAATCCCAGGGGACAAGTAACAGCGCAGACCTCTTGGAGGTTACCCGACCTAGCACCCCACCCCAACCTAACCTTTTTTTTTTTTTTTTTTTTTTTTTTTTTTTTTTTTTTTTTTTTTTTTTTTTTTTTTTTTGCGCTGGGAAAATGCAAATGACGCATCCCCCCTCCACTGGAGAGTGACAAGGGGGGTATGTGGGACTCCCCGGCCTCCCCAAGGCCGGTATACCCACTAAAAACCCAGCGGCGCTCCTGCGTCGTCTTAGTGGGGGGGACTGGGAAACCGGCAGAGCCTTTACATCCAGTCCCTCCCCGACGAAGCCCGCCATTACAGCGGGGCCCGCACGCCCCTCCCCTGCAGGGTGGGGCCTGGGAACGGCAAGCGACTCGGCCGTTCCCGTCCGCCCGCAAAGGTGGCGAATGTGTGCAATGCGGGGCCGGGGCTCCATGTCGGCCCCGCCATTCGCCACCATGCGTCAGAGTGGCGCGGGACAGTTCCGCGTCGTCCCGCGCCCTCTTCCCCGCTCGGGGGCCCAAGGCCCCCCCACGAAGCGGCGCAGGAGTGTTCCGCGTCCTCCCGCGCGCGCTTCGCCGCCTTCTATGGGACCGCTCGTCCCCCACGAAGCGGCGCAGGAGAGTTCCGCGTCCCCCCGCGCGCGCTTCGCCGCCCCCTTCTGGGACCAGGTCCCAGAAGGTCGTCCGGGCCACCAAACAAGGGGGCCCGGACCCACCTGGGTAGACCGAAGTCTACCCTGCCTCATCACACTGTGCCCTCTGCTACTCAGAGGGACACGCGGAGAGGCCCACCGTGTCGAGTTATTGGCCACCGCTAACAAGATCCCACGAGTGAGAAGTTATTAGCGGTGTTTACCAGGGTGCACCAATCCGCGACTGCTACCGTTCCCCCAGGACGAATCCCAGGGGACAAGTAACAGCGCAGACCTCTTGGAGGTTACCCGACCTAGCACCCCAACCTAACCTAACCTAACCTAACCTAACCTAACCTAACCTAACCTAACCTAACCTAACCTAACCTAACCTAACCTAACCTAACCATTCGCGCTCCAACCGCCCTCGGAAGCGCCACGAAAAGAGCCCTCTCTCCACGCGAAAAATCGTAAAAATAGTGAAAAGTGCTCCAAATTTGACGTGCTATATATCAAAAGAAGCGGAAAGTGACGGCGCACACGGCGGTGAAAACCGCGTGGCCCTAAGTGCAGTGTGTGCAAAAATATTTGCAAAAAACCAGTTTTAAAACACAAAAAGTGATTTTGTACGAGTTTTTCAGCGAGTACCGGTGCTTTTTATTATACCCCTAGAAAGCCCTTAAGAAGCTCTACAAGCTGATATTTTTCGGCCTTTTCTGCCGTGCATGGGCGCGGAATAAAGGCCAGAAAAACAACTCCCACGTGGCCACGAGGTCATCGATCCAGAGCTGTGGGGGACCATTTGACATCGCCATCGGCAGCGGAGCATTGAGGCAAACTCGGAGGCGTTTTCAGACTTCGAAAAAGTTAAGTGGCTACTTCGGTGCAAGGATTTTTGTTTTGGTGCAGTTGGACTTTCGTTTTAAAAATTTATAACTAAAAATCTACAGCGGTTACCCATATTTTTTATTAGCTTATTTTGTAGACCTTCAGTCATAGTTTTTTCAGTAAAAAATTTAGGTAGGGTTCATACTAAAAAATTCTTAGATATTTAATTAATTGATTGTGGGTCAACTGCAATTTCGGAAAAACGCTTGTATCTCCGAAACGGCTGAGAATTTCGCGTTTTTAACGACAGCTTTGGTATCTAACCAGAGGTTAGATACCTTAGAAACCTGTAAATTTTTAGCCTAACACATTTCCCCCAAAAAATCATTTTCATCATTTTCGTATTTTAAAAATTTTTAAAATTTTTTCTAAGTCCAGTAATTTCGGAGAAACGCTTGTATCTCCGAAACGGCTGGAAATTTTGCGTTTTTAACGACAGCTTGGGTATCTAACCAAAGGTTAGGTTAGGTTAGGTTAGGTATCTAACCAAAGGTTAGATACCTAACAACCTTGTAAATTTTTTGATCTATATTACCCCCCCATAAACAGCATACCCCCCACCCCCAAAATCTTTTAAAATTTGTATCTTGGAAACGAAAGCTCCAAATTGGAAGCGGATTTTGTGTTAGATATAAGAAAATTAGTTTTAAGCAATTTGACTTTGGAGTGTGACTCTACATAGAGTCAAAAAATTTTTTGTACGTTGTACTTCGTGACTTTCTTTACCAAAGCTCAATTTGACGCGGTTTATTTAAACAGTCGGCAGTATTCTGCCACTACTCTAGGACGGACTCTAGGTAGAGTTATTATTTTTGCTCTGACAAAAAATTTTTCTTGTTTCACTTACCTGTGTTAGCGGTGACGCAGCATCCGGTTGCACCGTCGACGTCCGCAGGCACCATCTGAAACAAAAAACAAATTAGTATTGAATAGAAAAATTTATATTTTATTTTATTTTACAACTTTTACAAACTTATTTTACTTTATTTTAATTTGATCTGTTTTGTTCCCCCTCTTTACAAACCCAACAATGTTTGGAATTCGTACACCCCCCACCACCAAAAATCTCAATGTCACTATCGACATCGAACGAAAATCCCCAGCCCAGACGCAAAAAGCGGGTTTTTCAAAGGCAGGGACATCCGAAGCAACGACATCGTCTAAGGTTAGGCGTAGCATAGGAGAGTGGGAGACCGGAAAAGCTGCAGCTTCTCCGGTATCCCATTCTCCTGAGGCTAAGCAAAAGACGGTCTCCCCCAAAAAAGCTCCAGCGCCCGCGACCGGTAAGCCAAAGCCAAAGGCGGGCCTCTCGTTCACCTATGACATCAAAGCGGGTGCCCAAAAAGGCTCATCGGAAGGTGTCGAGAAATCGCCTGCGGGGAAAGTAAAGTACACAGACAGGCTCTCAGAGGCAAAGGCATGCGTCACAAAAGCCAAAGTTAACCTTGGCAGCGCAAGGAACCTTAAAACTGAAATAAAAATTGAGGTTACCATCGCCATTGACAGGCTTTACCAGCTGGTAAAAGAGGCTGATAGCGTTAAGGGAAAAGGGAGTAAGGAAGTGACTAAGGAACCAGAACAGGATAAGGAGAAGGAAAAGGAGGATAGAGGAAAAGAAGAGTCTATGCTATTGGAGAAGATGGCGAAGCATGCCCAGCTCATAGAAGAAAGCAATGAAAAGATGGAAAAACTCAAGGAAGTGATAGAGAAGCATCAAGAGGTCCAGGAGCGGCTATCTTACGCCAGTGTAGCGGCGACGGCTTCCAAGAGACAGCCTCTGGAGCAGACGGCGCTGCACTCGGTAGTGATAACCGCAAAGAATGAAAAGGAGACAAGTGAGGAAGTCTTAAATAGAATAAGGGAAGCGGTCAATGCCAAGGACGGAGGAATTGAGATAGAAAGCATAAGGAAGGCTAAGGACAGAAAGATCATAGTAGGATGTAAGACGGAAAAAGAAAGGGAAATTGTGAAGGAAAAGCTGAAAAGGGCAGAAGACCACCTGAATGTGCAGGAGGTAAAGAACAAGGACCCGCTAGTGGTTCTTAAGAACGTCTTCCAATTCAACACCGATGAGGACGTTCTAAAGGCCCTGAAGAACCAGAATAAGCACATCCTCAAAGACCTGGACGAAAAAGAGCACAGAATGCAGATCCTGTACAAGAGGCGGACCAGAAACCCCCACACGCACCACATCGTCATGAGGGTCTCCCCCAAGATTTGGCGGCGACTGATCGATGCAGAAACGGTCCAAATAGACATCCAAAGGGTGAGGGCAGAGGACCAATCACCGCTGGTCCAATGCTCCCTTTGCCTAGGGTATGGCCATGGCAAACGTTTCTGCACCGAGCAAATCGAGAAATGCAGTCATTGCGGGGGACCCCACATGCGATCTGAGTGCGCCGACTGGCTTGCGGCTGGAACTCCCACCTGCTGCAACTGCGTGCACGCAAAGATGGACAAGACAGATCACAGTGCTTTTAGCCAGGAGTGCCCAGTGCGGAAAAGGTGGGAGAGTTTAGCGCGGGCCACGGTGGCCTACTGCTAAAGGCGTCCCAGGCAACCAATCCTCTCCAGCTAAAAAAGCACCAACGCCAACCACCAGCGTAAGGCAATACCTAGTGGCTCAAGCAAACTTGCAAAGAAAGGCACTGGCAACCCACGAGATAATGCTTGAGGCCGTGGAAAAGAAAGTTGCTTTCGCGCTGCTTCAGGAACCATACGTGGGGGGGATAGGTAGAGTGAGGAACTACCAAGGAGTGAGGATCTTCCAGTGCACAAACCCCGGTGACGCAGTAGTCAAATCAGCCATTGCCGTATTTGACAATGACATCGACGTTATTCAACGCCCAGATTTGACTACCACAAACATCGTGGTGGTCAAACTGAGAACGAGTGCCTGGGAAATTGTAGTCGCCTCATTCTACTTTGAACCCGACCAGCCAATCGAGCCTTACTTGGAGCAGCTAAAAGAAATCAAGCACAAATTAGGGCCAAGGAAAATGATAATAGGAGGAGACTCGAACGCAAAAAGCACTTGGTGGGGTAGTCTAAAGGTCGACAGTAGAGGAGAGGAGATGGCAGGAGCGATCGAAGAGATGGACATGCAGGTGCTGAATGTAGGGAACACCCCCACTTTTGACACAATAAGGGGGAACAAGACATACTCCAGCTTTGTCGACGTCACGGCCTGCTCAGCGGATGTGCTGTCCTTGGTGGAAGACTGGAGAGTACATGACGGCATGACGAGTTCAGACCACAACACGATACTGTTCAAGGTAAGGTTAAAAAACGCAAAAGGAATAAGCATAAGTAGAACTACTAGAATATATAATAGTAAAAAAGCAAACTGGAACCAATTCTATGAAGAATTGGCCCAGTTTCTACTAGAAAACAACATAAGCACAACAAATATTGAAAATGCGGATACAAAAACAAAATTAGAAAACGTAGTAGAATCATATACAAATTCAATAACAAAAGCATGCAATAGAACAATACCAAAGAAGAAAACAGAAACCAAACTTACCTTGCCGTGGATGTCGGATGAACTCGCCATGCTCAAGAAGGAAGTCAACACCAGGAGGCGCCGGATCCGATGCGCAGCGCCAGTCCGAAGGTCGATGGTGGTAGAAGCGTACCTGAAAGCAAAAGAAAAGTATGAATTAGAAGCAAGAAACGCACAAACATCAAGCTGGAAGGAGTTCTGTGGGAGACAGGATAGAGAGGGTTTATGGGATTCCATTTACAGAGTGATAGGTAGGACAACAAAAAGGGATGAAGATCTGCCACTAGTCAGGGAAGGAATATCCTTGGGACCAAAAGAGTCTGCGGAGCTGCTTGCAAACACTTTCTATCCAGAGGACAAGGAGGAAGAGGATAATGAGGAGCACAGGCGAATCAGGAAGAAGGCTGAAAGAGTAAATGACTCAAATCATGATGATCATTTTGACCCATCATTTACCCACGAAGAGCTAAAATTCGCACTGAACAGCTTCAACCCTAAGAAAGCTCCAGGGTCCGATGGTCTGACGTCAGACATATGCAAACACGCCATAAGCATGGATTCCAGGATTTTCCTGTCACTGGCAAACCGTTGTCTGGAGTTAGGATATTTTCCCAAGAAGTGGAAGGAGGCGACCGTGGTAGTACTTAGGAAACCAGGGAAGGAAAATTACACGGAAGCCAAATCCTACCGACCAATAGGTTTACTGCCAGTGATGGGGAAAGTATTGGAGAAAATGATGGTGAACCGGATCAAGTGGCACGTTCTCCCCCGGATGAGTACTCGCCAGTATGGTTTTATGCCCCAACGGAGCACCGAAGACTCCCTCTATGATCTAGTACAACACATACGCGGAAAGCTGAAACAGAAAAAACTTGTTACTGTTATATCATTAGACATAGAGGGAGCCTTCGACAGCGCCTGGTGGCCCGCGATCAGAACCAGACTGGCTGAGGAAAGGTGTCCAGTAAACATCAGGAGAATGATGGATAGTTACCTTGACAGCAGAACGGTGAAAGTACGCTACGCAGGAGAGGAAGTAGTGAAGTCCACGACGAAAGGATGTGTGCAGGGTTCAATAGGAGGGCCAATCCTATGGAACCTTCTGCTTGATCCACTTCTTCAGGAATTGGAAAAGCGTGGCGATTACTGCCAGGCTTTTGCCGACGACGTGGTCCTCATTTTTGACGCCGACACTGCATTGGACACCCAAAGACAGGCGAATGCCACCCTCGCCTATGTCCGGGACTGGGGAATCAGAAACAAGTTGAGGTTCGCGCCTCATAAGACGAACGCAATGGTACTGACGCGCAAACTCAAATACGATACCCCAGTTTTGAGCATGGGTGGGGTTGGCATTAGCATGTCACAGGAAATAAAAGTGTTAGGACTTACTATTGATAGTAAACTCACATTTAATAACCACGTGGCGAAAACCTGCAAAAAAGCGTTAAACCTATACAAGCAGCTATCTAGAGCCGCCAAGATAAGTTGGGGTCTACACCCGGATGTCATTCGAACCATCTACGTTGCTGTGGTCGAACCAGTCATCATGTACGCTTCAGCGGTGTGGGCATCGTCGGCTAAGAAACTAGGAGTACAAAAACTACTGAATGTGGTCCAACGTGGATTCGCGCAAAAGCTGTGTAAGTCCTATCGAACCACTTCCCTTAACTCGGCACTGGTGTTGTCTGGACTATTGCCCTTGGACCTCAGAATACAAGAGGCAGCCGCCCTGTATGAGGTAAAGAGGGGAATAGCCCAGCCAACTACAGGAGACGGGGAAGTGGAACGAATGACCAAGTTCGTGGAAGTACCCCACCCAGCAAAACATACAGACCTGCAATTCATATGCTTGGAAGACCGCGAACAGGTAGATACCCACAGTACGCAGGCGGTATGCATTTACACCGACGGAAGCAAAATTGATGGCAAAGTTGGAGCCTCATTGTCTTTTTGGAGCAATGGGGCCGAAACTAAGAGCCAAAAATTGAAACTATCGTCGTACTGCACAGTTTTTCAGGCCGAATTGCTGGCTATATGTAAGACCACCAGGGAGATAGTGAAGCACCCAGGAGACAGCTTTGGGATTTATAGTGACTCTAGGTCGTCACTAGAAGCGGTCACGAATAATCGCTCTCTCCATCCCTTAGTCGTGGAAATCCGCCGTAATCTAGAAGAGTGCAAGCGTAGGAACAAACACGTCGCACTCTTCTGGATTAAAGCCCATGCTGGACTGGAGGGAAACGAGAGGGCCGACCAGCTTGCAAAAGAAGCTGCTCTGAAACTAAAAAACAAGCCAGACTACGAATTATGCCCGGTTTCATATGCGAAGCGAAGAATCCGTTTAGAGTCGCTCGAAGAATGGAGCAGAAGGTACAAGACTGGGGAAACCGCAGCAACAACAAAACTTTTCTTCCCTGACGCGATAAAGGCCTACAGTATAATCCGGCACGTTAAACCGAAAGGCACACTAACACAGGTAATGACAGGACACGGTGGGTTTCCCGCATACTTGAACCGTTTCAAGTGTAAGGAAAACCCATCGTGTATTTGCGATTCAGAAACTCCGGAAACTGTAGAGCACATCTTAGTAGAATGTCCCGTCTTTGGTAAAGAAAGGTACGAGGTAGAACAGCTGATAGATTATAGGATAGATGTAGGTAACATTTGTAAAATAGTAGAAAACAAAATTGTTAGAGATAAGTTTTTTGAATACTGTAATGTCGTAGCAAATAAGGTAATTAATAGAAATAGATAGATAAGTTAAGTTAAGGTATATATTGTTAACATATATATTAGTAACTTAGAATAAGAAAAGATGTACAACAAGTAGCACATAGGCAAACATGTATTTTAAAATAAGTAACGTATTTTTAGGAAATAAAAGAACCCAAGTTGTTCACTCACTCTCCCAGCAAAGAAAATTAGGTAAATAGAATAAAAAGCCTTAAAAAGGTCTCTGACAACATCAGAGGGTTAGTCGCTCCTTAGTGCCATTTTGAGATGGTTTTTTAAAAAAAAAAAAAAAAAAAAAAAAAAAAAAACCTAACCTAACCTAACCTAACCTAACCTAACCTAACCTAACCTAACCTAACCTAACCTAACCTAACCTAACCATACAAAAACTTAAAATTTTTTGGTGACTTACGATCGCGTGCGATACATCAAATTAAGCGTCTCGGCACCCATTGTGCGAATAAATTATAATAGGACCCACGTTCTATACAAAAAACGTGAATTTTTGACATTTTTAGCATAATTTTATAGGGACTTAGCAAAATTTCAACAATTTTATTTTCTAAATTTTAATTTTACAAGTAAATAAATTAATTTAGTAGCTTATAAATCGTAGTTCGACGCACTGGTTGCGCCCACAGTGGCAAAGTTTCGTTTTTGATAGCGAAAAGCTATTAACTTAGCGTTTTTACGCTCAAAAACGCAATTTTGTCTTAGGTGAAAACCGAAAATATTTTTTCTCGACTCCAACTTTCAGTGACCATAGCCGTGCGCTACATCATTAGAAGCGGCTCGACACGTTCTATCCGTGGAGCGAGTCCATTTGGGCACTTGTCGTAGGAAAATATTCGAAAAACTGCGATTTTCCGTAAATTTTGGTACATTTGGGTCTTTTTTGAGCGTTTTTGAATTTTGTCGCGTCCATCTTGCGTGTTTCTGCACATCCCGTGGCTGGTTCACCTCTGCCCGACGTCCCCGCACGTACCTGCAAAAGAAAAAACACGATTATCGACAAAAATCAAGAAAAAATCGCCCGCCCACCCACCCAGATTGCAGTTACTAAGGTAAGAAAAGTGGATTCTCACAGGGGAAGCACTTTCAAACCTCAATAACTTTTGAATTATCCCTTATAAATTGACCCGGTTTGCGAAACTGACATTGTATTACGGTACGCTTTTTGATTTTTATCATCAAAAAGTCTTAAATTGACCCCACTTGTTTTTGACAATTTTATTTTTGGTTTTTACCAAATCTATGTTTCAGTGCCTCTTTAAAGGCAATATTTCTACATAAGACGGTTCTTCCAAGGAACAATAAAGCATTAGGTTAGTTTTTGTTAGAATAAGTTAGGAAATAATAAATATAATTATCATATACTTTTTACTTAATTTTATATAAATCTTAATTAATCTATATTTACAATTTTTACAAATTTTTTTAATCTAATTTTACAACTTTTACAAATTTATTTAATATATTTACAACTTTTACAAATTTACCTTAGATATAAAGTGTGTCCCTCAAACTTCCACCCAAAATGTTTGGTTTCCGCACCCCTGCTAAGAGCAGCAAGACGTCGACCGAGTTCTCCAGGAGAACCTCAACTACACCACCAGCAGTGCACGAAAACGACGGGCCTTCAACTTCAAGCGTCCGCAGAAGTATCGGGGAGTGGGAAGCTGGTAAAGCAGACCCACTTACCCCAACCACCCCAAAGAAAGTTGCGCTGGTGCACCCCCCGAAGACAAAAAAGGTGCTTTCACAGGGCAGTAGAGTGGGGGTGAAGGCGCCGATTGAGGCTTTGGGGAGCCCACCAGCGCAGCCTAAATACACCAGCCGGCTTGCAGAAGCGAAGGCCTGTCTTACCAAAGCCAAGGTTAACCTGGGGAACTCGAAAAATATGAAGACGGAAATAAAGACGGAGGTACTCCGAGCAATCGAAAGATTGTATCAGTTAGTTAAGGAATTGGAAAGTGAGAATGAACAAGGAGAAAGGAAAGTGAAGGAACCGGAGAAGGAAAAAGAGCCAGAGAAGGAGGAAAGGCAAGAAAAGGAGATGAGAAAGGAGGAAAGGGAGCTTGTTAAGAAACTGGAAGAGCATGCGAGGTTGATAAGCGAGAATAGTGCAAGGATGGAGAAGTTACAGGAAAGGATGGAACAACAGCAGGAAAGGATAGAAAAGCAGACGTACGCGAGTGTAGTAGCGGCGCAGCCCGGGAGGCAGTTCCCTGAGCGCGCCGCGCTATACTCGGTAGTCGTAACCTCTAAGGACGATCAGGACACGGGAGATGAGGTCATGAAGAAGATACGAGACACGGTGAAGGCAAAGGAAGGAGGAATAGAAATAGAAAAGATCAGGAAAGCAAAGGACAGGAAGGTTATCGTAGGATGCAAAACAGAGGAGGAAAGACGACTAGTTCAGGAAAGATTGAAGGGTGCGGAAGAATACCTGACTGTTGAGGAGGTCAAAAACAAGGACCCCCTTGTTATCCTCAAAAATGTCTTCAGCTTCAATACCGATGAAGATATAGTGAATGCCATCTGGAAACAGAACGAGAAAACTTTAAAAGATTTAGACCAAATAGCAAATAAAATTGAAATACTGTATAAGAAAAAGACGAGAAATAACCACACACAGCACGTGGTCATGAGGGTGTCCCCCGCAGTGTGGCAGAGGTTGGTCCATGCTGGAACCATCGTCATAGACCTCCAGCGAGTAAAAGTGGCGGACCAGTCCCCACTTGTTCAATGCTCGCTGTGTCTCGGCTATGGCCATGGACGACGGTTCTGCGTGGAGACCACCATAAAATGCAGCCACTGTGGGGGACCCCACATGAGGACAGAGTGTGCGGGCTGGCTCGCTGGTGCGACCCCTTCCTGCTGCAATTGCGTGCACGCAAAGGCTGAAAAAGCAGATCATAGCGCCTTCAGTCCTGAGTGTGCAATCAGGAGGAAGTGGGACGCACTGGCTAGAGCCACTATAGCCTACCACTGCTGAGGTGGTCCCTGGCATAGTTATAGCTGCAAACAAGCGCTACCACCGAAGAGCCACAAAAGTAGCTATCCAAGTAAACGGTTTGGGTCATGTTAATCATGACCCACCGTTTACCCCTGAAAGGCGGAAAATATGCACTCGGTGGGGAACTTTTAAGGGAACACTAAGCGGAACCTTGGCCTCTAACTTAGACCATAGTGAAAACATTAAAACAAGTAAACAATTAAAATTTAAGGTATATAAGCCTTGTTGCGTCTATATATTGATATATATAGGATACAACCAGCAATAACTTCATAAATAGTATATAATAGATAATAGAAGCAGTTAAATAGAAAAAGTAAAATTACACACAAACCAAAATAATAAACCGTTAAAAACAAGTAAAATAGTTAGAAAAATTAAATTTCAATAGATTACAGTAAATTTAAAATCATATTAGTTACACTCACAGAACAGAAACAGAATAAGAAAGTTAAAAAGAAGTAAAACAGTTGTAGGATTCCAGGTGGAAAATACATATTATTATTACATTAAGCATTAAGAGAGCATTGAAGCAAAATGTAGGAACGAAAATAATATTTATGTTGAAAACTTAACGCATAGACGAAAAAGGGTAACCCAGAAACGAAAACGGAATTAAATTTCTGAGCACAAATCATTTGCACTAATCGGCCAAAAAATAAAAATTTGAAAATGATATAAATTACATAGCTCTTTTTTTTCACACAATATAAAAAGAACTGTAAAAAACTTAAAAACATACGAAATACAAACGTCTCGGACCACCATGTCTGAGGGACACTTAGGGAATAAAAAAAAAAAAAAAAAAAAAAAAAAAAAAACCTAACCTAACCTAACCTAACCTAACCTAACCTAACCTAACCTAACCACAAGTGATGAGGACGTTTTGAGCGCCCTCAGGAAACAGAATGAAAGCATATTCAAAAACCTCAACAAAGAGGACAACAGACTTGAAGTTAGGTACAGGAAGAATGCCAGGAACCAGCACACATGCCACATAGTCCTGAGAGTATCGCCCAAGATCTGGAATCGCATGATGGATGCCGAAGAAGTTCGCATCGATCTGCAAAGAATCAGAGTGGCAGATCAGTCCCCGCTGGTCCAGTGTTCACTGTGCCTTGGATATGGGCACGGTAGGCGATTCTGCAAAGCCACGATCGAAAAATGCAGCCACTGTGGGGGGCCTCATATGAAGTCGGAGTGCGCTGACTGGCTGGCGGGAGTGGCTCCCACGTGCTGTAATTGCAGGCATGCAAAGCTGGACAGAGCTGAGCACAATGCGTTTTCGCAGGAATGTCCAGTGCGCAGAAAGTGGGATGCGCTCGCCCGAGCCACCATAGCGTACTGCTAAGGGCGTCCATAGCAATACAATCGCAACCACCCAAAGCGTCCCATCCAACCAGAAGCTCTACGCGGTAGTCCAAGCCAATCTCCAGCGAAAAGACCTAGCCACAAACGAGCTGATGATTGAAGCTAGTAAGGAAAAGTTTGCCTTTGCGCTGCTGCAGGAGCCATATGTGGGTGGGGCCAGGAGAATGAAAGAATACAGAGGATCGCGAGTTTTCCAGAGCACTAGTCAAGGAGAAGGAACAGTGAAAGCAGCAGTGGTGGTGTTTGATCCCGATTTAGATGTAACGCAGTTCCCAGAACTGACTACCAACAATATTGTGGTGGTAAAGATCCGAACTAGTGCATGGGAAATTTCAGTGGTTTCATTTTACTTCGAGCCAGACCAACCCATAGAGCCATACCTGCAGCAGCTCAAGAAAATAGAGGGTAAACTTGGACCCAGGAAAATCATCATGGGTGGCGACTCTAACGCAAAGAGTGTTTGGTGGGGTAGCCCAAAGACAGACCACAAGGGTGAAGACATGTCGGGAGCCATTGAAGACATGAGCTTGCAGGTGCTCAACAACGGAGATATGCCCACCTTCGACACGATAAGGGGAGGAAAGACGTACTCCAGCTACGTTGACATAACGACCTGCTCCGTGGACATGTTAGATCTGGTAGAGGATTGGAAGGTCAGAGATGACATCGTGAGCTCGGACCACAACGGCATTACTTTCAAAATTAGACTTCATAAAGCAAAAGGTACGAACATTAGTAGAACTACTAGAATTTACAACACAAAAAAGGCGAACTGGAACCAGTTTCATGAGAAACTGGCCCAGTTCAGATTAGAAAATAATATTAATACCACAGAAATAGAAAAAATTGAAAACGAGATAGAATTAGATAAGTTAGTAGATAAATTCACAAACACAATAATAGAAGCATGCAATAACACTATACCAAAAAAGAAAGCAAATGAAGTACTTACCATGCCGTGGTGGTCCGAAGAACTCGCCGGATTGAAGAAGACAGCCAACACCATGAAGCGGAGGATCCGATGTGCAGCGCCAGCCCGAAGAGCAACAGTCGTTGATGAGTACCTGCAAGCAAAAGAAAGATATGAAAGTGAAACACAAAAGGCTAAAATAAAAAGTTGGAAAAGTTTTTGTGAAAAGCAAGACAGGGAAGGCATGTGGGAGGGTATATATAGGGTAATTGGAAGGACAAGTAAGAGGAAAGAAGATCTGCCTCTCATTGAGGATGGGATAGTCCTAAGCCCACGTAAATCCGCAGAAATGCTAGCCAAAAAGTTCTATCCAGAGGACAATGAGAAAGAAGACAACGAAGACCACCAGCGAATAAGAAAAACAGCTGATCAAGTAAATCGCAAGGATCATGCTATAAGCCATGACCCTCCATTTACCCATGAGGAGCTGAAGCTCGTGGTGAATAGCTTTAATCCCAAGAAGGCCCCAGGCTCGGATGGACTGACGGCGGATATATGCCAACAAGCAATAGTGCGGGATCCAGGATTGTACCTAACACTGGCAAACAAATGTTTAGAGCAAGCTTACTTTCCGAAGATCTGGAAGGAAGCGACCGTGATAGTGCTCCGCAAACCAGGGAAGGAAAACTACACAGATGCAAAGTCCTACAGACCTATAGGGTTGTTGCCAGTGTTGGGTAAAATCATGGAAAAAATGATAGTGAACAGAATCAGATGGCACATCACCCCGAAATTGAGCACCCGGCAATATGGTTTCATGCCTCAAAGAAGCACAGAGGACTCCCTCTATGTCCTCATACAATACATACGAAGTAAGCTTAAGCAGAAAAAACTCGTAACGCTCATTTCATTGGACATAGAGGGAGCCTTCGACAGTGCATGGTGGCCGGTCATAAGAAACCGATTGGCTGAAGAAGATTGTCCCATTAATATTAGAAAACTTGTGGATAGTTACCTTAGCGACAGGAAGGTCAACGTTAGGTACGCGGGACAAGAGGTCAGTAGAAAAACCACAAAGGGCTGCGTCCAGGGCTCCATTGGAGGACCAATCCTTTGGAACCTTATTTTGGACCCACTGTTGCAGGCGCTGGAAAAAAGAGGAGACTACTGTCAGGCTTTTGCTGACGATGTCGTTTTAGTCTTCGACGGAGAAACAGCACTTGAGGTCGAGAGACAGGCAAATGCCGCTCTCGCACATGTCCAGAAGTGGGGTGTCGAAAATAAGCTTAGGTTTGCACCGCAAAAGACAAACGCTATGGTGATCACCAATAAGCTTAAGCACGACACACCACGCCTGAGCATGGGCGGGATCGACATAGGCATGTCTAACGAAATAAAAATTTTGGGGCTCGTGATAGATAGCAAACTCACATTCAATAGCCATGCTGCAAACGTCTGCAAAAAAGCATTGAATGTGTACAAGCAGCTATCGCGAGCCGCAAAAATTGGTTGGGGACTTCACCCGGAAGTCATCCGAAGCATCTACACGGCAGTAGTAGAGCCTATAGTGATGTACGCAGCTAGTGTGTGGGCACCAGCAACTGAAAAATGGTGCATCCAGAAACAATTAAATGCAGTGCAACGAGGCTTTGCTCAAAAACTGTGCAGGTCCTACCGAACCGTCTCTCTTAGCTCGGCACTGGTGCTGGCCGGAATTCTGCCACTCGACCTCAGGATACAGGAGGCAGCCGCCCTGTACGAGGCAAGGAGAGGAGTCCCCCGGCCGGCACTAGGAGACATGGAAACGGAAAAGGTAGTCCCGTTCACGGAATCACCTCACCCGGCGGAGCATATGTGCCTGGAATTCGTGAGTCTGGTAGACCAACAGCAAGTGGACATTCACAGCGGTCACGCAGTCCGAATGTTCACGGATGGCAGTAAAATTGAGGGCAAGGTCGGAGCCGCATTATCCATATGGAATAATTCGGCCGAGACCAAAGCCCATAAATTGAAACTGTCGTCCCACTGCACCGTCTACCAAGCTGAATTGCTGGCCATATGCAAGGCTACGAGGGAGATACTAAAGAGCATACATACATACTCTAACTAGCTTCGGAATCTATAGCGACTCGAGGTCGTCGCTCGAAACCGCCACCAACCACGGTTCAGTACATCCTCTCGCCGTTGAAATAAGGCGCAACCTGTACAAAGCAAGACGAGACCAACATAAAACTGTGGCTTTATATTGGGTCAAAGCTCATGCAGGTCTACAAGAGAATGAACGAGCGGATACACTAGCAAAGGACGCGGCTCTTGGCCTTAAAACAAAGCCTAATTATGATTTGTGTCCCATCTCTTTCATAAAACGGCAGATCCGGTTAGAAACCCTCGGAAAGTTCAATGAAAGGTATAAAAACGGTAGTACAGCAGCAACAACAAAAATGTTTTTCCCAGACGCCATATCAGCATACAAAACGGTTAGGCAGGTAGAACCCACTGGAGTGCTTACACAAGTCTTGACAGGGCATGGCGGGTTTTCCGAATACCTAGCACGGTTTAGGTGTAAGGAAAACCCGTCGTGCATATGTGACCCCGGCAAAAACGAGACTGTCGCACACATTTTGTTTGAATGCCCCGTATACGGAAGAGAGAGATACGAAGCCGAGCAAAACCTCGGCTCAGTTCTAAAAACCGAAAATGCTAGCGAACTGATTTTAAACAAAGATAGCAGAAACAAGTTTATAACATATTGTACGATGATAGCAAATAAGGTTATAGCAAGAAATAAATAAGGTAATTCAAGTATGTTGAAAATATATATTGAATATATATTAAAACATAAGCATAAAAATTATAAAAGTAAAAAATAGTATGTAAAAACTTAACTGTAAGAAATAAAACTAGATATAAGAAAGCAATGTAATTAGAATATGACTAGAATATAGTAAAAATAAAATGACTCTTACCCCATCCCAAAGTAGCAAATAAGAAATGTTAGAAATTGTTAGCAAAACTTAATTGAAGTATTGTTTAGTTAAAGCCTACATAAAGAATATTAGTAAACATAGCCTATTAGTAAGAAAAGACTCTGACACTTACTCGTCAGAGGAAAAAAGAACGAGAAAATCAGAGAAAAAAGAACCAGAACTCAAATCAAGGAGATGGCACCATTAAGGCAGCCATAGCCGTTTTTGATGACGATATGGATGTTATCCAACTGCCGAACCTCACCACAAACAACATCGCTGTGGTGAAACTAAGAACGAGTGCCTGGGAGATCGTGGTCGCCTCGTTTTACTTCGAGCCCGACCAAGCGAGCATAGAGCCCTACCTAGAGCAGCTGAGGAGGATAAAACAGCAGGAGAAACCGAGGTACCTGATAATAGGGGGGGATGCAAACGCGAAGAGCACCTGGTGGGGAAGCAAAAAAATAGATCAGAGGGGTGAAGAACTGGCAGGGTTCCTTGAAGAGACAGGCTTGCAGATACTCAACGACGGCGACATCCCTACTTTCGACACTATAAGGGGCAACAAAAGGTACACCAGCTTCGTGGACGTCACGGCCTGCACAGAGGATATGCTAAACCTGGTTGAAGACTGGAGAGTAAACGAAGGTCTGATAAGTTCGGACCACAACACGCTTACATTTAAAATCAGACTAACAAAGTCAAAAGGAATCAGCATAAACAGAACAACTAGGATATTCAATAGTAAAAAAGCAAATTGGAACCAATTTCATGAGAAATTGGCCCAATCGCGAGAGGAAACTAAAACTAATAAGGAGGAAATACAGAAAATAGACAATAAAAAAGAATTAGACAAAATAGTAGAGTCATATGTTAAAATAATAATAGAGTCATGCAATGTTAGTATACCTAAAATAAAAACAGTCAATAAACTAAACTTACCGTGGTGGTCCGAAGAACTCGCGAGGCTGAAGAGTGAAGTCAAAACCAGGAAGCGTCGAATCCGATGTGCAGCGCCGGTCCGGAGGAGCAAGGTCGTCGATGAGTACCTGAAAGCAAAAGAAGAATATGAGATGGAAGCCAAGAAGGCGCAAACGGAAAGTTGGAAGGAGTTTTGCGGGAAACAGGATAGGGAGGGGGTATGGGAGGGGATTTACAGGGTGATAGGAAGAACATCAAAGAGGCAGGAGGACATCCCCTTGACAAAAGAGGGAAAAGTGTTGAGCGCGAAGCAGTCGGCTATGATGTTCGCAGACACCTTTTACCCGGAGGACTCGGAAAGCCAGGATGACGATGACCACCGAAGGACAAGAGCAGAAGCCGACAGAGTAAACGAATGGGCCCATGATGAACAACATGACCCACCGTTTACTCTGGAAGAACTGAGAGCCGCGGTGGATAGCTTCAACCCGAAAAAAGCCCCGGGTATAGACGGTCTTACGGCCGATATCTGCGGCAAGGCATGATCCTGGAATATTCCTTGCCCTGGCCAACAAATGCCTGACGTTGCACCACTTCCCGACCATCTGGAAGGAGGCAACGGTCATAGTCCTGAGGAAGCCAGGGAAGGCGGACTACACAAACCCCAAGTCATACAGACCGATCGGCCTACTACCCGTCCTGGGTAAGATTCTGGAGAAGATGCTCATCGGGCGTATAAAATGGCACACACTCCCTAGACTGAGTACTCGCCAGTACGGCTTCATACCCCAAACGAGCACCGAGGACTCCCTCTATGATCTGATGAAACACATACGTACTAAACTAAATGAGAAGAAACTTATAACTATGATTTCACTAGACATAGAGGGAGCCTTCGATGCCGCTTGGTGGCCAGCCATTAGAACAAGACTGGCTGAGGAAAAATGTCCTGTAAATATAAGAAGACTCGTGGATAGTTATTTACAGGACAGGAAAGTAAGGGTTAGATACGCTGGACAGGAGTATCAGAAGAGCACAAACAAGGGATGTGTCCAGGGATCTATAGGTGGACCAATCCTTTGGAACCTTCTCCTGGACCCCCTTCTTAAGGGGCTGGAAATGCGGAAAGATTACTGCCAGGCGTTTGCCGATGATGTGGTGCTCGTGTTTGATGGTGATACTGCACTGCAGGTCCAAAGACAGGCCAATGCCGCCCTCGCCTATGTTCAGGGGTGGGGTGTCAAAAATAAGCTTAAGTTTGCACCGCAGAAAACTAATGCAATGATTATCACTAGAAAGCTGAAATTTGACACCCCATTACTGAGGATGGGCGGGGTCGACATTGGAATGTCCAAGGAAATCAAGATGCTAGGAGTAACCATAGACGACAAACTGACATTCAACACCCACGCGGCACAAGTATGCAAAAAAGCATTAAATATTTACAAGAAGCTTGCAACCGCCGCAAAAGTCAGCTGGGGTCTTCACCCTGAGGTCGTTCGAACGATATATGTTGCAGCAGTGGAGCCCGTTATTATGTACGCGGCAAGCGTCTGGGCAAGGGAAACCAAGAAGCTTGGAGTAAGGAAGCAATTGGACACAGTCCAGAGAGGTTTTGCCCAGAAGCTCACGAAGGCCTACAAAACCGTCTCTCTAAACGCGGCCCTGGTGCTGGCTGGGTTGCTCCCGCTCGACCTCAGGATTCAGGAAGCAGCCGCCCTGTACGAGGCCAAGCGTGGGGTACCCCTGCCGGTACTAGCAGATAGGGAGTTAGAAAGAATGGCTAGTTACGCACAGACTCCCCACCCAGCGGAGAACACGAAGCTGAGTTTTACAAAGCTGGACTGCCAAGAAGACGTGGACCAGCACAGCCAGGAGGTAAAAATTTACACCGACGGCAGTAAAATTGAGGGCAAAGTCGGAGCGGCACTGTCCATGTGGAGCGACGAAGCCGAGACAAAAACCCTCAAGCTGAAGCTGCCGTCGTACTGCACAGTATACCAGGCAGAACTTCTGGCTCTGTGCAGGGCCACTGAAGAGACAACTAAAAGGCAAGAACGGACATACGGCGTATACAGTGACTCGAGAGCAGCACTAGAGACGGTGACCAATCCAGGCTCCACCCATCCATTGGCCATCGAAGCCCGAAGAAATCTCCGTGGGGCTTTGGTCCAAAATAAGGAGGTATCCTTATTTTGGATTAAAGCCCACGCCGGACTGGAAGGAAACGAACGTGCAGACCAACTAGCGAAGGATGCGGCACTCAAGAGCAAAAAGAAAGCCGATTACGAATACTGTCCAAAATCGTACATTAAAAGGCAGATTAGACTTGAGACGCTTGACTCGAAAATACTCGAAAATTTTCAAAAAAGTCTGTCGTATTGCTAAATCCCAATATATAAGCTCAAAAATCAAAATTAGTCAAGACAAAATCAAAGCAACTTGGAAAGTAATTAATAGTGAGACCGGAAGAGTCAAAACACATAACAATGTATTCAATCTAAATGTTAACGACACAATCATTAACCAAGATGATGATGTGGCCAAAGCATTTGAAACATTTTTTACCGACATTCCAGTCTCTACTACAAAGTCTTTGAACTCTTCGCACATAATCGCAGAGTCACTACTTAAAGAAAATGTACCTGAGTTCAAAACATTGTTTAATTTCGATTATGTGCAACCAAATGACATTGTCAAAGCTTTTAAAATGATAAATGTAAAAAAAACCACGGACCTCTGGGGCATTTCTGTTGCCGTTGTAAAATCCGTAATTGATCTTATCGCACCAGATCTAGCTTTTATATTCAACCAATGCATTGACTGTGGTGAGTTCCCTGACTTAATGAAACATAGTAAAATAACACCTTTATTTAAATCAGGTAGTCATTCTGACCCTGACTAACTTTCGACCGATATCAGTGCTACCTACATTTAGTAAAATCTTTGAAAAACTTATGCTTAATCAACTGCAAAGACATTTTGAACTAAACAACTTACTAGACAATAAACAATTCGGTTTTACAAAGGGTCGCTCAACCACCGACGCGGGTGTTGAGTTAATATCACATATTTTTGAAAATTGGGAACAGTCACATGACGCCTTAGGCATTTTTTGTGACCTATCTAAGGCGTTTGATTGTGTGCACCATGAAACGTTAGTCAGGAAACTAAACCACTATGGTGTGAAAGGGATTGCTCTTGAACTTCTTAATTCTTACTTAAGTAACAGAATTCAAAGAGTTGATGTTAATGGAAAACGTTCTCCGGGGTCAGTGGTAAAAATGGGTGTACCACAAGGATCAATACTAGGACCGTTCTTGTTTTTAATTTACATTAACGATCTACCACGAGTGGTTAGAAACGATCATGAGATTGTACTGTTTGCAGATGACACTTCACTTGTATTTAAAGTGAAACGACGACAAACTAATTATGACGATGTAAATAATGCAATCTCTAAGGTTGTAAACTGGTTTAATGTAAACAATTTATTACTAAACGAAAAGAAAACTAAATGTATTCGGTTTATTCTACCAAACGTCAAACAAATAAATGCCAATGTAAAAATCAAAGAAGATAATATAGATCTCGTGGACACCACAGTATTTTTAGGCATAACTCTAGATAATAAACTTCAATGGGGCCCACACATAGATAAATTGTCGAAGAGACTTAGTTCTGCAGCATATGCAGTCAAGAAGATCCGCTTCCTTACAGATGTGGAAACCGCAAGACTAGTCTATTTCAGCTACTTTCATAGCATTATGTCGTACGGCATTTTGTTGTGGGGGAGTGCTGCAGACATAAACACCATATTTGTGTTGCAGAAGAGGGCTATTCGTGCAATTTATAACATGGGTCCCAGAGAATCACTAAGAAATAAGTTTAAGGAAATAAATATAATGACAGTACCTTGCCAGTACATCTATGAAAACTTATTGTATGTTCAAAAAAATATCAATCTATTCAACAAAAAAAGTGATAATCATAATGTTAACACTAGAAATAAAGACAAACTCGCTGTTCCCACCACTAGGCTCACAAAAATTAGTAAATCTTTCAAAGGGCAATGTGTACGCTTCTTTAACAAAATCCCAAGTGATGTGTCTCAGTTGTCGATTGGCAAGTTCAAAAACGTAATAAAACAGAGACTTCTTTTAAAAGCATACTATAAAATATCTGATTATTTAGAAGACAAACAAGCTTGGGACGAACTAGCTCCAACTCATCCAATAAAAAAAAATATGTAATCATACCTAATCATACAAAACGTAATGACGATTCAAAGTGATCAGTGAGATTTTATTGAATAAAAGATTTTTGACTTTTGACTTTGACTTTGACTTTGACTTTGACAAATGGAACGACCGTTACAGGACAGGCGACACAGCTTCGGTTACAAAAATATTTTACCCCGACGCAATACTTGCATACAAGACAGTACGACAACTAGAGCCGACAATGACCATGACACAAATTATGACGGGGCATGGTGGGTTCTCTGAATATTTGGTTCGGTTCAAATGTAAAGAGAACCCATCATGCATCTGCGAGCCAGGTGTGAGCGAGACAGTTCCGCACGTCTTGTTCGAATGCCCAGTAGATGGATTAATGAGGTATGAGGTGGAGCAAGTGCTAGACTGTAAACTCACAGCAGAAAATGTAAACACGCTTATTGTAGACAAAAACAAAAGAGATAAATTCCTAGATTATTGTATTAAAGTAGCAGAACCAGTAATAAAGAGAAATAAAGATAAATAAAATATGGTGAATACATATTATAAACGATATATATATAAACAGCATATAAAATAAGTAGCTTAAGCAAACCATAGTACGTAAGATAGTACAATAAACAGTAGAAATTTAAGATTGTAGTAAAATAAGATTAAAATTTGTAAACCAGATATATTATAAAAATAAGCTAAATATGTAATAAAACTGTTAATTAAGAAACCCTGAACCCCTAGGAGAAAAGGCTAAATAAAATGTATAACTGTAATAATGTAAAATGTAAGAATAGAAAATAAGTTACCGTAGACTCTCTGTTGGGCATATTTGCCCATATGTAATAAAAAGTAAAGCAAGATGTAAAAATTTGTAAAATAAGTAACCAAAATGTGATAGGAACCCTGTAGCCCAAAAAAGAGGCAATAACAAACAGGATGACGTAACACGTATCTGTTAGGATGAAATTTCAATGTATAAAGTAGTTTAATTAGAATATAAGATCCCCCTAGACCCCATGAGGGTATGCTATGAATGTACTCCCACCCGTAGATAGAAATAAAGAAAACACAGTCTTTGATTACGTCAGAGGAACGAGAAAAAAAAAAAAAAAAAACCTAACCTAACCTAACCTAAAAAAAAAAAAAAAAAAAAAAAAAAAAAACCTAACCTAACCTATACCAATTGTTGAGATACCACGAGTTTTGACCACAGTGGGTACCAAGGCTGTGAGGGCCAATACGGGATCACGACAGTTCCTATTGCTTTATCAGTTACAATTTTTCTTAACACTTTAGAAATTAAGCAAAACGGTGGAAACGCGTAAAAATTTAGGTTTGACCAACTAAATGTAAAAGCGTCTACGAGCTCCGAATGTGGATCTAGCTTCCATGATGAATACCTATTGCATTTGTAATTTTGAGCACTAGCAAAGAGATCAAATTCTGGAGTACCAAAACGACTCTTAATGTCTTCAAATGCAAAATCCGCGAGTTCCCACTCGGTGTCTAGGTTTAGTTGGCGAGATTCGTGATCAGCTCTTACATTTTCCGATGACTTAATGTATGAAGCAAAGACAAAAATATTTCTAGCTTCACACCACTGCCATATACTACGAGCTACTTCATTTAATTGTGTGTGTTGAATGCCGCCCATTCTATTTACATAACATATTGCAGTGGTATTGTCAATCCTTAGAAGAATGTTACAATCTCTCACGTTATTTGCAAAAATTTTTAAACCGAAATAAGCGGCTTTCGGCTCTAGCACATTTATATGTAGTGAAAGCTCTGAGTCTTTCCAATTTCCATTGGCAGTGCGTGTATCACATACAGCACCCCAGCCTGTCAATGAAGCGTCTGTAAATATCTCTAAACTGTAGTTATCGTTACGGATAGGGCATTGAGAGTTGTCAATATGGTTTATCCACCATTTGAAATCAGAATAAAGATAAGAAGGTATAGTCATACGTCTATTGTAGTCATCGGAATGGTTTAAAGCTAAAAACTTTTCTCGTTCAAACAGTTTGGTGTACAGCCATCCGTATGTTACGGCAGGGCAAGCTGATGTTAACAGCCCAATGTATTGTGCGAACATTCTAATAGTACATTTACTAGTTGACATTAATTTCTTACTCATAGATTTTACACGAAGTTTTTTGTCATCAGGTAAACATATCGTCATATTTTTTGTATTAAAGTGAAAACCTAAAAACTTGCATACTTTACTCGGAATCAACTGACTCTTCTTAGTATTTATGATAAAACCTAAGGATGACAGGAGACTACCAGTTGTCTTTATATTATTCAGACAGCTTTCATAAGAACTACCTAAACATAAAAAGTCATCTTGGTATACCACTGATGAGAGACTTAATAAGCGTAGATTTTGTACGACTGGTTTTAGTAACTTGGTGAAAACATACGGGGCAGTACAAATCCCAAACGGGAGTACATTGAACTCATAGAAAATGTCCTTCCATTGAAATCTTAGCATTTTTCTATCACTCTCATTAATTGAAATTAAGAAGTACGCATCTTTTAAGTCTAATGTGGTCATGTATTGGTTTTCATCTAATATTTTTAATACAGTGCGATAATCCTCCATCTTGAAGTGTTCAACGTCTATGAAATGATTGAGATCTTTTAAATTTAAAATAAACCTATGTGTACCATTCGGTTTTGGAACCGTAAAAACTGGCGATAAAAATTGACCTTCACATGGTGATCATTTAGATATAGCACCAGTATTTAACATATCCAAAATACAGTTATCGATAATCTGTTTAGCTGCTTCCGATTTACCTGAGTTGTCCGGATACGATGTTTGAAATGGAGTCTGTTTGAATGGTAATTTTATACCCATTTATCCAAGACAAAATTATTTTATCGTCCGTAATATTACACCATTGTGAATAAAAATATCGTAATCGGCCAGCAAAAGGTATATCGTCGTCTACCTGTGCGATGGCGTCTGACGCTAGCGTCGCTGCGGTCGTTGACGGTTATAGTTCCTGTAGTTGGCAGGCTCGCGGCGGCGGCCCCGATCGCGCTGTTGGTGAGCCGGTGCAGACGGCGCCGGCCGACGTGCAGTCGTGTATGGCGCTGGGCGCATCTCGGTGGCTGCCGTCCTCGATGCTCCCCTCGAGTTTAAAGCACCACGTTGTGGTAACACAGCCGCAGGCAGTTTCAATTGCGGGCGCTGCGGTGCAGGTACATAGCGCATTTCTGATCCTGATTTAGAAATTGCTTTTGCAGATTTCAAATGTTCCGCCAGTTCTGAACCAAATAGATATTCGTCAATCTTGGTATTTATCTTTGACGGCATCTCGAGTTTCTTTATTCAAAGAATTCAAAATAGTGAATCGTCGAGATTGCGATTCACGATAGTGATAATCACATAAAAGCCTTCCTGCATCACTCAAGGGTTTTATGATGTCCTGATTTAGATTCGAAGTCAATGCTATGTCGAGAACTTTACCCAATGCAGTCAGGCAACTAGAAAGTTGATTTTGCTTACTTTCGTTGAAAGTATCTTTTTTAAAGTTAATTTCACTAAGCGCCGCCTTCATCTCTGGGTTTAGTTTAGGCGCTTTTAGATTGCTGCAATTTCCAGGAATCGTATACTGCTTAATCATTTCACTTTTGACTTCTTTAGTAAGACCGTTCAACAATATGTGCTGCCACCTAGGAGCCACATATTTATTGATATCGTCACCGTGAGTATTAAGGGCTGACGGGTCTTCACCAAGAATTTGTAAAACATTGGGATCAATTTCTGTGTCGACCTCATTCATTATATTTTCACTTGTTGGGTTCGGATTGTTGCTAGGGTTATCACCTTCGGTCAAAATGATATCATCAAATACATCGTTTGAAGCTGGATGATTCTCTGTAAAAGAAAATACATACTGATTTCATGTCTCGACTCGATATACGAGGAGAAAAGGCTGCTATCCGTATAGGATGCACAAAACATCTCGACACTATAAAAGTGGAGATCAAAAGATGAGCTATCCATATAGGATGCTGATAAATCTCAACACTATAAAAGTGGAGGTCAGAAGATGAGCTATCCATATAGGATGCTGATAAATCTCAACACTATAAAAGTGGAGATCGGACAGTGGCTAATCATATAGACTGCTGTGTCCGATTTAATATAGATGTCCCACACGCGATAAACGCGGCAAGAAAGTAAAGGTTTTTTTTTTTTTTTTTTTAAGTGAGTAATAGACTTACTAATGAGTGCTAACGAGACAACCCTAACACATCCACGAACATTTTTGAGCAGCGCATAGGTACGCAAAATGAGGGTAGTTGCAAAAACCCAACAAAATATTTTCTTTGTTTAATTTCATTCAGGTAAATTAGTGATTAATGTAAAATTATAATTTTATTGTAAATGTAAAAATATGTAGGTAGGCAGGTACCTGTTGTATCCAAATGCTCAAGTTCTATATTCGATGAGTGAGATTCGTTTTCCGAAGATGATGAACTTCTCCTTCGCTTCTTTTCCAACTTGCTTTCTAATTTTCTAATTTTCTTCAGAATATGATCATAATCCTTTGACCTCTTCCGTTTACCCATTTTAACACTAAATCACTTTAAAATTCGATATAAAAGCTGAAAATTCGCGATAAGCGTGCGACTTTGGCAAACACAAAAACATGTAATGACACGAAATGTGGTACCCGGCGACGGCTAGGTGTCACCGGTGCGAGTAAGACAGAGTATAAATGTTTTGCTTTTAGGCCTATAAACTCTGAAAGTGTGACTGAGGCAGCATGATACGTGTACTGCTGCTTGTAATTTCTGTAATCGTCTTCGGTTGTAACCAAAGTATAATTACACCCACTGTGATGGCACTGTTGCGTAAAGATACCACAAAGATCCTAGATCGCGCAAACGAAATTATCACGGAGGTTGAACATAAGTACCTAATTCTTCCGAATCACATTAGTCAGATAAGCAGCAGACACCGAAACAGAAACAGCTCGATAGAAGTTTATCTCTCCGCGTATCACTCACATAACAATCGGACAGTTGGCATGCCATCGCCTTTTACATAAAATTGCATCTGTATCACCTTACATTATGCATAGTTTAATGATAGTATACTTCCGTTCCGAGGGCTGCAGAAATATTACGTTGGTCTAATAGTAAATAGATGGATCGTACGTTCATAACTAACTTAGGTAGTGGCTACCTGCGTGAGGCGCGTTGACGCGCGTGGGTACGAACTTTGTATGAAAGGACGCAGCGACATGATTGTTGAAATATACTAGAGGTACCTACTATGGTTAGGTAGGTGGTATGGGTAACAGACCCTAGGTAAGGTAGGTATAAATAAGTTTTAGTTTTCTTTTAGAGTTCTGTGTACCTAAACATTTGTACCTAGGTAGGTAGGTACGTGTGGCAATGCATTTATGCGTCAGTATCGTTAGGAGATACCTACCAACATTACTTACCTAGCTACTTATCGAATTTACGAGTAGCTAGGTAAAGACAACTTAGGTAGATAAGAATGTACGTAATGTAAGTACCTACATAGGTGCTTACTACTTTGAAACCTATCCAGTAAACAAGTACCTAGGTACTTACCTAAGGCCGGGTTCCCACTACGCCGGACCGGCAAAGCTGCCGGGCCGGTAAAACTACCGGAAGGGCTAGTGGCTGTACAATTTTTTTTCACATTATCCCGGATCCGGCATTTTAGCCGATCCGGCGTAGTGGGAACCCGGCCTAACTAACAACGCGGTTGAAAGATGACATTTAACATTAAATTTAATAAACATTTAAATGGTGGAGAAGGTCGTAACTGTGCACAAATGTCACAAGCACCAACTAATTTTTCCAATGCTGCATCTATGCCTGGAAACCAAAACCTGGCCCAGAGCCCTAGCCTCTGCTTTCATTTTTACTATTCCAAAATGTGAGCTATGCAGTTCACTTAGTATTTTTTTACGCAATTTTTCAGGAATGATTACTTTATGCCCTCGCAGTAAAATTCCATTTTCAAGTGATATTTGCATTCTGCACAAAAACTACGGTTTTATTAAATCATCAGTTACCTTACACGGCCAACCATTCTGAACAAAATTACAGACTGCATTTAAAACTGGATCCTTTTCAGTTTCAATTTCTAACTCGCGAGCTGTAACCGGTAAACATCCGTCTACTTATAACAAAGTTGACATACGCAGCTGTATCCCTCAACTCTGATGCCTGCCGGCTGTCGCAGCCATTGTTCGGAATCGCGCGCGATAAGAAATCAGCTGTATTCGACGCACTGGTTATGAACTCAATGTCATAATTATATGCACTCAAAAATATTGCATACCGCTGCAATCGATTTGCCGATACTTCTGGAATTCCACGGTTTTTACAAAATATTATCGTCAAAGGTTTGTGATCCGTACGTAAGGCAAAAGGTTCCGACCTACCATAAAGATATTGGTGATATTTTCTTACACCAAAAATAATGGCTGTAGCCTCTTTTTGTATTTGTGAGTATTTTTTTTCAGCTACGGTTAGGGACCGGGATGCATAATAATTATGAAACCGGCTGTTCTACACCGTTACTACCTACTTGCGATAATATTGCACCTAGACCAACCGGGGAGGCATCAACTGTTATTCTTTGGGGGAATAACCGGTGTGGATTTCGAAATATTAAGACTTTGTAGACTTTACATAGGTTTATTCGTAGTTTTGGATAATTAAGTAAAATTTAGATGTGTTCAGCACAATGAATCTAAAAGTAATGAATTTACTTCGAATAATAATGCGCAAAAGGCACGAGTATTGTTGCTCGGTGAAATTGACAGGCGCTGCGCCGTAACATCCTGCCCCCCGTTGAAAAAGCCATTTTTCAACTTGCTTCATCTTCTTCTTCCATCATTAGTGGGCAAAGACGAACCAACGCCCTTCTAACGCAGCCTCGAGTAGTGACGACATCTGCTACACGATCGATCCCATCAGGTCCAGTGTATAATTTTGAAATTCTACCGAGGCGCCAATTCAGAGGTGTGGCATGGTCTTCGTGAAGTAATACAAGATCCCCGATGTTTAGGCTGCCATTGTTTGTCTTCCATTTTCTACGAAGTTGCAGTTCGGAGATATATTCTCGTTGCCATCTTTGCCAGAAGTGTTGGCGCAGCTTCTCCACACGTGCGTATCGCTGAAGGTTGCTGTCTTTAGCGTCCAGCAGGTCTTGCGTCGGCATTGCGGTAAGCTGTCTCCCAATCAGAAAATGCCCTGGGGAGAGGAAAAGGAGATCGTTTGGTGAGGAAGAGAGGGGACACAAGGGACGACTATTTAAGATGGCCTCCACTTGCGTAAATAAAGTTCCTATCTCTTCAAAAGTTAAATTAGTATTTCCCATTATTCTACGAATATGATGCTTAGCGGATTTTACACCGGCTTCCCAGATCCCGCCAAAATGAGGAGCGTAGCTTGGTGAGAATATAAAATTGATGCCTTCTTGAGATGCAAGGTCAGCCAGAGAGTTTGAATTTTGTTTTAGAAAGGTACTTAGCTCTTTAGCGGACGCTGTAAAATTACCTCCATTGTCACTGAAAACTTCGATGGGCTTACCTCGTCGAGCTACAAATCTGCGAAGACACATCATAAACGCGTTTTTTGATAGATCGGATACGGCTTCTAGGTGGATACATTTATATCTCAAGCACACAAATAAGCACATGTAGGCCTTTTGTAACCTAGCCCCACGACCTTTACGATTTAGAATGTGGAAGGGACCAGCGTAGTCCACTCCCACTGAAATAAAAGGGAAATCAGGATTAATACGTTGTGCGGGTAAATCACCCATCTTTGGCTGCAAGACTTTACCCTGCACACGTCTACATCGAACACATCGATGGACAATTTGGCGAGCGAGGCGACGCCCGTTGATGGGCCAAACAGACTGCCGAACAGAAGCCAAGAGCAACTGAGGCCCAGCATGAAAATTACGTAAGTGCTCTTGCTCGAACAACAATTTAGTAAGATGGTGAGAAGAATCGAGTACGATTGGATGTTTGTTCTCATAAGCGTAATTTGACGACTCAATTCTACCACCAACTCTGATCAACTTATTCTCATCCAAAAATGGTGACATAGATAGCAATTTAGACTTATGATTTAATGAGTTGCCTTTAGATAGCAATTTATATTCATCAGGGAATGATTCCCTTTGAGCAACAGAGCACAAATAATGAAAAGAGTCATTTAATTCTTGTACAGATAAATGATCTGACAATTTAGATTTAGGATTTTTCAGATTATGTATGAATCTTTTGATATATGCAAACGATCTTTGGATCTTACTCAATTTAGAATACCTTTGAAACTCAACTGAAACCAGCGGCTCAATAGCAGCTACGGGTAGAGATACCGACTTAACTTCGGGTAAATCCTGATGCATCAGTGGAGGAAGAATGGGCCACTCCGACTCAGCATACTGCAGAAAATCAGGACCTGACCACCACAACTCTAGATCGCGAAGTTGACTGGCATTCACTCCCCTAGAAATCATGTCAGCAGGATTGACACTGGTCGGCACATAGCGCCAAGAGGACAGAGCTGAAATTTCTATTATTTCTCCGACTCTATTAGCCACAAACGTTTTTAGTTTACTTGCGTCACTGGAGAGCCACGATAAGACAACACTAGAGTCACACCAGTGAACGATTCGAGACGGTTTGTGTCTGATAGAGTCGACGACGCTCTTGGAGAGTCTAGCAGCGAGCAATGCTGCGCAAAGCTCCAAGCGGGGAATTGTTGTAGGTTTAAGCGGACTTACTTTAGATTTAGCGCACAACAAATTCACCCTTACGTCATCGTTTGCATCAATTGTTCGCATATAAACACATGCACCGTAAGCGCACTGCGACGCGTCGCTAAAAACGTGCATTTCGAATGCTTTAGGTGCATTGCAGAGAACCTTTCGAGGGATCTGCAATGTAGAAAGAGAAGGTAAATTATCAACAAACTCAGCCCAGGATTCTTTGATTGGCTGAGGCACAGGCTCATCCCAATCTATTTTTTGTTGCCATAACTTTTGGAGCATCATTTTAGGTTTTATTATGCAAGGGCTAAGCAGACCCAGAGGGTCGAATATTTTGAATGAATTTGACATTATGAATCGTTTAGTAATTATTTTATCTTTAGGCGGTATTTCGAATGGAAAATGAAGTGAATCACTAGTGGGGTTCCATCCAAGACCAAGAGTGCTTGTGGACTCACTGAGATAGAGTGATTCATCATTACCTGATACTACTTCTTTTAGCAAGTGAGGAGCATTCGTTTTAAATTTTCTTAAATTGAAGCATGCAGATTTTAAATTTTCTGTTACTGAATTTAGTATGAACTGTAGATGCTCCTCATCATCACAACCGGTATACAAATCATCCACGTAAAAGTCATGTTGTATGATGTCCTTAATCAAAGGATCATCACACTCCTCCCCCACCTGCCACAGGCATCTTGTGCTTAAATAGCTCGCACTTGCGGTACCATAAGTGAGAGTATTCAGCTGTAAAGTTTTTAGAGGCTCTGATTCTTCTTCCCTCCATAATATGAGCTGCAAATCACGATCTGTAATTTTAGCTATATTAACTTGACGATAAAATTTGTCAATATCGCCAGTAAGTACGTATTGATATTGCCGAGCTCGAACTAAAATGGAAAAAAGAGAGTCTTGAACATGCGGGCCTTTTAGCAAAATGTCATTTACTGAATAACCTGAGGAGGTGGGTTCAGAACCGTTGAACACAACGCGCAATTTAGTAGATTCGCTACATTCTTTTATAACAGCATGGTGACACAAAAAGTATGATATTTCCGGTTTGGTTATAGATGATTCGGATAAATGCCCCAACGCAGCATATTCGCGGATGAAGTCCACGTATTTTAGTTTTAAATCAGGATTTTTCCTAAACCTTTTTTCTAAATAGAAAAAGCGTTTTTTCGCTAAGTTGTACGAGTCGCCCAGGCAATCAGGAGAGTCCTTTAGTGGCAACTCTACGCAGAATCTACCTGACCCTAACCGCGACGTGGTAGAGTTAAAAAGCTCCTCGCACTTCCTATCTTCTGGGCTTAAAAAAGACTTTTGCGGTAACTCTTCAAGCGACCAGAATTTTGTTAGCATTTCGTCAACATTATCATTTTGCAAACCATCTGAAACAAATGCATGATTACAGTGGACATTATTTTGTGGTTTGGATTTCGTGGTATAGATTGGGCCAGCTATCAACCAGCCAAATTTAGACAACCTCAGTTTCGGGTTGTTAGGACCCAACGAACGCTGATCACATCCGAGGATATCCCAGAATATATCTGCACCAATCAAAATATCAATAGGCGCAGGCTGGTCGAAGTCTGGATCGGCCAATCTTATAGTTTGTGGAATCTTTAGCTTCTTGATGTCAATCGGAGACTTTGGAATTTCTCCTGTCAATTCATCAAGAACAAAGCATGACAAAGTCACATTGAATTTAGTAGTTAGTGAATTTAGCTGTGCGATACAACTTTCGGTCACACAGTTATTGCAATTGTTACCTATACCGATAACATTAATTTTGTCTATAGGATTTGTTTTTAAACCTAATCTATTTTGCAGCGATTTAGTTACGAACGACGATTGGCTGCCGCAGTCCAACAAAGCGCGCACTTTTTCGCATCTATTCGTAATTGGATTTTGAACCTCAATTAAGGCTGTAGATAAAATTACCTGACGATTGACCACATCGGCATCGCTTTCTTTAGAAAAGTTTACAACTGTTTGTGATTGATCTGGTGGGTGCAATAACGAGTTGTGCCGATCTTTGCAGCCTCGTTCTCGACAAGATCCCATGCGGCACTCGCTCTCCGGGTGACCCTGTCTAAGACAATTGACACACAATTTGTACCTATTTACGTCAGCCATACGCTCCTGAATACCTTTTGATTTAAACGTAGGACAATCATAAATCCTATGATTAGAGCTACAAATGATGCAAACGAAGACACCAGCACTAGCAAATGATTTTGTTTGATTATAATTTTGACGATTTTGATAATTATTGTTGGAGCGATTTTGTTGGTTGCTGTTGGACGATGATTGTGCTTGACTGGAATAGTTGGGTTTATTATTATTGTTGAATGATGATTTCGCATTATTGTTATCCAATTTGGAACGATTTAAAGCCTCAATTACGTCCGCACGATCAGTTAAAAACTTATTAAAATTTTGCAAAGTAGGTACGTCAGAGAAACTGTTGCGCATTTCTTCCCACTTCTCAAGAGAACGACTGTCGAGCTTTGCAGATAGCATGTAGATCAACAAGGTATCCCAATGAGTGGTAGGTTGACCCAAGCTTGATAAAGCTCGCAAGTTCTTAGTGACGTGGTCAACAAGGAAACGCAACGATTTCTCAGACTCGCGAGTAATCGGCTGTATGCTGAACAATGATTTTAGATGGTGATTCACCAATAATCTCTTATTATCGTACCGCTCTAACAATAAGCTCCAAGCAGTATCATAATTTTTAGAGGAAACTTCCAAGTTAGAGATTATCCTAGCCGAATCACCTTCGAGATACGAAATCAAATAATGAAATTTTTGAATAGACGACAAACGCTCGTTTTTGTGCACGAGAGATGTAAATGTATCACGAAAGTCCAACCAACGAAAGTAAGCACCATCGAACTTAGCAACTTCAATTTTTGGCAATTTAACACCTATTTCCTGATTATCGTGACTGCATTGAGCGCGAGATTCCCTTCTGGACATCTCCATTGTATATTGTTTTTCTTGATCTAAAAGATCTTTAGCCAAAGCCATTAATTTTATTATGTCACGCTCAATGAGATCTCGAGCATCTATTTCTACATCAATACAATCAGGATTCAGAATTTCTAGCTCACTTTGCACTTCTTCAAATTTAGAAGACAACATCTCGAATTTTCCAAGTTTAAGAGTCAATTCCGATAATTCTAAATGGTCTAAATCGGTTCCTTTAGCTACTAACTCATCTATGTACTTCTTAAACTTGGTAATTTGTCCTTTAATTGAGCTTCGTCTAAGCGATAACATTTTAAATTTATCAAGTTTCTCAGTCATTGTAGTTTACTTTACTTTAAAACACTTATGCAAGATTATTAGAAGATATCTACTTAGTTAAAATAAACAAAACAACTTGAAAAAGCTCAAAAAATAGGTACGAGATGATCAAATGTAAAATAATTTATTCTCACGCTCCTTATCTGGCGAAGTCTGCAGGTAAGCCGGCGCAGGGCGATGCAGTAGGCTCAGTAGGTCATACAACAGCTGAGCGCCCTTTGTTTCGCAGCGATAGGTACTGATAGCCAGCAAGTTCAAGGTCGCCGCTATTATGCGCCTGCGCATCAATCCTGGAATTGTTTAGCCAAAGAAACGCGTTAATTTTACTAAATAATGACAGTATTTTATTGAATTTACTATTACAGGGATAAGTGAGCAATTTATTTTGACTTTAATTACGAAAAATAAAACTTTTATCGTTATTTTTTAGAACAAAACTTTGATTATTAGTTTAGGCTAACACAAAGTTAATTGTGTTTACGTTATTTTTATTATGCTTGAATTGATTGCAAGTGGAGGGCTTAGGTGATTAAAACTAGAATATTTAGAATGTAATTTAGATGTAAACAGCTTGTAAATAGGTAAGTATTTTGTAAAAATCTTAGATTTAGTTATGTAGTTAGTTTTAGTGGTAATTTTATCTTTGTTATTTAGTTATGTATGAATCACTTTAGTGTTGATTCTGTACATTTAGGAATTATGTAATTAGTAATTGTAAGCTTTACAATGTTAGATCTTTAGCTACATAAAGTTGTATTTTGTATTTTGTAATGCACTTTAGAATGATATTTTGTTAGAATTATGTATTTAGATACGTGTTTAGGCACGCATTTAGATTTAGATTGATTACTTTTAGACTTTTTGTGAGTTTTACAATTTGATTTAGAGGTGAGGTTATGATGACGTTGTTGGATGGATTTGGATGGAAAGAAAGAGGGGTTTTTAGGGATTTATATAAAGGAAGGGCACTTAGCTTTCATGAGATCTTGCTTCGCAGGCGTGAAACTTTAGATATTTCACTAGACTTGCTTGACTAAGTCCTCAAATTCCTTTCGCCGGCCGGTCACAGCAACGTCGTATAAAGATGGTGGACAACACGCGTTCCTTGGATTACAAGCCTGTTGTCCTGTCACGGTCGCCAAATGTTATTCTTTGGGGGAATAACCGGTGTGGATTTCGAAATATTAAGACTTTGTAGACTTTACATAGGTTTATTCGTAGTTTTGGATAATTAAGTAAAATTTAGATGTGCTCAGCACAATGAATCTAAAAGTAATGAATTTACTTCGAATAATAATGCGCAAAAGGCACGAGTATTGTTGCTCGGTGAAATTGACAGGCGCTGCGCCGTAACACAACAGTTAAAATTATTTTAGCATTGTTATCAAAGTGTGCGAGAACATTGTCGGAAGATAAAATTTTCTTAATACTGTTGAAAGCATTGCTATGCTCACTACCCCAGTGCCACTTGATGTTTGCTATGCTCACTACCCCAGTGCCACTTGATGTTTGCTATGCTCACTACCCCAGTGCCACTTGATGTTTGCTATGCTCACTACCCCAGTGCCACTTGATGTTTGCTATGCTCACTACCCCAGTGCCACTTGATGTTTGCTATGCTCACTACCCCAGTGCCACTTGATGTTTGCTATGCTCACTACCCCAGTGCCACTTGATGTTTGCTATGCTCACTACCCCAGTGCCACTTGATGTTTGCTATGCTCACTACCCCAGTGCCACTTGATGTTTGCTATGCTCACTACCCCAGTGCCACTTGATGTTTGCTATGCTCACTACCCCAGTGCCACTTGATGTTTGCTATGCTCACTACCCCAGTGCCACTTGATGTTTGCTATGCTCACTACCCCAGTGCTGTTGTAAATGAAAGACGGGTTGACCAAGACTAATTTTTATTAACTACCTACACGTCCACATAAACATTCATGCAGAGCTAGGTACCTACAATACGACATTTTTCTTATACATTTTTTTTTTTTTTTTTTTTTGGATTACAATTTCAGCAAATATTAGAAACATTTATGTAAATAGGTATTCAACAATAACAATTTTACAGACATACCATAATAGGTTCTTTGTAAGAGTGGATATAATCAATTACTTATAATTTATTCTTACTTATGTAGAACTTAATTATTTATCATTTAATTAATTATTTAACAGTATTAATTAGAATATACGATTACTTATGATTAGGTAGGTACCTACTTAATTTATAATTATAAATATTTTGGTTATTATTTGCATGCAAGTAGGTATTTATCAGTTGTGCTTTTCAAACAATTTTTTACGTGCTATGACAGCCGCCGCTCTGCGACTGGGGCTGCGTGGGCGCTGAATTAGTGCGTCTGGTGAGGAAGGAGCGGTGTAGACCACTGAAGTGTCATTCCCTTCATCACTGGTGATGGTCTGGTCATGGATTTCGCTCTGATTAGGGCTTGCCCAAGTTTCATCATCACTCACCTGTTCTTTCGAAGGACCTAGTGACGCCTTGTCATCAGCTTGCAGCTTATGCAGATGTCGTCTGTTTCGTCTGAACTGCCTACCGTAGGTATCCGCAACGAAATATGACCGAGGCTGAGCAGCGCGCCCTAAGACTCGCGCGTGTTTACGTTTACCTTCATCCGTTATCAAAACCGGTTGACCAGGCGATAGCTCAGGAAGTTGTTTCGCTCTTCTGTCATAGTACGCCTTATCCACCTGCTGATTTCTTAGAATTGTATTGTAATCATTCTCATTATTTCTACTTGGTCGCAATTTACTCACATGAGCTGGTAGTCTTGTATTGAGACGACGCCCCATCAGTAGTTCCGATGGTGAGCTAATTCCGTTGCGCGGCGTTGCTCTAAAGTTTAAAAGACCTAAATAAAAATCCGTTCCCGAATTTATAGATTTTATTAAAATATTTTTTATAGTTTGGACGCTTCTTTCACTCTGTCCATTGGACTGTGCATAATTTGGTGAACTCGTTGTATGATCGAAGCCCCATGTTTTACTGAACTCACCAAACTCTCTTGAAGCATAGGCTGGTCCATTGTCTGTGACTATTTCCTGCGGAACACCATGCCTCGCAAACTGATCTCTAATGGCCGTCACCACTGCTTTTGTTCCTATGTTCGTCAGCGGATTTACTTCGATAAAATTTGAGAAATAGTCCACGAGGATCAAAAAGTACTTACCGCTATACTGAAATATGTCAGACCCGACCTTAGCCCAAGGCAAAGGCGGTACGTGATGTGGCATCAACGGCTCGCGCGTAGGACGTGGCGCGCGCTCCGCACAGGTTGTGCAGCGCCGCACCATAGCTTCCACGTCACGCGCAATGCCCGGCCAAAACATCACCTCGCGAGCATGTCGCTTGCACCTATCTATGCCCAAATGCCCGTCGTGTAACCTAGTAAGCATTTCACTTCGAACACTCTGTGGAATGTAAACTAAATTATCCTTAAACAGAATGTTATCAACGAATGCAAAACTTTCTTTGTAGGACCATTGATTTCTGATACGTTCATCAACATCATATTTATTGTCTGGCCATCCCTCCTGTATATATCTGATAAGTAATTGACACTCCACATCGTTAATCATCGCGTTTTTTATAAGATTTATTTTGGAAGCACTAAATCGAACGTTCTCAATCAAAAAACAGGACTGCTCTTCTAACTCCTCTGACACCCTCTCCGTCATCAGTTCCGGCAACGCCGCCCGCGATAAGGCATCAGCTACGTACATATACTTACCAGGTTTGTATACCACAGTAAAGTGGTAACCTTGTATGCGCAACATCATGCGTTGAAGACGAGCCGGGATGGAGTCCAGTGACTTTTTGAACAGCGCCTCTAGCGGTTTGTGATCAGATTCCACTGTGACGTCACGACGGCCATAAACGTACTGATGAAACCTTTCAAGACCGTAAACGATGGCCAGAAGCTCTTTTTCTATCTGTGCATACCTACTTTGCGTGTCGGTGAGCGTGGCGGAGGCGAACTCGACCGGCCGGCCGGCTTGCAGCAGCACGGCGCCGAGCGCGCGCGAGCTCGCGTCCACAGACAACAGCACGGGCTCGCGCGCCGAGTACAGCGCCAGCACGGGTGCCGCGCACACGGCGCGCTGCAGCGCACGCGCCGCTTCCGCTTGTGGCGACTCCCACACCCACTCACTGTCCTTCTTTAGTAAATTGCGAAGCGGAAGCGCTATATCCGAGTAATTTGGTATGAACTTGGACAGGTAATTTATCATACCCAAAAATCTTTCCAGTGACGGTCTATCATGAGGTACGGGCATGTCCTCTATTGCCCTTACTTTGTTCCTATCTATTGACATACCTTCCGCGCTAAAAACATGTCCTAAATAACTTACCTTTCTCACTTGGAATTCACATTTTTTATCATTGAACTTTATTCCAACTTCTCTCGCCCGGTCCAAAAGTTTCCTTAAGCGTTCATCGTGTTGGGACTTACTGCAGCCCCATACAATGACGTCATCGATAAATGAATCTACTCCCTCCAGATCCTCTAGAATCTGTCGAATCTTTGAATGAAATACCTCGGATGCGCAGTTGATTCCATAAGGAAGCCGTAAAAACTGGTACCTACCGAATGGAGTCCCAAAAGTACAGAGGTCAGCACTGGCGTCGTCCAATTGTACCATCCAGAACCCTGACCTAGCGTCCAACTTACTGAAGAACTGCGCCCCCTCGAGCTTAGTGGCGATCTCCGTCAGCGTCGGCAGCGGATAGTGCGCGGGCTGCACGACTCGGTTGAGCGGCCTCGGGTCGAGGCACACGCGGATACTGCCGTCCTTCTTAGCCGCCACCACAATAGCATTCACCCACAGCGTCGGGTGCGAGACTTTCCTGATCACACCTATGTTCTCCATACGCACTAATTCATGCAGTAGTTTATCACGCACTCCTATCGGTATCTTTCTTACCGGGCAGACCGACGGCTGAGCAGACCTATCTATAACAATGCTATATTTACCAGGTAGCCTCCCTAATCCCTTAAATAGATCACTATACCTATCAACATTTATAGACTGTATACGCTTCACCATTCCTAATTCTTCACAAGCATATTTTCCCAGCACACTTTGACAATCAAAATCGGCAACAGTAAACCGCAACTTGTAATTTAAATTTTTATTCAAGCAATCTAGATAACAATGCCCAACAATAGGTATAAAGTTTCCACAAAATGATTGTGCTTTGGTATTATCTGTGCTTAAAATATTAATCGGAAGCCCTAGATTCGCAAATGTACTCAATGAAATAACATTTAAATCTGATCCAGAGTCTAACTTAAAACTTTCTTTGTTATTTGTACAAGTAAATATTAAGGTTTCATACCATTTAGAGTCCTTATGATCCTTCATCCCCGATAGCGCAGACACATAGTACAGACCGTCACTGTCCTCGCCGTCATCGCCGCCGTCAACGTCGGTCTCAGTGCCGGCGGTATGTAATTGCAACACACGCTTACGTAATTTCGGACACATATTCTTAAAATGACCTCGCTCATTGCACCAAAAACACATAGCATTTTTTGCCGCACACTTATACCCATCACAATTCATACCGCACGCGGAACAACACATATAGGAGCTAGCTGCCTGCTCCGTGCTGCGACGCTGCGGCTGGCTGGCGGCCTGCCACGGGTTGCGCTGCGGCTGGCGCGCTCCGCCGCGACCGCCGCCGCCACCGCCGCCGCCGCCCCGCCAGCGCCCGCCCGTACCGCCGCCGCTTCCGCCAGCACGGAAGGCTCGCGCGTTCATCGCGTCAACTGCTACCACCTGCCCTCCAGTCGTCTTGGTTCCCTCAATCTGCTTCTGCTCCTCCGTGGACATTTCATTAGCCTGACAAATCTTGACTGCCCGCGCCAGTGTGAGATCATCGGCCCTGAGTAGCCTATCACGTAGCTTGCCGTCCTGAACTCCGCACACTATTCTGTCGCGCACTAACCCCTCCTCGAGACTCTCGAATTCACACAGCTGGGTTAAAAGCTTCAATGCAGTCACGTACTCATCAATAGATTCGCCTGCTTCTTGATTTCTTGAAAAAAATTTAAAACGAGCCATGGTTGTATTTTGCTTCGTTTCAAAATGGGCGTTGAATTTAGACACGAGAACGTCAAAAGATTCCTTGTCTTCCTCCTTGGCGTATTTAAAAGTTGTGTACACATCATATCCTTCCGATCCAATCAAATTCACCAACAAACTGGCTTTCATATCCGAAGATTCCTTGTGAATGCCGGAAGCTTTGAGAAACACATTGAATTGCCGTAGCCATTTTTTCCACGCTTCGGCCCGGTTTGCTGGGCCACCTTCTAAGTTCAATTCAGACGGAGGCCGCGCGTGTTCCATTATTTATCGTAATTACGACTGCTTACTATCACTTTATTTATTAGTTTGAACACTGCATAGAATCTATTTCTCATTTAATTTAATTATTTTTCGGCACCGCTGCCACCATGTTGTAAATGAAAGACGGGTTGACCAAGACTAATTTTTATTAACTACCTACACGTCCACATAAACATTCATGCAGAGCTAGGTACCTACAATACGACAAGTGCCACTTGATGTTTGCTATGCTCACTACCCCAGTGCCACTTGATGTTTGCTATGCTCACTACCCCAGTGCCACTTGATGTTTGCTATGCTCACTACCCCAGTGCCACTTGATGTTTGCTATGCTCACTACCCCAGTGCCACTTGATGTTTGCTATGCTCACTACCCCAGTGCCACTTGATGTTTGCTATGCTCACTACCCCAGTGCCACTTGATGTTTGCTATGCTCACTACCCCAGTGCCACTTGATGTTTGCTATGCTCACTACCCCAGTGCCACTTGATGTTTGCTATGCTCACTACCCCAGTGCCACTTGATGTTTGCTATGCTCACTACCCCAGTGCCACTTGATGTTTGCTATGCTCACTACCCCAGTGCCACTTGATGTTTTTTTTTAACAAGTCATGCAGTGGTCTCAAAAGAGAAGATGCATTCGGAGTAAAATTCCTATAGTAGTTTATTAAACCCAAAAAAGATTGCAATTCACTTACGTTTTTGGGTACGGCTGCCTGCAAAATAGCATCAACTTTTAGAGGATTTTTTTTAATACCATTTTTGTCAATGATATATCCCAGATAAGAAATTTGACTTTGAAAGAAGACACACTTATCCGTTCTCAAAGTCAAACCAGCTTCTTGCAAACGTTTTAATACTTCTTTCAAACGATTCATGTGCTCAATTCTATTTATCCCGGTGACGCATACATCATCCTGAAACACCAGAACACCCTCCACTATTGATTCAATCACCCTTTGGAAAATGGAAGATGCACTGGCCAAACCAAATATTAACCTAGTGTAGTTTAGTAAACCTCGAGGCGTATTTATGCAAGTAATGTTTTGCGAACCTTCATCTATTTTTTACTGATTGTAAGCCATTGATAAGTCTAATTTACTGAATTCCTGCCCACCATGCAGCTTGGTAAATAGTTCTTGTGCAGTTGGAAGACGATATCTTTCAACAAGTAGCTGTTTATTAATAGTTACCGAGTAGTCGGCGCAAATGCGAATACTACCATCCCGCTTCAATACAGGCACAATCGGCGACGCATACTCTGAATAAGTAACCGGTTTTAATATACCTAGCGCTATCAATCTATCTAATTCACTGTTTACTTTATCTCTAATGGCAAATGGCACAGGACGCGACTTAAAAAACACAGGTTTTGCATCTGGTTTTAGGGGTAATTTGATTTCAAATTTATTAAAACAACCTAGTTTGTCTGAAAATACATTTGGATAGGCATCTGTTAGACTTTGCATAACACTATCTACATCCGTCATATTATTACAATAACCGAAAGAGGATACAAGACGTAATTCGAATGCGCGCATAAAATCACGACCCAGTAAGGGCGGGCCGCCATTACGAATAACATAGATCAGCAGTTTGTTCGCACGGCCTAAATACGTGATGTACAAGGTCATACACCCTATCACTATCATTTTAGTACTTGTGTAGGTCAATAAACTTTTTGTAGGTGTTGATAACGGAACTTCAGAAAAATGACTCCTGTATAAGCTTTCAGAAACAACAGAGACTGGGGAACCGCTATCTATTTCACACCTTATACTTCGACCTTCCAAGCTCACAGTTTCAGTTAAAGGCACTTCATTTGAGCAGTTTATATTCAAAAGTAACTCACCGTCGTCGTCCTCCTCGTCATCGGCATTACCTTGCTCAACGTAATTGATTTTGTTACTCGAACACATTTTACGTAAATGACCCTTACGATTGCAAATTTTGCACGTATAGTTAGAAAAACGACACTCTGACGATTTATGGTTTTTGTAACCGCAAACTGAGCACTTATCACTGTTTTGACGCAATCCTTTGGTGTTTCCACGCTGATCGATCTTGAACACGGCCCCTGTATCCTGATTAGCATCGCTGGTCCCCGATGGCGCCACCGCGGCGCCTGCGCGCGCGCACCGTACGCTCTCAGCTACCTAGCTGAGAGCGTACGCCACAGCTTTGCTTAAAGTCAGATCCTTGATGTCCTTGGAAAAAAGTTTATCTCGTTCATGGCTCGGTAACATTCCCATTACGAACTTGTCGAGTAAATAATCTTCCATATTTGTGAAGGCACAATAGGTAGCGAGGCCACGTAGCCTCCCCGCGTAGCCGCCCACTGCGAATGCGCCTCGCCCGTGCCCGTCTGCTGCACTGCCGTATAAAACTTGTGCCTTTCCGCAAACACGCAACGCTTCGGCAGAAAATGCTCATCCAAAATCTTCAAGATTTCTTCGTAATTCTTCGTATCTAACTCGGAGGGCAAGGCGAGATTGCATGCTAATTGGTACGTGTTCTCCGTGAGTGCACTCAACAATACCGCTCTTCTTTTCACTCCAGCCTTATCATTGTCACCGTCGATGCTGTTGGCGATGAACCAATGCTGAAGCCGCCCCTTGTAAAGCTTCCAATCTTGAGTGTGATGATCAAAATTGGATAAAATTCCCAGATTAGAATTTGTTCCGAACATTTTTATTTAGTTGTGGGTAGGTAACTTCTCGTCGCTAATGTTGTATAGGAAGCCTACGGAGGTGTTTGCTCAAAGACGGTATAATTCACACTGGTTTAATAGACAGCAAGCTTGCTTACTCTGTGGCGCAGCCACATCTACTTAGTAGGCATACCTAGATACGTAACACATTTCATCAAGGAATGCGTATTCAACAAGGAACGATCAGCATTCAATACAAACCTACCGTGGAAATGGAGGCTGACATTCTCACAAAAAGAGTTCCTGGACCAAGGCTTCTGATACTGAGGGAGTTAATTGGCCTATCATGAGCGATGAGCTCGTGAGGAGGAGTGTTGGACTGGCACTAGCACATCACTATCGAAGTGTCCTGTCCCTATGTTTTTAGTAAAAAATAAGACATCCGGTCTGTCAGCCATATTGTTCTCGGTCTCCAAAAAATAGCTAGTGTGCGTGTAATAAACACAAATTCTATCAGTAATTCACAAAAGTTTCATTTGTAGTTCCTTAAAATCCTCTAACACCTCTCCCTATGTTTTTAGTAAAAAATAAGACATCCGGTCTGTCAGCCATATTGTTCTCGGTCTCCAAAAAATAGCTAGTGTGCGTGTAATAAACACAAATCCTATCAATAATACATAAAAGTTTCATTTGTAGTTTCTTAAAATCCTCTAACATTACCCTTCCACGTTTGTATGAAAAGGTGTGCGACTAGTGTAACCTTAATAACCATTATGCCAAAAAAAAAGAAAAATAAGGATCTTTAATAAGTGTTTGTTTGGTGTTTATGTAATCATTATTATCATAAAAATGACATGAAGATACAAAACATAACAGCTGATCACCTATAGTTAAAAGGAGGGTTTTTTTTTTTATTTAAGTTTTAGGCTTGTTTATGGAGTCACTTTCTCATTTCAAAATAAAAACGGGGTACATCAAAGTACCCCACATCACGTATGAAGTTGATGAGACGTTTTTTTATTTTTTCTCAGAATCTACTAATCCTATTTTTTTTATATTTCGTATCCTTGTACTAAGTACGTCATCTTCCCATGAATAGAGATTTTTTCAAATTTTTTTGGTCAATTGTTAATGTTTTAGAAGGGGTTTTCAAATTGAGCCCAGTTTACGATACGTAGGTAGGTGAGGTAGGCACGTACCTACAAGTATTGTTATTGAAAATAACTTGTAATAAAAGCTGTGTTGTTAAACATACCGTTATCAATAGGTATAGCTACTATTATAGGTAGGCATAGAACAGCTGAACAAATGTAAAGTATATAATGTTTTGTTCAGGGTTCCACCAACTCGCAAATAACTCGCAACCTCTCAACAAGAACTAACAACGACGGAAATATTTGAATCTTTGAGCTAACAGCCAGCGCTGATTGCCGCCCTTATGTATAATCATTTTAAATACATAGGTAGGTACATACCACCTACCTAAGTATGTATTATAATTTCAAAATAAAATACCTATTTAATTGTTAACTTTTACCGCAGGTAGTTACTACGTAGGTAGATAGGTTAGGTAGGTAGGTATAATGGTAGCTAGATAGTCTTGTCGAAACCTTATTAGTGGTAGGTATGTAGGTACAGGTAGGTAGTACGTTAGACTTCGATAAAAAATGACACCCGTTACCTACTCCAGCATGAGTAGGTAAAGATATAAAATAAAATTATGCTGAGGCCGTCAGTGCTTGACCACTAAAATTCCCTAAAATCCATACAAACCCATACAACTCCCTGAAAACGCCTCAAAGCTATAGGTAGGTAGGTACTAAGACAGACAGAACAGAACCCGCACCCTATTATTTACAACTAAGATTGTTATTATTTTCCGAAACAATTATTAAGTTGCCTAGGTACCTACCTACCTACTTATTTATAAAAATAATGATTTAGTATGTAGGTACCTACCTTACTAGGTAATATTGTTCTTTAGTCCATGGCTCTACCTACCGAAGTTATATTTACTTACCTACTTATAATAGATCTTTGTTGGCTGCATACCAATAAGTAATTCATATTATTGGCATTTTTATAAAGCGTGCATTGTATATTATTGTACTAAGATATTTATTTATTTACTGTGTAGTGCATGAATAGTTTCCAGCAGTATATAAGGGGTTCGTGTGTGGAACACACTCACAACACTCCACTAGCGTTGGCCAGAGGGCTTAGTACGAGTGGTGCGAGGCCCGTCCGGAACTATCAGCCTGTTCATTCAGTCAGACTCAGCCCTCGGGGGGCTGGATCGCTTGTCGACAACATGAATAATTATGCATTGGTAAGTCTCAACTGATATTCATAATCATAATCACTAGAATATTATGAAGCGGCGTAATGTACCTCTACTCGTACGAACATAATATATATTATCTGTGCCGACATGAAGCCTAACATCTACAAACTTATTGACACAACTGGCTACTATACTACAACCAACTACTTACTACAAGCGAATACACCCCGGAAATAGTAGAGAATGCAGCAACACATAAACTCTGTTTTGATAGAGCCATCCGTTAGCCATGGTCACTGACAACCAACCACCCTCACAACCTAACCTACAACACCTACAGATATGTAAGCCAGGAAGCAAGCTTGCTGTAAAACTCTCGGAATAAATAGATTTAAAGAATGAAATGTGTCGCACGTGGCGCTTGCAAGCGCAATATGTTTGTAATCCCCTGCCTGCCTGTGCATTGTCATTTCATTCCAAAGCAACTCTTTCAATCGCTAACCCTTCTAAACTTGCCAAAGTATAGGTACGTACATTTTATAGGAAAAGGCCGCGGTTCTGAACACGTGCAGAGTTATTGTAAGAAAGTTCTTGCAAGCTGAACTTCCTGATGAGGTTCAAACTTACACTGAGATGCATTCGGCCTAGTAGATAAATAGATAAAATGTATTAATATTAGTGGGCTAGTAACACCGTAACACCCTCACATAAAACAAACATCTATGTGTGGCACACACAAATGCTTGTTCTCACTGGAGATCGAACCCACGACCCACACCACTGAGGTGTAGTCTTAGAGCATTTAGAGCATTTCTAAATGCTCTAAGGGTAGATTAGATACTAAGATTCAGCATTCATCTTCATTTTGTAGTCAGTAATAAAGGAGACTCGCTAAAGAATACTCGTTTCAATCGAATCCCTTCCCCTCATGGCGAGTGGCGTCCCTGCCAGGATACTACACTTTATGTTTTCAACAACATTCCATTAAAGGCGGATGGTATATTAGGTTTACACTTTTTGAGACACTACGCTTCGAATATCAATTTACGGACTAACATTATTTCGTTGTCCGAATCGGGAATAGACTATTCCATGGCGTTACATGACTCATTAGATTATTCAAGCGAGAAGTGAATCCATTCATTATTTATGATTCATTGAAAGGTGCAAACAAAACAGTGTTGCAGATGCATTATTTATAATTTGTATAACATCAGAAATTTTAAAACAAACGAATAATAGTAGATTATTATACAAGGGGATAAAGCAGTGTCTTCTGTCGCGGGTGACGATTTAAATCGCGAGCGTAACGAAGGACTCGAAGTTTACTCCCGAGCGTAGCGAAGTTGTTAAAAACTTAAATCACGAGCGAAGCGAGGGATTTAAGACGAGTCCTGAGAGTAGCGAGGGATTTAAGTTCACCCAAGACTAAGACAGCTTTATCACCGAGGAAAATACTCTACTTTTCGTACCATTTGCGAAAAAATTAACACAATAATAATATGAGATAGCATTTTAGAACATTAACTTATTTATAAAAATAAATTAAAATAAACTTAACGTTTATGTATTTGAAGAAAACAAAAACGCGGTATTTTCCTAGACTAATATTTTTTTGTCGGAAAAACATAGGCATCATGCTCATACGGCCTGCATAATAAATGCGTATTCCTTTTTCAAAAAGATGTATAATGCTTTATATACAAACTCAATGGTGTAAACACAGATGTAGTTCAGTATAAATTGTATTCCAAATTTAAATCACTTTCTCCCCCTAGAGGATGAAAGAAATCCAGTACAATTTTCTCTCCCTGATATAACAGATTAAAAATGACTATTGTTATGTTCGCTTTTTGTGGCATAGAATGTCACTTTTTTGAGCAAGTGGTACGAAAAATATATTTTACACGATTTTCACCTACTACCCAGTGCGGGTCATGCAGGTGTACGTAGCATGACAAATAATATTAAGAGAAAATTTTATTGGTCAGGTTTAGACAACGATGTCAAAACTTTTGTAAGTAATGAAGGCAGAGCTAATTCCGACTGAGCTATGACGCCATTCTTCATTAGGTACGTAAAATATCGTTATAATATGCACTTATTATCCACAGATCTGCTTTGCATTGGTGGCGGTCCTGGCAATGCAAGCCAACCCACTGCCCTGCAAGCCCGACTCTGGTGGCGTTGGCGAGCTATGGTCCAACTGCCAAGATAAAGTCAAAAATGTTTGTGATGGTGATGGCGGTGGTAGTGGCAGTAAAAGTAGCGGCGGTGGCGCTGATGGTGGTGGCAGAAAATGTGATGGTGGTAGTGATGGTGGTCACGGTAAAGGTGGCGATGGCGACGGTTGTGATCCTGATGGTGGTGGCAGGAAATGTGATGGTGGTAGTGATGGTGGTCACGGTAAAGGTGGCGATGGCGACGGTTGTGATCCTGATGGTGGTGGCAGGAAATGTGATGGTGGTAGTGATGGTGGTCACGGTAAAGAAGGCGATGGCGACGGTTGTGATCCCTGCTGTCCCGTCAAAAAGTATTTGTCAATAGTAATGTAGCTGGACAACATTATTTTTTTCCTTTTTTAGAATGTCTGTATGCGTCAAGTCTATTTATAATTTATCTTAAAGCCATAAGGAGTAATGAGATTTGAATTTGGAACGTCAAAATTTCTATGAAAACGTGTGTACCAATAAATTATTTTGGATTTCTAGAAATCTATATAATTATATAAAATGCTTTGTTAATACGTCAATACACAGTTTTCTCTATGACCACCAACCCCAGGTAGTAAGGGAGTTTGGTCGCAGTGGGTGGAAGTGGGTGGTTGCGGGGGTGAAAATGTTAAAACATATTTCTGTCCTTTTCTAACGCATGAGAATTTTCCTAATCTCTGTCCTCTTCTATTACATGAGAATGGTCAAAAATAAACTAAAAATTTTGAAATGTCTTGGATAGTCAATCATCTTCCAGAATGTTCTCAAATATTCTAGAATATTCTTTTAATCGAAAATTGTCTTCAAATTTTAAAATGACGTAAAATGTTCTGGAATATGCTCAACTGTCCTAGAATGTTCTTTAATGACCTAGAATAGTAAAAAACGATCTTAAAATTTTAAAATGATGTACAATGATCTGGAATCGTCTAGAATGCTCTCAAACGTTCTAGAATATTCTTTAATATTCCAGAACAATCTGTAGGTAGGTAAAGTTAAAAAATTATGTAGGATGGTTTGTCATCGTCTAGAATATTCTCAATTGTTCTAGAATATACTAAAATAGTCAATAAGAATCTTAAAATTTTAAAATGATGTAGAATGATCTGGAATCGTCTAGAATGCTCTCAAACATTCTCAGGACAGTGCTGAATGGAGTAAATTACGTTAGTGCGTGATAATATCGACATCTTTTTTCCAATACCTACCTACTATATTTTTGATTTTTCCAGAATGTTCTAGCTAGAGTTATATATTTTACAATTTTTAAAAGGAACTATGAAATTGATCGATTTATTTTGACTTGAGCAACGCCGCCGAGCTTCGCTGCTATACAGTTCTGAATATTGTTCATCAGTGAGTATCGGAAGAAGAAAAAGCTAAGTTGATATTATTAAAAGTGAGATAGATGTGTAGGTACTTACTACCGTGATTTAGTTTACTTACGCTGTGAGTGTGGGTAGGTGCACTCACAACGCAATTATTTATGAACTTACCATAATCTATTCTATACTGCTATAGGGTACATTATTGTAACTCTCGGCCTTACCACGTTATCACATTTATCTTGGATCTAACAAAAACCGCCAAAAATCGCGTGTGTTTTGAACTTAGTTCCCTGTCAATAAGTTGTCAGATTGATTTTAAGTCCTTTCCATGAAAAAAGTCCCGCAGACGCGGCGCTGTAGTCGACCTTAAGTATTATTTCTCGGGCAGCACTTTGAACAACTTTAGGCATTGAAAACAAGACTTTGATCACAGAAACCAAATAAAAACGCACTAGCATCGGAACACATTAACAGCACCTGATAACTAATTAAAAATTTAGTTCCGGAAATTTCCGCGGGACTTCTTTCATGAAAAGGACTCTAACATATAAATCTGACAACTTATTGACAGGGGTTAAGTCCAAAACACACGCGATTTTTGGCGGTTTTTGTTAGATGCAAGATAAATCTGGAAACATAATTTGGGGGATTGTGTATGTGCGGGCAACCCTATAAAACATTTTAGTCAGTAGAGTGTTGGGTATGGTACTAAGTAGATAATACCTATTATGATCTGTGGTTAGTGTAGTGGTTTGTTCGATATTCAAACTTTTCTGATTAACAACATAACACGTCCTACATACACGACCAATTTGCACCGCTTTTTGTTGTCTTGCAGTTTGTGTGGAAAGTAGCGAGTAGGTATTATCCTCGGGGACAAAGCTGTCGTGTCGTAGTCTCGGGCGACCAAGGTTGTACCTACTACTAAATAATATACAGCTACTTACCTATAATATATAATAATTATATATATAATAGGTATATATAGTTGTGCTAGGTATATGTGTAGGTTCATTTTTTAGTAGGTAGGTTTATATTATTTATTTGCTATTCTTCTATCTATATATACACGTAGGTAGGTACCCACTTTTATTTTTCCATCTCTCACCCTAGGGTTTGCTGGAAGAGAACTTTTTTAGGGCCTATAATAGGTATACTTTTAAGTTAAGTATCTCTGTGTACAATAAATAATAAAGAATATAACTTATTAAAGAGATATCAACATTCCGATCCCATGAGGTGCTAGGTAGGTACCTACCTACTTTGTTCTTGACTTGTTTGGAATAGTTTTAGAGAATGTATAGAAAAAGTGAGAAATATCATTTTCAACCATTTTTCAACCGACTACAAAAAAAGAGGAGGTTCGCAATTCGGTTCTATTGTCCCAATGCACTGCCATCATCATAAATAATTAATGTTGAAGGCATCTCATCATCGCCATCTGATGGTGAAATCGGAACGTAGGCACCGGCAGTCCGTATAGTAGGTAGTACTACACTGTTTGGGTTTAGTGAAATGGTTATGAGAGGATTCTCGCTAAGTAGGTAGGTAGGTATAAGTAACGAACTACAAAAAAGAGGAGTTTCTCAATTCAGTGTTGTAGGTTTTTTTTTTTCAGTAGTTTGGCAGTTAAATAAGAGTAACTGGAGAAAACACGTACACGATATTGCGTATTTTGCTTTTCTGTGGTGTTTGTCGATCAATAGGCCAGAGGTTCCGTAAATTCAGAGCACCCAACATCTACACTAGGCTTAATACTCAATTAAACATCTGGGACAAAAATTGTAAAAAAGCAGTTACAGATTACCTTTTAAAACTGACTATAAGATGAATTTATAAGATGCCTACTCTGTACACCCTAAGAGCTGGGGATTTTGTTAAATAAATAAAAATAAATAAAAAAAATAATTATTAAATAGAGTACCTAGATCGTGGAAGAATGAGGGAACTTAAATCTATACAATTCTTAATGTTTAAATTTACAAGAGCTGAGTAAAGTTTTCTTAAGTAAAATTTGATGCTACTATTTTGAAGTAGCTTTAGTTTTTAGTTAAATTAGTTTAGATAATAAGTAAAGGTTGTCTGGAAGAAATCGTATTAAACGATAAGACCGCCGTTTGCAGGACTTTGTCTGTCCTTACGTAACTGTAAGTTGTACTTGTCCTCAATAAAGTTTTTATTTATTTATTTATTTATTTTCTTGGTCCCCAAACTAGGATTCCCTGTAATATGGGTAACCAAGGTTCTCGCTATTAGTGGTCCGGAGAGAAAAAAAATAACAAAAATATAAATATAAAGTTAGCGAAATAGGTAGGTACTTAAGTTAAGAAAGCATGCAGCAATTTGATTTTACTTTATAATTAGCTCGTGTGAGTGGGTGTGAAGTGTGTGAGGGTGAGTAAGTGAGGGTGTGAGGGTGTGTTTAGTGTGTGTTCCTATGATATATACATAACATAACAATTATATAAGTGTATATCCAATATTACGTGTATAAGATATATACTTACACATATATTACATAAAATCAACGTATACATACATAATATAATTATTTAATTTTAGAAATTCAAAGAGTACTCTCTTCGAGAATACCCAGAATCTCTTTTTTGAAGCCCTGCTTACTGCTATTGAACATATCAGTTTGCCCAAAGCTTCTGTGCAACCGACAGACAAGTGCGTTCTGTGCGTAGTTAGTGCGTGTGTTGATGACAGCAAACAGATTAGTGTTGTCTAGTTCGAGTGGATGGAACACAGAGGCGCACCATTTTTGTAAGGCAATCGCGGGCAGTCAATATAATTATTGCAAATTCCATTCAGAAAACACATGTCAGCAAGAACTCCACGGTGTTGAAGTGCCGTGAGGCGGTGATAAACACAGCTTCCTGGTAGTCATCAAAACTACAAACATTTCGAAAATTTAGGTTTTTTATAAATTTGCTCTGTATGCTCTCTAGGCTTTGGGTGTAGGTGACATATTGTGGGCTCCAAATAGAACTACAATACTCCAAAATGCTTCTACATAAGAATAATACAAAACTTTTAAGCAGTTCACATCGGAAAAGGGCCGGCTTACACGCAGTACAAAACCTAAACTCTTGTAAGCTTTATTGACAATTGCATCTACGTGTTCTGAAAAAGTAAGTTTAGAGTCTATTCTGACACCCAAATCCCTAACCGAGTTTAATTTACTAATCTTATAATATCGTTAATAACTCAAAAACGGTGGGGCGTATTTTGCGGGTGAAGGAAACAATTGCACATTTACCTATGTTTATACCAATTCGATTGTCTGTATAATATTTACTTAGCCTATCAAGATCGGCTTGAAGATCCAAACAATCTATCTGATTTCTTACTTTCATAAATATTTTTGTGTCATCGGCATACCTACATGAGGTAATTCGCATGCTCAACACATTTACCTACATCATAGAGATAAGACGCATACAGAAGTGGACCAAGAATGGAACCTTGCGGAACTCCCGAGGAAATTTCAATGAAGTTGGAACAAAAACCACCTACTACGACAGCTTGAGAACGGTTGCGCAAGTACGATTCCATCCATCTCAGCAAATTACCATTGATACCAAGCTCATTAAGTTTTCTTAGAAGTATGACGTGATCCACACGGTCAAAGGCCTTTTCAAAGTCCGTGTAGATCACGTCGACTTGAGAGCCACCATCCATACTGTTTGCCACATAGTCAATAAAAACGCCAAGATTAGTGGTAGTAGACCGACCCCTCATTAAACCATGTTGCTCTTCAGTGATGGAAGTAGAAATAACAGGTATAACACAATAAATAACACAATAAATGTGACTGTGAACTATTCTTTCAAAGAGCTTACTCAAAACATTAAGTATCGAGATAGGGCGATAATTTTCTATTGATGTCTTTGGACCTTTTTTGTGAATAGGCACTATGTGCGCTCTTTTCCAAATAGATGGGAAATATCCTTCGCGAAGACACCTATTAAAAATCAATGCTATAGGGGTAGACACAGCTTCCGCACACCGGACGAAGAAGATCGGTGGTATGTGGTCGCTTCCGGCTCCCTTTGAAGCATCCACGTTTTTCAACATTTTATGGACGACATCCTTGCTAACTTCAATTTCGTGGACTGACCCTGCATTATTATTGTCATGTAGAAGATCTAAAGAATAATGATCAGCTGGCCTACTAAAATTCCTTTCAAAGAAGCTATTAAATGCTGAACATTTATATTCGCATGTGTCTCAATGGAAGAGCTATTGTAAGTCATTTTTTGAGGATAATGTGATACAAGATGAAGGCGTATCAAATTGAAATCGGTTTTTCACCCATCTAATTTGAAAGGTGTTGTTTTGTGACAATTTTAGACATTTTCTTGAACATTTACGGGCAGGCCGGCAACCTGTTATGTAGGTAGATGAGGTAGGCTGGGATCGCGGAAGAACTCTCGTCCCTCGGTACAAGTGCCCGACGGACACTGATAGTCAGTAGAGTTTGACAAGCCACTGCTCTAACAAGCAGTACCTAGGTGTGGGTACCCACCTACCTCGTCACTGACAAAGCTACCTAAAACAGTTTTTTAGTAAAGATCGTTTTGTTTTATGATCAGCTAGTTATTTTCCTTTTCCGTAGGTAGTAGGTACATGGTAGGTAGCTAGGTAGGTAAGGTAATCAAGATGTTTTATTTTTCTGCGGCGTTCTTGCTCGATGAAGCCTCGGCGTTTGCAGCGAGCCAGCAGCGAGCAGACGCGACGCGAAGCAATGCGGTGCGATGCGGTGCGATGCGGTGCGGTGCGGTGCGCGTGCAGCATAACCTCAAGCAGAGCTCTAAACATGTTGCTAGGACGATCGTGAAGTTATTTCGAAATCTTTCCACACGTACCACCAGTGGGACGACCCAGCGGGACGAATGAACGCAGAGTTCTCGCTAAAGAAGGCGGCACTCCTACAACATAGCCAGGGCTCTGGGTATTAAACTGGCACATAAAAAAAACAATGCTTTAGATTCGAAAAAATCGATTTATGATGAATGCTTTCTACAATATATGATTATAATAATAATGCATGACACCTACAACATGGGGGTCTATTCTAGGTATTCATCTGATCCCGGTGTTATCAGAATGAAGTAGAAACATCCCGAATTTGGTAGAATATTCATATTAGGTGTATCTGCATTATACAAATTCTTTGCGCAGACTTTTAAATATTGTCTCTGAAACTAGCGCTATTGGCACCCGGGTTGGGCTGCACACTGCCTAATTTTAACAGACCGACAACACCTACACGATATCGACATGTCGTCAGTAGTTCGTATAATAATATCAATGGCGGCGGCGGCGGCGTACGAGATATGAACGATATAAGATGTCTGGCGATGTCGTGTAGGTGTGGAGTCGGTGGCACAGGCAGTGTGGAGACAGGCGATATGTCGGAGGCAGCTTATTCGTCGTAGACGGAGCCGCTGTAGGCGGACGTGCCTCCATTGTCGGAGTTGGCGCTCGCGTTCCCAGTAGTTCCGTTCTGGTTGGCGCTGGTGTTGCTCATGGAGTTGGCGTTCTCGCCGTCTGCTCTTGCATCCCCCACTGAATACACTGCGGTTATAATAACAATTATCAAGCCATTGTATGTATAATCAAGATGATTTACTGTACCACACTCCCATGCACGGGATATGCTGTAGTTCCTCGCATCCTACGATAAGATAACATTACTTTCACGAGAGCGGATTCAAGCGCCCACTCGACATTAAGACAGTGCTTTGTGCCCTAGGTTCATAATCAATAGGATTATTTACTTGCATTGGGAATAGTTTTAGATCTTACTTGTCAGCATATTTTATGTGGAAAGTGAAAAACATATTTTTTTTAATTTTCTTGTTTCATTTATGTCAAAAATAGTGGGTGAGGGTGTGTGTGCGTGTGTATGATAGTGTCGGCAAGTAGGTACACAAACAAACTTACCGCTGCCTGAATTGTCGTCATCATTGTTATCATCATCGTTACCATCATCGTTATCATCATCGTTATCATCATCGTTACCATCATCGTTATCATCATCGTTATCATCATCGTTATCATCATCGTTATCATCATCGTTATCATCATCGTTATCATCATCGTTATCTTCATCGTTATCATCATTGTCGTCATCATCACCACCACCGCAGGAATAACAATCATCATCATCACCACCACCGCAGGAATAACAATCATCATCATCATCATCGTTAGAACTGCATACATTGCATGTATTGGCATTGTTGTTACTACTGCCTCCGCAAGATCCGCAATTATAGCCATCACTATTATCATCGTCATTACTGGTGCCACAGTCACATGAATCATTGTCACTACAGTCGTTGCAGGATGAGGAGTCGCATGAGTCATTGTCACTACAGTCGTTGCAGGATGAGGTGTCGCATGAATCATTGTCACTACAGTCGTTGCAGGATGAGGGGTCGCATGAGTCATTGTCAGTACAGTCGTTGCAGGATGAGGTGTCGCATGAGTCATTGTCAGTACAGTCGTTGCAGGATGAGGTGTCGCATGAGTCATTGTCAGTACAGCCGTTGCAGGATGAGGTGTCGCATGAGTCATTGCTGCTGCAACGACCACAGCATGCTGAGTCGCATGCCAGCACGGCAAGCAGGGCCACACATACAAACTGTAATAAAAAAAAAACAAAAAAAATATGAAATAATTCAAATTCAAAAGTGTTTAAATTGTTGCGTACGTGATAGCTGGGAAGGGATTTAGTGTTTTACTCAAGCGCGTCAGACAACCATATAGGGCAAAACCTAGCACCTTGTAATGCCTAGCACCCACCATGTATGAACACTATGAACCCTTATGTACGGGCGAGCGTTAAAGGCAGCCGATATTCATATTTACAACAACTTTAGTCCTTACTATTTTTGTTGTAAAGTTGAAAATGACCGAGATATTACGCAAAAACCGCTTAAATTCAAGATGGCGGCTAACACTCCGGCGGAGTTCGGTCGTCATTTTGGATTTAGACTACCTATGACCCTCCTTAAAGGTTGCAGAATAAATTTACTGCCGGGATTTTTTGCATTTTCAGGCCCATTTTTTGACTAACCCGACCGGGCTATGACGTAGAAACGTCTCCTCTCAATATTGAAGCGCAATTAACTTTTCTTTTATTTTGAAGGAAACCCTTTAAGGATTCTACAAATAATTATATTATAATCTGATGATTTTCACAAGGCGATGTAGACGATCAATAAAGCGTGGATCTTATGCATTCATATTTTTTTTTCTTTAAAAACTTTAATTATAGATCATTCTCCCCGGAACGTTTTTGACGATGCAAGTTAACAAACAACACGTTAGCAAAAAAAATTTGTTTCATCGATCAGTGTAGGGTGATGATGACAATTAAGTACCTACCTATGTGGAAATTATATTATTTCATAATAATATAATAAAACTATAAAGATAAAGATATTTTTTGTTTGCAAAAACATGTGTAAATAAGGATGTTGTAGGTACATAATTTGGTGACACAACATGTCTTACCGATTTTGGCGTGCAAATAGAGATGGTATGCTACAACTCAAAATGTCGAAGTAATCGGGAAAGAGAAATACATTATTATTATAATAATACAATAATCGGAAATTGGTCGCATGACTAAAAACCTATATAAAGCGAGTGCGCGTTGACTCGCCCCCTCTATTGCATTTCTGACTTCAAGGAGTTCACACCTCTCGAATATTGTTATAATAGGCTGTGACTATGCCCAAATGAATTTAAATTGTATTGCTAATTATTTATCCTGACTGATGTTCTAGTTATGAAATTCAATTCGTAATAATTAAAACATTTTGAAGTTGTTATAACTTTCTTGATCTTTTTTTTAGTGGTTTTAGATAGAAACCGCTTATTATACCTATATCTTAGTCAGCAGTTAAATTACATATTAACAAAATAAAATAAATACCTAATAATAATAATCTATTATATTATTATTGATTTTTTTATTTGTCTGTTTAACGAATTTTCTTTATATACATTACTAGCGATCCGCCCCGGCTTCGCACGGGTGCAATGCAGTGATGATGATGATGCTGTATTATACATATAAACCTTCCTCTTGAATCACTCTATCTATTAAAAAAACTGCATCAAAATCCGTTGTGTAGTTTTAAAGATCTAAGCATACATACATTAGGACATCACGCTGAATGGTCTGTATAAACCTCTGACGCGCTCGAGTATTGCAAGGTAACGGTTCAGAGCTCAGCTCTCATCGAGCAAGATCCAACATGCTCAGTGGGTCAAAAGGGAATAAAAAAAAATCGCATTCCCATTTGTCCCACTATTAGGATGAAACCCTGTGGGACGCATGGAAAGGAACTGATGATTCTTCAAACTAAATTGTAGTTTAAAGCCTCAAACGCACTAGCGGTTAAACCTGCAACCGCAGCGAACAGCGGTTGCGGTTGCATATTAAACTGGAAATGCGCGGTTAGTCACCTCCGCGGTTAACCGCTAGTGCGTTTGCGGCCTAAGTGACTTTGTAGTAAACGTCAAACGTACCTACTAACACTCTAAGCATGAGCCTAGCTAGACGAACGAACGAGAAATTCCGATCTGATTCTTAGCGCTTTTTGTATATTATTATATTATGTTCATTCGGATCCATTTTACAAAGAAATAATAACTTAACCTTAGGTAATAATTTTAGAGGCACTAAAAAAACAAAAAAAAACAAAACAAGTAGCTTACCAAAATAGTCTTCATGTTGCAAGTTGCCAAACTATACAATTGCACTGCCCGAAGAAAGTACTCTATTTATATCAATTTTGGCAACTAACAAAGGCACAACTACATACCATTAGTATTTCAGCACGGCGTCTGTACCTTTAGCATCTTTCAATCTCCTGTGAGAGTTACAGTTACATTCATACCAGCAGTGCAAGTACCGTTCCATGCGAGTACGGATCTCTTGTCGACAAAAGATCCGTACTCCCAAAAATAAGGTCAGAGTTTATCGAAATCATTCGTTCACTGCTGCCATGATTTACTAGTTTACTGTCAATATCACTGTTAATCACTTTCGTTTGTCACAATCAAAACATAATAAACATAAACCATTGCCAATTCGTTAAAATTTAACGAATTTGTCTACCGATCGTCTAAGTTGATAACGTACCCGCAACTGGCGTTAAAACCAGTTTTATCAATTTTTGACGATTCTAAATGTCAAATTATGCGATCGACAAGAACGGTACTTGCACTGCTGTCTTGTCACGCCTGTGACGTCACTGTTCCTCAGCTGCTCTTCGAGTGCCCGCAACAGAATGCAGTGACGTTGAAATAACTCCTGTCATCGATCCAAACAGAAACGCATCATGTAAGTATCCAAGCTTACATCGAATTATTTAATAACAGGAAATAAGTAGATTATTTAACAAGGGGATAAAGCAGTGTCTTCTGTCGCGGGTGACGATTTAAATCGCGAGCGTAACGAAGGACTCGAAGTTTACTCCCGAGCGTAGCGAGGGTGTTAAAAACTTAAATCACGAGCGAAGCGAGGGATTTAAGACGAGTCCTGAGAGTAGCGAGGGATTTAAGTTCACCCAAGACTAAGACAGCTTTATCACCGAGGAAAATACTCTACTTTTCGTACCATTTGCGAAAAAATTAACACAATAATAATATGAGATAGCATTAACTTATTTATAAAAATAAATTAAAATAAACTTAACGTTTATGTATTTGAAGAAAACAAAAACGCGGCATTTTCCTAGACTAATATTTTTTTGTCGGAAAAGCAAAGGCATCAAGCTCATAAGGCCTGCATAATAAATGCGTATTCCTTTTTCAAAAAGATGTATAATGCTTTGTATACAAACTAAATGGTGTAAACACAGATTTAGTTCAGTATAAATTGTATTCCAAATTTAAATCAATTTCTCCCCCTAGAGGATGAAAGAAATCCAGTACAATTTTCTCTCCCTGTTTTTAACAGATTAAAAATGACTATTGTTATGTTCGCTTTTTGTGGCATAGAATGTCACTTTTTTGAGCAAGTGGTACGAAAAAGTAATATACCTACTTAACATGGTATGTGGCAGAACCCATCTTGAAGTAGTTATCTATGCACATAATTTATGATAAAATAAACTATTTACTTACGTTAACATTTCTAGAAAATAATTAAAGTTGGCTAGGTAAATAATATTATATAGAACATACGGATCCAATTGGAAATTGATAAGTAATTTCGAGTTCAATGTGTTTTATGTGCAAATGAAATGATAACAAATGCACTAGATAGGTTCATGTGGAGACATCCTCGTACTTACTAGCACCATTATATTATACCAGCGAACAAAATAATATGTACACCTAGAGTACCTACCTACATACTGTAGGAAGCCAAGTCAAAATAAAATAATTAAAAAGATTGAACGACAGAAAAGAAGCCGAAAATGAGGCTTATTCCCATCGAGCCCACAGGAGAAAAAATCTCAGCAAAAAAATATGATCGCAATATCCAAAGATGTACCTACCGCTTTTTACCCATTTACATTTAGGTACCTAGGTATAATGAAACTCAAGACTCAATAGATGGAACATTGAGAACCCCAACGAAATGAAACCAGCAAGTTATCAGTTACAACCAGAAACTCTTTCTTTTCTGGGAATCAGTTAAATGAACTCATCTCTAGCGATCTAGCGATCCTACGTATCCTGAAGATACTCCGAAGTGAGCTACCTATATACTATATTATACCCACTATATATACCTAATAGATAGATTCTCTTCATCCTCTTGTGGTGATCATCACCGTCCAACAGTCTCCAAGACACTGCAGCGCTTCCATCAGCAAACACATTTATTTTATCATTTAATTTTAATTTATTGTGTAATATTTGATGTAGGTGATCTCTTTGACTATTTCTATCTTTATTATGTAATTATATAGTAATTATGTAATTTTATGTAGTTATAATGTAATTAGTATGTCTTGTGTTAATTAATTCACATATATAAATCAATAAATTCTGATTTTATACACTTACTTAATTCAAAATAAAAAATGTGTTACCTCATATCTCCGTAATTTATAAACTGATTTGAAAATATATTTTTTTTTTGAAAGGGTATACTTCCAGATATCTCCCATAAATTTTTTATCAAAATCGGTTCAGTAGTTTTGGAGTTAAATAGGAATAACTGGAAAAACATTTCATCCACGTACACGACATTGCGTATTTTTCTTTCCTGTGACATTTCAATAGTGTTTGTAATCAATAGAACAACCCCAATGAACTACCATCAACATCTTCTGAGTGTGGAACATGAAGACGGAAATAACCCTATACGGTGCTGTAGCGTACGACGATATGTAGTTCGACCCTAGGGCTAGAATTTGGTATAAAACCTTCGCCCGCCTTCGAATAGTTAACAAATTGTAATTGTAAACTCACAGCAAGATGAAGACTATCGTGGTGAGTACCTACTGCTTAGCAACTATTCATTCGCTTACCTAAGTAAATATTGTAAACTAGGTGCCGCCCGCGACTTCGTTCGCGTCCCGTTGGATCCGTGACCCGTTGTCCAGGTCACGGACAATATATATTCCAAGTTTCATCCAAATCGGATCAGTAGTTTTTACGTGAAAGAGTAACAAACATCCATCCATACTCACAAACTTTCGCATTTATATAATATTAGTATAGGATACTGTATTAGTTGTAATTTTCTTTGTGAATAAAATATCTGAGTTCTTACATAAGTATTTCTATAATCAAATCTAATTCGCTTATTCATCTGAGTTCCAAGCAGGTAAGGTACATATTGCCATGGACTAAACATTAGTCCATGATACTACCCAGTACTAGGCTCATTACTCATTACAGAGCTCATTCGCCCCATTTTAGTCTCGATTCATTCGATGCGCTTTGGGGATGAATCTCACATAATTTTCATAATTATTTTATTATCTACTGATTACAATCCAGCCACAACGTGAACTACTGACTTTACTCAGTAAATGTGTAATGTTTAATCTGTTAAACTTATATACAAAATATATTAATTAATTATTGCAGTTCGTGTGCGTCGCTCTCGTCGTGTTGGTGGCAAGCGAGGCGAGGCCCAGCGCCTCCGAGGAAGGAAGCCCCCCCGCCCCCGCCGCCGCCAGCGGGGGTAGAGGTAGCGTATCACTTGACAACAAGCAAACTTTTTTGTGAATAAATATCATTCACACAGCACATTTCTAACTGTAGGTAGGTATGTCAATGAGCTTCAGCTCGGATGTTACAGCGGTCTTCATAAAATATCGTTCATTCCCATTCGTCCCACTGGTGGGACGAATGGGAAGATTTTAAAATAACTTCCCGTCTCACCAATATGTTCCACTGAACATGTTGGTGTGACAAACGGGAAGTTACTCCGTTCGTCCCACCGGACGAACGGGAATAAAAATGATGTAGGTATGTACCTAATCATATTCTTGTAAGCATGAATCGAATGCGTCGGTACTTGTACCGACGCATTCGATTCATTACGATTGTCAAAGTTGTAATTCGCTCTTTGCGCAGGTCTATCCCAGGCGACGAGCTTGGGCGTGGGCAAGTACGTAGGATCGCACTCGGAAACGGGAGCCAAGGACGGGATCTCGTACGGAGCCAGCGACGCCAGCGCCGACACGGGCATCGTCATGAGCCAGAGCCAGAGTCAGTACGAGTACTAGCGACGCTCTGACACGGACATTCTGGTTCTGTTACAAAATAAAGTCAATTTAAAAAGATCTACTGTGATTATATTTTCCGAACCCTGTTACGTAGATAGACAAGTCTACTTATTGGTTAACAGTAATATAGATCCTGATACCATACAAAAAATTATAATAACCATTATGTAAATAAAATAAAATAAGCCTACCAAATATATTTATAGCTACATTGGTATCTTCTACATACCTTTAATAAACATAATAGGTACATTAGGTACCTAGCACTCAAGGCTCAAGCGTTCCCAAAAGCTAAAGGTCAACCCAACAGTGAACCAGAATTAGTCAGGGAAAACCCTAAGTACGAGTATCTACCTAGGTACGGGTCATTCCCACCAGTGGGACGAACGGGCATGAACGCAAGCACTTCCCCAAACAAAAATCCGCGTAGGTACCGCCACATAGGTACATTCAACAGTAATTTTATTTATAAGTGGCAATCTTGCCTCATTTTGTTATGCAGGGTATCCATCAAACAAATTTACACTGTCTTCTTGCATTATTCTAATAAATTGTACCTACCTACCTACGAGTATCTAGACATTACTTTTCATTATAGAATTAAGTACCTACCTACTAGTGGTGCTACTAGACAGGTAGAATAGGAATAAGGTTGGTCCAAGAACGCTGCCTTGTGGAACACTGTCATTCATTAGTTAGAAGCTGTGAAACGATGGAATGTGAAAATCTGAGGCGGTATAGGTAGACTGAGTTAGTTAATAAAAAATAAACTGAATTGAGAACCTCCTCCTTTTTGCTATTTGGTTTAATAGTTATTTGTTATACAAGAGTGCAAAGTTGCTTTTTAACCGCGTGTTCAATTTTGATGTTGCAGAGAACTTGAATATACCTAAAGAAAATATACATGCCTACACTGATTCTACAGTAGTACTTGCTTGGTTACAATCACACCCAAGTAAGTGGAAGACTTTCATAGCCAATAGAACTTCAGAAATACTTACAACATTGCCTCGTGCACACTGGCATCATGTGGCATCAGCAACGAACCCAGCCGACGTAGCTTCAAGAGGAGTATCTTCACCAGAACTACTTATTCACAAATTGTGGTGGAACGGTCCAGAAGATTTGAAACAAAAAGAGATAGACTACGAACAACTTACTGATACCACAACAAACCTGGAAAAGAAAAAGATACAAGCTATGACAACAACTACTACAGAAGATTTCGATTTATTCGACAGATATTAAAGCTTAACAAAACTACTACGAGTAACAGCATACATCATGAGAGTATTCAGCAGAGAAAAACATGAGAAACATTTAACAGGAAAGGAAATAACCTCAGCTTTGACAAAATGTATCCTTCTATGTCAGAAACAAGAATTCAAAGAAGAGATAGAGAGACTACAGAGAAAGAAATCAGTAAGAAACTATAGCAGATTGAAAACACTCAATCCTTTCATTGATACACAAGGAATCCTGAGAGTTGGCGGACGTTTAGCTAACGCTGAGATACCTGATGTCACTAAACATCAAGTAATACTACCAGGACATCATCCATTCACTAAACTGATTCTTATAGACACTCATAAACAAATAATGCATGGAGGACCCATACTGATGCTAAGTCACTTGAGGACCAAGTATCGGATAACCAACGCGAAGACAAGACTGAGACAAATAGTACACAGATGCGTTATCTGCGCAAGACATCGAGCCTCTACTGGATCACAAATGATGGGATCCCTACCCCAAGCTCGAGTCACGCCTACAAGAGCGTTTCAGCACAGCGGCGTTGATTTCGCGGGACCCATAGACTTGAGACTGTCGAAAGGAAGAGGATGCAAGATTCAAAAAGGGTATCTTTCAGTCTTTGTTTGCATGGTCACTCCATCCACATCGAGATCGTCACAACCTGACAGCAATAGACTTTGTTGCTGCATTCAAACGCTTTGTCGCACGAAGAGGACGCTGCAGCGACATGTGGAGCGACAACGCAACAAATTTCATAGAAGGAAACAAAGAACTGAACAACCAATTTGAGACGACAATGAGACAAGTACAATCAGAAGTTGAAAATCCACTAGCGAACGACAGAACGACATGGCACGACATCCCAGCATCTGGACCTCACTTCGGCGGGCTGTGGGAGGCCAGCGTGAAACTCATCAAATTCCACTTGAAGAGAGTACTTGGTAACACAACATTACCATACGAGATGTCTACAGTCACTGCTCAAATCGAAGCCTGAATCAATTCAAGACCGATATCACACATCAGCGATGACCCGTCGGATACCACACCGTTGACGCCGGGCCACTTTCTTATCGGAGAAGCTCCAATCACTGTTCCAGAAGAGACTTATCTACAAACAAATACAAACAGATTGTCAAGATGGCAAATTACACAAAGACTTCTTTCAACACAAGACTTTTGGACAAGATGGTCAAAAGAATACCTGACTAATCAACAACGCCCGAAGTGGCTAAGAGAATTAATAGTAAAGGAGGATCACTTGCCCCCAAGCGAGTGGGTGATGGCAAGGATCATAGATACACATCCTGGGGGGGATAACTTGATTAGAGTTTTAACTTTAAAATCACAAAATTCTACTTTCAAAAGACCAGTCACAAAGGTCGCTAGATTGCCTATAGATATTTAACTTAGATTTTTCATGACGCAGATCCTTTAACTTAGATTTTTCACAACTTAGATTCATCTACGGGGATAACTTTAGAATTTTGATCTTAATAACTTACCTACTTAAATTCACTAGTGAGACTAAAGACTTTTGATAACCACCTAGATTTTCAACAAATATACCATGGCGGGTGGTTAGTAACTAACAAGACTAGACTAGAGTTAAGATAAAGAGAAATTTATTACTACTTAAGATTAGTTAATTTATACTTTGATAGAAAACGTAGACTTCACATCGATTAACTAAATTCAACGATAGATTTGGAAAAAATAAAAAATGACAGTTTTTTTAGAACACTTTATTGATTATGTAATAAACATTCATTCAGGAATATGTACATAAAATTTCAGCTCAAACACTTAAGGGAAAGTTAGTTAAAAAATTAAAATAAAGTTGTTTTTTTTTTCACTTCCCTCGGAAGCTTTAACTTTTAAATAAAGACCATCATAATGTTCTTGGCGGGTGGTATGTTGATCATGATAGATAGATATACTCTGTACTACATTCTATTGCGACCTGTCAAACTGTCAAACTGTGTGTGTCAAAAATGTTACGAAATAAAACAGGTGTGAGTCTACAAAATAATTCGTTTCTCTCCTTCTGGGTGGCTCTTCAGGCAAATCAGTTATCATCATCGTTATCATCATCGTTATCATCATCGTTATCATCATCGTTATCATCATCGTTATCATCATCGTTATCATCATCGTTATCATCATCGTTATCATCATCGTTATCATCATCGTTATCATCATCGTTATCATCATCGTTATCATCATCGTTATCATCATCGTTATCATCATCGTTATCATCATCGTTATCATCATCGTTATCATCATCGTTATCATCATCGTTATCATCATCGTTATCATCATCGTTATCATCATCGTTATCATCATCGTTATCATCATCGTTATCATCATCGTTATCATCATCGTTATCATCATTGTTATCATCATCGTTATCATCATTGTCGTCATCATCACCACCACCGCAGGAATAACAACCATCATCATCATCATCATCGTTAGAACTGCATACATTGCATGTATTGTCATTGTTGTTACTACTACCACCGCAAGATCCGCAATTATAGCCATCATTATTATCATCGTCATTACTGGTGCCACAGTCACAAGAATCATTGTCACTACAGTCGTTGCAGGATGAGGTGTCGCATGAGTCATTGTCACTACAGTCGTTGCAGGATGAGGTGTCGCATGAGTCATTGTCAGTACAGTCGTTGCAGGATGAGGTGTCGCATGAGTCATTGTCAGTACAGCCGTTGCAGGATGAGGTGTCGCATGAGTCATTGCTGCTGCAACGACCACAGCATGCTGAGTCGCATGCCAGCACGGCAAGCAGGGCCACACATACAAACTGTAATAAAAAAAAAAACAAAAAAAATATGAAATAATTCAAATTCAAAAGTGTTTAAATTGTTGCGTACGTGATAGCTGGGAAGGGATTTAGTGTTTTACTCAAGCGCGTCAGACAACCATATAGGGCAAAACCTAGCACCTTGTAATGCCTAGCACCCACCATGTATGAACACTATGAACCCTTATGTACGGGCGAGCGTTAAAGGCAGCCGATATTCATATTTACAACAACTTTAGTCCTTACTATTTTTGTTGTAAAGTTGAAAATGACCGAGATATTACGCAAAAACCGCTTAAATTCAAGATGGCGGCTAACACTCCGGCGGAATTCGGTCGCCATTTTGGATTTAGACTACCTATGACCATCCTTAAAGGTTGCAGAATAAATTTACTGCCGGGATTTTTGGCATTTTCAGGCCCATTTTTTGACTAACCCGACCGGGCTATGACGTAGAAACGTCTCCTCGAAAATATTGAAGCGCAATTAACTTTTCTTTTATTTTGAAGGAAACCCTTTAAGGATTCTACAAATAATATATTATAATCTGATGATTTTCACAAGGCGATGTAGACGATCAATAAAGCGTGGATCTTATGCATTCATATATTTTTTTCTTTAAAAACTTTAATTATAGATCATTCTCCCCGGAACGTTTTTGACGATGCAAGTTAACAAACAAAACGTTAGCAAAAAAAATTTGTTTCATCGATCAGTGTAGGGTGATGATGACAATTAAGTACCTACCTATGTGGAAATTATATTATTTCATAATAATATAATAAAACTATAAAGATAATTTATTTGCAAAAACATGTGTAAATAAAGATGTTGTAGGTACATAATTCGGTGACACAACATGTCTTACCGATTTTGGGGTGCAAATAGAGATGACATGCTACAACTCAAAATGTCAAAGTAATCGGGAAAGAGAAATACATATTATTATAATACCTATATCTTAGTCAGCAGTTAAATTACAAATTAACAAAAAAAAACCTAATAATAATAATCTATTATATTATTACTTATTGATTTTTTGATTTGTCTGTTTAACGAATTTCCTTTATATACATTACTAGCGATCCGCCCCGGCTTCGCACGGGTGCAATGCAGTGATGATGATGATGCTGTATTATACATAAAAACCTTCCTCTTGAATTACTCTATCTATTAAAAAAACTGCATCAAAATCCGTTGTGTAGTTTTAAAGATCTAAGCATACATACATTAGGACATCACGCTGAATGGTCTGTATAAACCTCTGACGCGCTCGAGTATTGCAAGGTAACGGTTCAGAGCTCAGCTCTCATCGAGCAAGATCCAACATGCTCAGTGGGTCAAAAGGGAATAAAAAAAATCGCATTCCCATTTGTCCCACTATTAGGATGAAACCCTGTGGGACGCATGGAAAGGAACTGATGATTCTTCAAACTAAATTGTAGTTTAAAGCCTCAAACGCACTAGCGGTTAAACCTGCAACCGCAGCGAACAGCGGTTGCGGTTGCATATTAAACTGGAAATGCGCGGTTAGTCACCTCCGCGGTTAACCGCTAGTGCGTTTGCGGCCTAAGTGACTTTGTAGTAAACGTCAAACGTACCTACTAACACTCTAAGCATGAGCCTAGCTAGACGAACGAACGAGAAATTCCGGTCTGATTCTTAGCGCTTTTTGTATATTATTATATTATGTTCATTCGGATCCATTTTACAAAGAAATAATAACTTAACCTTAGGTAGTAATTTTAGAGGCACTAAAAAAACAAAAAAAAACAAAACAAGTAGCTTACCAAAATAGTCTTCATGTTGCAAGTTGCCAAACTATACAATTGCACTGCCCGAAGAAAGTACTCTATTTATATCAATTTTGGCAACTAACAAAGGCACAACTACATACCATTAGTATTTCAGCACGGCGTCTGTACCTTTAGCATCTTTCAATCTCCTGTGAGAGTTACAGTTACATTCATACCAGCAGTGCAAGTACCGTTCCATGCGAGTACGGATCTCTTGTCGACAAAAGATCCGTACTCCCAAAAATAAGGTCAGAGTTTATCGAAATCATTCGTTCACTGCTGCCATGATTTACTAGTTTACTGTCAATATCACTGTTAATCACTTTCGTTTGTCACAATCAAAACATAATAAACATAAACCATTGCCAATTCGTTAAAATTTAACGAATTTGTCTACCGATCGTCTAAGTTGATAACGTACCCGCAACTGGCATTAAAACCAGTTTTATCAATTTTTGACGATTCTAAATGTCAAATTATGCGATCGACGAGAACGGTACTCGCACTGCTGTCTTGTCACGCTGTCTTGTCACAATAACTCCTGTCATCGATCCAAACAGAAACGCATCATGTAAGTATCCAAGCTTACATCGAATTATTTAATAACAGGAAATTAGTAGATTATTTAACAATAAAGCAGTGTCTTCTGTCGCGGGTGACGATTTAAATCGCGAGCGTAACGAAGGACTCGAAGTTTACTCCCGAGCGTAGCGAGGGTGTTAAAAACTTAAATCACGAGCGAAGCGAGGGATTTAAGACGAGTCCTGAGAGTAGCGAGGGATTTAAGTTCACCCAAGACTAAGACAGCTTTATCACCGAAGAAAATACTCTACTTTTCGTACCATTTGCGAAAAAATTAACACAATAATAATATGAGATAGCATTAACTTATTTATAAAAATAAATTAAAATAAACTTAACGTTTATGTATTTGAAGAAAACAAAAACGCGGCATTTTCCTAGACTAATATTTTTTTGTCGGAAAAGCAAAGGCATCAAGCTCATAAGGCCTGCATAATAAATGCGTATTCCTTTTTCAAAAAGATGTATAATGCTTTGTATACAAACTCAATGGTGTAAACACAGATGTAGTTCAGTATAAATTGTATTCCAAATTTAAATCACTTTCTCCCCCTAGAGGATGAAAGAAATCCAGTACAATTTTCTCTCCCTGTTTTTAACAGATTAAAAATGACTATTGTTATGTTCGCTTTTTGTGGCATAGAATGTCACTTTTTTGAGCAAGTGGTACGAAAAAGTAATATAACTAACATGGTATGTAGCAGAACCCATCTTGAAGTAGTTATCTATGCACATAATTTATGATAAAATAAACTATTTACTTACGTTAACATTTCTAGAAAATAATTAAAGTTGGCTAGGTAAATAATATTATATAGAACATATGGATCCAATTGGAAATTGATAAGTAATTTCGAGTTCAATGTGTTTTATGTGCAAATGAAATGATAACAAATGCACTAGATAGGTTCATGTGGAGACATCCTCGTACTTACTAGCACCATTATATTATACCAGCGAACAAAATAATATGTACACCTAGAGTACCTACCTACATACTGTAGGAAGCCAAGTCAAAATAAAATAATTAAAAAGATTGAACGACAGAAAAGAAGCCGAAAATGAGGCTTATTCCCATCGAGCCCACAGGAGAAAAAATCTCAGCAAAAAAATATGATCGCAATATCCAAAGATGTACCTACCGCTTTTTACCCATTTACATTTAGGTACCTAGGTATAATGAAACTCAAGACTCAATAGATGGAACATTGAGAACCCCAACGAAATGAAACCAGCAAGTTATCAGTTACAACCAGAAACTCTTTCTTTTCTGGGAATCAGTTAAATAAACTCATCTCTAGCGATCTAGCGATCCTACGTATCCTGAAGATACTCCGAAGTGAGCTACCTATATACTATATTATACCCACTATATATACCTAATAGATAGATTCTCTTCATCCTCTTGTGGTGATTGTAAAATACTGTACTTTGTATCCCTGGCTCACTGGTACACCGAGCTGGTCTTTCACTGTCCTCTGTTCATCACCGTATATCTCGGCTAACTCCCCGACCCCTTCGTCTCCCGCCCTCACGTCGGGAGACATTGACAGGTCGGGAGTTTGACACATGACAGTTACCTAACCACTCGTGCAAGCGAGACAGGGTAACGCATCTACTGAATAGATGCAAACACTACAACCCCTTTCTTATTTAAATATTATTTTATCAACAAAGCCTTTAAGCTGTCCTGTATATAATCATACTGTGGTGTAAACGCACACCTCCGCACAACGCCCTAGATTACAATATAGTTGTCACTAGCCTTATGCAATTTAGTACTGATCAAAACACGGACCCATAAAGACAGCTTCATCATGTAGGTATACATACATTACCTACAATACCATTGAATCGAATGTGGATAACTTTTGGCTTGAGCGTGACTGGCTCCTGTTGGCCTTCTACTTTATACTTAAAGACAAATAGCTGTGTTTCTCCTTAAGTATCTTCTAGCCAGTTTCCTCATTACATGCTATCGTCTTTCTGCCTAAACATTCACAAGTATATACGGCACTGGATAGCAATTTCGGGACGAGCTTAATTCAATCCATTTATTTAAAGCATAGGATCTTATAGAGAACACTCATTTGTCTATCTCTTCTCCGTAGCCTTATTAACTATCTTTTTCTATTACGCCAGCACTTCAGCTCTTTATATCCTCCATACTCCTTCCCCTTTTTCATCTGTCACTTATGGCGATCTCTTTGAAATCTTATTATCGGACATCTATGTCTATATAGGGCTCTAAGCACAGAAATCTTACGTTTATCTGCCTTACTTGCAACGAATAGTTTGAAATCGCGGTTTACGTCACAAGCCGAACAGCTATATACTTACAGGCATATACTTACTATACCTATCAAGTATTTACATAAAGTATTTTAATATAGTTTATTTTTAAATTTTCTGTTTTAGTGTTTGACTAACCCATTTATCAGTGGTCAATATAGAACCAAGATATATAATGCTGAAACTATTGCACAATAATCCGAACAAACACTGAACTCTTCCTTCACGTGTTATCGACCACTATAACTGTATAGTATATTCTACAAAGCACTGTTCAGTTCCACGCAAGATAGAGCATACTGTCGCTCGTCGATACCTATCAACGACATTTATACAACCAGATCGCCCGACCTCTTAGAGGTTTTCCATTTCGCAAGGATAGAGTTCAAGCATAAGACAAGTGATATTTTAGAATATCTCCGAAAACTCTAAAAGGTCGCACAGTGTAAGATCTTCTCTTCCCGTACCTATGCACACATCGCTTGTCCTACACGTCGTTGATTCATCAACATTGGATACCCTGGCGTGTCCATATTAAACTGTTTTTTTTTTAATATATATATCACAAGAGCTTCGCTTTATCTGGTAGTTCAAGAGCATGAAAGACTACACCGTTTCAGTCTGACAACCAGACTGGCAATGATATTTCTTGTTGTTCCCACTGATAGTCTGAATCTTTTACACCAAACCATTTTTTACGTCTACCCACTCATAAAATTGCACATCACCATTTTATTAAGGAATAGATAGATCGAAAGTCGATGAAATCCATTGAATGCACATACAACTCCTCAAAACCGTCACCATAGTTCAAAACCCTCTTATTTCCTTGTTATTTGGTCTGATTTAGTTCGTCTAATCTAACCTGTCATTTTCTTGTTTCAAAGTACTTTACGGCCATCTCAACTAATTTTATTCGGTTATTTACGTGTAGCACACAGCTTGGCTTATTTTTACAGACTTTTCATTTTAAATTAAACGTGTAGTCAAAGTTAATAAACCGGTTCCATCTGAAGCTACATTAAACTGTAAACCGCAATGTCATCTAGAGGGTTTACATTGTCTTCTTGCCTTTCCCTATTACTTTCTGTTCAAGCTGCTGTTTAGGTATAAAAAACATTTGAAAATGTCTGAATACTTATGCTTTTACTTTTTTTACATAATATGTAACATATTTTCCAATATTAGTAACCCTATTGATAACTTGTTACCTACTTATTTATTTAGCTACTTATTATTTTCACTAGTTATGCTTAATTTTTTTTTTTTTTTTTTTTAAGTCAGCACTATCACAACATAGCACCATTGAACTTGAACAAAGGGTTGATCAATCATCAGGAACCAATTCAATGGTAAGCCTGGGCAAGCAATGTCCTTTGTGCAACCAATTTAATGGTAAGCCTGGTCCTTTGTGCAACCAATTTAATGGTAAGCCTGTGCAACCAATTTAATGGTAAGCCTGGTCCTTTGTGCAACCAATTTAATGGTAAGCCTGTGCAACCGATTTAACAGTAAGCCTGTCCTTGCAACCAATTTAATGGTAAGCCTGGACCTCGTGCAACCAATTTAATGGTAAGCCTGGACCTCCGTGCAACCAATTTAATGGTAAGCCTGGACCTCTGTGCAACCAATTTAATGGTAAGCCTGGACCGCTGTCTGTGCAACCAATTTAATGGTAACCCTTGATCAACAACCCCGTATCCAGTTCAATGGTACCTAAGTAAAGCTTAACTAGTAACCAAATAGTTGCTTAATAATACTATTATAAATTGGGTGTACACTCCCATCGCCTAGCGCCTGTTCAAATAATAGCAGGTAGGTACCTAGGTAAAATTTAAATATTTAATTTACCTACTGAATTCATTAGTAACAGTTTACTAGTAGTAGGCCATCGATACTAGGACTAAACCAGAAGTGAATACATTCATACTTTTTTTTTTTTTCATTTATTGTTTTAAAAATACATAATAACTTATTTTGTACTATAGCACTAAGGAAACCACAAGGTTTATAGGAATAATGCTACATGAGTCTTAGCGTCGATAGCCATTAGGTAGGTATAGCAACTAGGTTAGATAGGTATGGGTAGGTAGCTGTAAGTAGGATCTAGCAAAGTGCATTCCAATTTCTTAGGTAGGTAGCTAGTTTTAGTTACAAATTTATTCACTTGCTAGTTAGTTAGGTAATTAAGTAGGTAGATTGATTTGTTTTTTTAAATAGTAGGTACTTAGATAAACCCAATTTGAAATTATGTATATGAAACTAGCAACCATCCCCGGCTTCGCACGGGTGCAATGCAGTGATGATGCTGATTTACCATATCTACAAACCCTCCTCTTGAATCACTCCATCCATTAAAAAAAAAACCGCATCAAAATCCGTTGCGCAGCTCTAAAGATCCAAGCATACATACATACATACATACATTAGGACAGACGCGGAAATCGACTTTGCTTTATACTACACTTGTAGTGATGTCACTAACAGCTTAGTATATTTACCGCAGGCTTAATGCTACGAGTTGTGCTCGGAACGCGTCTCATAAACGCGCGCATTCCCGTGACATACCTACAAACTCTCGGTTGTCAACAAAAGTTAACCAGCAAGGCTCATTCATCGGCGCGGCGGGCGGCTGCGCTGCGTATACGCGCCGATGCAATTGTTATGTTTCTAAATGTACCAGAAAACACTTTATACCTATTAGAGCTATAAGAATCGTACATCGAACACATTTGCCTCAAAACTTTATTCTAAAACTTCCATATACCTACTTAAGTAAGTAGGTATGTACCTACATTAGTAAAATCTCGGTAAAATAAATACACCTAGATAGGTAGGTACGGTAGGTATCTTTGTGTAGATTCGTATACAATACAAGCAACAACTTTTACATGACCTAAAACAAAATCAATCTAATCACATTACAAATCCGCCACTGAACATCACTGGCAGACAGAATGTGGCAACATTATTGCGAGTCCTACGATGGTCCTGCCTGATATTATCGAACTGTCCGACCTTCAATTTAGGTCATTATGTACTTACAGAAAATCATCGAAGAACTTCTTCTTTTTTTTGTATTGTGAGTTAAGCAGGTATAATATATTTTTTTTATACAATATAATACTATGAACCTAACAGGTAGGTACTTGTAAGTCTTGTAACAGGCAAATCGCTATTACACCACTTTTCCCACATCTCGTTTCAAATCACGTCTAACAGTATAATAGGTAGGTATGATACCTACTACCTACACGATCAAGACGTGACGGGTGACCAACACTTTAATTTTTATTTTATATAAATAAATACCTTTTATGAGCTTTTCTAATATAACTAGTAAATAGCTCTATTGTACAGTAAAACTCAATTTATTTTATGCACTGCGCTGGCTGGATAAAAACCCAAAACGCAACGATAGCGTGTGCTAATTTTACCTATGGCGCCATCTAGTTAGGTTGTGGTAAACAATGCAAAGTGAAAAGTGTATTTTGTGTGACAAATCAATATTGAGTAAACCACACGTACCTAATATGGTTTATTGGTAGAACCGAAGTCCCGCTTTACGGTAGGTTTATACGGGGTCAGTAACATGGCAGTACAGTAACCCAGTCCGGCGCTGACTTGTCACTGGGTCCATGCAAACAATAGTTCTGCGCCGTGCCGGCAGTGACCGGATCCGAAACCAAAGCAACTAGGTCCAGTCACTGGCATTGTGTAAACCTTGCATATTACTAATTTGTTTTATTTTCTACGTATTCCTGCTGCCGGATTAAAGGGGCCAATTCTACAAACGAACTTTTTATCCGAAACGCAGCCGAACCGAAGCCCCTCTTCTATCCCAGGCCATTTCACCCTCTAATACTTATTAGATAAGCTTTGACAGCTGAAACGCAGCCGAAATATAGTTTCCCTATCTGTCTTTAGACTATCTTGATTGATCCAATCATACAGTAACGCTTCAGCCAGCAGCAGATCAATCGAACCATACTTAGAACGAAAAAACATTGTGTGGAATTGAACCGCTGATCTCAACTTTTCTCTGTTGTCATCGAGTTGAATAAGGCATAGGTACAATTAGACAACACAGGTAATGTACGTTATATTACATAAACAAATGAACCAGTAGATACTAATTTATTGGCAGTGAAACATCGTGCCGTATCAATGGAGCTCGCACGCCACCCACGGCCAAAACACTAATTTCAACAAAGAAAAACAGACATACCTGAACTCCTTTCCTCCTTTTTGAAAATTATAGTTTCTACAGACCTTTATCTTCGTCGCCATTGTAAAATACTGTACTTTGTATCCCTGGCTCACTGGTACACCGAGCTGGTCTTTCACTGTCCTCTGTTCATCACCGTATATCTCGGCTAACTCCCCGACCCCTTCGTCTCCCGCCCTCACGTCGGGAGACATTGACAGGTCGGGAGTTTGACACATGACAGTTACCTAACCACTCGTGCAAGCGAGACAGGGTAACGCATCTACTGAATAGATGCAAACACTACAGTGATCATCACCGTCCAACAGTCTCCAAGACACTGCAGCGCTTCCATCAGCAAACACATTTATTTTATCATTTAATTTTAATTTATTGTGTAATATTTGATGTAGGTGATCTCTTTGACTATTTCTATCTTTATTATGTAATTATATAGTAATTATGTAATTTTATGTAGTTATAATGTAATTAGTATGTCTTGTGTTAATTAATTCACATATATAAATCAATAAATTCTGATTTTATACACTTACTTAATTCAAAATAAAAAATGTGTTACCTCATATCTCCGTAATTTATAAACTGATTTGAAAATATATTTTTTTTTTGAAAGGGTATACTTCCAGATATCTCCCATACATTTTTTATCAAAATCGGTTCAGTAGTTTTGGAGTTAAATAGGAATAACTGGAAAAACATTTCATCCACGTACACGACATTGCGTATTTTTCTTTCCTGTGACATTTCAATAGTGTTTGTAATCAATAGAACAACCCCAATGAACTACCATCAACATCTTCTGAGTGTGGAACATGAAGACGGAAATAACCCTATACGGTGCTGTAGCGTACGACGATATGTAGTTCGACCCTAGGGCTAGAATTTGGTATAAAACCTTCGCCCGCCTTCGAATAGTTAACAAATTGTAATTGTAAACTCACAGCAAGATGAAGACTATCGTGGTGAGTACCTACTGCTTAGCAACTATTCATTCGCTTACCTAAGTAAATATTGTAAACTAGGTGCCGCCCGCGACTTCGTTCGCGTCCCGTTGGATCCGTGACCCGTTGTCCAGGTCACGGACAATATGTATTCCAAGTTTCATCCAAATCGGATCAGTAGTTTTTACGTGAAAGAGTAACAAACATCCATCCATACTCACAAACTTTCGCTTTTATATAATATTAGTATAGGATACTGTATTAGTTGTAATTTTCTTTGTGAATAAAATATCTGAGTTCTTACATAAGTATTTGTATAATCAAATCTAATTCGCTTATTCATCTGAGTTCCAAGCAGGTAAGGTACATATTGCCATGGACTAAACATTAGTCCATGATACTACCCAGTACTAGGCTTATTACAGAGCTCATTCGCCCCATTTTAGTCTCGATTCATTCGATGCGCTTTGGGGATGAATCTCACATAATTTTCATAATTATTTTATTATCTACTGATTACAATCCAGCCACAACGTGAACTACTGACTTTACTCAGTAAATGTGTAATGTTTAAACTGCTAAACTTATATACAAAATATATTAATTAATATTTCAGTTCGTGTGCGTCGCTCTCGTCGTGTTGGTGGCAAGCGAGGCGAGGCCCAGCGCCTCCGAGGAAGGAAGCCCCCCCGCCCCCGCCGCCGCCAGCGGGGGTAGAGGTAGCGTATCATAAACCCGTATCACTTGACAACAAGCAACTTTTTTGTGAATAAATATCATTCACACAGCACATTTCTAACTGTAGGTAGGTATGTCAATGAGCTTCAGCTCGGATGTTACAGCGGTCTTCCTAAAATATCGTTCATTCCCATTCGTCCCACTGGTGGGACGATTCATTACGATTGTCAAAGTTGTAATTCGCTCTTTGCGCAGGTCTATCCCAGGCGACAAGCTTGGGCGTGGGCGAGTACGTAGGAACGCACTCGGAAACGGGAGCCAAGGACGGGATCTCGTACGGAGCCAGCGACGCCAACGCCGACATGGGCATCGTCATGAGTCAGAGCCAGAGTCAGTACGAGTACTAGCGCCGCCGCCACGACGCGCGACGCTGCTCTGACACGGACATTCTGGTTCTATTACAAAATAAAGTCAATTTAAAAAGATCTACTGTGATTATATTTTCCGAACCCTGTTACGTAGATAGGCAAGTCTACTTATTGGTTAACAGTAATATAGATCCTGATACCATACAAAAAATAATTGACCGAGCGAGCGAAGCGAGCGAAGCGTCTCAGTTTCCACATTGGCCAAAAATGCGTTTCTCCGGATGTCTGTCTGTCTGTCTGTCTGTCTGTTCTCCTCTACAGGTCGCATTTTTCAACCGATCTGGACGAAACTTGGTACACAGGTTATATGACTTATTCGATTTTTTTTGTCGTCGGGGATTTTTGATTGGAGGGGTACTTCCCCCAAAAAAAGGGCAAAAAGGGGGCTATTTGATATACTGGATATCTCCACCAAATGAGATCCGATTTCAATTATTCTTTTTTTATTTATTTATTTATTTATTTTATTTATTTATTTATTGCATACATGGTTTATATATATAGCTTAGGTCTTATTTGGCTAAAAGAACAGTCAAGTCAGTTTATTTGAAAGGTAGTAACTATAAGTTGGTCTCATAAAAGTTTGGCGAAGATCTGATAAGGATCTTCAGCATGATGAACAGGATAGCTCATCAAACAATCGATGGTTTTCAATCAAATTTGAGAGAAACACAAAGGACCTCATTCTACACAAGATAATGCAAAAATAATCAAAAAGATCAAAAAAATCACAAAACGGAAAATGCACTTGCACATTACATTTCTCAAAAATTTACAAAATTAAATAGAAAAAACATCACATCACATCACACACACACACACAACATTTTGCATTATAGTTAGTTTTCAATACGTGACAGGCTGCAAGAGTTTCGTCGCTGTTAGAATACTAACTGATAATTATCTTCATGATGTTTTCCTTCACTGAATGAGAGCATCAGCATAATAATAAGCCTTAAATTAGAAATTAATAAAAGTGCACTTAAAGACTTTCAGAAAACACCTTACACGACATTGATGATGTTGATTGATGATGTTGAATATTGGAATATTTAGTATGCTCGCGAGGTCTACAGCTCCCAGAGCCACTAGTAATAACCATTATGTAAATAAAATAAAATAAGCCTACCAAATATATTTAAGTATAGGTACATTGGTATCTTCTACATACCTTTATTAAACATAATAGGTACCTACCTACATTAGGTACCTACCTAGCACTCAAGGCTCAAGCGTTCCCAAAAGCTAAAGGTCAACCCAACAGTGAACCAGAATTAGTCAGGGAAAACCCTAAGTACGAGTATCTACCTAGGTACGGGTCATTCCCACCAGTGGGACGAACGGGCATGAACGCAAGCACTTCCCCAAACAAAAATCCGCGTAGGTACCGCCACATAGGTACATTCAACAGTAATTTTATTTATAAGTGGCAATCTTGCCTCATTTTGTTATGCAGGGTATCCATCAAACAAATTTACACTGTCTTCTTGCATTATTCTAATAAATTGTACCTACCTACCTACGAGTATCTAGACATTACTTTTCATCATATAATTAAGTACCTACCTACAAGTGGTGCTACTAGACACGTAGAATAGGAATAAGGTTGGTCCAAGAACGCTGCCTTGTGAACACTGTCATTTATTAGTTATAAGCTGTGAAAGGATGGAATGTGGAAATCTGAGGCGGTATAGGTAGACTATAGACTGAGTTGGTTAATAAAAAATAAAAAATAAACTGAATTGAGAACCTCCTCCTTTTTTATATATGGTTTAAAAGTGTTTTTTCTACTCGTAATTAAATTCCGAAAATAAAGACCTATACAATCTGCTACTCAACGACAGATAGCGCTTTAAACAATCGCTCGCGTTGCCACATTCATTCATTCCAATCACATTGCACCAATTGCACGTTCACTCATTCGTTCTTTTGCTTCTGTCATTTTGTGGTTCGTGTGTGCGTTTAGGTTAGTTTTGTGAAATTCTGGCGATATTTACGTCTAAATCATTGAAACAACAGGTTTTACGTGATATTTCGTGTTTCAGACAACCAAAATGCAGAACGACGCTGGGGAATACGTTGACTTGTACTGCCCGAGGAAATGGTAAGTCACTTGGAGGTTAGGTCATCTTTTGTCCACCACATTGCATTGTGATGCCTGTTTGGTTTGAAGAGACAAACTGCAATCTGCCGCGAGAAAGCTATCGAAATGTATCGGGGACTAAGGATTCTTATTAAAAATTGTTTGTGTGTATGTTTACGAACGTGTTTTACCTGTGGCTCTGACAACATCACGTCATCATGATATGCAGGCTTCGCAGCCGCAGCACCGCAGGAGTACACTGCACTAAGCTCTTGGATAATTCCAATAAGGTCCATAGAGCCCTGTTTGTGTGTTGATGTTCCTTCCATCCCTTGATCCAATGATGTTAGCGGTAAAAACATTGTCAAGTTATTACAATCAATGTCAGAAAAAAAGTAAGTACATATACCTAGTGTTATGTCCATTAAAACCCTGAATTACAGATACAACACCTAGGTACCAACTAGGAACTATCTACTTGTGGGCTGGTTAGCAAGCTTGTGGCATTTCCATAGGCAACATTACACTAAAACAAGGACCCACTCAATGGATATGCTCGTAACGCAACAAGCTTTAGCCATTCTGTTTGCTGAACATGAACTTGAGGGCTTTCTCCTTTGTGATAAGGTCTAACAAAAAGTGACAATGGTGTAATTGCGGGCAACACTGCAAAAGCCATTCAGACAAAAAGAACATGGGGCAGATTGTATGGAGCTCAGGCCACACATTTGCAACGATGGAACTTTGTTGTTACAATACAGTTTTTAAAAATGTAACAATATCATTATAAAGCAGCGGAAAACATTAGTTAATACACATTTTACTTCAATAATCCGTCTTTATCAATGTTGTTTATCGTATTTACGGGTGTTTACGTCAAAATAATTACTTTATTTTGCGTTTTAGTGACTGCTACTGCATAAATAGATTAAACCTACAAAAGTTATAAAACAAAGTTAGTCTAAAAATTAACTAAACATATGCAAATCAAGACCTGAAATGCTGTGTTTACAAAATAATGTAAGTAGTATTGGTGTTGCAGCTCTGCCTCAAACCGTCTGATCCACGCTAAGGACCACGCATCCGTGCAGCTGGTGATCGCGGATGTGGACCCGGCGACCGGACGAGCCACCGACGCTGCCAAGATGTACGTGGTGTGCGGAGCCATCCGGCGGATGGGAGAGTCTGATGACTGCATCGTCAGACTCACTAAGAAGGATGGAATATTAACCAAGTAGGTACACCAACACCCAACAGATAATGTTTTGTTGATATTTCTTACGGGAAGTTTATCTTAAGTTAGTGCTCCTGCCGATACTCGTGTGGTAAATCACATCTTCAGGAACAAAGTGCTCCGTACCTGAGGGCATTGTTACCGCTGGCTGTTAATGCCTTCAAACCAAGCTCGACAACTGGCTACTAATGAAACTAAACCAATGCTCAAAAATATTATTATCCTTCATTTGCAAGAAGTACAAAATAGATATAGTAACAGCCTGGAACTAATCGGCCGTCTCTTTGTTTCAGGAACTATTGAACTTAGTCGTGTAAGAAGCATTATTTCTAAATAAAAACATCTAAATACTTTTGCTTTGTTTTATTGTTACATTTCAAATAATAAAATTGTAGAGCAGTCTTTCATAGTAAGGGTATTCAGTACAAACTTGGAGAGTACCTGAAATATAAAGATTTATGTACTCGCTTCCAATCTGTTATGTCAGGCCTCTCAAAAATGGTGAAGGAAAACATTGCAAAGAAACTCATGGTTTAGTGTGTTTACTAATTTTTTTTAGTTTTAGTTTAGTCTTTGTACCCATAGTTTAGTCTCGCTTGGTCTTATTCCAAAACAAAGACTAAAGAAAGTCATTAAACGACAATTTTTGAACGTCAATGTCACGGTTAAAAGTTTGACTTTCTTTAGTCCCCGTTCTGGAATAAGAACTTATAGGATTTGTAGTAGATATATTAATGCCTTCAAAAACAAACTAGACATCTGGCTTCGAACAAATAAGTCAGTGCTCAAAAGAATTTACCAAACATAAGAGACTATAATAAAATTTCAACAAAATTTTAACACTGTCTGACGTAGACACATCAGCGAAAGCTGCTCGTCTATAAACAAATAAATAAATATAGACCTACCTGGAGAGTGGAGAAGGCTGACTATGCTAAGAGGACGTTGGTGCTGGGCAAGTCTACTGCATCTAGAAATGTCCAGCCCCTGCGGCGGCCGCACTAGAGAGAGAGTGGGTAGTGGCCTCCGTGTGTACTGGCTGCGAGTAGAGGGGTAGCGGTGCGCGAGGTGCAGGTAGTTGGTTCAGTGGCGCCCCCCGCAGCCGGGCTTGCCGCCGGGCGGAGGGCGGCAGATAGTTTTCTTCTTGCAGGCGCGCGCCTCGGCCGCGCACGCCACCAGCCACAGCGCACACCACCACGCCCACTGCACCACGCCCCACCACTACACACCAAACATTATTATCATTTACTAGCCGACACCCGCGGCGTTGTTCGCGTTCTACCCTTTAGAGTGTGATGTTTTAAAATTCCTTTCTTAGTTCACCCCAACACTATATAAGGATACTACTCCAAATTTCATATCTCTACGACTTATAGTTTAGGCTGTGCGTTGATTCTATGTCAGCTTCAAAAGAGTTTTATATATTTTGATTAGAAGATAATCCATAACATTAACAAAGCAATCCTTGAATAACTTCATGGACCCTCTTCATTATACTGTTCATCATCAGACCTTATCGGAAAAGATTGTCAGACCTAAATGTTCGTAGACGCATTTATAATAATGCCTCAAACTTATAACTCCCCTCTTTTTTATTTCATTATGATTGCTAAAAATAGTAGTCACAGAATATTAGTAGGTACACTAGGCAGCCGGTCACCCATCCAATAACAGTGCAGCGAAAACATTGTGTATTATTGGAAGCGCATGCTCAACCGCCATTGAGGTTCGAACCCACATCAGTACCGTAAAACGAGGCGACTTTCAAATTACGGGGCGTCTTTGATGTATGACGAATACCGATATTTCTAGGACCCGTCTTCCGTTTTGTTATCATCAAAGACGCCCCGTAATTTGAAAGTCGCCTCGTTTTACGGTACAGCAGAGTACATTACCAGTAGGCTATGTTATACCCCATGGACTGTTCTCTTAGTTTTTCGACGCCTGTTGAAATTGTGATGCTCCAGCAATAACGGAGATACTATTCATGATCATCATCAACCTACACCGGTCCACTGCTGGACGTAGGGCTCTCCCTAGACGCGCCACTGAGAGACTCTTCTCATCCAATGTTTGCCAGCTACATTTCTCGGGGGCGTCCTACACTACGCTTGCCTAAACGCGGTCTCCACTCGAGTATTAGTTTTCTCCAACGATTGAAGGTTCTACGGGAAACATGGCCGACGCACTGCCACTTCAGCTTGCTAATCCTCTGAGATATGTCGACCACCTTAGTTTTTATCGGATAACAGAGATACCATTGCTCACACAAAACCACCAGGCGCACTAAACTTACCATTCTCGATAGGTAGTTGGGTGGAGTGGAGCACAAATAGCAACTGTTGCAGACAAACGGTTCACCAATACTTGGGCTTGCAGCCGCCGGGACAGCGCGGCGGTCGGCACGATGGCTTCTTCTTACAAGCGAATGCGCCTACCACCTGCAAATTGTGCGGAGATGACACTAAACATGTTATACCTACTTAAAATGTGTAAGTTAAGAGTAGGTGCCTAGCTAATACCTAAATAATTTGTAATCTTCAATAATGCCCTAAAGAATCAATATGTAAGCACTGGCCTGGACTAGATCTAGATAATCTAGCTAGACGTCTTGCTTGACGTTATCACTGGAATGTTTATATCTACGAAAACAGTCGACTCGACACCTTTACCTACATACTTTCTAACGACCAGAAACCCAACATACGACCCCTCTCTTCTTCTAAAACTATGGGAACATTGGAGTGTCATATCAGTGTGATTATACCTACAAACAGGTGATAGGTAGGTACCTACTTATGTAGACTGAAAATACCTGAATAAGGAGACACAACAGCGACCAAAGTCCAATGCCGGATAACTTCATATTTATCACTATTAGGTATAGCTCACTTTACGTTCAGCTTCACTACATGGTGTTTTTGTTATATTTTTTTAGTTTTTCATTGATAATTTCGGATGTGTCATGGCCGGAAAATTCTTTTGTTCTTCTTGTGTCAAGAGTTTTTTGAAAGAAGTATTTTCAGCCAGAGTTTTTTGACTTGTGTCAAAAATGATCATCAAGGATTTGTTCAGGAATTCAGAAGAACATGTACCTACAACCTCCTTTACAGCCTGCTGCGGTCCCTCTATAGTATAGTATAGAGTGTATACTATACCCGTTGGATGTTGGATTGGATGTTCGTTCACGCGCTCTCCTGAACTTGTATTTTAGCCCAGTCAAATTAGCATTTCACCTCGGAATTTGAAATACCAAGCTATAAACTAAACTCGTATAAACTTGTATCTTGACATCCTAAAAGTTGTCTCAAAACCTACATATGGTAGGGTGTCGGCGTCCGTTAAAATCTCAAGGTCAAAGGTTACAAAAAGCGACCTTTCGCAAATATCTCGTTTCCTATGGGTTTTTTGCTATTGGTATGTATGATCAATATTGTAGAGGATTAACTTTCCTACAACTTTTGTATCAATAAAATTTTTATACGTTGAATCGTTTTCGAGATAGAGGACGGAGAGCGCGTTTTATAATATTTACTGCAACTCAAAAACGATTTAAGCTAGAATAAAAATAAAAACGGTTTTAGAATGTCTACAAAAAGCCCTATCCTATGACATCGAAAGTGATATTTTTGTACGACTTTTTTTTTACTCTCTTCGGCCTATGTTTTTCGACGAGATCTTTCGAGCCGCTTATTCAATCTTCACAGAATTTAATAGGTCTACGGAAAGTGTTTTAAAGTTTTACTGGTTTGTTAAATGAAGTAAATCGGTCAAGAGGTTGTAAAGTTATGGGTCTGAAGAGAGTAAAAAAAAAGTCGTACAAAAATATCAAGTTGGATGTCATAGAATAGGGCTTTGCTTAGACATTCTAAAACCATTTTTATTTTTATTCTAGCTTAAATAGTTTTTGCGTTGTAGCATTATGTTTAAAAATTATAAAACGCGCTCTCCGCCCTCTATCTCGAAAACGATTCAACATATAAAAATTTTATTGATACAAAAGTTGTAGGGAAGTTAATCCTCTACAATATTGATCATACATACTGGTGATAAATATTGGTTGGTTCAGGACCTTATTCAACCATAGAGGGGTGTGAGTTCTATATTTCACGGGGGTTGTTATATTTTCGAAATTTGTAGTGGACTGTATTTTAGGTTTAGGTAGTAACGAACTAGCGGATGACAATAGGATCACTGCTGTAGGTGGAAAAGACAGGAGTAGAATACAGCAGAACACAAGGATGTGAAACATGCACGTACCTGGTAGTCTTCCCAGCAGCTCCAAAGCGATGTTTGCAGTTTCCTTTCGGTAGGTGCGGCGTGAGCGCGACACGGTACGATAGCGGCGCGACGCGGCACAACAGCGGCACGATAGCGGTGCGACACAGCGGTTATAAATTACGGCTGCGCAGGAGGCGACTGATCACGTCAGCGGCGGGGACGAATCTCTTAAGACTGCGTCACGGATTCGCGCGACGCAAAATGGTGCGAATAGCCATCAAAACGAGATGGCACATTTATATTGCGTGCATGCGGAAAGGAGAAAGGGATAGGACAGGTTTCTAGTTCGTTACAACTAATTTACCTACCAATAAGTGAATAGTAGATAACAATTTCCACCATCTCCCCCTCCTTGAAGGATTCCTTCAAAAACGAAAGGAATATGAAATAGCGTAGCGGGTTAATATAAAAAAAGCGGTTCCAAGACTAAAAATAATCCTAATTAATAATAGCGGCACAATAGCGGAAATATATAAAAAACTAAAACTAGCGGATCGGATAAAATATCCGAGAAAATTACGCGATATGGTCACCCTACTGTATAGGCAGAGGCGACAGCTTTGTCGCCGGACGGACGTACGAGCTATCACCAGTTTCTACTCTTACGCAACGAATTCTACCGTCTTTCCCAGGGAAGACTTCAGAAATTTTACCTAACTTCCAAGCCAACGGAGGCGCGTTTTCGTTGTTTATGAGAACTACGGTGCCTACAGTAAGCGGGTTACTAGCAGTATTCCATTTTTCGCGCATTTGCAAATTATGGAGGTATTCGTCTTTGAATCGCTTCCAAAACGTTTGGACTAGCGAGTCCATTAAAGAATGGCGAGACAAAAGACTTGCTCGTTCTCCGCTGACATCAGCAGCGGGTAAGAAAGCTAACGGTTTAGTTGATAAAAAGTGCGACGGTGTTAATGCGGTTGGCTCCGAAGGGTCGGAGCTTAAGACGTACAAAGGTCGACTGTTCAATACAGCTTCGACTTGATTAAGCACCGTGAGCATCTCCTCATAAGTGAGGATTTGCTTTCCGATTACACGGAAGAGAAGCGATTTTATACTTTTAATGTTAGCTTCCCAAATTCCACCAAAATGGCTTCCTAATGGGGGCGACCTTTTCCAGGTGATCTTATGCTTAGCGAGTTCGTCGTTGAAAGATTGATAATATGCGTCAGATTTTAAGAATTCAAATAGTTCCTTTAGAAAGGATTGCGAAGCGATAAAGTTTGTGCCATTGTCACTGTATATGAAGTTGCACGGACCACGTCTCGATAGAAATCGTTTGAATGCGTCTAAGAACGTAGCGGAGCTGAGATCGGACGCTAATTCAATGTGTACCGCTTTAGTGACTAAGCACACAAAGACACAGAGATAAGCCTTTTGGCTGCGTACACCTCTTTTTCTAGTCGTCGTAATATACAGCGGGCCAGCGTAATCGACACCTGTGTGCGTGAAAGCCTTACAAGGTTCAACGCGACAACTGGGCAAATCTGACATAGCGGGAAATGTAGGTTTAGGGTTCAATCTAAAACAACGAACGCATTTATGAATACGGTTGCGCACTAAGCGCCTAGCGGATAAGAACCAATATTTTTGTCGCAAGATTGACATAAGTAGCTGTGGACCAGCGTGACTATTTTCACGATGGTACCAATCTACAATTAGTTCAGCGATGTGCCCATTTTTAGGCATAAGAGCGGGGTGTTTTTGATTAAAATCTAGACTCGAATATGAGAGTCGCCCTCCGACTCGAACGGTTTCATCAGAAATGAATGGGGATAACTTCCATAAAGCGGTTGAACAAGATTTGTTCTTTTGAATATTTTTTATATCATTAGCAAAATAGGTTTGCTGAACAGCCTGTATGATTTTACTTTCTGCAATATCTAAATCCTCAGCAGTAATAACGTTGCTGCGTGGTAGAACTTTGAGAAAGCGTAGAACAATAACCGTGGCGCGAAGAAACTTATGCCAAGAAGAGAACTTGGATCCTAAAGTTATGAAAGGGTTCTCCTCCGTTGCCACAGTCACGTGAGACAAAGTTTTTTCCTCGGGCAATTGATTTGGAGTAGAGGAGAATCTCTCAACTGGCCAATCTGCTAGCGGCAAAGACATCCATGGGGGTCCACGGAACCACAGGTCACTATCTAAAATCTGCGAGGGCAAAAGGCCACAAGACACTAAGTCGGCAGGGTTTTCGACACCTGCGACGTGATATAAGTTTTGCGATGGCGAGGTAGACTGAAAGTCTGAGATGCGGTTTGCGACGTAAGTATGAAACTTATGAGGAGAGGAAGTTACCCAACACAGAGCGACTGTCGAGTCAGAAAATATGAAAACGTTATCAATTTGACAACGTGCGGATAGCGATTCATAAACAGAGCGCAATAGCTTGGCGAGAAGCACTAAGCCATTGAGCTCAAGCCGAGCCAACGTAATTGTTGATTTGGCTGATGCGACGCGGGACTTGGAACACAAAAGCGAGATCGACGCTGGCTGGTTACCGTTAGAAACATGTAGGTATACCACGCAGCCGTACGCCTTTTCACTTGCGTCCGAAAATGCGATTAGCGAGATTTTAGAACCATGTTCCTCAATACCTACATGGCGAGGAAACTTGAGTTGCGAGATTAGCGGTAGCTCAGATAAATATCTTTGCCATAATGCGGTGATATCACAGGGTAGCTCGCCATCCCAATCGATGTGCAGAAGCCACAGTTCCCTGATTATCAATTTAGCGTAAAGAATTACGGGTCCGACGAGTCCTAAGACATCGTACAGACGTGCGGTCATAGATAAAATAGCGCGTTTTGTAAAAATGGATGGTGGGACGGATGTCAAAAATATAAAGTTATCAGATGCGGGGAGCCAGCGTAGTCCCAATATTTTGAACGTGTCATCATCATCGAACGAAATTGATTCAGATTGCCTATGCGATACGGGTATGTGCTTTAGCAGCTCGGATAAGTTACTAGTCCATTTGACTAAGTCAAACCCACCGGCCTTGAACATTTGAATCAATTCCTGAGCAATTTTAACTGCTTGATCCACAGAAGAAGCAGAAGATGCAAGATCGTCCATGTAGACGTCCCTTTCGATGACGTCAGCCGCAGTCGGCCACCTTTGTCTCTCATCTTGTGCCAACTGGCGTAAAGTACGCAGCGCCAACATTGGAGAAGAGCGAAGGCCAAAGGTGACACGCTCAAACTGAAGCGTTTCAAGCAACTCGTCTGGAGAAAACCTATATAGTATCCGTTGATAACAGCGGTGTGCGGGATGCGTATATATGCATAAATACATCTGCCTAACGTCTGCGAAAAAGGCAATACGATGTATGCGAACATTTAATAAAATGTTAAATATATCGGCCTGCAAATTGCAGCCTTTATATAAAATATCGTTTAGCGACAGGCCTGAATCAGTCGAAGCGCTGCCATCTAAAACAATGCGGACTTTAGTCGTGGACTTGTCGTCCCGAACTACAGGGTGGTGCGGCAGGTAATAACCTGGAGAAGTACATTCGTCAGTAGAAACGCGCGTTAAAATACCTTTGTCGAGATAATCAGAAATAATTTCATTATATTTTTTATGTAAGTCCGGGGATCGTAAAAACTTCCTTTCAAGGCATGAAAACCTTTTCTTTGCGGCTATGTAGGAGTTACCTAGCTTTTGCGGGTCATCTTTAAAAGGTAGCTGCACTACATAACTACCATCTTCGTTTCGCGTAGTGGTCGAAGTATAAATATCTTCACAGCGTTGATCGTCGGGACTTAAGAACATCTTGGAAGGCGGCTCCTCAGTGGACCAAAACCTTTCTACGAGTTCGTGAAGCGGGTCACTCATAAATGTACAAAAGGTATGAAAAGAAGAGTGTGGCGATATAACGGGGGCGTTTCCCATAACGATATAACCTAAAGTTGTTTCCAAGGCTGCGGGTAGATTTTTTGCGGTTATTTTATTAAATAGGAGGATTTGACAATACAAATTCACGCCCAATAAAAGGTCAATAGGACCGGGCTCTGAAAAATCATCATCCGCCATGGGCAGATTACGTATGTGACTCAGAGCGCTGACATCGACGCGCGAGTCAGGGAGTCGTGACGTAATGCTATCTACCACCATGGGCTGGATATGATATTCCTGTTCGTCGTCGAAGCGAGAGGTGAATTTGAGCGAAGTCATACCCAGAATCTTCTGGGAGACTCCTCCTATACCTTGGGCTTTAGAGAAGCGGTTTTGCGTAGATATAGGAAGCGATAGGCGCTTGCTACATGAAGCGGAAATATACTCACTTTGAGAGCCGGGGTCGACCAAGCATCTCAAATAGTGAGGGCGGTTAAAGGAATCGAGAACCTTTATTTTAGCGGTAGCCAATAACGCAGTTGTTATTGTGTGCGAATCGTGATCATAAGACACATTGCAAACAGATGTGCCTGGATCATTTGCGGGTGCGGATGTGAATGCGGGTAGCGGAGACTCGCCCTTAGGCGCATGAGGCGCAGGGGCTATAGCGGGGGTTCGAGTATGGGACTCGGAAGAGATAACATGTCCAGGTGCGGCGGGCCCTGAGTCATGAGCGGTAGCGGTATATTTAGAGTGCGGGTTTTTACAAGCGGGAATAAGTTTATTATTAGCGGGCGCATTAAAATGGAGTAGCGAGTGGTGTCTGGCAGTACAATAAGTGCAGGTGCGCTTAGAATCACACACTGCAGTTTTATGTTTCACACTTAAACAGTTGTTGCAAAACAAATTATTTTTTATGAATTTATACCTATCCACAGGCGTCAATTTCATAAATGCGGAACAGCGATACAAATGATCATGTTTATCACGATGACACAAAGTGCAGTTACTCTTATCACTTGTACCACACACCCGGTCAGTATTCACAAAAGACTTTGTCTGACCTTGAGTACTAGTACTAGGCTTAGGAGTGTGCGTGTTGCGAACTTTGTGCTGTGCTTGCGGGTTTATGGTTGGGCCAGCTGATCGAGATAGCACTTTGCTTTGTTCCTTTACAAATTCAATTAAATTTGAATAAGTAGGGATTTTATCTTTGCGGTGCATTATTTCAAATAACTTGACAGTTTCCGAATCTAGTCGCTGCAGAGCGAGATGCAGCAGCATAAAATCGGTCAAGTCTCCAAGACTCAGTTGTCTAAAGGCTTCTACAGACGTGTCGAAATTATTTAAAAATGATTCAAGACCAGTAGCACTATTAACGGTGAGCGGTTTAAAACTTAACAACTGATTTAGGTATGAACTAGCGAGTAGTCTGGAATCGTCATATTTTTGTACCAACGCCTCCCAAATAATAGGATAATTCTCAGCGGTAGGAGGAAGTCGGGCACAAACGGACGCAGCGGATCCAGATAGTTTACCAACCAAATAGTACATCTTGTCACTATCTGACAGTGACGCGTTTTCGTGAACGGTGCATTTGAACTGTTGGTAAAATAGCGGCCATGAACGGACATCACCATTAAAGGATAGTAATTCAATTTTAGGAAGTCTAGGTTTAGATTTTTCTATTTGCGGAGACAACGATTCACGTGTGTTAGATGGCGAATGATTTTGAATGACTTGCTTGACAAGGCAATACATGATGTCAAAGTTTGTCCATTCCTGATACTTAACTACATGTTTAGGGTTGACCTTCAGAGAAACGGCGTTATATGAATCTAATATCTTTTCAAAGTCAGTATGCAATTGATCGATATTAAACGCGGTGTGCTGCAAAGACTTAAATTTGGAAGGATCAGCCTCCACTTTCTTGGCCAAGTCGTAAATTCCTTGCATACGGGCAAATAGAATTTCGCGCTTTGACTCGAACATAGCCTGCTGACCTTTTTCTTCACTAAAGCCATCATCTGAGTCGTCAGAAACAGCGACCTTATCCTTTTTACTCATTGTGAATAAGAATCAGCGGTAAATAAAGACAAACGCACAAAAGAAAAACTTCAAAAACTCCAATAGATGCGAAGATAAACTTAAAATGAAAATAACAAACCTATCTTCCCTGCGCAGTAGGTTAGATAGGTCACAAAGTACCTACCTATGCTGCCAATGACACAGATTAGCTAAGAGTACGCGTAGAATTTGCGTTCAATACAAATTCAGCCTATTCTGCGTACGCGCAGTAGCCAAAGAGAATGACACAGATTAGGCAAAGAGTACGCGTAGATTTTGCGTTCAATACTAGTTATTGCCTATTCTGCGTACTTGCAGTGCAAAACATGGCGGACAGCAATACAAAACTCAACCAAAGCGTTAGCGAGTTTGCGAGCGGAGCAGAGAATGAGCAAATACGCGGATTGCGGGTAGTTTAAAATAAGCGAGCGAATACTTCGATAATTTGACTCAAATTTATGAACTTTATAATAAAGTAATAGCGAAATGATTCTAAAGTAGGAATAGAAACGTGTGATAGCGGTATACGATTAATGTACGAAGCTCCTATACTGATTTTAGCGGTGCAAAGAATGCGGTGAATAAGTTGCCCATGCGGGGTGCGAATATAAAAAGAAATTGAACAACTTATACAATTAACCAGCAGGATTTAACGTACAAAATCAAATAGCGGGGTTATGAAAATTAATTAGACGTGACCAGTAAAATATGAAAATACCTAAATATATGAACTAGGCTATAAAGGAAACTCAAACGTCCTAAGCGGGGCGGTAGATAGTAAATACAATTTACGTTAAATTAAATTAATTGGAAATAGATTATTCATCCGGCTCGAAGGAAATCTTATGGTGATAAATATTGGTTGGTTCAGGACCTTATTCAACCATAGAGGGGTGTGAGTTCTATATTTCACGGGGGTTGTTATATTTTCGAAATTTGTAGTGGACTGTATTTTAGGTTTAGGTAGTAACGAACTAGCGGATGACAATAGGATCACTGCTGTAGGTGGAAAAGACAGGAGTAGAATACAGCAGAACACAAGGATGTGAAACATGCACGTACCTGGTAGTCTTCCCAGCAGCTCCAAAGCGATGTTTGCAGTTTCCTTTCGGTAGGTGCGGCGTGAGCGCGACACGGTACGATAGCGGCGCGACGCGGCACAACAGCGGCACGATAGCGGTGCGACACAGCGGTTATAAATTACGGCTGCGCAGGAGGCGACTGATCACGTCAGCGGCGGGGACGAATCTCTTAAGACTGCGTCACGGATTCGCGCGACGCAAAATGGTGCGAATAGCCATCAAAACGAGATGGCACATTTATATTGCGTGCATGCGGAAAGGAGAAAGGGATAGGACAGGTTTCTAGTTCGTTACAACTAATTTACCTACCAATAAGTGAATAGTAGATAACAATTTCCACCATCTCCCCCTCCTTGAAGGATTCCTTCAAAAACGAAAGGAATATGAAATAGCGTAGCGGGTTAATATAAAAAAAGCGGTTCCAAGACTAAAAATAATCCTAATTAATAATAGCGGCACAATAGCGGAAATATATAAAAAACTAAAACTAGCGGATCGGATAAAATATCCGAGAAAATTACGCGATATGGTCACCCTACTGTATAGGCAGAGGCGACAGCTTTGTCGCCGGACGGACGTACGAGCTATCACCAGTTTCTACTCTTACGCAACGAATTCTACCGTCTTTCCCAGGGAAGACTTCAGAAATTTTACCTAACTTCCAAGCCAACGGAGGCGCGTTTTCGTTGTTTATGAGAACTACGGTGCCTACAGTAAGCGGGTTACTAGCAGTATTCCATTTTTCGCGCATTTGCAAATTATGGAGGTATTCGTCTTTGAATCGCTTCCAAAACGTTTGGACTAGCGAGTCCATTAAAGAATGGCGAGACAAAAGACTTGCTCGTTCTCCGCTGACATCAGCAGCGGGTAAGAAAGCTAACGGTTTAGTTGATAAAAAGTGCGACGGTGTTAATGCGGTTGGCTCCGAAGGGTCGGAGCTTAAGACGTACAAAGGTCGACTGTTCAATACAGCTTCGACTTGATTAAGCACCGTGAGCATCTCCTCATAAGTGAGGATTTGCTTTCCGATTACACGGAAGAGAAGCGATTTTATACTTTTAATGTTAGCTTCCCAAATTCCACCAAAATGGCTTCCTAATGGGGGCGACCTTTTCCAGGTGATCTTATGCTTAGCGAGTTCGTCGTTGAAAGATTGATAATATGCGTCAGATTTTAAGAATTCAAATAGTTCCTTTAGAAAGGATTGCGAAGCGATAAAGTTTGTGCCATTGTCACTGTATATGAAGTTGCACGGACCACGTCTCGATAGAAATCGTTTGAATGCGTCTAAGAACGTAGCGGAGCTGAGATCGGACGCTAATTCAATGTGTACCGCTTTAGTGACTAAGCACACAAAGACACAGAGATAAGCCTTTTGGCTGCGTACACCTCTTTTTCTAGTCGTCGTAATATACAGCGGGCCAGCGTAATCGACACCTGTGTGCGTGAAAGCCTTACAAGGTTCAACGCGACAACTGGGCAAATCTGACATAGCGGGAAATGTAGGTTTAGGGTTCAATCTAAAACAACGAACGCATTTATGAATACGGTTGCGCACTAAGCGCCTAGCGGATAAGAACCAATATTTTTGTCGCAAGATTGACATAAGTAGCTGTGGACCAGCGTGACTATTTTCACGATGGTACCAATCTACAATTAGTTCAGCGATGTGCCCATTTTTAGGCATAAGAGCGGGGTGTTTTTGATTAAAATCTAGACTCGAATATGAGAGTCGCCCTCCGACTCGAACGGTTTCATCAGAAATGAATGGGGATAACTTCCATAAAGCGGTTGAACAAGATTTGTTCTTTTGAATATTTTTTATATCATTAGCAAAATAGGTTTGCTGAACAGCCTGTATGATTTTACTTTCTGCAATATCTAAATCCTCAGCAGTAATAACGTTGCTGCGTGGTAGAACTTTGAGAAAGCGTAGAACAATAACCGTGGCGCGAAGAAACTTATGCCAAGAAGAGAACTTGGATCCTAAAGTTATGAAAGGGTTCTCCTCCGTTGCCACAGTCACGTGAGACAAAGTTTTTTCCTCGGGCAATTGATTTGGAGTAGAGGAGAATCTCTCAACTGGCCAATCTGCTAGCGGCAAAGACATCCATGGGGGTCCACGGAACCACAGGTCACTATCTAAAATCTGCGAGGGCAAAAGGCCACAAGACACTAAGTCGGCAGGGTTTTCGACACCTGCGACGTGATATAAGTTTTGCGATGGCGAGGTAGACTGAAAGTCTGAGATGCGGTTTGCGACGTAAGTATGAAACTTATGAGGAGAGGAAGTTACCCAACACAGAGCGACTGTCGAGTCAGAAAATATGAAAACGTTATCAATTTGACAACGTGCGGATAGCGATTCATAAACAGAGCGCAATAGCTTGGCGAGAAGCACTAAGCCATTGAGCTCAAGCCGAGCCAACGTAATTGTTGATTTGGCTGATGCGACGCGGGACTTGGAACACAAAAGCGAGATCGACGCTGGCTGGTTACCGTTAGAAACATGTAGGTATACCACGCAGCCGTACGCCTTTTCACTTGCGTCCGAAAATGCGATTAGCGAGATTTTAGAACCATGTTCCTCAATACCTACATGGCGAGGAAACTTGAGTTGCGAGATTAGCGGTAGCTCAGATAAATATCTTTGCCATAATGCGGTGATATCACAGGGTAGCTCGCCATCCCAATCGATGTGCAGAAGCCACAGTTCCCTGATTATCAATTTAGCGTAAAGAATTACGGGTCCGACGAGTCCTAAGACATCGTACAGACGTGCGGTCATAGATAAAATAGCGCGTTTTGTAAAAATGGATGGTGGGACGGATGTCAAAAATATAAAGTTATCAGATGCGGGGAGCCAGCGTAGTCCCAATATTTTGAACGTGTCATCATCATCGAACGAAATTGATTCAGATTGCCTATGCGATACGGGTATGTGCTTTAGCAGCTCGGATAAGTTACTAGTCCATTTGACTAAGTCAAACCCACCGGCCTTGAACATTTGAATCAATTCCTGAGCAATTTTAACTGCTTGATCCACAGAAGAAGCAGAAGATGCAAGATCGTCCATGTAGACGTCCCTTTCGATGACGTCAGCCGCAGTCGGCCACCTTTGTCTCTCATCTTGTGCCAACTGGCGTAAAGTACGCAGCGCCAACATTGGAGAAGAGCGAAGGCCAAAGGTGACACGCTCAAACTGAAGCGTTTCAAGCAACTCGTCTGGAGAAAACCTATATAGTATCCGTTGATAACAGCGGTGTGCGGGATGCGTATATATGCATAAATACATCTGCCTAACGTCTGCGAAAAAGGCAATACGATGTATGCGAACATTTAATAAAATGTTAAATATATCGGCCTGCAAATTGCAGCCTTTATATAAAATATCGTTTAGCGACAGGCCTGAATCAGTCGAAGCGCTGCCATCTAAAACAATGCGGACTTTAGTCGTGGACTTGTCGTCCCGAACTACAGGGTGGTGCGGCAGGTAATAACCTGGAGAAGTACATTCGTCAGTAGAAACGCGCGTTAAAATACCTTTGTCGAGATAATCAGAAATAATTTCATTATATTTTTTATGTAAGTCCGGGGATCGTAAAAACTTCCTTTCAAGGCATGAAAACCTTTTCTTTGCGGCTATGTAGGAGTTACCTAGCTTTTGCGGGTCATCTTTAAAAGGTAGCTGCACTACATAACTACCATCTTCGTTTCGCGTAGTGGTCGAAGTATAAATATCTTCACAGCGTTGATCGTCGGGACTTAAGAACATCTTGGAAGGCGGCTCCTCAGTGGACCAAAACCTTTCTACGAGTTCGTGAAGCGGGTCACTCATAAATGTACAAAAGGTATGAAAAGAAGAGTGTGGCGATATAACGGGGGCGTTTCCCATAACGATATAACCTAAAGTTGTTTCCAAGGCTGCGGGTAGATTTTTTGCGGTTATTTTATTAAATAGGAGGATTTGACAATACAAATTCACGCCCAATAAAAGGTCAATAGGACCGGGCTCTGAAAAATCATCATCCGCCATGGGCAGATTACGTATGTGACTCAGAGCGCTGACATCGACGCGCGAGTCAGGGAGTCGTGACGTAATGCTATCTACCACCATGGGCTGGATATGATATTCCTGTTCGTCGTCGAAGCGAGAGGTGAATTTGAGCGAAGTCATACCCAGAATCTTCTGGGAGACTCCTCCTATACCTTGGGCTTTAGAGAAGCGGTTTTGCGTAGATATAGGAAGCGATAGGCGCTTGCTACATGAAGCGGAAATATACTCACTTTGAGAGCCGGGGTCGACCAAGCATCTCAAATAGTGAGGGCGGTTAAAGGAATCGAGAACCTTTATTTTAGCGGTAGCCAATAACGCAGTTGTTATTGTGTGCGAATCGTGATCATAAGACACATTGCAAACAGATGTGCCTGGATCATTTGCGGGTGCGGATGTGAATGCGGGTAGCGGAGACTCGCCCTTAGGCGCATGAGGCGCAGGGGCTATAGCGGGGGTTCGAGTATGGGACTCGGAAGAGATAACATGTCCAGGTGCGGCGGGCCCTGAGTCATGAGCGGTAGCGGTATATTTAGAGTGCGGGTTTTTACAAGCGGGAATAAGTTTATTATTAGCGGGCGCATTAAAATGGAGTAGCGAGTGGTGTCTGGCAGTACAATAAGTGCAGGTGCGCTTAGAATCACACACTGCAGTTTTATGTTTCACACTTAAACAGTTGTTGCAAAACAAATTATTTTTTATGAATTTATACCTATCCACAGGCGTCAATTTCATAAATGCGGAACAGCGATACAAATGATCATGTTTATCACGATGACACAAAGTGCAGTTACTCTTATCACTTGTACCACACACCCGGTCAGTATTCACAAAAGACTTTGTCTGACCTTGAGTACTAGTACTAGGCTTAGGAGTGTGCGTGTTGCGAACTTTGTGCTGTGCTTGCGGGTTTATGGTTGGGCCAGCTGATCGAGATAGCACTTTGCTTTGTTCCTTTACAAATTCAATTAAATTTGAATAAGTAGGGATTTTATCTTTGCGGTGCATTATTTCAAATAACTTGACAGTTTCCGAATCTAGTCGCTGCAGAGCGAGATGCAGCAGCATAAAATCGGTCAAGTCTCCAAGACTCAGTTGTCTAAAGGCTTCTACAGACGTGTCGAAATTATTTAAAAATGATTCAAGACCAGTAGCACTATTAACGGTGAGCGGTTTAAAACTTAACAACTGATTTAGGTATGAACTAGCGAGTAGTCTGGAATCGTCATATTTTTGTACCAACGCCTCCCAAATAATAGGATAATTCTCAGCGGTAGGAGGAAGTCGGGCACAAACGGACGCAGCGGATCCAGATAGTTTACCAACCAAATAGTACATCTTGTCACTATCTGACAGTGACGCGTTTTCGTGAACGGTGCATTTGAACTGTTGGTAAAATAGCGGCCATGAACGGACATCACCATTAAAGGATAGTAATTCAATTTTAGGAAGTCTAGGTTTAGATTTTTCTATTTGCGGAGACAACGATTCACGTGTGTTAGATGGCGAATGATTTTGAATGACTTGCTTGACAAGGCAATACATGATGTCAAAGTTTGTCCATTCCTGATACTTAACTACATGTTTAGGGTTGACCTTCAGAGAAACGGCGTTATATGAATCTAATATCTTTTCAAAGTCAGTATGCAATTGATCGATATTAAACGCGGTGTGCTGCAAAGACTTAAATTTGGAAGGATCAGCCTCCACTTTCTTGGCCAAGTCGTAAATTCCTTGCATACGGGCAAATAGAATTTCGCGCTTTGACTCGAACATAGCCTGCTGACCTTTTTCTTCACTAAAGCCATCATCTGAGTCGTCAGAAACAGCGACCTTATCCTTTTTACTCATTGTGAATAAGAATCAGCGGTAAATAAAGACAAACGCACAAAAGAAAAACTTCAAAAACTCCAATAGATGCGAAGATAAACTTAAAATGAAAATAACAAACCTATCTTCCCTGCGCAGTAGGTTAGATAGGTCACAAAGTACCTACCTATGCTGCCAATGACACAGATTAGCTAAGAGTACGCGTAGAATTTGCGTTCAATACAAATTCAGCCTATTCTGCGTACGCGCAGTAGCCAAAGAGAATGACACAGATTAGGCAAAGAGTACGCGTAGATTTTGCGTTCAATACTAGTTATTGCCTATTCTGCGTACTTGCAGTGCAAAACATGGCGGACAGCAATACAAAACTCAACCAAAGCGTTAGCGAGTTTGCGAGCGGAGCAGAGAATGAGCAAATACGCGGATTGCGGGTAGTTTAAAATAAGCGAGCGAATACTTCGATAATTTGACTCAAATTTATGAACTTTATAATAAAGTAATAGCGAAATGATTCTAAAGTAGGAATAGAAACGTGTGATAGCGGTATACGATTAATGTACGAAGCTCCTATACTGATTTTAGCGGTGCAAAGAATGCGGTGAATAAGTTGCCCATGCGGGGTGCGAATATAAAAAGAAATTGAACAACTTATACAATTAACCAGCAGGATTTAACGTACAAAATCAAATAGCGGGGTTATGAAAATTAATTAGACGTGACCAGTAAAATATGAAAATACCTAAATATATGAACTAGGCTATAAAGGAAACTCAAACGTCCTAAGCGGGGCGGTAGATAGTAAATACAATTTACGTTAAATTAAATTAATTGGAAATAGATTATTCATCCGGCTCGAAGGAAATCTTATGGTGATAAATATTGGTTGGTTCAGGACCTTATTCAACCATAGAGGGGTGTGAGTTCTATATTTCACGGGGGTTGTTATATTTTCGAAATTTGTAGTGGACTGTATTTTAGGTTTAGGTAGTAACGAACTAGCGGATGACAATAGGATCACTGCTGTAGGTGGAAAAGACAGGAGTAGAATACAGCAGAACACAAGGATGTGAAACATGCACGTACCTGGTAGTCTTCCCAGCAGCTCCAAAGCGATGTTTGCAGTTTCCTTTCGGTAGGTGCGGCGTGAGCGCGACACGGTACGATAGCGGCGCGACGCGGCACAACAGCGGCACGATAGCGGTGCGACACAGCGGTTATAAATTACGGCTGCGCAGGAGGCGACTGATCACGTCAGCGGCGGGGACGAATCTCTTAAGACTGCGTCACGGATTCGCGCGACGCAAAATGGTGCGAATAGCCATCAAAACGAGATGGCACATTTATATTGCGTGCATGCGGAAAGGAGAAAGGGATAGGACAGGTTTCTAGTTCGTTACAACTAATTTACCTACCAATAAGTGAATAGTAGATAACAATTTCCACCACATACCAATAGCAAAAAACCAATAGGAAACGAGATATTTGCAAAAGGTCGCTTTTTGTAACCTTTGACTTCGAGATTTTAATGGACGCCGACACCCTACCATTATGTAGGTTTTGAGACAACTTTTAGAGGGTCAAGATACAAGTTTATGCGAGTTTATAGCTGGGTATCTCAAATTCCGAGATTCTTACATAATTTTGACTAATTTGACTGGACTATTGGTCAACCTCTATTCACAAGGCCAACGTACGTCACGTACCTACCTACCTACAATTGGTATAAAGTCAGCATAATTAGTAAATAATTAAGTTTCAAAACTATAATAGGTAGGAACCTATTATAGTTTTGAATGATTAGAGCCAACAGTAGGTCAACAATCATGAAATTCTGAGAAAGTAACGTAAGTTCTTCTTATAAATGCTGACTGTACCTAACTACCTACAGTGTTGTAGTAGCTATACTATTCATATAGTAGGTAGGTAGGTACACCTAACCAAACAATAAATTCAACGGCAGTAGTAAGTTAGTAACAATAACAACTCAGTGCAGGTGATAGGAATTTTATTCACCTTCACATTATAATAGACTAGTTCGTCCTGCCTGTGCCTAGCTACCTGCCTGCTGGGTAAACAAACAGACAAATTCATAAAATGGTACCTAGCTAGACCTAGACTACCTACAGAGCCTCGCTGTTACCACACGTTACTGCGGTCCGAGACACACGGGGCATAAAGTTGCTCTGGCTCCGAACATGTTCCCGAGCACTAGCAGTGGTCAATTACTGATGTTTCAAATTAATAAGGTACCTACCTATATGCCCCGTGTGTCACACAACTTTGAATAATATTCCTGCTACGATGCGATGACGTATCAATAACACGGCAGCAGAAACCATTTACCAATTTATTAACGTAATAATACAATACTAAGAACATTTACAATCTTGCGCAAAAGGTGCCACAAGGCACTGTCGCAACGAGCGCCAGTATCCGCGACACACGGAGCATATGGATGGCGAGCGTTCTCGAGCTCTGCTCGCGCGAGCCGCGGTACTGCGAATACTCGCGCGTGCAGCGGTACCGCGAATGCTCGGCTCGAAAGCATTCGTTCGGGACTCCGTCGAGGAGTGACTGCGACCTCGTCGGATGGAGGCGTTCAGTGTTTGGAGACGCTTTGCTTGGGAGTACAGCTGTTGAAAGTATGAAAACCTTTTAAGTAGGTAGGTACCTAACCTACATAACAATCTAGCCTTCTGATAAATAGGTAGGTAGGTAGGAAAGGTATTCTGAGCTTCTTATAAAGCGGAGAGATAAAAATAACATTATTATTTATGTATAAAACAAACAGGCTCACATGGACAGGGTCTTCCAGGTCAAAGTGACAACGCGGATCGCCAGCACTGGATTTGGAACCGCTACTAGACTCACATTTGACCCTTCAAACAGAAACAAAATATAGATTTGTAAGGACCAAGCATTAAACACTTAGGCCTAGGCTCTCCACTGTATTCCCATTATCCCTTTAAATCTTTTGGTACTAAGTAGTTCGTGCTGAAAAACATTGAGCTAAAGAGCTGTGGGGTTTTTCGAGTTCAAGGGGCACCACTCATTCGACTCTACCCAGCGACCTTCACCACAAGCTCCATTTCGCATGACACCTATCTACAAATAAAATAGTGATAAAAGTAGTCACATCTCCGTAACGACATTGGGAGGCCTAAACGTGACCTCCCTGGGCGCGATGTCGACGTTGTAAGCCTGAGCGACGACACGTGCTCGATACAGTGTTGACGTTGGTGGCGCGGCTCTCTCAGGACTATGGAACTGAAACTTCTGCAATACAAATAAGCATGTCTTGGACTTGTTGAAGTGATCACTTTACAGATTAGACCGTTTGGAGGGTTTTGCAGGAGGGTAGTGCAGGGACTACCAGTAAACGAAAATTGATAAATAAACTTTTCGTAAGTTGTATTTTTAAGATGTGCTTGGGGACATTTGACACGGAGAAATGAGAAATCTAGAGAAGAGGTACACAGTCTTTGTTCTGTGGACTGAACCTTCTTTATCATAGTCATAGGCGATGACATCTCCAATTCACCATCGATGGTGATGTTAGGTCGGGTAACTACCATTTGTGCTATAGGACTGTTTTTAAAACCTTTAGTATCCCTGTAGTTCCATGGTAGGACTATTGAAACCAGCCCATTAGGGCTAGTTTTCGTTTCAATAGTCCTACCCAAATGGAAGTTACCAGATATTAGAGATAAAAAAAGTTTCAACAGTTCTATAGAACAAACGGGAGCCACCCGTTAGGTCGACTAGGTAAGTAGTAGGTATACTACCTAGACACACTGTTAGAAAAACTAGTGAATTGAATTGGAAAAGCTTTCCAGCAGAACCGTACCGGCGGCGCCCTGTGCGAGTCAGTGGCGACGAGCTTGTCGCACACAGACACGTCGGACACAGAGCCCGAGCCCGAGGCGGCCGCGGGAGCGCGACGACTCGACACGAACCGACGGTTCAACTCGTCCAGCTTACACATTATTATCTTGTAGGTCTTGCATTCTTGCGTCTGGAGATGTCAAATTTACAGTGAGTTTCATCAGGTCACCTTATCCAATAATCTGGAACCAAGCTATCTAGGAATGTCTAGTGTTAAAGGGGCTTCAACTTATTACTCTGCAGTACCTAAAATGCGATAAGATTCAGAAATAACACTCCAGTAAAAGGCAGGTCATGCTACTGTTTTCTTGTAAATGATTTACACTCACTTATATGTATTACTAGCCGTCGCCCGCGGCGTTGCTCGCGTTCTACCCTTTAGAGTGTGACGTTTCAAAATTCCTTTCTAAGTGCACCCCTACACTCTATAAGGATACTACCCTCCAAATGTCATACCTCTAGGACTTATAGTTTAGGCTGTGCGTTGATTGTCAGTCAGCTTCAAAAGAGTTTTATATATTTAGAAGAAGATATCTATCTCACTAACTCGATGCTTCTCCTTCCGCCGCAGATCCTTCGTACTTCGACTGCTACTAGAGATGTCACTGGTATCCGACAGCACCGGCTCAGGTCGCTTGGCTCGATCACTACTTATCTTCTCCGATGTTTTCTTATCTTCTCTTCTCTCTCGGTCTCTAGTTCGGTCGTTTTCTCTTCCAGATGACCCCTCGCTGCCTCGCTCGTTTCTTTCAGCGATTCGTTCGTCTGCTCGCTCGGTCAGTTGCTCGCATAGTTGAGTGACTCGTGCAATTTGTTTCTGCTGGTCGAGTAACGCTTGCTCGCAAACAGTTCGGAACGCTCGCAGCGAGTCGGTGTGTCCCTGCCCGTTGAAGGTTCGCGCCGATAACTGCTCGCGCGGCGCTCGCACTCGCCCGTCTGAGGTACTGACACGTCTGAAATAAATATTGCTTGAAAGTTACTAACCTCTATGTGGTGGTTGATCTAAAGACACTGGTGCTTTTGGGAAGAGGCTTTGATTGAATTTTGAGTAAAAATCCTAAGAGCCTTTTCGTATAATAAAAAGCTTGTCACGAACTAATCACTAACCTAGGTCTGGACGAGCGGCGCTGGTCATAGCTCCCGTCTGAGACCCCGGAGTCGTGCGAGTAGTGTTTGTATCGCACGTCGCTGACAGGCTTGCGGCCGATGCCGCCGGCGTCCACCACCAACTGTTCACTGTATTCAAGTAGGTGCGCTTTTCGTTAATAACAAGGTGGATTTTATCAAAAACCATGAAAACTTGCCTCATAACTAAGCATAAGTAATCTAGCGTGTTTTGGATCGACATCCTCTCAGGCTACGATGATATCACCGGTGCGGTGGTACACGAGTCAATAATTATGAACGTTACAAATAGTTGTTAGCTAACCATTGCAGTCCCTCTTCGCTGGAGGGCCTGGAGGGCCGTACGTGGCCGCGCATGTATCGGTCCAGGTCGATGATATCACCGGTGCGGTGGTACACGAGTCAAGAATTATGAACGTTACAAACAGTTGTTAGCTAACCATTGCAGTCCCTCTTCGCTGGAGGGCCTGGAGGGCCGTACGTGGCCGCGCATGTATCGGTCCAGGTCGATGATATCACCGGTGCGGTGGTACACGAGTCAAGATTTATGAACGTTACAAACAGTTGTTAGCTAACCATTGCAGTCCCTCTTCGCTGGAGGGCCTGGAGGGCCGTACGTGGCCGCGCATGTATCGGTCCAGGTCGATGATATCACCGGTGCGGTGGTACACGAGTCAAGAATTATGAACGTTACAAACAGTTGTTAGCTAACCATTGCAGTCCCTCTTCGCTGGAGGGCCTGGAGGGCCGTACGTGGCCGCGCATGTATCGGTCCAGGTCGATGATATCACCGGTGCGGTGGTACACGAGTCAAGAATTATGAACGTTACAAACAGTTGTTAGCTAACCATTGCAGTCCCTCTTCGCTGGAGGGCCTGGAGGGCCGTACGTGGCCGCGCATGTATCGGTCCAGGTCGATGATATCACCGGTGCGGTGGTACACGAGTCAAGAATTATGAACGTTACAAACAGTTGTTAGCTAACCATTGCAGTCCCTCTTCGCTGGAGGGCCTGGAGGGCCGTACGTGGCCGCGCATGTATCGGGTCCAGGTCGATGATATCACCGGTGCGGTGGTACACGAGTCAAGATTTATGAACGTTACAAACAGTTGTTAGCTAACCATTGCAGTCCCTCTTCGCTGGAGGGCCTGGAGGGCCGTACGTGGCCGCGCATGTATCGGTCCAGGTCGATGATATCACCGGTGCGGTGGTACACGAGTCAAGAATTATGAACGTTACAAACAGTTGTTAGCTAACCATTGCAGTCCCTCTTCGCTGGAGGGCCTGGAGGGCCGTACGTGGCCGCGCATGTATCGGTCCAGGTCGATGATATCACCGGTGCGGTGGTACACGAGTCAAGATTTATGAACGTTACAAACAGTTGTTAGCTAACCATTGCAGTCCCTCTTCGCTGGAGGGCCTGGAGGGCCGTACGTGGCCGCGCATGTATCGGTCCAGGTCGATGATATCACCGGTGCGGTGGTACACGAGTCAAGATTTATGAACGTTACAAACAGTTGTTAGCTAACCATTGCAGTCCCTCTTCGCTGGAGGGCCTGGAGGGCCGTACGTGGCCGCGCATGTATCGGTCCAGGTCGATGATATCACCGGTGCGGTGGTACACGAGTCAAGAATTATGAACGTTACAAACAGTTGTTAGCTAACCATTGCAGTCCCTCTTCGCTGGAGGGCCTGGAGGGCCGTACGTGGCCGCGCATGTATCGGTCCAGGTCGATGATGTCGCCGGCGCGGCCCCACGAGCCCGACGAGCTCGGAGACATGCTCGCCGTGCGCTGCGACCCACTCGCACTCGCACTCGCACGCTACCTCGACCATTATCTATACTTCACTACATAGTATAAAGCAAAGTCGCTTCCCGTGTCTGTATTGAATTTGATGCAGTTTTTTTTAAATAGATAGAGTGATTCAAGAGAAAGGTTTATATGTATAATACATCATCATCATCACTGCATTGCACCCGTGATAAGCCGGGGCGGGTCGCTAGTTAATATTATAAAGAGGAAAGATTTGATTGTGTTTGCATTGAATGGGCTCCGAAACTACTGGACCGATTTGAATAATTTTTTCACTGTTGTGAAGCTACACTATCTACACTGTCATTCACCCACCTTCACCACGATCTCGCAAAATTCAATTTACGAATGGCTAATTTATTTCGCTTTCCATACAAACCTGTCGCTAAGACGGTAATCGCTCGAATCTCGTAGTACTGTTTGTTTACCATACATAAATTGTATTTTGCGATATCGAGGTGAAGGTGGGTGAATGACCTGTATTGCGGTGTTATTTGGCACCTACTATAGCAGCCTACTTCGATTCAATTCAATTCATTTATTTGCATAAAAATATGGTAATATATCTACAAAGATGTAAAAGTATAAATAAGTGCCGCATATTTTTACCAAAGTGATTGGCGTGCAAAGTTTTTAGGTCATCAACTAAGCATACTACTAAGCATCTGTGTCCGGCCGCACAACGCAGCGTTGTGCGTCATGATCGCGAGACCAAGGGTTTAGATGTAAAAGAAAAATGATCTGCATTAGATGTAAAAGGACTAATAAATGTGAAAATACTAACTCAGCTAAGCACACCGCGGGCTGCACATCACACGTCACTGACAGGAGCTGTCATTGTGACAACGACTTGAGAAGCCATACGTACCATAGAGTAAGGCTAGGTTCATGATACGTACGTAGTAAATATAACCTATAAACCTACTATAGTAAAAACTTTTTATTGCAAGTAAGACCTTTCTGTAGAGTCCTTTCCATGAAAGAAGTCCCGCAGACGCGGCGCTGTAGTCGCCCTTAAGTATTATTTCTCGGGCAGCACTTTTAACAACTTTAGGCATTGAAAACAAGACTTTGGATCACAGAAACCAAATAAAAACGCACTAGCATCCGAACACATTAACAGCACCTGATAACTAATTAAAAATTTAGTTTTAAAGTTTAGTTCCGGAAATTTCCACGGGACTTCTATCATGAAAAGGACTCTACCTAGCCCTAGCCCATACTAGGTACAGTCAGCGTCATGAGTACATCAATATATATATATTATTATAAAACTCTTGAATATATATGCTACCACGAGAGCAAAGCCGCGGGCGACAGGTAGTGAAGAGATAAAAGCTTAAAAAAATTCTAGACTGAAAACTAGGAAATTAGAAGTAAAAACTATTCAAAACAAACTGATACCGACTGTCTGTCCCGAAAATAGCACACAACCACAAGAAATCTCTGAATACTTGAGAAGTTGAGACTTATAATTAGATAAAATACCTTTCTCATACTGTTTTGGAAAAAAACCATTAGCGGGCGCCATCATCATCATCACATCAGTCCACCGCACGACATATTAAAAATATTTATAAACGCCAAATATTTTTATAAAGCAAAGCAAAGCAAATGTTCACTATGTTCAGTCCTTTTCTATCCACTGACTTCCCAAATCATTACAATATCGTCGCTGCATACTGTGGGTGACCTACAATTCAGTGTAAAAATAAAACAACAAATAGTTATTGCAAGTTAATTCATTTATTTAATTTTACGTGTTCTGATACAAATAATTGATATTTTACTTAATTCATTGAAATAAAAAGTAAAAAAAAAAAGCCCACAAAATTGTAATCCCCGAGTAAAGGCATTATCAAAGATAATAATAAAGTCTGACCACGCTAAGTCTGCAGCACTTTAACTAGCGACAAAAGGTCAGCATCAAAAATTACATAATTAGGTATAAAAATGAGATAGTTTTGAATTTAATTTTTGTGTCACTTCTAACGCTGACTGTACAAATCTCTTTTGTGTAGATCCATTCATTCTGTCGCAGAATTAGTGTGATCAGACTCTACTATTGTCTATTACTAGACATTTAGGACACTGTATTTATGTATTTAATATCATTGAACATGTCTATAGGTTAGTTAGAGGCACGTCCAAACATGCCTGCTTGTAAATAAATATATAAAATATGGCAATTATCGGCTGAGTATCGGTCTGGCCGCTGAAGGGGTAGTCAGAGGCAAGTTCAACACATTTTCCTCCATTTTTTCCCTGGCGGCAGTCGCCGGGGTAGTTAAGGGGATATTTGGACAAAAGTTCCACAAATCCCCCACGCAGGGGACTTAGTCCGGGGAAAAGTGGAATGAGACCATCAAATAACAATAATGAAGCGCTCTTGTCTATTCTTTTTTAGTCAATCTTCACAGATTATCTAAGTTATGCGACGTTCTGCGCGGTCATTTGGATGGGTGACCGTTACATTTACATCTGAGCGCTTCCGTGCTTCGGGCGCGTTAAACTGCCCCGGCTCTAGCAGTCGTTAAGACACGACGGAGGCCTTAAGGCGGCCTAAAAACTCCATCACCAGAGTGGGTTACAAACTCGAATAAAATCATACATTAGTATTTTTTGAATATTCAATTATATTAATTCGTACATTTGATGAAACTAGGTACCTAGAGTACGAGCACAGTGATGGACACATTTTGACGAAACAACACAAAATCAATAGTTCATTCACGGAAAATAATAACAATTTTAATAATAAAAACATCCCTTTAGTGCGTTTCATTTCATGTAACAAATGTTTTGTGTCTCAGAGTGATGGACGCAGTGCAATGCCTCACAGAGCACGTCCACACTGGGCAACAATGCATTGTTATAAGCAGAGGTTACCACTTTACATCAGGCTCAGGTGGGCCATCGACTTGGTCCATCGTAATAGTTACTGTTGTAAAAAAATAAGGGAGTTAATGATTAAAAAGAAATTTTGATTGAATCATAAAACCAATTAATTAATTATTACTAGCTTTCGCTTGTGGGTTTACTCGTGTCATAAAAAATAGCCTCTAAACTTAGCTTCCATAATCTCGAGCTATAGGTATCTATTCAAAGTTTCATTAAAAATGGTGCAGCTGTTTCAAAATTGACTCACAAACTATGTACTGTGTAAATTTTATTTTTTTCTGTTCATCCCATTTTAACATTTTCAACAAGTTAGTGGGACGAAACGAAAAAAACGCGATTCGACCCACTAGTGAAGACGAATGAAAGAAGATAAGTTATTTATAAAAATTACGGCTGGACCAATTTGGATGAAGTTTGGATAAATATAGTTTTTGAGTTGGAACAGCATGGGCCACTATTAGAGTGAACCCGCAGAGTGAAACTAGTTTAATATTTTCGCATTAATCATATTAATAGGATAAATCAGGCAAAATAATCTATTTTAAAGCTATAAACACATATTCCTAACCGTTTTGTACAAACTTAACCATAATTTTCACTAAAAACGGAATAACCGCGGGTTAAAGTTAAACTTAACACAACTTTTAATAACCGAGTTACAACATGTTTGTTTGTTTAATTATCATCACAAATGGTTCTGTCACTATTATTTAAGTATTAAAACTTGTGGGCAATTAAGTAGCTTTGTTGCAATCACTTTCGGTTTGAAATATGTAATTTTTGCGATTAAGTACTACCAATTAATTGAATGTAATCGACATAATGTCTGTTTTTAAATAAATAAATAATTATAGGTATAAGATTACCCATTCGACGGAATAAATTAATTGACTTTGATTTTATATACAAAAATATAATACATTTAAACAAGTAGATAATCAACGAAGATAACAAATTCAACTAAAAATCAATGTAAAAAAAACTACTTTGCATGCAAGACCCGTGAAACTGATTGCAACAAGTCACAATAACCACACAAATCACAACCAACTGATTGTCTATCTTTTGATATCATCAGAATCTGTCACTCTTTTGTATCTGACTGACAATCAACGCACAGCCTAAACTATAAGTCCTAGAAGTATGACATTTGGAGGGTAGTATCCTTATATAGTGTAGGGGTGCACTAACAAACGAATTATGAAAAGTCGCACTTTAAATGGTCTAAAACGCGAGCAACGCCTCGGGCGACGCCTAGTTTGTGGTATTTTGATGTAAAAGATAGACAATCAGGGGGCAGATATCACTAAAAACCAATGTAAAATGTCCCAGCAAGTCGTAGTCATCCCAGTCGAGGCAATATGCACTCTACCGCGCTAGCGCTAAAGGCGAGATTCCGTCGCACTGACAACTTTACTTTATTTATTTTGTTAATTTCACTGACTATTCGCTAGCTCGTCCATTCTGCATCTAAAATGGATAGAAAAATGTCAAGTTGAATACTTAGATCAAGAATTTTTTAAAAGGTTTTTAAAGATACTGAAAATACTTACTTTATGAAAAAATGTGATGGAATAAGATAATGCCATATATAATGCATAGGTAGCCTTTTTTATAACAGTTTTCTTAAACAAATAAATAAGGAATACTAGTATGTTACCTGACAGCCATTTCTGCGACCTCGAGGCTCGGGTAGTCTAGTTCCTTCACGAGGCACAACACCGCCGATAGCAGGTTCGAATTCTGAAACAAACACATCTATGATTTACACTGAATATAAAGAAAAGTTGGTAGTTTTGTTAATTTGTAACAGGTTGTCTTATGAACTGAATTGAAATTCTTTTCACTGATAGATAGGTACAATATCGCCGAGTGTTATAGGTTATGTTTTATAATGATACTAGCAGCACGTCCCGACTTTGGATGGCTATTTAACAAAATTTTCAATTCTTTTTTATAAATTTTTTATTCCTTTTCTTACATTATTTGAGTTTTAGAAAGAATTCTAATTTATTGAAACTATAATATATCCTATGTCACCCGGGGATAGTCTAGCTTCCCAACGGTGAAAGTTTTTTTTCAATACGGTCCATTAGCTTCGGAGCCTATTCAATGCAAACAAACAATCATAATCTGTAAAAACGTGTATGTTATATCCCTGGTTCATCGTTACACCGAGCTGGTCTCCAACAGTACTTCTGTGCTCGTCTCCCGCCGCCGTCACATCCGTGTGACATTGACAGGTCAGGCGCTTGACACTGACAGCTACCTAACCACTCGCGCACATGAGACAAGGTAGAGAGCATCTACTGAATAGATGCAAACACTACAAAATCTTTCCTCTCTATAATATTAGTATAGGTATAGATATGCATGTACATTGTACGTACTCTAGCGACGGGTCTCCTAGTATAGTATTGGAAGCGAAGCCTGGATTATGTGACGTCACTTGTTTACGCACTCCTTTATAAGGCGACGCGCGCGGAGCAACTGGGCAGTCTTGATCGGACTTTTGTCCGATGCACATGTCTTTAAATCGCTCTAGGGTTGCTAATTGTGCGAGACTAACTGATTGGTCGGTAACGATGATCAGTTACGAAGTTAGTTAGATTGTTTAACTAATCAACGCTGTTTTGTTGGTTAGATGTAAACTGTGAGGTTACTTGTGTAAACTGATGATTTCTCGTCATTTTTAGTGCCTTATCCTGATTTCTATGAGCATTTTTACGATAAATGGAAGTAAACTGTTTGTTAACTGTTAAAGTTATGTGTTTTTGAGTCATATACTACTTCTTATGTTTTTTTTTATTTGGAACCGCTTCTGATTCCTAACAATATAATATGTATACGTACTCTAGCGACGGGTCTCCTAGTGAAGCCGCCCCTGTGCTCCGCCATCACGGCGGAAGGGTACTCCCTCGTGCTGTCTCGCTCTCTCGTGCTGTCTCGCTCGCGCACGCCGCGCTCCTGCTCCCACTGCTGCGGCACTTGCTGATACGACTCCGATCTAATATTAAATGATCTTTATTTATGTTAATATATATAAAAGTAATATAACTAAACACAGTTTAGTACACTACAAACTTAGGATATGCATAACTCGACAGACTTATTGAGTATAGGTATTTGGTAAATCTTAAATTTTGAAAAAGTTAGTACCTAGTAATAGTTTAAGTTTACGTTGATAATGAACACTTTGTTTAGTAAAGGTCTAGCTAATAATACCTATTTCATTTCTGGATTTCCACGTAATTACGTGGAAAGCCAAGCGTGGGACTAGTTAGTTCGAAAAGTGACCCTGCATTCAGACAATATAGCTCTGGTTAGTGATGTTTGAACACGCGACCTCCATTCGGTCGGAAAACCAGCGTTGGTTGCCAGTCTACCAACATATTATTATGCTGAGCCAGGGTACGTTTTAACGACACACTAGTCTCCCTTTATACCTAGTTTACTTATTATGTAGCACATAGTTTCTAGTATAGTTAGTATTTAATTAGTCTGTATTTATTTCTGTTCTAGTATGTACCTAGTGTCCTAAATAAAAATTATTCTTATTCTAGATGAGATACCTTTCGGGTTTATCGTAGTACGGTTCGTGGTAGATGAGATACCTTTCGGGTTTATCGTAGTACGGTTCGTGGTAGATGAGATACCTTTCGGGTTTATCGTAGTACGGTTCGTGGTAGATGAGATACCTTTCGGGTTTATCGTAGTACGGTTCGTGGTAGATGAGATACCTTTCGGGTTTATCGTAGTACGGTTCGTGGTAGATGAGATACCTTTCGGGTTTATCGTAGTACAGTTCGTGGTAGATGAGATACCTTTCGGGTTTATCGTAGTACGGTTCGTGGTAGATGAGATACCTTTCGGGTTTATCGTAGTACGGTTCGTGGTAGATGAGATACCTTTCGGGTTTATCGTAGTACGGTTCGTGGTAGTGGGGAGAAGTGACCCCCCCTGCCCCACTGCCGCTGGTGGCGCCACCCCCACTGCTGAACCGACACTCGCCGTTAGACGAGTACGAATAATCCTGCAAATTGGTATTAATTGTTTCAAATATACGCTTGTTTACTACAGTGTTTTATGTCATCCCATTATTGTGTATTCTGTACACCAATTTTTTTTATTGACAATGTTTATGCAATAAATTTCGAAATATGTACAGCTGGAAGAATAAAGAACTTCTTCCGCGTTCGTCCCATCAGCCAAGTCAGTGGGGCGAACGGAAACAACATTAGATTTTTTTTATTTCAACTTTCAATTCATCCCATCTCGCTCGGTGAAAATGGGATGAATCGAAGAAAAGAATGGTGTAATGCTGGACATTTTGCAATTGAGTTTCGTTGAATAACGATTTCTATGATTGCAGTGGTGTCACGTGTGTAATGGTGGCTTGCATTCTACATGCTCGTGTATGTGTGTGTAACTTACCTTAAGTACCACTGAAATTATTCACAATATTTTTATTTTGTTATAATTTTGCCAATAGACTTACTTACATTGGTTTAGTTCATGGAAAATGGGTCGGGTTATTAATAAATGTTATGGGATAGAATTAAAATGCCAACATAAATAGGGTAGGAAGAGAAATAATGTTAAGATAGTATATGGGGCTCATATTTACACAATGTTATTCACATTGTGTGGTGCTATAGAAATATAAATATTAATAAAAATTAAAGTTATTGTTTCGTCCCACTGGGACGCGATAGATAGATAGGTAGTCCGAAACAAAATTGAAAGTTATTGTTTCGCTCCAGTGGGACTATATGTAATAAAAAAGGGGTAATTAGGGAAGGGATAAATGTATCAATCATAATAGATTAGGGGTAATTGTGATTAAAACCATTAAGGGTAAAAGCGGGTATTTTGAAGAGAGTAGGGGTAAGTCACCTTAACACTTTGTGCAGAGAAGGAGTGACGTAACGAGACGTCCGGCGAACGCGGGCCCGAGCGCGGCTGAAACCATTTCGATAATACTCTAATTTCTGATAGATTAAAATACACTAAAAACAAAAAAGTAGAACAGAGTTTCTTTCTATACAATTTAAGTTGAAAATTACGTTTGCAAATGAGACATTACAAATTTAAAGAGAAGTTTCGAAAAAAAATCTTTTTCTGATTGTTGTTGTAAGTAATTTCTTTTGATAGTAAAAAAAAGTTAGTTTCGTGCAAGAAAATAGTAACATTTGAAATGATTCTACAAAAGCATGGTTCTATGAACGTTTGAAGTCACAATGTACTGTTCAATCACAATCCAAAATCGATATGATAATGTGATTCAATTTAGAAGTAAAATGAAAGATTCTATTTATTGTATTGTATCTAAAAAATACTATGAATGAAAATAGTGTTACGATTAAATTTCTAATTTTTTTTATTTCATTTGTCGCACAATTTTAGTCTGTGACATAATTAGCGTAATTTGGAACGCATCGTTTCTGAAGCGGTTGCCAACTCGGCCACCCCTAATTTTGCTATTTTGCCTCGATTTTCTTTATAGAGGACACCGAGCTATTTCCTATTAGTAGAACTGAATGGTTTTGCTATCATTTTTGACTAAATTCAGTCATCCTTTCGGTCCATATTGTTCTTTAATTCGATACAGTTTTTTTTGCTAGTTTTGCCAAAAAGTGGCATATTTTCCGCTGAATTTGGAGTTTTGTCGCTGCAGCGGGCCACACTATTTCATTGAAGATTGTACTTATTGATTTTGTCAAAGGAATCTCCATCTTTCTTTTTACGAGGAATTTTACCTGGAAAGCTGCTGTCGTAGCTAGTGCTTATTTAATTCAATTGTGGTAAGTTCGTTGTGAAAAGTTCGGCCGATTTTATTGTTGATCTCGCACAGTGCCTTGATTAAGTGAAATTCCTCAGATTGGCATAAACAACCCGGTGCCCATTACCCACGCCACGCGGCATCGCGTGTCGTTGCAGCACGCGGCCTCCTAAATACTTATCAAGCCCTCTGGACTAAACCCCAGGTATGCATTTTGCTAGCAGCATCAGCTAACCCTACTTTTTACAAAATATAAAAATAATTTATTTCAAAATTCTTCTAATTTAGTCAATTTTCCTTTTAAATCTTTATAACTCCACATCCAAAAGTTGCCCCTAAATGTACTTTACCTAGAGGAGAAGTATCAGCCTAAACCGTTCAGTGAAACTTCATTTTTCTTCATAAAACATATTTTTTACCCCGTCCTTAGGAACGGTTATAATACATTTTCAATATTAGTCTGTAATTGGAGTATTTTCTCTCAATTGCAGGGGGATTTTGCCTTCCTACATACCTGCTGGATTTTGCTTTCCTACATACCTGCTGGATTTTGCCTTCCTACATACTACTGGACTTTGTCTTCCTACATACTGGATTTTATTTCCTACATACTACGTGGATTAGTTTTCACAATTTTCACCCTTTACTACTGCAACCGGGCGGCTCTGCTCACGGTCCAGCCGGAACGTTTAGAGCGAGCATTTCAAGCCTGGACACATACTTCAAACCCCTGCTCTGTTACCACGGACGGTGGTGGCTCTTGGCCGGTAAACTTAGATAGTTGTTCACCGATGACGCCCAGGCTGCTTTTGTAGTCGGAGGACAGGCGCTTCTGTGTCCTGTGTCGGTGACATCTCCATTGTTAGGTAGGGAAGATTTAAACTCTTATTATTACCGTAGCTACGCCTACGGTTGGCGCCCACATATATATTACCTACATAAAACACACCGTTGACTTCAACTTTAATTTATTAAATCTAATTTGCAATTCATCTCGAGACCTCACTATACCCATCTCTTAAGACTAGTTAAGCCGTAGCACTATTTCTTTTAACTTACTCTAAATTTGTATAATTTGGTTAATCTGATAAAAAGGTTAGGAAAATAAACACAAGTCAGAACGTTGTTTACTTTTTTATTCCAACCTCCCATTAGGGATTTTGTCAGGTTACAGTGGCGCCCAACGTGGGGCTTTTCTCGAGATGGTTGTCATGTCGTTTTAGCTGTGACAAAAATTGCATTTTTTACCCGAATGATATTGTGTGTTTTACATAAATATTACTATTTGAATAAGACGTTCCTACCTTACTTTACCGTGTTACATGTGTGCAATTGCAGTTTATTTTTATAATTGGACGATTATTTTATTTTAAGAAATTGTTTACAAAACATTTTATCTTTTGTAAACTTGAGGTGATTTGCAAAATTGGTGTCATAGTTTATTCAAAGTTACCTAAACAACTTTTAAAATAGCTCTACTACACAACTCACAACTTTTTAACACAAAATACACACAAAATTTTTTTGGTACAGTCGGCCACAAAAGTTACTTTTCATCAAAAATATTTTTTTAATTTTTTTGCGTTTCCATCCATCATGGAGGAATACCCAATTGCGTTTCAAGCGTTACATAAGGATGAGCTGATTCACGAGGTCCGAATTAGGGATGCTGTGCCAGCCGCCGATGTTTCTGCTTTAAGACTTCAAATAAGAACTTTAGCAAAGGAAGTGCCCTCAGACTCAATCGTTTCGTTTGAAGGGAAGGTGTCTGACGAGTTATTAACACTTGAACAAAAGCTTGCGGAGCTTTCAGAACTTTCGAAAGCTTCGGTTAGGCCAAATCTAAAAAACTTAACTCGCATTCAAGCGCTAGCGCATCACTTGTTCCACCGCCTTACGCGTTTAAAACCTGTAACGGAAGCCGATCTGTCCACTCATTCAGAGTTGACGAGTAGTTTAAACAAAATTTTACGAAAACTTGACGATATGTTTGCGGTATTTAAAACCAGTACCGATGTCTACGAAGACTCAGCCCCAACTGTTTCTCCCACTTCTGCGACCCCAATCAAAAGGTATCAAATGGTTTCGTCATTAAATCTAAAATACAATGGCTCATCATGTATACGTGTGTTCTTACAACGGTTGGATGAGTTGTGTGCCTCACGTGGCATATCTGAACAGCTGTTGTTAACGTCTGCAGCGGAATTGTTTGAAGGAGATGTATTATGTTGGTACCGTAGCATACGCTCTGAAGTGACCAGTTGGTCGGAGCTCAAGCAAAGCTTACTGGACGAATACCTACCTTATGACTTTGACCGCCGTCTCATGCAAGAAATTCGTTCGCGTACGCAGGGTCCTAACGAGAACATTGTTGCTTACGTTGCCGTTATGCTGAATTATTTTAGCCGCCTTTCATATGAAGTGTCGGAGAAGGAAAAGTTTGACATCGTTTTCCAAAATATTAGACCTGAGTACTCTGTCCCGCTGTGTACTACCGTTATCACGTCGCTTAAACAACTAAAGGAGTTGTGTAGGATGTTGGAGTGTGGGAAAAACCGTGCGCAGACTTTTGTCGAGCCCCCTAAACCATCCAATGGATGCTTAGCACCTGACTTATCGTGCAAATCTGCTAAGCCCAAGGTCCATGCCGTGGCTTCCGCTGAAGTTAAGTTTTGTGCTCGTTGCCGTGTTGATTCTCATAACCTCTCCGAGTGTACGTCCACCGCCATTGTTTGTTTCCGTTGCGGTAAGCAAGGTTTTACAGCGTTTAAGTGTCCAGTTTGTAAACCTCCCTCACCGATTTCACCTCAAGCAAAATCTAAAAATACAAAAAACTAATTGATCCGAACCCTCGAGATAATTCTGCTAATTTTGATAAAGCCGATTGGCAAAATTATTTAAAACAATTACAATTTTTCTTTTCTTCGTATGGAAGTGTCTCGACGGTTCGTAATTCTCATGATAATCGTCCTTTTCTTCGTGTTGAGGTTCTTAACCACACTTTGCGTGGTCTATTGGATTCTGGTGCTACCATATCCATTCTGGGAACCGATGCATGTAATTTGTTATTGAAGGCGGGAGCTACCCTTCATCGCAGTGATGATCTTACCCACATTGTTTCTGCGACGAATTCCCGTGCTCCAGTTGTAGGTTTTTTTATGATGCCAATCACATTTGATAATCTTACCCGTATTATTAAACTGTATGTGGTGCCAGACGTATCCCCATCCCTTGTTTTAGGTGTAGATTTTTGGAGAGCGTTTGATCTTGCTCCAAGAATCTTCAATAATAAAGATTTTTTCGATAATGTCTTGGATACACCTGTTGTGTCAGGAATTAGTCAACCGTCAAGAAAGGATAATGCGGTCCCTGTCGCGCTTTCGCGTGCAGTCCCCTTTCATGTCGTGGATCTTTCCCCTGACCCCGTTCCCCGCGACTTTTGGTTTGACCGATTATTGGCCAAGTGTTCTAGATCTTCTAAAGCTTGTCCAAATTATTCTATTATTGACGGTAAGTTGTGTAGATATTCCAAAAATAAATTTGGTTGGTCAAGTGAGTTTGACTGGAAGGAAGTTGTTCCTTCATACAAGCGTTCCGAAATTCTTGAGTTTTTTCATTGTAGGGATACGGCACCACATTTCGGTATTTTTAAAACTTTTAAGCAAGTTTCCTTGCGTTATTTTTGGCCGAAGATGTATCAGGACGTGATTAACTTTGTTAATGCGTGCGATACTTGTTCGGCTTATAAGCATTCACGAGAGCTACCTAAAGGTCTCATGAGAGATCCGAAAGTTCGCTCTCATCCTTTACAAACCATAAACGTTGATCTTGTCGGTCCGCGATCTAGATCAGGTTTCACCTTTTTGTTAGTAGTCGTCTGTTGTTTCTCCAAATATTGCTTGCTGTTTCCCCTTCGGAGAGCAGTTGGCAAGTCCCAATGTTTGGAGACTGGTGTGTTTCTGGCCCATGGTGTGCCGCGTACAGTGGTTGCGGATAGTAACACGCAATTCACTGGTAGTGAGCTCCAATCCATGTTTCAGAAATACGATATTCCTCAAATACATTTTACCCCTCGCTATTGTCCGCCGGTCGATACCGTCGTAAGATAGGTTTTTCTCTTTTATTTTTAGTGGGCCTTTAGTGGGTTCGATTTTTGAAGTTGTCTGTTTTACCCTCAACCCCATGGTTGAGATACCTTTTTGCATTGCGGTTTCCCCCGTCTGCTATTTCGTTTTTCATGTTTACCCCATGGAAAATTCGTTTTTTTCTCAGCCATGGACTGAGCCCCCATGGTTGAGTAAATGTTTTGTAAGTTTTTTCCTCAACTGTTGATTGGTCCCCACGGTTGAGTAAATTTTTGTTGTAAGTTTCACCTTATTTTTGTAACTTGTTTGTTTTCTCTTTTTCACTGTGGTCTGGTCAACCATTGCCGACGCCCGGACGGGAGAGGTTATACTTGGTTTGGAACATCAGGTCCTGGCAGATGGATTTTTAGGTTTCGATTGCTTGGTAAGAAAGATTGCCGACGCCCGGACGGGAGAGGTTATACTTGGTTTGGAACATCAGGTCCTGGCAGATGGATACATTTTTTTGGTTTAGATTGCTTTGAAAGAAAGATTGCCGACGCCCGGACGGGAGAGGTTTTACTTGGTATGTTTTATCAGGTCCTGGCAGATGGATACATTTCTGGTTTGGTTTGCTTAGAAGAAAGTTACCCCATGCATATCATTTGGTATGTGTTGGCCGAAGCTCGGACAGGAGAGTTTTTTTTGGTTTGTATCATCAGGTTCCTAGCGGTTGGATACATTTTTATGGATTGGATTGCTTTGTCAGATAGGTTATAAACTAATTCTAGTTATTTTGTATCATATTGTATATTTTGGTAAACTTAGTTACTTTGTAAATTTTTGTTCGTCTTCAGTTTATGTTGTCGACTGTACCTTTATGCTTGACCTACATAATTTTATGGTTTGACTTTTCGGTCTTGGGCTTTTCAAGCAAAGAAAAGCAAAGAGGAGCGGTGGAAGTAACTCCTTCACAAAAATAAGCCTATGCTAGGGCGGTTCTTTGGAAACCCTTACAAAAAGCCTTATTCCAAATGCTTGTCAAAATTTTGTTTGTTTTTTTTTGTTGTACAGTTTGTGTTCCAGTGTTCGAGTGCTGCGCGCTAATAGCGAAGTATCTCCCATAGCTGTGTTGTTTGTTCAGTTTGTGTTCCAGTGTTCGAGTGCGACGCGCTGATAGCGAAGTATCTCACATAGCTGTGTTGCTATGTTGTACATTACCTACCTACTACTTACCTACCTTTTTCCTAGGTGCTTTCTGTACCTAATATTAATATTAAATTGTGGTATTTTTGTACTTTAGGGTTTAATCCCCGGTATTATATTTTTGCAATAAGTAGTATTTACGTACTATTTACTTTTCATTTTATAAGCATGTTAGATGTTGAATTTCTGACTTGTTGTTTTTGGATTTGAGTAATTTCAGATTTTTTATTTTTTTTCTCTCAAGCACTCCGTTCCATGCTGTAAAAGCTGGAGGACCAGCTTGAATTTTGCGGTTTTGGTCGCAAAATTCCTCTAAGTGGGGGGGTCATTGTTACGATTAAATTTCTAATTTTTTTTATTTCATTTGTCGCACAATTTTAGTCTGTGACATAATTAGCGTAATTTGGAACGCATCGTTTCTGAAGCGGTTGCCAACTCGGCCACCCCTAATTTTGCTATTTTGCCTCGATTTTCTTTATAGAGGACACCGAGCTATTTCCTATTAGTAGAACTGAATGGTTTTGCTATCATTTTTGACTAAATTCAGTCATCCTTTCGGTCCATATTGTTCTTTAATTCGATACAGTTTTTTTTGCTAGTTTTGCCAAAAAGTGGCATATTTTCCGCTGAATTTGGAGTTTTGTCGCTGCAGCGGGCCACACTATTTCATTGAAGATTGTACTTATTGATTTTGTCAAAGGAATCTCCATCTTTCTTTTTACGAGGAATTTTACCTGGAAAGCTGCTGTCGTAGCTAGTGCTTATTTAATTCAATTGTGGTAAGTTCGTTGTGAAAAGTTCGGCCGATTTTATTGTTGATCTCGCACAGTGCCTTGATTAAGTGAAATTCCTCAGATTGGCATAAACAACCCGGTGCCCATTACCCACGCCACGCGGCATCGCGTGTCGTTGCAGCACGCGGCCTCCTAAATACTTATCAAGCCCTCTGGACTAAACCCCAGGTATGCATTTTGCTAGCAGCATCAGCTAACCCTACTTTTTACAAAATATAAAAATAATTTATTTCAAAATTCTTCTAATTTAGTCAATTTTCCTTTTAAATCTTTATAACTCCACATCCAAAAGTTGCCCCTAAATGTACTTTACCTAGAGGAGAAGTATCAGCCTAAACCGTTCAGTGAAACTTCATTTTTCTTCATAAAACATATTTTTTACCCCGTCCTTAGGAACGGTTATAATACATTTTCAATATTAGTCTGTAATTGGAGTATTTTCTCTCAATTGCAGGGGGATTTTGCCTTCCTACATACCTGCTGGATTTTGCTTTCCTACATACCTGCTGGATTTTGCCTTCCTACATACTACTGGACTTTGTCTTCCTACATACTGGATTTTATTTCCTACATACTACGTGGATTAGTTTTCACAATTTTCACCCTTTACTACTGCAACCGGGCGGCTCTGCTCACGGTCCAGCCGGAACGTTTAGAGCGAGCATTTCAAGCCTGGACACATACTTCAAACCCCTGCTCTGTTACCACGGACGGTGGTGGCTCTTGGCCGGTAAACTTAGATAGTTGTTCACCGATGACGCCCAGGCTGCTTTTGTAGTCGGAGGACAGGCGCTTCTGTGTCCTGTGTCGGTGACATCTCCATTGTTAGGTAGGGAAGATTTAAACTCTTATTATTACCGTAGCTACGCCTACGGTTGGCGCCCACATATATATTACCTACATAAAACACACCGTTGACTTCAACTTTAATTTATTAAATCTAATTTGCAATTCATCTCGAGACCTCACTATACCCATCTCTTAAGACTAGTTAAGCCGTAGCACTATTTCTTTTAACTTACTCTAAATTTGTATAATTTGGTTAATCTGATAAAAAGGTTAGGAAAATAAACACAAGTCAGAACGTTGTTTACTTTTTTATTCCAACCTCCCATTAGGGATTTTGTCAGGTTACAATAGATACATCTGAAAAGTAAAAATATTGAATAAGTAGTATTTTAATACTTAACATAGTTCACATTTCTTTAGCATGCATTTACTAAATATCCATCCACTCTAAAATATTCTACTAAATATCCATCCACTCTAAAATATCAATACAATATTGCTTTCACATGATTTATATAAACATTATAGATTTTAGTTATAAGTAGGTATCTCATGGACTCTGCATTATTTCACGTCCATATTGCTACACCCTTGTAGTAAGATGAACATGAAATAATGTTGTATGTAAGATCATTAAGACAAGTACCAATAGATAGATATAATATTCTTTATTGTACTCCACTTATATTGTAATACTCACATCGTATACGGATCTGGTCATGGCGGGGTGTTCGTATCTCTCGTCGCTGTCAGGGGACGCCAGTACCCGTCGCCCAGGGGACACCTCCGACTGACACAAACAATTATATTCAATAAATAATTTATAATTATTTATGGATATATCACAAAACACCCTCTAGTCCCAAACTAAGCAAAGCTTGTACTATGGGAATCTATAGTAAACAGCCCTTTTGTATCCAGGGGCTATAATTATAAACGCTGAATAGTTAAACAGTTGGATATAGCTCTGTCACTGTTTGACAATAATGACATTATCTGTTTGTAAAATAACGCAATAATTTTGATCTGCAGAAGCTGGATGGAACCCAAAACCTCTTTACGTGAACTAATATAAACCGAAAGCCTATCACGTTCATTGTTAACATAATAATCATGTCGAACTAAACAAACCAATGTGATACCTACAAGCACTTCATAAGAACCAGTGTGGTGATCAGTTAGTAAAGCACTTACCTGCATTTGTGTGGCATCTGCAGACGTCGCGTCGAGTGCGGGTTCGAGTCCCGGTTCCGAGCCGTCACTGCCCTACATGCACGCATACATACGGGGTTAACACGGTTAGTAACATGTACTTGAATTACCCTTATAGTCGTAGAGACTGAACTGTGCCCTAAGGCGGGACCTAAGGGACGGTTTTTTGCACACTAGAACCTGGGATAGAATAGAAGCAAGTTTCCTCACAACGATTTCTTTCACCGTTGAGAGAATAAAGCACACATAAAACATTCGGTATATCAGTTAGATGTATTGATTAAATAAATGAAATACATATAAAAGCACACACAAAAATCAGACACACACAGTTATAATTATCAGCGATTACAAAAGAAAACATCCAACAGTCAAACTTACACTTAGACACAAAAAACATAATTGGTATCGATTCTTCTCAAGTAACCTAATTTGACAGCTCTAAAAATGATGCCGTCTCTTTCTCATAAACTAAAACGACATGATCGGCTATAATTTTGCTGTCAAATTAGGTTAGTTTAGAAAAATGCAATAAGAGAATTGGTACCATAATCACACTTAAAGTTAGTTGTAGGGTTCGAACCCGCGACCTACAGCGCTGTTTGTTAGTAAGGTGTTACCTCATGCGCGGTGTGCTGGTAGTTGTCTCGGTCGGGGCTCGAGTCGCACGAGCGCACGCGACGGTACGGACCGATACTTTCCTGCTAGAGTACACACACACTGAGCACAACAATTATAGTTATTGTAAACTAAATTATGCAAATTACACTTATAAGTAGTTAAATACATTATTAGAATAATACAAAACTATGACATTTCTGACGTTATATTTTATGTAAATAAATAATGAACCGTTTGACATAAGTACAAGCACATGTGTTTATGCGTTTCATCCATGGACGTATTATCGGGACGTGAAACGCTCAAAAAACCTAATACAATCACAGTCGACCAATTTTTGTGGGGCGAGGGAGGAAGGGTCTATTTCTGCTTCTTTTCCGCATATAGCGTTGTCACTGTCTAACAGTTACTTCTGATTTATACTAGTGCTTGATGCAGTCGATGAAATTTTATCGATAAAAATGAATGAATGATGGAAAATATCGAAGTACGAATTTTATTTTGAAATTAGAATGTTGATGCTTGATTTGGTTTTATTTAGTTAACACCTACTGATAATATACGATTTCATTAAAAATTCTATTATTTAACATTTTGAAATACAGTCAGCTTCCACTAAAGGAGATAGGTACCTACTTTTTGATGTCTTACCTTACCTACCTGCTAATGCCTACTCGTGGTTAGTAAGCTCCTATAATTATTATACCTACCTATCAGAATGAGGTGGCGGGACGAGCTTGACTCTCACCTTAGCTCGTGGCCTGTCACTGCGTTAAGTCGCGAAGAGTGGAAAGAGGGAAGTGAGGCCTTTGCCCTGCAGTGGGACGATAATGGCTAAATAATAATTGACCGATTGCTTCGCTTGCTTCGCTTGCGAAGCGTCTCAGTTTCGAGATTGGCCAAAAATGCGTTTGTCCGGATGTCTGTCTGTTCTCCTCTACAGGTCGCATTTTCAACCGATCTGGATGAAACTTGGTACACAAGTTATATAACTTATTAGAATTTTTTTTATCGTCGGGGATTTAATCTATTAGTCGACAGCAGATAAATACACCTAACCTACTTATAATACCTAACCTACCTACGCGTAGTACCTACGTACCTAGTAGGGTAAAAATACATTAATAGTGTGAACTGTGGATATCCTCGTATTCTACGAGAATACCCAATAGGAAGATAGGAATACGGTACAATATGTATAATAATCTAGCGAGACACGAACTTTTTTGGCCTGATGATGATGATGATGACACACCTAGTACTATAATTGTATGACTGTAATACCAAGTGTTACACGTACCGTGTATCGAATTGTATGTGTAGGTACGTATTGTCAGTTCCGTTGAAATAATCTTTGTTCATTCACCAGACTAACTCAATGCCACCATAATTATTGCTGCTTATGCAGGTACCTATATAATTTAGTCAAAAATTAACAAGAGGTTAAAATAAAACCAAGACAACACTTAAAATCACTTCAATTATATTCTTCGAAATGTACACCACATATTCGGGTATTTTTTGATGGGATCCAGGTCTGCTGTCTGCGGACTGCTTTCACCCACTCTCTTTTCCTTAGCGGATCAGTTGGGAATCTGAAAGTGTGTCTGTTCGTTCATTCACTAACATCGATAATTTTCATCGATAGTTTCAAGCCCTAATGAACAATGATTGTAATGAACGGATGAAAAATGACCGGTATAATCCGACTTGTTTCGGTATGCCACAATTATGGCTACATTGAACTAAAAAAATAGTACCTACTTAAAATGGCGTAATATTTGCAAAAATCAAAACACATTTAATTGTTTTTGTGAAAAAATAGTCGCTTTTATAGGATAAAATTATACTCACGGGTGATATGAAACATTAACTGTTCGGTCACTGTAGTTTTTACAAAACAAAACGGCGCACTTCGTCATATTTTTATGTTATGTTTTCGTCAAGAGCTACGGTCATACTGACAAGGAAGTTCGAGCGAAAAGTCATAAAGGCTCATATCGTGGCAGCGGGGGTAAAGGCGAGAACGGGCTCGTAACGTGTCCCGAGGATAATACGTCCATGGTTTCATCCCACAGTCCCACTGCTGGGACGAATCGAAATTCAAAGCGTTATTTTAATAATTTGCGTGTTATATTTTTGTCGACCTAACCGAATCGGCTCGTTCCAGGTTTCCCCTGCGTGAGTCCCCTGCGTCTGCCGGCAGGGGAAAACTGGAATAAAATTCCAGAAATCCGTATACGAGTATTTAGTGTTTTATATTAGTGTGTTAGTGTTCGTTACCTGCGGATAGCCCTCGTCGTCGGAGTCGGGGATGTGGTGCCCGCGGCGCGCCGCCTCCGCCGCCTCCTCCGCGCCCACCGGCACGTTGTCCAACTTCTCCAGGTTCGGCAAGTTGCGGAGCACTGTCAGCCGATACCTACATCAATTAACAAACCTCTTTTCTAAATAACATATTTTACCTTTATCACAGAGGTGCGAATGTTACGATGGATGTGTGGGGTTACGAGGTTGGATAAAATAAGGAATGAGTATATCAGGGGAATTTTGAAAGTGACGCCTATTATTGAAAAGGTGAGGAGGGGTAGATTAGCATGGTATGGACACGTAATGAGGAGGGATGAAAGTCATATTACGAAAAGAGTTATGAATATGAGTGTGGCTGGGTATGCAAGTAGAGGAAGGCCGAAGAAGAAGTGGTTGGATTGTGTGAAAGAGGATATGAATGTGAGAGGAGTAGATTCAGAGTTGACGAATGATAGGAGTGAGTGGAAGAAGAAAACATGTTGTGCCAACCCCACCTAGCGTGGGAAAGGGCAGGGAAATGATGATGACCTTTGTCACCGAGGATTCATCATTTTATTACGAACGCCAAAAACTTATCAAAAACTTCAACTTTATTACCGTTCGTCCCACTGAGATGTTGGTGGGACAAACAGGAATAAAACGATACTTTTTTGCATTCCCGTTCGTCCCGCCAATGGGACGAAACGAAGCCCAGTGGGACGACGAACGGGAATGAACGAAAATTGAACACTTGAAGTGTAGTATTTTTGTGTGATGCGTATTGATTATAAGTAGTGATTTCTTCAGAGTATATTTCAGGATAACTGTACTAGTGAGAGATAAGTCAATATAAACAGCTTCGAGAAATTTGATAGCAAAGTGCCGAACAAACTTGACAAACCCAACAGCTAAGTTAAAATAGTTTTGCGCTGTAGAGTTAGATACTTACTCTGGATGTTGTGTGCAGGGGTTCTCCTCCAGCCAGAGACTGGTGAGGTCCGGCAGATGGCGCAGATGTCGTATTTCCGCAAGAGATCGGATCTCGTTTTTCCTCACGTAGAGTTCTCTGAGTCGACGGCAGCCTGCGAAGTCGCCCAGTGTCCTGATTTTGTTTATACTGAAAATTGAGAGAATTTATTATCATTATTAGATAATGTAGCTCGTAGCTGAAAAAGTGAATATTAATCACAGAATGTGTTTAAGTTTTGAGAAGAGATGGCCTTGATATAAGAAAAAGTGATAAGTACCTCATAGAACACCTCCACTGAAAACGTGCTCTCTGGAGCATCGCACTTTGTGAAATATCAAAACTGTCTCGATAATATGATAATATGATTCCAGTTTTAATGACTCTGATTAATTGATCTCCAAATAATTTTGAGTATATAAGATACTAGTTAAGTACGTAGAGATCTGTCTAGTTTACTGCTTGCTCATTCAGCCGAAAATATTTTGATTTACCTGGTTACCTATTTGTCTACGTTTGTGGTTCTGAAGTAGGTATTTTTTGTCTATGTAACGACAGAAGACATCGCGATAGTTCAGCGCTCGGCACAGTCGACACTCGACACGCATAACGCAACGTAAATTACTTACTGCGGCTCTAACAATCATTCCGTCCTAATAACCAGTCATTTACTACGCATGTAGTGAGCAGATGTTAACGTGGCACACTGGTACTAGTAATTCATCTTAGAGAGGCAAAGGAGTAAAGTAATACTAAGATTTGTGAGGTATACATAGAAAATTATCAAAATGCCTGTAAACTGAACTGCAACATAATTTTAATTACACCTTATACAGCCAAAATAGCTACTTCAAATAATGAAATTGCATAAATCCGCTCTTGTATTGGGATTCCATTTTGTCTTTAAGTAACTGAAATCAGTCTTAATTTTAATGATTCAGGATTTTCGCTGATATCGACGACGCCGTCGACGCGTTTAATGTGCCAGACTAGCAGCTAGCAATTGAAGTAACATGTTGGTGATACCACAATTAAAATGCGTTCCGAGACAACGCACAGCGATAAAACCAGTGCAACAAATACATACCATTACCACGTACCTTAATAATTAACACGCAGTAACTAATTAATACTAACATGTATAAAAAAAATCATTCTCGTTAGTCCTGCTGGGATGAAACAAAAATTGACGAATTTTCTTACTGTCTTTTCAATCACTACAGCAATTCCGACGGGAACAAAACATGTGATTGTAATTTTTAGATCAAGTAGCTATTCATGTTTTTGAATAATACTCTGAGTAAAGTTTGGACGTGTCTCAGACTATCCCTCTATTGGACTCAAGGGTCCAAGCTGATATTTGAGTCTCAGAGGATAGTCGCGAGCCTTTTTGAAAATAGAATAGTAGATCAGCGCACGTGCACATATCTGTCGGATTCGCGTTTGGGCAATATGGCCACGCTCTGATTGGCTGAGACCTTGCGGCACTGCCTTACTTATAATAACTTTTTAATGGACTTCTGATGGTTATTTAAATCGGTTTTCTAAAGATCCGATAGCTAAAATAGCTGTTAATTTGAAATGACTAGAGATTATGAATAAAAAAACAAAACAAAGCTACAAAGCTCGTGATCTCAAGGTCACGGGTATGAACCTGGTCGTGAACCAAAGAATGTTTCAACAACAATACAAACAGGAGTCAACCATCCGAGGCTTGAGTGACTTTGAATAGTGTGAAACTCAGTTGATAATATCGTACATAATCCAGAACTTTTTTCTTTCGCTTAGAAAGTTCCGCACTAATCGACCATGACTTTGTGGATCGATTCGAGTAGGCTTAGAAGATGGTATAGCTGGTACAAGCATACTCCATCTGCACATGTCTCAGGCACTGCAGCGTTCCGTAAATAGGGGGCTAGTGTTTGCACACTTGAAGCTCACCTCAGTGCCAGCACCTCGACGTTGGGCATCCTCCGTAGAAGTGTCACGTCACCCAGTTCTGCACCCCTGCGAACAACACATACATATTGAAAATCTACATTAAGACAAGTAGTTTTGATTACTGTGTACCGTAAAGATATCTTTGAACTCAAGATTGTACAGTACTAAGACATTTATTTTAGACTAGCTGATACCCGCGACTGCGTACGCGTGCGAAACTTTCCGCCAAAATATCTGTCAACCAGCATACAATGAACCTCGCAGCAAATGCTTTTGGTTTAGAAAGTTCAAGCTGTATCTATGTTTCAATCCGGAAAAGGGCTTCTGAATGGTATAAGTTTCGTTAAAATTGGTCCAGTAGGCGTTTTTTTGTAACTTTAAACTTTTATAATAAATATATTATATTATTTTATTTTTTATATATAGTAAGATTTTATAATATTTGACAATTGAGTTTGTATGATGTATCCCATAGCGTAACTTAACTTGCTAATATTATTGATGTATTAGTCAAACATAAACGAAACAATGCAAGGTCGTTCGTCTCGACAATAATTGCCAGTAACGACACACACCGCCCGCCGGTAACTGAAATTCGATGCGCGTGCGCCGGCACCGCGCAAACCACTACATCATTACAGACTACACCTGCGTGACATTGACAGACAGTCAAACAGACACACATCATCCCATAGACCTCCCCATTGATTAGCACGAATTCGTATTGCATCGAGTTGATTAATATTTTTGTAAATTTTTTAATCCTATTAATATTATAAACGCGAAAGTTTGTGAAGCATGTATGTATGTATGTATGTATGGTTCCTCTTTCAAACTACTGATCCGATTTAAATGAAACTTGGAATATATATTGTCCGTGACCTGGATCAACACATAGGCTACTTTTTAACCCGAAAAATCAACGGGATCCAACGGGACGCGAACAAAGCCGCGGGCGGAAGCTAGTACGTCTTAATAAAAGTTAGTAAGCCTGCTGTTTCTAAGTTCACTGGGACATCGATTACGTATTAGGTACATCACAATCACTTCTTTGTGGCGAATCGTATCCTTTGTTTGATTACTTCCTGGAGGCACGTTATTCTTTCAAACACCGTGCTACTTATAGATAGATAGATAGAAAATTCTTTATTGCACAACTTAAAAGTAGTGTATACAGGCGAACTTAATGCTAAAATAGCATTCTCTACCAGCTAACCTTTGGGTAGTGAGGATAACAGTCATAGGTACCTATACAAACTCAAGGGTTTACATTGTTAGATACTACTGGTGCCAGATGTTCTGCCGCAAAGCAGTAGGCAGTGTCTATAAGGAAGGATACTATACGTACTCCAAGTATAATCAAAGTCAAAGTCAAAGTCAAAGTCAAAGTCAAAAATCTTTTATTCAATAAAATCTCACTGATCACTTTGAATCGTCATTACGTTTTGTATGATTAGGTATGATTACATTTTTTTTTATTGGATGAGTTGGAGCTAGTTCGTCCCAAGCTTGTTTGTCTTCTAAATAATCAGATATTTTATAGTATGCTTTTAAAAGAAGTCTCTGTTTTATTACGTTTTTGAACTTGCCAATCGACAACTGAGACACATCACTTGGGATTTTGTTAAAGAAGCGTTAATACCTCTAGGACTTATAGTTTAGGCTGTGCGTTGATTGTCAGTCAGCTTCAAAAGAGTTTTATATATTTAGTACGCAATTACACAGGCGGCAGATGTTCATTTTCCATCTATTCTTGTGGTTAAAACTAATATTTATTTAGACATTGACATTTTAAAACATCCATATTGTGTGGGCGGCGGCGGCCACGTACCTACCTACAGACATGACTTATGAAATTATGTGACATGCATCGATTTGAATGAACGTAATATACTGAATAGATGAATAGTATCCACGAATCATTTGCATAATATTTTAATGTTTTTATACTCAATGCATTATGTTATAGGTGGAAATATCGAAGGACAATGAACTTAGGTAGGTACCTATACTGGTTTGATCGATTGGATGTTTTTGGCCGCATCGGTTGAACCAATTTAGATGATTATTTTCGATATTTTGCGCAGAACCTAAACGAAGTAAAGCCGGTCAAGTATAAATAGGACATAGTTTATTCCCTGCGGAAGAAACCAGCGGTTTAAAATCATGAAATTATAATGCCTGAGACGTATAAAATACAAGCGAAACTGCATACACAAAATGAACCAGCCACTGTTGTATATTATTCCGCTTCGTCCTTCTGTTGGGACGAATAGAAATTAAAAACATTATTCCCGTCCATCCCATTGAGATTTGTTAAAATTTTCTGTTCACCCCAATTTCAAAATACGTCAATAAACATAAGTAATAAAGTAAGTAAGTAAGTAAGTAAATAAGAAATAAGTAAATAAACATAATAAACGAAAATATAAATGCAAAAGACCATAGACCACTTGAATAATTTAAGCTGTCAATATTAATCAAGTCCATAGAGATGTCAGTCTTACATAATATGCACTGTACATAATACTTACATACAAAGGTAAAAAAGGTATTAAATAAAATAACTTTCGATTTCTAATCTCGACTGGTTCTTTTGTAAACAGTAACTTTCTTTGCTTTATATGTTGTCGCTTCAATGCCATACAGCATAAGTACGAAAGATTTAAATTTCTAGATAAACGCGTTTTGACCAATGTTATTCAATCTATTGCATATTAATTAGTTTTCCAGCGTATTTTCTGTAAAAGATTCCATTGATTTCAAATCGATGGTTTTGATTGAATCTATTGAAAACCATTATGACACATTTTGTAATACCTAGTAAGTCTAGTTTTACTATCTAGATTACCTACCTCTCATACTAATACATACCTTTTAAGGTGTGTGTGTCAAATTAATAAAGTAAATACCAACTCGAGCCCACTCATATGCATAGTGGGCTCGTTGGGAATTTTTCCCATCTGGCCCACCAATGGGCCAGCCGCGCCGGTGGGCTCGATGGGAATAACCCAACATTACCAACAACATATTTTTTGCTCATTAAACAAGGTATACGATGAAGGCGGTGCTTTATCCTTCAAATTAGTAAAAACTTACCGGAAAATAATACCAATTACTAAAGATAGCTAGGAATAGATAACAGACGCATCTTTTTCCTTTGTTTAACATAATATTATCAGTCAAACCATAAACAAGCCAGCTTATATACAAACACTAGGGTCGTTCACCCTGGGGCGTGTCGACTCGTAACATCACCAGTTCAGAGCACCCTGTACACAATCAATAGAAAAGAAAGAGCTTATGACATTATCGTAGGGCTCAAATTGCTCTGGCAAGTTTAAGTTGTGTTACGCGTTCTTGGGGATAGATGTACGCAAAATGAATGAGTGAGTGGACTTCAAATTTTGTAACGCAATAGCATTTTACTATGCATGCAACCATTAAGTGGGCTTATTGTTTACTAGCTTCCACCAGCGACTTTGTTTGCGTCCCGTTGGATCCCATTGATTTTCCGGGATAAAAAGTAGTCTATGTGTTAATCCAGGTCACGGACAATATATATTCCAAGTTTCATCCAAATCGGATCAGTAGTTTTTGCGTGAAAGAGGAACAAACATAGGTACATACATTCTTACAAACTTTAGGAGTAGGAAGTAGGATTCTATCTCATTAACAAGCGTTCGACAAAGCAAGCCGAGTCACTTTAAGGCTTTGTTTCCACCAGAAACTTAAAGACTTAGAAAAAGGTTAGAAAAAAAAAAAAAAAAAAGGTGACGACACAAGCAAATGCTCTACGCATATACAGAGCACGCGCACCGAATACGTATTACGTAGTAGGTACATGACATAAGAAGAAAAATCAATATACCGTAAAACGAGGCGACTTTCAAATTACGGGGCGTCTTTGATGATAGGTATCGGTTCTAGAAACAACCCTAAAAGAGTCTAATATGTAAATGACAAGAAAATAAACTTATAACGATAAGGTAAGGACAAAGAAATGATATACAGGAACTAAAGTAGATATCATGTATTGTGACTAGAAAAGCTTGAACTCGTCAAAAGAGCTTTATAAACTATGAAATAGGATTAAAACTTCCATACGCTATATCCAACCAAAGTGGTGGTAATGTCGTGACTCTTGGAACATCGCTCGTCTAAGGAAAATGATGCTAAATGCCTTTAGAAATACAGTCGAGATTGGCACAGCTGATGATGTCGTGTCAAGCGTGACTGGAGCTTGTAGGCAGGTGATTTGACAACCACACCTTGATTTAAGGAGTTCGAAACGGTGAGGCTTATTTCATAAAAGTACCTACCTACTTAGTTCGAAACTTTGTCGCTTTCTGTGGCTCAAACTTCAAAGAAAGTTGGTGTTGTTACAACTTTCTGTCATTTCGTTAGTGTCTGACACTTACTAAATACTCGAGGTAAAGAAATGAAAAGTCAATTTTAAAACTAGCATTTAATGTAACTTTCTCATTTCTTTTGCTTGTATGAATATTAACATTGTCTAGATTGCCTCGTTGTTAGAAATTATATGTTCTGTACCAGCGATGTTATTTACATAATTCTGACAAACAAACGATTCTTATCTTATCATTCAGTGTTTGGTAAGCGACTCGGGTGAAATATCCTAATTAGTTAAAATAAAATAAATAAATAAAAGTTTTATTGAGGACAGGTACAACTTACAGTTACGTATGGACTGGCAAAAGTCCTGCAAACGGCGGACTTAAAGTTACTTAAAGAATTAAGTATTAATGTCGCGTTTAGAGACGTTATCTAAATTAGGCGGTGTCTCTGGGCCTGGTTATTACGTTACTCATAAATTTGGTTTGTTAATACAGACACAGACACTGAAACTTCTTCACTTCATCAATATTTTCTGTGTGGGAATGAAACCCACAGCGCTGATGGCAGAGTACGAACCACAGAACACATATACGGTACAAACTGAGCTGTGACGGATGTCAAGGAACTAGTAACACTTTAAACCGTGGTGGTGCATCGCATAACTCTCAGGTGTATGAAGCAAGCTTTATTGCACAAAGAAATGCGAATTCCAAGTTCACATTTACAGTTATTTCAAACAATGAAGTAATGAAGGGTGGGAACGCAATAATCCGTAGAAAACGAAATAATTGCTCAGTACAGTACAATACCAACCTGTGTTTACGAAGCATAGCTACGAAATCGTAACTAAAAATGTTGAAAACACTAGATAGATAGATGAACACTTTATTGTACACAAAGAGAAATTACATAAGTACAGGAAATAACATAAAACAGACAGTACAATGGGCGGCCTTATTGCTAAAAGCGACCTCTTCCAGACAACCTTTGGATGGACAGGAAGTACGAAATCACAAGACGGTGGTGTACAAAATGTTAAACCCAATAAAATTAAAGTAATTGTAATTGTTGAAAATGTACTAACCCAAGAAGATTGGTCATCTATCATTCGAATAACATACCCTTGACAAAGTCTACGATTGACGTCAGAACAGAATCAAACGAATACTTTCCAACTATAAGTAGTTGTACCTTGAAGTTTTCCAACTACTTAGATCGAAGTTTTAAAAGCTTTGCATGAATGACGAAGCATTTCTTATCGTCAATCGATACAATAATATAACATAGTTTTCTGATTAATGTTTTATAGTCGCATAGTTCTTTGTTAATGTACCTATTTTTGTGTGTTAATTCGTCCAAGATTCAAGATTTTTGGTATAAGCTGGCTTACGTCTGTGTCTTCGCACTCGTGTACATGCTTTCTAGTTCGAGGATTATGGATTCCCAAAACAATGTGTCATATCGATTTAGCTTTATCAGCGTAAGTACTTTTGTACACAAAAAATCAAACAATTCAATAAAACTCGAAGATTGTGAGGACACGGGCGAGCCCACAAAACACAATGAAGTCACTGACAATGGTGAGTGACTAAGAAAGAACTCAACACAAACGAAATGACATAGTTTATCGTCATTAGTCATTACCAACTTGCAAAAGCCCAACAATAGCTCCAATTTGGATCAAAGTTCAAGCAACAATCAGTTTTCTAAAACGAAATCTGCCTACGAAGAACAGCATTGCTTGGCAATTGGCATAGTTCCATCCGGGCAACGACCCGAACCAAGTAATCACGAACAATGATTTCGCGGTAACCACGACGGAAGACATTGTGACAGTAACATGCCAGAGGCCCTTTAAAACCCGGATACACTAGGGAACATTTTGTCCCGCAACATGACGCGCAACACTAAATATAGGTGACGCTGCAACGTTGCATAGTGCCCGCAACATGCCCCGCAACATTGTACGTGACACGGGACATGTTGCTTGCTGCCGCTTCGAGAGCGAAAACACTGAAACTTTCTATAAACACTGACTAGTGTGGCCAACACAATGTTCCGCGACATTTACTTCGGCATGTTCTACGTTGTTGCTGAGGAACATGTTCCGCAACATGTTGCTCCATTTGCCCCCTAGTGTATCCAAGGCTTTATCCTCAATTGAGTAATTCACTGGTAAGTAAGGTACCTCTAGCTAAAATGTAACTTGCACTGAATATACGCAAAACACACGCTTGAATCTAACATTTCTATGAATATCGTTTGATTGGAATCGCAAAGATCTGTAAAAAGTGGAGTTACTAACCGAAAAAAGGAAGTTTTACTTTAGGGGAAGAAATGGAATAAAAATAGTTAATTCTGAAAAAGAAAATAATGTAAATGGATCAAAACAAGCATATTTTTTGGTTAGTCTTAACATAGAACATGCCAAACACACGATTTTGGGTTGGAACTCTAACGAATTGGAATCTAAAATATATTTAGCAGCACGCATTACACCTACGCGGTCTAATGTAGTGGAAACTAAAAATATTTAGCACACATTTCCAAATATTAGTCACACAATGCCATCGAAATAGATTCAGCAATTGTTACGAAGTCGGAATTAGGTCAGCAATGACACGGCAATGGCCGAGCAAACATTAGCACCAGTATAACAACTGAGAGATTCTCATGTTTCTTCTGATGTTGCAGATTGCAGATACAAGGTTTTGTTGCAAAAAAACTAAGTTTCCACCTGACATAGCAGTTTAATGGGCGAATACTCAAACGCCACTCAATTTAAGTCACGCTTAAATTATTGCCATCTCTTACAAATGAGTAATGTCAAACAGAGGCAGAGCTCCGCTTAAAAATTTAAGTGGTGCTCAAATTTTGAATGACATTTGAGTATTTCAGCCTAAGTTGCTCTTCTTTCAGTAATTTCCAAGAGTTTCAAGGTTCAAAATAGTTTAGAGATTATGTTTGTCACGGAAGAACAGGGCAGAATTGAAAATGCCTAGAATCGAGCTGAAAAACACCCTGAAAACCAGCGCAATATGAGACGCGCTAGGTACTTGGTGCAATAATGACCATGCCTCGTCGAAAATACGATTTCAAGCTGCGAGCTTATACGAAATTTAATATTAACACGTAATTGGAACAGAAAGCGCCCCAGAATGCAGTTTAAAAAGCAAGGACACAGTACACCCTTGAGGTGTACCCCGGGATCAAAAAATCTGCAATGCGTTCTGTTTGAGCAGTTTGCAGTAATTCTGTTAGAGATACACTGTGCTTGGTTGTTTGCCAAATTGCCATCACATTTACAAGATGCCACTGAACTTCGCTAGCCCTCGAGTGACCTAGATAGCTAATTAGCCAAGTAGCAGAACTACAGAGAAACTCTTACGACGTAAGAGCATCTTAGCAACAAGAAATCTGCAGAAAGCAAATCCGTACAGAGAAGAGTATAGTTTTTCAACATTTCCTTTAAAAAACCCAGATTCGAACACATGGGTTATTCCCATCGAGCCCACCAGCCGGCCTAACTGGTGGGTCGGATGAGAAAAAAATCCCAACGAGCCTACTGTGCAAATGAGTGGGCTTGATGGGATTTTTTTCCCATCTGGCCCCTCAGTGGTCTCGTTGGAAAAAAATGTCTCATCACAAGACACAAAGTATGAACAAGAATTAATAAATAATAAATAAATAAATATTCACGGACACTTAACACAACGCCTTCTAGTTCCAAACTAAGCAAAGCTTGTACTATGGAAACTAGATGACTGATAGAATACATACATACATTTTTTTTTGTAAATACATACTTATAATACATAGAAACACCCAGACACAGAACAAACATCTATGTTTACAACACACAAATGTTTGTTCTCGGTGGGGATCGAACCCACGACCCGCAGCACGGAAGGCAGAGCTACTACCGACTGAGCCATGACGCCTGTCATGAATACCTAGAAACAACCAAAAAAAAAAATTGACAGTTTAATTAAGTTAATTAACCTTTTTGTTAAGTAATCCGTTAAAGAAGTAATCCACACACAGTGGGTAATCAGGTAGTTTTATCATAGACGAATAAATTTTTATACATGTCTTGAATCCAAAGAGAATAGTTGCATATTTACACAAAATTGTAAAGAGCTACACAAGAATTTAACTTTTATGTGCAAAGTGTGCTTGGTGGGGCGAACAGAAAAAGAAATAGCAACATCCTATTCACCCCAATAGTAGCACGAGCCAGTGGGACGAACGAGATTAATATAAAATGTTTAAACTTTCATATTCGTAACATTCTTATTTATGTCGTGCCAACGAGAGGTAGGCTTTGTTTATTATGGGAGTCAAGTTTTCTAACTGAACCCCATCAACTTATAACAAGGATTCAGAAGGTTCGTAAATTCATTTTGCACTGTTCTGAATAAAGTTTTATTGTGTTATTAGTGTCTACCTATCCGCAGTATTGCTGTTTGTCAACGTGTTGCGTGAGGCACGCGTGCGTATGTCGATTAGTTAGCGTTGCGTTTCCAATTCAACTTAAACAATCATTATTTGAAACTGATTATTAATATGCATTGTCAACTAAATAAATTACATTTGGGTAACGATATGACATAATGGTTATTTTATAACTTCCTTGTCAAGTAGGTATATGTTGACAAATGAAATAAATGAATGCTAGATAAATGGCATAGGCCTTTACATTATATTGAAGATGATTTATAGAGCGTCAGAAGGCAGCCCATGCCCACACTTAACGACACACTGTAGTGCCTGGGACAGTGTTTAGATGGAATAGGCTTGTCCAGCACGTATACCAATAAATGGTATAGATAAATGGAAAGTTTTTATATACAATGCTTCGAGTTTCAAGTAATATTTGAGTTACACTGTTTTAGCAACAGACGCGCTATATCTTTTATTTAACTTGTCAAGATTTATTGAATTTCTACCGCTGATAACTAAAACCAAGTTATAAACCGTAAACAAGCAGGGATATAAAATTCACGTGTTACAAAGATTCTGCGGCAAAATCGATTGGCCGTAAAACCCTCGCAGTACATTATGTGCCGAGTTTAGGGCTTTTAGGAGCGTTAGGGAGTACAGAGGTAGTTTGGATCTGAATGGGAATGTTGAACTCTGAACCCTGTGAGAGGGATTATTGTGATATATCTGTCGCAGTGTTGGGGCTCGGCTGGCTTATGGAGCTTTGGATAATAAGGTTGTTAGTTCAATTTATTTTCGGAAATGTCGTCATAAAAAGATACCTTTTTCTAGCCGAAAATTTATTTGTCTATCCGCCATAGGTTGACTATTACGCTTCCGTACGATCTTTAGATCCCAAGCATAACCACATTAACCACCATTTGTAACTTTTGCAAGTTCAAAAGTTACAAATGTTTGAAACCCTTATAAACTAAGTTTTATCGTGATGATCAGAGTTTTATAAAGTAATGGTAGCCGCAGCAATCGATGTCAAATGCAGATACTGCAGTACACATCCATTGCATTAGCGATGTAACACGCGATCCACATCGATTCTACACTAAATTGTCACGGGTATCTGGATACTCGACTGACTGACACTACATACTAGGATGCCCTGTCGTTATGTTGCGATCACACACAGCTGCAGTCGTCAGGGAACTGGGCAGGAATATAGTGACAGTGCAATGATTTTACTGAGTTAATACCGCGTTCACACTATACCCATGCCGCTGCCGGCATTATTGCTACGGACTTATTGCCACAGCAACATCGCCTTTATTCTCATTAGGGAGCAAGGGCATGAACTTGGGCCGGGAGCCGCGACAGAGGCATGATCGTGTTCACACTATGCGCGTGCCCACTTCCCTGCCCAAGTCCCTGCCGACGGCGGCATAGTGTGAACCCAACAACCCAACATAACCTTTAGATGTAAGAAGGGAAAGCTAGCATCCCACCAAAACCACAGAAAGCGTTTCCGTGCTTCGGACTACTTCGGAGGGTACATTAAACTTTGCCGTTCCCGGCTTTAGCAGTCGTTAAGCCACACACGAGGCCTAAAGGCGGCCTAAAAACTCTGTCACCAGAGCTGGCCACGTAGTAGATCTGGGAATGATCACGCAGTGTTCTAGTTTGGCTAGCATCTGGTTAAACTTGACTTTGTTCCGGTGAATCATGATGGAGAGCGTCAAGGCTGAGGGTCCAATTGCCTAAGGTCAGTGGCTCCTGACTCAGAAGCCAGCAACCTATATGGCCAGTAATGTGATAATGTTGACTCAATTTTCTTATTCCGTCACTTGCTCTAGAAATTAGGTAAATTAAAAGTGTTTGTGTAAAGTGGTCATTTATTACAATGTTTTCCAGGTCTTATTACATTTAGGAAATGAATGTCTTCTCTGATGTTAAGCGGTTACTTCTATAGGTAGGTATAGACAGAATCTGATAATCCGAATCTCTTCTCTATGAGCATGTTCGTTCTTTAACTAAATCAGTTTTTTTTAACAATCGTAAGATTCGTAAGATTGCTAGTAGGTATAATGGAAAGTAGAAAATCTATAAATGCTGATGATGATCGCTTCGGTATTTTGTAGTTTTATTTATTTATGTAAATACACTATCTAACGGACCACCACCATCAATTTTAACCATAATTACCCCAAATCGGGCCATTATACCTTATACCCGGCAATTGGGGTAAGGTCGCGGACCGACAACGTGGCCTACATACATTCAATATCGGTAAGTAGCTTAAAGTTAGTGATATTACTAGTTCGCTTTCCAATATCTGTAAAGATTGCAAGATGTTTACAAAATCACTATCACTACATAGTATACAAAGCAAAGTCGCTTCCCGCGTCTGTCCTAATGTCTGTATGTATGTATGCTCAGATCTTTAAAATTACACAACGGATTTTGATGCAGTTTTTTTAATAGATACGAGTGATTCAAGAGGAAGGTTTATATGTATAATACATCATCATCATCACTGCATTGCATCGCTGCTAGTATCCAGGGGTCGCTAGTATCCAATAAAAATACAATTAGGTAGATGTTTTTCCCATTCGCCCCACTGAGATATTGGGGTGAAAAGAAAAAATAATTTTGTGCATTCCGTTCACCCCAGCAATGGGACGAATACGTAGATCATTTTGAGACTTCTTCTCAATGGCCCTAATGCGGTGCGTGATTTACTGCTCAAGTGAAAATCTATGCTGGAGTAACGATTTCTTTATCAGCATACGGGCTATAGATTCATACATAACACCCCTATTTTACCCGACTACGGCGAAACAAAATGGAAGGTATATAATTTTGATTGTCTATGTATGTATGTTTTTTTTTTGTGTTTAAAAACACAAAGTCACAGATGAGACAATCCCAGTATGAATAATTCTGATGACAGTGAATAAACAGTCATCTCCGAGGCAGTACCTTGAAGCACCCACGCCAGAGCCCCGCGTGCTCCACGTCTCCGTATAAGGCAAGAGTGGTTCACGACGCCCTTGTATTGAATGCTACATGGAAATAATTACAGCCAAATCTTAATGATAAATAGGACTGCTTTGTACTGGAAACACAGCGCTTGCTCTGGCATTTTGTCTGGTAAAAAATGGTAGGTTGTACTTACGAGATAAGGAGGTAGTAGGTACTAGGTAGATACTTAGTAGGTACCTATTAGGTTAGGTTAGAAGTTGTTTTAATATAATTTTACACAAGAAACGCTATACTATTATGAAACTGTAAAAACGCCAAAATATAAAATAATTAAATATATGGATAAACTAAATATATATACTAAACTAGCCCGTCTCCCGCGGCGTTGCTCGCGTTAGGGTGTGACTTTTCAAAATTCCATTTTCCCGCTTTTCTGTTGAAATTTTTCCTGAATTTTCTTTGCTATAAACCTCACGGAGCCCGAGACCTTTCCAACGAATGCAAAACCGTGGAAATAGGTTCGTGAAAATTTGAATATTGAAACATAGGCCATATTTTATTGAAATCAAAGACGTGGATTCTTAGATACAGCTTGAACTCTCTAAACCAAAAGCAGCCATTCACTACGAGGTTCATCATACCTATGCTGGTTGACAGATATTTTGGTGGAAAGTTTCGCACGCGTACGAAGTCGCGGGTATCAGCTAGAGTATAATTATTAGTACATGTTAATGTATTCTACTGCTAAACCAAACAGGTAGGTTACAATACAAGTTTGTGAAGTAGAATGTCATAATCAGAGATACTCAGCTACCAGAACTATCTAAATAAGATTGTACATCATTTTGGTGTTTTAGAAAGTAAAAGGACCGAATTACATGATTACTATCAAAAACTACATGTTATACAACTTCTGAGCAAGTTGTAGGCCCACACTATCCCACAGCTGGGCAAAGGCTTACCCTCCAGTTGTCCAGAGTGCACAATCCCATTTATTGTTAAACATAATTTACATCATTTATCATAGCAACGGTGACCGCTTACCATCAGGTGGGTTGTATGCCTGTTTGTCTACTCCTTACATAAAAAACAGCCTAGTAGAAGAAATATTTGCTGGACATCATCATAGTTATTGTTGCATAAATAAGTTGTTAATTTTTATGGTTACATACTTTAACCCCTGCAATGTTTACTGGAGTGATCTTACTGTATAAAAATGTAGGACATGTTGTTATAAGACAAATCAAGTAGATACCTAGCACATGAGCACCTACATCACATTGAATGACAAATGTAATTGAATGATGATTATCTAACCTTGAGGTCATCTACTTGTGCAGTCATGCGGTACATTAACATGTTGGTGTTTTTGGGTGGCAAACTCAAATCGATATTATCTGAATGGAAGGCTGAAAGTAATCTTAAGTAAGCCTGAATTAAATGCAGTGAAATGTTCTTTGTATTTTAAACACAGCTATATCATAGTGACACTGTGTCGTAGGCTGTATTGTATATACAATCTAGGACCAACACAATGTTTCTTAGACAACTTGATTTAGTTCAATGAACTGAATTTTCTAGTATTACGCTTACGGATTTTCAGTCTGATGATGACTACAATAGGGAGGTAGACTAGGTAGGTACTCAATGGTAAAAAACATCTGAAAAAAGTTCTGATGTAAATACTAACAAAAACAGCTGTTGCAATCACACATGAATTCTAGTGTTTTTGAATAAGATATGTTTAGAAAACTGTTGTTTACCGCGACTTAACTCATTTATACAACTACGGTGAACGTGAGTTTACCAACCAGACGAGTCTATGTTACGCTCGGATGCTGCGTTCGCCGATTTCACAATCTGCAGTGTTCAAGATTTGCGAAGCTAACTCAGAGGACGACTTTGAAAGTTAGCTACAAAAGCCGAAGCTATTATTCACGCTAGCCCTAGAGTAGGTACCTAGGTACACCAAGTGATGAGTTTGATTACTCACCAGCAGTTTAGTTTCTTTATAGCCGAAAGATCAGACTGCTTGGATCGGGCGATCACCATTTCTTCGGTAAGGCGCGCCATGGTCACTGCACTTTATCACTGATTTATAAATTGATTGGATTGAACACTATGTGGACGAGTATCTCATTGCTACGAGTGCGGACACGCTCACTGCCGGTTAGCGGAGCAAAAACTAAAATGAAAAAGAGAAAATGTGTGTGATGTGTGACGTTCCTTGAACGTCAACTTGACATTGACTGACTGCCATGACAGTGACAGCGAATCAATCTTATCTGTGGTGATAGTGAATGAAGTAGAATGTAAATCGTAAGGTCACCGAAAACGTTTACAAGATTGGTCCAATAAAAAAAAGACATATATTGACAACAACGCCATCTATTGTCGAGTAGCAAGAAAATATAAAACAACTGTTACGAGCTGTGGGTTGATTGAACTAAAAGATTGGTTTGACCAAAAATACACGTATATTTAGATACTTGACACAAACTTAGTACACAACAAAAACACTAGGTCACAACTACAATACTCGATAAAGTTCCAAAACACTTGTACAATCGCACTAAATCACTCTTAGAACTCCGATGTTATCGCTTTCGTATCCGAAAACAGAACTGTCAGTCGCCGCTCAAAGCTCCTTTTATATCCGAATAATTACGCGCCAGTCGGTTCTAGCAAGTTCGAAATTTCGCGGGAATGTTCTAGTAATTTCCGGTGCGTGTTTACTCTATGGTTCACAAAGTAGTTCCGCTACTACCCAACAGATGGCGTTACTTCATCGATCAATCAATCAATCAATCATCTGGAACACCGACTTGACAGTGACAGCTTGTAAGCGATATTTATTTAGTGTTGCCACTATCAAACAGTATGTGTTGCCACCTGTTCATTCGACACGAGTGACGTCGGCGTAACACTACCCCCTCCTAAGACATGCTCGTCCCGAGCATTGTTAGACCCGTAATGTCACGCAAGTCGATCGATGAACACGAACGAGATTCAGGTTTCCCGCAAAGCCTTCTGAATACAGTCGGTCTTCAATGCCTCTCTGCCATCTGTCCGAGGTCCTTTCACTGCTAGACAACTAGCGCAATTCCGGCACCAATCCTTCACATCATCTTTGCAGTGAATCCAGTAAAACCACTCTCGTATTTTCGCCAGAGTCCTTTTTACTCCCAAGTGACCTCCCGTTTTCCCCTCATGGCAGAACTGCAGAACTTCAGGTACCATGGCTTTCGGAACAACCATTTGCAGGTTACAGCGGTTTCCTTGATCATCTTCCCATTTGCGGCACAAAATTCCATCATGGACAACTAAACCATCCCGTTGTGCCCAATAGCTTCTCATTGTTGTACTCATTTCCGCAGCATCACTCCAATTAGGCATGGGTGCACCCGATTTTAACCACCCAACGATAGGCTCGATGTCACCGTCTTCTCGCTGTGCCTGCTGCAAAGTTTCTTTCCATTCACTACTCAAGCCTGACCCCAGCGTGCTGACAGACACTGCTTCCTTAGGTTCCTGCTTGGCACGATGTCTCCAGTTTTCCTGTTGCTGATGAAAAGGGGTGCTAATCGTCCGTCCCTTACGTGGCGGTTCATTCCTTGCGTAAACCCATCTCTGGCAATTAGATCTCAGATGGCCCTTCTCGCCACACTCGTAGCATCTGGGACTCAATTTCGGACGATTGTCGCAGGTTGTTTCCATCCTCCTGACGAAGACATTCTCCTTCGAATCCAGCGTGTCACATTTCCTCCAGTTTTCCTGCATCCGGTGGGTGTAGGTACCACTCACGCCTCCTGTCTGGAGATGTGCCTTATCATCGACCACCCGTTTCTTGCAACTGGATTTCAAATGACCCTTTTCTCCACACCTGTAGCATCTGGGGCTGAACATCGGTCGATTATCGCAGCTACACGTAGATGTTGTCACTTCTTCCCTTATGCGAGGTGCTCGAAAATCCAGACGTGCAGTCTCCACCTCCAAAGCATGGGCCAGAGCTTTCTTCAAAGATTTATGATGCTCGAGACTTACAGCAGCTCTTACTTCCAGGTCTCGAATCCCATCGACAAATTCGCCTACTAAAATGGCGTCGACAATTTCAGGCTTAGATCGATACGCTTTTCGAACCAATCTTTCGATTTCCAAAGCCCACTGCTGTAAATTCTCAGAACTACGCTGACTCCTCTTCTTTAATTCAGCACGGAACGCGCGCTCCAGATGTGCATCACCGTAACGAGTCTCCAGCGCTTCCAGCAGCTGCTCGTATGTTACATCCTCTCCAAGAGCCTCTAAAATGATGAGAGTTTGACCACAAAGGCTCAGTATAAGCGCGGTCTTGGCTTGCTCTTTTGTCCACCCATTAGTTTTCACCACGGCCTCGAACTGAATTTTATAGGCTAACCACGACGTGGTCCCGTCAAAAGATGGTGCCTTGAAGCCTCTAAACGCAGGTGTGGCAGCAATTACCGATGCCATATTCCCAGCACCAGACTTCAGTACACCCAGAACCTTCCTTGTATCGGTGAGCTGACTTTCCACTTCCAAGATCAACTCTCTCACACTTTTCAGTTCTTTTAAAAGGCGAGTATGTTCTTCCTTCCATTGGACTTGCTCTGGCTCCAGACGACGGTCCAGCAATTCTCCCATCCAACGGCATTTTTCTTCCATCCCACGGACCTGTTGTTCCAACCGATAAACTTGCTGCTCTTCCTGCTGACGAGCTTGTCCCTCCTTTCCATCAACTGGCTTTGTCCATGGATCAGGAACTCTATAAGATACCAGTGGCGTAGAACTTTCCATCCTTACTTCCACTTCCAGCTGTAGTTCACTCCTAGTCCTGATACCTTCCGTGTCCTCTTTTGGTCGCTCCAGTACTGTTCAATCCCACTTCTGACACCAAATTGTTACGAGCTGTGGGTTGATTGAACTAAAAGATTGGTTTGACCAAAAATACACGTATATTTAGATACTTGACACAAACTTAGTACACAACAAAAACACTAGGTCACAACTACAATACTTGATAAAGTTCCAAAACACTTGTACAATCGCACTAAATCACTTTTAGAACTCCGATGTTATCGCTTTCGTATCCGAAAACAGAACTGTCAGTCGCCGCTCAAAGCTCCTTTTATATCCGAATAATTACGCGCCAGTCGGTTCTAGCAAGTTCGAAATTTCGCGGGAATGTTCTAGTAATTTCCGGTGCGTGTTTACTCTATGGTTCACAAAGTAGTTCCGCTACTACCCAACAGATGGCGTTACTTCATCGATCAATCAATCAATCAATCATCTGGAACACCGACTTGACAGTGACAGCTTGTAAGCGATATTTATTTAGTGTTGCCACTATCAAACAGTATGTGTTGCCACCTGTTCATTCGACACGAGTGACGTCGGCGTAACACAACTTTTGGCTATAGAACTACATCATAGAACTACACCCTGCCAAAAATGAATATCTTGCAAAGGAATCCTGCGGGCCTTAGATGCGCACGCGAGATATTTGTCATGTCGTTCTGTCAAAATGTAAGCATTTTGAACCAGTTAATGAACTATTGCATTATCTGTGGTACCTAATGGTGTCGACAAAACGCGCCATAATGTACACTTTTGACACTTGTTAGTCGTCGTACCTCTCTGAGGACGAGATAATAGTCATGCAGAAATGTCGACAGTTGAAGATTCAAAGGCGCGGTTTCTCGACAACATTACCACAGATAATGCAATAGTTCCTAAACTGGTACAAAATGCTTACATTTTGACAGAACGATATGACAAATATCTCGCGTGCGCATCTCAGGCCCGCTGGTGGGAGACAATAACTTAAAAAGGTCAAATAAAATTCGAAATTTCAATCATAAATAAGTATTTTATTATAAAGTAGGTATAACCAATTAGAGGAATGTTAATTTTGATCACAATAAATAATGTAAACTTTTGAAGCAGAATAATACAAAGTTCAAATAAAATAATACTTTCGCTGTCAAGCACGGTAGACATCCCTTGAGATTTTGTCGCTAACCAAATTAGAGTTAAATTAAGTACACTTACTTAGTATCTACTTTAGTTTTTTCTTTAAAACTAGCGTCTAACGCTCCCATTTGAACCTTCGACAATTTCGCTCCCTTCATATCCAAAACTTTATGAAACTCAGCGAGCGTAGACTCGGGCAATAACTGCACGAATTGCGTCACAAACCCTTCCAAATGACCGTCCAAGGGAGCCATAACTAACTTCAAAATCATCTCGGCTTTAGTCATAAGTTTAACTACAACCTTGTTGTAAGTAGCAGGCGCGGGCCGCTTCACATCTGAACCGAGAGATGGCAGCTCTAGTAACGCAGTTTTCAACATGTGCGTGTCGAGAAGCAACTGTTCCGAGCCGACAGTCGATATCGGCTTGCATTTGTAGATGTTCTGAATAAACTTAGGTATAAAAGAGTTCGCGAATCGGATACAAAACTGCGTGAAGTATTTTCTAGAGCTGGATAGGTAGTCTCGGAGATTAGGGATGGAGTTTTTGAGATGCATAATAATTTGGGTAACGTATGAGCTTTGATCGCCAACATTATCGAAATGTAGCCAGGATATCTTCGTCATGGCTTGCAGCGCCGGCTCGCAAGCCATCTCTAGATCCTGAACGAGCATTTGGATGCAGTTGGAAATGATTTTGTGGAAGAGATCTTGTTCAGGCGTTAGGTCGATCTTCTCGACAAGAGATGGCAGCACCTTCTCCTTGAGCTTTTGTTCTAGATGGACGGTGGTTTCGAGGCAGTACTCGGATGTTGTGATCACGCTTGTTATTTTCGATATCTCCTGTTTTGTGTATCTGTGGATAGATGCAATTATTTAAGGATTACAAACGTTGATAACAAACAGAAGATCTAATTATAGCAAGCTCGTATGAGCTAGTGGCCAACCCTGGTAACGGAGTTTTTAGGCCGCCTTAAGGCCTCCGTCGTGGCCTAACGACTGCTAGAGCCAGGACAGTTTAACGTGTACGAAGCACGGAAGCGGTCAGATGTAAATGCCACTAGCGGTCGCCCATCCAAATAGTGACCGCACAGAACGTCGCTTAACCTAGATAATCAGTGAAGATTGGCTAAGCAAGCCCAGGCACGAGCATTTTAAAAATGGGGAGAACAGAGAACATACTTCTTTATCCAGCTATTTTTATATTTCAACATGTATTACAGATAGTTATCTGGACGTGTATTTGACTACCTTTTGGTAAATACATAACAATCATCTATAATTCCATCACACAATTTTTTTCTCTAAAAGCACTCCATACAAAGCATAACTTTGAAAATTACTCTACAAAAACAATACACAATACAAAAATTAATTTGCTGTCAGTGGGGATTGAGCCCGCGACCCACAGGGCCGGATGTTACGGGTAGCTCCCATTTGTTCTATAGAACATGACGTAATATAACAATTTTGAGAAAAGATTGTCCCTATTTGTACTATAGAACTACATACTAGCTTTTGCTCCTGTTTTTATTTGTCTGTGAACGCACAGAGCTAAATGGGAATCGCTTTTCCCAAATTGTATATACATAAGACGAATGACATTAGTCACTGACCAGCGGGCCTAAGATGCGCACCGCGAGATATTTGTCATGTCGTTCTGTCAAAATGTAAGCATTTTGTACCAGTTTACGAACTATTGCATTATCTGTGGTAATGTTGTCGAGAAACCGCGCCTTTGAATTTTCAACTTTTGACATTTCTGCATGACTATTATCTCGTCCTCAGAGAGGTACGACGACTAACAAGTGTCAAAAGTGTACATTATGGCGCGTTTTGTCGACACCATTAGGTACCACAGATAATGCAATAGTTCCTAAACTGGTACAAAATGCTTACATTTTGACAGAACGACATGACAAATATCTCGCGGCGCGCATCCTAGGCCCGCTGGTACAGTTCACTATCAAAAAAATTAAACTACTCGCTACATTATATATTTTTTTTGCAAAATAAAAGTAAACAGCAGTTTAACAATATAATAAGTACTTCGATTGTTCTATGGAACAATTTGAGACAAAAAGTACAAACTGTTCTATAGCACAAATAGGGAAAATATTTTGTCAAATAGTTTTATTTTGTCGTGTTGTATAGAAGTCGAGGGAGTAGTGTTACCTAGCGTCAGTGTGCGTGCTGTCGTTGAGCAGCGTGTGCAGGTTGGAGACGAGTAGTGTTACCTAGCGTCAGTGTGCGTGTTGTCGTTGAGCAGCGTGTGCAGGTTGGAGACGAGTAGTGTTACCTAGCGTCAGTGTGCGTGTTGTCGTTGAGCAGCGTGTGCAGGTTGGAGACGAGTAGTGTTACCTAGCGTCAGTGTGCGTGTTGTCGTTGAGCAGCGTGTGCAGGTTGGAGACGAGTAGTGTTACCTAGCGTCAGTGTGCGTGCTGTCGTTGAGCAGCGTGTGCAGGTTGGAGACGAGTAGTGTTACCTAGCGTCAGTGTGCGTGTTGTCGTTGAGCAGCGTGTGCAGGTTGGAGACGAGTAGTGTTACCTAGCGTCAGTGTGCGTGCTGTCGTTGAGCAGCGTGTGCAGGTTGGAGACGAGTAGTGTTACCTAGCGTCAGTGTGCGTGTTGTCGTTGAGCAGCGTGTGCAGGTTGGAGACGAGTAGTGTTACCTAGCGTCAGTGTGCGTGTTGTCGTTGAGCAGCGTGTGCAGGTTGGAGACGAGTAGTGTTACCTAGCGTCAGTGTGCGTGCTGTCGTTGAGCAGCGTGTGCAGGTTGGAGACGAGTAGTGTTACCTAGCGTCAGTGTGCGTGTTGTCGTTGAGCAGCGTGTGCAGGTTGGAGACGAGTAGTGTTACCTAGCGTCAGTGTGCGTGCTGTCGTTGAGCAGCGTGTGCAGGTTGGAGACGAGTAGTGTTACCTAGCGTCAGTGTGCGTGCTGTCGTTGAGCAGCGTGTGCAGGTTGGAGACGAGTAGTGTTACCTAGCGTCAGTGTGCGTGTTGTCGTTGAGCAGCGTGTGCAGGTTGGAGACGAGTAGTGTTACCTAGCGTCAGTGTGCGTGCTGTCGTTGAGCAGCGTGTGCAGGTTGGAGACGAGTAGTGTTACCTAGCGTCAGTGTGCGTGCTGTCGTTGAGCAGCGTGTGCAGGTTGGAGACGAGTAGTGTTACCTAGCGTCAGTGTGCGTGCTGTCGTTGAGCAGCGTGTGCAGGTTGGAGACGAGTAGTGTTACCTAGCGTCAGTGTGCGTGTTGTCGTTGAGCAGCGTGTGCAGGTTGGAGACGAGTAGTGTTACCTAGCGTCAGTGTGCGTGTTGTCGTTGAGCAGCGTGTGCAGGTTGGAGACGAGTAGTGTTACCTAGCGTCAGTGTGCGTGTTGTCGTTGAGCAGCGTGTGCAGGTTGGAGACGAGTAGTGTTACCTAGCGTCAGTGTGCGTGTTGTCGTTGAGCAGCGTGTGCAGGTTGGAGACGAGTAGTGTTACCTAGCGTCAGTGTGCGTGTTGTCGTTGAGCAGCGTGTGCAGGTTGGAGACGAGTAGTGTTACCTAGCGTCAGTGTGCGTGTTGTCGTTGAGCAGCGTGTGCAGGTTGGAGACGAGAGTGGGCACGGAGGGCGCGCCGAGTGCGAGCGAGAGGGCAGACGTGTGAGCGGGACGGGGCAGCGCCGCCTGCAGCACCAGGCGAGCGTACTCGCTCAGATACTTCGCAAATACACCCGATAACTCTATAAATATACAAATATACACATTAACTTACAATATTATATGGAACGCGCGAACGCGACGAACACTACTTAATCCATGTGGAATGTCATTCAACTTGAGACTGGACGAAGCCGGCGAAATCTCGACTAAGTATGTCGAGTCTCTTCGGACAACAGATGGTTCTAAGTACGCGAATAAAACAGATGCATTAAACGCAGGCAATTTGTTGTTGGTAAATGCTGCGGCCGAGTGTGGCGCCGCCGGTGCAAGGAGGAGTACCGACCGCTCGCTACAGCTCACACCTTTTACTCCCACTTTTACTCCAAACCAACAATAGTACATTGTTCACCGAGAGGAGAAAGTGACCGATTACCGTCGAGGGTGTCGTTTGAAGCCCGAGCTGTAGGCGAGGGCTTTAAAACACCCGAGATCGGGAATCGCACTTTCTCTCGAGTGATACATAGTGCTTTATACTACACCTACGAGGAAAATAAAAAACTAAAACTGAATCCTCAAACAACAGACACATTGAAAATGGCGCCAATGGCGTCTGCAATTTTGACATTTTCTTTCTTGAAATAGTTTATCCTGCCGCCGCAGGGTCGCACTGCCAGCCCGACACCATCCCACACACAGCTAGTATGTTGGATGGTGTCGGGCTGGCAAGCTGTGTGTTGGATGGTGTCGGGCTGGCAAGCTGTGTGTTGGATGGTGTCGGGCTGGCAAGCTGTGTGTTGGATGGTGTCGGGCTGGCAAGCTGTGTGTTGGATGGTGTCGGGCTGGCAAGCTGTGTGTTGGATGGTGTCGGGCTGGCAAGCTGTGTGTTGGATGGTGTCGGGCTGGCAAGCTGTGTGTTGGATGGTGTCGGGCTGGCAAGCTGTGTGTTGGATGATGTCGGGCTGGCAAGCTGTGTGTTGGATGGTGTCGGGCTGGCAAGCTGTGTGTTGGATGGTGTCGGGCTGGCAAGCTGTGTGTTGGATGGTGTCGGGCTGGCAAGCTGTGTGTTGGATGATGTCGGGCTGGCAAGCTGTGTGTTGGATGGTGTCGGGCTGGCAAGCTGTGTGTTGGATGGTGTCGGGCTGGCAAGCTGTGTGTTGGATGATGTCGGGCTGGCAAGCTGTGTGTTGGATGGTGTCGGGCTGGCAAGCTGTGTGTTGGATGATGTCGGGCTGGCAAGCTATGTGTTGGATGGTGTCGGGCTGGCAAGCTGTGTGTTGGATGATGTCGGGCTGGCAAGCTGTGTGTTGGATGGTGTCGGGCTGGCAGTGCCAGTGTCATTTTGCGAACTTGGAGATAAAAACTCACTGTAAAAACTTTTTGGCTTTTGATATTTAGGTTACCGGCGCATAGTCTTACCCAAAATTAAAAAAGAAAAACCACGTAAGAAATGGATTTTCATACACTTTTCTCTCCCGCTCAGATGCGTTTTCTCCCCGCATATTTGTTCGATATGCAATGACGTACTTTCTACCGTAAATTTGATAAAGTATCAAGGTACTTTCCAAGCAGGTGTAGTATAAAAGATATATCTCGCACCACTCTCTGCGTGACGTCACAGGCCACGCCCCCTATCTAGTCGTTTCCATGCTTATTATATAATAAATAATCCTTACTAATATTATAAATGCGAAAGTAACTCTGTCTGTTTCACTTTCACGCCAAAACTACTGAACCGATTTGAATGAAATTTGGTACAGAGATAGTCTAGAGCCTGAGAAAGGACATAGGCTACTTTTTGTATGAGGTTGAAAGGGGGAAGGTGAAAAGTTGTATGAAAGTAATTAAAAATGCTACCCAAAAGACACTTTTCCACGCGGACGAAGTCGCAGGCACACCTAGTAAATTATATATAGATACAAGCCGTCGCCCAGGGCGTTGCTCGCGTTCTACACCCTTCAGAGTGTGACTTTTCAAAATTCCTTAGTGCATCCCTACAATATACAGGGTGTAACATAATTACCCTATAAGCCCGAAGAGGGCGTAGTCAGACCAACCACCTGAGTGCTTTGACATATACAAAAGATCAATACCTCGTAATTGAAATTTTCATACAAAAGTAAACGTTTTATTATTTTAGAAATTTACGACAACCCTAAGTGTTAGTTTACTATCTACGTAAACCCGTACACACGCATGCAAACGTAGATAGGTACCTTCTTACTGCGTCGCACGCACACGCTAGCTGTGTGTAGGTACATTTTAAGTAAAAGTTACGAGCTCATTTCATGAATTAAAAACTTCGAAATCTCAGAAATCGTAGAACAAACACTGTTCGCCATGACCTATAAAATACCCCCTCTTTCGGACTTATAGGGTAATTATGTTACACCGTGTATAAGGATACTACCCTCCAAATGTCATACCTCTAGGACTTATAGTTTAGGCTGTGCGTTGATTGTCAGTCAGATACAAAAGAGTTTTATATATATTGATGATAAGGTACCACCCGCGACTTCGTTCGCGTCCCGTTGGATCCCGTAAATTTTTCGTGATAAAAAGTAGCCTATGTGTTAATCCAGGTCACGGACAATATATATTCCAAGTTTCATCCAAATCGGATCAGTAGTTTTTACGTGAAAGAGTAACAAACATCCATCCATCCATACTTACAAACTTTCGCGTTTATAATATTAGTAGGATACATAATATTATGTAATGTATATATATGTATGTATATTTGACAGGCGTGATGGCTCAGTCGGTAGTAGCTCTGCCTTCCGTGCTGTGGGTCGTGGGTTCGATCCCCAACGAGAACAAACATTTGTGTGGCAAACATAGATGTTTGTTCTGTGTCTGGGTGTTTCTATGTATTATAAGTATGTATTTACAAAAAAATGTATGTATGTATTCTATCAGTCATCTAGTTTCCATCGTACAAGCTTTGCTTAGTTTGGGACTAGAAGGCGTTGTGTTAAGTGTCCGTGAATATTTATTATTTATTTATTTATATACCAATCATAGGATCTCCTCTAGTGAGTCTTGCACACTGCACGAGACACTTCTTGTACAAGAGGAACAGATCCGCACACGACGACAGCACCGCGCCAGAACCCGAACCCGAACCCGCACCCGCTGCACGCGCCTCTACGCCGCTGGAGGCCTTCGCGTCCTAATGCAATATACAACACGTGTTATAATCTATACTACCTATTATAAAACTATAAAAAAGCCAAAAAGTTAAATTAAAGATATGGATAAACTATATATGCAGATCTACTAAATAAACGATTCTGATTCCGAAAATCAAGTTTTACTGTTTGTTTGTTCGCGAATTACGCGTTAACTACTGGACCAATTTCAATAAAACTTATACCATTCGGAAGTCCTTTTCCCGGATTGAAACATAGACTATATTTTATTGAAATCAAAGACGTGGATTCTAAGATACAGCTTGAACTCTCTAAACCAAAAGCTGCCTTTAGCACGTGGTTCATCGTATGCTGGTTGACAGATATTTCGGTGGAAAGTTTCGCACGCGTACTAAGTCGCGAGTATCAGCTGGTCAAAAATATTCTTGAACATACGAGGGGAGGTCCAAAAGTCCGCGGAATAGAGGATTTGGAAATAAAATGAAACAATGAAACTATTTTTCCTTTTCAATATAATTACCTTTGAGCTTAATACATTTTTCAGATCTTGAAATTAGCTTATGAATACCATCAAAAAAATATTTTTTCTCCTTGCCCTCAAAATGAGTCAAAATTGCCGCCTTAACTTCTTCATCGTCTTGAAACTTTTTTCCCCTGAGTTCCTTTTTTAAATTTGGAAATAAATAATAATCGCTAGGGGCAAGGTCCGGGCTGTAGGGTGGGTGGACAAGTGATTCAAAGCCGCACCGGTCTAGAGCAGCCATCGCAACTTTGCTCTTGTGAACTGGTGCGTTGTCTTGCAAAAGCAACACACCGCTTGACAGTTTACCCCGCCTTTTTTCTTTGATGGCTTCCTTCAATTGCTCCAATAATTTTGCGTAATATTCTCCGGTAATGTTGACACCCTTTTTCTTGTAGTCGATCAACAGGATTCCTTCACAATCCCAAAAAATTGTAGCCATAATCTTTCCGGCCGACTCCGACACCTTAAACTTCTTAGGGGGTGGTGTGCCCTTTTTATGCCACTGCATCGACTCTTGTTTGGACTCAGGTTCAAAATGATGAACCCAAGTTTCATCCCCGGTAACAATCCGCTCCAAAACAGGGGTAGATTCTTCGCTACACAGCTCCAAAAAGTGCTTTGACGCTTCAATTCTTTGTTGCTTGTGAAGCGGCGTGAGCATTCTTGGCACCCATCTTGCACTGACTTTTGACATGCCAAGATGATCGTGTAGGATCCTCAAAATGGTTGTATCTGATACTCCTACTATTGCAGAAAGCTGTTTTTTCTTCAGACGAGCATCTTCCAATATTAATTTTTCTATTTTTTCAACGATATCCGGTGTGGTGACCTCAGCCGGCCGTCCTGGGCGAGAGTCATCTTCAATCGACTCTCTGCCTTGTTTAAAAAGACCATTCCACTTGTAAATCATGGTTTTACTAGGGCACTGATCACCATAAACGGCTCCCATCTCATTCATTATGGTTTTCGGAGGTTTTCCTTGCTTGGTAAGGAACTTTATAACGGCACGAAACTCAATTTGCTCCATAGTTGCAGTTTTTTTCCGGATTGACTTGTTAACAGGGCGATATCTCGTAAACGAGTGGTGTGAAAGGGCTAAAAATAAACTTGTTTATACCCTAATGAGTAACCGATTAGCGACATACCAAACAAAGATAGCTACCTGCATCCCCTCCCCCCCGTTCCGCGGACTTTTGGACCTCCCCTCGTATAACAGAACTCCCTAGGTCTAGGTGTTACTATATATACTTATAATACGTAGAAACACCTAGACATAGAACCAACATCTAAGGGCGGATTCGACCAAACTATTTATACGCAGTTTAAGTCTTATACTGCGAATAAAATCAATAATTACTCTAGTGATAAGAAACTTTTTGTTATACTAAGGGCGGATTCGACCAAACTATTTATACGCAGTTTAAGTCTTATACTGCGAATAAAATCAATAATTACTCTAGTGATAAGAAACTTTTTGTTATACTAAGGGCGGATTCGACCAAACTATTTATACGCAGTTTAAGTCTTATACTGCGAATAAAATCAATAATTAATCTAGTGATAAGAAACTTTTTGTTATACTAAGGGCGGATTCGACCAAACTATTTATACGCAGTTTAAGTCTTATACTGCGAATAAAATCAATAATTACTCTAGTGATAAGAAACTTTTTGTTATACTAAGGGCGGATTCGACCAAACTATTTATACGCAGTTTAAGTCTTATACTGCGAATAAAATCAATAATTACTCTAGTGATAAGAAACTTTTTGTTCTACTAAGGGCGGATTCGACCAAACTATTTATACGCAGTTTAAGTCTTATACTGCGAATAAAATCAATAATTACTCTAGTGATAAGAAACTTTTTGTTATACTAAGGGCGGATTCGACCAAACTATTTATACGCAGTTTAAGTCTTATACTGCGAATAAAATCAATAATTACTCTAGTGATAAGAAACTTTTTGTTATACTAAGGGCGGATTCGACCAAACTATTTATACGCAGTTTAAGTCTTATACTGCGAATAAAATCAATAATTACTCTAGTGATAAGAAACTTTTTGTTCTACTAAGGGCGGATTCGACCAAACTATTTATACGCAGTTTAAGTCTTATACTGCGAATAAAATCAATAATTACTCTAGTGATAAGAAACTTTTTGTTATACTAAGGGCGGATTCGACCAAACTATTTATACGCAGTTTAAGTCTTATACTGCGAATAAAATCAATAATTACTCTAGTGATAAGAAACTTTTTGTTCTACTAAGGGCGGATTCGACCAAACTATTTATACGCAGTTTAAGTCTTATACTGCGAATAAAATCAATAATTACTCTAGTGATAAGAAACTTTTTGTTCTACTAAGGGCGGATTCGACCAAACTATTTATACGCAGTTTAAGTCTTATACTGCGAATAAAATCAATAATTACTCTAGTGATAAGAAACTTTTTGTTCTACTAAGGGCGGATTCGACCAAACTATTTATACGCAGTTTAAGTCTTATACTGCGAATAAAATCAATAATTACTCTAGTGATAAGAAACTTTTTGTTCTACTAAGGGCGGATTCGACCAAACTATTTATACGCAGTTTAAGTCTTATACTGCGAATAAAATCAATAATTACTCTAGTGATAAGAAACTTTTTGTTCTACTAAGGGCGGATTCGACCAAACTATTTATACGCAGTTTAAGTCTTATACTGCGAATAAAATCAATAATTACTCTAGTGATAAGAAACTTTTTGTTCTACTAAGGGCGGATTCGACCAAACTATTTATACGCAGTTTAAGTCTTATACTGCGAATAAAATCAATAATTACTCTAGTGATAAGAAACTTTTTGTTCTACTAAGGGCGGATTCGACCAAACTATTTATACGCAGTTTAAGTCTTATACTGCGAATAAAATCAATAATTACTCTAGTGATAAGAAACTTTTTGTTCTACTAAGGGCGGATTCGACCAAACTATTTATACGCAGTTTAAGTCTTATACTGCGAATAAAATCAATAATTACTCTAGTGATAAGAAACTTTTTGTTCTACTAAGGGCGGATTCGACCAAACTATTTATACGCAGTTTAAGTCTTATACTGCGAATAAAATCAATAATTACTCTAGTGATAAGAAACTTTTTGTTCTACTAAGGGCGGATTCGACCAAACTATTTATACGCAGTTTAAGTCTTATACTGCGAATAAAATCAATAATTACTCTAGTGATAAGAAACATTTTGTTCTACTAAGGGCGGATTCGACCAAACTATTTATACGCAGTTTAAGTCTTATACTGCGAATAAAATCAATAATTACTCTAGTGATAAGAAACTTTTTGTTCTACTAAGGGCGGATTCGACCAAACTATTTATACGCAGTTTAAGTCTTATACTGCGAATAAAATCAATAATTACTCTAGTGATAAGAAACTTTTTGTTCTACTAAGGGCGGATTCGACCAAACTATTTATACGCAGTTTAAGTCTTATACTGCGAATAAAATCAATAATTACTCTAGTGATAAGAAACTTTTTGTTCTACTAAGGGCGGATTCGACCAAACTATTTATACGCAGTTTAAGTCTTATACTGCGAATATAATCAATAATTACTCTAGTGATAAGAAACTTTTTGTTCTACTAAGGGCGGATTCGACCAAACTATTTATACGCAGTTTAAGTCTTATACTGCGAATATAATCAATAATTACTCTAGTGATAAGAAACTTTTTGTTCTACTAAGGGCGGATTCGACCAAACTATTTATACGCAGTTTAAGTCTTATACTGCGAATATAATCAATAATTACTCTAGTGATAAGAAACTTTTTGTTCTACTAAGGGCGGATTCGACCAAACTATTTATACGCAGTTTAAGTCTTATACTGCGAATATAATCAATAATTACTCTAGTGATAAGAAACTTTTTGTTCTACCAAGTCTTATTCCAGGAAAAACTTGTCTATCCGAGAATAAATCGTTATACTGCCAAAATCTATGGTATAAACAAGTTATCTGTCGAATATTTTAATGGCGGCTGCTACATTTGACAAAACAGCTGTTTGTTTTCATAGATATTGACAACTTGACACCCGGATAATTTGTGTGCACATGTATTATTGAGTTGCGCTCTCTAAGCAATTGTATTTTGAATTAAGTTGGTTTTTATGTATATACAGAATAACAATACCTAGGATTGGCTACTCTCAAGATTGCAATGGAAAAACAAAAACGCATTTATCTGAGAATAAAATCAAAGAGTAAAGTTATACAAGGGATTCTTATTCAGGAATATCATGACTTTTGGACGAATCCGCCCTAAGTCTAATAAATAAAAGAAAAACTGTCTTATTCATTTTTGCCCGAAATAACAATACCTATAGTATTGTAATTTGTATAAAACAGTGCTATTATAACTAGTAGTTCGCCCCGAACTGAGATCTCGTGTTGGTCGGAGGTTAATAAAACACAAACAATTTTTATTGACCAATGGTTGTAATAAACTTTGCAAATCGCATCGAAATCGCCGTCTAGCTAAGTACCAGTCTTACTTGAACTACAAAATCATTGAAACTCCAAGAAATGGTAGCTCACGTTATACTGGGTATGCCAATTTTATAATTTTTACAACAACTCAATAACTATTAGACCTAGAATAAAAATTAAAACGGTTTTGGAATGTCTACGCAAAGTCCTATCATATGACACCCCACTTGATATTTTGGTACGACTTTAATTTTTTTTTAATACCTTTGGAACCTCGTAACTTTGCCTGGAAGAAATCGCTTTCAGCGATAAGGCCGCCCATTGTACTATACTTAGTTTTAAGATTTTTATGTATTTAATCCTTGTGTACAATAAAGTATTATCTATCTATCTATCTAACTTTCCAACCCCTTAACCGATTTACTTTATTTTTCAAACCAGTAAAACTTAAGAGTACTATCCGTATACCTACCAAATTTTATGAAGATCGGATAAGCGGTTCAAAAGATCTCGACAAACAAACATACAAACCATTTTTGCCCAAGTTGTCACTAAGATCTCGTTCGCTTCGCTCACTCGATCAAAAATAAGTTCTCATTTAAATATGTAATTTTTAGAAACCGCTTTCATTTTGAGTTCCTTCCAAAATTCCCAGTCACCTTCCAACTATATATTATTATACCAATTCAATTCAATTCATTTATTTGTTGCACGCAAGTGATTTACATAATATTAGGTATATTAGGCAAATACACATTAATTCAATGTCAAAATTATAGAGAAAATTTAAAAATAACAATAGTTACTTAGGTACAACCTAACTAATATATATAACCAAAAACATATTTAAAAAAATGTTATTTCAAAAAATAAGATGGCGTCACAAACCTGTATGAAAGTGTCCAGCAATTGCCTCAGATTAGAGTCCAAACTCTTGATATAGATCGATAGATGCGGCTCGAAGCAAGCGCCCACCAAGCCGGTCCAAACGGACTCCGATCCGGGCAGAGATGACTCATTCGACTATAATGAGAAAATACTTTTTTTTTTGTTTTTTTTTTATGAGCAATAGCTAAGCATTTGTCTGCCAGCACACCTGGTGGTAAGTGTAGCTGCAGCCTAAGGTGGAGCACGCTTAGCTATAATCCACCTATTCACTCTTTTCTTGAAAATTCCTAGGTTATATCTTTCAGGAAATACTGATGATGGCAGAGAGTTATTGAGATGAGTTTTTGTTTATGTACTGCTATTTTAAACCTTAAGACCTCACCATGTAACATAGTAATTGAAATAAATGAATATGAATATGAAAATCTTTGAAAAAACCCATTTCACTGATTAAGGCGTATGTAAAAGGCAGGCAACCCTCTCGCTCGCACATTTCAAAATTTTTGAAGGTAAAAAAAATAATAATTTAAAAAATTACTTTAATTAAAAAAATTACCACTTTAATTTACGGCATTGGTAATAAGTTTTTTGGTTAGAAAACTTGTTTGGATCAATGTGATATTTTTACTGAACCTTTGCATTGTTATTCTCTCGACCGTGAAGTTCTGCAATTTCACATAATTACATTTAGATATATTAAATCTTCGAAAATGTTGAAATGTGCGAGCGAGAGGGTTGTCTGCGTCTTACATACGCCTTAACATATAACTTACATCTTTAACATCATCATCATCGAAGCCGTTCCCTTTCTCTGAGGGAGTGATCTGAGCCTCCGCCCCGAGGTCCGTGCCTTAAACCAATTCAACGTTTGTAAGTATGTATTTACAAAAAATATAAATATAAGTATTCCATCAGCAATCTAGTTCTCATAGTAGATTTGATTATCAACAATCTAGTTCGCATAGTAGATCAGATTATCAGCCGTCTAGTTCCTATAGTAGATTAGATTATCAGCTGTCTAGTTCCCATCGTAGATTAGATTATCAGCAGTCTAGTTCCCAAAGTAGATTAGATTATCAGCCCTCTAGTTCCCATCGTAGATTAGATTATCAGCAGTCTAGTTCCTATAGTAGATTAGATTATCATCCGTCTAGTTCCCATAGTAGATAAGATTATCAGCCGTCTAGTTCCTATAGTAGATTAGATTATCAGCCGTCTAGTTCCCATAGTAGATTAGATTATCAGCAGTCTAGTTCCTAAAGTAGATTAGATTATCAGCCGTCTAGTTCCCATCGTAGATTAGATTATCAGCAGTCTAGTTCCTATAGTAGATTAGATTATCATCCGTCTAGTTCCCATAGTAGATTAGATTATCAGCAGTCTAGTTCCCATAGTAGATTATATTATCAGCTGTCTAGTTCCTATAGTAGATTAGATTATCAGCCGTCTAGTTCCCATAGTAGATTAGATTATCAGCTGTCTAGTTCCCATCGTAGATTAGATTATCAGCAGTCTAGTTCCCAAAGTAGATTAGATTATCAGCCCTCTAGTTCCCATCGTAGATTAGATTATCAGCAGTCTAGTTCCTATAGTAGATTAGATTATCATCCGTCTAGTTCCCATAGTAGATAAGATTATCAGCCGTCTAGTTCCTATAGTAGATTAGATTATCAGCCGTCTAGTTCCCATAGTAGATTAGATTATCAGCAGTCTAGTTCCTAAAGTAGATTAGATTATCAGCCGTCTAGTTCCCATCGTAGATTAGATTATCAGCAGTCTAGTTCCTATAGTAGATTAGATTATCATCCGTCTAGTTCCCATAGTAGATAAGATTATCAGCCGTCTAGTTCCTATAGTAGATTAGATTATCAGCCGTCTAGTTCCCATAGTAGATTAGATTATCAGCAGTCTAGTTCCCATAGTAGATTATATTATCAGCTGTCTAGTTCCTATAGTAGATTAGATTATCAGCCGTCTAGTTCCCATAGTAGATTAGATTATCAGCAGTCTAGTTCCCATAGTAGATTAGATTATCAGCCGTCTAGTTCCTATAGTAGATTAGATTATCAGCTGTCTAGTTCCCATCGTAGATTAGAGTCTCAGCTGTCTAGTTCTCATAGTAGATTAGATTATCAGCCGTCTAGTTCCTATAGTAGATTAGATTATCAGCAGTCTAGTTCCCATAGTAGATTAGATTATCAGCAGTCTAGTTCCCATAGTAGATTAGATGTGACATCTAATAAAAAATGATCCAAATAACTGATTTTGGCAAATAGTTGTGTGTGACTTCTTTTTATGCTAATATTTGTATGTTAAAAACCACTACAAGTTATTTCTGCATCATTTAAAATGAAATGAAATTTATTAGGAACCAAACGTCTGTTATATTGTGGTAAGTATGTGGTAATTATTATAATAGGTAGGTAGTTAAGTAGTTTTATTATATTAACAAATAGCATACAATGATACCTACCTACGCAGGCAAATTAGTAAAGACTCCACTAAAATTTTGAGATGTACCACCCAGGAGGATAGGTACACTTTCCGGTTCATTTAAACCCAGACTGTTGCTTGTCTTCTAAAGGTACGTCTCTGAGTGCGGCTGTATAGTAATACTCACCGACAAATCTCTTGTGCAAGAGCAACTCGAAGTTGTAAGTCTTCTGCATAGCGTATAGAAGCAACTTCACGTCCACTTCGTTACGGCGCGCTGACATTATCTTACACAGCTCGTCCCGCGTCATCTGATATAACAAAACACAAGTCCAACTGCTAATAAAGTGGAATTTGTATGGGATGATAGAAAAAAACATTTTTTTTAATAAGTTTCATCCAAGACACTTTAAGACCCAACTTTAAAATTTTCACCCCACAATAAACATTTAAGACCCCAATTTTATTATTGTTATCCCAAAACAATCATTTAATTTTCCAGACCCAACTTCTCTGAATAAACAATTTTGAACCTAATTTTACCATTTTTACCCCACAAAACCCACTTTTCATCTAATTTTAATCATTTTTACCTCAGAAACGAGACTTTTTTTACCCAGCTTTACCATTTTTACCCCACAAAACCCACTTTTCATCTAATTTTAATCATTTTTACCTCAGAAACGAGACTTTTTTACCCAACTTTACCATTTTTACCCCACAAAACTCACTTTTCATCTAATTTTAATCATTTTTACCTAAGAAACGAGACTTTTTTTACCCAACTTTACCATTTTTACCCCACAAAGCCATACTTTAAACAGTTTTACCTCACAGAAGGCCATAGCGATCCTCTGACTGAGCGCCCACTGCGTGGGGAATATGTTAGCGACGCTTTGTTCGAAGGTGAGTAGATGTCGCTTCAGCCACGCGTAGCGACGCTCCACGTGTGGCAGCCACGCACACTCCTGCTCCGGAGAGAACAGGTGCGAGTATTCCTGAAGATAATATTACGTTGCTTGACTGGAAGAAATCGCAATAAGACCTCCCATTGTTTCGACAGACGTCACAGCTCAGTCGGTAATAGCTCAGCCTTCCGTGCTGCGAGTCGTGGGTTCGATCCCCATTGAGAACAAACATTTGTGTGTGACAAACTATGTTCTGCCTGGATATTCTAAGTGGGTATATATTTACAACAAAATGTATATATAAGTATTCTATCAATTTAGTTCTCATATTATTATTTAGCTTTGCTTAGTTTGGGACTAGAGGGCGTTGTGCGAAAAGATTATTTTGTATGTATATCCTAATATTATAAACGCAATAGTTTGTATGTATGGATGTTTGTTCCTCTTTCACACAAAAACTACTGATCCGATTAGAATGAAACTTGGAATATATATTGTCCGTGACCTGCATTAATACATAGGATGCTTTGTAACCCGGAAAATTAACGGGATTCAACGAGACGCGAACGAAGCCGGCGGATGCGAGTCTATACAATTATAAAACTGTAAAAAAGCCAAAAACTAAAATTAAAGATATGGATAAACTAAATATACAGATCTACTAAATAAACGATTCTGATTCTGAAAATCGAGTTTGTTTATCTGTTTGTTTGTTCGCGGATCACGCCTAAACTACTGGACCAATTTCAATGAAACTTATACCATTCAGAAGCCCTTTTTTCAGATTGAAACATAGGCTATATTTTATTGAAATCAAAGACGAATCCACGTCTTTCATTTCAATAAAATATAGCGATAGATCCAGCTTGACCTCCCTAAACCAAACACCACCTTTGGCACGAGGTTCATCGTATGCTGGTTGACAGATATTTTGGTGGAAAGTTTGGCACGCGTACGAAGTCGCGGGTATCAGCTAGTATATACCTGTAGTTGCATATCTAGGAACCAGGCGAGCAGGTCCTCCTTGACCTTCGGCTCCAGGATATCCACCACAGCACACGCCTCTGATAACTGACGGTGTGACACTGTGCTCTTACTGCCCGCTTCAACACAACACATCTTTAAGGCGTATGTATAAGGCAGACAACCCTCTCGCTCGCACATTTCAACATTTTTGAAGATATAATATAACTAAATGTAATTATGTGAAATTGCAGAGCTTCAGGGTCGAGAGAATAACAATGCAAAGGTTCAGTAAAAATATCACATTGAACCAAACAAGTTTTCTAACCAAAAAAATTATACCAATGCCGTAAATTAAAGTGGTAATTCTTTTAATTAAAGTAATTTTTTAAATTAAAGTGGTATCATCAAAAATGTTGAAATGTGCGAGCGAGAGGGTTGTCTGCCTTATACATACGCCTTAATTAATGTAATATCTTATCCGTTTTAATTAGAGTAACATAAATAAGTAACATAAACACAAAGGGGTTTACTAAGCGTTGGCGACGAACTAGACGCCTTCAAAAGATAATGGTGGGATGAAGCTCGGAACAGAGAACATTGGAAGTCTTTGGGGGAGATTTTTGCCCAGCAGTGGGACGATTTAGGTTGAATATAAAAAAAATTATAGTGCCTTCTGGTAAGATCGCCGAAGTAGTAAGTCCTATTTTTAAATGATGATGAAGCGCTCGTGGCTAGGCTTACTTACCCAATCTTAACCGATAATCTAAGTTAAGCAACGTTCTGTGCGGTCACTATTTGGATGGGTGACCGTTAGTGGCATTTACATCTGAGCGCTTCCGTGCTTCGGAGGGCACGTTAAACTGTCGGTCCCGGCTCTAGCAGTCGTTAAGCCACGACGGAGGCCTCAAGGCGGCCTAAAAACTCCGTCACCAGAGTTGGCCACTAACTCATACGAGCTTGCTTGCTAATGATGGCAACATCGCCTTACGCGCCATTTTGCTAATACAGGGGCACAAAACGGCGCGTAAGGCGATGTTATATCGCCCAATTGCTTAGTTAGGTTTAAAGACATTTATTCTCATAAAAACATAAAAGTTCTTTTACAATGAGATACAAAATTCTTAATTATAGAGTAAAGTTATTTTGCCTCTTGATGGCGCTGCCGCAGCTTATTAGGTAGGTAGTTATATAAGTTTGTAGGTGCTTATCTAGGTATAAAAAGACATGTATAATGTCGATACAGAAATCGTTACTCAAGTATGGGTTTGAGTAGAAATTTTCATGCAAGGATAGTAAAACGGCATAGGGCCTTAGGTACAATGCAATGCTAGATAAATAGGTTACAATGTGCTTACGTATTCTTTTAACTTTGACTTGAAACTGTTGATGCTATCACATTCTTTAATATTGTTAGGTAATTGATTGTAAAACTGCACTCCCTCAAATAATATGGTTTTCCTTCCGTAGTTAGTCCGTACTTTAGTTAAATTAAGTTTGTGTTTATTTCTTAAATTGTGCGTGTTTTCTTTTTTGTGTATTTGTATAGTAGATTTAATTGAATTATTGGTAATGTTTTTTATGAGAAGACAAGTGGAGTATACATAAAGTTGATGGATGTTGAATAATTTAGTTTTTTCGTAAAGTTTTTTAGTTGGTGTGAGATAGTGATAACAGTGAAGTACTTTAATTATTTTGTTTTGGGTTCTTTGTAGTGGGATAAGGTTTGTTGGGGCGGCGGAACCCCATACTTCGATTAGATAATCAAGGTGCGATTTTACCAATGAATTGTAGATAATGGGCCGTATTGTAGTTGGGATACAGTTCGATATTTTGCGTAATGCTCCAAGTAATGTCGTTAATTTTGTTTTTACGTGATCAATATGACAATTCCAAGTTAGTTTGTCGTCCACCCATAATCCAAGGTATTTTTCTTTTTTAGTTTGTTTTAGTACGTCATTATTTATGGTAAGGGGGGTAAAATCTGGTATTGGTTTATTTTTAGCTGCAAAAATCATAAATGATGTTTTCGATGTATTGACTGTAAGTAAATTATATTTTAACCATTCGTTTAAAACATCAAGGTCTCTTTGTGCATCAGTTATTATGTCATGGATAGATTTATCAAAGTAAAAAAGACATGTATCGTCCGCGTATAGTGTAAGGTGTCCTGTTAGTCCAATCGTGCTTATATTATTTAAATAAATTAAAAAAATTAGGGGGCCAATAATGGAACCTTGAGGAATGCCGTATGTAACATTTTTTGGAGTACTTTCATAGTTATCTATTTTAACAACCTGTCGTCTGTTCTGTAGGTATGATGCAAACATATTTAGGGCTGTTCCTGTGACGCCTACGTTACATAGTTTTTGAATTAACTTCTTATGACTCACTGTATCGAATGCCTTTTTTAGGTCAATAAATATCCCTAATGCAATACTTTTTTTGTCTATATATGTTTTAATCTTAGTCACTAAATCTATGGTTGCTGTTAGGGTACTTGACTTTGGTCTGAAACCGTACTGTTGGTCGATAAAAAACTTTTTTTCTTCGAGGTAATTATTAAGTCGAGTGTACAACACTCTCTCAAAAATTTTAGATAAAACTGGCAAGACTGATATCGGCCTGTAGTTGCTGGGATCGGTTTTAATTCCTGACTTGTAGATGGGGCTTACTTTTGCAATTTTCAGGGTATCAGGGAAAGTACCTTGTAATAGGCATGAATTTATACAGTTAGATAATCTTTCACAAATCACAGCTTTTAGACATTTAATCGCCTTCGTACTAATCTCATCTAGTCCGGTACTAGTGTTACTATCTAGATCGTCAATAATTTTAGCTATTTCGTCCGTGCTACACGGTGCGAAATCGCTCAGGGTTGAGAGATGTTGGTAGGTATCATTATACATAAAAATATTGTCTGTACTTTCGTGATAGTGCTTAGGTATTTTGTTCGCCAAGTCTTCTCCTATTGACGTAAAAAATGAGTTGAATACATCACAGATTGCATTCCCTTCTGTAATGGGTCCTGAGATTGTTAATAATTTGGGGGGCACACTGTTTGGTTTAATTTTATTTTGGGCTAAGCTGTTAATTACCTCCCACATTTTTTTTGAATTGTTGTGATTATCTTGGAATAATTTGTAATAGTAATTTCTTTTATGTGTTTTTATCATGGACCTACCTTATCCTGCTCTTCGTTAAAATATTTTTGTATGGATTTATCTTCTGGATTAGCCTTTGTTTGTTCCCATAAATGGTTTCGTAAGTTTATTGAATTAATTATATCTTTATTTATCCAGTCCTTTTGAGGTAGATTTAAAAATTTTGTTTTGTCTATTTTATTATTGTGTATTTGTGCTAGAATAAATGTTTCGAACAAGCCATAGTCATTGTCATTATTTAGGTATTTTGCGTTTAGTGTGTTATTGTATAGGTTGTCGTAGTTGAGTGCTTTATATTGAATTGTTTTATTTATTTTAGGAGCTAATTTTCCAATTTCAAGAAAAATATGCTTGTGGTCAGATAAGGAAGAATTAATGATAGATATACTAAAGGAGTGGTTCTTTACATTAGTACATACATGGTCCAACAGCGTGTTCGTTGTTGTTGTTTCACGTGTGCTGAAATCCTTATCTATTTTATTCACAATTTCGTAGCCGGTTTCTCGAATTTCCTGCAGGTATTGTGTGGTGGCGTCATTATCCGCTCTCAATAGGTCGATGTTAAAATCACCGAAGACAACAGTCCTTTTTCTTTGCTCCAACAGTTACGTGATTTATCCGGACTTACTACTACGGCGATCTTACCCGAAGGCACCTTATTTAATATGGTCTAGCTATGGTGTTTCCTATATGTTCCCCCATGCAGGGGACTGACGCAGGGGAAAACTGGAATAAGCCTTATTTAGTACACTAGCGACCAGCCCCGGCTTCGCACGGGTGCAATGCAGTGATGATGATGATGTATTATACATATAAACCTTCCTCTTGAATCACTCTATCTATTAAAAAAAACTGCATCAAAATCCGTTGTGTAGTTTTAGAGATGTAAGCATACATACATACAGACATTAGGACAGACGCGGGAAGCGACTTTGCTTTATACTATGTAGTGATATCTCACCAGTGAACGCTTGCTTGAAGTCATCCAATATCTGTTGTGTGAGTTGTTCTCGAATGGTTCTCACCCGTTCCCTCAACTGAGAGACCTCACGAATGTCCTTGTACAGCGAGAAGTGTTGTAATACCTGCAATATTTAACTAATCTAAATATGTAGAATTCTTTGAAGCTGACTGTCAATCAACGCACAGCCTAAACTATAAGTCCTAGAGGTGTGAAATGTAAATAGTGTAGGGGTGAACTAAGAAAGGAATTTCGAAAAGTCGCACCCTAAAGGGTCTAGAACTCGAGCAACGCCGCGGGCGACGGCTACTTTTGTATAAAAATGTATTTTAGTGCTATGAATAAAATAAAAAACAAATAATAACTTGAGGTCTCAATTAATATATTATTTTGACATGAAATAGAATAAAATGAATTAATTAATTAAATTATTTAATTTAAATAATAAGTTCTAAAGTACCTCCTACAGATAAGACCAAATTGTAACACTTATATTGGCAAAAAAACATCCCCATCTAAATTAGATTTAGTGCATAGATTTGCTCTCCTCTTAATTTGACCTCAAAAATCCCTTGAACTTACTCAGTAGTGACCTTGATCTTGCGCTAAGCTTGACCTCAAATGTGAATGTGACATGCTCTTGATGATACTCACTAGTAACCTCCACTTATCATTACTTTGATCCATATGATGTTAACTTGTACCTAGCTTACATTGTTCTTAAAGTGGTCTTGACCTTACTAGTGACCTTTAGTGTGACCTGAACACTGACCTCCATAATAGCCTGCATTGGTAATGCGATTTCCTTGTACTGGCGCGCCTTGGTCATGGCGAGCAGTTGGTCAACACCGCCAGATAGCATGTGCAGGTGGTTTAGCGCAGTGATGGCCGCTGTTAGGTTTGACTTGGCACAGTCCAGCTGTTTTATCTCGCAAGTTATCTCTCGGACCATGCTTTCGCTTCGCTCGGCTTTTTTGTTTATGTCCGCTACCTGAAATTTAAAAAAGAATAGTTAATTCTAATTCAAACATGGTTTGGAAGGAGAAGAGAAGGATAACAGAATCGATTCTGATGTTGCATTTTTCTAAACTAACATTATTTGACAGGACAAAAAATATTGACGTCCCTTGTCAAAGGTCACTACAGAGTTCAGTTTTAGCACTTATCCCACTAATATTATAAATGTCAAAGTTAAGATGTTTGTGTTTCAATCACGCTGTAACTACTGGTCCGGTTTGGTTGTAACATGGAATATATATAGTTCATAACCTGGATTAACATAAAGGCTACTTTTTACAGGACAGGATCAAACGTAGAACCAAGTCCTGTATAAAGTTAGTTACCTGTAAAGCTAATTCGGCGATACATCCTTGAGCCGTTTTCAATGCTTTCTGTCCGGCTTCCCTTTGCCCGGCCTGAGCCCGCACTAGCCGTCTGATGTCTTGCTCTACTCCGAGCAGTCGGAACTCGCAGCGAGCGGCGGCACTCTCCACGCCTGAGAGAGACTGTTCCGTTGGGAATATCTTGTTTATGTATGCTACTGCGTCAAACTGGAATGGGGTATGCGTATAGTGACACAGTGATATCTACGTGGCTTAAATTATATTCGGAGTTGTATGGTATGAGTATGTAGTTCTCAAGTTTTAAATCATGGCTAAGTATCTTACCCAGAGGGCACAATCTGTTATACCTAGCTAGTAATTTGGTTATTACTTTAGATAGCTATTTAAAACTACATTATATCCTGTAAGTGTACGTAAATGATACAGATATTCATAAAAACAGTGGTAAATAACGTGTAATAAGATGCAATGAGTTCGCACTTCTTCGCTATCGAATTGTTCGGTTCCACCCATCAGCTCCTCGATCCTGCTCATCACGGAGCCGGGAATATTGATCTGGACTTCAGGCCCACTGTCCTTGTCGTCCAGAATATCATTAGAATCCATAGTTTCAAAGAAAAATGTAAAAAACTATCCAACTACACAATAACAACAAATAAACTTCAAACAAAAGTTGACATAAGAACGAAACGAGGGAATGAGTGAACCACAGATGCTGGAATGAACTCTATCTTTTTTTTCTGCGATCTACCAGCTGTTGGCTAGTGATGTACTCACATCCGGTTACATTTTTCTAAGAGATTGCCGATTTTTTGCCAGTTCTTAGAGCACAAATGAAGATGGCGCTACAAACAGTCTATTTTGCTACTCGTCAATAGATGGCGCTTTCCGATTCATAAACGGCAAGGCAAACAGTAACGCATACCTTCCTACTTCTTTCATGGGAGCTGTTAAAGTGCGAAGATATAAAATTAATCGGCGTACCTAGGTTGGTTCTAACCAAGCTTTGATGTTGGCATTGGATGTTATGCTTACCAGTCCAGTGGCTAGTAGATAGCTTCACTTTTTCGTGGGAAATACAGCCTTACATACATACATACCGTAATCCGCTGAAATAATAATAAAAACCGCTCACTTTTGCTTATTTTTAGTTTTTACCATTTTCGAACCGATTTCCGGTCGAGATAAGGGTAGAACGGCGTGTTTACAAATGTAAGCACGTAAACTTTCCTGTTGACATCCAACTCAAAGTCAAAATGTAAACAAATATCGAATGTCAAAGTCAGTCGTCCGCCAGCCGCGTCGCACGCCGCACTTGCGGTGTTTCAAAACAAATACAAACGATGGTACATTTTCCCGTGCGAAAATGCTATTACATAGCTAAGGTTTCCCTGGTGGTAATCCTGGTGGTGACTGTATTGGGACTGTTTGAGAAATGGCGTGGCGGTAAGCGCACTGCGTCTGCTTTCCTAAACCCTATCGAAGAGGAGTACGAGAGACAAATAGCTGAAGATGAAGCCAGGATAATCCCAGGACTGGGCGAAGGAGGTGTGGCGGCGTACCTCACGGGAGATGATAAGAAAAAGGGCGAGGAATCAGAGAAAGCGCTTGCAATGAACGTATATTTGAGCGATAGAATCGCCTACAACAGAACTCTTCAAGGTACGATTTTCTACTTTCCTCGGGCTATAAAGTGCATTGTTATCGTGTATTTCAATATCATTACTTAGTTTTTACACCTACACTTGTAACACTTAATTCAATTTAAAAACAATTTCTATGTCCATAAGAAGAAAGAAAATTTAAAATATAGCTAGGTACCTACTAATAGTGAGAGCTAGATTTTACTTGTTGAATATAATTTATGTTCACTGATGCATGAAGGTATGCCAAATAATTTATTTAAATTACATAGGCTAGGTAACCACATTTTGTGGGTAAACGGTAGAAAAAAAGATAAAATTTTTGTATGGTACCTAGGTGTTCCAAAGTATTCTTAATGAATACCTTGATACCCACATATTTAATAACATAGTTACGTTTATTAAATGAATAAATAATTGTCTAAAAATATTATAACAAGAATTACTTTCAATTAATATAAAAAAAACTACTATGACTTTCTACACCTTGTACGTTCAAAAAAACTCAGACTCACGTGGTGTAAGGACTTTTCTATTAACAACTCCTTATAAAAAAATTCTTAAAACTCTTGGCTTGAAGTGTCTTAACCAATTCAGCTTATGCAACACCAAGATGTTAGTTTCTCTCAACAAAAGTCATTAAAAAAAAAACTTAAAGTAGCACTTAACCTTAACTAAAGCTTCTTTGAGTATTGTTGTCTAAAGTGGGTAGTCAAAGGCACATCCAAGACCTAAATGAGTTCATGAACTTGTGACCTAAGGTTGTACATTTTAACAGATGTTATTATTATATATTATTTGGCCAATTGTGTTATTCTATTAATATAAAAGCAATTATTCATTATAATTATATTTAAACATGTGTGTTTATTGTTCATGTGAATATAAAAGTTCTTTACATAATAACTAATAGTTATGTATGTACCTACAGGCTGTATTCTCATAAACTAACCACTTTGTAGGTAGGTACTTTGATTAAGGTAGTTAGGTAACTCTTTTGATTTCGCGTTTTGTTTCGGACTTTGTATCCATTCGTAAGACCTCTGGCCAATAAGACACTTAATTTTCCAGATAAATTCCAGAAATCTCCACTGCTACGACGTAGCATGTCTACGACGTAGCAGTGGGAATTTCTGGAATTTTTTCTCCTGTTTAAGTAGCTTACGTACTAAAGAGGAGGCCTATACCCAGCAGTGAATGCATACAGGCTAAATAGATAGAATAGATAGCTTAATCAGTATCATAGCTGTTTGTCTTCCAAAAAAATAAATGAAGAAACCCAAAAAGATTTAGTAGACATTTTCTTACAAAACTGCTAAAAAAATATATGCTAGAGTCCAGACTCCGACATTAAGACTGTATGGTCATTGATTGACAAGCCTACTCCATCTAAACATTGTCCCAGGCACTACAGTGTGTTGTTAAGTGTAGGCATAGGTTGCCTCCTGACGCTCTATAAATCATCTTCAATAATGTAAAGGCCTATTATAATATCTCATTGATTACTATGTCTAAACCAAAACACAAAAAAAATTACAACTAATACAGTATTTACAATATTTACAAAATACACATGAAACAGTTGAGCCATCTACAAACCGTTGCAAACGATTTATAGATAGCTCAACTGGTCCAAATCAGTAGCAATCGGGAGTGTGTACAAGACACTGGCTGCATTGATTTGTTTAAATAAATTTTCCAGATCACCGCAACCCATCATGCTCCAGAATAGTATACGATGCAGAACTGCCCTCAGCGTCAGTGATCCTGATATTCCACAATGAACCCTATTCCGTGGTATTAAGGACCATTTGGAGTGTTATCAACAGCTGTCGGAGAGATCAGCCGTGGTTCCAGAAAGCCAACTTTGTGGATAGAAATGGACGGACTATGAAACTTGGTAAAAAAATATCAGAGTTATTAGTTTTGGTGGAAAGTAGAACTTGTACCTATGACAGTTGTCACAGCTCAGTCGGTAGTAGCTCTGCCTTCTATGCTGTGGGTCGTGGGTTCAATTCCCGCTGAGAACAAACATAGATGTTTGTTCTACGTCTGGGTGTTATGTATGTATATACAAAAAAATGTATATGAGTAATCTATCAGCAATTTACTTCCCATAGTCCAAGATTTGGAAGGCGTTAAATGTCCATAAATGTTTATTATTTTATTTAAGTAGCTTTAGTTAGATTAGGTTAGATATTAAGTAAAGGTCGTCTGGAAGAAATCGTATTAAGTGATAAGACCGCCGTTTGCAGGACTTTTGCCTGTCCTTACGTAACTGTAAGTTGTACCGGTCCTCAATAAAGTTTATTTTTATTTTTTATTTATTTATTTTAAAGCGAAAACTTAGTTCATTATCATGATAGTATTAAAATTTATAAGCCACGACGGAGGCCTTGCGCCTTAAGGCCTCCATCGTGGCTTATATATTTTTAAAGCCTGAAAACTCCGTCACCAGAGTTGGACTCTAACTCATACGAGCTTGAGTATAGATATCTATCTATACTATATTATAAAACTGTAAAAAAGCCAAAAACTGAAATTAAAGATATGGATAAACTAAATATGCAGATCTACTAAATAAACTAATCTGATTCAGAAAATCGAGTTTGTCTGTTTATCTGTTTGTTTGTAGATCACGCCTTAACCACTGAACCAATTTCAATGAAACTTGTACCATTCGGAAGCCCTTCTTCCGGATTGAAACATGCTATGTTTTATTGAAATTAAAGACGTGGATTCTTAGATACAGCTTGACCTCTCAAAACCAAAAGCCGCCTCTGGCACGAGGTTCATCGTATGCTGGTTGACAGATATTTTGGTGAAAAGTTATGCACGCTTACGAAGTCGCGGGTATCAGCTAGTACTTCTATAAAAATATATGTTTAATGTTCATTCCCCAGGTTACCCCGGGCAAGAGCCATCATCACCACTGATATACTTGAAAGAGATAATCCTAGTGGACGACAACTCAACGCTTATTGAGCTGAAGGGTAAACTGAGTCATTACGTGCGAACTAGACTGCCGCCCGACCTCATCCGGATACTGAGGCTGCCTGACCGGTGAGTTATTGACAATACTTGCCCCAGTGTCGGACATTGGTATCACATCTACTGGACACTTTGAGCCTAGTGTTTTGTTAGAGACTGTACCGGATATTAGACAGTTCGATCTTTTGTCGGACATGCTTGACGACGCTCCAGTGTTGGACAGTGACGTCGAGAAATAGGCTTATTTTAGGTTAGGTTTATTTTTAGACATAATGTCTTAGGTATGAGATACTAGGTAACTTGATTTTCAAGGGATATTTAAACTTAAGGTTTATGTTACCTAAGTGTATTGGTGTTAAACGACATCATAGCTCAGAGAACTAATATTATAAAAGGGGCTAAATCATGCCTCGTGCGGGCTACGATCACTTTAGACCTTAACTTAAGAAGGTAGAGTTGATTTTATAATGATATTTCCCCAAGTGATTTTTAGTGACGTTTAGGCTGGGTTCACACATCACACGGCATTGTCCTGCACGTTTTTTTATATAATTCGATTTTTTAACGCACATTCACCCGGGTGTTCGGTAGATTTTCGTTCGTGTAAAATACGAATAGCCGCAGTTTTCACACAGCACTGCAAGCCGAATACGTTAAAGTTCATTCGATTTGCTTGACAAGTCCGTTGAGTATTCGTTTAAACGTATAAACGGTGTACGACTTTTCGCAGTACAAACGCCATGTGAATGGTTCCATGTACAATGTATGTGCCACTATTTATTCGTTAAGACGTATACTGCAAAAAAACGTGCAGGACAATTCCGTTTGGATGACGTCTTAGGGTAATAGTGGTGGTTCCATAGGGTAGGGCTGACGCAGGCCCGCATGTCCGGCAGTCGCGTCGCGAATGGTTCGGTGCTGATATTCCTCGACTCGCATTGCGAAGGCGCACGCGACTGGCTCAGACCGCTACTGCATCGCATCAAATATATCCGCACCGCAGTGCTAACGCCTCTCATTGATACTATCGAACAAAGCACCTTTCTGTACCAGTGGGGTCCTCGTAATGATGTACAGGTGACCGCAGTTTTTGGGGTACCTAGTTAGATGTTCGTGGGGTCATTTGAGACATTGGTTTGTACGGGGTAATTACATTTGTCATTTAAAACTGTAGCAGTATATTACGTCCATTTTCCATTCGTCCCACAATGCAGGTAACGCCTATAGGTATACCTATTGATTTTTTATTTGATGTTAATGGGCTGAATGGCCAGATTGTCTATTGGTCATAGCGTAATTAGATGTAGTTTATACATTTGGGGTAATTTTTGGGTTTGAAAGTAGATATTGAGTGCAGTTACTGTTTGAAATACCAATAGGTAGTTAAGTAATTGTAAAACCAAGCGAAATAATAATTAGTGCGTATCTACATTTTTTTTACGGAACATGATTTTCCTACCTACTCTAATATCTTAGCTTTAAGTATATCTCTGAGTCGGTGAGTATTTTGTGTTATTTAGGCCATTTTACTGATCATTCTCGAATATCAAAACGATAGCATCATACCACCAAATTCAATGTTGACTATTTTAGACTAAGTTTTTGTTTTATCTAGCGTGGGTCTGACCAGAGCTCGTTTAGCGGGAGCGCGCTACGCCACTGGCTCAGTCCTAGTATTCCTCGACGCACATTGCGAGGTCGAACCTGATTGGCTGAGACCTCAGCTACAGGTGATCAAGACCTCCCCTCACGCGGTGGTGATACCCATCATCGATTCTATTGATAGTGACAATTTCTACTACAGCGTGCAGGAGAACCATAGCTTTCAGGTTCGCAGGAAACAATCACACCAGTTTATTTGTTGACAATTTCTGCACGGGTGGTTTTAGAAACTATGGACTTTGCACGAGATTATATCAATCCCTAGACTTTGCACGGTGTTTTTCAGAGGATCTATTGTCTCGTTATGGGTTAACTCGTGTTTTAAAGATACTATAGCTTTTGTGCTGGGGTTTTCAGAGGTACCTACTTATAACTTTGCACAGAATAGTTGAAAATAAATTGTGGATATTGCAAGGGATTATTTTTAACGTCCAACTCTATAGGGGTTCAAATATTACGTAAGCAGATATATTACAATTATTTACCCCCACATCCCCCTTGTCAGCAAAAGTAAGCAAAGCTCTTACCCCCTCCTCCCATTCTTACTTAAACATTTTTCAATTATAACTGTATTTTTTTTATATTATAATTATAATGTTATAATTATGATTTTAAAATAAGAAAATAGGTGTAGGATAGAGAATAGCGCGCGGTTATTCCCCCAATCGGTTCTAAAGCGAGTGCGTAAACGTATGCATTATTTGCGGGAATCCCCGAAAATGCGTTTCGTTTTCAAGCATAGACAATGTGAGGGTTGCCATTCGAGTAAAAGAGTAAATAACTACCGATGACGTAATCATCATCTAGACTCCGCGACCCCCCATGTCATCCAAAATAAGCAACACAAAGACCTCCCACCCTCCATAGTGCTTACGTAATACTTGAACGGCCCCTTACCATACCTGTGCAAACACAGGGATTTCAAATAAACTCTGGACAGCACGTGGTTATTCTCATAGTTGATTATCTTGACGTTGTGTTGAGTTATTTCAAAGTCTAGATTATCTGGTCTGTGCTCTTCAGAAAAACATTGAATTTACCACAGGTTTTTTTAGTATTGTAAAACTGATCATTGCGCGCGAGTTTTCTAGGTAGTGCTAGTGTTATTCAACTATGGCACGGGGCTGTATGTAGGTAATTATTAGTTTCTTTATTCAATACTGCACAGTTTTTAAGCACATTATTTGTCTTTTAGTGTCTAGTCTATGAAACTTTCTCGTTCTTAGCACGTTTGTTTTTTTTACATGTGGATTTTTGTTTCTGTTCTTTGATTATATTATGTAATACGTTATAGCGGCAATGAGTTTGGGCTTGCAACCTGTCACGTACAGAATATTATCTGCAAAATGTATTATAAGTTTGTATTTACAAAAAAAAAATAGTATTATAAGTATTCTATTAGCAATATAGTTCCCATATTACAAGCTTTGCTTAGTTTGGAACTAGAGGGCGTTGTGTGAAATCTCCAAGAATATTATTTATGCCAAATACTTCAGTAGAACGAATGAGTATATTACAAATTACAATATATCGTACAAAAACGCATATAAATTAATCGATTCAATCAATCAGTTATTTTATTGTTCAAGTTCTATGGAACTAATTTATTTTTTTGTTCTACACCAGCCTGAATAATTGTACGCCACAGTACCACTAGCAGTTTTTATGAAATTGGTAGTCTAGTGGGAGTAGCCCCGCCTTTCGATTCTAAGTTCATGGGTTCAAATCCGGTCATACACCAATTTTTTTTTTTAAGGGTGTGTTTAAAGTAAACATTAGGAACCTTCAGATTAGTCAGCTACAATAAAAATCCCATTGACAGCTTATAAATTAAAAAAATACATAAAAATAACAAGTTTTAATGAAGTTAATTTCACAGTATATTATCTCGATAGTTTTCTTATAATGGGTGTGTTTGTAAAGCGGTCGATTTTGTTATTTTTCAGGTTTTACGACTTCCTTTGTGCTGGATGTTTTGTGAATTGTTTTCTTTTGTTTTGATTTCTAATCACGTGGATTGTTGCACGTTCTTTTGGCCTGTTTTATCGGACTTGCCTCTGAGTACTTCTTATTATACTTTTTAGTTTTAGTATTCTAGTTAGTTGGGAAACTATTTTCTTTTTAGTTTGGTCCATTTTCTTACTATTTGGTTTCTACTATAATTTCTATAAAGCAATAATTAAATAGCTATATTATTATTAACTATTACATATTAGGTACTATAGCAGGGTTTTTGAGGTTTGAATAGAGCTCCTAACTTGGGGGCTACTCAATAACAATATTTAAAGTTTAACTTTTATAGTTCCGTACCATTAAAAAAATAGGGGATGATAAATCTAAAAATATTAGGAAAGTACTACATATGTGTCAAGGCAACAGCTCAAACGAAAAAATGGTCAAAAATATGACCGATCTGTTTAGAGATGGGATATGCGCATAGTGTTGGGCTTCATTGCCTTCACCGGTCTTTGGATTAATCCCGCAAACAGTCTATCAGTTACTATAAACTGTAGGGCCGAAGCCATCATTGTACCTAGTGGGCTTTGCTTCACCGGTCTTTGGATTAAACAATTATTTGCAATGTTCATATCCCGCAAACAGCGCGCAACCGTGACACTGTTCTATCAGTTACTATAAAAGCCGAAGCCATGATTGTAATCTTACGAGAGGCCTATAAACATGTTAAAAACTACAAATCTGCAAGTTGTGTTTGGGCGGGTTTTCAGCCAGGGTCTCATAGCGGCGCGAGTTCGCGGCGCGCGCGCCTCCAGGAGCGACGTGCTTGTATTCCTCGACGCGCATTGCGAGGCGCAGGCGGACTGGCTGCGGCCGCTACTGCAGCGAGTGAGGGAGAAGAGAGATGCTGTCGTCACGCCGGTCATCGATGTTTTGGACCAGAGCACGTTTAGAATCGATTGCGCGCAGAATTTCCAGGTTGAAATGGGGTGAATTGAATAGTGCTTGAGAAGAATAACCTTTTGAAATAGAGATGTGGAAAAGCTTGAAACTAATGCTGCTTGGAATAATGCGGGTGTAACAAACGATATGATATCGTCGTGTGAAATGGTTTCGGCAAATGCGGTAAAGAAGGGTCAAAATTGGGGTGATGCAGCAAAGCAATGCACAATGGGGTCAATAGAAGAAAAAAAGGACAAAAGTGGGATGATACTGTTGCAAAGCATAGCAAAATGGGGGTTGAAATAAAAGGGCAAAGAAATGTTTGATACTACAATGAAAAAAGGGGTTATTCCCATCGAACCCACTGGCTGGGACGAATTGAAAAAGCCTGGAATAATTGATATTTAGTCAGAAAGAGAAGGAATATGATTAAAACACGCTATAACAAGCTTAAAGATATAGAAGGTTGTGGAATGAGTACAAAGTTTTGGGTAACACTATGGAGCATGGAAATTTAAAAAAAAAATAACAAAAAATAACAAACGTATGATATACATCCTATTTTATTTAACTATGTAATAATTCATAAAAAAGTAATTCGAAAGTTTTAAAAATAATACAATAATCTAAACTGGCATGGAGTTGAACCGGTGGTAATGGAAATATATTGTTATTTTATTTATTTCAAGTTTTATACATTTTAACAACTTAAACCTATAGAAGATATATAGATATCAACACTATTATATTATTATTATCAACACTATGCTTTTTATAATTTGCAAGTTTATCTTTTTACCTTATTTTTCTGCAATTTTCTTGTATTTCTTGTTTTGGGAGTTTGGTTTTTATTGATAGATAATTATGTAGAATTAGTATGCATTGCCTACCGATTGGCACAGTAACTCATTAATATTCTTGATTGTAAATAGTTTAGCAAAAGGTATGCATTAGTGATAGTTAATTTGAACCGTTTGTGAATTTAAAAACTCTGCTAGTTATTTGAACTCAAGGAGCCCAATACAAAGTTAAGGTACTATAGTAGGTGCCAAATAACACCGCAATATAGGTCATTCACCCACCTTCAAAACGATGTCGCAAAATTCAATTTATGAATGGTAAACAAACAGTACTGCGAGATTCGAGCGATTACCGTCTTAGCGACAGGTTTGTATGGAAAGCGACAGAATTAGCCATTCATAAATTGAATTTTGCGACATTGTTTTGAAGGTGGGTGAATGACCTGTATTGCGGTGTTATTTGGCACCTACTATATTAATAATGGTACCTACTATTCTTTCTCCTGTCTCAACAGATGAGAATGGCACAAGATATTGTACTATACCCAGCAGTGGGTAAAGTGGATGATGATGATGTCCCAACAGTGGGCAAAGACCAAGAAATTTAGAACAGCTTTGTTGTAAATTTGAGCTCAAATGATTTTCCAAAACTGTAATAATTGTATAAAATAAAGTAATTCAACTTCAGTATACGTGTAGGTGGGAGGGTTCACGTTCACGGGACACTTCACGTGGATAGACGTGCCTGAACGGGAAAAGATCAGACGCGGCTCTGAAATATCGCCAACTTGGTAAGTTTAGCATTTTTTGTAGTTTCTCATACATAGAGGATCATCCATTTTGTCGAAAAATATATTGTACAAAAAATTATATACCTTGCAAAAGTTTATAGATTCTTCTTGAAGATACACTACAGTTTGACAAATTTGAAAACTTGCGCTCAGAATTATCCTCAAAAAAAATCTATTATTTTTTCCAATAAGATATTTTTACAATAATGCATCTATCTAAAGGTTTTTTTTTATAATCTAGGTACCAGATAGCTAAAAAACTATCTCAGATCTATCAGCTGTTACACAATGACATTGAAGGTGGAGCAAGTTTTGGAGGTTATTTTCGTAATAACCCTTTTTTCTCTTTTCATCCCAATTTTGTAACCTTTTTACCCATTTTTTTTACCCATTTTTACCAATCTACCAACAGCCATCCCCAATTTCAGTCGTGGGCTTAAAATATGTTTTAGGTCACCTACAATGGCAGGAGGACTATTTGCCATAAACCGGGAGTACTACTGGGAGCTAGGCGCTTACGACGAGCAGATGTCTGGCTGGGGAGGCGAGAACCTGGAGATGTCCTTCAGGATATGGCAATGTATGTTGTACATGATGTTATTTACAGAAGTGTAATCGGGAGCGATCGATGATCAAAAACCAAATTTTTAATCGAACATTACTATCTTGATTTTTATTAAAATGTTTAGTTGTTTGTTAAAAATTCAATTGTGACTCGCTCAACCACACATTAGTCACTTTAGGATCAAAACTTTTGTAATTTGCACGAAGTTTATACATGAAAGTACAATTCAAAAAGATTATGCTACTAAAAAATTCTCGAAAAAATATCCTAACATTACCCGTCCTGATAAAAAACCATTTAAAAATCATATGTTTTACAAAAAAATATTTTTATAATAAGTATTAAAGAAACTGAAAAAAAAATTTTTACGGAACTACATTGTACATCGACATCTTTAACAATAAGTTACATTCCGTTATTCCAGGTGGTGGTACATTGGAGACAGTGCCGTGCTCTCGTGTCGGACACGTGTTCCGTAGCTTCCATCCTTACAGTATGCCGGCAAACTCGGACACACACGGTAACACTTCTATATTGTCATTTCATGGTCACTGAACACGGAACTATTATTTTCTAGGTTTTATGTAGTTTGGTATGCCTGTCTTGTCTATCGGTAGTCAAAAAATTTTTCATCACATCTATTCGAAAAGAACGACTTGGTTCGCCTTTATGTGCACCCAAAGGTGGTGTTTTCTATAAGAAACAATAAGTGCGTGGGAATAGTAGATTGTATCATAAGGGAGCAAAATTATATTTTTGCGGCGACGGCGATTTTTTGAATCCAGAGCGAAGTGAAGGATTCTAGAGTACAATCCCGAGCGTAGCGAGGGATTCTTTAGTAGAATCCTGAACGTAGCGAGGGATTCAAAGTACTTCGCCCGAGCCAAAAATATATTTTGCGCCCGAGTGGTACACTCTACTTTTCATCACCAACTATGAGAAAATAAAAGGCGCCTCATATTTTATTGTAATATTATTATTAATAAAACATATATAGTACTAAAATGAAAATAAATAGTATCTATAATGAAAACCACTTATTTCTTATGTTTTCTATTCGTTCGATTTCTTTGGCGCTGAACACTAAGATGTTCCAAATTCAAAAAGTGCACGGCAAAGTAAATTGCGGCGCACTTATTTAACCAAGTCGCTCTTTTCGAATAGGTGTGATGAAAAGTTAATTCCGGCGCACTTATTAAATAAGTGCGCCGGAATTAACTTTGCCGCGCACTTTTTGAATTTGGAATATCTTCGCTTTAAGTTCGCCTATGTACTTCATTTTTGTGCAATAAAGAATGTTCTTATCTTATCTTAACTTATGTGCCTTTTTTTCTCATAGTGGGTGATGAAAAGTAGAGTGTACCACTCGGGAGCAAAATATATTTTTGGCTCGGGCGACGTACTTTGAATCCCTCGCTACGTTCAGGATTCTACTAAAGAATCGCTCGGGATTCTACTCTAGAATCCTTCACTTCGCTCTGGATTCAAAAAAGCGCCCTCGCCGTAAAAATATGATTTCACTCCCTTATGATACAATCTACTATTTCAGCGGTTATAACAGCGTGTAGTAAAATAGGTTGTTTTTACTGAATACTGATAATATTGACAGTTGTCATAGCTCAGTCGGCAGTAGCTCTGCCTTCCGTGCTGTGGGTCGTGGGTTCGATCCCCACTGTACACAAACATCTGTGTGTGGTAAACATAAATGTTTGTTTTATGTCTGGATGTTAGTATGTATTATATTTCATTATTATTTCTGTGCTAGGTATAAACACAGCTAGAATGGCTGAAGTCTGGATGGATGAGTACGCAGAGTTGTTCTATCTACACCGACCTGATCTAAGGGTAAGTCTTATTGTCTCAGGGCCGGGGTAAGTCTTATTGTCTCCAAATTTGACAATGGGTAGTCAAATTATTGCACTCCTAATATTGCTATGCCCTAAGCTTAAGGGCTATTATGTTAATGTTAATAATATGTTAATATTCATGGACATTTTAACACAACGCCTTCTAGTCCCAAACTAAGCAAAGCTTGTACGATGAAAACTAGATGGCTGATAGAATACATACATATTTATTTTTGTAAATACATACTTATAATACATAGAAACACCCAGACACAGAACAAACATCTATTGTTACAACACACAAATGTTTGTTCTCGGTGGGGATCGAACCCACGACCCACAGCACGGAAGGCAGAGCTACTACCGACTGAGCCATGACGCCTGTCGTATTATGCACTACTATTTTAATCCTTAAGACCTCACCATGTAATATAATAATTGCAATAAATGATATGAATATAAATTTGGTCCAAATTTGACAATTAGTTGATCCAAATTTGACAATTAGTCGAGTTAACTAGGGATCAAAAAACCGGCCCTTATTCTATACTATTCATTCAAGATTGCTAACAAAAGAACACAAAAAAAGAAATCTTTCTTCAAACTGTCATTTTTAGAAGTGACTTTGTAGTATGATACGTAACTTAATACAATTTTTAACCGACTTCAAAAAAGGAGGAGGTTCTCAATTCGGTTGTATTTTTTTTTTGTATGTTTGTTACCTCAGAACTCCGTCATTTATGAACCGATTTGAAAAACTCTTTTTTTTGAACTGAAAGGGTATGCTTCCATGTTGGTCCCGAACTGCCATCATCATCATCATTTGGTGATGAAGGCGTATCAAATTGAAGTCGGTTTTTCCAGTTTTTTAAACTTATAAATTATAACTTTAAATAACTATATTTTTCAGAATAACCCTAAAATAGGTGACGTCACCCACCGCAAGGTACTTCGAGAAAAGTTAAAATGCAAGAGTTTCCAATGGTACCTCGATAACATTTACAGGGAGAAGTATGTACCTGTGAGGGATGCTTACGGATACGGCAGGTAACTATCACCACACTGGTACTTTCACTTTCCTCAGTTTCAGTTGCTCATATTATTGACTAGCTTCTGCGCGCGACTTCCCGTCCCGTTGGATCGCGTTGATTTTCCGGGATAAAAAGTAGCCTATGTGTTAATCCAGGTCACAGTCAGTATACACGGTGTAACATAAATAAATACCCTACAAGTCCGAAGGTGGGGTATTCTACAGGTCATGGCGAACACTGTTTGTTCTGCGACTTTTGAGATTTCAAAGTTTTTCATTCATGAAATGAACTCGTAACTTTTACTTAAAACGTACCTACACACTGCATGCGTGTGCGTGCAACGCGGTAGGATGGTACCTACGTGTGCATGTGTGTGTACGGGTTTACGCAAATAGTAAACAAACACTTAGCGTTGTCGCAAATTTCTAAAATAATAAAAGTTGTACTTTTGTGTGAAAATTTCAATTACGCTATATTGACCCTTTGCACATGTCCAAGCACTCAGGCGGTCGGTCTGATTACGCCCCCTTCGGGCTTATAGGGTAATTATGTTACACCTTGTATATTCCATGTTTCATCCGAATCTGACCAGTAGTTGCAGCGTGATTCAAACACAAACATCTAAGCGTTGACATTTATAAAATTAGTAGGAAGGATTTACTATCATTTTTGTGTCAATAAATGATTCTAATTGTAGGTTTAAGAACCCCTCATCAGGTCTGTGCATCGACAATCTACAAAAGGAAGGGGAGGAAGCCCCTCTAGGGTTGTACCCGTGTCACCCCGACCTGCAAGCCACGCAGTACTACAGCCTGTCTCTCTCGCACGAACTCAGGGACGAAGACGCATGTGCTATGCTCAAGTTTAAGAGGTAAAAATGGGATAAAAATGGGGGACTAAAATTGGGATGAAAAGGAAAGGGGTAAAAGTTACTAAAGTGCAACAAACGGGTTGAAAGTGTAAAAGAAGTTTATAACACATTTGCTCGTAAAGGGTCTCTTATTTCACCAATTTCAGTATCGTAATGTATGTCATTACGCACTCGTGCGTTATGGTAATGTAAAACGTACGGTTTATCAAGATGCTCCCACTAAAACGAACGGAACCTTTTTTAAATCTTAGCAAAGAGTTTTTATGACAGTAAAGTGGTCAACATTTTATGAATAAAATTGACTTTGGGAGATAAAAAATAAGCATTTAATTCTTTTACAATTTGTTAAAAAATTTCTAACTACTTTAACAAGTGATTTATTCGTATTAGAAAGTAAGGTAAAACGTACGGTTTATACTCCGTCTAAAACGAACGAACCTTTTTTAAATCTTAGCAAAGAGTTTTTATAGCGCTAATGCGCGCGCATCGCTAATTTGTGATCAAGTAAAAATTATTCCCGCGCTTTTTACTTTTATAAAATTAATAAGTTAATTTTACTTTTAAACAACTTTTATAACGAGTTTTATTTATTTCCTCGCAAATGTGTTATAAAACGTCGTATGACATACGTGCGCTTTGAAAATTACAGCCTCTGCTTTCTTGTAGCCCTCGCCTACGGCTCGGGCTGGCAATATCGCCTCGGCTGTAATTTTCAACTTACCGCACTCATATCATAATGTACTATAATACAATCAACAAGGGTTAAAAAAAGGGTTGATAAAAGAACAAAGGGGACTAGTACAGAACAACAAAGAAATAATAATGAAAAAGATTAGTATAAAAGACAGTTGTAAAAAGGAAAACTGATTTCACTACAGAAATTAATTACATTAATTTATTTAGTGAAACAAGTCGATAAACAAAAAAAACTTTATTACATTTTATAAGATAGTAGTATTTATTTACAAATGAAGTAACAATAATACTATATTTACAAAATACACATGAGACAGGTGAGCTTGTTGACAATCCTCAATAAATAAATAAACAATTTACAGATAGCTCAACTGATTCAAATCAGTGCCAATAATATACGCGGTGTAACATAATTACCCTATAAGTCACAAAGGGGGGTATTCTACAGGTCATGGCGAACAGTGTTTGTTCGACGACTTGAGATTTCCAAGTTTTTCATTCATGAAATGAGCTCCTAACTTTTACTTAAAATGTACCTACACACAGCTAGCGTGTGCGTGCGACGCGGTAAGAAAGTACCTATCTACGTGTACATGTGTGTGTACACCCTTACACAAATAGTAAACTAACAGTTAAGATTGTCGCAAATTTCTAAAATAATAAAAGTTGTACTTTTGTGTGAAAAGTTCAATTACTATTTATTGACCCTTTGCACATGTCCAAGCACTCGGGTGGTCGGTCTGATTACGCCCCCTTCGGGCTTATAGGGTAATTATGTTACACCTTGTATAGGGCTTTATAAAAGTAATGTGATAAAACATAATGATATTATTTCAGACGCGTGTCTGATGATGATGATAACGCCGGTCGCAAAGTGTACATGACCACTTGTCACGGAAAACAACGCGAACAGGTAATGTACAATGTACTAGAAAATAATTAAAATAGGCGGTGTACAATGTACTAGAAAACAGGCAATGTACAATGTCCTAGAAAACAACTAAAACAAGCCATGTATAATGTATCGGAAAACAGCGCGAATAGATAATGTACAACTTACTAGAAAACAATGCGAACAGGTGGTGTACAATGTACCTACTGGAAAGCAGGTGGTGTACAATGTACCTACTGGAAAGCAGGTGGTGTACAATGTACCTACTGGAAAGCAGGTGGTGTACAATGTACCTACTGGAAAGCAGGTGGTGTACAATGTACCTACTGGAAAGCAGGTGGTGTACAATGTACCTACTGGAAAGCAGGTGGTGTACAATGTACCTACTGGAAAGCAGGTGGTGTACAATGTACCTACTGGAAAGCAGGTGGTGTACAATGTACCTACTGGAAAGCAGGTGGTGTACAATGTACACACGAGGCTTGCAGAATGGACTAAATCGCTCTTGGTTATGTTATAAGTTCCTAGCCTAGTTAATTATGTTTTTCTGTTACTTATAGCCAAAAAAACAGTACAAAAAATTTACCAAATCAATCCGTTCATTCTTTAGGAAATGAATGAACAAAATTCCAACGTTCCGTTTCAAGACGTTTTTGCCATACGTATAGTATTATCTGCCATACTATATGGGTACATTTTGGAATTGTCTCTTTCATTTCAAATGAATTATTGTTTATAAATTTGTCAGAAATGGAAGTACCACCCCCTAAGTAAGCAGATCCAGCACACAGAGAGCGGTCTGTGCCTGGACGCGGGTTCAGCAGCCGGCGGCGACTTGCTCGCCAAGCCGTGCTCCGACACCGAGCTGCAGCAGTGGACTATCGACTATACTGAGGATAATGACTTTAAGAGCAACAGTAAGTGATCTAACGAAAAAAAAACATTGTGTGACCGAATTGTCCATTGTGTGACTGAATTGTCCTTTTTGTGACCGAATTGTCCATAGTGTGATCGATTTGTCTATTATGTGACCGAATTGTCCATTGTGTGACCGAATTGTCCATTGTGTGACCGAATTGTCCTTTTTGTGACCGAATTGTCCATAGTGTGATCGATTTGTCTATTATGTGACCGAATGGTCCATTGTGTGACCGAATTGTCCATTATGTGACCAAATTGTCCAATTTGTGACCGAATTGTCCAATGTTTGACGAAATTGTTGGCCTGAATTGTCCAATGTGTAACTGAATTTTCCATTGTGTGACCGAATTGTCCAATCTTTGACGAAATTGTGGGCCCGAATTGTCCAATGTGTAACTGAATTTTCCATTGTGTGACCGAATTGTCCAACGTGAGATCGAATTGTCCAATGTGTGATTTAGTTTTTCAATTTAACTTCAAATTGTTTAGATTTAAACACCCAACTTTTCCAAAATGTGGCGTAGAGCCTCCAAAATATACAATTATTAAATTTTATTTCAGATGATGGGAATGTGAGCGATAAAGACCTAAGACTTCGTCGGTTGCGGGGACAAAGGTTAATTATTTTTCATACTAGCCACTCTACGACGTCTAATTACATGTCATGTTAACCCTACTGAAAGCGATTCTTTCTTTCCCACTATTTTCCATACGAAGTAACTGTTATTCTGTGACAGGCATGTAATTAATATTGTATGAAAATTCATTATTCCGTTTAGGGAGTAATTAAATTGAATTTGGAACGTCAAAATTTCTTTGAAAACCTGTTAGCATAGAGACTGATACCAAAGAGATCTTATTTCAAATCGATGTGTGGAGGTTTGCTCTTTTATCTTTTCTTCTTTTATTAGTACACAGTAAGGTTTTTTTGTGACGGTTAGGTTTGAGGCTGAAATAATTGTTAAAAAAAAATGAAAATTCTTAGGGTGCCCGTTCACTTATTATCACGTAAACGCTCGGGTGTAAATACTAGAATCGTTCGTGACTTCGGGATTCAAGAGTCCAATCGACATAAGCCAGTGCTCTGTCCCCTACGTTAATAATCCAGGCGTCATGGCTCAGTCGGTAGTAGCTCTGCCTTCCGTGCTGTGGGTCGTGGGTTCGATCCCCACCGAGAACAAACATTTGTGTGGCAAACATAGATGTTTGTTCTGTGTCTGGGTGTTACTATGTATTTACAAAAAAATGTATATTATGTATTCTATCAGCAATCTAGTTCCCGTAGTACAAGCTCTGCTTAGTTTGGGACTAGAGGGCGTTGTGTTAAATCTCCGTGAATATTATTTAACTCTTGACTTGTTAACGGCACGGTTATTAATTTATTTCTAGACGTAAATCAAGGTCATTGCTCTCCTACAAGTCAGAAGAACGACGTCGTCATAAAAAACACCACAAGCGCCCCAAAAAGAGCAAAACTAAGAATAAATTCATATTAAAACTAGTTCGAACTCTAATGAACAATACTGAAGATCATTTGGAAATGGATATTCATTGCAAGCACCGGCAGCTGTATCCAAACAACACATTTGTCAGAGATCTCGTCACTATACTGAATGAGAGAAATATCAAGGTAAGTTGCCAACATTTTAGGTATTAAAATTGAGTCAAAAATGCAATTTTCTCCAACATGCTTGGAAATTAAAGCATTATTTTGACAACCTTCTTCGAGATAAATCGAAAATGCAGTACTGGCGAAATACATGCGAGCAGCGGCCGGCAATAAATGTATGAAAATCCATTGCCGGCGTGTTTAGCGGCCAAATAAATTACATACAAAACTCATTACTGTCGTGTTATTTAAAAATGGAACGATCTTTTACTCCATAACATGGCAACCAAGGAGGTAACTTATCAAAGGTTTTATTCAAATCTCGAACAGGCTTTCAAATAGAAAACTCATTATTGAAAAAAAAAAAATTAATGAATACTGTAACTTCGTTGTTCGTTATTGGTTTTAAAAAGTAATTGTATTTTAAACTAAAAAGTTTTGCCTAGGTACTTAGTTTTAATTTCCTTGCATTATTTGAGAGAAGTACTATACAAGCCTTGGCCACAACTAGGCAATGAGGGACTCACGTATGTGTGCCTCGTGTTCGACTCGGCCCACATTTACACGTTCGCACCTCATTGCCTCTGTTGCCGGCCGCTGCAGTAATGTACTATTATTCATATAATTTAGCTATAAAGTCACAATGAACACAAATGAGCTTCGAGAGATTAATCTACTGGAGACTATAATGACATAAAAACAAATTATTATATAATATACAATGGGTGGTCTTATTGCTAATCAACGATCTTTACTAGACAACCTTGGATGGAATGACTTCGAGTCGAAAGAGTCCAAATGATCATTACTAAACAGATAAAATCCTAGAACTAGGTTTTTTGGCAGTTTTCTTGTCAAGGCTTTTTGGTTTTATATGCAACTTTGATTTTGAATATTTCATTCATTCACTCGGTCATTCATTCGTTCATTGACAGGTAATAAACAACGGGCGAGTATTTGAACGTAACAAAGTGAGTCAACTAGATCCGAAGGAAGACGAACAGAAAGCGGTACTTAATAAAATGGATATCGAAACACCTGACGAAGAAAAACAACAGGTATTTGATTTTATCTATACTATTATAAAACTAAAAGCTAAAAACTAAAATTAAAGATATGGATAAACTAAATATGCAGATCTACTAAATAAACGATTCTGATTCCGAAAATCGAGTTTGTCTGTTTATCTGTTTGTTTGTTCATGGATCCCGCCTTAGCTACTGGACCAATTTCGATGAAACATATAGACATAGACATATTTATATATAGCATTCGGAAGCCCTTTTTCCGGATTGAAACATAGGCTATATTTTATTAAATCAAAGACGTGGATTCTAAGATACAGCTTGAACTCTCTAAACCAAAAGCAGCCTTTGACACGAGGTTCATAGTATGCTGGTTGACAGTTTTTTTTTGGTGGAATGGTTCGCACGCGTCCGAAGTCGCGGGTATCAGCTAGTGTACTTATATTGTTGTGAAGACGTAAGACTATAAGAAATAACTGAATGGTGTATTCTAGTTTTATGCATAGAGTTTGGAGTTGGATATGCCTCTGAAGATTTTTTTTTTTCATATATAGAAGTTTTTCGAACAGTCTAAGTACATAAAGAAAGGACTTAATATTTCTTTTTATTTCAGAAAAAAAAATCTCGAACGCACAAACGAAAACCATCCGTAAAAAAAGTACCCAACTTAAATATAAAAGAACCGGACCCGTACGAACAGAACGCACCAACCACGAACCCGCATCAACCCGACGCGTACGAACCCGATCCGTACGAACCTAGCCCGTACGAACAGACCGCATACAACACGAACGCACAAGACTACTTCGAACCTGTTGTAAACGCACGAAATCAAAATCCTAGTACATTTGAACGTAAAAAAGAACGAAAAAATAAAGAACGTACGAATGAACGCACGAACGTTTTCGAACAGAATGAGACAGTGACTAGTTCTCCGAGATCTCATAGAATTATAATTGAAGATTTTATTGAGATGACGCCCGCTTCCAGGGCGCAGACTAAGGTATGGTTTTCAGATCAGGGGAATAAGATTGCATCGCAGTGGAATAAGTTTTCAGCCCAGTGGAATAAGTTTTCAGCACAATGGAATAAGTTTTCAGCTATGTGGAATACGTTTTCTGCTCAGTAGACCAAAATTTTCAGCATAAGTTTTCAGTTCTGTGGAATAAGTTTTATGCTCAGGGAAATGTTTGTGTCTAACTTTATCTTGTATTACTTGTAAATAGATATATGTTTGTATGTATATGTTTGAAAATAAATATATGACGTAAATAGAGCAAATAGATAATACGTTAGGACCTATTTATCTCCAGTTAAATAATTATTTATTTCCAGTTAAATAACTACATATTTGGGTTGGCTGGCAGACAATGGTTTCAGCATTAAATCCACCCTTTGTAACAAATTTATAATTTTGTGCAATATAGTAATATAAAAATAAATAATATTTATTTCCAGTTAAATACCTATTATTTCCAGTTAAAGACTTATTTATTTCCAGTTAAAGACCTATTTATTTCCAGCGTACAAAGCGTCGTAAACGTAAGCGTATCCTCACTACACCGGCACAAGAGAACATTGTATCTCAACGCGAGGAACAAATCACGTGAGTTATGACTCTTATGACGCTAGCTTTAGGGTTCTATTTGGCAGACAAAATTTAATTAAATTTATTTTATTCATTACTCATTAGAGTAGTCACAAAACCAATAAAATAGTACAATGTATGAACAATGTTGAGCTTTATTATTTGACTGTTAGGGTTCAATTTATCTGAGCAAAAAAATTTTCTTTGTACATGCATCACAGCTGAGTTGGCAGTAGCTGTGCCTTCCGTTATGTGTGTTGCGGGTTCGATTCCCACCGAGAACATTTGTAAGCGGCAAACAATGTTTGTTACAAAAAAAGTAGGTATTCTATCAGCAATCTAGTTTCCATAGTACAAGCTTTGCTTAGTTTGGGACTAGAGGGCGTTGTATGTCCAAGAATATTTATTTAGATTTATTATTACATTTTCAGAATATCCCCACAATCAGAAGAACGAACAGACTCCATAGAAGACACTCCAATGCTAAGTGAGAGCGAGACAGGAGATACGATTTATCGCGCGAGTGAGCGAGACGAACATAAACAAGACAAGTACTCTTCTAAAGATAAAGTCGCCCATGAGAAGGAGAGAGATAGCCATAAATCTAAGAAACTATATCAGAAAGAGAGAGACAAGAATATTGACAATAATATTGATGCAATATGGCCTATTGGTAAGTTTAGTTCTCGGTGGTCTAATGGTAGCGAGTTCGCTTTCCGATCCTAAGGTCGCGAGTTCAAATCCCGTCGTGCACTAGTGCCTTTTTGTATTCGGAAAATAAGACATTTTTATATGATTTTCTAAATATTGTTTACTAGCTGTCGCCCGCGGCTTTCCTCGCGTGGTACCAGCATACGCACTATTCGGTTAAAATCTTTGATCCTAATTCTAGACCCTTTAGGGTGCGACTTTCCATAATTAGTTTGTTAGTGCACCCCTACACTATATAAGGATACTACCCTCCAAATGTCATACCTCTAGGACTTATAGTTTAGGCTGTGCATTGATTGTCAGTCAGATACAAAAGAGTTTTATATAATTTAAAAGAAGATAAGCTTAAAAACTGAAAAAACGGACTTCAATTTGATACAGCGCCATCATCATATGATGATAATGATGAAGCTTGGAAATTAATGCATTATTTTGACAACCTTCTTCGAGATAAATCGAAAATGCAGTACTGGCGAAATACATGCGAGCAGCGGCCGGCAATAAATGTATGAAAATCCATTGCCGGCGTGTTTAGCGGCCAAATAAATTACATACAAAACTCATATCTGTCGCGACACACGCCCTGGTATTTAAATTTAGATTTTTTCCTACATTTTGTCTTTTACAGTTGTACTTATACTTGTAACGCCATCTGTTAAAAGCATTGGAGTACTAAAAAATATATATAAGGTTGAACTTGCGGGTGGATACGGTTTCAGTTTGACTAGTTCTCGCTAACCTACGAGAAAGCCACACCGCTGCTCCGTAGCCCCTTTAAAATAATTGTAGTGTTCAAATAAATGACGCATTTTAATTCGATCCCCTACAGAGGTAATTTATTAATTTCGAACAATTTATAATGATTATTGTTTGTCAGGTGCATCTCGTCGTGCGCAAGAGTTCAGCCGGAGTCGCGGCAAGCAGCGAGGTCACAAGGAAGCCGTCGATGTACACACCGATGACGTCACACGCACCGATGTAACGCAACACTTACACTATATATTATGTTCTACTATTAGATAGTTGGATGTTTTGATGTTTGAAGGTTTAGATGTGTGGATGTTTGGATGGGTAGATGTTTGGATGTTTAAATGTTTGGATGTGTAGATGTGTGGATGTTTGGATGGGTAGATATGTGGATGTTTGGATGGGTAGATTTGTGGATGTTTAAATGTTTGGATGTGTGGATGTGTAGATGTTTAAATGTTTGGATGTATAGATGTGTGGATGTTTGGATGGGTAGATGTTTGGATGTTTAAATGTTTGGATGTGTAGATGTGTGGATGTTTGGATGGGTAGATGTTTGGATGTTTAAATGTTTGGATGTGTAGATGTGTGGATGTTTGGATGGGTAGATGTTGGAGGTTTAAATGTTTGGATGTGTAGATGTTTGGATGTTTAAATGTTTGGATGGGTAGATGTTTGGATGTTTAAATGTTTGGATAGGTAGATGTTTGGATGTGTGGATGTTTGGATGTGTAGATGTTTGGATGTTTCAATGTTTGGATGGATATATGTTTGGATGGGTAGATGTTTGGATGGGTAGATGTTTGGATGGGTAGATGTTTAGATGGGTAGATGTTTGGATGGGTAGATGTTTGGATGGGTAGATGTTTAGATGGGTAGATGTTTGGATGGGTAGATGTTTGGATGGGTAGATGTTTGGATGGGTAGATGTTTGGATGGGTAGATGTTTAATAATTCTTTGTTTTTTCAGGACAAAAGTATAGAGGGTTCAAACAACGCGCCAGTCAAAGTAATTATGAAGAGTAATCTCACTTTCAACTTGGGAGATGAATTCTTTAACTGGAGACAGAGACCGTAAGTATGACGTCACGAGTGTAAGTTGTAACGTCACAACTCACTCGGTAATACCTCTGCCTTCCGTGCTGTGGGTTGCAGGTTCGATCCCCACGGGACTAACATTTTTGTGATTATTTTTGTAAGTGACAATTAGTTTATTGAAGTGAAAACTTCTTTAGCATCGTTGTGATGTGAAAGTCGATGAAACGATAAAGCGAAATAGTTCGATAGCGAGTTCTAGGATCCGACCAAACTTAGCAGCGCCATCTAGTTCTGATTTTAGGCAACATGATCATAGAACCTTTTCTAACTAAATAAGTACTGCATATTGGTTAAGTACATAAAAATAAATACTAAATTAATTTCACATTAAACACAGAGCGAGAGAGTGAATGCGTGCCACTCGAAGTATAACTTCTCCCGCGCGTAGGGACTGCACGCACAGGTTATTTTTTTTAATAATATTTTATATATAACTAAATGATGGAACTAATTGGTGTTACGTGGCTACCACTGCCTGTATCGATGTATTGCCTCACTGAGCACGTCCACTGAGAATGTGGCTTGTTTGCCTTAGCGATGGCTGTATGAAATGAAAAATGATGGAATAAAGTAGTTTTTTAGGAGTTCTATGACGAGGCTTATGTCCAGCGGTGGACATATACAGACTGATAATGATAATGATGATGAAAATGTACTTCACGATGTTTTCATAAATAAAAACAATTCTTTTATTTTCTTTTTAGAAGATCAGAAATGTCCCAAGAGCATACTTCAACAAGAATGCGGGTTCGAACCAATGACGTCTCGCACAATAATGACGTCTCGCACAATAATGACGTCGCATATAATAAGGACGTCTCACATAATAAGGACGTCTCAGAAAATAATGACGTCAAACATAATAATGACGTCTCAGAAAATAATGACGTCAGACATAATAATGTCGTTCAACATAATAATGACGTCTCACGTAATAATGACGTCTGGCACGATAATAACGTCTCGCACAAAAATCACTTGACATACCACAGTGACGTCATAACAGGAAGTTTACATGATAGTAATGACGTCATAGCGACGGGACATCTTCGCGAGAACGAGACGGAAGAACGGTCGAGCTCCTCTGAGAGCAGTAGTAATGAATAGAAAATATAAAAAAAAAAATTGCTCACGATTTGACTCACCAGCAGTGCAAGTACCGTTCTTATCGATCGCTTCGTTGTCGATCGCTAAACTCGATAAACGTATCGAATCGTATCGTTCCATGCGAGTACGGATCTCTTGTCGACAAAAGATCCGTACTCCCAAAAATAAGGTCAGAGTTTATCGAAATCATTCGTTCACTGCTGCCAGGATTTACTAGTTTACTGTCAATATCACTGTTCATCACTTTCGTTTGTCAGAATCAAAACATAGTAAATATAAAATGACGGGCAGAGATCATTATTGAAGAGAAGAAGAAGAAGTGTTATTACTCTGTTGACGAATTTCTGTCCGATAAATTGTAGCGCATAATAAAAACTGACATTATTCTAACTAAATTACAACTTATTTTTGACATTTAAATTATATTGTAAATACGTAGATAATGTTATGAATTTATGTTTGACTTTGCATCCGCTTGATAATTGTATAAGTACCTCCCATTATTATTGACATTCATCCAACTTTTACCATGACATTATCACTATTTAATTATGTACGTAATCTATAATATTAATTGACTACTGCTATCTACTTTAGTACAATTGCTGCGCCCTCACAGGGTACATGACTGTTCTTTTAGCTAAATAAGACCTAAGCTGTATATTGTTAGAGATAATTTGGCTTGCCACTGTCATGACATGGCGTAGAGGACATCTAGCTAGACTTTGGGCCAAGACGTTGTCGTTGACACGCGCTCGCTCTCGTGACATAAATATCGCAGTAGTTTCGTTCCATAGAGTTATACGTTCGAGATTGTTGGTCTGTGGTTAGGTTTATGGTTTTACGAGAATCTATGGAAGCGATTGGGGATATTGTCGTGTTGTGATTGTTGGGCGCACTTCTGGATTTTTAATTTGATTGTTTTTATGTCTAATCGAGTAAAATCAATAAGATTTTGAAGCTCTGTTTCTCTTTTTGAGTAATGTCTGATCAAGTTTCCAAAAATATATAGACCATGTATGCAATCATTAAATAAATAAATAAGAAATCATTGCCAATTCGTTAAAATTTAACGAATTCGTCTATCGATCGTCTAAGTTGGTAACGTACCCGCAATTGACGATAAAACCAGTTTTATCGAATTTTGACGATTCTAAATGTCAAATTATGCGATCGACAAGAACGGTACTTGCACTGCTGGCACGGTAGACATACTAAATTGAATATTCTTTTTATTTTTTGTCGAAAATTTAACTTAAATGACGCTATAAAGCTCCAAGCTCAGTCGGTGGTAGCTCTGCCTTCCGTGCTGTGGGTCGTGGGTTCGATCCCCACCGAGGACAAACATTTGTGTTGAACAACATAGATGTTTGTTCTATGTCTGGGTGTTACTATGTACATATTATAATTTACAAAAACAAGTATATAAGTATTCTATCAGCAATCTAGTTCCCATAGTACAAGCTTTGCTTAGTTTGGGACTAGAGGGCGTTGTATGAAATGTCAATAAATAATTATTATTTGATAGGTTTGGTCATAATAAATTGTAAAATAATTTAGAATCAATAATAAATCCGTCCTTAATATAAATAAAGTACATAGTTATTATGATACAGGGTATGATAAGAATACTCTCGAATACTTTCAATTCCTTATCAATATTAACTTATTTCTGTCGCCCGCGGCTTTGCACGCGTGCTAGCAGCATACGCATTATTTGGTTAAAATCTTTGATCCTAATTTTAGACCCTTTAGGGTGCGACTTTTCAAAATTCCTTTCTTAGTGCACCCCTACACTATACAGGGTGTAACATAATTACCCTATAAGCCCGAAGGAGGCGTAGTCAGACCGACCACCTGAGTGCTTTGACGTGTGCAAAGGGTCAATACATCGTAATTGAAATTTTCATACAAAAGTACAACTTTTATTATTTTAGAAATTTGCGACAACCCTAAGTGTTTGTTTACTATTTGCGTAAACCCGTACACACACATGCACACGCAGGTACCCTCTTACCGCGTCGCACACACACGCTAGCTGTGTAGGTACATTTTAAGTAAAAGTTACGAGTTCATTTCATGAATGAAAAACTTTGAAATCTCAAAAGTCGCAGAACAAACAGTGTTCGCCATGACCTGTAAAATACCCTCCATTCGGACTTATAGGGTATTTATGTTACACCGTGTATTAGGATACTACCCTCCAAATTTCATACCTAGAGGTATGAAACTTGACTCAAATTTTGAAAATTAAGTCTAAACTATAAGTCTTCGAGTCTAGGACTTATAGTTTAGACTTAATTTTCAAATTTTGAGTTGAAAAAGGTTTCGAGAGTGGTCCTAATACACTTCGTACAATATAAGTATCCTATGTAAGATATATAGAATTATCAATGTTTATTAATATTATTTATTTAGTTTAATATTAATTCAAGTTTTAGGTTAGAATGTGTGCATTTATCGGTATACTTATAATCGTTGATTAACTTCAATCGGCTGATTTTTAATCAATTGTGTGACTAACGGCCGAATACTCTAGCGCTACTTATATCAATTATTATTATGTTAAATAAATTATGATGATAATTATGATTAAATTATTGCCATCTCATACAAATGAGTAATGTCAGAGGCAAAGCAATTTTAAGTGGTGTTTAAATTTGAGTGTCGTTTCAGTATTCGGCCCTTATTCAACGTTTATAAGTATACCCCTTTAGTTAAGTAATCGAACATAGACATATCTCTTAGCGCTAAGACCGCACATCGACTTGGAATTCTGTTCGAATTTATTAGGTTTAGAATGTTTTGAATTAAAATGGTAAGACTGAATTATTCTGTTTAATTTATTCCAATAATATTATAAATGTCAAAATGTATAATAATATATTATGTTTGTTTCAATCGCGCTGCAACTTCTGGTCTGATTTGGATGAAACTTGGAATATACAGTTCGTATCCTGCATTAACACATAGGCTACTTTTTATCCCAGAAAATCAACGGGATGCGAACGAAGTCGCATGCGAAAGCTAGTTTAAAACAAATGAATAGTAGGAACTAGCTCTCCTGAGGAATGACTTGCTTCAGACTAAAACTAAGGAATTAATAGAAATATATAAAAGAAATCATTTAATCTCATAATACAACCATTTCTACATCTCTCATACATTTCATACAAAAACAAAAAAAAAGAACAATTCAAGAAAATAATACGCAACTTTGAAAAAATCGTTTACTAAAGAAAATATAAATATTATGTACATTATTCCACCTAACATTCAGATTGGTAAAAAAAGTCAACTATCTACCGACGCGTTCGAACTGTTCTCATCGAAATTGGCTCAGCATTCTTGAGATCACACTTTACCACTGTGTTTAGGGATCAGGACAGGTCAATGACCTTTAAACTTCTAGAACTTGGTCTACCGGGTCAATGACCTATGCATAAAAATCCAGATTTAAAAAAACCAGCAATCTAGTTCTTATAGTACAAGCTTTGCTCAGTTTGGGACTAGATGGCGCTGTGTGAAATGTCCGTGAATATTGATTGTTAATAATTATTTTGAAATTTGGCACAACATAGGACTTCTAACAAACTCACATTAATTAAATGAAATTGATATACTGGTGGGACGAATGGGAATGCAAAAACTAGTACATTATTTTTATTCCCGTTCGCCCCACTAAAAAATGTTGGTGGTACAATTAAGAAGAAGTGATAGTTTCCCATTCGTCCCTACAGTGGGAGGACTCAAAGGAACGAACGGGAATTACCGAAAAAAAATAGTAATAGGAGAACGTGATAATTTCTCATTCGCCCCACCAGTGAGAGGACCGACCGGGACGAACGGGAATTAACGAAAAAGTCGACTGTGTCTAGAGATATCTGGTAGAGAGAGCGGTAAGACCGCCCAGCTTGTAAAAGATCAGGGGCATTATTCTGTATGACTTAGGAGATTCCGTAACCGTATGACGTCACCGTAAGGAATGACATTTACGGCATAGGAAATACGGCACAGGCATAGGGCGATTTCACGCCGCTGTCTTGTCGTGCTGCGTAACGCGCTTGTATTGGTCATAGGCGTCATGGCTCAGTCGGTAGTAGCTCTGCCTTCCGTGCTGTGGGTCGTGGGTTCGATCCCCACCGAGAACAAACATTTGTGTCGCAAACATAGATGTTTGTTCTGTGTCTGGGTGTTACTATGTATTATAAGTATGTATTAACAAAACAAAAATGTATGTATGTATTCTATCAGCAAGTTTCCATCGTACAAGCTTTGCTTAGTTTGGGACTAGAGGGCGTTGTGTTAAAATTTCAATGAATATTTATATTTATTTATAGTGAATAAGCGGTAAGGCCGCCCAGCTTGTAGAAGATCAGTGCGAATGTGTCGGTTTCCTAATATGAAGAACTTAGAAGAATTTCTTAGCTTGCGCCTCTTTTCGCTCTCTGAAACAAACAAAATTTAATAAAAACTATTACTTGTTGTAAATTGAATATGAAATTGACCTATCAAATTCTATGCAGATCAGTTAAGCTGTTTGAAAGTTATGCTTCAACAAACGTACATACAAACATCCTACTAATATTTATTTATTTATTTATATATTATGGGTGTTTCTATGTATTATAAGTATGTATTTACAAAAAAAAATGTATGTATGTATTCTATCAGCCATCTAGTTCCCATCGTACAAGCTTTGCTTAGTTAAGGACTAGAAGGCGTTGTGTTAAGTGTCCGTGAATATATATATTTATTTATTTATTATAAACGCGAAAGTTTGTAAGTATGGATGGATGTATGAATGTTTGTTACTCTTTCACGTAAAAACTACTGATCCGAATTGGATGAAACTTGTAATATATATTGTCCGTGACCTGGATTAACACATAGGCTACTTTTTATACCGGAAAATTAACAGGATCCAACGGGACGCGAACAAAGTCGCGACCGGAAGCTAGTAAGTATATTAAGAGGTTACTAACTTGTAGAATGTGTACAACAACATGAGGGCGAGTTGTGCGGCCGACACACACAGCACGGCGGTGAGCGACACTCCCGACACACTCGGACACGAGATCTGCGCATTCACTGCCTGCTGGGACAACCTGGAAACCATATACATACGTCTTATTTTATTTTGTCATTTTGCGATTATGACATTCGCCTACAGCAGCAACATCAGTGGGACGAACGGGAAATTGCATTTTTATATATATATATATATTATTCCTATATATATATATATATATATATATATATATATGTGGGTGGAACGATATATATTTATATATAGTTCGTGGCACGAACGGCAAGTTATTTTGAAATATTTCCATACGTCCCGCCAGTGGGACTAACAGGAATAATCAAACATTTAAACTGACATTACCCATCGCCTTAATTTAGTTACTTGTCTGAAATACCATTAAATCTTGAGCCCTGTCCTTACCCATGTTCAGTTTGCACCACGTTCTACTTAGCCTGGTTATACCACCTCTATAAAACCAATATATCTTAAACCCTGTTCTCATCTATACGCAGTTAACACCACGGTCAATCTAACCTGGTATAGTATAAAACCATTATAACGAGATCCATAATCTGACCTCTGTGCAGTTTGCGCGACGGTCTGCTTAACCTGGTTGATGTTGTCTCTGATATCAGTGAGTAGTTGTGGTTGTACGGCGCCTGGTCCTGCGCCGCCGGAGCTCGCTATCAAACTGTCCGACTTGCGGGACACTTCTATTATGAACCCTCTGGGAATGGAAATAGAGACTCTTATTGTGTGACAAATGTATACCTGTATCTAGGTGTCTAGGTACTCCTTTACATAGTGGTATCGTTGGGATTTTTTTTCACTCCTTTGCATAGTAATCTTGGTGGGATTTTTTCCGATCTGGCCCATTAGTGGCCCAGATGGGTAAGAAATTCCCATCGAGCCTACTCATTTGCATAGTAATCTCGTTGGGATTTTTTTTCGATCTGGCCCATTAGTGACCCAGATGGGTAAGTAATTCCCGTCGAGCCTACTCATTTGTATAGTGGTCTCGTTGGGATTTTTTTTCGATCTGCCCCATCAGTGACCCAGATGGGTAAGAAATTCCCATCGAGCCTTATCATTTCCATAGTGGTCGCGTTGAGGCCCTAATATAAATGTTTATTTACAAAAAAATAATGATATAAGGATTCTATTAGCAACTCATGAACATTTCACACAACGCCATCTAGCCCCAAACTAAGCCAAGCTTGTACAATGTGACCTAGATTGCTGATAGTATAAATACTTACTTTAGTTCAGCGATGGTGTTCATCATAATCTGATTGTTGGTAACTAGTCCGTCCCAGTCGTGACGACCGATAGGTAGTGTCGGCATTTGTACCTGAGAATACGAACAAAGTCACGTGTAATGGCTATAGTATAATTGGTTTTAGATATCCTATCCTACTAATATTATAGATGTCAAAGTCTACCTGCTGGAATGTTTAGCTATTTAAATGTTTGGATGTTTATTTTTAGATATTTGAGTATTTTGTTTAGATGTTCAGATGTTTAGATGTTTGGATGTTTGTATTTGAAAGTTGAGATGTTTGGATGTTTAGATACTTAGATGTTTGGATGTTTATGTATTTGAAGGTTCAAATATTTGGATGTTTGAGTGTTTGAATGTTTAGATGTATGTATGTATGTATGTATGTATGTATGTATGTTACCTGCTGTCCGGGCACGCCTTGAGGTATCGGTTGACCCTGCGTTTGACTATACACAGTGGTCAGCATTGACAGAGAGTTCATCTGTTTGCCGATCACCTGCAAACAATATTATACCATTTTAAATACTTAATTTAAACTAAGAGATTTCTAAAACCGACTTCAATTTGACTACGTTCCGTCTTCATCATCAGATCATGATGATGGCAGCTTAGTTCTATTGATTAATACAGTATTTACAATATTTACAAAATACACATGTAACAGTTTGAGCTATCTAGAAACCGTTGCAAACGATTTATAGATAGCTCAACTGGTCCAAATCCTTCTTATTCAATTGTAACATGTTGCCTGGATGATAACTTACCTCGTCGACCTTCTTGTTGAGTTCCTTCAGTACATCATTAATTTGTCCCATGCCTTGGAATATTTGTCTAAACTCTCTCTGTCCGTCTGATTCGAACCAATCTTCGAATTCACCATCTTTGTCTCGAACCTGAAACAATATTTAAGTATTAATTATACAGACGTCAGTCTCAGTCGGTAGTAGCTCTGCCTTCCGTGCTGTGGGTCGTGGGTTCGATCCAAACTGAGAACAAAACATTTGTGGCAAACTATGTTTGTTTTATGTCTGGGTTATATTATAAAAAAAATTAAGTATTCTATCAGCAATCTAGTATTCTACAAGATTTGCCTAGTTTGGAGCTAGATGGCGTTGTGAAATGTCCATAAATATATATTCATTACCTCATCGGGATGTTCCTTCCTGTAGTCCTCCTTCTGTTGTTCCAGTTTCTTCTGATACTCCTGGTACTCCTGAGATAGCTTCTGCTGTTCGTTCTGATCTATCTGCTGTCCACCTGCAAACAATATTCCAGGTTTATATACTAGTCGAGGTTTAGAAGTGGAGTCCATACTCCAAGGGTTGATGATCAGCAATGATGAAGAGGATCAAAGATTTTTATGGTGTTATTTTTTTTTGTAAAACTTGTAGCAAGCAGGCAAGCTCGTGTTAGTGGCCAACTCTGGGTGACGCAGTTTTAGGCCGCCTTCAGGCCTCCGTCATGGCAGAGCCGGGACAGTTTAACGTGGCCGTAGCACGGAAGGGCTCAGCTGTAAATACGGTCACTCATCCAAATAGTGACCGCGCAGAACGTCGCTTAACTTAGATAATCTGTGAAGATTGACTAAGCAAGCCTAGACACGAGCGGTTCTACTTGTAGCAGGAGTGAATAAGTGTCTTATAGAACTTCTGCCGTGATTTTCCCACTGCAGGGCAAAGGCCTCCCCTTCCTCCTTCCACTCTTCGCGATTTAACGCCTTTACAGGCCAAGATGTTAAGAGTGCATCAAGTTGATCGCGCCATCTCCTCCTGGGTGTTCCACGTCGGCGGGTTGCGTTTGGTGAGATCCACTCTGTGGTAGTTTTTGGCCACAAGTCGCTTGACATGCGGCAGACACGTTACACCTTGTATATTTTAAGTTTTATATCTTTAATTATTATTGTACTGTTTGTTTCCCTAATAAAATAAAATAAAAAATAAAAATAAAAAAATAATAAAAAAAATAAAAAAACTTACCTTGTTGTGTGGAATGCAGTGATGTTGTGATGAGATGTATGACGTCGTGATCGTCAGCGAGTCCGCCGGTCGCGGCGGAGAGACCGAAGTACCCGCCGCGAGGGAGTGCCACATTCTCCGCGCGGAAACACAACTCATAGTCCGCCTCGTTTGTTGTCATACCTGTGTACAACAACTCATTACTACTAATACTATATTATGCAAATAGTGAATACAAGACGGATTTAAAGCGAGGGCCATAAATGAAACACGAGCAAGTGAAGGATTCTAACGACTGAATCACGACCGCAGGGAGGCGCGTAGCGAGTGATTCGAGTGTTAGAATCCTGAACGACGTGAGTGGTTCATGGCTCTCGGTATAAATCCGTTTTATTTAAGAGTTAATATTTATACCATTGCCCCTCTAAAAAGCTTATTTTATTCACTGAAAACATTGAATAAAAAGCTTTTACTCACTTTTTTGGTGTTTGAATTTAGAACGCACTAATATATTTGACCTCCATCTAATTATTGTTTTTGCGCAAGGAGGTTGTATATCCAATCTTTCTTTTTCTCGTAGTCATGGTATAAAGTATACATAAACAAACATGTTTGAATCAAATGTTAGTTCTCAGTGGGGATCGAACCCACGACCCACTGCACGGAAGGCAGACCTCATACTAAGCTGTGACGCCTTTCAAAAATCTTTTTAAGAACTTTAGACTTATCTTACAAAAGATTAAGTTATTCCCATCGAGCCCACCGACTGGCCCATTCTTGGGCAAGATGGGAAAAAAATTCCCAACGAGATCACTATGCAAATGAGTGGGCTTGATGGGTTTTTTCCCATCCGATCCATCAGAGGGCACGATGGAAAAAAAAAACTACTTTAGTCCGCTTTGAGATAACTTTTACATAATTTAATTAATTTATTACTCACATTTTTTTGTAAGTAAGTATTGATTTGATTTTATGATGTTTTGCTATTAATTTATTTAAACTAATTTAGTACTAACATTTTTGACTTAACAAAATTTTCTAGTGTTTTTAGTGTATTCTTCTATGGCCTGTATTTTTGAGGCGCCATCTAGTTGTGAGTAGTGTAACTCACCATTATGGAAGTACACCGTGAGCGTGTTCATGTAGTACTCGATCCTAGCGCGGGTCGGGTACGGCTTGTTCCGGAAGTCACGCAAACAACCAGACAACATCTGTTGTGACGCGTCACTGTAACAAATCATTATATTAATAAAAACTAAATAAATTCTCTTGGACATTTCACACAACGCCCTCTAGTCCCAAACTAAGCAAAGCTTGTACTATGGGGAACTAGATTGCTGATAGAATACTTATATTCATTTTTTTGTAAATACATACTTATACATAGTAACACCCAGACACAGAACCAACTATGTTTGCCACACAAATGTTTGTTCTCGGTGGGGATCGAACCCACGACCCACAGCACGGAAGGCAGAGCTACTGCCGACTGAGCCGTGACGACTGTCGAATTATATCTAAGTAATGTCTGAGTAGAACACAACAAAAGAAAGAGAAACCAACATACATCCATACAATTCATACATACATACATCTTCATATCATATAACAGGATTTTGGTTGAGAGAAAAATAAATATTTAATTATATTTATCTTACCTCTTATGATCGAAGACTTTAGTTCCATCGTTGATGACCGCCATGATGTAGGGATTATTGTGTTTATTGTCGTTATCGAACGAGTCGAATATAATCCCGAGTCCGTTCCATCTGTCCGATGAACCGAAAACCTCCCCCGTGTAATCTCCGCGTTGCGTTGTGTACCAGAACGCCTGGAAAAACAGGTAGTGTGACCTCCTCAAACATTCAGCACTAGCGACACGCCCTGGCTTCGCACGGGTGCAATGCAGTGATGATGATGATGTATTATACATATAAACCTTCCTCTTGAATCACTCTATTTATTAAAAAAAAACTGCATCAAAATCCGTTGTGTAGTTTTAAAGATCTAAGCACACATACATACAGACATTAGGACAGACGCGGGAAGCGACTTTGCTTTATACTATGTAGTGATGATAGTGAAGCAAGCCAGCTCGTATGAGTTAATGGCCAACTTTAATGACGGAGTTTTTAGGCCGCCTTTAGGCCTCCGTCGTGTCTTAACGACTGCTAGAGCCGGGACAGTTTAACGTGCCCGAAGCACGGAAGCGCTCAGATGTAAATGTAACGGTCACCCATCCAAATAGTGACCGCGCAGAACGTCGCTTAATTTAGATAATAATATAGTTTGTAACCTGGATTAACACATAGGCTACTTTTTATCCCAGAAAATCAATAAAATCACACATTTTGTACTGAAAAATGATAGGACTTCTGTCAAAATCTATGAATCCGGATTGGAACTGTGTTCGAGACCCATCTGGTAAGACCATAAATAAAAGAAGTGGTTAAACTGACCAGTCCATCAGCGCCAATCCTCCCGCGGCCGGACACTTTGAACATGAGGTCGACCTCCCACCAGTCGAAGTTGATCGGCTGCTTCGTCCATATCGCGCCCTTCTGACTGCGCAGTGACGGCGCCAGCCGGACACTCTCGCCGGACGCTATCGCATCTGACAATAAACGACTCACATGTTAATGGAATTTTACTTAATTTTACAGGCGTTGTGCCTCAGTCGGTAGTAGCTCTGCCTTCTGTGCTGTGGGTTCAATCCCCACCGAGAACAAACATTTGTGTGTGGAAAACATAGATGTTTGTTCTGTGTCTGGGTGTTACTATGTATTTATAAGTATGTATTTACAAAAAAATAAAAAAAACAAGTATATAAGTATAATATAGCAATCTAGTTCCCATAGTACAAGCTCTGCTTAGTTTGGGACTAGAGGGCGTTGTGTGTAATGTCCAAGAAAGAATGAAAAAATGTTACATCTATGGATACCTATCTATCTATACTATTATAAAACTGTAAAAAAGCCAAAAACCTAAAATTAAGGCGTAGGGTAAAGTCAGACAACCCTCTCGCTCGCACATTTCAACATTTTTGAAGATATAATATAACTAAATGTAATTATGTGAAATTGCAGAGCTTCAGGGTCGAGAGAATAACAATGCACATTTTTTGGTTAGAAAACTTGTTTGGATCAATGCGATATTTTTACTGAACCTTTGCATTACATATTCTTTGGTACGAGTTCATAGTTATGTTTTCATTAAACTAAATATATTTTACTAATATTCAGTACCGAAATTTAAAACTAGGTACTTAGTTAAGATAGCATTAGTGTTGATTAGATACGGGTTGTAAACAGTAGGTACGCGTAATATAATATTTATTGGTCAGCTCAATATTATCAATGTCCGACCACTGTTATGGCGGCACCTCACTTGGCTTAGCGTATTCGTGTATCGATATTGTTGTGTTTGCCTCAAATAATCCAAAATTTCAAATACCGTCGTCATCCACACATGGACTTGTACGGGCAAATCACTCAAATATGCCACAATATTTGCTTATTCACAAAACAATTTGAACGCACAGTGATGGACGTGTCAGTGGCAGCAGCTTATTACATTTACCTGAATGCGGCTTACCAACACCTGTTGTATCTACAGAAGTACAAAATTAAAAATAGACGATTGCTGAACGAACCAAGTGTGGACAGTCGACGCAAATATTTGCCTTATTTTATTCCTTTGATGTGTATCAAAAACCGACAAGTTGACGGATACGCATATTTGCTATTTGCGTTGTTTGCCATATTCGTGCAAATAAAGCAAATACAATCAAATAGACCGTCTACACATTGCTGTATTTGGACAAATAATGCAAATACACGAACACGATACGCCAAGTGAGGTGCCGCCATTACAGATAAGAGGGTCAGCGATGAAGGTAAAATTTACGTGTTGAAGATACACTACGCGGTGATCATAGCATGATTGAGCTGTGCTGTGGAGCGTTGCTCTTTTACCGCGCAATGTAATCCAAATCTTTCTTCTTCTAAATATATGAATCTCTTTTTAAGCCGACTGACAATCAACGCACAGCCTAAACTATAAGTCCTAGAGGTATGACATTTGGAGGGTAGTATCCTTATATAGTGTAGGGGTGCAATTTTGAAAAGTCACACCCTAAAGGGTCTAAAATTAGGATCAAATATTTTAACCAAATAATGCGTATGCTGCTACCACGCGAGGAAAGCCGCGGGCGACAGCTAGTTATACAATAATGGTTTTTAGAGGTTTGTAGGGTTAATGGGGGTTGGTAGGAGTAAGTAAGGGGTTATTAGAGTTAGGAGTCAGGACAACGTTCGCAGGGTTGTATGTTCTGATCTAGGTAGATACAATCATACCTATTTAAGTCCGCGCACGAAGTCGCGGGCAGACAGCTAGTACAACAGGGTCATATTTCATTGGCTACTTTTTATATAAAGAGTTGTTGATAGCGGAATGAGATAGATATAAAAAAATATTTACGTTTTTTTCCGAACAATCTTATAATTTAACTAGCTGATACCCGCGACTTCGTATGCGTGCGAAACTTTCAACCAAAATATCTGTCAACCAGCATACAATGAACCTCGTAACAAATGGCGGCTTTTGGTTTAAAGAGTTCAAGCTGTATCTAAGAATCCACGTCTTTGATTTCAATAACATATAGCCTATGTTTCAATAATCCGGGAAAAGGGCTTCCAAATGGTCTAAGTTTCATTGAAATTGGTCCAGGAGTTAAGGCGTGATCCGCGAACAAACACATGCGGTAAAAAGTCGCGGGTATCAGCTAGTTAGGTCCATAAAACATTTTTACTGAGCATAAGTGTCTTGAGAAAAAACAAATATTTAAAGAGAAAGTACCTATATTACTTTTTCACACATTATCAGCAAAGTACTGCACACTTCATCAACTTAATTTACCTTAATTTAAATAAACGGTTCACAATACCTCCAAATGTACACTTTAATACAATGTTAAATAACTCAGTATTGCTTGGCGTTCGATTCATAACATTTTCTTGGAACTAAACGGATGTTTGAACCATTCTATGATTTATATTCTTAAGAATAGAGTTGATAATTGAATGGAAATGACTTCTATAACATTTTCTTGTTACTACATAAGCAAAAGTTTCAATTTAGACTGTGCTGTTCTAAATATAGAGTTTGAATTTATGAAATAAGCACATTATTTGCGTAATCTTACTCAGCTTGTTTAAGGTAAATGCAAATTGTTGATTATAATTTAATTTTTTTGCTGTAGGTCACAGGAACAGAAAAAATCAATAATGTGTTTAGATTCTTTTAGCTAGTTTTTTTATACCATGAAACATAGAAACATTGGCCTTGTAATAGAAATTCAAATGTGAATTTCAATTTTCAATGTTTCTATGTTTCTATGTGCGAGGTCGACATAATGTATTAACTAATAAATCAATAAATAGTAAATCCCGATAAAGCCGTGACATACTTTAATAGTTCTCGCCGAAAGTGGAGGGGGACACTATTTAAATCTTTATCTCTTTAGTTCTGCAAAGCGCCCTTACACTTCCACACCATTCAAGGATAGAGCTATAAAACCGTGTCAGGTCGTGTGTATCTATAGAAATTTTGTAATGATGTAGTACCTACCTATGTCTTGTATTTTTTTATAGTTTCTGATATTTATAGATATTTTTGTACACAGTTCACATTGAAGTCAAATCAAAACATCTTCAGTGGACATGCTGAGATAATGGACGGTTGCTACATCAGGTGGGCCATCTGTTTCGTAACTTGTTGGAAGAGCCATAGGTATACTTTTGTATTGTACTTGTAGATAAACAGGTAGGTAATTACTTAACTTAATGTTCTTGTATTAATATTAATAGCTAGTGTAAGCAAGTGTCATAAAATTTTATGTAGTTAGGTAGGTACTTAGTTAAATCTAATGTAAAAAACTTATTAGTCGTTATCGTGTAACTGTATTGATGGTAATGAGTTTAATTATATTGGTTTGGGAAGTACTGTAACATATTGTACCAAGGGCACATTGTCATGCTTCTTTAGTACAAAATTTCTTTAGCAAAGTAACGAGTAGGTACCTATGGGTATTGAATTATTTTGAAAGGAGACATTCTAAAGGTACAAAACCCTTCTAATTATTATTTTGGTCATTAGAAAAAAGTTTTTTTCTATTTGTAATTATAATTTTTAAGATTTTTGTGAATAAGTTCTTTAAAAAAGTGCAGCGAAGCAAAAGCCAGCCTTGCAATCGTGGAATCAAAAAACATGAATTTAGACCACATCATCGCTCTCTTTCTAACAGCGCAAAATACGTATATATGTGTCTCCCTCTCGCTTGACAGATTTCACTGACGTGTCAACTAAAAGCCGTGAAAACAAAAGTTATTTCCCGTTTTTCTCTAAGTTTATAACTAAACTGTACAGTAATTAAACACACACCGATAGATAAATTATATATACGCATGTTTCAAGTACAAGAAACCTTTCCAATGGTAGCAGGGTGGTTAGAAATAAAGAATACTTACTGCCTCCATACTCCCAGAAAGGAACGGATCCATCTTTTTGCGCTAAATAGGGTGGCTTGAACGAGTATTTGTATTCAAAGCGTTTGTGAATATTCTGTGAGTTGACTAGTACGAGAACATGAGCTATTACGGCAAATAGCCACCAGTTTAATTTTATTACAAACATCGCAAAACGACCGCCTCGGCTCCGCACGTCACAAAAAAAGCTGTCAAAATATTTTCAAAGTTCACTTCACTTCACCTTGATTTCGATCGATTTTTAGTGTGAAGTTCGTTCAAGCAAAATGTTGAGTAAACAGAGTAAAAAAAATCAAGATCAAGCTTTAGTGGCCATAAACAAACCCTGATTGATTCGTAAATAATGTCGTATTCGAAATAAATTGTCTTGTTAGTAAACTGTCAAAATAAAAGATATTGGCCTTGGCATGTTTAAGTTTATTTATTTACCTAATGCATGTTCGTCGTTAGCGATTAAACCGATCGGAGTGATTTGTGTTTACACAAACGTTTTTTGGCTATTCATTGAAATTATTCTATCATTTTGATTGATCTAAGTGTTGTGTTGTCCTAGTGTGGTGTTGGTTAGCTAACAAGGCTTATTTTAGTAGTTCGGATCCGTGTTTGAGGTTAACCTCAAACATGGATTTGGACGCGCCGGCTCCGCCGGCTCCGCCGCCGCCGGTCCCTCCGGATCCCGATCCTCCTGATCCATCCCATATTACGGGTACTAAGCGTCGATTGGAGCCGGAAAATACAGCATCCGCTGCCAAGAAGATATCCTCTGACCAGGGGGTAGCTTCTATTCAAACTGTATATACCCATCCATCAATCGTTATTGGTTCTATTCTAGAATACACATCGTTGGATAATGGTCCATATGTTGTTCACGTTTCCCGTTCGGAGCCAGATTTGGCTGCAGGCACGACTATCAGACCGATTAAGTTTGGCCAATTTTTATCAACCCACAAGTTCCGTAACATTGTCCCCGATGGAGTAAAGCGTGTAGGACGCAACAAAATATCAGTTGAATTCCTTACCGCTGAAGATGCTAACAAATTTATTGTTTCCCCCATCCTTCCTATGTGCAAATATGTAGCATCAATTCCTACATTTAATGTTACCCGAATGGGTCTAGTGCGTGATGTCCCAACAGATTTATCTATGGATGAATTTGCAGAGGCCATAGTTTTGCCTGCAAGCTGTGGAACAGTATTGAAAGCCCGCCGTCTCAATAGGAAGAGTATAGATGAAGATAAGGTAACATGGGTGCCTACCCAGACTGTTGTGGTCACCTTCCAAGGTCAAACACTTCCATCAAAAGTCTTCTTGTTCTACACTTCTCTTCGAGTTGAACTGTACCAATACCCCACCATACAATGTCATACCTGCTGTAGGTATGGACATACTAAAGCCCAATGCCGTTCAAAGCCCAGATGCTTCCGTTGTTGCAAAGAACATTCCGGTGAAAGCTGTGAAGTCACTGAAGCCAACGCATACTGTTTACATTGCTCAGGTAAGCACTTTGCCACCAGCAAATCCTGCCCAGAATTAGAAAGACAAAAATCTATTAAATCAGTCATGGCGCAAAATAACATATCATATGAAGAAGCTGCTTGCCAGTTCCCCAAAGTATCCCGCTCATACTCCGAGGTTGCGAAAGAGTTATTTTTCAACCCCTCTAAGCCCTCTCAATTTAATTTTTCACAGAAAGGTCCATCTCAACCACAGCAGTCCACTCATTCATATGTCAAAACAGTTTACGCATCTCCCCGTCCAAAGCCCCTTCTAGGTAAGTCTTATGACAAAGCTGCCCACAACGAAATAATTTCTACCCCTTCATATACGATGCCTAATGGTAGTGCTCTTGGTCTTAACCTAGGAGCAGTACCGCAAAATGAGAATATGCTTGAAACATTATTAACACTAATTATAAATATCATCCTTATGAACCCCCAACCCCTACCGTCCAACGTTGCCTCAAAACTTACTCAATTAGTTTCTCTCTCCGGTCATCATGGATCCGGTAGTCGTTCTGCAGTGGAACTGCCAGAGCGTCAGAGCAAAGAAACATGAAGTTCTCCACCTCATCTCAAAATTCTGCCCGTCAGTCCTCGCCCTCTCGGAGACATGGCTGAAGCCTGGAATTCATTTTCGGATTTCGGGCTACTCCTGTATCCGGGAGGACAGGACTGACGGGCACGCTGGGAGCGCCTTATTAATAAGACGCTCCCTTAGCTTTACTCAAATCACACTCCCTCCCCTTCCTCCTGGTATCAACGCTGTTGCTATCAGGACTTCTAATATCTCTTTTATTTCTATTTACATTCCTCATCCTGACTCTGCTCTAATACCAGATTTACATCTTCTTTTTTCTTCAATTCCTTCTCCCTTGGTGATCATGGGTGATTTCAATGCTCACCACACATTATGGGGACACCATTCTGCAAACCTGTTTGGCTATTCTCTCTTGGAAGTTTTTGATGATTTAAATCTCTGTTTGCTCAATGATGGTTCTCCCACACGCAGAGTGTACCCTACACAAAATCCCAAGAGTGCAGTAGACCTTTCTGTATGCTCTCCTTCTCTCTCATCTCTTTCATCCTGGCAAATTTTACCTCTTTCTTATGGCAGTGATCACTTCCCCATAATTATCTCTATCTCTAACAGTGCCTCCCCTTTCCGCAATCCTTGCCCAACTCTAAAGTATAGACTCTCTGGCGCCGACTGGACATCATACTCTTCTACACTTGACCTAAAACTTGAATCTTCATCCTCTTCTTTAGATATAATAATTTCTCCTATTAATGCATATAACTCTTTTGTTGAAAATATTATTGACAGTGCTAATATTCACATCCCGTTAAAAAAAATCACTAAACATTTTAAAACATCTACGCCTTGGTGGGATTCTGAGTGTACTTTAGCTGTGGCAATACGTAAGGAAGCTGAGCAAAATTACTATGATAATATGTCTGAAAGTAACTTTCTGAAATACCAGGAATCATCAGCTAAATTTCGAAAACTAGTCTCCAAAAAAAAGAAACTCAGTTGGATTGGTTTCTGTGAAGATCTCTCTCCTAAAACCCCGGCTTCCCTGGTTTGGAAGCAGATCAGAAGATTTAGAGGCGCTTATAATTCCCTTGACATTACTTCCAATGATCCCTCCTCATGGATAGAAGCTTTTTCTGATAAACTTGCTCCCCCATCAGCTCCTTCTTTAGATTGTTTACCTTCTCCTTCCTCATACATTTCTTCCTTTAACTGTTTCGATCAACCATTTTCATTTAATGAACTCACTCTTGCTCTTGATGGTCTGACTGACTCTTCTCCTGGTATAGATGGTATCCCCTATTCATTTATTATTAAATCTTCTGATAAAGCTAAACAAATTTTTTTAAACCTAATAAATTATTTTTTCGAATACGGCGTCATCCCTAAGCAGTGGAAAACTCAAATAATAATTCCCATATTAAAGCCTGGTAAGGATCCATCTGACCCTAATAGTAGAAGACCTATAGCTCTGTCTTCGGTTTTAGCTAAAATCATGGAACACCTCATCAAACATCGTCTGGAATGGTTAGTGGAAAATAAATCAATTTTGGCCAAATCCCAATTCGGGTTTAGAAAGGGTATGAGCACCATGGACAGCCTAAGTCTTTTGACTATTGACATTTACACAGCCTTTAAAGAAAAAAAATCTCTTGTAGGCGTTTTTCTTGATATTGCGTCGGCGTATGACAATGTTATGCTCCCGGTGCTCAGGAATAAACTTATTCAGCTGAACATCCCGGAGAAGCTATCTCGTTTCACATGCAACCTTTTGATGGAAAGATCAGTTATTATTAAATCTTGTAATGGTCTCTTACCCCCTAAAACTGTATGGAAAGGTCTTCCTCAAGGATCAGTATTAAGCCCTCTTCTTTACAGTATATACACTTATGATCTAGAAAATACGGTAAACTCATTCTGCGAGGTTCTACAATATGCAGATGATCTGGCGCTCTATGTCAAAGATAAGTCCATAGAGACGGCTAAACACAAACTCAATTCTGCTCTTCATTATCTTGATGATTGGTTACATAAACACGGTCTATTCTTATCAGCATCTAAAAGCTCTACTGTTGTTTTCACTAGGAAAAGATCAATCCCTTCTGTAGAGTTATTCGTCAACCAGGATATCATTCCTCAATCAAATAGTGTCAAATTCTTGGGCATTATTTTGGATTCTAGAATGTCCGGCACTTTTCACCTTAATTCAACTGCAGAAAAATGCGAAAAGAATGTGAACATCATTCGTTCTCTTTCCGGTGTTTGGTGGGGATCTCACCCCTACACTCAAAAACTTTTATATAATGCTCTTATCAGGAGTCACTTTGACTATGGTTCTTTTCTGATGAATCTTTTTAATAAAGCTGGTTTAGAAAAAATAAACAAAACTCAGTCAAAGTGCTTACGTATAATCTTAGGAGCTATGAAATCATCACCAATCAATGCCATGCAGGTTGAGTGCAATGATCCTCCCCTTAACTTACGCAGACAATTTTTATCTGATAGATTCCTTTTCAAATTGATACAAAACTCAGACCATCCCCTTCTCCCTAAATTAAGTCTTCTTCTCGAATTGTTTGATACAAATAACCCGGAAAAACTTCCTTGCCTCCTTACTAGCTATATTAAATTCTCGCAACTTCCAAACCCTGTTCATCAATTTCCGAATAATCCACTCTATCTTACCCCATTTGAATCTTTAACTTTCCAGCCGAATATTATGCTACACTTCGGTATAGATAAGGACGCCATAAACGCTCGTGAAATTTTTAATGAACAAATGACTACTAAATTTTGTGGATGGTACGCTATCTTTACCGATGCATCCAAATTATCTCCAAATAGCACTGTTGGATCTGCAGTTTGGATTCCATTTACCAGAATCAACTTAAGTTTTAAATGCCCTTCCTCTTCATCAGTTTTCACTGGCGAATCTATTGCTCTTCTTGAAGCCATTCATTTCGTCAGATCCCATAACTTGAATAACTCTATTATTTTTTCTGACTCCAAAAGTTGCCTTCAATCTATCTTGTCCAATCCTTTTCGCTCAATATCCCGATTTCCATCTATTTTAAAAATTAAAAGCGCCCTCTATGATTGTCATCAACTAGGTATCAATGTAGTTCTCTCCTGGATCCCTGGACACTCGGGTATCCCTGGGAATGAAGTAGCAGACGCTCTTGCTAAAGATGCTACTAATATAGGATCTCTAGATCATTTTAAAATATATTCACACGATTTATGTCTCCTTCCTAAATTTCACCTCTTAGAATCATGGACCAAAGAATGGAACACGTCGAAAACAAGTAAAGGCAAACATTATGCGGACATTCAACCCGAAATTCCTTCAATCCCCTGGTTTTTTAAATTTCGCAAAGCTAACAAAAGTACTACTTCAACTATCTGTCGCCTTCGATTGGGACATGCTTGCACTCCTGTTTTTTTGGCCAAACTTAGGATCAGGGATCACTCTATGTGCGAATGTGGTCTGGACGAAGGAAGCGTCAATCACATATTTTTTAACTGTCCGAAACTTCGCCAATCTCTTTACGATATCCTTCCCCTTGAATTCCCCCGTCCTTTTTCATTTAAATGTCTCCTTTCTCAAACCTTTTCACCTTTGATTAATTATATGTTATGTAAGTTTATCCATATTAATAAGATTAAATTATGAAAGTGGTTTATTAATATCTTTGAAACTAAACTCAATATTTACTAAAGCTCATAAATATTATTATCAACTAATATTAAATGTTGTACTGTCTCTTGTTTTAGATCAATCTAATTGTCAAAATTTTGGTTGTACCTCCCTTTGTACACTGACCATATTCTTATCCGCACTCCCCTCTTGTTTATGACTCTAGCATCAGCGAACTCGACACTGGCAGAATTGTGACAACTAGCCACAAAAGCCACAAACCAAGAAGTTGAAGTTACCTAATGCATGAGCCTGAATAATTTTGTTTTAGTGCAAGATTGGTGCAAGAGAAACTAAATAAAATATGTCCTACGGCTTACCGTAATTAGTGGTTATTTCTCCACGTTTTGCCACTCTTTGCCAGTAAAGCCAGGAAGTTGCAGGGTTTTGACCAGACCTACATTACGTGATAACTTGAAAGTTCTACGTTCTACCAGGTTCTACCTGTGATGGAGGCTTCGACAATGAATGAAACACCAGAGCCCAACATCCACAGGATCTCAATACAGCAGTTAGATATCCTCATTGAGTATATGGCGAGGTACCCGCGCCTGGCGCTCGCTACGGCCCGCAGTCGCGAGTCACTGGTGCAGTCATATCATATGTGGGATAAAATCGCACGAACACTCAATAAACTGGATAAAAATGCAAATAAAACTGGACGCGGATGGGCAAGGGTATGTAATGATGTGTTGCCTCACTGAGGACGTCCCTGTGATACATAACACTGCGTCCATCACACTGAAACATTTCGGTGTTAGATGTCATGTGCGTGTATAGCACCGGCACCCTTCCAACTGGAACACAGCAATACGAGCATGCTGTGACCCTTGGCTTAGTCAGCTCCACACATATTGAGGATGTCTTCCCTGTAGATATGTCTGACTAGGCTGAGAGGATGGTATAGTACTACAAGCGTACTCCATCTAAACATTGTCCCAGGCACTGCAGTGTGTCGTTAAGTGTAGGCATAGGTTGCCTGTTGACACTGTATAAATCATCTTCAATAGATGTAAAGGCCTATTATACATGCTTATTATATACTGGGTGCCGCCCGCGTTCGCGTCCCGTTGGATCCCGTTAATTTTTCGGGTTAAAAAGTAGCCTATGTGCTAATCCAGGTCACGGACAATATATATTCCAAGTTTCATCCAAATCGGATCAGTAGTATTTACGTGAAAGAGTAACAAACATCCATCCATCCATACTTACAAACTTGCGCGTTTATAATATTAGTAGGATACAAAGTGTTTATAGATGCTATATCTGTTTCAGTACTGGGCCGACAGAAAATTTAAAGCCCGTCGAAAATATTCAATTATGCGCAAATGTGAATTGGAAAAGGAACACTGCAACATAGTCCTGGACTCACACGACCAGAAGATCATTAAAATAATAACGGATAAGGATGGGAACCTCGTGGCGGTTAACTCTGTTAAAGAACAGATGATAGCGTACCAGGTAACTTCATTCTCTTAATGGAACCCAAGGTTAGGCTTGGTTACGAATCTACCTTAATTTTTTTTAATAAGCATTTGAGGTGACATTTGGACTTGATTTTGAAACTGTTGGTGCCTCCCTGTTTGAGGTAACAAATAAATAAATAAATTATGGTAATCTTCGTTTAGTAAAGCAAAACCAGAGATTCATTGAATATTGGGAATGGTACCATGGACCGAAAAAGTACAAAAAAAAGAAGTTATGGTAAAATTGACCTCACAGCTCAGTTGGCTCTGCGTGCTGTGCTAGTTGTGGGTTCTAACATTTTTACAATAAATTAAATTTTTGCAATATACGACTTCTTTTGAAGACATTGGTTGTTTCTTACCGTCACTATACCCACTTTGTTTATTTACAGTCAAGGGTGTTAAAACCTAAAAAAAGACCAATCAGTGTAAATAGTGATCTTGAAGACCAGAACATGACGTCATCAGAACCGGAAGACGTCAAACCTGTTATACTCGAAGATCCCATAAGAATTGAAAGGGGGAGAAAGTTGGTACATAAAAAAAGTAAGTACCTCATTTACAACAATCATTCGCTATTTGGATGAGAAGAGCCGAAGACCGGGCTAAGTGGCGCGTCTTGGGAGAGACCTACGTCCAGCAGTGGACCTATATGTGGTGGATAGGTTCTTCAAATAAAACGCCGTGTTTTCACCATATCCACAATTATATTCGGTTCGTCGTTTATAGCTTACTAGGTGAAGACTATGTTAAATAAATACATTTTCGTGTAATTTTACGTGTCCATTTCTATGAGATCTCGTTGAGCAGAGCCATCTGACATTAGGAAGTACTGTCAACGTCAAATACAAAAAGGGTTGCTAACTTCAAACTACAAACACCTAAATAATATAATGTTGCCACATTGGCTGTCAAAGTATCCACGACATCCTCCCCACACAAGATCCAAGTACACAATAACATAGAATTAAATAACATTTCAAAATAATAAATCTACAATTACATATAGATCTACGGGGCCGGTTAAATTATTACAATGCAAATTATTCAATTAAAAATGTCATATCAATACAATCAAAATAGGCTGTCAAATTATAGGTATATCACAATAGTGCTCTACAGTCAATAAGTTTACATAATAATATGTACGTATCAGTCTTATATAAATAAAATTGTGTGAATAACACACTGTCACTATTGTTCTTATTCTCATTGTACTATTTATACACTGCAAAAAATATACTAAATCTTGTTTATGCATGTCATGTAAAGAACTAGGTAAAGAATTAAAAATATAAGTCACAATATCACCTACTAACTATTGCTCATCATAAAATATGCTCAGGTACTCATGTTCATTAAAATTATCACAATTTATTGTTACAAAATCTTACATACTTGCTCATTGCTCAAATTACAAGATGATAAGACACAAATATAAAACTCTAAGCAACTGGTGAAATACTTCTATGGTCTACCATGTATAATGGGCGCAGAAGGCGGTTAAACATAATCAAGGTCTGAAAAATCAAACACTGCATCTGTACCGAAATGTGTTACCTTCGTCTAAAGTAGCTCTCTACCAGCCAGCTCGTACCATTGTTCCCGCCATCCTCCCCACCACAAGTTCGAGTAGGCGGAGGACCGGCGGCGGCGGTTGCAGCCTCTTCTTCCCTACAATCTACTTCTGAAAATAACTAAAACACAATTTCTATAAAATGACGTTCATACGACTTCCTCGAGCTATAATGATCATAAAAATGCCAGTGAACAGTGTTTCGAAATCTCTTCAAATCGGGAACTTTCTAGTGTGTACTCTCTCTTATCCTTCTTACAGATGACACAGCTCTTCACCTTATGAGACCTCTTATGGTCTGATTCAGAAATCATTTCTGAATCTAAACTATAAGATTTGCGTCTATGCAGATCGAGTTTCTCGTGTCTCCGTCGTATGAGTCGTTGTTCAACTATTTTATTCCTTCTAGACATCAGAATTGGATTTACGAAACTTTCCTTTACATGTCCTCCTGGTATACATATCTTCTCGTGTTTTCTCGCTCGTATGATACCTTCGTCATCCAAACTTGTGCTCAAATTAGTTGGTACATTCTCTACACCTCTTTTTGTAACCTTCTCATTGATATCAGCTTTCTTCCATTTTTCTAAGATTTTATCATAAAATTCTTGGTTACCTGTCAACTTCTTTTTCTTTGTAGTTGACTTCAGCCTCTTAGATGCAACTTCGTCATTTGTGTTGAGCTTCGGACATCCCTCCTTCATTGGCAGTGAAACTTTATAACGACCTTGTGCATTCACTGAAATGTTATTGTTATACACCATTAATGTTTCTGTTTCAGCTATGTTTTCTATCTGCTTTTCATATGGGTCTTTTACTCCTGATAACTCCACACTCCACAAATCGTCAAGATTTGTTTTCGAAAAGCATGAAACACTTGTTGTGTTGACTGAATTTTTTATTGATATTGGGCCTTGTAATGTCCATCCTAAATTGGTGTTAACAGCCATCAGGTTGTTATCTAAATGAACCAATTCATCCGAAATAATGGACCCAAGGTAATCTGACCCAATAAGGAGACCAATTTCAGTGTCTGCAAATTCTAAATCACTGATCTTAATATTTAAGTCTCTCAACTTCTCCATTGTCTTCACATTCTTAAGTTTTGGTAGGCGCCCACAAATATTAGCCTGCTGTAATGCATTGATTTTAATACTAAAAGTGTCTTCCAAATTGCTCACCCTTAAATCAAAACATTTGTATACCTTCGCAGGCTGCTCAACACCTCCAAATAACATGTGACCAATCTTTTCTGTGCCAGTCGGCTGCAGTCCCAATTGCTTGACAACTGCAGCTTTCACGTATGACCTCTGTGAACCGCTGTCCAATAATGCCCGCACCTTCTTATTCTCCCCTTCATAGGTGACATTCACAATCAGCGTCTGTAATAGAGTCATAGTGTTATTTCTTGCACAGTGTAGTACATTCTCCGATGTCCTACTCTCTGTGCTCTTATTATGTATCTCTGGACATAAAATAATATGATGACGTTTCTCACATGATAAACATTTGACAAAGATTTTACATTTATTAGCCATGTGCCCCTTTCTAAGACATATGTAGCAACAACCTTTCCTTTTAATTGCCTCCTTCTTCTCATCCAAAGACATCTTGCTGGCTCTTGTACATTCAAAGGTATTATGACCGCTCTTGTCACAAAAACAACAACTACTACTACTTTTATCAAAGGAAACATTCTTACCATCGCTGGGCTCTGAATTTGAAACTAATGCTGCCGCTGTGGGTACCTGCGGTATACTGGATATTGACTCTCTGTAAAAAATGGGGTTAGATGCAGTGGTGTTAAAATCAGACCTTGCCAACTTGATTCTTTCCTCGGTTTCTACTTCAGATTTTAGGAAAGTAAGTAAGTCTGCCAGTTGATTAGTTGACTTACTAGAGTTTGCTCTATTCCAGGCCAGTAATAAATTTTCTGGAATGGCAGACTCAACCAGAGGATAAAGGATAGTCTCATACTTTTGTTTCACAATGCCTAATGATTCTAATGATAGCAAATAAGTTGACAATTTGTCATATAAAGTTCTCACAGATACCTGATTCTTATTATGGTTGAGGACCAGACTTAGCAACTGCCTAACATATACTTGTATGAGAAGATCTTCCCGTCCAAACCTCGCCTGTAGCTGCTCGATGGCCTTGCTGTAGTTGTCTGCCGAGGGGGGGAAACTTTCAACCAAGGTACTTGCGTTGCTGCCCTCCTTCATTGCTTGTATTAGGTACTGGAACTTATCTTCATTGGTCATCTCTGCATCATTGTGGATCTTGCTAAATTGGCCCCAAAATCCTAGCCAATTTTTCAGGTCATCATCAAACTTCTTAAACTCTATTCGTGGCAGCTTGTAATGTCTTGCTTTCGCATCCTGCGCCGTCTTTAGTGATCCCGGAGCCTGATTCGATGAGACGCCTGCTTGAGTCCGTCTTCTAATTACGCACCACTTGTGTTGGTATTCTTCTGCTTTGTCCATCTCTGCAGCATATCCCTTTTCCTTGAAGTCTTCTGCTTGCAATAAACGATCTTGAATTACTTTATCTAACTGTTGTAATCATACTGCTTTTTCTTGTAGGTAGTCGGCTTCAATGCTGGCATGTGAGACGTCATCTCTTTGTAAGTGTTCTTCCACTGATGTTACACTTCTCGTGAATAGTCTTCTAACCTGTTCCCGTTCTCGGGTCTCCTTTAATGCCGTAACGGCTTCCATGATGTGTGATCAAGTGTATTTTAGAAAAAAATTACAACTTTGCAACCTGAGGCCCTAGTACGAGTTTTGGTGTGTAAATCTGGTGTGAAACGTCTGACGCCCAGCACACCAGTGGGCGCTTATTTGTATGGAGACACTGAGCGGATTCTTTGAGAAGCTTGGTCTACACCAAGCCCGTACTCGCATTTCGAGCTTCTCAAAGAATCCGCTCAGTGTCTCCATAGAAATCAGCGCTCACTAGTGTGCTGGGCGCACTAGTGAGGGCGACACTGAAAACTTGTACTAGGCCCTCTGAGCAAGGATATGCAAGTCATTCACACACCGCCATTGCCGGACAAACCGAGTCGGTTGAAACTATAAACGGTATTTTCCCACGGTCGCCATTATGTGGTGGATAGGTTCTTCAAATAAAACGCCGTGTTTTCACCATATCCACAATTATATTCGGTTCGTCGTTTATAGCTTACTAGGTGAAGACTATGTTAAATAAATACATTTTCGTGTAATTTTACGTGTCCATTTCTATGAGATCTCGTTGAGCAGAGCCATCTGACATTAGGAAGTACTGTCAACGTCAAATACAAAAAGGGTTGCTAACTTCAAACTACAAATACCTAAATAATATAATGTTGCCACATTGGCTGTCAAAGTATCCACGACACTATATAATGTAGGTTGATGTTAATGATGATGGTGATGATTCCCCAAATGCCCACCAAGAATTTCCTACCAGTGGATTTTCTGTTGTCCCCACTACTACCATTTCTGTAGTTTTCGCTAAAATCGATTCAATTTTTACACGTATTATTTCAGAGCAAAAACACAAAGAAATAAGCAGAAAAAAATCGACAGAAAACAAAAAAACAATAGAAGAATTAAGAAGAGATATGCTGGAATTTGAATTGGAAAAGCAGAAAGAGTTGTTTGAGATAGAAAAGACACAAGCTCGAGAGAAACACAAAATGGAAATGGAATTACTGGAGTTGAAAAAGCAACTTTTGATCACAGAGCTAAATAACTACACCAGTCAAGGAGTTCAGTTTCAATAATAATAATTAGATTAAGAGTATTTATTTCTTTTTATTCAGAAGTCAGGGCTTCAAACTTAACCGAATAAGTACCTACCCTACCTACTTAAAAATAACATAACTAGTATCCATCACAGGTGCGAAATATTAAAAAAAGTAGTAGCGCCACCTCGCAAGAAAATATAAAAGCATAAAAATGAGCGAACAGTTTGGTAGCGAACGTAAGAGTCATCTATCGTCAAAAAGTATATTTAGTTTTGCTATTCGATACTAGATGGCTCTCTTCGCAACAAGACTCTGGTAATGTACATGTAATGGATAGATGGCGTTGGTCAATAAAGATTTAACTAATTAGTCTTTCGGGTGACCTTTTGGGTATCGCATCCGAAAGTTGTATGTAAGTTCTTTGCATAGGTTTTTTACAAATTTTTATTGAAAAGTAGGTCTACCTACCTAATACTACTAACGATAGCAAGCATGTGTTGGCCATTCGCATTCCGGACATCCGGAATTCTGGGTCATGTAGTCCCAGGCTTAATAATCTCATACGAAGGGTTTGTAAAACATCGATAAGTAGGTAGGTATCTACTACTATTTTTTTCGTTTTTATTTCTCAAACGGGTAGTAAGGAGAGGAGATCCATTTTTTGGAAGATAGAGTCCTATATGCCTTGTCGTAGCTCTTGAGGAGATCTCTCTCTTGCTGCGTCAGCTGGAAGTCGAACACATCCAGGTTCTGAACTATGCGCGATTTGGTTACGGACTTCGGAATAGGAACCACGCCTAGTTCCACCTGGAAAAAGAGAGTCGATTAGTTATAGTATCAGAGTTCCAAGAGTTTGATGCGTTGATTACTTCCACCCACACCTCTAGGAAATTGAGCACATACAAGGGAACTGATTTTTTCTACTTACTTTATTACATTTGGGTTTCGTTGCCACTTGCTACCTACCTAGTGGCAGGTGATGACTACACTAGTAATAGGTAGGTACTGTCTTTCAATCTGACGATTCGAAGAATCTCACCAAGTATCTGAGCGTGACTTGAGGCACAGTTTTATTGTACTTTTCTGCGATCTTCAGTAGCGCGGGGTCATCGACCCTCGGCGGCGGTGCGTCTTCAGCTGCTTTGGAGTAGAAGAGCGAGCCGAAGGGCGTGTAGCCGGTCACCGCGATGTTGTGCTCGCGACAGAACGCACGCAGCGCTGACTGCTGGAGATTTAAGTTTACCTAGACAAAGAATTGTAAGTTCATCTCCGTCCCAGTGGAGTGCCAACAACATACCTATCCGGCTCAGTGACAATTCGACAAGAGAACTTGGACCGTTGTTGGTATTGGCATAGTCTATAGTAGGTGCCAAATAACACCGCAATACAGGTCATTCACCCACCTTCACCTTGATGTCGCAAAATTCAATTTATGTATGGTAAACAAACAGTACTAAGACATTCGAGCGATTACCGTCTTAGCGACAGGTTTGTATGGAAAGCGACAGAATTAGCCATTCATACATCGTGGTGAAGGTGGGTGAATGACCTGTATTGCGGTGTTATTTGGCACCTACTATATCAATCATGAAGTCTGTCAGTGGATCTTAGACTAATACCGCGTGGTGGTAACGATACCTCGACTTGCAAAGCGACCGGTACGACGGAATTCAGCGAAATGATACGCTCCACTTGCTGCTGGTTGAAGTTGGAGACGCCGATGGACTTGGTGAGACCCTGGTTCAGAGCCTCCACCATGCCTTCCCATGTCTCCAAGTAGTCCACGTCAGTTATTATCGAATTGTTGGCCTAGAATACAAACAAAGAGTATTTAATCAGTAAAATAACAATCTTATGGCGTTAGTTTTTCGTACCTACCTAACCAAATTTTAGAGATCATAAAGATCATACATATTTATTAATCCATTTCATAGTATAGATATTACACTGGCCCGCCCTTCTGTTGATCCGCTAGCGTGACGAATTTTTCTTCGACTCCTGGGGTAATGCCTGGGGGGCTGGATATCTGTGCACCTACCTACCTAACTTCTATCAAAATAGTCTTATCAGATACTTACAGCAGAAACTGGTACAGGCCAGTGGATGAGATACATATCAACGTACTCCAGATCCAGCTTGGCGAGGGAACTCCTCAGTGCCGGCACTACGGCGTCCTTCGCGTGCTGGTCGCTCCACAGCTACGGAAGAACAATCCAAGCTCATTTGTTAGCTTTGTTAATTATACAGGTGCAGTTTGGTGCCGGCGATAAGTTAAAAACTTGTCAGAGAAGAACTTCTTTCGTCATTACTGCTGTTTAGAATTTAAATTCCTTGCTTTTAATAGTTTTTATCTTCTATTCGAGCCTAGTTTGCGATTGTCTGGTCATGGACATGCAAGAAGTCCATGAAATGGCACAATAGCAGTAGCTATTTGCCTGACAGGTGGCTAAGCCAATCACGGAGATCAGAAAGATGATAAAATTACTTATTTCAGGTTATTACCTACCTTAGTAGTGACAAAGATTTCTTCTCTCTTGATGGTTCCATCAGCTATCTTCTTATTGATTCCTTTTCCGACCTGTAAGAATAACATTATTCATTATCAAATCTTATTCTTGCACTTTTTCACTTGAAATGGTTTACCACGAACCTGTTCTTCAGTGCCGTAGACGGCAGCAGTGTCGATGTGTCTGTAGCCCGCGTCGATGGCTGCCTCTACTGCCTCTTGAACCTGATTGGTTTTCAGCTCCGGGTGACCACCCTGAAGAGATATTCAGATCGTCAGATCTTCTGATTATCGATGCAAAGAGAACCTCTGGGTGTCTCATCATTGAAACACTCCATCCTCCGTTTTTCCAATCTACGGGTGGGTGGGTGCACCTACTTTAAACCCTGTCAATCCAAGATCCGTTTCCAAACTACTTAAGTTGTACCTAGTTCATTTGGAAATCGATCCTATTGAAAAGGAAATCATATTGATCATCAGCAACCGATGTACCTCTTACCGTTTTTCTATGGCCAAGCCATGTGCCTAGTCCTAGCGCAGGGAAGTCCTGACCAGTGTTCAGCTTCACAATGGGGGCTGGACCCGCTGTGCTGGCGGCCTGTAAGACAACCAGCAAAGGTTTATCTGTTATGCAATATTCTTTAGGCTATACGAGAACTTGGTAGCCATACAAGTGACTAGGGACTAGAAGTCGATTTAAATTAGTCATTTCTTGTTTAAATTCAATGTCTTCGTGGTAGATTTCGTTTTCTTGCGTTCACACTATGCCGCAGTCGGCAGGGTAGTGGGAACCAGCATAGTGTGAACACGAACATGCCTCTGTCCCGTCTCCCGGCCCGAGTTCATGCCCTAATGAGAATAAAAGCGATGTTGCTGTGGCAATAAGTCCGCGGCAATAATGCCGGCAGCGGCATGGGCATACTGTACGCGGTTTTTCATTCGGTAGGTACTAGATATGAATGACAACATGATCGTGATCACAAGAGCGCTGGTAACCTTAAAGCCCGTCGATCAAATCTATAGACTTACCAATGTCGCTATAGAGCATAAAACAACAAGATGTAACAACCCCATGGTTACGACGAGACCAATTCAAAAGTGGGCTAAGTACTGAATGCGATACTAAATTGGTACATTAATTAGAGCTCTGACGAGTATTCCACGATAAAGGCGTAATGTAAGATAAATAAAGTGTGCAACCTTAACCTCTCCATATAAAATCAAAATTGTAATTATGAACAAATATTTTGTAATAGTTAAATGGAAACTAATTATGACAGACCGTAAGCTTCATTATTTTAATTTTATCACTTGGCACATTTGATATTTCTTGTAACTGTAAGGGTAGTCTAGTTGGCAGTTTAAAATCATTTATTTTACTGTCTATGTCTGATTAATTGATAATGAGAATAGTAATCATAACATTTCACGTTATTAATGAAGATATTGAACAAGATAGGAACTAAGCGGGAGCCCTGTGAATCACCCTTCTTGCTGTGTACGCTACAGATTAGAAACAAAATTGTATAAATCCTTTATATCACACACATTTATTTTAAAACTTGTCTAAAGCCCATCCCATCTCATCTCGCTATCCCATCCCATCTCATCTCGCTATCCTATCCCATCTCATCTCGCTATCCTATCCCATCTCATCTCGCTATCCCATCCCATCTCATCTCGCTATCCAATCCCATCTCATCTCGCTATCCCATCCCATCTCATCTCGCTATCCCATCCCATCTCATCTCGCTATCCCATCCCATCTCATCTCGCTATCCTATCCCATCTCATCTCGCTATCCCATCCCATCTCATCTCGCTATCCCATCCCATCTCATCTCGCTATCCCATCCCATCTCATCTCGCTATCCTATCCCATCTCATCTCGCTATCCCATCCCATCTCATCTCGCTATCCCATCCCATCTCATCTCGCTATCCCATCCCATCTCATCTCGCTATCCTATCCCATCTCATCTCGCTATCCCATCCCATCTCATCTCGCTATCCCATCCCATCTCATCTCGCTATCCCATCCCATCTCATCTCGCTATCCTATCCCATCTCATCTCGCTATCCCATCCCATCTCATCTCGCTATCCCATCCCATCTCATCTCGCTATCCCATCCCACCTCATCTCGCTATCCCATCCCATCTCATCTCGCTATCCCATCCCACCTCATCTCGCTATCCCATCCCATCTCATCTCGCTATCCCATCCCACCTCATCTCGCTATCCCATCCCATCTCATCTCGCTATCCCATCCCACCTCATCTCGCTATCCCATCCCATCTCATCTCGCTATCCCATCCCACCTCATCTCGCTATCCCATCCCACCTCATCTCGCTATCCCATCCCATCTCATCTCGCTATCCCATCCCACCTCATCTCGCTATCCCATCCCACCTCATCTCGCTATCCCATCCCATCACTCCCACTAATATTGTCAAAGTTTATTATGTTTGGAAAGTTGGATGTTTGTGTTTCAATCACGCTGCTGGTCCGATTTGGATGAAACTTGGAACTATATAGTTTCTGGCTTTTTTACAACTAAAATTAAAGATATATGAGAAAACGAAATATGCAGTTCTACTAAATAAACGATTCTGATTTCAGAAAACGATTTTGTCTGTTTGTTTGTTCGCGGATCACGCCTTAACTACTGGACCAATTTCAATAAAACTTATACCATTCAGAAGCCCTTTTTCCGGATTGAAACATAGGCTATATTTTATTGAAATCTAAGACGTGTATTCTAAGATAGGTACAGCTTGACCTCTCTAAACCAAAAGCAGCCTTTGGCACGAGGTTCATCGTATACTGGTTGACAGATAATTTGGTGGAAAGTTTCGCACGCGTACGAAGTCGCGGGTATCAGCTAGTACATTATAATAATGTACCTATCTACTTACCTATACCAACAGTTCATAACCTGGGTAGGCTACTTTTATCTCGGAAAATCAACAGGATCAAACGGGACGCGGACGAAGTCGCCGGGAAAAAATATATTTTATGAATAGATCTGTTGGTACTATCTTTATCGGTTTCGATACTCTTTGACCTAAGATTTTGCATCGTTTTTCATACAAAAAACATAAAGGGGCTTACTTATAATCCCCTCTCAACTTCTGTCAAAAGTAAAAAGCAAGCTCGCATGAGGTGCTCAACTCTGGTGACGGAGTTTTTAGGCCGCCTTAAGGCCTCCGTCATGGTTTAATGACTGATAGAGCCGGGACCGACAGTTTAACGTGCCCTCCGAAGCACGGTAACGCTCAGATGCCACTAACGGTCACCCATCCAAATAGTGACCGCGCAGAAGGTCGCATCGGTGAAGATTGACTAAGCAAGCAACGCCACGAGCGCTTTAAACACCGTTTAAAATAGTTCCATCTCGTTTTGTTTTGATAGTTAGGTACAAACAGGCCGCGGGAGGCAGGGAAGTGTGCACGAGCCTAGTCTAGCTAGACACGATGCCCCTGCCACGGCACGTGCTTAGACTAACGCCCTTCCCTAAATAAGTGGTTTTTCGAGCAGATGTCAAAGGATCGGGCATGCCCACTCGCTCGTCGTTGTTGAACGCAGGAAGTAGGTACCTAGGTAGTATAGTAAGTAAGCAGGCAGGCATACTCTCGCATGGACTAACCTAAGTTTAAGCGCCCAAAACATTTGCGATACCTTAAAAAGGTGAATAAGTTGAAAAGTGCCTCCTACATATAAGACCAAATTGTAACACTTATTTATGCATATAAACATCTTACATCTTGCTCTCTGGGACGCTCTGGGTAGGTAGGTATATCAACTCAGATAGGTACTTATCTACACTGTCTTCCTAGTGCCTATAGATAACCTAGGTGTTATCATTCTTATCATACCTACCTCAAATAAAAATATGTGATAGGTACCTACTTACTAATTTTCGGTGCTTTTACGCATCTTACATTTAATAATTGCTAACACCATCTCGTGGAAGGCTATGGAAGCCACTTAATTTATCAAGCTTTGATATGGAACTTAGTATTGCTATTCGATACAAGATGGCGTTTACACTGTAATAAGCAATGAGTACCTAGTTCTATGTACAGAGAACGTTGTTCAAGATTTTGCAAATAATTTCATCTCTGCCAAGTCTCTTAGCAACACACCGGACAGCTTATTCTAGTGCCTATATATAATACCTACTTGGTAGGTACGGTCTATTTATAAAAGAGTTAAGAAGCCTCGCAAGAGTAGGATTGTAACGTATGTGTTTTATTTTTTTAGGTATTATTAAAGTATAGAACACCCAATAACAGCGATTTTCCATGCCTAGGTATTCATATTCCCTGTCGACCTCCCAATGTACATACCTACGAAAGCCGAAGCCTAGGTCGGTCCCCCACATGATGGATTGACGACATGTTCCTTATAAATTATTGAGGATCGCCACAGAATAACAAAGGTTTCATCTTACATAGTATTATCAGACAACCAGACCTTTATGAATCATCAAATTTACAATTCCATTTTAATTTCCATTTATTCCGTTCGCTGTATGTAATACTAATAACAGAAATAACATTACTTACAGAGAAGTTTCCAAGATTAAAATTAGTAGGTAATTAGTAGGATCCTAAATTTGTACGTAACCCTTATTTTGTATTGAATTTGTGAATAATCTTCTTTAGTCCTTTTGTGAAATCTTATTTTCATTTTATTTAGTCCAGTGGACTTCCTGATGCTGTTGATGATGATGATGGACAGTAACTACAACTATTATGTTGTCGGAACGGTACATAATAGTACGGTTATTATTTTGCAAGGACTAACACTACCTATTTCTAAAAGAGCCACGTAAAGGCCTACAGTCAGAGGAATGATAGATCTTCGTGTTATGGTTTGTATTGAATGAAACCTGCTTGGAGTAATAAACATGAGGCATTCCACATCATACAAAATCTCGGGTCAAAGACTATCGGAACAGATAAGACAGTAAAACTAATTACCTATGGATGTTTGTGATTCTCCGTAGCATGGAGTTAGGAGTTACGCAAGGGTCGCTCTCGGATCCCATCTTTAACCAACGACTAAAAGATAAATGGCCGGGGATGTTAGATATGAGTTGTGTCATTGACGTCATTGTGTAGTTGTCTGAGGCCTCGAAGCTCTGAAACAAATGCATCAATTTCAATGAGTTTTTTTTGTCGTTTAGGAGAGGACTTCGATCTGAGTGACTGATTTCTTAACTTGTTTTTTGAAATGAAATGAAATGAAATGAAATGAAATGAAATGAAATGAAGTCCTGATATTGGTAACGCATAATACTGCAAAAAAAAACTTACCATTAGCAGCGGTCACCCGTTCATGCAACGTTGCTGCAGAATTGGGCTACATCTATTTACTTCTCACCTTAAGATAGATAGATAGGAATTACATAAGTACAAAACCTAACATAAAACAGGATACATCATACAAGATGTTTATTTGCATCCAGTACAATGGGTGACCTTATCGCTAAAAGCGATCTCTTCCTGACAATCTTTGGACAATTGGAATTTTGGACACTTATTGGTTCATCGGATAAGACCACTACAATTCTCTTTGCGGTAACGTAGCTAATGGCAACACTAGACAAGCAAGCTCGTATGAGTTAGTGGCCAACTCTTTTTAGGCCGCCTTAAGGTCTCCGTCGCGGCTTAACGACTGCTAGAGCCGGGACAGTTTAACGTGCCCGAAGCACGGTAGCGCTCATGTAAATGCCATTAACGGTCACTCATCCAAATGGTGGCTGAGCCAGAACGTCGCTTATTTATTTATTTATTCAATAGGCAACACCAACAGCGCACATAGTTTACAATACAATGATCACTTTTGAAAACCTTATTCTGTACAATGCTTAGATAATAATCAATGAAGATTTACTAAGCCACGAGCGCTTCTACAAAACTTGCAACACTCAAATTAGGTATGTAAAATCGAAACAAACATGAAATGACTGATCTCAGCTAACCTTATCAACACACACACACACGTACCTTGACGAAGCTTTTGTGTCGTAACACGGCCAGCACGGCCAGCACGGCCAGCACAGCACTCAGTGCATAACACTCCTTTGTGTTGGTCGTGTCGGTAAACATGGGGATATTGCAACTGCTTGTTTTATGCTCATTCGCGGCAATGGTGAGTTTTATTTTTATTTATTTATTTAAGGCGGGGTTATCCGAAACTTTTAGGTTTTTTAACAACTGTATCTCTACTGAAGTGCAAAAGTTGCACGAAAAATAAATATTTTATTAAAATTTAACATATATCCTAGAGCTTTGTAAAGATAAAAACGTGAATAATAATAATTTTCTCGATAAAAAAATATCGTAAAGATGACACTAAATCGATATTTCAAACGGTTCATACTACGATGTTTCTTCTTGAAATCATGTCAAAGTTATATCAAAAGATAGGGCTTATTATTTACTAGCGAACTGTAAAATTTTTTTTATTATAATTTAATTATTATTCATCTCTGTGAAAGAAAACTATCAAACTCTATACGTTCAGCCCGTTCAGGCGCTCGCGCCTTGCTCGCTCGCTCGCGCCCAGTGCCCGTCTAGACGTCTTCGTCCTAAACTTCTAGGATAACCTCGCCTTAATACTTTATTGCACAAAATTATAAATTTGTTACAAAGGGTGGACTTAATGCTGAAAGCATTGTCTTCCAGCCAACCCAAACGTGGTGGTGTAGTGAGGAGGTTTTAGCACGTTAATTGGTTTTGGTTTATCATTAGTAAATATACCTACCGTAATTTATAAACTTTGGGCAAAGTGAAATTGATTTAAATAATTAAAAATGACGGTTTTCCTTGGGTTTTGTTTAATGTAACACTAGCTTCCGCCCGCGCCTTTTTTCGCGTCCCGTTGATTTGGATTTTCCAGGATGAAAAATTCTAGGTCACGGACAATATATATTCCAAGTTTCATCCAAATCGGATCAGTAGTTTTTGCGTGACAGAGGAACAAACATACACAAATAGGTACCTACAAGCTTTCGCGTTTGTAATATTAGTAGGAAGTAGGATTAAGATCTTATTTATACCATGTTTCTTGCAAATAAACAATTTTAATTGGGTAGGTATAACTCCCACTTGTTCTATAGGACTGTTTTTAAAACTTTTTTATCCCTGTAGTTCCATGGTAGGACTATTGAAACTTGGGCTAGTTTTCGTTTCAATAGTCCTACTCAAATGGAAGTTACCAGATATTAGGGATAAAAAAAGTTTTAACAGTTCTAGACGTAACAGTTCTATAGAACAAATGGGAGTTACCCTTTTAATTTCTTTTGGTAGGTAGGTACCTAACCTACATAAGTTTGCTACGATAACAGTGAAGAATATACACCTATTTAGGTACTGGGTAGGTAAACGTAATTGACCGAGCGAGCGAAGCGAGCGAAGCGTCTCAGTTTCCACATTGGCCAAAAATGCGTTTGTCCGGATGTCTGTCTGTCTGTCTGTTCTCCTCTACAGGTCGCATTTTTCAACCGATCTGGACGAAACTTGGTACACAGGTTATATGACTTATTAGAATTTTTTTGTCGTCGGGGATTTTTGATTGGAGGGGTACTTCCCCCAAAAAAAAAGCAAAAAGGGGGCTATTTGATAGATGCGTTTTACCTGAAATAAAACGCTTATTATATACTTACCTTATTAGAAGCTTATAATAGTATGAGATGGCAACCCTGATTTCCTGTTGCAGTTTCGACTTCTCTTTCTACCCTATATGTCTGTCCCTTTCGCACACCCTCCCACCAGGCGCGACGGAGGGCTGGATCGTCCCAGCACTTCGCTCTTTATTGTGTCGAATACCACCAGGCAGCGATAAAAATTAAGCTTCTAATAAGGTAAGTATATAATAAGCGTTTTATTTCAGGTAAAACGCATCTATTATATTCTGTACCGTTATTAGAAGCTTATAATAGTATGAGACCTGTTTGTTATCGCCTGGTGAGAGACTAATAACGCCAATGTGAGAAGCAAGGTAGGTATTTACCTATTTTAGGAAGGTTGTTAGGTTACCTACGTTCGTTTCAGGTAGGTATAAATCCTAATATAAAATAAAATAAAAGATGCGTGTGCGAAAAACATTATGATATTGGTACCATTTATTCAAAAACAATGGGTAAAAATCAGCCAAATAATAAAGTACTCCTAAAAATAAGATGACCCTTTCAATTCAAAAACAATGGGTAAAAATCAGCCAAATAATAATGTACTCCTAAAAATAAGATGACCCTTTCAGGCAGATCTACAACCATAGAGTCGTACCTTGGTAGGCTACAATATATTTACAAGACAACAATAAAGTAACTACCATCATTAACCATGTTTTGTCCGTAAGTAACATACCTGATATTATCATTTATTTCTTACATAAGGTATTAAATAATCTTCAATAGATGTAAAGGCCTTCGAAAGTACCTATATACTACACAGGTATTTATGTATCAAAACTAGAGAATAAATCTTCTTATTACATATTAACCTTTTACCTACTGTAACGACCTATCTTTTCGCCGACAGATTCTTACGTTGTGCTTGGTAAATTAAACTTCAGGTTCCATTTATAAACAATCTATTCGGAATAATATCAAATACATTTTGATACAACTCGTCACCACAAGATTCGCTAATGTTATTATATTCTTGGTTATCCTTCAAGTTGCTACTGTCAGGTGACATTTATGACAGCGTCATGTACACAGGCATCTCACAGTCGGCCATCCTACTTAGAACGAGTCTCTTCGTTCGATTCAATCGAGAGCACCGTCCATAAACACATAACAATACAAGTATTTCTACAAATACAAATTAATTTGTTAACAATTCACAATAAATCTAATTTGTACAAATACATATCACCTAACTAATATATCCACAATAAGTACATCATTCATAATACTAATTTTTAAACATACATTTTCTGTTATCATTTCTAATCCAGCAATTATGCTAAGTTTTCTTATTTATTCATAATATCACTTTATGAAAAGATAATTTATTCACCAAGAAAATTACAACCAATACAGCATTTACTATAGTATTCACAATATTTACAAAATACACATGAAACAGCTGAGCCATCCACAAACCGTTGCAAACGATTTATAGATAGCTCATTTATGAAATCTTTAGTTAGTGTTAAAGTTTATTTTAGTCTAACATGCGGTTTTCTTATATCTATCAAAATTAGCGTCATTAATCAAGATTAAACTGCGAGTATCTATCTCAAGTTTGGCGGCAAGGTCGTATGCCGGTCATGCCTTCACTTAATCGTAGAATGGGCGGCAAGGTCGTATGCCAGTCTTGCCCTCCCTCAATCATCAATTGGGCGGCAAGGTCGTATGCCAGTCATGCCCTCACTTGTCGTCAAATTGGGCGGCAAGATCATATGCCAGTCATGCCCTCACTTAATTGTCAATTGGGCGGCAAGGTCGTATGCCAGTAATGCCCTCACTTATCGTCAAATTGGGCGGCAAGGTCGTATGCCAGTCATGCCCTCACTTAATTATCAATTGGGCGGCAAGTTCGTATGCCAGTCATGCCCTCACTTAATAATCAGGGTGGCAAGTTCGTATGCCAGTCATGTCGTTAATCAAACATAGATTGGATGGCAAGTTCGTATGCCAGTCAAGTCGTCAGTTAATCATAGATTGGGTGGCAAGTTCGTATGCCAGTCAAGTCGTAAGTTAATCATAGATTCGGTGGCAAGTTCGTATGCCAGTCAAGTCGTCAGTTAATCATAATTGAGCGGCAAGTTCGTATGCCAGTCATGCTCTCACTTCAAAACTGTTTTGACGACTGTGACTTCTGCTGTGCCGTGCGTGACACAGCTCGGTAACTCACTGTTCACTGCTACGACTCCTGCTACGGCTGCTTCGTCGCTCTTTCAATTTCTGCTGGTGCGGCTGCATTAGCTACAGCGGTGGCTGTGGCTACCACTGTATCATGTCTTCACTCTGTAGCCGTTGCCACGGCTGCTGCTACACGGCTTAGTCACGCTTTCTGTCAATCTCTGCTGGTGCGGCTGCATCAGCTACAGTACCGGCTGTGACTGCGGCGACTGAGGCTATCACTGAATCGTGTCTTCGCTCTGTAACCACTGTAACGGCTACAGCTCCGACTGTGCCGATCACTGACTTTTCACTTTGTCACTTATCCTGGAACTCAAAACATGACGTTAAGTTCGTAATTTCTAAGACCAGTTCACTTGATAACTTTAGTTTTCTCTATTAGGGATCATAAGTTCCAGTGCGTCTTGGACAAGGTATTCAAGTACCTGCTTAACATTAACAGGTCAAATAGCTATTCAAATGAGTAGGCAAAATCAATTATTGAGTTTAATATAATATACTTTTCTCCTCCTACTCTACGAGCTAAGTAAGATGCTAGTCAATATTATTTTGTATTGAAATACTGTTTTCGTTAGTAGTGCAATATTATCTATCGTATAGCACAACTAGTAGGTACAACGTGTACATGTAGTGCAAATAATCATATCATGTATAGTCATATTTTCTATTTTTCTTCCTGGATATTTTTGTCTTATTTTCCAAATCTTTCTTTGTCTTATCATCGTTATAATAATATATAGATCTAAAAAATGAAATAACCAGGATGTGGAGATTTGAAAGGTCTCCATCATTCCGATAGTCCTTTCCGCAAGCGGTGGTATCCTTAAGCAACTATTTCTATCACTCGCCCTTGAAATCAATCACTTGATTTGCCGAAGGATACCTTTTCACTTCTACAAAAAGCAGTAATATTGCATTTAATTTCTAAATCTCCTTTTCACTCATCATCATCATCATTATTATATTTTACATTCCCTATCCGTGCCCCATCGTCGGGTATCGTGAATCTGTGCAAGGAAATTTCAATTTGTGGTTTCTAGCTGTTCGGACACTTGATCAGACTATTGTTTTGGGCTCCTCCCTCTTCTTTAGTAACCTCTACTAAAGTGCTCGAAGAAGGCAGACGCTTAGTGCGTTCCAACATAAGTTCTTTGAGCATGGAGACGTTGATTGTTTTGGCTGTCCATGACATCCTCAGGAGCAGTCTCTGACAGCATCACATCCAGAACGCATCGATGCGCTTGCCTTAAGTGGTTTTCATGGTCCATGTTTCATAAAGAGAAATGGAGAAAACCAGCGTGCACACTATGTGTTTCGTGAACTCGTTCATCGTGTCATTATGTAACAATAGTAATATTGCCTTATATTGCCTAATATCTCTCTTAAGCGTATTAGTTCTTACATATTCAAATCACTACTAATCACTACATAGTATAAAACAAAGTCGCTGCCGCTTAAATCTTAAAAACTACGCAACGGATTTAGAAGCGGTTGATTCAAGAGGAAGGTTTATATGTATAATACATCATCAGCATCATCACTGCATTGCATCCGTGCGAAGCCTGGCGGGTCGCTAGTGATTTATAAACTAAATAGTTGTTAGTATTTTCTTCCAGCTTCTGAGATATAGATCTCTTTTTGGATGTAGATCTCCTGCATCTTTTCCCACTATCCTCTAGCTGATCCAGTCTTTCTCAACAATTGGAATTGAATAATATAAGTAATCAACCAACCGGCTGCATGGTCTTCACACGTTTATTTACCCTAATGGTTCTTTCTATTGAGTAGTATGAGTGGTCTATCTGCTGTCGTTACTTCGTGAAATATGCCTCGCACATTTCCACTTTAGCTTGAAAGCTTAGTTTTCTGTTTCATTAAATCGCTTCGCACTTCGTTAATTTTTTCCCAATCAATCATTTATTCACAGAGATTCATTTTATGTCATTGAATTACATGATCTTATGCAATTATAAACGGCTCAACACATTCTGTTTTTTTTTTATGCTCCTGTTCATTGCTCGTATGGAACTTTGTTTTGTCGTTCATTTTGTAGGTAAGCATATTTCAAGCTTTCTCTGCAAACGTTACACTTTACGCTCTCTTTTTTTTTTTACAAACACTATAATATGATGATTACTTCACTGTTTGGAATCGTTAGGCCATCTACCCTGGCTCAGAGCCATATTTTAACAAAATATTATTTGACAGTTACGAGCTTCCAAAACAAATCGCTTAACGCTTTTCTGCGGCAATCAGCACAGGAGTATTTGTACTCTACACTATTCATTTCTGAGTCTAGCCCACTCTCGCATAAATAGTAAGTATACAAATTGCCTGAAAAGTGTACCCTTAAGTGCACGAATCATTTCCTCGAATTCTTCAAGTTTTCTAATAGTAACATGGTAACATAATGCTATTGCATGCTTTACTACAAGGCTATTATCATAAGGAGCCTGTTGAATTCCCTGTATTTGCTGTATACTTATTCTAAAGCTTGTATTATCATCAGTTTTATATTTATATGAATATTACGTCTGAAGTAGGTACATCATTTCTCAGGTACGGACTCTGTGTGTTTATTTTCATCTTAAATAGGTAGGTAATATGATTGAATAGTTCGACAGCTTTATTATTGACTCCATCAGATTCAAGACTTTTTCCAGGTTTTAGGTTTTTAATTTCATTGAGTACCTTGTAGTTCGCTTATTGGTTCAATTGTGCTGTAGTTCGATGTTGTCTTTACTACTTTTCCTGTATAGCTCTTGGTAGGAAGGTGCTGCATGTATAATCTCAATAAAATCTATCTATCTCTCTCTCTCTCACATCAATAAATGAAGTTGTATGTAGGTTTCATTTTTTTTTTTTTTAATTGGTCTTTTGGTAGTTCTTGATTTTATAAAGTTTTCGTTTGTTCATCTGGTTATCACATTTTATCCTTAATTGCTTAGCTCCATTCTAGTTGAATTGTCAATTTTATTTTGTTTTATACTCATTAGCTCTGTCTTTCTTTTTATTGGTTTTCTGTACTTTCACTTACTTTATTTTTGCTTTAATGCAATTGTCGTAGTATTCTTTTATACTCGTATACTCAGGTGGTTCGCATTATCAGTATTATTCAAATTGAAATTAAAGTGTGATTTCTCCTCTAAAAAGCTTATTTTATGCACTGAAAACAGTCGATAAATAGCACTTGTAATCACTTTTTGTTTTTGAATTTAGAACACATCACTATATTCGACCTCCATCTCATTGCTATACACACCCTCCTTGTGCAAAATACTCGTTACAAACTCCTTGAGATTTGATTGATCGACATTTTCGACAAGCATTCAATGTATATCTTCTCTTAATCTTTTTTTTTTTTTTTTTGTTTTTAGGTCGTAGTCATGGTATAAAGTGGAGTATACAAGTGCCTAAAATGGATTCATATCAAGGGCCATGAATCGCTCGCGTCGCTCTTTAAATCACATGCTTCGCTCGTAATTCAATTATTATGAATCACTACAAAGGTTGTCTGGAAGAAATCGCTTCCTAGAAATAAGACCGTCCATTGTACGTAATAGTGCAATCTTATTATTTCTATTTTATTTTTATAAGCTGTCATAAGGGGTTACATTACAATAAAGTATTTCATTCATTCAGTTATTCACTTTCTGCGGTCGTGATTCAGTCGTTAGGATCCTTCACTTGCTCGTGATTCATCTATAGACATCGCCTTAAACCCGTCCTTTATTCACTAATAGTATAATATACTAGTTTTCACTTTTTATTTTGTGTCTTTAATTTAAATTCACTTTTTAAGTTAAATACCTACTCTCTAATCAATTTTCAATGTATTTACTTTAAAATTTCGATAAATGTCACTTACTTTTTCATCCCTTCATTTTATTTTATTTTATTTATTTAACAAAATCCACAGCTCTTAGGGTGTACAGAGTAGGTATCTTATAAATTCATCTTATAGCCAATAACGAATTTTCATTTTTCATTCTATTAAGTAAAAATAACGACCGTCACTAACGACTACCAAAGTACTTCCAAAGTTTTGGATAAAAGTGTTGTGAGGATGTGTGAGAAGGTGTAAATGCCTGAGTGTATAGGGGGTTCTCCTGGTACGCCAGTCTCTTCATACTTAGAATATCTCTTTTTTTTTCACTCGCTCAATTCTGTGTTTGCATGTAGTCTATCATCTTTCATCTTTTTTTTTTTTAATAAAAATGTGCCTTTATACTTGTTATCATATCAGTGTATAATACGTTGGTGACACTTAAACAAATCACTTCCGACCATTTCTATGTTTCCCAAGGTTAAGCTTATAGCATTTATGTCAAATATTTTATCACTTTATATCGCCTATAGTGCTTTTTTTATATGATTGCCACTGCACAGCAGCTTTAGATACAAACATTTGTACTTTAAAATTATGAAAATGGTCAATCGCAATTATTGATTTTATGTAAATCGGAAATAAAAAAAACTGAGTTGTCACTCTAGCACTCTGATATCAAATCTCTCAACTATGTCACATAACATACTTATTTCATTTTAATTTGTATCCTGCCACATAACACTTGTGCTCGATATCAAAGCTCTAACATTCTCATATTATTATTGAAAAATATACCTTTATTAATGGTTATCAATACCATGGGGATTCACTTTCTTGTAGTATGTACATCTCAATTCCTGGCAGCCGGTCGCTCTGGCTGCGATAAGACAATTCACATAGTCATCTCTGAGTCTGAGTTTGAGGATGTCTCTCGCTCCTCTCATCATCTAGAACTTCATCCAGCAATACTGATGGCTTGTCTGCAACTCAACAACAATATTTTCTATGTAATTGTTCAGTAGTCAATGTGTGGTGTACATAGTAGGTACGTACATAATCATATTCTCAAATTCAGTAGGTAAATACCTATACTCATTTCAAGCTCATAGAAAATAAGTCTCTAAGCTTTTATTCAATAAAATAACTCTCATAAGTCAAAGAGCTTTTATTCAATAAAATCTCACTGATCACTTTGAATCCTCTTTAGGTTTTGTATGATTACTGTAATAGGTAAGTACCTATAATTAATTGTGCATCGACTATCACTACAATTCATAACTCAGAATAAAGTTTGGTCATCTGAGATGAAATTAACTTGGTTTTCACTAAAACTTTACCTTCGGGCTTCGATGTCGACATGGGCATTGGAAAAAACTTTGTAGTATTTTTCCCATCTTTCCACTTCTGAGCTGTAACGACCTATCTTTTCGCCGACAGATTCTTACGTTGTGCTTGGTAAATTAAACTTCAGGTTCCATTTATAAACAATCTATTCGGAATAATATCAAATACATTTTGATACAACTCGTCACCACAAGATTCGCTAATGTTATTATATTCTTGGTTATCCTTCAAGTTGCTACTGTCAGGTGACATTTATGACAGCGTCATGTACACAGGCATCTCACACTACACAGTAAATATTCAGCAGGTAGGTATAACAAATCATTGTTCGACAATATACAAAACACATTCTCTTCTCGAATCCTTACAATCAAACTGATACTTTGAGAGGACCAGTATTTAATGGACTGGATTAAATAAAGAAGTAATCGTTGAATTATTATTACTTGAGGAAATCAATACTTCACGTCGATAAAAATTTTGAAAAGTTTTAACTGTTTTCCAGTTTCCCCTAGCTAAAATATCATCGATAGGAAAGTTGTCAACCCAGTTTCTGGACGCTACAGCGGCGCGCACGCTTCCAGGAGCTGCAACTATGCCTGCTGCTTTCATAAGCGACTTGAACCAGCCTGCAATAGTGGTGCGAGAGGCAGGTGACGGCGATCCACGCAAGGAAATAAATAAATTTGATGATCCAGAAATGCTACGCCTTTCACTAAGAATCTCAATAGTTTTATTAATCCAAAAAACCGGGTTTAAGTTTTGATTAAGCGGGTTAGCTAAAAGTTTCCAGCCTGATTGTCTATATTCTCTGCAATCGGTTTTAGACCCGAATTGAGGCCATAAGATGATATACTCATTTTCAATGGTACAATGTTCATTATCTACGCTCAGCAGGGTCAAATCATGAAGTCTTCGACCTGAACATAGGATAAGTAATGCTGCAGTATGTCTTACCGTTTGAAAAGCATTTGTACAGTCAACAGAATAGTTACTCATAAAATTGGTCAATATGTTAATATCCCACACAGGAAGTTTAGGGGACTTGGGATTCTTCAAAGATATTGATTTCAACACATGTTTGACCAGGACATCTTCACTTAACTTGCCAGACAATTCTGCGTTACAGAACGTGGAAATCACAGATTTATGAAGTAGAATAGTGTTGTACGCAAATTTAGACTTTAAATAAAGATCAGCTAGAAATTGAGCTAAATCAGACCCTTTAGGATACATTGGATTTATTTTATTTATTTTTGACCAGGAAACCCATCGCTTCCAAGGTGCTTTATAAGTTTTCCAGGTGGAAGGTCGCCATGCAGATTTTAGCAATGAAATTTGATTTGGATCCCACGTTTTTATTTTGTCATCCCACCCCCACACTTCCAAATTTCCAGAATCATGTCCTGAACCTTGGGAGGCGGTAGCCCCGTCGTCGTATCGACTAGAAACCGTTTCAGGTTCGTCAGAGTGAAGGGGGGTGCAATAGCTCGTGATTTCAGATCTGCCCTCCAAAATACTTTCTCCCACCTGGAGACCACAATTAGATACACTCCTGTTGCATTGTTGAGGTGCATCAGCACTCGGGGAATCAGAAACGGCGGGGGAAATATCCATGCCAGTGAAAAGTTCCATGCCAGACTGAAAGCATCGTGAAACATCGCATCGTGATCGTTGAGGTCTAATGTTACGTAATTTGCTAGTACTCGAGCCGTCTTGGATGCAAACAGGTCGATCACGGGACACCCCATTTTTGCAAAAATCATATCCGTGCACATCGGAATCAAATGCCATTCCGGAGGTCGGCAGTGTCTGGATAAGCAATCCGCATGACTGTTGAACTTTCCGGGAATGTGATAAATTTTGAAATGAATCTGATGACTGTCTAGGGCGAGAAAGATTCTTTGCGTCAAGTCCATGAGCGATTGGGACTTGGTTCCACCTTCGTTGCGAAGATAGGCTACGGCAGATCGATTGTCTGATTGAATCAGAACGCACCCTCCTGACATGCATGCAGCATGAGCCTCTAGTACTTTCAGGATGGCTAGTAACTCCTTCATATTGCAGTGCAGGTTCTGCTCTTCTGGCTGCCAAACGCCCGAAATCGCTTGGTTGTTGAGTTGTGCTCCCCATGCGGTATCTGAGGCATCGGTGGTTAAAAAGTGTGTTGGAGGTGGTACGTGTATCAGAGTTGAAAGATCGCAATTTTGAATCCACCAATTCATCTCCTCCCGAACGGTGAAAGGAAGAACGAACCTTGTCGAAGTTGGGCTCTCTGGTAGTGTGCTTAAGAAACGGAGTGTCGCTCGGTGATTTAGCCTGCCGCGAGGGACAACGAAGCTGGCAAAGTTGAGCAGCCCTACCACACTCTGAAGCTCTTTTAATGAAACATCTCCTGTATCTAGAACCTGAGTTACTTTCTTTATTACGGTAGCAACCTTTTCTGGTGGAAGTTTCTTGTGATTTGTCCAGGTGTGCCAAAGAATCCCTAGGTAGGTGATTTGCTTTTGAGGAACAAGAACCGACTTTCCGTAATTTATTTGAAATCCGAGGAATACCAGAGATTCCAGAAGCAGATTTACGTGCTCGGTTACAACATTCGGATTTTGATGTGCAATGAGAAAGTCGTCGAGGTAAACGATTATTCTTATGCCTTTCTCTCGAAGGGTCTGGGCTATCCAGTTTGTTAGGCATGCGAAAACTTTTGGTGCCGTACTTAGTCCGAACGGTAGACACGTCATTTCGAGCAATTCGCCTTTGTATAGGAGACGCAGAAATCTCCTGTGAGATTGAGCTATTGGTAGGTTGAAATAAGCCTGCGACAGGTCTACCTTGCACATCCAATCTTTCGTTTGTAAGAAATCTGGGACGCGGTACATATTTATTAATCGAAACCGATCTGTTAGCACATACTGATTTAACATTCTCAAGTTGAATATGGGCCGTTGGGTGCCGTCGCTCTTTGGTATTAAAAACAACGGGGAGAGAAAGCTCGGAGAAAGAGCTGTTACCTGCAACACACCTTGTTGCTTCATTTGACGAATGATTGACGTCATTTCGTCCGATTCTAATGTGCGACGGCGATCGCTTCTTAGGTGCGGTGTTACTAAGGGTGGCTTTAGCCGAAAGGGTATGCGATACCCTTTTATTATTTGCAGTATAAACCTGGGAGCTTTCATTTTCTTCCAACGGCTGACATAATGTGCTAGCCGACCCGCCTCGAACAGTTGCGAGTCATTGTCTTTGTCTTTTATTACCTTTATAGGCAGAGGGCGATCGCTGTCGTTTCTGTCCTCTTTGCGAATTTCGATACGACCTTGATCCGCGAGATCGAAACGCACTACCCCTATTAGAAAGGTTATGGCTGCGCTGTTCTAGACCAGCATAGCTTTGGCTTCTCGGATAGTAATGCTGCGATTGATAGTTGCCCTGCGAAGGCTGATTATGCTGGCAACGCACGTAAGTGCTTGGAGGATCACAGCAATAGCTAGAATGACCATGCGATGGTGCATTATGACGGGCGCGCCCCTGCGAGGGGAGCCGTGTTGCAGTATTTGTGGGTTTTGCTCGCGAAGCATTCCCGCTGCTTGGCTGATTTACCGGCCAAAAAGCTTTCCTGATCCCACCGGCCTTCTCTAATGTAGACGTCAGCTCATCGGATTTGAAAATATGAGTGTTTGATGGTGGAATTTTATTTAAGGACACTTTGACTAGTGGGTCGCGAACCGATTTCAAAATTGCATCCCTTCTCATTTCTACTGTTTCTGCTCTGTGGCCGCACGCCATTTGTAATAAGTCGGTAGATACTTTGTGAAGATCACTTTTTGCCAAAAACAATTCGTTGATTTTGTCACTTAGGTCACCGAGTGTCGCCTCGTTTGATCTGGACCATGCCACTAAGCTACGTAAACTGTTAAGCAGAGCTTCTTTTTGTTTTAAAATGCAGAAAGTAAAAGCTGCGTAGGATTTATCAGCGTAAGCTAAGTGGCGTATATTATCATACGCCTTCACCTCTTCGTTTGTTTCCAGCTCGTTAAATCCGGGTGCATGATTATACAATTTCTGAGTATCAGAATACCTAATATCAGACCAGGTAGCGCTACCAAATCTTTGAACTTCATCCAACATTTTTAAAAACTCCGTAGGTGTTTTTGGTACTACAGGATCTTTGACCTTTGTTTCAATATCGAATGATAACTCCGGAGTAGGAGTTTCCAGCCCTTGAGGCGGTGACGCCTGCGAGGCGGTGACGCCTGCGAGGCGCTGCAATTATCGTACAGTTCACGACTAACATCGGACATGCATGACTCATTTTCAGGGTAGTTTCGCGCATCTTCATATAAAGAAATTGTTTTTTGCAATTTAACTACATCATTCGACAACTTTTCAATACGGCGACGATCGCGGCGTTTTTGTTTTTTAGACCGGCGATACTGGCTTTTGGTTTTCTTTTTCTTGGATTCTTGCGGAGATTCCGAACTAGACGAGCTAGACGAAGACGACGAACTGCTACTTGAAGATTCAGACCGTCGTCGCTCAGGTAAACGTGACTTTCCACGTTGTGGTCTAGAGCCCGAAGCAACCTCCGATACAGCCGTAGCAGGCTCGTTTTGGTCCATTATAACCGTACAAGACTCTAAACGGGGAACAAATATCAGGAATTCTTACAAAAATTACAATAAATTTTGAGGGTAGAAAAATATTTTTAAGAAAATTTTATGGATGATGATAAGATTATCAAATCCAACTGCAAAATATGCTTACATCGAACGGTAATACCGTTAAAAAATGTATATACTTGTGCAACTTACGTGTATATTCGTAACACTAAAATATGAATTGGTAAATAAAATGCCCAGAAGGACTTAAACAATTAGGTACCTACAAGTAATAGGTACCTAGGAACTTTAATGCACAAGTGAAGTGAACTCAACGGGAAATTCAACGCCAATGAAGAGCGAAGTGCTGGGACGATCCAGCCCTCCGTCGCGCCTGGTGGGAGGGTGTGCGAAAGGGACAGACATATAGGGTAGAAAGAGAAGTCGAAACTGCAACAGGAAATCAGGGTTGCCATCTCATACTATTATAAGCTTCTAATAACGGTACAGAATATAATATACTGGATATCTCCACCAAATGAGATCCGATTTCGATTATTCTTTTTTTTATTTTATTTGAAAGGTAGTAACTATAAGTTGGTCTCATAAAAGTTTGGCGAAGATCTGATAAGGATCTTCAGCATGATGAACAGGATAGCTCATCAAACCATCGATGGTTTTCAATCAAATTTGAGAGAAACACACAGGACCTCATTCTACACAAGATGATGCAAAAAAAATCAAAAAGATCAAAAAATCACAAAACGGAAAATGCACTTGCACATAAGGCTGTGCTCACTTTGGACACGAATTTGTTCGTACGTAAACGTACGAGTATTCTTCGTACGAATTGAGTGCTCACACTGAATACGTTTTTTTCCGTCAAATAGTACGACTGCGTGATAAATCCCAACAAGTTCGGATTGTATTCGGACGTCGTAAGTAAACGTACGTATAAGTACGACTGATCGCATGCAGTGTGAGCGCTCCCATAGTCCTTGGAAGGTCGGGATCATTCGTGCGTAGTCGTACGAATCAAATTCGGATGAAATCGTATCCAAAGTGAGCACGGCCTTACATTCCTCAAAAATTTACAAAATAGAAAAAACATCACATCACACACACACACACACAACATTTTGCATTATAGTTAGTTTTCAATACGTGACAGGCTGCAAGCGTTTCGTCGCTCGTAAGTAAGTAATAATAATTACTAAAAGTTTGAGGTCATTGCCATTATGTTACAACACCAGACACCGGATCAACGCAATAATTTGAAGTCGATATAAAGTATTGAACAATGGACCAGGGAGTTAGTTAGCCCTGGGGAACTCTAGATATAACTAAATGAATCCAAACTGTTTGACCGTGGAGGCCTTTGATCTAGGTCCTAGGGCCCTACTAGGCATAGAAGTATACCTACAGTCTTTATTTATTACAAGTTAGCCTTCCTAGTCCTTTTTCTCTTGGTTTTTTTTTAATTAATACCTGTATTTTATCGACAACTTAATACTCTGTGGTATTTTTTTCTATGGATAGACAAAAAGTAGGTACTCTTTTGTTCTGTGTTTCTTATGTCATTATGACGTCACGATGATTTACTCACGCGAATGATAGAAACTCTTTAGTTCTTGTAAAGAGTATATTTTGTTTTTTTTTCTGTGCTCTATTAATAGAGGCAGAGAGAAACCCACCCTGTGCCTTGATCACGAATAAATGTGACAATCGCAAACGTATCGTAACGCTAACGTATCCGAGGTACACTGCGCGGTGACACTACAACGGTTGGCAGTCGAGCTGGCATTGACGCGCAATATAACTCGAATACGCTAACGCGGCGACTGTCAGATTTGTTCGTGATAGAGGAACGTTACTGTAGACAAGATTCTGTGTATTTTTTTTCCAAAAATGCCTATTACCTAAAGCCCCACAGCAGTTAAAGTAGTCTTTGCCAATAAAGGGGGTTTCCAAAAATAAGTTCACTCTAAAATGTAGGTAGGTACTTACCCAAAAAATAAAAAAAATGAATCCGAGAATCCAAGACAAGGTGAAGAAGCTGCTTCGTCCAAACCCAGACTGGGAGGAAGACATCTTCCAGAGTGTCGTGGTCACTCCGTCCAGTGTCTTGAGGTTGAAATCATATGCAGCTGTCAAGAAGAAGAAGAAAATACGCTGCAACTGCCAAGCGAAAGTAACCATACACTATAATACGAATACTTAGCCCTGTAGTAATCGTTAATTCCCTCTCGTTCCACTGGGTCGTCTCACTGGTGGGGCCACGGTGGGACGAATGGGAATCTGAGTCTACTTACCTAACACTTGGGATGGGACACTGCACTACCTACATAGCCTACATCCGAATTTAGATTTAGGTAGTTCACAAAGAAAATTACAACTAATACAGTATTTACAATATTTACAAAATACACATGAAACAATTGAGCTATCCACAAACCGTTGCAAACGATTTATAGATAGCTCAACTGGTTCAAATCAGAAGCGTGTACAAGACACTGGCTGCATCCGCAAGCTGAACAGCAATGCTGATACGCTGGCCTAGATAATCACCAGCCCTCGGGTCACGCGTCGCTTCGACTAGACGCACAGAAATAATTTTGAAAACCCGGAGGGCCTCGGTACCCCACGGACCTAGAGTCTCGACCCCAAGAGGCACAAATGTGTAGAAAACTATATATCAGAGAGAATCAAGCATTGCGTTTGGTTACAGGCCGCAAGAGCCATCGGACCAGCCACAGTGGTCAAGCTGAACAATGGTAGAGACTTCCCTGGCTTGGGGCTCGGCACCTGGCTCGGCTTTAGTAAAACGGTAAGTACACGTGATGATCATGATGATAATGATGATTGAGCTGGTTTCTACTATGATATCATAGTAGAAACTACCTTAATGCGCATTAACACGAGCTTAACGGTGAATGAAAACATTGTGAGAAAACCTGTGGCTTACGACAGCTCCTTACGTATTGACTATGTCTTTCCTGTGGATATGGCTGAATAGGCTGAGAGGATGGTGTAGGTGCTGGGCCTACTCCATCTAAACATTGTCTCAGGCACTACAGTGTGTCGTTAAGTGTAGGCATAGGTTGCCTCCTGACGCTCTATAAATCATCTTCAATAAATACTTTACATCTATTGAAGATGATTTATACAGCGAGCCTAAGAGGTAGCTATGAAAATAGTGAATTATGCTTCTTTAGAAAGCTCGACTAAGGGTAATTTAGACGTTATCTACCTCAAATAATCCTTGCCTCAGCTTGACCTCGAAATCGGGCTTGTTTGTCAAAATTAGAAATAGAAATTATTTATTTTACGCAAAAACACATACAAAGATAGAATGAAATAAACATTAAATTATAAAGAAAGATGCGTAAAAAGAGTACTCGCTCAGCAAATGCTAAAGGTACACGGTGGCTCCTTTAGCGCTGGTTTTCAGGAGTGCCTAGAGTGAAGTGGCGTACAGCCTCTGCGACCAAAACTACCCAAAACACGATTTCGAGGTCGAGCCGTAGCGAGGATTATTCGAGGTAAGAGTTAGAAACCCTTAGAAAAGATTGAAATCTTATTAGCCAATTTGATTTTTTCACAAAATATACCACCGAAGAAGTTCTGTAAGAATTATTCAACCATCAACCCTACTCTTGAGACGTCAATATTTACGCTGAGAGATGAGCGACCAGTTTCGTCTGAGGGCGCATTATTTAACAAAATAGTTTTATTAAAATTTAATTTAACCTAAATCGTCCCAATGCTGGGCAAAGGTCTCCCCCAAAGACTTCCAATGTTTTCTGTCTCGAGCTTCCTCCCACCATCCACTCTCAAACGTCTAGTTCGTCGCGCCAACGCTTTCTTGGCCGACAAAATAGATAAAATATAATATTCTTCGTATATCTCTTTAGGGTCAACGGGAGGTGTTGAAGGCCAATGAGGTGCAGGAGGCAGTAGAGGCGGCCATCGACGCGGGCTACAGGCACATCGACACTGCTGCCATCTACGATACGGAGGAACAGGTCAGTTGAACCCATATCTCAAACACAACTCAAATGCTATCTATATCTATCTATGCTGTGTGAGTTGAACATAATTTTTACACTCATTAAAAATCTAGCATAAAAATCTTAGCATGAACTTGAGCGCTGTTTCAGAATATGGAGCTTAGGTATGGGCATTGCTTGGTCATTATTTCAAATAATATTACTTACCAAGGGATGTTAAAACCGAGTGTGAATTTTTTTTATTCATGGGATACTGCCGAATTTGCAATGTCGGATAACGAATGACCATAATGATGTTTATCTATTCTATTAACCGTGTCACGTTGTTGTCAAATATTGTCATAATGTTTCTGCAGGTCGGGAAAGGGATCCGTAACAAGTTGGCTGACGGCACCATCAAGAGGGAGGACATCTTCATTACTACTAAGGTACCCAGTCACGGATCCAGTGTATTGGTTTGGGACGCACTAAAGCAAGCAAGCTCGTATGAGCTCGTGGCCAACTCTGGTGACGGAGTTTTTAGGCCGCTTTAAGACTTCCTGTATCCCTCCGAAGCACGGAAGCACTCAGATGTAAATGTCACTAATGGTCACGCATCCAAATAGTGACCCGCGCAGAACGTCGCATCGGCAAAGATTGACTAAGCAAGCTACGTCACGAACGCTTCCTTGGACGGACTTAAAGTAGCTATTATTAATGTTCTCCCTGACTAATCCTAGTCCACCCTTCAGTAGACCTGGAGATTTTGTTAGGGCCTTGAGCCCACTAGCTCTCTGGATTTCATACTCTACGATTAGAAATGAATAGTTAGGGCGATCCCACACGTACCACAACCACACCACAGCGCAGCGTCAAAATGTAGTCAAGAAGTGGCTACGTGTGGATAGTGTCGCTGCCGCTTGTTGTAGTTGCAATGTGGTTGCGTTGTCTTATTATTATTTATTTAATACTTTATTGCACAAAATTATAAATTTGTTACAAAGGGTGGACTTAATGCTGAAAGCATTGTCTGCCAGCCAACCCAAACGTGGTGGTGTAGTGAGGAGGTTGGCGTGCGACATTACAGGGAATAATATTTATCTTACAAACTAAGAGCTATACCTACTATATAATTTAATATATAACTATATATATATATATATATATATATAACAAATCAAATAGAACATTACGTACCTAACAGAACACAGAGGTAGGTATGGTAAAACAAGGTGGAATCTACCTTTATCAAAAGATAATGCTGTGAGAGGTGACATCATGCATACAGCTGTTTAAGGAAAAGCTCGCGGGTCAGTTTTTTGAAGTGTTGCCTTGTCTCTACCTTTTTGATCTCGTATGGCAGTTCGTTGTCGCCAGAAATTTGCGATATGGTTGCGATATTTTGTTGTCGGCTCCCGTACTATTGCGTCGACGCAACGTTTTGTCTGCGATGTGGTCGGCGGCCACTATTTTGTCGCTGTCGGTTGCGTTGTGGTTGCGATGTCGTTACGATGTCGTCGGTATTTAACAAGTGGTCAATAACGACTGCAAAATCTGGTACGTGTGAATAGTCATCTTCATTTTCAATACAAAATAACGCCCGACCACGTCGTGTGGTTGTGGTGTGGTTGTAGTACGTGTGGGATGGCCCTTAGGTAGGTAGGTACCTATTTATAAACGTTGAATAAGACACTTGATTTTAGCTTTGTCTCTGTTAAGATTACCCAATAGTATAGATAACAGCTGTTATCTCAGTGATTCTATGTGGCCATGTTCAGTTCTCTCTCGTTAGTCTTTCTCAATTCGTAAGCTTATGGCACTCGACATAAGTTATATTATTGTTTGGCAGCTGTGGAACGACCAGCACGCGAGGGAGGCGGTGGTGCCGGCGCTGCAGGGCTCCCTCGCTCGGCTCGGCTTGGAGTACGTCGATATGTACCTTATTCATTGGCCGGTGGCACTCAATGTAAGTACCTAGGTGCCTAAGTATACTAAGTATACTAAGAGCCGAATACTGAAACGTCACTCGAAAAATACTCTGCCTCTGATTGACATTACTCATTTTTTGGTTTGAGTATTCGGCCGCAAGCGAAGCTAAGAATCCCATCCTTTTACAGTTTTTATTAATCAGCTTTGCATGATCTTACATCTTCTTAGTTAGCTCTGTTTTTTCCTTCCGCAGTTCCATCTCAAACTCTTTCTTCGTTTCAATATCTTTCTCCTTCTCCGATTGCTTTTTTGCTTGTTGTTTTAAGCCTTTCAACAACCTGTGTTAGGTGTGACACGTTAGGAAAGACTTCTTTTAAAAGATTACTATAAATACCCAAGGTACTCTAATTTGATTTGATAGTTTGGGATGAAGCCAGAAAGATTACCAAGCATAAACTGCTTGAAACAGAATTTTCATTAACATTACCTCAGGCCAATGGTTCGCTAGCTGACGTCGACTACTTGGAGACATGGGAAGGCATGGTGGAGGCTCTGAACCAGGGTCTCACCAAGTCCATCGGCGTCTCCAACTTCAACCAGCAGCAGATGGATAGACTGATCTCACTGAATCCCGTGAAGCCGGCCGCCTTACAAGTCGAGGTATGTCAGGGGCAGAGGAACTGTCATCGAAGCATTTGGCACAAGCAACCAAGCTCGTATGAGTTAGTGGCCAACTGGTGAGTTTATAGGCCGCCTTAAGGCCTCCTTCGTGCCTTAACGACTGCTACAGCCGGGACAGTTTAACGTGCCCTCCGAAGCACGGAAGCGCTCAGATCTAAATGCCAACAGTCACCCATCCAAATAGTGACCGCACAGAACGTTGCTTAACTTAGATTATCGGTTAAGATTGGTTAAGTAAGCTACGCCACGAGCGCTTCATAAGTAAGGTAAGGCACTACCAGGGCAATACAAAACACGTCCACACCACCGCCGTCACACCACGCCGTTCACGTGCTTTTTATTGCCTATTGGTAGTGCATTAGGCGTTGGTGGATAAACGGTGCTATCGTAGGTGCCAAATAACACCGCAATACAGGTCATTCACCCACCTTCACCACGATGTCGCAAAATTCTATTTATGAATGGCTAATTCTGTCGCTTTCCATACAAACAATCCTGTCGCTAAGACAATATCGCTCGAATCTCGTAGTAGGTATTGTTTGTTTACCATACATAAATTGAATTTTGCGACATCGAGGTGAAGTTGGGTGAATGACCTGTATTGCGGTGTTATTTGGCACATACTATAGCAAACTTTGCAGTGCTAGTACTTCCTCGGACGAGCTCTTACACAAGAACATCTACTACTACTAATCCGCGAACCTACTCGTCTTCTGATCCTAAAGAATCCATAACTTCCTATAAAAACTCACACACTTATGTTGGACTCCATCGGAATCAGCACATAATTACCTCGGAAGAATATAAGACTATGATTTAGTTCACCGATCAATAACTTTTTTCTTCTCGAAGCCACACCACCGAACAACCGAACATACCAATAATGACCACCGCCATGTTCGTCTTACGTTCCTTCCGCCGCCGGCATAAATGCTGCTAGGTAAAATAAATAGTTTAACAGTGACATTCATCCCATGCAGGGTTTCTCAAACTTTCGGCTCCACGTACTCCTGTTAAAGTTTCCAGGTGACAGAGAACCCCTTAACTAATTAATCTATCAAAGACATCCTTTTTAAATCAGCTTGAAGAGTTTCGTCTGCGGACATTTCTAATAATGACTCCTGTTGCTTAATACGGCAGGGGGTTCGCGACGAGATTTATGTAATGGTCATCACGCCACCATTACGTAAATCTTGTCGCGAACCCCCTGCCGTCGAATAGTACCCCACTTTGCGAAACGCTAAAGAATAAAACGAACTAATGAAACGAACTAAAGGCAAGGCTTGGAGTGATTCGATTTACAACAAGCTAACATTCCTTTCAGATAAACCTGAATCTCCAGCAGTCAGCGCTGCGTGCGTTCTGTCGCGAGCACAACATCGCGGTGACCGGCTACACGCCCTTCGGCTCGCTCTTCTACTCCAAAGCAGCTGAAGACGCACCGCCGCCGAGGGTCGATGACCCCGCGCTACTGAAGATCGCAGAAAAGTACAATAAAACTGTGCCTCAAGTCACGCTCAGATACTTGGTAAGTTGTAGAAGTAAGAAGTGGGGTAAACTACCCTAATCTTGGCACCCCCACCAATTATTGGCACTTCTCTGATTTATCCTATTTACTAAGAAAAAGCCAGACCTTACGATGTTTATTATTATGTTAAGTTGTTGTTTATATAACAACATCATGAGGTCTGGTCAAATTTGGTTTCCAATTCCAGGTGGAGTTAGGCGTGGTTCCTATCCCGAAGTCGGTGACCAAATCCCGCGTCATCCAGAACCTGGACGTGTTCGACTTCCAGCTGACGCAGCAGGAGAGAGATCTCCTCAAGAGCTACGATAGAGCGTACAGGACTATTCCTGTCAAACACTGGATCAAATCCCCTTACTACCCTTTTGAGAAATAAATTGTGATAATATTATATTCGTAAGAAAGAAATTAAAACTTTACAGATTTTATAAATGTCTTTTGAACAAACCTGTGAGATTTGCAGGAGCTCAAGATTCCATCAGTAAGTAGCTAAAACCTAAGAAAAGTCGATAAGAATAGTAACTAAGTTCGTGTGGTTTCGTGGCCAACTTTGGTGACGATGTTTGTGGGCCTTCTGTGTGGCTTAGCGACTGCTAGAGCCGGGACAGTTCAGATGTAAATACCACTAGAGGTCACCGATCCAAATAGTGACCGCGTAGAACGTCACTTATAGATAACCAGTAAAGATTGAAGCTTTGGTCTCGCGATCGTAACGCACAACGCAGCGTACCGCGTTTGCTCCTCGCCTCTGTCTGACGCAGACTGCGACGTAACAAGAGACGACGTTTTCCATACAATTAATGTATGTGTCCGGCGCTGCATGCCGCATACCACTGCGTTGTGCGTTACGATCGCAAGACCAAGGCTTTACTAAGCAAGCGTCACGAGCGCTTCCTCCTGGAATAGTAGAGATCTAAGGTAGAGCTACTCTCAAACCTTCTCAGATTGATATTGTAACATTTGTGACATACCTTTGATACAAGCCGTATTTATTCAAGCTATGTAAGTGGGTTCCCTCATGATGTTTTCCTTCGCCGTTGGAGAGCACTAAATATTCCAAAAAAAAAAACCATTAATGCACATTTGATGCACGACCAAATTATTAATCTCACGACCTTAACGATTGGAGAATGGAGTCGCTAGCTGCTACTAGAATACTGTGATCTTCCTACTAGGTACAGTAGTAGGTACATACAGAAATAATTTTAGTCAATAGTAAAACCAAGTCAATGGAATTGGGCTGGGCATATCTGCCGCATGCCGGACGATCTCTGGGCAAAAATCACAACAGAATGGGCCCTCAATGGTGGTAAACGTCAACGCGGCAAACCCAGATAAAGATGGCGAGACGAATTGGACGCATTTTCGAAGGATTGGTCCGCAGCTGCACTAGATCGTGAGAAATGGAAGAGGGATAGGGAGGCCTTTGCCCTGCAGTGGGATGAAACTGGCTGATAATAATAGTAAAACCACAGATGAAGCTGAAACTTTCGTCATTCCTGAAACTGCATGCATCCTGCCACAGGAAAGAGCGCCATATTTCAACATGTTTTGGCACATTCGATCTTATTGGTGGATACGTCGTTTTTGTAATCTCGGGAATGAAACGCCTGGCGTCAGACTGACTGGCGCCATTGGCTTGATATTATAGATGCGAAACTCCGCAAAGTAGGCAGGTAAATACAGTGACCCGTGTGGTGACCTAGTTATAAAAAAGCCTCTGTGTGTAATCTTTGGGTATGGATTTAAATTGACGATAGAAAAAAATATATTAAAATAGTTTGGCAGTTAAATAGGAATAACTGGAAAAAACACGCCATTCACGTACCTACACTATATCGCGTATTCTACTTTCTTGTGACTTTTCAATGGTGTTTATGATCAATAGAACAAACAAACCCAATGAGCTACCACCATCATCACCATCATCTGATGAAGCTGTATCAAATAGAAGTCTGTTTTTCCATTTTTTTAAACTTATAAATTATTCCAGTTATTCTTATCTAACTGCCAAACTACTAAACAAATTTTGATAAGACTCTTATGTGACCAATCTGTAAGTAAGTACCCTTTCAGATAAAAAATAATTTTCAAACCTACTGAACGACGGAGTTATGGGGTAACAAACATCAAAAGATAAAAATAAAAAATACAACCGAATTGAGAACATCCTCTTTTTTTTAATTTGGTTAAAAATCAACGCATTTTCACTGAGTTTCACATCCACACGGTCCTCCCTGCGTGGGGCGGGTTGGCGCACGGCGCCATGTTGTCGCTGTTCCCGCATTTTCCCGCATTTCCCGGGCGAGCTTCCGCCCTTCTATTATCGTTGCTAATTTACTGTTTATGGTCCCCGGGCCCTTTGCCTGGGAGTCTCCGAGCCTAAACTACTTGAAACTTTGAACGGATTTGTTGGTTTTGTCAGCGGAAAAACGCGGGGAAAATATCACTTGAGATTGTGAGCGAGGGATAACAATGTTAGAACTTTAATTCAAAAGATTCATCATCAACCTATATCGGTCCACTGTTGGACGTAGGTCTCTCCCAAGACGCGCCACTGAGCCCGGTCTTCGGTTCTTCTCATCCAGTGTTTGCCAGCTACATGTCTCAGATCGTCACCCCACCTAGCCGGAGGGCGTCCTACACTACGTGCGCCTAAGGCTGCCAGTCCACCAGAGCGGAGCGAGGCAGCGGAGCCGAGAAACGGAGAAATATTAACCAATAGGATTGCACAAAATCTCCGCTCAGCTCCATTGGACAGTCCTATTGGTTAATATTTCTCCGTTTCTCGGCTCCGCTGCCTCGCTCCGCTCTGGTGGACTGGCAGCCTAAACGCGGTCTCCACTCGAGTATTAGTTTGCTCCAACGATTGTCATTTCTGCGGCAAACATGGCCGGCCCACTGCCACTTCAGCTTACTTATCCTCTGAGCTATGTCGACTACCTTGGTTCAAAAGATTACTTATGTAGTAATATTATGAGGATGATTTTTGTTTGGCAATTTCTAGCGGAGCCTACAAGGCTTGTCCATCCGGACCATGTTTCTTGATCAATCACTAATCTATAGGCAGGTAGGTAGCACAGGTAGATAAGTACCTAGGTAGTACGAGTAATATGTATAGTTCTATGTGAACTTATAGGTCTACTTCTTCTTCTTTTTTACGTATATGGCCTCTGCCCGTCATTTCGACTTTTGACAAGAGTATTATATTTCTATTCTTTTCAATAAAACCCTTGTCAAAAACCATGTCAACTGTAGTGACATTTTCTTGGCAAAATCAGTCATTGAAGTAAAATCATGACAGAAGAGTGTGTTTACTAAATAATTTATTATTTACAAGAATTTATCTTTTTCGAAGCATAGGAAAATATTTGCTTGTGATGTCTTAAATTAAATGTAAACCAAAAAATTATTAAATGAATCCCCCTTTTTACAAAACCCAAAAATGCTGCGAGTTTCTCTTTTATTCTGCTGTCTCATTTCTGATGTGACTCTGCCTTTTGAAAACAAAGATTTCGATGATCAATCTTATTCAGATTACTATTACGATGAAGGTAAAGCATATAAGAAGCTACTCAGGTATAAGCACATAAGAAGCTACTTAGGTTAGGTAGAAAAAAAATACGGAATAATAAAGAAAACACAATGGCTGGTCTTATCACTATAAGCGATCTCTACCAAACTACCCTTGTACTAAGGTAATTCGTAAAAGATCTAAGTGACTCTCTCATCGGTCTCATCCCAATCTTTTGGTAACTTTAGGCTGGATGATTGATTATAGTTCGAAGGGTATATGTGCGCAAACCCAGTGCTAAGTTCAGTGCGAACGGTGATGGAAAACATCGCGAAAAATCCCCATACTAAGTACTTACAAGTACTGTAAGGGAAACCACATAAAGGCCGCCGTTTGCCTACGGCCGTCTAGACAGAGGGGGTGGTATATAGAAGAGCGAAGAGTTGGCCCTACCACGGTACTTCATATCAAACAGATGAAATGACCATAGGTTCGTATGAGTTAATGGCTAACTCTTGGTGACGGAGTTTTTAGGCCGCCTTTAGGCCCTGCCGTGCCCTCCGAAGCACGGAAGCGCTCAGATGTAAATGCCACCAGCGGTATCCAAAGTGACCGCGCAGAACTGCGCTCAACTCAGATAATCTGTGAAGATTGACTAAGCAAGCCTAGACACGAGCGGTTCAGCGCAATTTAAAAACAATGCAGAGTTGGTCTGTAATCTGTAATTTTTTTTCTTTTTTTCTACAGAAACCGATAGCACAGAGGTCCCAGGGACAGAAATGACAAGAGTGCGTCGTCACCCAGAGGCAACACGGACTCAAGGCACTGAGGACTTGCAAGGACTTAGAGGTACGAGGCAATGGGGAACTTAGGCTTTTACATGACGTATTGAAGATGATTTATAGAGCGTCAGGAGGCAGCCTATACTAGGTATTAGGTACTAGGTATTAAGTGTAACAATGTTTAGATGGAGTAGGCTTGCCCAGCAACTATACCATCCTCTCAGCCTACGAGGCAATGGGGAAGATAGAAATACTACTTATAATTTTATTGGACGCAGTTACACAAGAAAGATTCAACACACATGTGTGGTGTGGATTGGATCCTTTGGGCTTAATATAATATATCAATATACTTAGATACTAGAACTTCGCCCCGAACTGAGATCTCGTGATGGTCGGAGGTTAATAAAACACAAACAATTTTTATTGACCAATGGCAATAAACTTTGCAAATCGCATCGAAATCGCCGTCTAGCTACGTACCAGTCTTACTTGAACTACAAAATCATTGAAACTCCAAGAAATGTTAGCTCACGTTATACTGGGTTTGTCAATTTTATGATTTTTACAACCACTCAAAAACTATTAGACCTATCACCTAGAATCATAATAAAAACGGTTTTGGAATGTCTAAAAAAACCCTATCATATGACACCCTACTTGATAGTAGTGTACGACAATTATTTTTTTTACTTCCTTTGGACCCTCATAACTTCACGACCCCTTGATCGATTTACTTCATTTAACAAACCAGTAACACTTAAAAGTACTATCCGTATACCTACGAAATTTTATGAAGATCGGATAAGCGGTTTAAAAGATCTCGAAGAACAAACATACAAAGCATTTTTGTCCTAGTTGTCACTAAGATCTCGTTCGCTTCGCTCACTCGATCAATTATTTTCACGGTATAACCACGTATCGAGAATACCGTCAATGCTTTAAGCTAGCAAGAGCAGGAGCCTTCGTCTTTACATACAAGCCTTGTGCTTAGAGCGAGGAACTCAACACTATTACTAACCCGAGGTTTTCCTGACTTAACATTGCACTTTGGAAAACTGTATCAAACGGTTGGTAGGTATCTAATATAGATGCCTACTGTATTTCCCACTGTCCACTAACTTCTACTGTAATATGTAATGTTAGTTTAAGACTTCAAAAAACTGACCCGCGAGCTTTTCCTTAAACAGCCTGTATGCATGATGTCACCTCTCACAACATTATCTTTTGATAATAGATAATAGATAAGTAGATGCCACCTTGTTTTACCATACCTACCTCTGTGTTCTGTTACGTAATGTTCTATTTGATTTGTTATATATATGTATATAGTTATATATTAAATTATATAGTAGGTATAGCTCTTAGTTTGTAGAATAAATATTATTCCCTGTAATGTCGCACGCCAACCTCCTCACTACACCACCACGTTTGGGTTGGCTGGCAGACAATGCTTTCAGCATTAAGTCCACCCTTTGTAACAAATTTATAATTTTGTGCAAGAAAGTATTAAATAAATATGCAATAAACATTTATATCGTTCAAATGTTTTTAACAGGTGCTTTGAAGCAAATTATGTCTGCAAGAAAAATTGATGATTGGGATTCTGATTCAATTCCAACAAATTCCGATACCGATATTGGACCAAGCATCAATAGTAGTTACGGTTACACTGCGACACAAAACGAATATGACAGCTTGACCCCAATAAATAAAAGTGACTATGGAAATTTGACTCCGAAACCCGACTATGAACTTGTGACCCGAACAAAAACTCATGATAATTTTACTCCAAAGTTCAAAAGTTACTATGACACTGTCACTCCAACAACCAATGGATATGACATGTTGACTGCAAGAGGTGAGTATGACACTTTGACGACGACTAATAATGAATATGACAATACGACCCTGATTATATACGAGTGGACTGATTTGAAAAATGAGTTACATAGAACTACATTGAAGAAAATACAAAATAATACAAAAATAGATGTGTCATTTGACAACTCGGTGGAGAACACTACAAAGGGGTTTGTATCCAGCTTCTCAGAGTACAGGGTCCGAGCAAAACCAGGATTACGAAATCAGGTGAGTAGATTTTCTAACAGTTAGTCCCACCAGTGGGCTAATGCCAGAACACGAAGAAAAGCTTATGCATTATAGTCTGCACGAGTAAGTAGTTATGGAAAAAAGTGACTTAAAAGAGTCTTTGGCAAAATGGGTGGTGCTCGGTCCCACATTTTTTTTAACTTGCATTGATGGAACTTCGTTACAATATAATGTACTTACAAAGTAGTTTTTAAAAATGTAACACAATATTATAAAGCGTGGGAATAATTAGTTATTAGACATTTTACTTCGAAAAATGCGACTTTTTCAATGCTGTTTACGTCAAAATAATTACTTTTCGTACCACTTGCTCAAAAAAGTGACATTCTATGCCACAAAAAGCGAACATAACAATAGTCATTTTTAATCTGTTAAAAACAGGGAGAGAAAATTGTACTGGATTTCTTTCATCCTCTAAGGGGAGAAAGTGATTTAAATTTGGAATACAATTTATACTGAACTACATCTGTGTTTACACCATTGAGTTTGTATACAAAGCATTATACCTCTTTTTGAAAAAGGAATACGCATTTATTATGCAGGCCGTATGAGCTTGATGCCTTTGCTTTTCCGACAAAAAAATATTAGTCTAGGAAAATGCCGCGTTTTTGTTTTCTTCAAATACATAAACGTTAAGTTTATTTTAACTTATTTTTATAAATAAGTTAATGTTCTAAAATGCTATCTCATATTATTATTGTGTAAATTTTTTCGCAAATGGTACGAAAAGTAGAGTATTTTTCTCGGTGATAAAGCTGTCTTAGACTTGGGTGAACTTAAATCCCTCGCTATACTCAGGACTCGTGTTAAATCCCTCGCTTCGCTCGTGATTTAAGTTTTTAACACCCTCGCTACGCTCGGGAGTAAACCTCGAGTCCTTCATTACGCTCGCGATTTAAATCGTCACCCGCGACAGAAGACACTGCTTTATCACCTTGTTAAATAATCTACTATTATATTGCGTTTTCGTGACTACTACTGCATAATAGATAATGATAAAACCAACAGAAGTTATTAATAACAAAAATTATCTAAAAATTAACTAAATGTATTCAAATCGGGACCAGAAATGCGCCAACGCCTTTACAAATGATCAGCCTTGTATTCTTTATTTCTGTTCTGTGATACCAGCCCTTCAGGCCAAGCCAGAATACTCCTCTAGCATCGTGCTGAGTAATTAGCGTGATATGATAGTGATCTTACCATCATACATTTCATGTCAGTTTATCTATGTTTAGATGTTTGTCCCTCAAGAAATCACGTCGCAACTACTGTTGAGATTTCAATGAAACTTGGAATATAAATAAGTTCTTAATTTGTTTTGTATCCTGGATTAACAGTAAGCTTTTTATCCCAGACCAAGAAAACTACACGAAAAACAAAAAAAAAAACAACAACAACAACCAGGTTAGTTTACACAAAATGTGCAATACCTAATACTTACGTATTATCGTATCTGAGTGAGGTCTGAGTTACATTTCATTGGAAGATCAACATTTAAGAGTTCTATCCACAATTCGATTTCAATTCTGGAGAATGAAACTCAGATTCGGCACTCTATACATATATTATAGCTCGTGCTTCGTCGTGATCTCAATCCAAAACCCGTAGTAAAGTAGATTTGAGTAGAGGTTTTCATACAAAATTCTACGCTTGATCAGTTAAATCAGCTTGCATGCGGAGATACTCGTAGTATTTGTAACAAAGTTATATCTGGATTTTACTATGTATCATAAACAAATATGTATTTACAAAAAAATATGTATAAGTATTCTATCAGCAATCTAGTTCCCATAGTACAAACTCTGCTTAGTTTGGGACTTGAGGGCGTTGTGTGTAATGTCTGATATTAATTTATTTATTATATACGTTAAGAAAAAAGCGTATTACGTATAATAATTTCTTGCACTTCCCAGGTTGACAACAACAACAACAAAGCCCGTGGAGTTTGACATCGAGAAGTTTTTAGAGATTGTCGCAAACCTAACGTACGATTACTACACAAATCTCACTGAGCAAGTGAACGCTACGCTTATAAGAATGTCGGTGCCCACGTGTGGGACTCCGACTACGACGACCACTACCGAAGCCACTACTACATCGGGGCCAGTGGACTATAGATTCACGAAAGAAAATCTTATAGGAAAGGTGATGGATAAAAAAACACGAACTCGATTCTCAATTCATCATTAACAGAACGTCGCTTAACATAATCAATCAGTAAGGTTGACTAAGCAAGCTGCGCCACGAGCGCGCGGTCACTATTTGGATGGGTGACCGTTAGTGGAATTTACATCTGAGCGCTTCCGTGCTTCGGTTCGGAGGGCACGTTAAACTGTCGGTTGGCTCTAATAGCAGTCGTTAAGCCACGATGGAGGCCTTAAAGGCAGCCTAAAAACTCCATTACCAGAGTTGGCCACTAACTCATACGAGCTTGGTTGCGATTATCACTCAAGACTTGGATTGGAACCCAGTTTCCGAGCCAGTCACCATAGTACTGTTTTTATTTCAAAGTTGTCCCCGTTTTAGATGTAAAGTTGGAATTGGAAGTCAAATTCAAAATGGAATTGAAAGTCGTGGCTCGATTTGTAGCGGATAGAACTACTTGGTCAAAGTCAAAAAGCGCAATAAAATCTCAGTAATCACTTTGAATCGTCATTAGATTTTGTATGATTAAGGATGATTTTTTTTTATTGAATTTATTGGAGCTAGTTAGTTCCATGCTTGTTTGTCTTCTAAATAATTAGATATAACACTCAAAGCTGTAGACCCTATTTTATTAAATTTAATCTCTTGACACTTCCATCGATTTATATCATGGATGTATGCATATTTGTTTACAAAAATAAAAGTAATTTTCTTAAAATTAGTGAAACACACAACATAAACACCCGCCACAAAAACAAACTCTATCTACCATATTCTAGAATAAAAATGTTAAATAAAAGCCCGTATTACATGGCAGTTAAAATCTTTAATAAAAAAAAAAAAAATGACATAAAAAATGAAACAAAAATAAAATCATTCATAGGAAAACTAAAATCATACCTAGTCAAAAAATGCCTTTACTCAACCGAAGACTACTTTGAAAAAGAATAATACCCACCTAAAACTAAAGTAATTAAAAATATTAACTTATATAGGTACCTAGTCAAATTAGCCCTAATAAATTTAAGTACATAATTAGTAAAAAGTATACCTACCCTAAGTAAGAACTAGTTAAGTAGTAGATAGGGAAAAATGTTTTAAAATTTAGTGCATGCCCAAAGGTATGTACCTACACAAAATTAATGTTATAAATTACCTACCTAAGTTTAAGCGCCCAAAACATTTGCGATACCTGGAAAAGGTGAATAAGTTGAAAAGTGCCTCCTACATATAAGACCAAATTGTAACACTTATTTATGCAAATAAACATCTTGTATCTTGAAAAAATATTTTATAGTGCCTACTTAGGTATACTTTCAAAATAAGTCTTCGTTTCATAACATTTTTAAACTTGCCAATCGACAAAACTGAGACACATCCCTTGAGATTTTGTTACAGAGGCGCACACATTTGCCCTTTGAAGATTTACTAACTTTAGCGAGCCGATTTTCGGTTCTTAAGTTTCAAACTCGACTCAGCACTAAATTAGATAACCTACAGAACCCCGAGTCTGTGCATTTGTTTTGACTTTCGACTCGAGTGTAGCACACGCAAAGGCATTCGCAAAGTGAGATATTTTGTTGGGAATTGCACAATTCCCAAATCTCCCGCCAGAGCGCTTATCCGGTTTTCATACAAAGTTTCTCGCTTTGGGAATGCTTTTGCGTGTGCTATAAGTCAAAGCAAATGCACAGACTCGGGGCTCTGAACTGGAACTTGTCTTTCAGTGTTATGTTTGCGGTCTGGAAGATAAGGGCATACCGTTCAACGCGCACTGTGCCGACGCATTCTCAGGGGACTTCATACCTCTAGTGCCGCAGGACCCCACTGCAAAGCAACACATAACGATATACAAGAAGTACTGCCGGTATCAAGATATGTAAGTATTTCTGATGTTGCGTTCACTCAGCTGCAGTCGCCATATTCTAAACACTATCATGCCTCTGTCCCGGCATGTTCATGCCCTTGCTCCGTAAAATAAAGGCGATGTTGCTGTGGCAATAAGTCCGGAATTAATGCTGGCTGTGGCATGAGCGAGTGGCCGCGGTATGACATTTTGTGACGGCACATACGGCTTGCCACTTTTGACCCACTTGACTTAGGCCATAACTTGGCAAAATGAGTGACCAGCGGGCCTAAGATGCGCACCGCGAGATATTTGTCATGTCGTTCTGTCAAAATGTAAGCATTTTGTACCAGTTTAGGAACTATTGCATTATCTGTGGTAATGTTGTCGAGAAACCGCGCCTTTGAATTTTCAACTTTTGACATTTCTGCATGACTATTATCTCGTCCTCAGAGAGGTACGACGACTAACAAGTGTCAAAAGTGTACATTATGGCGCGTTTTGTCGACACCATTAGGTACCACAGATAATGCAATAGTTCCTAAACTGGTACAAAATGCTTACATTTTGACAGAACGACATAACAAATATCTCGCGTGCGCATCCTAGGCCTGCAGATTTACACACCAAAACTCGTACTAGACTCGTAGAATTGACGGGGAGAGTGAGTAATAGGTTACGCGTCTGCTCCAGTAACAACTTCCTCCTGAACGATACGATGCCTCGCTCATTGTTCGGTCGCTGGACTGGAGGGTGTTCAGTGCGGTGGACAGATCTGTCCGGCGTGTACACTCAGCGTACTTGTCGCAACCGGCGCCAGGCCGCCACCGGACTACACTTCGCCAGTAAGCGCATGGCAAAGCTTGAGATGGCACTCTCGGTTAGTTTTCGATACTTTTGTCAACTGCGATCATAACATAACTCTTTAGTACGATCTATTACTAAGGGTTACCGATCGCAGGCAAATCTATCTATACTATTATAAAACTGTAAAGATATGGATAAACTAGCAGAAGCCAAAAAGTAATATTAAAGATATGGATAAACTAGCAGATCTACTAAATAAACGATTCTGATTCCGAAAATCGAGTTGGTCTGTTTGTTTGTTCGCGGATCACACCTTAACCACAGGACCAATTTCAACGAAACTTAAACCATTCGGCAGCCCTTTTTCCAGATTGAAACATAGGCCATATTTTATTGAAATCAAAGACGTGGATTCTTAGATACAGCTTGAACTCTCTAAACCAAAAGCAGCCATATGCTACAGGGTTCATCGTAAGCTGGTTGACAGATATTTTTGTGGAAAGTTTCGCACGCGTACGAAGTTGCGGGTATCAGCTAGTAACTACATAAGTCTAGTGGATAGTAAAGTGCAGTAAAACTAAGTACCTACTAGTTCATCATGTAAGGCGCGCTCATCACACAATGCCTACTTTACTCTCAGAATAATGACCTCTTTACTAATATTTTCAGAACGTAGATAATGGCTGCATCATCAGTCCAGTGGCGTCCCTCCTGCCCCTCTCGAGAGGAATATCTCTTTTCTCGCGTTTCCACGCGTGCGTGTGCACTGGTAACTGGTGCAACAGCTCGTTCCGCTTTGACAGTGACATGTTGATGACACTGACTTTGACAGCTGCAGCTTTGACAACTTTTGCTTTGATACGATCGAATTAGAATTGTGAGGTTTGTGAACTTTGTTATGTGAAAAAGGGGGACACTGTTATGTGTACAATTAAATTATGAAATGTTTGAAAAACTGGATTTTTAATTCTTTATAGTGGAAAACAACGAAATATGGATCAAATTTGGGAGTTTTCAGGTAGAGTCATGATAGCGGAAAAGTCAGACATCTTACCCAATCCTAAATTCGATCACAAACTCGATCCACGTCCCGCGTTTCGTTCTTCGAGATTCGGCACTGTAGTAGAAGTTACTTATAAATACTGAGGGAAACTTTTACGAGAGTGTACCTACTTAAGTAAGTAGACGTTTACCTACTTTTAATATTATTTACACCTAACCTAAAATGCAATTATTTTGCACTAAATACATAAAAACAAATAAGTATGACTAGAAAAATAAAAACAAAAACCAATATAACTAGAAAGATTCCTTTTATGTACTTATTGGAAAACGTTCATGGCGTATTTTTTTGGACGTTACTGTTTGGACCTTTCTGTATAAAGATGGGTGTCAATTACAGTAAATTTGTCAGCTAAAATGCAGCTGAATAGTAGATTATTATACAAGGGGATAAAGCAGTGTCTTCTGTCGCGGGTGACGATTTAAATCGCGAGCGTAACGAAGGACTCGAAGTTTACTCCCGAGCGTAGCGAGGGTGTTAAAAACTTAAATCACGAGCGAAGCGAGGGATTTAAGACGAGTCCTGAGAGTAGCGAGGGATTTAAGTTCACCCAAGACTAAGACAGCTTTATCACCGAGGAAAATACTCTACTTTTCGTACCATTTGCAAAAAAATTAACACAATAATAATATGAGATAGCATTTTAGAACATTAACTTATTTATAAAAATAAATTAAAATAAACTTAACGTTTATGTATTTGAAGAAAACAAAAACGCGGCATTTTCCTAGACTAATATTTTTTGTCGGAAAAGCAAAGGCATCAAGCTCATACGGCCTGCATAATAAATGCGTATTCCTTTTTCAAAAAGATGTATAATGCTTTATATACAAACTCAATGGTGTAAACACAGATGTAGTTCAGTATAAATTGTATTCCAAATTTAAATCACTTTCTCCCCATAGAGGATGAAAGAAATCCAGTACAATTTTCTCTCCCTGTTTTTAACAGATTAAAAATGACTATTGTTATGTTCGCTTTTTGTGGCATAGAATGTCACTTTTTTGAGCAAGTGGTACGAAAATGTAGTTTATTGACTAAGTATTAATCTAGATATCTCGTATAGCTGGATAGTTACGTTTCAGCTAAACTGCAGATCAATAGAACCGTAATTGGAACTGAATAGAACGTCAACCGCTGTACATAAGTGTAATTGAGCGCCCAACTTACAAAACAAAGTAAAAGGCACCATGATCATTACAAATTTTCCATTTTCTCTTCCCGCCCTCTTTATTTCCAAAATGGCGGCCACCTGTTCGAGCCGGCTCTGATTGGTCCTTCGGTTCTTACCTCCTGCGGACACACCCACGTAAGGGTCTACGGAATAATAAAATGAAAAATTATATCTTTGGTCACGTTATTTTTGCAAAATATCCTGAAATAGTAAATGCTTCGTTTGAGCGCTTTTTGTTGGTTGAACTTCTGAATTTTACTTTGCGTTTAGGTAGTTAATGAAATTTTGTAGACATTTGATTTGTGATTAAGGCGAGGTTATCCAAGAAGTTTAGGACGAAGACGTCTAGACGGGCACTGGGCGCGAGCGAGCGAGCAAGGCGCGAGCGCCTGAACGGGCTGAACGTATAGATTTTGATAGTTTTCTTTCACAGAGATGAATAATAACTAAATTATAATAAAAAAATTTACAGTTCCCTAGTAAATAATAAGCCCTATCTTTTGATATAACTTTGACATGATTTCAAGAAGAAACATCGTAGTATGAACCGTTTGAAATATCGATTTAGTGTCATCTTTACGATTTTTTTTATCGAGAAAATTATTATTATTCACGTTTCTATCTTTACAAAACACTAAGATATTTTTTTTTCGTGCAACTTTTGCACTTCAGTAGAGATACAGTTGTAATAAAAGATACATGTTGCCTAAAACTTTCGAATAACCCCGCCTTAAATACATAAATTTACCAAATACTTAGATACTTAGATGGCTCGAAATATAATCCCAAGGACAATCCCAAGGTTAGTAAGGTCAAAAATAGCATTCGAAAGACACACACTAGATACATTCTCTACTTACTTATTTAAAATGAAAAACCGAATTATAAAAAATATGTACAAAAATGTTGCTACTGTTCTGGCTGGTCCTGTTTCTTAGAATAAAGATTTTTTATTTTCTATTTATTTGTATTTTGTATTGAGAATAATAGTTTCGACTTGCAGATAAAATGAAAGGTTTTTCTCAATACAACAATTCTGAATTTCTTTGACATTCATCGTCTATGTAGAGTCAGTCTACGATGGTCTACGGCGTAGCTAAATGCTGCGAGTGAACTTTCTAGTCTAGTCTAGAGTCTAGACTAGACTAGAAACTCTAGACTGTTTGTAGTGTTTTGGAAAAAGGGAACACTTATTACTAAGTACAAGGTATTCTTAGTGACTAGAGGGTTTTGTGTGAGATGTCCAAGGACTATTTGTTTACTAGCCGTCGCCCGCGGCTTTGCTCGCGTGGTATTAACATAAAAACAGTTTTGAAAATTTAAAAAATCATGAATCACGTGTCGAGTCAATTTATTTGGGAATCTATGTACCAATTTTCAAGGGTCTTCGGGTGCGACTTTTCAAAATTCCTTTTTTAGTGAACCCCCTACACTATATAAGGATACTACTTACCCTCCAAATGTCATACCTACTTGTAGTTTAGGTTGCGCGTTGATTGTCAGTCAGCTTCAAAAGAGGTTCATATATTTAAGAAAGAATATTCCCTAAAAAACAAACCCGCTTTTTCATAACTCTTAAAACTAGAGAATGCATTATACGCACACACGTGTACTTAATTTCCAAAAAAAACTAATAGAGCAACTGGGTGTCATTCAAACATTAAACTAATCAAGAAAATACGCATCACTGAGTTAAAGTATCCAATATAATGAGGTCTTCCTAAAACACGAAAAAAAACACGTTTCATTCTGCACAAAACAATTTGTTGAACAACTCATTGAACAATAAAGAGGGTGTTGTTAAACAAATTAGAATGTTGCAATAATCGTCGTAATAAAGATTAAAGTACAAAAAAGGGATTTTTTTATGGTTAGGGTTGATTATTATTGAACGAAATTTTTGATAATATGGATGTTGTATGAGTTTTCATTAAACATAGTGAAAATACTAAGTGGTAGTAGGTAAGAATTAATATTTTGAATATACTGAAATGTTTCTTAAAAACAAGTACATTCAACAACATTGTCGAATAACAAATTGAGTTTTTTAAAATCTAACCTAGGTATACGTAATTGCACTAGTAAAATGTTATAAGTAGATCTATGTAAAGATCTACTTAACTGTTGAAAAAGGTAGCAAAACACCCCAAAGCTCCCAAAACATAGGCTTTACATATACATATTATTATATAGGCATATAACATAAATTTTTAATCATCTTATGTGTCTGGGTGTTCTTCTTGAGCATAACATTTTAAAAGCTAGAGAAACCTTGTTTATATTAAAACTTACGCTAAAATTAAAAAAATGTCTACCCTCAAGAGACCACCCCTCACAACTACCCCTCTGAGACACATAGCATTTGTTATTTTAACCATTAACATCTTTTTAATTGTGGCTGCTTTTAATGTGAGCGGTGGACCATAGAGCATGAGTTATTGTTTTATTGTAATGGCACACCATAGACAACTTTAATGGACTTGCGACAATGAGTTTCACAAAATTATTTTAATTGTTTCTGGGGATGTAGTTAATCTAAGAGTTTGCTAAAATAATTGGGCTTCGCTAAGCAAAAAGGATAGAATTCACACTTTGGTAAAGCATTTGTTACGAAAGATTCCAAACGGTTTCTAAAGTATGTGTTAATCCAGGTCACGCAATATATATATTTCAAGTTTCATCTGAATCGGACCAACAGTGCCAGCGTGATTTAAACATCTAAAAAAAAAAAAAAAAATTCTTGGACATTACACACAACGCTCTCTAGTCCCAAACTAAGCAGAGCTTGTACTATGGAAACTAGATTGCTGATATAATACTTATATACTTCTTTTTTTTTGTAAATACATACTTATAATACATAGTAACACCTAGACACAGAACAAACATCTATGTTTGCCACACAAATGTTTGTTCTCGGTGGGGATCGAACCCACGACCCACAGCACAGAAGGCAGAGCTACTACCGACTGAGCCATGACGCCTGTCTAAAACATCCAAACACCTAAAGATCCAAATATTAAAACAAAACTTTAACATTTATACCTAATTTTAGTGGGAAGTTGGATGAGATAAGATAAGATAAGATATGTTTATTTGCAAGAATATATGTTACAGATTAGGATGCTGATAAATATTTCAAAAATGTTTTGATGTGTGTTGTAATTGCTGAAGGCTAAGTAGCAATTGTTATTTATTATTGAATGAATAAATTTTCAAATTAAAATTTGAATTTAACTCATTCCCTGCCATACGAATTATATTCGTAGTAAAAAAATCTATACCTATTGCCATCCATACAAAATCATCATCCCGAGTATATACGGCATTTTTTTTAGCCATGAAAATAAAATAAATGGTTGAGTTCTCATTTTATTTTGAAATTTTTATTTCCAATGCCAACTAATCGATTCCCGTCCTGTTTACACTGCCAACGCTTTTAATTTTGTAGGAAGCCTCAACTAAACATCTACGAATAAACTCGTATCTGGCGCTGGATCCTAGATACGCTATACTGCGTATATTTTCGTAGTTGGCGGGGAACGTGTTAATATGATTAGATCGCTGATCGCTCCGTAGGCGTAGGTCTAACAAGTGTCTAACAAGCTCTTGGCCAGTTTATTCGTACAGCAAACAAAACGACTGCATGAAAAGTTTAAGAATAACATAAAATAGGGGTTCGGTATAATCGCGATCTACTTTATTAGTCCGAGAACTAAGAGCATTCGACACAGCACTCATATCTCCAATCGGAGTCTCCGAGATGGGGTCGTAAAAACGTCTCACCACCATGATTTATTGCAGGGGTGACGTTCACTACTCGGGTAGTTTTGGAGAATTTTGTTATTGATATGATAACGTTTCAGTTTGAAAGTTTCTTGAAAAACTAATTACTTAAATACTTTTCTTTATGACTATTACTTTTTCAAAAATCCTGAGTGGTTCTTCCTAAATCTGAGTGGGTAATTAATATAGCAAAAAGATTCACGACGCCTTCTAGTCCCAAACTAAGCAAAGCTTGTACTATGGGAACTAGATTGCTGATAGAATACTTATTATACATATTTTATTTAAATAGATACTTACTTAAAGATACTTGCATTACATTTAAATTTAGGGTAGAGTATTTTCTGTGAGGTATTTTTACTACCTACCAATGGACACTTCAGTGGACATGCTATTAGGCCGAAGAAACATCGTGAGGAAATCCTTGGCTTAGTCAGCTCCGCACGTGTTGACGTTATCTTTCCTGTGGATATGTCTGACTAGGCTGAGAGGATGGTATAGTACTACAAGCCTACTCCATCTAAACATTGTCCCAGGCACTACCAGTGTGTCGTTAAGTGTAGGTATAGGCTGCCTCCTGACACTATAAATCATCTTCAACAGATGTAAAGGCCTAAGTTTTTCATCGAAATAGGGCGTTCATCGGGCCATGGGTAGAAAGTGACCCCTAACCTGCCTAAATCGTCTGGTTTAGACCCAAACCTGTTTATTATACTTAAGTATAGGCTGAAGCATTAGCTCAATCTAAGGGTGAGTCATTTCTTCCGTCACTTTTTGTCAAAAGAAAATGAAATGCGTAGTTTCCTTGCCCTAAAACCAGCAATAAACTCATATCAGCTGGTTACGTTGACAGTTACAAAGCAGTACAGAGTGGGATTCATTTAACAGAGTGGCTGCTACGAGAGTTACTATACAGGAGGTCTCAATTTGTACAATAATTATCATAAAATCTCTGTACATACTGAAAAAAATGCGTGAAACTTAAATGGTGATAGAAAACATCGTGAGATAGCCTACTGAACGCATTGACCATGTATTTAAATTGTGCTTTACCGTTTATTTTAAATAAGTCAAGATTGACTATAAGCAAGCAACGCCACGAGCGCTTCTGATACCACTGTATGTATGTATGTATGTATGTATGTATACAGGGTTGTTTAGAAGCTCTATAAATTCGGACATCCTGTATAAATAGTGTAAGGGTGGGGTAATCCGTACGTACAAATATTGTACAAGTTATTGAAGCGAAAGAAGTGGTCGACTCTACTAAAAGAACTTAAATTGATTGATATTCTTACCATAATTGCAAAATTACACCTTAACCCGTCGTACTTAGTAACATATAACTTTACCTACTTAAGTAGTTTTCACTATTGTTCAAAGATTTAAAAAGATAAAAAATAGATAAATAAAAAAATACAACCGAATTGACCTTGTCATACCCTGTCTAATTGTCTATGCCTAAAACCTAAAACCCACAATGGAATATACGTAAACAAACGACTTGAGAAGATATAATAAAATATCACACAGATAATGTGTAAAGGTTGTCTAGAAGAGTTCGCTTTTAGCGGTAAGGCCGCCCATTGTACTGTATGTTTTTTATGTTATTTCCCTGTATTTATGTAATTTCTCTTTGTGTACAATAAATTATTTATCTATATATGAAAAGTGTAAGAAAAGAGTGAATAGGTAGATTATGGCTAAGCGTGGTCTACCTGGCTGCAGCTATACTTACCATCACGTGTGATGGCAGACAAATGCTTTGCTATAGCTCATAAAAAAATATATACTTTTATTAGTACATACGCATGAAACAATACCAAACTTGGAAACCCTAGAATTCAGAATTTCAGAATAAATACAAATGTTGGAAGATTATATAACGATTTTATTTTTTCTCCCAAACCAGTGACTTGCATTTCGCTAATGTACAGACAGACAGCTATATGTATAATATACATATAAATATTATAGCATCTATAAAAGTTTACGAGTTCGAATACAATGTGGGTGTTCGTAACAAATTGATAGTTCGGGAGTGACTGTGTTGTTATTTAAAATGGGATAATTTTCGGTGAAAAAGAAAAAAGAGGTCTAAGTAAGTAAGTAGTAGATAAGTATAACATTTGGCCTGTGTATGTATGTATGTCGTAATCGGTTATTCGGTATACCTATACTTTTATAAAAATACTAGTTGTCGCCCGCGGCTTTGCTCGCGTGCAACCCTTATCACTAAGGGGTATGAAAAATAGATGTTGGCCGATTCTCAGACCTACTCAATATGCCCACAAAATTTCATGAGAATCGGTCAAGCCGTTTCGGAGGAGTACGGGAACGAAAATTGTGACACGAGAATTTTATATATAAGACGAGAATTTTATATATAAGATTTGAGTAAAAGGTGTAATAACTTACTTACTTATTACTTACGTAAGTAAGTATGTGCTCTACTATGCTAATTTTAGTTTTTGTTGGACACAAAAAGATAATTGAGAAAATCCAAACGCTTGTGTTGACCCAAATATTTTGATCTTGGTCCAAACTACATGTTTTTGCCCCAATGGGCAAAAAAAAAGTGGCAATCCACTTTTTTAAACTTTTGTCTAAGTAAATGTTGTTAAACGAGGTCGTAAATATCCAATCCAATAAAACTGAAAATGCTTGCGCCCACTTGTACATAACCTACCATCCTCCTACCTCCAGCTGTACCTATCCATAGTAAAGACGAGTGAATGTGACGCTGGTAACGCAACGGGTCTCCTCGTAGTGTTTGGTTTGCTTTGCAAATGTAGACAGAGATTTCAATATTCTGACGATAGATATAGAGTAGGAAAAAGCAATTTAGACTCAAGATGCAGGAACTTCAGAAGCTCAGAAAGCACTTCTGTACCTTCAAGTCTTAGGGGTTGTATCTCTGGATGCTCGAATGACGTAGGTTTACATAACATTATTTAATTTCGTATTTACTTTATGTTAAAATCATGGTTACCCTCGCGAGGGCGCTGGCGTCGCCGGAAGTTGCGCGCCGGAAGTCGCCATGTCTCGTTTGCTGTCTCCCGTGATGCTGCAGTTCTTCAGCTTTCCCTATTTTTGTGGAAATGTTTTTTTTTGCTCTGAGATAAAGAAAACGCAATACAGTAAGTATAAAAAGTACTTATTACGTATACTAGTAAGTAATACCAGTAATATTAGTACCTACCTACTTAGTCCCGCCCGACGAAGACACCACACCATTCTACATAATATAAATAGGGTACCTATTACCTAACCTACCTACCTATTTGTAGTGCTCGTCTACGACATTTGTTTTCAGTAGATAGGTCTATTTATTTGCAGATTAACTACTTAATTGAGAAATAATGTTTTGACCAGTTACCTAACTGGTTTTGGCAGATATTTACTAAGAATAATAATAATAATAATAATAATAATAATAATAATAATAAGAAGTGTCCCGCTAAGGAGTTACAATGTGTACGTACATAGTTCGTAGCGATGAGGCCGCCCATTGTACTTCACATAAGAATAATGAACTCTGTGTTTATTTTGTAATTTCTGTAAAAGTGGTGTACATTAAAGAGTTTTCTATCTATCTATGTATAGTTCTCATGCGCCTTTAGCTTAGACATGCGATCAAGCATGAATGACTTATGAAAAGTGATCGTCTCAGTAAGCACCCGTATGTAAATGTGGGGGTTGATGAGCCGCGCTGATCGAAGGGGATGGCCATTCTGATTTATTATATTTGGCGCGAAGTCAACTCGTACAAATACCTACTGCATATGTCGGTAGTTAGGTAGGTAGGTTAGGTACCTTATGAAAATTATCTCGTGATAAGTTAAGTAGCTCCCAGAAAATGAAATTTAATAAAAAATATATCTGTGTTTTTTACGCAGTTCAATGTCTCCGGGAAAGTTCATACTGGATGTGATTATTGACGCAGTAATGATTCAGAATATTAAAGGTTGGTATGTGAAGTACCTAATAGCACGTAGGTACCTACCTTCATTGAAGATTTAGACGAAGAAAGTTGTCTTTTCACACCCTGTATAATATAAAAATCTTTACTATATAAATACTTAAAGTAATGGTATAATGACTCAAGTTTCGACCATTAAATTGAAATAAAACTGATAGATACTTAATTATTTAAACCCATCAGTTTAACTAAAAGCATTTTAACCAAATAAGTAAAGTAACTTTAACCAAATTACGTAACGTTTAAAAATATTTACGGCTTTCGCCAACTGTCGTGTTCCGTAAATCGAATGAGATACGCCGTTAATACGAGTTACGGGTGCTGGGGTCTGGGGGCTGGGTGCTGGGGGCTGGGGATAGGTTTAGGGGCGCTTTTAGCGCACTCACGCTTGACTGGCCTTGATATGTTTATTGTTTAGTTAGATGACAGGAATGCGGATGTGTTGCACTCAGCGAAATAGCAGCGACTTCGATAGACCTAGTATTCGTTATGGCTGATGGAGTTTTCAGTCCAAACCAGCAGTTTCAGAAGTAGATATTTTTATCTCGGACGATTATTGGGATGAGGTGTCGGCGATACAGGTGTCTGCGGCAGCCATGCAGAAAAAAGGGAAGAAGAAGGCAACTTTTTTAATCAAAGCTGTCACACGTTTGACGTTGACATTTCTAAGAACTAGCAGTGCTTACATTATTTTACAAGGGCCTCAAGAGTATGTCGCCGTACCAAAAAATAAGGATCAGAAACAAATAGGTATTAACAGGTGCAGTGCAGGCTGTATGGGTTTTAAATCAAGAAAGATACTCCAACTTTCCCCATTTCGCGCACGATAGTTGGCAGATCCAGTTTCGTTATCTGATGCCAAGGGCTGCAATGACCAATCTTATTTTATTGTCCAGTAGATATCTACTTAATTAGATAAATCTCAAGTTTTATGGCACCTCGGGGGCTGTCCAGATGGCTTGGACAATTAAATTAGTACATTCTACTATCCTTCTATCAAAAGATTTGAAAACTAAACTTTAACACCGCTTTACCAATCATTCCTTCTTCAAAATCCATCATAAGATCAATAGTTATCTGCGCTTGCTTAGATACTTGGTTATTCTTTGGGTATGTTAGAGCATGTTACGGGTCACCATTGTATTATCTCGATACTCAAACCGATCAAAATCGATCAATTTTCCATGCAACCAATAAATGACAAACCAATCAAAAACGCGTCGTTAAAGGGCTGGTTTTACATGAATCTTCAGTCTCAGGAGATATCTATACCATGTTAGAGAACATTTCAAATACAGGTAGCCGTTACCTACCTCTTATACTTGTATAGGTAGTACTACTTATTTATCTACGTGTACGTGGTACGTGTAACTAACGAATATAGATAAATTATTAAAATGTTGAATCTCTACGCCTCGTTCAGACCAATGTCGCCAAGATCGATCTGTTTGACCGAAACCAAGAGCTGTAGAGATGTTAGCGCCAAACCAAACATTTAGTCGGTCGTGTTTGTCTGTTTGTCATCGTGTTTACAAAGGCATCCGGTTGCTGAGAGGGTTGAACAAGTGAAATGCTTGCACAAAATGATATTTTCGCAAGGATTTGTACCGTATGACATCATGTAATGAGTTACATGATACAAGTTTCTTGATACCTACATGATACAAGTTTTTTGTATCATGTATCGTATAAAATATCCCTTTTATGTACGGTGAGGGTTTGCAGGGCTATTCACTTACAATCAAGCTCTTTTAAATCACCCAAGTTTTAATATTTTCAGAATTTCCAAATCATTAAAATTCAAAGATTACTTGATGAACCGACGAATATTGTTACGTTCATGGCCCTTCTGTCTGTTTGACTTCAACCCGACACAGTCTCCCCTTGTCTTCCGATTCGCGTATTAGCTACGGTTTTGAAACTTTCCCCTAGATCTTTCTCTCATAGTAATAAAGTTGATATTTCCCTAATTTACAGCTAAACTTTAGCTTCGGTGTGTACAAATGACGCGTGCAGAAATAAAGTATTTTTTATTGAAAGATTGGTAAACGAACCAATACTTTTACACATTATAAACATGACACCAAGATTTTGCAAAAAGTTTGCAAGGGAGCGAATGAGCGGCGATGCGCTTGCCACCCGTCACAGATGGTGGCTAAAGCGTGCTTGAGTAAAGTTGAAAAAATATTCTGCCTACCTAATTGTAAAGGTTTCTGGGAGCTATTGAGAGGTGCATATGATCGCATGGAGGAGGGCTCAGCTGTGAACTCTTACAAAAGCAAAAAGTGATAGTGATGATGACTGTAGGTGAGTAGTTTTTAAAAGAAAATTAATATAATGATTTTGTATCGATAAACTCATCACATAAAGAACCTACACAGTAGTATAAAGTTCGTTAAAATAGTAACCAACCCCACTGCCGCAATTTCATCTCCCATAATAAGTTGTGTGCGTCGCCTTTAATATCCATTTCGAGTAAAACGATACATTAGTAAACACAGCCAACTTGACATCACAATCGCGAGGCTTCACCGCCAAGACACCAGCGACTTTATCGGACGAGAATATCGGACCGAACTCATACATAAAACAAAACTCATGCTTCGACAAATCCACACAAATTAAACTGTTATCTATCTCCACACCGTACGTCTCAAAACACTTTCCCTTCCTCTCGATATTGACGTCGAAGACATCGAAATCGTTTGTCAGATACATCCTTTTATCCATCGTCAGTACTGTCTTCCAGATAGTCGCTTTAGCGTCCGTTTTCTCTTTCTCATCGAAAACCGCCGGCTTCAATGCAAAAGGGTAGCCTTCGACGTTGATTTTTGCGACCGCTATGTCGTACTTCGGACTTGGATTGGTAATGTTAAATTTATCGTGCAGCTTCCAGAAGAGGATTGGGTAGGCTTGGGAGTAGTTTCTGATGGTATCGCGGTAGAGTAGGACTCGGTGGATGGCGCCGGGTTTGCGACAGTGGGCGGACGTTACCACCCACTTTACGAGAATGATGCTGGCGAAGCAGGCAAAGGACCACGTGTCTGAGGAGTTCCGAACGATGGCGGCCACAAACGGGAAGCTGGACGGAAAGAACGTGCTGTTAGATTGCGTGCTAATATAACTTCTTGGTGGTGGAGGAACTGTGATAACTTACAGAGAACATAAGGCATCTATCTCAGGATTCTTAGGTCCTGTCTGAAGATTTCTTTGGGAATTGTAAACCAAATTGAAGACTTGTCTGATGCTTATCGGTTTACCTCTGCCTACTCTATGCTATCTCAGGTTTACTAGTAGGTATAGTATTGCATGATCTGCCTCTGCCTACAGCAATCCCTCACGAAGCACGCCTAACAGAGACGTAGGTATTCTGAATTTTAAAAAAATTGCTAAGCGGAGCGACGCGTGACGAGGGCTGGTGATTATCTAGGCCAGCGTATCAGCATTGCTATTCAGCGCGGCAATGCAGCCAGTGTCTTGGGCACGCTTCCGATTGCTACTGATTTGGACCAGTTGAGAGTTATAAATAGTTTGCAACGGTTTGTAGATAGATCCTGTGTTTCCTGTGTTTTTTGTAAATATTGTGAACTAGCGACCCGCCCCGGCTTCGCACGGGTGCAATGCAGTGATGATGATGATGTATTATACATATATAAACCTTCCTCTTGAATCACTCTATCTATTAAAAAATCTGCATCAAAATCCGTTGTGTAGTTTTAAAGATCTAAGCATACATACATACAGACATTAGGACAGACGCGGGAAGCGACTTTGCTTTATACTATATAGTGAAAGTGATAGTGATATTGTAAATACTGTAGGTATTAAGTATCTGTAATTAAGCTTCTACAATATAAATATTATGAGTAGGTACTTCTCAGCCGAATCCGAAGTGTTATCACTGATGAGGCTGATGACCCCCATGGACCGTGTCAGCTTGAACACCTCCCCCTGCGGTATCATCTCCCGTTTCCTCTCCTCCACAGTGATGTCTGTCGCGAACTTCACCATCACGCACACCGCCATGATGGCCACGGAGATCAAGATCGTGAGGATAATACATGCTGCTTTCATGTTAGAACATGGCAAGGGCTAGGTGGACTGTTACGATGAGCATAGTCTTTGGATGAGCATTTTATCTTTGTTGTGATTCCATTGACAGCAGTTCATTGTTTTTTTTTTATAGTTTTGGGGAAACAATCCTCTTTAACATGGCTGTCATGTCATTGTCAATGTATATGAAATAGTTATTGAAATTCCTTGGAGTTTGCAAAAACCATAAACTACATAGTTCCATACAGCCATAAACCAAGAAGTTGAACTCTTTGGAGTTTTCCGAGGTAAGAAGCAAGCTCGTATGAGTTAGTGGCCAAATCTGGTGACGGAGTTTTTAGGCCGCGTTAAGGCCTCCGTCATGGCTTAACATAACAACTGCTAGAGCCGGGACCGACAGTTTAACGTGCCCTCCGAAGCACGGAAGCGCTCAGATGTAAATGCCACTAACGGTCACCCATCCAAATAGTGACCGCACAGAACGTCGCTTAACTTAGATAATAGACATAGACATAGACAGGCATTTATTTGCTTAATCGGTGAAGATTGACTAAGCAAGCCTAGCCACGAGCGGTTCCGAGGAGAAATCAACATAGGTAGGTACCTACTACCTTTAATAGTGTGTAAAAGACGACCGAATACTCAAACGCAACTTAATTATTATATTAATAAAACATAAGTAGGTACCTACCTAGTTTTTTAACAGACTACCAGCCAAATACTCATACGCCACTCAAACCCCACTCAATTTAAGTCCCGCTTAAATTATTGCCATCTTTTACAAATAAGTAATGTCAAACAGAGGCAGAGCAATTTTAAGTGGTGCTCAAATTTGAATGACGTTTGAGTATTCGAGCCTAAAAGGATTGCTTTGTCTATTTCTATCTCCGCAAAGTGATTCTCGCATTGCTGTGTTCCAGTTTGAAGGGTATGGGTGCCGGCGCCAAGGAACTAGTGATAGGTAGATCTTTTGGCTCTGGCTGCCCCTAAAAACGAGTGAAAGAGAAACAAAACAGCAATTTATCAAAATTTGGCAAGGGTCGTTGATATTTATCTGTATTACAAATGTTCTGCTGCGAGCAAAATGTCTTCGCGGGCTTAGGGGGAGATACGGAACGTGTTTTTGTATGAAGTAATGTTATTGCTACCAATCAATTGATCAGGCAAAAGATAGCGCAATCTTTAGTTTTGGCACAACTAGGGATGTGAGCCCGCGCACTATTCGCATAAATACTTTATTGTTTCTATTTTATGATTTTTCAGTAAGTCTCCGTGTGTTTCGGGACACAAATTCTACACTGAGAAAACAAAAAGGCTGAACATATGCTAGAAAACTAGTTTTTAGGCTTTCTACTCGTTAACAGATGGCGCGGAACATCAATGATAATTTTTTCTAAAAAAAAAAGAAATATTTTGAATAGCTATGTATGTATGTACTTATTTGGAAAAGAAATGATCAATTTATCATTTTTATTTTATACCTTGAAATAAAATAATAGTAAAATCATTCATTTAGATTTTAGTTGAAAAAATCTGAAGATTTAAATATTTTAGTTTTTTCTACTCGATAGCAGATGGCGTTGTTGGAAACTTTGCTTAACAACATTGTTAAAAAGTTGTTAGCGGAGTTTCAGCCTTAATCTTATTACAAATTGTTATAATTATTTGTTAAAATCTATCGTTTGCATTAATTTAGTTAGAACAAGCATAGATTCACGCAAAAAGAAACATTTATTTTCTCATACTTACCTACTTGTGTTGTAAGTATGAGAAAATAAATTTACGAGTCGTACCTACGATCGGGGAATTAGAAACTAGAATGGAAATGGCTTTTATAGAACACTATAGCTAAATGATTAATGATCTTGATATAACTTTCTCAGCCTACGATAGACCTTCAAACCGCATTTCAAACAAGAAATCAGCATTAGGTACCTAACCTACCTAGTAGTACCTACCTACCTACTGGGTGATGACAAAGCTCCATATTTAGGCATGTTCAAGCTTTTGCAGTCAACTGTGAACTACAAGATTCGAATAAACCTCTTCTCAACTTCGATAACTTTACAATAAAAATAATCCGATGAGTCATAAAAATTGCGCGAATTGAGATGTGAATCAGCTGCTTCAAAAAATCAATACAACACGCGCGGTACGAATCGCCTACGCTATGTCCGGCTGTGCAGACGCGAACCAATATTTAATTTAGCAATTTTCATGGTTTTTTGTCTAAGAACTAAACTAAAATTAATTAAAATCGTAGTTTTTGTATTCAAATAGTTTTTAAAATAATTAGCAGTGACGTGAACTTAGCCGGAGGTGGTTAGTTTTGCATTAATTTCGTCAGATGGCGCAGTAGTACTCGTGATGTTGTTACATACTGTATGGGCGTGTGAGTGCTTGTGTAATAAAAATAGTGTTTTGTGATGTTTTATCTACTAATGGAGAGTGAAAACGGTAAGTAAATAGTCCTTATATCATTTCCCATAACTCAGGCGGTTCGCAAGCCTGTGAACGTCACAGGAAAACAGTAGGAAGTGCGAAATCGTACATCTGTGCGCTAGATGTATAACCCTGCCGAATTGAGATCGCGTTCACGTCTTTGCACTTCCGTCTGCTCCAGATGCTTTTCATTCGGTCGGGTTATAATCCCGCCATCTTGTGAGAGAACTTTTAGGATTTTGGATAAATATATCGATCCAAGGCTTGCTGTAACCTAATTTCTTATTTTACTGTGTTCTACATAAAATATACGATTCGAGAAACAAGATAATTATGTTCCACATATATGTTTCTATAGAGAAAACTCGTAAAGATATTGTTGACATTGAATTTTGCTATCCTATATGTAGAATTGAATTCCAGGAAATCGATATTTTTACTATGCAGAAGCTGCGAATCACATAGATAAGGTTCCGTAGTCCTTTGTTCACCTATAAACCACTGTAATTGGTGAATAATTTTTACTCGATTAGAAGAACGGCCTTGTGTAGCGCGCTTACTGAACAGATGACATCAGAAATTTTAAATAGATTTTTATATTGAACGCTCCGTTGTTTTACGAAAGAACGCGTAATTTTTATTTTAAAATCATTACAGCATCTATGGGAATACCCTCTTACTAATAGGAATTGTAATTTCCTGGGTACCAACAATATCTATAGAATCAATCCACCTAACTTTTAGGTACTATTTTCCTTGACAAAATAAGTTGATACCTACTAAGGCAAAATAGGTACAACTATGTTGTAGGTATATATTGATGAGGAATGTAACATGTATTGTAGTAATATACATACACAATTCTCTTGCACTTGCATGTATTCAATTTCATTGATCTGACTCAGGTGTACCTAGGTCACTGACATATCAACTTTATGTCGTTTGAGTTTTTCTTTGTCTTTTTCTAGCATCATCATACTGAACCGCTCGTGACTAGGCTTGCTTAGTCAATCTTTACCGATTATCTAAGTTAAGCTACCTTCTGTGCGGTAACTATTTGGATGGGTGACCGTTAGTGGCATTTACATCTGAGCGCTTCCGTGCTTCGGGGAGCACGTTAAACTGTCGGTCCCGGCCCTTAAAGCAGCCTAAAAACTCCGTTACTAGAGTTGGCCACTAACTCATAAGAGCTTGCTATAATATTATATCATTTTTTAATTGACGGCGCCTAAAGGCCTCCGTCACGGCTTAACAAATTCCTTGGAGTTTGTAAAAACCATAAACTAGAGTTGAAGTTGAACTCTTTGGAGTTTTTCCGAGGTAAGAAGCAAGCTCGTATGAGTTAGTGGCCAAATCTGGTGACGGAGTTTTTATGCCGCGTTAAGGCCTCCGTCATGGCTTAACAACTGCTAGAGCTGGGATAGTTTAACGTGCCCTCCAAAGCGCGGAAGCGCTCAGATGTAAATGTAGCGGTAACCCATCCAAATAGTGACCGCATAGAACGTTGCTCAACTTAGACAATTGGTGAAGATTGGCTAAGTAAGCCTAGCCGCGAGCGCTATCTCAAAACCGTTATAATATTATTAAGATTGGCAAAGTAGGGCCACACTGTGTAGGAGATATTAAACAAGTTGTAACTGTGTGTGACAGCACAATTATAATAAATTCAAATTCATACATCACAATACCATATTAGTTCAGTATGTCGATCTATTATGGTGATCCACTGCTTCAGTTATGCCAAACCCATGTACGTAGAATATTGTATGGGACTTATGTACTTATAGCCGTCTTAGCCCACTGTTTTGAGTTCCATTGTTGGACATAAAACTCTCATTTTAACTAATTTCAAATAAGGATGTAGTTCTTTTTAATGTTTGTTACCTTAGAATCCCGTCATTTAGGAACCAATTTGAAAAGTTCTTTTATCTAAAAGGGTCTTACAGATTGGTTCCCTAATTTTTTTGTCAAAATAACTGGAATAAACACTTCATTCACGTACACGACATTGGGTACTTTGCTTTCCTGTAACTTTCTCTGGTGTTCATGTTAACTGCCATCATCATCGTCATTATCATTTGATGATGAGGGCGTATCAAATTGAAGTCGGTTTTTTCAAATAAATTATTTCTCTTAATGAAAATACAGAAAATATTTTTTTTGCAAAACCAAGAATAGTGCCTACTTCGTTTCCTATTTAACTCAGATCCTATGTCTATTGTAAATACTTTATTATAGGTAGGTACAGAGTCGTATTTTTCTTTGTAAATAAAAATTTGTGTCTATTACGTTCTATGACTAAATGTCATTTAGGTAAGAATGTGATTTTAGCGAAATGCTAGATCATCTTTTTGGCTATAACTTTCGTACCTTAGGTATTACAATTTTTATGGATTAGTGTTATTAGTTCTAAAAACTGTTTTTCATTTTCCTGCCTAATTTTGAGCTTGATCTGAGTATTCTATATATGATTTCTAAATCTAAACGAACATATCTATTATTCTCCATACTATAATATCGAATAAATTTACGCAAATCTACAAAATACACAGGCGTGTCAGTAGTAAGTTAGCGCGTGTAGTCGCGGATCGCGCGAGACCGGTTTCGTTGTAACTTCCTGTAACCGTTTTAGATTCTTGCCCTATATCGGTTTGCGGGAATTTGTAAAGGATTTGACTTACTTTTCTACCCATACATATATACATATATGTACGGTGATAAATTGTACGTAGATTCTGCCCGTGCTGCAGTTTCCACATGATTTTAGATGCAAGTATAGTTGTCAGGTCAATGGTCCGTAATTTATTAAATAAATAAATATTCATGGACGTTTCACACAATGCCTTCGAGTCCCAAATTAAGCAAAGCTTGTACTATGAGAACTAGGTAGCTAATACTTCCTATAGTACAAGCTTAGTTTGGAACTAGAGGGCGTTGTGTGAAATGTCCAATAACATTATATTTGTCTTTCAAACAAGGGATGATATATTTTGGTGCGGCAAATATTCGGCGAATCTCAAGACCACATTCATAATGAATGAGACCTCGCACATGTCTGTTCTCTCCCTCTCTCATGAGCTCTCATATAATCTCTCTCCCTCGCAATCAGGTCAAGCATAGCGATGATGATTCGCTAAGCGCTGATGCAACTTACAGTCCAACACGCTGTGGAAGGTCAACATTATCGTATTTGGTGAAAACTCGAGCTAAGATAATGCTTTGACATTTAAGAATCACCTCTCAACTCCTGTCAAAAATAAAAAAAAAGTTGACGTCATTTGCTTTTAGTATCGTTATAACGGAAACAGCTTTTAAGGAAAAGCATATTGTAACGAAAAAGTTCGTAAAATTGCTTGCTTTAAAAAAAATGGTCCATATATTAACTGCCTAGATGCGAAAATCTAGTTTGACATTTAATCACCGTTTAAAGTTGTGCCATCTCGAAAAGCGACCAAAATACGAAGCAAAGGAAATTCAAATTCTTTAAAAAAAAACCACAAGTATCTCCAAACCGATACCGATCTAAAGATATATATATACATATCTAAATCTTGAGTTTTTCGTGTGAATACTACTCTAACATAAGTCTGCTTTTTAAGCGTTGTAGCTAAATACTATAACCTTAGATAATGTCTAGGTCAGTTAAGTCTGGGTTTAAACTATTAAACCTTTGAAGAAACTGTTGTTTTAAAGCTGGGTTGGTAAGCGTTTTTGTTGGTCACGTGATAAAGATTAAATTTTTTGATGATTTTGATCTTGACCATAAATGATCTAGATATGGCATTTAGGCAAGGTCGGAACCAAAACTTCATTATAGGTCGCGTCATGTAAAAAGAACGCTGACGGTCAAGCTGCGCAGTAAGCGATTTTAGGGTCTATTTGGTGGCATGAGGCGCCATTTTCGCTGTTTCCAGCGTTCTTTTTACATGACGCGTAGTATACGAGATGTTACTTTAATAGGGATGACGTCAAAATGACGTGACACGAGTTAGCCGAGATATGACGTCATTAATGTGTCAGTAAAATGTAGGGAGGGACACGAGTTGTCATTTTTTGAAACGACACATAGCACTTTTATTTAAATAGTTTTTCTTGTGTTATTGTGAGTATTGTTGTTTAATTTCGGTGGAATTTTAACCAATAATACTTAGGTCGTAACATAAAGTGTGAGCCATTGGAATAAATGTGTGTAAAGTGGTTTTTCTAAATGTGAAAATTCGTGTTAGGTTTTGAAGAGCAAATCCAGCATTTTCTCCTCAAAACAAACGACAGCCGACTTAACGAATGACTTGACTTAATATTATTACAACTAAATCACTTGACATTGGCAAAATTGCCTGTCGAAATGACGGACAGAGGCCATTATTGAAGAGAAGAAGAAGTGAGCAGGCTTCTGGTAAAAATGGTTACCTATGACTGACTTCAGAGTGGTCTAGTTAAATATTGTATGCTAATTGTTTGATCAAACGTTAGCATATTGGCTGTGTGCCAAAACATGAATTTCTAAGGTCCGCATGCCGATAACGAAATCGTTACTCAAGCATAGATTTGAGTAGAGATTTTCATACAAAACATGCGCGACTTCGTTCGCGTCCCGTTGAATCACGTTGATTTTCCGGTATAAAAAGTAGCCTATGTGTTAATCCAGGTCACGGACAATATATATTACAAGTTTCATCCAAATCGGATCAGTAGTTTTTGCGTGAAAGAGTAACAAACATACATACATCCTTACAAACTTTCGCGTTTATAATATTAGTAGGAAGTAGGATAAAAAAGGATGTATAACACCACAAAGATTTGTGTTGTATGAAATCGAGACTGTACCTAACTGTGTGTTGTGACGTCACCATCCAAACTCATATTATTCTTACAAATAACAAAAATAACACGTTAGTACTTAAAACTAGTTTAATTCAGCCTTGTATAAATGAGTCAGCTCGTTATTGAATGTTTTAATATTGTTGCATAATTTTTATTATATTTTTGGTGGTAAATATATATATATATATATATGTGTCTTATTACGTTTAAGCTAAGGTCCAAATTAGCATACCCCTTCAATGACAATCCTATCTATTCTGTGTCAAATTAATCTTCGTCATCAGTTTTGGTAGGTAATGTAGGTATTGACTTATATTAAGTTATTAAAATATATTTCCTGTCAAACTACTGCCAACATTGTAGTGTCACTGGAAATGTACTTTTACCCGTTGCACTACCAGTTTAATCACGGGAAAGTAAAATTTCCCTTCGCTCTACTGGTAGAGCCAAGAGGTAGTGCCAAAGATAATGTCCATCTGGATTGAGGGATCTTATACTCAGATCAAGCTCAAAATTAAAAATGTAATAAATTTGTTAGAATTGACAACACTAATCCAAATATTGGTTCTGAATTCTGAATTATAAAACGTAACAATAATTAGTCATCTTGCATCCATTGATGGGATGAGGGCGATGAGGATACGAATCAATGGACGGATGGATGATTCAGACATTGAGGATATTACTCATTACAACTGATGATTTCTCTAACGCTTGCTGAAAAAACATTCAGAATAAATCTGCCAATTTTCCGAATTTGTCAACTTGAGCTTGAATAACCGCTTGTTATTTATTTATTAGGTACTAGGTGCCGCCGGCGACATCGTTCGCGTCCCGTTGGATCCCGTTGATTTATCCGGATAAAAAGTAGCCTATGTGTTAATCCAGGTCACGGACAATATATATTCCAAGTTTCATCCAAATCGGATCAGTAGTTTTTACGTGAAAGAGTAACAAACCATCCATCCATCCATACTTACAAACTTTCGCGTTTATAATATTAGTAGGATTTATTAGGCGGCTGGTCCCTGCTTCGCACGGGTACTTAACAAAAATTTCTTAGGTAAGGAATTTTTTTGTTACCCGAGGTGGGTTACATTATTGGAGTTTTAGTAAAGATCCCTAATTTTTTTGAAAACATAATATGTCTATGTCACCCGGGGATAGTGTAGCGTCCCAACGGTGAAAGAATTTTTCAAATCGGTCCAGTATTTTCGGAGCCTATTCAATGCAAACAAACAATCAAATCTTTCCTCTTTATAATATTCGTATAGACTACCTTATGCCCGCGACTTCGTCCGCGTTCTGTTTGATCCTGTTGATTATCCGGAATAAAACGTAGTTTGGTCACGTGCGAAACAATAGTTAATATTAAGTATTTTTAGTAACATTTACACACAATTTTCCGTAACAATGAATGAATGAGTCACAAAGTAATTATGTCATTGTAACTGTGTTTCTACGTACATTACAGGACAATGAGATGACCTTGTGGAATAAGTCTGAAGGTTGGGAAATTCGCAAACAATGTAATTTTTAGTTCATTAAGAAAAATCTAGTGACTTCTAAGTTATTTTTTTACAATATTCACAATTTTTACGATCAATCAATCAATCATCTTTGCATCTCAAACCTATGCTCGAGTCTGTTAGTTATCAGAATACAAGCTTGAGACTCTGAACAATAATTTTCATATCATGCAAAATATCTGTCTTGCCCCCATATCGCAAGCTCTAGAACTGCTTTCGCTGCCCAGCATAATGTCAAGCGACGTGGCCACAGATATACAAAAACAAGAAGCTTTTGACGGAAAAAAACGCGCTGATATGTGCTAATGTCACTATTTAGTCACAGAATACCCATGATTTGGTATGAAAACAATTCAGAAAAACCTGCCAGGCTTAAACTTGGCAGGTTTTTGTAAAACAACGATTGCCCCCCTGCCTCAGACATTAATATCGGCAATGCCAGTCCAAATCGAAATCGAAACGCTCGTGGCTTAGCTTACTTAGCCAATCTTAACCGATAATCTAGGTTAAGCAACGTTCTGTGCGGTCACTATTTGGATGGGTGACCGTTAGTGGCATTTACATCTGAGCGCTTCCGTGCTTAGGAGGGCACGTTAAACTGTCGGTCCCGGCTCTAGCAGTCGTTAAGCCATAACGGAGGCCTTAAGACGGCCTAAAAACTCCGTCACCAGAGTTGGCCACTAGCTCATACGAGCTTGTTTAATCGAAATGCCCAAAATTGGTGCGTTGTATGCGTGACCATTTAGCGCGTGGTGTGGGAACTAGCATTACGTCATCTGTGTTTACAATGTCATTAGCTAGTGACCTAGCGGTGGCCTAGTGATGGAGGGAAGGACCTCCAACTGTGTTCAGAACAGATTGAAATCGTGAATCGTTTTGCTCTGAGACTGTCATAGAATACGAGCGAGATATGGGAGACGAATACTGCAAAAAATGCTGTTTGGCACCCACAAATTTTTGTTCTTAGTGTGGATCGAACCTACGATCCACAGCACGGTATAGTAGGTGCCAAATAACACCGCAATACAGGTCATTCAACCACCTTCACCTCAATGTCGCAAAATTCAATTTATGTATGGTAAACAAACAGTACTGCGAGATTCGAGCGATTATTGTCTTAGCGACAAGTTTGTATGGAAAGCGACATAATTAGCCATTCATAAATTGAATTTTGCGACACCGTGGTGAAGGTGGATGAATGACCTGTATTGCGGTGTTATTTGGCACCTACTATAGGTGAGCTGCGACGCCTGTTAAAAACACGATCGAATTGAGAACCTCCTCCTATTTTAAAGTTGGTTTAAAAACCGTATACATTAGCCAAAATGATCAAATATTTTATAAGTTTCAAATTTGGAAAACCGACTTCAATTTGATACCATCATCATCTGATGATGAAGCTTTATCAAATTAAAGTCTGTTTTTTTTTTCAAGTTTGTAAAGTTATAAATTATTTTGAAGTTGGTTAATAAATAAATGAGCCAAAGTGTTCAAAAAAGGTTCATTACTGCACCTTCAAGTGGTTACATCAGACATCCGGCCGTGGGCAATGTGGGCATGCCCCCACGCAACGGTAAAGGTTGTAGGGATTGTGAAAGTTGTTATGAAAGTCTGGACTCAATCTGTGGCATTTTCTTGGTCACCCTTAGCTGTTATGAACGCTGAACAGGGCTGTGTAAGAGTTTGTTTGGTGACTTGAATGTCTGTGCTAATCTCGAGACCAAAAATTCCGGATCATCTATAAAAACTTGAATATCTTTGAGATCATTAGCTTAGTAGTAAGCAAGCTCGTATGAGTTAGTGGCCAACTCTGGTAACGGAGTTTTGAGGCTCAAGGCCTCCGTCATGACTTAACGACTGCTAGAGTCGGCACCGACGGTTTAACGTGCCCTCTGAAGCACGGAAGTTAGCTCAGTAAAACCACAGATCATATAAACTAGGTAAAACTATGCAAGCAAATAATGCAATTAAACCATTATTATTATTTCATTATTATTATTAAATTGTCTATAATTTATTTCACTAAGTTAGCATTCATTGTTTCCACGATATTCAAGTTTTTATAGATGACTCGGAAAATTTTGCTTTCGACTGTGACTATAGATTATTGAAATATTGAGCACATTGGCCTTGAAATAATCGTAACCAGTTGCTAATAAAAGTCAATAATATATAAATTGGTTAATAATATATAAGGTATATTGTAGGCGTGATACGTAGCACCCTTTCATAAGCTAGTCTTGATGCAAAAGAACAGAGTAATCACTAGTTAATAATATATCATAGAGAGTACATTGACGCGTGGCTATCTGCCCCCGCGCATGATAACCGGCGCGTGCGCTCAATCAGTTACAATTTACAATAAACCACTGTTTAGGACGCATACCGATGTGATAACCTAAACTCAGCTTTGGGGGCTGTGAATAGAGTTCAATTTTGGTTTAATTGGCTTGGGATATAGAGCGTTTTGTGTTTTTATATCACTCGGAAAACATAGGTAGGTGATGGATGAACTGTATCTACTAAAAAGTTTTTGGCATAATTTAGTTCATATTTGCTTTGATATTATAATACAAGCCTTGGCCGTATTCAGAAACAACGCTCATATATACTTTTGACAGATTTTGTGAAGTCAAAAAATCTATGCTTGAGTTTTGATTTAGCGCCTGTTTCACTATTTCTGTGTAACGATAAAAATATATCTATATTTATCGTTGACGAGTCTAAAATAGACACGGAGATATTTATAACAGACGGATAGCGTAATCATGAGGTGATGAAATAGGCGCTTAGTCTTGAACCGAGCTGTGCTTCTAATTACTGGTCTAATTTATAATTTTTTGAAAGCTAGATGCAAAAGTTATCAGACCATTCTGTTGCACTTCATTGCCATACGTTTCCAAAAGTATTTTCAATACAACATAATCCGAAACATTAACGCTTTATTTAGTCAGCGAAACTTTCTAACGGTCTCAATAAAACATCTACCCGAATCTTCCACATAAAAACATGCAGGCTTTCACGGCACATTGCTGTGAAAAACAAAACTACCCTCATTCTCATATATTTTAATAACCGCATTGCTTTCTTCCTGTATAGTACCCTGTCTCTTTTCAACACTCTCAATATGAAATGAACTTTATCGCCTTTGCTTAAGATTCAACTCGCTTCGGGATATAACGAGAAACTAGTAATGTTCTAGTTTGGTTCAACGGAGTATGAGTGCTTGGTGAATGAATATAAGGTCGATAATAGTTCGCAGATTTTGAGTGTGGTTGGAGTGAATTTCGTACTTTCTTCTGCGGATACTGTTATGTAACCGGCTCCAGAGAGTCGCAGACGGCTGGTAGACGGCGCCGGGCGGACTGGCGCCGAGAGGGAGAGGGCGCATTAATATCTGTCTCTCTCGGAATAATCTTGGCGCCCAACACGGGACTGGCGCCCAACGTGGTACACTCAGCCAAAGTAATTGCTTTAGAAATGTGCGATCTCAAATGCTGATATTTCTGACGCTAACAACACACTTTTAAGATATATTTAAAAATGGTTACTAGTGTTTTCACAATCAGTGTTTCTATGAAATACTTGAATTGGGTACTTATTTTCTTTTCGTAGTGTTGCTGACTGTACCATAGATAAGTTAAGAGAGCAGGGAGGGGAGGGATGCTGTTGTTTTTATTGCCGTTTGATTTGTATGAATTTATTGGATTGCTTTTTTTGGAAATTGCCGGGAGATTTTAGAGTTGTTATGATTTAACGTTTTGGGGACAAACCCTTTTCGAATATTAGTTGGGTTCATAAGCTGTTTGGATTTTTTAAAAATACGAGGGATCTCATTGTATGAAATTTATTTTTAAGATTTTCAACTGCTCCCAGTGTAGTAATTGTTTGGCAGAAAACTCATTGCCAAGAAATACAGAAATCTGCACATACTTTTCAAATAGTTTACATTTCTTTTAGTCCGGTGGGTGACGTAATGTTACTGATCGCGCGGTTCACTTTCAATCAGAATTTGACATTTAATTTATTTTAAAAGCACATTGTGTCATTGTTATTTTTGAATTAACTTTAGTTACAATCGGGCTTTGAATGTAACCATATTGCATCATTTGAAAACTCTGGGTTTTTGTCTTTTATTTATTCGTTAGTTTTTTGACTAACTGTCAACATCCGAGGTCGGGACCCATTCGGGACCTAAGCTAACCTATACACGTCTTATTTATAAACTCGATGTAACCTTAGAATAATTACACCCACGTCTTATTCGATGGAATTTGAATCTGCTTGCAAAGACAAAACACGGTGTAACTATTACAAGCTTACATGAGTTTATATCACACTAGCTATCTGCCCGTGACTTCGTGCGCGGTCATAAATACGGAGAATTGTATCTACCTAGATCAGAACATACAACCTTGCGAACGCCGTCCTTACTCCTAACACTAAAGCCCTACAAACCCTTACAAACTCCTACCAACCCCCATTAACCCTACAAACCTCTATAACCACTATAACCTCTAACCCCTGAAAACCTCTCCTCGTCACACAATGGAGCGTTTGCATACTGGTCAATACTGAGTGGTTTAAAAATGGTTTTGATATACTGCTTGTGGTTTAAAGATGGTTTTAATATACGGCTTGTGGTTTAAGGATGGTTTCAATATACTGATTGTGGTTTAAAGAGGGTTTTAATTTACTGCTTGTGGTTTAAAGATGGTTTTAATATACTGCTTGTGGTTTAAAGATGGTTTTAATATACGGCTTGTGGTTTAAGGATGGTTTCAATATACTGATTGTGGTTTAAAGAGGGTTTTAATTTACTGCTTGTGGTTTAAAGATGGTTTTAATATACTGCTTGTGGTTTAAAGATGGTTTTAATATACGGCTTGTGGTTTAAGGATGGTTTCAATATACTGATTGTGGTTTAAAGAGGGTTTTAATTTACTGCTTGTGGTTTAAAGATGGTTTTAATATACTGCTTGTGGTTTAAAGATGGTTTCAGTATACTGCTAGTGGTTTGAATATGGTTTTAATATACTGCTTGTGGTTTAAAGATGGTTTTAATATACGGCTTGTGGTTTAAGGATGGTTTCAATATACTGATTGTGGTTTAAAGAGGGTTTTAATTTACTGCTTGTGGTTTAAAGATGGTTTTAATATACTGCTTGTGGTTTAAAGATGGTTTCAGTATACTGCTAGTGGTTTGAATATGGTTTTAATATACTGCTTGTGGTTTAAAGATGGTTTTAATATACGGCTTGTGGTTTAAGGATGGTTTCAATATACTGATTGTGGTTTAAAGAGGGTTTTAATTTACTGCTTGTGGTTTAAAGATGGTTTTAATATACTGCTTGTGGTTTAAAGATGGTTTCTAATAAGATGTTTTGTTTCTTCCGCAGGTATAGAGACTGCGATGTAAAGAACTGGGAAGCAAGCCATACAATAGTGCCTTAATCCACGTGCCTCTAGAGTTACGAACGAATCGAACGATACGAAGAATTATTATTGGTGAGTTAATTTTAACAGTAACAAAAAAAATTGTGTCTATTCTGAATGTTACTCAGTGGAGAAAACATCGTGAGGAAATCCGCGGCTTAGGTATATTCGTAAGTATTTACGACCGAATAGGCTAAAGAGAATGGTGTTCGACAAGCCTACCTCTATCTTATGTCTAATCTCAAGCATTACAGTCCCGTAAATACATGTACATAGGTTAACTGTCAGTTTTGGCTTTAGCAGTCTTTAAGCCACGACGGAGGCCTTAACGCGGCCTAAAAACTCCGTCACCAGAGTTGGTCGACACCACTTGCTTGCATATTTAAAAAAAAAAAGTATCGATGTTTTGAAAGAAAAACATTGAGGGCCACCTGGGGGTCTGCAAAAGACGTATGAGCGACTTACACGCAAATGTGGTTTCTATGCAACGCAGTGGGGCGCCGCGCCGGGTCGAGTGCGGATAAAAAGTATTGAAACTGAGGCACATCAGTTAAGCTGTGGGTTGTCCTTCGATGAAGATTGAAAGTGTTTTGGGAATAATACTTCTGAGAAGTGAAAATTATTTGTCATTTCGTCGTGCTACATCGTCGACCACATCATTGCTTAACATCAGGTGAGATTGTGGTCAAACGGTTGCCTATATTGTATTAAAAAAAAAACAGTTTTAAGATGAATTTCCAAAGTTGGCAAAAAGCAAGCAAGCTCGCATGAGGTAGTGGCTAACTCTGGTGACGGAGTTATTAGCCCGCCTTAAGGCCTCCGCCGTGTCTTAACGACTGCTAGAGCCGGAACCTAAAGTTTAACGTTCCCTCCAAAGCACGGAAGCGCTCAGATGTTAATGCCACTAACGGTCAGCCATCCAAATAGTGATCGCGCAGACTAAGCAATCCTAGCCACGAGCGTTGGTCATTTCTTTGTTTATTAGTATTAAGTTGTTATACGAGCTTTCTTGCTTAACAACGCTGATAATATTCTGACGAGTCTTATTACTTATTGCAACTTCTAATCTTCATCCAAAGTAGTTCACTGAACCACTTGCTGTTATTGCAGCCGTCGTTATAAGTGCGAACACCGTAGAGTCACAATATTATAGGAGGCCCAGACATCACCCTAGGTTGTCCGCGCACACTGGCAGTCAAATGGGCGAATATTCAAACGCCACTCGAACTCCACTCAATTTAAGTTCCGCTTAAACTATTGCCATCTCTTACGAATCAGTATGTCAAACAGAGGCAGAGCAATTTTAAGTGGTGCTCAAATTTGAATGACTTTTGAGTATTCCAGCCAAAGAGTATAAAAACAATTGTTTTTGGGGGTTACATACACATACACGACATGTCAGTGGCTTGCCTAGTCTGACTAAGTTTCGTTTTGTTAATCGAAACGAATATCGAGAAGCGATTTGCAAGATATTTTGTATGAAAATCCGACAAGCGCCTCTAGCGGGAGATTTGCAAATGATTCCCCATACAAAACTGCGGCTTCCTAGATTTTCGTATTTACCTTTGACATTAGCTTAGTTTTTATATTAGTTTGAATTAGTTGTGAGTTTGAAAACAGCTTTAGGTTAAAAAACTGCCTGGATTTCGCCAATTCGATCGCTCTCTGACGAAGGTTCATGCTCTTGAATTATGCTTACGGTTCATACTAGCGGCCCTATTCTATATAACCTCTTCAGCATCAGCAATACAGCCAATTTACCAATGTTTGTGGTTTTACATCTCGAGTGGTAAGTGGCAGAGTGGTGTTGACTGGAGTTTGTTTTGCATATTGCAATGTGTATCTGTTTTCGTTATCTATACCTTGAGGTAGGTAGTTCTTGCTATATGAAACTGAAATGGTATATAAAATAATAATAAATAAAAAACCAGTGCGTGGAGTCCCTACGCGCGGGAGAAGTTATACTTCGAGTGGCACGCATTCACTCTCGCTCTGTGTTTAATGTGAAATTAATTTAGTATTTATTTTTATGTACATAACCAATATTATGCAGTACTAAATTTTCACTTCAAAATAAAAAGTAAAAAGTTGCAAAATTTTTTTAATGTCGTCTTGGATTTGAACTTGCGTCGATCTGAACGCAGTCCTACAGTATCACTGTTCGGCCAACTAGCTCTGCTGCTGATGGTTGAAATTACGGCTATGTGTCTTTTTCTTTTGTTTAACGCTGTCAGTTGCAAGTCGTATAACTTCAAAAGATGCTGAACACTGCCATCTATTATTTGATTGTAGCGTATTAGTCTCTGTCTTTTTCCATTCCCCCGAATAGAAAAGAGACAGAGACAATGTCCTCCCGAATAACGCAACCTTGTTGGAAGTCGCATTAGAAGTATAACTTCAATAAATAAATATTCTTGTACATATCACACAACTCTCTCTAGTCCCAAACTAACCATAGCTTGCACTATGGGAACTCGATTAAGTAACAGAGGGATCTGTTTGGTTTGCAAGACCTAAATGGGTTTGTTTAATTGAATACCCACGTAGTTCATAAAACATTTTATAGTGGTTTGTGAGTTTTTGAATCGAATTGCTCGCTATAAACTGCATTTTGTCTTGAGTCAATAATCGACATCGTAAAAATATGCATCAAACTAAATATTATCTTAATAAATTGGGTAAAGTAAATACAATGTCCAATATTATACTTTATCGCTCCAATGAACAAATATTTTCTGTCACCTACAGGTTATAATCCTCACTCGAAGACTGTCAACATTATCTCCTTCCGCGTCAATAATGTACCATCCAATCGAAGCAACAACATTGCCTACTAGCTGATACCCGCGACATCGTACGCGTGTGGAACATTCCACCAAAATATCGGTCACCAGCATACGATGAACCTCGTGTCAAAGGCGGCTTTTGATTTAGAGAAGTCAAGCTGGATCTAAGAATCCACGACTTTGATTTCAATAAAATATAGCCTATGTTTCCATCCGGAAAAAGAGCTTCTGAATGGTAAAAGTTTCATCAAAATTGGTCCAGTAGTTTAGGCGTGATCCGCGAACAAACAAACAGATAAACAAACAAACTCGATTTTTGGAATCAGAATCGTTTATTTAGTATATGTGAATATTTAGTTTATCCATATCTTTAATTTCAGTTTTTGGCTTTTTTATAGTTTTATAATAGTATAGATATAGATAGATAGATAGATACTATTTGCTACGTATACTGTGTCCCCAACAAAACAACCCTTCGCGTCTGCATGTATTACTTCTATGCCATCGCTCTTGCACTCCTCTACGTAAATATTCATAATTGTCGACGCGTTTTAGGGTTACGAGCCTTTCCACTCAAATTATATCGTCGCAGACAACGTTTGAACCATCAGCCTGAACAAATAGGGGCGTTTTTTGAACGGTCGGTTCTTTTTTTGCCAAATTGTGTGTCAATCAATGCTCTTTTGTCGAGCAAAGTGGCCTCAGGTGTATTGTGAACACGTCCATTGCGTTTTACGGTTTCGTTTAGATTGTGCTGTTTGTTATTTATTTCCATTAGGACAGTAATGGTTACATCGACGTTTCCGAATGGATGATCACTGAAACTTTTATTGGTGTTCATAAAGTACAAAAAGAGTACTAAATCTTCTCCTGACATGATAAGGGGATTAATAAATATCCCCAAAAAGCGAAGTCTTCCCGAAATCAATAAACAAAATCACGAGCTCCGGAAATCCGAGCAGAGTCCGAGATGCATTTCCATCTTTCACCGTCTTTTCACCCTCCAAAATCATCCCTAAAGTTTTATCCCCTGTCCCTTTTTTGCAACGGGTTTGAGAGGGAGGAAGAATTCGCAAGACGCATGCGCGGATCAACCCCTCATGAGCGTTGGAGACGATGGATAGTGCGAAGCGGCAGATCCTGGCGCACTGTTGGTCTCCCGGAGCATTCCTTCGTGGACCGTCCGCTGAGGCGGAGGTCCCGCTCTCTCAACCCCCGGCCAACAACCTCCACAGCTGCAACCTGAGATACCACTCAAAGGTGCACCTCAGGGCCTTGCTCTTCGTCCCTTCCTGTTCATTTTGCTCCCAGACTTCCATCTCTTAGTTCAGACTTGAACTCTTAATCCGTAGGTCACAAAAGTAACCCAGGGCGTGAGAGAGCGAGAAGGAACAGTATTAATTTAAAGTGGGAACGAGACGCGACGATGGCACGCCGCCGGTCGAGGTAAGTGCCACTTGTAAAGCCACGTGTTCTAACTTTTAGTTTTCAGCTTCAGTCCGAATGTTTGTTTCGTCGAAAGCTTTTGTTTCTGGTACCTCTCGAGGTCGGTTCTCGGCCGCTATTGAACGTATATTAAGGTCTCCTGTTTTATCGTGAAGTTTATGGGTTCTCTACTTTGTTCTGATTGCTCTTGAGGGTTCGAGTTTAGAGAAATGTTTTTGAGGGCTCACGTGTTTGTAAATGATTTATTATATTTGAATACATCTGACGGATTGCTTTAAACTTTGTTTCATTGTTATTTTAAGTATTGTTCACTTTGGGTGGTGTATTGTATGTGCACGCTTTATATTTCTCCTTTTTCTGTGTTTAAAATTTTCATAGTTTACAAAATTGTTTTTACGTGTTTTATTAGTGGAGCTATCTACTTAGCAAAATAATTATTATTTATCCAAAATGTTATTCTAAAATCACTCAGACTTTGCTCACATTAATATTTAATTCGCGTTTTATTGGATCTTCATTAGATCTAGTTAGCTTCGTAATGGGGTCTCCATTATTTCAATAGAGTTCATTAGTCAATTCATATTCATTATACCCTTCAATTTGAAATTACCGTCTATTGATACCCTCTATCATCTACCACCTATCGTGTAGATCCTGTTTGTGTAAACCCTCGAAATAGCGCAATTCTGTCGAATGCACCGTCCCTCGTTACTCTGTTATTATCACTTGTTAGGGGTACATTGTGGTCCGATACAACGGCATTTTGTTGACATATATTTTGTGGTGACCATATAATTCAATCACAACCTAGAGATTTTTTTTTAAGACCAAGGTCGGACGGTTGTGAAAGTCTCTAAAAGCTGCCATAACTTGACATAAAATGTATATAGGAAGATTTTTTAAACAAGACATTATTATAACCGAGAAAATAAAATTCGCAATACGCGTTTCGTAAATAATCGAAATATGTGAACTGAAAATTCACAATATTGATTTGATTTTGATCAAAAACAAACTAGAGACGTTCCAGAATTTTATATTTTACGGGCCCTTAAGGGAGTAAAAAAAAGTCTTACAAAAATATCAAGCAGGGTGTCATTAATAAGGGCTACATTCCAAAATTAAGTGGTTTGCGATTTTTCATAAATAACTTGTTGAAATGAATTAATTAATTCAGAAATATAGAAATGTGCGAGCTAGAAGTTGTTCGACGGCTGCCAGCGTTTTAATTAGTAGATTTTCTTAAAAACTCACCCACGTCCAAGAGCTTACCACTAAATGTGTATCCTTGCCATGTATTTTTCCGATAACTCTCGACTACCATCTCAGTAACGCCCACGATCGAATCAAAAGGAAAGTCTTTGTCCCGCTGAGACGTAGGCTAAAATAATTACTAAATTGGCTCATCAAATCAGCATAATGTAAGCTCCTATCAATACATCCCTAACAAGATTGTTAGCATCATTATCTTATTTGCGAATCACAGCACGATAGTTAGCTTCGTCATTCATTAAGTCTTCTTTACCAATTTCGTTGTCAGCGGGTGCTTTCAGTCCTGCTGGGTTTGGCATTAGATAGCTCATTTTGAAATAGATCGGTATTGGGATAATTGGATGGTTGGTAGTTACTGATCATCATCATGATAGAGCATTGGTAAGCAAGCAAGCTCGTATGAGTTAGTAGCCAACTCTGGTGACGTAGTTTTTAGGCCGTGTTAAGGCTTCCGTCATGGCCTAACGACTGCTAGAGCCGGGAGAAACAGTTTAACGTGCCCTCCGAAGCACGGAAGCGCTCAGATGTAAATGCCACTAACGGTCACTCATCCATATTATAGTGACCGCGCAGAACGTCGCTTGACTTAGAAGGTCATAAGGTACGCCACGAGCGCTTCGAGAGCATTGGTGGTCTAGTAGTAGCAATCCCGCCTTCCGATCCTAAAGTAGTGGGTTATCATGCATCAATGAATTTTCTTTTCGGAATTTTCGCAATGTCAGAGCTGTTAGACTTGAAGAAAAACATCGTAAAGATACCCACGCCTTTGCCAGCTCCGCATGTATTGACGTTGTCTTTCCTATGGATGCAGGCGATGCAGTTGACTAGACTGAGAAACTCAACTCATCAACATCTCCCACGCACTTCAGGGTCCCGTTTATAGGGGTTTGGGTAGAAAGTGGCTTCTGTCCTGACGCTGTATAAATCATCTAGATTAGATTCATCGGCTTGATTATTAATGTTCTCATCAGATAATTTGTATATCATTGCAAATGTGATGCATTGTAGTATCAGTTTACTGCAAATCTGTTTGGTCTGTTTCGTTTTATTCTTTTTTTTACCTGATCGGTCTTAGCATGACTCTGTTAATATTTATTCGTATACTTATGTTCTTATTTCTTTCTATACTTAGTTAATTTGGTATTATCGTGTTTGTTCGACTATTGGTTTATTATAAGTTTCTTTTTCCTGTTCCATTTGACTTACAGGAAACATGCTCGATAACAAGTCTTTTTGTTTATTTGAGATTAGTTATTTTCGTCTCGAAGTTGAGTCGAAGTAATTCGTTAACTCTATATTATTGTATTTTATTTTAAAAGCTGGAATTATCGACATTCTTATCGACAGACTAAACCGTTATTTTAACTTATTTCTTATTAATGTTCTTGTTGTAATATAATATCCTTATAATAGGACGTTGTATTCCAATTAACAAATATATATAATTTGATCATCTAAAATGTATTTAGTTACCAACGACATTTTCGTAGATATAATCTTTCGATGCTAAAACCGTCCCATCAAGTAATACCAAATTGTATGTTAAAATAACTACCCCATGTATGTCCAGTGTCCACTACATCTCCCCTAATTCGTTAATAGAAAACACTATCGGATTTCCCGCGCTCGACACCGTGACGACTTCCGGCGTCCACCGGATGTACAAGGCGGATTGACGATATTTATCTATTTTTATCTGTTTAATCTTTTCTCAGTTATTTCCTTTTTGCAAAATAATTATACTTTGGAAAATAAAAGGTCTATTTTATTGTTATTTTCTCTTTTAGTTTTTCTTTCCTTAATGATTTCTGTTAGTAATAGTTACTTATTTTGGGAAGCAAAGCAATGAGGTCATTCGATTAACGTTGTAAGTCGTTGTATAATTTATTATTGTTTACCATAACTTTTAATTACCTTTTATAAATCCTTCTACTTCTTTCTATAATATTTCTTTAATAACTGCTGGGTTGGATCCTGTCCCTACGGTAGGCATAATAAATGCTTTCAGATCTCTATCTCGTAAGCATCTTCTAACATATTTGCCAAATTGTCATTATTAAGAACTCTATCGCCATTTAAGTCTTATTCAGCTTCTTATTAACTGTACATATTAAGCAACGCCTAATCACCGCCCAATATTCCTTTATCAAAATCGACACCCTACGTCCTCTGATAAGGTACGGATACGGAGACATAACTTTCTGGCGTTTCATCTCCATTTATTTATATTTTATCTACTTATAAAATATGATGCATAACTTGAGCCAGTACCTAATCACTAACCAAGATTTCTTTATCTTAAGCCACACCCTACATTTCTAAGATGGTAGACATATCTGGCGCCAGACACGGCGGCGCCGGAGTCTATCGACCACCCCCTACCTTCGAACTCAGACATGCGCACATCTTGTTTGTGCAGATTTCTCAGATTATGGTTTTGCGTAGTCATACTATTTTATAGGCTTTCAGTTTTATTGTATCGTTGGAGATTTGATTGGTAGTTTACATTTAGTGGTAGTTTGGATTTTATTTTAATGTTTATTGGTATATCTATTTCGTAAATCAATTATTCTTCATTTGGCTTAGAGATTTGTCTGACTTTATGTATATTTTTCTGGAAATTTTGTTTGTCTATTTTACTGACTTTAGTACTTCTTTAATTCTTCTGATTAATTTTCACTGTGTTTCCAAGTAAAAAAATGTTCATCTCCATAGCATAAAATAACAAATAATTTAATCAATCAACATCATCATCATCATTTCAGCCCGTTTGCACCCACTGCTGAGCCTCCTCTCTATTACGCCATTATTTCCGGTCCCTTGCGATTCTTGTCCAGTGATTCCCAGCCAGTTCTACGATGTCATTTGACCATCGGGCGGGTATTTATTTAATCAATAAATTATAATTAATAGCAATAAATTTACTAATGATGTATGTTGCGTACAATCTTTTAACATCAACCAATGTAAGCTTACTATTTAACCCCAGATTGACTTATTTAATAAATCTTACGCCAAACATTTAGCGACAACGTTGACCCCCGTAACCCGAAACTATAATACACACCGCTACGTGTTCTGTGTCAATGCTGTCGTCTGTCAGCTGTCACTGTCAATGTATTGTGTCCATCCCTTTGTGTTTGGGGTTGAGTGACGTAATTATTAGATTAGTGGACGGCAAACTGCTATATGATTTTGATCAAAGATCGGTTCATCGACTACATTTTTGTTTACATTGAGTATCTAAACAATTCTGTTATGACTCTCTCTCTATTAAGATAAGTGAAATATAATTAATTTTAACCTTTTAATTGTGTAATTCGTCTAGCTATATTTGTCACATAAGATGGTACTTAATAAATACCTACTTGTAGTACTTCTGTTGGTTCACCTATACCTACCTAGCCTAGTCTGCTGTTTGTTCTTCTAAGCCATGATATCTTTTCTTCAGACTAAGATTATCTTTCATTTAATCTCTATAGACGTGTATATGTCGCTTACAGTAGCTAGTTTATCTAAACCGTCTCCCGTTTGTAATAGATTTTTTTTAAATTTTTTTTTAAATTCTTTTTTGCATAAGCCTATAAATAGACCATCAATTGATAATTGTATAAAAAGCTCCCGGTGGGCGAGTGATAATTTCGTAATCGATTCCTGACCTCATTCTATGCACGTTCGTTGCCACGCGACGACGTCGGCCGCGGCGGCGCCTAATCCTATGTACTAACGGCAGTTGGGTTGGGATTGAGACAACTTAAAAGTTTTTTGTATCGATTTTTTGACTTCTACTCGTAGCTTAAAAAACCGATACATAACTGTATCGGTTTTTTTACTTATAGGAGTCCAGGGTTCGGATTCGCATTTGATGCTCAAGCACCGATCTAGCATAGATTTTTTGACAGTTTTGTATGAGAAGCTCTACTCAAATAGAATCTTGAGTTTTTTTATTAGAATACGAACCAAAGAAAGGCATAGCTTTCACTAAAATCGGGATATTTATGATTTGTGAGTTTGATTGTTTCCCGATATTTCTGTGATAGTTTGAAAAGTTGAAAAGTTTGAATATACGTAAGTACTAGCTATTTATTCCCAATACCTAATTTATGTTCTGCCTCATTAAATGTTTGTTACCAAACAACATAGCCTAGTACATAAAGCTTGTGTGGTTTTGACGCATATCGTATCGAACCTCGGCAAAGGTTCACTAGCGACCTGGGTGTTAAGGCGGGGTTATTCAAAACTTTTAGGTTTTTTAACAACTGTATCTCTACTGAAGTGCAAAAGTTGCACGAAAAAATATATTTTATTAAAATTGAACATATATCCTAGAGCTTTGTAAAGATAGAAACGTGAATAATATAAATTTTCTCGATTAAAAAAAATCGTAAAGATGACACTAAATAGATATTTCAAACGGTTCATACTACAATGTTTCTTCTTGAAATCATGTCAATGTTATATCAAAAGATAGGGCTTATTATTTACTAGGGAACTGTAAAAAAAATTTATTATAATTTAGTTATTATTCATCTCTGTGAAAGAAAACTATCAAAATCTATACGTTCAGCCCGTTCAGGCGCTCGCGCCTTGCTCGCTCGCCCGCGCCCGGTGCCCGTCTAGACGTCTTCGTCCTAAACTTCTTGGATAACCTCGCCTTAAGATTCTGATAAGATTTATCTATTGTGTAGGTACATGTACATAATTTATGTTTTAGCTTAGGTAGTAACCTACCCTATTGGACGCTGCAAATCACAATAGTTACTAACAAGGTATATAAAGTATTCGGGTGTCATTACACAACCCAACAGGCATGACAAAAAATTCGTAAAGACTATTTAGAATTTTCTTAAAATCTAGGTAAGTCTATGTCGAATGAACTCTAAATCTAAGTCGTCATGATCTTCGTGCCCATGTCTTCGTTCGGTGCAACATGTCTTTGTCTTCAAACTCTTCTCTATCAACCGACATCTCAATGTTCACTTCTGTCTAACCTACCTTTACTCCTATTATTGTAGGTTTAGGAATTTTATTGTGAACCTACTCATTTCTTTTCTGTCTATGCTGTACTTGTTTTGCGTGTCTGTTAAATAAATGTTTCTCTATCTCTCTATCCTACTCATAACCCTCTGAATCTGAGTATGACAATATTTTAATTATTCGCTTGATATATTTAAACCGTCATTTTCACTGACATATTTACATTAAAATTTCGTATTAAAATGGCAAATAAATTCACCCCTGTTCGCAGTGGGGTAGTTATTGACCCGTCAACGATCGACTCCGACGTGTTAAGTTTAGCAATGAATATTATGATACATAGTCTGTCTGTTTAATGCACCCTTAGCATCTTAAAACTTTGTTATTGTATTCATTCATTTTTCCAATAGTTTTGGTTACAAAATGTATCCATGTATTTACAAAAAAATTATAAGTATTTTATCAGCAATCTAGTTCCCACAAGCTTTGCTTAGTTTGGGACTAAGAGGCGCTATTTGAAATGTCCAAGAATATTTGTTTTATTTATCTTTTTATCGTACGATGACTCTATAATGAGAAGAGTTTGATCTTTCTTGTTGATAACAATGTAAACAAACCAGTGTATATACGTTATTTTTATCAGCTGAAATATTATCTTTTTTTATCTATTACTTAAATTCGATTTTTGTCGCTCTAGTTTTTATGTTTTGTTTTTTTCACTACTATTCGTTTTTAGGTCTTGAGTTTTATAACTCTTCTACCTATGCTAATATATTTTTTTTAGTTTGTAAATATAATAAGGTAATCTTTGAAACTACCACACATTATTCTACATTGATAAATGTTTTATTTTTTCTATTTTATTGTATAAAAAGGTTAGTTTTCAAAACGTAATTTTAATATTAATTTGTAAATCATGTCCGAAACGAAGTCGAAGAATCCGGGCAGAGCCATCTAGTATTTATAATAGATTTAATTTAGCCCGTGAATTTCATAACTCATCCCAAATATTCTCATATATGTATTTCACATATTTCAGCATTGCACACTAACGATAAAGTCGTCCACTTAAAGAGACCACTTCGCATATTGAACTATTAAAATTCCACCGCGCCTCGTGGAACTTTAAGCGGCCGGGCGGCCCATGCAAACCATTCAAAAGCGTTTTTATGCAAAACTGTATGCAATAACTCTTTGGTAATAACCGCCCGTCTCTGGTAACCCACGGTTTAATGACTCCACCAGAATTTGCCGAATTTAACACACCCTACTTTGTAATAGGACTCAAACTCGAACAGCTATGACGAATTGAAGTGTCATACAGTCGAAAGCCCTTATCCGGTTGAACTAAGGCTCAGTTTTGTAAAGCGGTTTCGTTTGATTTGGCGCGTATTTATTGCGTTTTAGGGAGTTGATGGAGTGTACGAATGAGCTTTAAATTTTGGTCCTAAAAGGACAGTAATTTTATAAATTTACTGCATTTTAATTTTTAATTTTATTGGTTCATTTTACTACCGTGTTATGGGGTTTGGTGACTCACTAGTGTAGGTTCTATGTATTTGACAAGATTCTTTTCACCATCAAAGCAGCCGAACTATGTAGGATTTCGATAAATAAGTATATAATAGTCGTTACATAATTCAAATTATTTTATTTTGTAAAACACTGGTTACTTTGATGTCAACTGTTAGGGTAGGTAAGTAGGTACGGCGGTATGATCAGCTTAAATAAAATGTAAAATATACAAATTAAGGCTTCAATAAATAGGACTTCGCCCTCTATTGTACTGAAACATATTTTACTTTTAATTATATTTTTAAAAGTTTTAATATAAAAATTATCAACTCCTAACTCTACTATAGTGGTATGTTTTCGTCCCACCTTATCCCCAGGGGTATGGTGGGTCCGAAGTGTCTTGTACCTAGTTTACTGTGACCTCTGTAACTTAGTATAATTATTTAAAAAAAAAATATTAACCTATTTCGCCCCACTGCTGGGCAAAGGTCTCCCCCAACATCTTCCACTTTTCTCTCTTCTTTTTTTTCTTTTTTCTGACTTAGTATAACATTTGAATTCTCTAAAAGCCACACAACTGCACTGACTTACATATATAAGTTTACAAAAATAGATATACATACCTACATAAATATAGTAGGTATTGCGTCCAGTTCGGTGAACAACCCGACGCATGGCGCATGGCGGCCTGCTCGCATGTTTACAAGCTCACAGTAATCGTTTAGTCTCCTCTATATTTAGATACTTCTTTCGCTGATGGTTTAAAGATTTGCTTTAATCAGTACACTGAAAGAATTCAGCTTTTATGAGTAGGTATGTTTCACTTTTAATTAATTGTGATTTAGTCAAAATTAAAAAGAGAGTTAGTTGCCTTTTGGTAAATTCTACGCAATAAAGGTTACCTGTTCTATCAAAATTACTACCTACTTATGTTTCAAAACTTACGTGTTCACCTGTAGATATGTAGGTAGGTATGTCATCATCACGACACGACACCCACTGACATAATATCTGTCATCTGAAGCGTCACATTTATTAATACTTGTCTTGGAATATCCAGGTGACGGTATCTGAGCCATGTGGCAGTTTTATGGGTGTTGGGAAACATGGGACGTACTAACTTCATGGCAAGTGGAAAGGGATGCCTTTGATATTTTAGATTACCTATAACTAAAAAACTCAATTTTTTTTAGTAATTTTTTTACACCTTGAGTTACACATTATTGAAGTTTAGTAAGTATCCTTCGTTTTTCTATACTTACTAAATTATAAAGAGGAAAGATTTGTTGTTTGCATTGAATAGGCTCCGAAACTACTGGACCGATTTGAAAAATTCTTTCACCGTTGGGAAGCTACACTATTCCCGGGTGACATAGGCTAGTTTATAATTTACAAAAATTAGGGATCCTTACTAAAACTCCAATAATGTAACACAAAGTGTAAAAAAATGTCATTTTTTTTATACATAAAATACCCGTGCGAATCCGGGACGGTCTCCTAGTTTGGAAATAAATATTGCCTATGTCACCCGGGGATAGTGTAGCTTCCCAACGGTGAAAGGATTTTTCAAATCGGTCCAGTAGTTTCGAAGCCTATTGAACGCAAACGAACATTATCCTGGACGCTTGGCACGAGCGCCTTAGACAACAAATACAAATAAATAAATACAAAATTAAATAATGACAACTTCTTGGTTAAAATCAATCATTTTTTTCGACCTAGTGTTAGTTTTGAAACGAGTCATAGATGTTTCATCGTGATTTTTATTAAAAAGTGTAAGTACATAGTTATGCGTGAGTTGTTTTTTGATCCTCCAGAGGTTTTCGCACTAAAAATCGAATTCAAAAAGCTTGTAAACGCTTGTAAAAGCATTAGGAAAGCGTCAGAGTCAGTGCTATAAATACATTGGAAACATGAATGAGTTCTCACGGGGAATACGAGCGGTGGTGTTCAACTTTATATATTTCAGAATTATATTTTTATCTTAGACTCATACAAAAACACGCTGCTAAGAAGCCGTAAAGGCGTTGGGGCATTTCAGGTCCCAAATTGCATACATTTAGTTAAATTTTAGATACATTTTGTTATTTATAATTTTTGTTGGTTTTATCATAGCATAGCAGTCACGAAAACGAAAAATAAAGTAATTGTTTTGACGTAAACACCTGTAAGTACGATAAACAACATTGAAAAAGACCCTTTTTTGAAGTAAAATGTTTAATAACTAATGATTCTCGCTGCTTTATAATGACATTGTTACATTTATTTAAACTGCATTATAAGTGTATTGTAACAAACAAAGTTCCATCATTGCAAGTGTAAAAAAAATGTGGGACTTGGGTTCCATCCAATTTGCCCCAGACCCTTCGCTGTCCATTCTTTTAGGCGTTTTGGGACTTGCTAAATTCGCTTAGTTTATCCGACATCTCATAGATTCTTGTGGTTTTAATGAATTTCTTTTGATTTTGACATAGGGTATAATTCCAACTACTTAGAATCACTTTTCAACTTCTGAGTCCAAAAAAATCACCGTTTCCCATCTCTTGATGATATTGTAGTGACAGTTAGAATCGAACGGTGCTTTTCCAGCAGAGCTAAGGTATGCTACGTTGCTAAGAATGTGTTTGACATCCACCAATAGGAATCGTTTAATATGAAAACAAACGATCCCTATTGGTGGATATCAAACACATCCTTAGAAACGTAGTATACCTTAGCTCTGCTGGAAATACACCCTTAGGCTGGGATGACTTGACTGTATAAAAGCCAAAAACTAAAATTAAAGGTGTGGATAAACTAAAAATGCAGATCTACTAAATAAAAGATTCTGATTCCGAAAATCGAGTTTGTCTGCTTGTTTGTTCGCGGATCACGCCTTAACTACTGGACCAATTTCAATTAAACTTATACCATTCAAAAGCCCCTTTTCCGGATTGAAACATAGGCTATATTTTATCGAATCAAAGACGTGGATTTTTAGATACAGCTTGAACTTTCTAAACCAGAAGCTGCCATTTGCTACGAGGTTCATCGTAGGCTGGTTGATAGGTATTTTTGTGGAAAGTTTCGCACGCGTACGAAGTCGCGAGTATCAGCTAGTGAGGCATAATCAGACGTAATATTCTGGGTATTTATTGTTCTGATTTACCTTGACTCATCCTATGAATGAGATTTATGTGTCAAGGAGTCGTATAATCTGCTCGAAGTAGGAATTTTCCTTGAATTTTATGAATGAATAGTTTATTATTAAATGTTTTATTTTGTTCAGTCAGTTTGTGACAGTGTTTATCAAAACTTTGCGCGTGGGGGTCGAAAATAAATTGTAAATAAATACTAAAATATTGGTTTTGTGATGAGTGTGGAGCTAAATGTGTGTTTCTGTAAGTTATTTGTATAGGTATTATTGTAGGTAAGGGTAGGAAGTAATCACAACGAGGATGATAGATGGCATCCATACAAAATTATAGTTTACGTGTCTGCAGTAAACGTCAAACGTACATACTCGGCATTTTGGACTGTTGGGCCATGTACCCCACCACCGTTCCAAACTGACTAGATTTTGACAGAAATCGTGTCATTCCGTTCTGTTTCGGTCGAGTGTATGCCTACTTGACCGCATCGTTGTTCGTCGATTCCTCATTACTGTGCGTCACGCAGATCATGATCTATCTCCAGGTTCTTTAATTTCTTGCTGCCTCTTGTGACTACCACCTACCCAACTCTAGTAGAGTTAGGTGTCGAAGGTGGCAGTCACATAGTCTTACAATAAGTATGTCATTGAACAGGAGTCCTTGATATTCCTCCATTGTCAGCAGGAACCTGAAGACATCCCACAGGAAGCATTGCCGAGCTCGTGACGCTCGATCCGGGAGCGCGTCGAGCGCGCATTGCACGATAACTGGCGACGACTCCTATCTCCACGACACGTTAGTACCTTCACCTGTTCTTATCATCTGCACCTGTAATTTTCACTAAGAACTATTTAATGTCCGCGACTTCTTCTGCGCAGGATTAGAAGTGCAATTTGCTATGCGAAATTTTCTCGGCGTTTCTGAAGAGTTCGCGTCCCGTTTGATCCCTATGATTTTTCGGGATAAAAAGTAGCCTATGTGTTAATCCATGTCACGGTTAATATATATTCCATGTTTCATCCAAATCGGATCAGTAGTTTTTGCGTGAAGGAGTCACAAATATCCATACATTCTTACAAACTTTCGCGTTTATCATATTCGTAGGATAGGATTCAACAAAGTTACCTCAACATAGACGATACTATCTGTGAACCGTAGCTGGTATATATACTGCATGAGAACTAATGAGAAGAGCTGAAGATGTGAGCTCAGTGTGGAATAATCTGTGAGAGCCAGTTGATTACATAAAAATCTAGAAATATTACTAGCCATCTAGCTCTCATTTTAAATTTGATTTGTATATCTCAGGCTTCGCCCCAAACCCGTCCAAGACACAGCTCGTTCAGCCACGCTCGGCCACAGCAAAGACGCGCCAGCCAACACTCCTTGGACCTCTCGGATCTTGAGGAGAAACCTGGCCGTTTCGCCACTATACACAGGTCAGTGCTATATTTGCAGGAAGATAGTGGTCATAATGTCACAGCCTGAACTCGTACTAGGAGCTGTCATGGTTGTGGAGGAATTCTTTTAAGAACTCATTCAGCATTAAATATTGAGCCAAAATATGGACTGCAGTATCATTTCGGTACTTTTCAATTCATTTGATAATCGTATTTAGGATTCTCTTGAAAATCATGTCCATATTATCATGTATTTTGCAGTTGATATTACATAGGTACGTGAAAGGCAGGCTGCAATCGAATTGTTGAAATACTCTCGAACAGGGTCCACCCACTGGCCACAGCCACAGCCACAGCCGCTAGTGGCCAGAGAAACTTACCAGCTTATCCAAAGTTATTCTACCTTCCAGAGCGCACTCGCTAAGCAAGATGGCGACGCTCTCCCTGAAGATATCGCTTGACGGCGGCAAGGTCGTCAAGACAATACAGTTTGAGCCTTCCACCACCGTGTACGATGCCTGCCGCGTCATCCGGGAGAAGATTCTAGAAGCAAGCGCTGGGGACCGTAAGTATACTCTGTTACTTAGGCGTATCTATCTATACCTACTATTATAAAACAGTAAAAAAGCCAAAAACTAAAATTAAAGATATGTATAAACTAAATATGCAGATCTACTAAATAAACTATTCTGATTTTGAAAATCGAGTTTGTCTGTTTGTTCGCGGAACACGCCTTAATTACTGGACAAATTTCAATGAAACTTATACCATTTAGAAGCCCTTTTTCCGGATTGAAACATAGGCTATATTTTATTGAAATCAAACACGACAAGAACTATGGTCCTAGATATCCAGGGTCCAGGGAAGATGATCATGATCACTGAAATATAACCTAGTTTCATTATGATGTTTTCCTCCACCGTTTTCACACTGACAGACAACACCATCTCTCTCCCACAGCGAAAGAGTACGGCCTATTCCTCGCGTCAGACGAGGACAACAAGAAGGGTATCTGGCTGGAAGCATCTCGCAGTCTCGACTATTACATGCTGAGGACCGGAGATCTGCTCGAGTATAACAAGAAGACCAGGAATCTGAGGGTTCGGATGCTTGATGGTGAGTTGGCACTTGTGAATGAATGAATGAATGAATACCTTACAAACTAATATGCGAGACATTATATAGAAAATAAGGTACTTTTGGAAACTTGATCACCCATTACTCAAAAAGAGAAACAGAGCATCAAAATCTTATTGATTTTACTCGATTAGACATAAAAACAATCAAATTAAAAATCCAGAAGTGCGCCCAACAATCACAAGAAGACGATATCCCCAATGCAGCTTCCATAGATTATCGTAAAACCATAGACCTAACCACAGACCAACAATCTCGAACGTATAACTCTATGGAACGAAACTACTGCGATATTTATGTCACGAGAGCGAGCGCGTGTCAACGACAACGTCTTGGCCTAAAGTCTAGCTAGATGTCCTCTACGCCATGTCATGACAGTGGCAAGCCAAATTATCTCTAACAGTACAATAACGTACAATGGGTGGTCTTATGGCTAGGGAGCGATTTCTTCCAGACAACCTTTGGATGTAGAGGAGTAGAATTGGTTTTTGATTTGAAAATTTCTGCTAACATGATTATTTCTCAGTCTTGCTAAAGAGTTTTTTTGTATAGATTTTAGAGGGCTGTTCAGACCCCAACTATCAATTCGGAAGCTAAGTAACGTTCTAGTCACTATTGGGATGCTCTATGAGTGCTACTTTGGTGTTTTTTTTTAAATCAAGAGCGAATAAGTTTGTCAAAGATTTTGTATAGAAGAACACAATGGAACAGATTTGTCCAATTAGGTACATGTAATAAAAATCTAAAATCAATGTAACTACTAGTGACAAATAGTTAGATCCCTCTACTTAAGATAGATCACCTAATAAGTTCTAACCCCCCCCCCCCCCCCCCCCTCTTAAATATGCAATGTATTGTTCCAGGCACTGTTAAGACGCTGTTGGTCGACGACAGTCAAATCGTCGCTAACCTGATGGTGGTGATCTGCACCAAGATCGGCATCACCAACTATGATGAGTACGGTTTGGTAAGTGTTGCCAGGTCACGTGATTTGCAGCGCCATCTAGTAAGCCACGTGAGAACTATCCTAGATGGCGGTAACGAAGTTCTTCTTCTCTTCTATATGGCCTCTGTCCGTCATTTCGACAGACAGATTTGCCAGTGTCAAGTGAGATATTATCAGTCAAGTCATGTCATTTGTCAAGTCGGCTGTCGTTAGTTTTTAAGGGAAAGTGGTAGAATAATAGGTAGGTATAGAAAAATGATGTATCGGTGGAGTTTTGACATTTTTTGAAACGACACATAGCACTTTTATTTTAATAGCTTTTCTTGTGTTATTGTGAGTATTGTTGTTTAATTTCGGTGCAATTTTAACCAATAATACTTGAGGTCGTAACATAAAGTGTGAGCCATTGGAATAAATGTGTGTAAAGTGGTTTTTCTAAATGAGAAAATTCGTGTTAGGTTTTGAAGAGCAAATCCAGCATTTTCTCTTCAAAACAAACGACAGTCGACTTGACGAATGACTTGACTTAATATTATTACAACTAAATCACTTGACATTGGCAAAATTGTCTGTCGAAATGACGGGCAGAGGCCATTATTGAAGAGAAGAAGAAAGAGATTGTTTCGGTAATAAAGATCCACTCAAATCGACACTTATGCATTGATGGAACGAAATACGGGCTTCAGTATTTAAAACGAAAACTTCTTTAGCATCGTTGTGATTTGAAAGTCGATGAAACGAGCGACAGTTCGACCTCCACAAAATGCAAACCACTTCGATATCGCTTCTAGTTCTTCTAGTTCTGATTTAGGCAACATGAGCCGAGAACCTTTTCTAACTCAATAAGTACTGCATATTGGTTAAGTACATAAAAATAAATACTAAATTAATTTCACATTAAACACAAAGCGAGAGTGAATGCGTGCCACTCGAAGTATAACTTCTCCCGCGCGAAGGGACTCCACGCACTGGTTATTTTTGAAGGTTTCACTTCTACCACGTGTGAATTGCACACATGTTTTTTTTTTACTTATTTTTGTATTTATTTGAACACCAGGTCCGTGAAGAACAGAAAGATGAACTGGATCCGTGCGAGAAGCCGAACTACGGCACCCTCACCCTCAAGCGGAAGCATCAGGAGAAGGAACGGGATGCCAAGATGGAACAGCTCAGGAAGAAGCTAAGAACTGATGATGAAGGTATATACTCGACCAGCTGCGGTCCGCGGCTTTGCACGCGTCCTAGCAGTATACGCATTATTTGGTTAAAATCTTTGATCCTAATTTTAGACCCTTTAGGGTGCGACTTTTCAAAATTCCGTTCTTAGTGCACCCCTACAATATTCAGGGTGAATTTTTGAGACGGGACAGTAAGAGCAGGTACCTTATTCGTTATAGTTACAGGAAAACGCTTTTAGGAGACTATCCATAAATTTTTAAGATATTTTAAACTGCATTTACAGATTTTGAAAAAATGTACAGCCAGCAAGAATAGCAGTCATTTTACACAAAAACTTATTTTGATGCCAATCGATCCTGTTTGTTATAAGGATCAATAGTCTCTACCGGACCGACTGAGGTTTGAGTACTAGAAATGTCACAAATCGTGAAATACTATTCCCACACATTTCGGTAAAAGAGTGAAACCTCTAAATTAGCAGCAAGGGGCGGCACATGGCGTGGGGCCTACGGCGGCCTAGATTGCAAATCCGGGGCACATGGCGTGGGGCCTAGGGCGGCCTAGATTGCAAATCCGGGGCACATGGCGTGGGGCCTAGGGCGGCCAAGATTGTAAATCCGGGGCACATGGCGTGGGGCCTACGGCGGCCAAGATTGTAAATCCGGGGCACATGGCGTGGGGCCTACGGCGGCCTAGATTGCAAATCCGGGGCACATGGCGTGGGGCCTACGGCGGCCTAGATTGCAAATCCGGGGCACATGGCGTGGGGCCTAGGGCGGCCTAGATTGCAAATCCGGGGCACATGGCGTGGGGCCTAGGGCGGCCTAGATTGCAAATCCGGGGCACATGGCGTGGGGCCTACGGCGGCCAAGATTGTAAATCCGGGGCACATGGCGTGGGGCCTAGGGCGGCCAAGATTGCAAATCCGGGGCACATGGCGTGGGGCCAAGGGCGGCCAAGATTGCAAATCCGGGGCACATGGCGTGGGGCTTAGGGCGGCCTAGATTGCAAATCCGGGGCACATGGCGTGGGGCTTAGGGCGGCCTAGATTGCAAATCCGGGGCACATGGCGTGGGGCCAAGGGCGGCCAAGATTGCAAATCCGGGGCACATGGCGTGGGGCTTAGGGCGGCCTAGATTGCAAATCCGGCACTTGGCGTTGTGTGATATGTTCAAGAATATATAAGAAAATAATATGTATGTCATCTCGTACAGTGAACTGGGTGGAGCCTTCGAAAACTCTTCGCGAGCAAGGCGTGGACGGCACCGAGACGCTCCTTCTCCGGCGGAGACTGTTCTACAGCGACCGCAACGTCGACTCGCGGGACCCCGTGCAGCTCAACCTGCTGTACGTGCAGGCCAGGGACGCCATTCTCGACGGCACGCATCCCGTCACACACGACAAAGGTATTCCAAATAAACAACTAACAAGTACTGCGTGCAGTCCCTCCGCGCTCGACAACAAATACTTCCACTGCCACGCATTCACTCTCGCTCTCTGTTTAATGTTCAATTAATTTAGTATTTATTATTATGTACATAACCAATATGCAGTACTAAATTAATAATGTCACTCGATCAGTAAAACATGTAAAATACACTACAAATAAACTGTATTTTGTTCCAGCGTGTGAATTCGCCGGCATACAATGTCAGATACAATTTGGAGACCACAGGGAGGACAAACATACAACTGGTTTTCTTGAGTAAGTCCTTACATACCGACAGCGTGAGTTACATTGCGTGTTGATACGGCATTACTCTGTAAACTAGCTACTTACATGACAATTATTCTACTGAGAATAAACATTTGTTTGTGGCAAATATAGATGTTTGTTCTATGTGTGGGTGCTACTATATATTATAAGTATATATTTATATTTTTTTATATCTATCAGCAATATACTATATATTGCTATTCAGTTTGCTTATGCCAGTGTCTTGTACACGCTTCCGACTGCTACTGATTTGGACCAGTTGAGCTATCTATAAATCGTTTGCAACGGTTTGTGGATAGCTCAACTATTTCATGTGTATTTTGTAAATGACGTTGTCCTGTCATTGAAACTCTTACTGTCAAACAACTGACAGTTATTTTAAATGTGACATTAAAAAAGTTTTCATGAAAAAGGTTAAGGAACTTTCACCCCCCCCCCCCTTCAACCCCTTACAACCCTTTTTTTTTTGCATTAAAAATAGTCTATGTCCTTTCTCAGGCTCTAGATTCTCTGTGTAGCAAATTTCATTTAAATTAGTTCAGTAGTTTTTGCATGAAAGCGAGACAGACAGACAGTTACTTTCGCATTTATAATATTAGTAAGGATAAAGCGTTTTCAATCATTCACTCATTCATTCCCTCATGTTGTATGATATAAGTTTAGGGGTGCGCGTTAGGGTGTGACTTTTCAAAATTCCATTTTCCCGCTTTTCTGTTGAAATTTTTCCTGAATTTTCTTTGCTATAAACCTCACGGAGCCCGAGACATTTCCAACGAATGCAAAACCGTGGAAATAGGTTCGTGCGTTCTGGAGTTATAGCGTCAGGAAGGAAAACCCGACTTATTTTTATATAGTTAAAATAATAATAATAATAAATATTTGTGGGATAATAACAATATAATTATTTTGCAGTTTGAAAGAGTTCCTTCCAGCGTCGTACGTGAAAGTGAAAGGCATAGAGAAGAAAGTGTTGAAGGAACACCGCCGTCACGCGGGACTCAGCGAGTTGGACGCCAAAGTACTTTATACTAAGAGTGCTAGAGAACTCAAAACCTATGGAGTCGCATTCTTCTTAGTCAAGGCAAGTGTTATATTGTACTAGCTGTCGCCCGCGGCTTAGCTCGCGTCCTAGCAGCATACGCACTATTTGGTTAAAATCTTTGATCCTAATTTTAGACCCTTTAGAGTGTGGCTTTTCAAAATTCCTTTCTTAGTGCACTCCTACACTATATAAGGATACTACCCTCCAAATTTCATGCCTCTAGGACTTATTTAGGCTGCTTAAGAGGCCTATTACAAAGAAACCGTGATTTTACCTATGTTTGCCGTTCTTAACCAGAGAAACTGTAACTCTTCGACAATTTCAACTTGTTGTATAATGAAGAACAGCTTTAAATATAGTACATAGCGGCCTCGCTTTTCCCGATTTTGTCTTGTATACTTATTTACAGCCAATATTCCGAAGCATGTTTTTGAAAAAATCTCGCGCGGGCACTTTTTCAAGCTCTTAGACTGCACAACTGTACAAAGCAGAGAAAAAGAAAAGTATACAATAATATGTCTTAAATACTGGTTAATTTCATAGCGGCCTTGGAATTTAGAACAATGTCTTGGAAATCTATAAAAAACACCAATTCCAAAACCATAAAACTCCTAAAAACGTTCAGATTTAGGTGTGAATATCTCCATAGTAAATTCATATTGGTGAATAAAATTTATACCAAAATAAACAGTAGTTCATTACGAACAAGACTAAATACGTTATTTTTCTTAGAAAATATAATAAAACTTAAAATAAACGATATTAAAATGGTATAAAATGAGACGCGTCGGCCCGCTCAAACTCAGTAGCGCTTCAGCGCTCGTGGAGGTCGGACCTATGTCAATTTTCGCGCCCAACGATCGATCGTAATCTTGTATGGAACGCATAGTAACACTGACTAACTAGTTTTGATCATGTACAACATACGACATGACATGTAGTAGCGACATGTTGTACAACTCAATGATGGAACAAACCGATGACTCACCTGATGTTAAGTGGTAACCACTGCCTATAACGATGCATCACGTCACGTCCAATGAGGACGTGCTCTGTGATGCATTGTTATGGTTTGACATGTACTATGTTATTAGACTAATTTGTCACATACATGGTTGCATATTTATCCATGTATATAATATGTTTATATACCTTTATGTATTCGTATATACGTGTATATCATTATGCGTGTGTATATACTTTTTTGATGACAGCTGTCAAACTTCAAACGGCTATATCTCGGAAACTACTCAACCTAGAGTTCTCGTTCCAAAACCAAATGACAGGTGTGATCAAGATCTAAATTTTTTATGACAGCTGTCAAACTTCAAATGGCTATATCTCGGAAACTACTCACCCTAGAGTTCTCGTTCCAAAACCAAATGACAGGTGTGATCAATATCTAAATTTTTGATGACAGCTGTCAAACTTCAAACGGCTATATCTCGGAAACTACTCATCCTAGAGTTTTCGTTCCAAAACTAAATGAAAGGTGTGATTAAGATCTAAATTTTTGATGACAGCTGTCAAACTTCAAACGGCTATATCTCGGAAACTACTCATCCTAGAGTTTTCGTTCCAAAACTAAATGAAAGGTGTGATCAAGATCTAGTTTTTTGATGACAGTTGTCAAACTTCAAACGGCTATATCTCGGAAACTACTCTTCCTAGAGTTTTCGTTCCAAAACTAAATGAAAGGTGTGATCAAGATCTAACTTTTTGATGACAGCTGTCAAACTTCAAACGGCTATATCTTGGAAACTACTCATCATAGAGTTCTCGTTCCAAAACCAAATGAAAGGTGTGATCAAAATCTATATTTAATCAATTTAAGTCCCGCTTAAATTATTGCCATCTCTTACAAATGAGTAATTTCAAACAGAGGCAGAGCAATTTTAAGTGGTGCTCAAATTTGAATGACTTTTGAGTATTTCAGCCTTTGAGTATTCCAGCCTGAGTGTAATAATATTGGTGACATTTATTTAATTGGATGACTCTAACTACCTAATCTTCAAGTACCAAGATTAGTTAGGTATAATGTAAAAAACCAAGCGTAAAGCGACGTTCAATGTGCGCCCTCTGTTTGCTGCAGGGTGAAGGCTCTGGTATCGAAATTTGACAGATATCGAGCTCTGACGTATTGTGATAAGGGTCTTAACAGCTTAAACGAACGAAAGCGACAGCTTAACGAACCCTCCACAGATGTAAATGACACTAGCGGTCACCCATCCATATAGTGATCGCGCAGAACGTCGCTTAACTTAGATAATCTATGAAGATTGACTAACAAGCCTAGCCACGAGTGGTTCGCTTCGTTTGCTTATCAATCTAGTTCCAATAGTACAAGCTTTTGGGACTAGATGGCGTTGTGTGAAATAACTATAAATCTTACTAATATTATAAACGTGAATGTAAGTTTGTTTGTTACGCTTTCACGTGAAAACTACTTAACCGAGCATCATGAAACTGTGTACACATATTCTTGGGGGTATTAGAAGTAACATAGGATACTTTTTATCCTGGAAAACCAACGGAATCCAACGGAACGAAGTCGCGGGCGGAAAGTAGTCTATAAATAGATATAGACAGGCATCATGGCTCAGTCGGTAGTAGGTCTGCCTTCCGTGCTGTGGGTCGTGGGTTCGATCCCCACCGAGAACAAACATTTGTGTGGCAAACATAGATGTTTGTTCTGTGTCTGGTTGTTTCTATGTATTATAAGTATGTATTTACAAAAAAAAAAAATGTATGTATGTATTCTAGCAGCCATCTAGTTTCCATCGTACAAGCTTTGCTTAGTTTGGGACTAGAAGGCGTTGTGTTAAGTGTCCGTGAATATTTATTTATTTATTTATTTATTGATATAGTTGTTGTTGTGTACAGGAGAAGATGAAAGGCAAGAACAAGTTAGTTCCTCGGCTGCTGGGCGTTACGAAGGAGTCCGTGCTGCGGCTGGACGAGCGCACGAAGGAGACCTTGCAGAGCTGGCCGCTCACCACGGTGCGCCGCTGGTGCGCCAGCCCTAACACCTTCACACTCGACTTCGGAGATTACAGGTTACATTTTATTGTTTGTGGGTTTTTTCAGCTTAAATTTATCTTAAAAGTGTTTTTTTGTTCCAAATTTGTGGTTTATCATTGAAATTTGTTTGTGTTTACCCCAAATTTGTTATTAAACTACTGTACCGTCACTGGAAGCTTTATATTGAGAAGGCGTATCCGGTTCCGTCGTATTTCCATTCGTTTTAGTACTTTTTACCCGTGTGTATCCGGTCAAGTGGCGCCACCTGGCGGGTGCGATTCATTTTTGCTTCGTAAAATGAAACACGCCATATTGAATTCATTGGCGTTTTGTATTCCGTCGAAGCAACTTGTGCCCAGAGCTCTCTCTGCCACAACCGTTGCAAAAATAGTTTAAATATTATATTAGTATTATTTTATATCATATAAAGTAAGGATTATTTCAAATAGTGAAATTCTCCATACCTTTGTTCAGTAAAACTGTGCAAGTAAACTAAGATTAGCATGGCTCTGCAAGGACACGCAAAAGAGGAATAAACTGTAAGTACTACCCTCTATTTTTAATGATTGTACGTGATCAATTCTTTTAACGGTTTTCCGTTCGGATCATGTACCCACATAAGTTATTATTTTAGAAAAGTTTAGTATCCGGTATAATTTATTGTGCAAAAAATTTATTATTTATTTAGAATGGATAGTATGAGTCCGCTTTGGCTGGTAAGCCACAAGTTGTGGCTGATCCTAAGCGAGTTCAAAGCTGCTCCAGCAGCAACTCCTCCAGCAAATAAAGATTTATCTTATCTTATCCCTTACAGCAGTAGCTCATCGAGCTCATTTTCTTAGGTACTTTAATATTTTAGTTTTAATAAGCTTACCTTTTCAGCAATTTTTTCTTTTTATGGTGGTTTGAATAAATGTTTATCTACCCTATCTATGGACTGTGAGCCACCAGCCTGGCAGAAACTAGTCCAGAATATGGGTGAGTTACAAAACATTTTTACCAATTTTATTACCAGCTATTCTGATAATGTGAATACAACTTGTCTTTATGAGGCTTCTATTTACTCCGAAGTTAGTGGAGAGCTTTATGAAAACCACAGACCACATCGTTACCTACGGACGAACTGTAGTAATGTAGTACCTAGTGGTGGGTAGTTATAAAACTGTTTGTAGATGACCTCTACCTACGAATGTGAATAAACTAGTGTTCAATCAGCAAGCTGTGTTTCACTACACGGTGGTAGCGATGGAACTGTGATGACGGTCAAAATCAACATCAACTTCTTGGTTTATGGCTTTGCAACTTGTTTTTACAATTATGCATTGTCGGTTCAGTAGGACAAAGCTGAAGAACCGAGAGTTTCTAAAGCTACTAGAGGTCCAGTGTTTAGGTAGTACCTCTTGGTCCGAGGTTAGATAAGCTGAGGTGTTTAACCATACTCCAGGTTTCATAGACTTGGTAACAAACGAAAGGGGGTAAAACGTATGACACCTTACGTCATCTGGCACACACGGCTCTAATTAAATTAATCAAATATAATTAAATTAATTAAATTAAATTATATACCGTAAACTTTGACAATCTGGTTTATTTATTTTATTTAAAGTAAAGTTGATTTGCTTATTATAGATGAACATACCTAATACTTCATCAGATCTTTTGTGATTAGTTTGCGGCCACTGAGCCGAAAGTATCGAAATGCGCATAGAGCCTTTTAGTGGAAGCGTCACTAAATAGATTACCCGTCTGCCACTTACATATTTGAGTCAGAGCCTTTCACCGCTGCCCTGGAAAAGCAGGGGGTGTCCCGCAAAGCCACTCAAATCTGATAGTTTTTCACAGGAGAAATCTAATCCGTGCAACAGCCGCCCCTCGCGGGGGCAAGGCGTTCGATCAAAAGTCTATAGTCTATAGAAATGTTTACCCATGATGAGCCTGGTCTCCTAATGCATATGCATGGTTATAGCAACACACCCTCGCGGGGTGGATGTTATCAGTGCAACAGCCGCCACTCGCAGGAGCAAGGCGTTGATGGTCTATAGTGCCGTCGCGAGGAACATGCACCCATAAGCCTGGTCTCCCAATGCATATGCATGGTTGTAGCAACCCACCCTCGCGGGGTGGATGTTATCAGTCCAACAGCCGCCCCTCGCGGGCGTAAGGCGTTCGATTCGAAAGTCTATAGTTCCATCGCGTGGAACATGTACCTACCAATAACGAGCCTAGTCTCCCTTTGTATAATAATATGCTCTGTTGTAGCAAGCAACCCAACCCACCCTCGCGGGGTGGATGTTTCCATAACAACTTTCAGTACAGGAGTCAGTTGTCCAATGTTCAATACTAGAACTATAACTATGTACAATCATGGGAGAGGTTCATTTCACAACAGGGCTCGCGGCCCGACCGTGAAAACAGCTGAGATGAGGACGCTCGAATGCTCCGAGAGGAAACCAGAAAGGTAAGTACAATGAATAAGAAAGCAAGCTCGTATGAGTTAGTGACCAATTCTGGTGACGGAGTTTTTAGGCCGACTTAAGGCCTCCGTCGTCTCTCAACGACTGCTCTAGAGTCGCGACCGACAGTTTAACGTGCTCTCCGAAGCACGTAAGCGCTCAGATGTTAATGCTACTAACTGCCACCCATCCAAATAGTGACCGCACAGAACGTTGTTTAACTTAGATAATCGGTGAAGATTGGCTAAGCAAGTTATGCCACGAGCGCTTCTTACAAGGACAATGAATGACTCAATGTTTTCGAGCAGGTCAGTTAGCGCACTACCACTCACAGTGGAAGAAAAGATACACTGTTATCAAATACCATTTTTTCGAAAATATAAACATCTTTTCACACGTCTGGCTGCAGAAATGTCTGCCAAAGAGCTGCCAGAAATGACTTCAGCCCCCAAAATATTTTCTATACTAAGAAAATTAGGTGGCTCAGGCATTGCGATAAAATTGGAATGACAGAATCGTTGTATATCTCGAAGATTACCTGATAGTATACCAAAAGGCAGACTTACTTCACGAACATGTCAAGGTCGCAGTCCAAACGTTAAATGGGTAGTCAATGTCGAGAAATCAGTCCTCAACAAAAGAGCATAATATATCTCGGCATATGTACTTGGAGTCCCTGGGACAACCTATTATCTCTACCCAAAGAAAAATCTATAAAAATATTTCAGAAAGTTGATCAAGTTCTCAAACAAACAAAGGTAACCGTAAAAGATTTGCAGATAATAATTTAATAATTAATTTTGCCAGCCTTGTTGTTCCTCGAGAACGACTCAACCATCGTCAATGATAATGTTCATGAACAGATTTCCAGATCTGTCGACAATGACCTACCTACTGGTTTGGTGGACTGAATTGTCTTTTATCATACCCGCATCCGGCGAACTTTTTGACAACAAATGCCCTATCGGGCAATTGGTCACAGGAAGAGCAAGGTCTACACTGCAACCGGAATGAGATGCTGGCTATTCTATATGCCCTTCAAAGTCAAATCAATCTTGCAAACCATCTGGCACGTCATCGTCGCCTCCTCATCGAGTGGCATCTACTACCGGCCTGTGTGGACGTAGTGTTTGCAAAGTAAGAAACATAGTAAGTACAAGACCGGAGACATGTATGTCAACAATTATATTATGTCCCGAGACCTAACAGACCGCCAAACTTTGTTTCACGACGTGTTCAGTGTTCTATGGAATTACCAACTTGCGTGGCTGTTCCCACCACGGTTTCTAGTCCTCAGTGTCTTTGCTCACCTAAATCAGTCAACGGGAATATTTCTCGTAGTAGTTCCCCGGTGGGCAATGGTATTTTGGCGAGCCGACTTCAAAGCTCAAGCTTTGGCAGCACCATTGACACTGAAAAATCTGCAAAAACGCATCGACAGGGCTTCCACCTCCGCTGGTTGACAACATAACTCTCGATGTGTGGAAATATAGGGTGGTCAGAAGCAGTAACAACATGGAACACTGAACAGTTATCGTTGCTTAAAAATTCCTGGCGGAAGCCTACTCTAAAAACATATGAGGTGGCTTGAATCGTTGGATTTCTTGCTGTAAATCTAATAAAGTTGACGTAAAAATGCCTACGGGGTCACAAATAGATTTACTTTTGATTAACAAGTAATCATACAATACTATTCTTTTACATCAATTTGTAGTCTCTACATCTACATTATGTAACGCTAGCACTTTGCTTTCATTTTTTGGTTAAGCACACTCTAAAATCAATAGCTCTATTAGCTAGAAATCCGAAAACTTTCAAGCCACCGGTCTAGGAAATTAGTGAACTAACTTCGCTTTTTAATGGACTATACAGTAGACAGTAGTAATTTGTTTCAAGTATCGCGTCACACTAGTATAGCACTAGTATTACTTTGCTCAGGAATTCGCATCCACGACCTGAACTTATTCTTAAATATCGTTATCACTGCGTTAGATCAAATAGCAGTATCACATTTGGGCCGATAATCCGTTCAAAAACCGACTGCAGGTAGTTATAGACAGTCTGGCTGGGCTGATCATACTAACTTAACCTTGTTCACAGATCATATAATACTTTACTAGCACTCCGTTAGTATGGGTTGAAATAACTATTAATCATTACATGAAAGACGTTGCACAACCAAATCATTTAATTTGTTTGTTACGGTAAGAAGTATCGCTAAACCTACATCATGCACTGTCATAGCAGTCTAGGTTAAAACGTTGTTTGAACAAGCAGGTATTACAGCACTTTCACGAAGCGTTCGATCTGCGGTTTCTCGGAAGAGTTGGTTGGAGAATCGTTCTCTTGACGAAATCTTGGCTGAGAAAATTAGCGATCAGCTAATACGTTCCAGCATTTTTACAGGCGAGAGATATGAGCAGCAGTCAATCTGAAAGTAGGTGTAACACAAATATTTAAAGCATTAAATAAGCTTGGTTAAATAAACAAATGTATGTGTGAAATAAGATTATGATCATTACATTACTTATGATTTTTGATTGTAGCAAAATGATTAAGCTTATTATTACATACGTAATTAAAAATAGTAAATGAATATTTTACACTTACAGGTTCAATTTTGGTTGATTCGTAAATCACTTTTACCACAGATTATATAATACTATACTAGTCTTTTACTAAGAGTTAAATTGTATTATTGTATACTTGTTGCTATAATATTTAAATGTCACATTGGCGCTAGGTTACCTAATTATACAAGTGGCGACACCAGGCGATAACAAACAGGTCTCAATATAAAGCTTCCAGTGACGGTACAGTAGTTTAATAGCAGCGTTTTACCTGAAATAAAACGCATATTAAAATACTTACCTCACTGGAAGCTTTCACTTTAATCTCTGCCTGGTGAAATTAAGCCAATGAATTCAATATGGCGTGTTTCATTTTACGAAGCAAAAATGAATCGCACCCGCCAGGTGGCGCCACTTGACCGGATACACACGGGTAAAAAGTACTAAAACGAATGGAAATACGACGGAACCGGATACGCCTTCTCAATATAAAGCTTCCAGTGAGGTAAGTATTTTAATATGCGTTTTATTTCAGGTAAAACGCTGCTATTAAAATTGGTTTGTTTATCCTAAATTTGTGTGTAGAACTTGAAATTGTCCCCGATGATGGGTTTAGACTGAAAATTGGTCCAAATTTGTTTGAAATTTGTTGGTTATTATTTGAAACTGGGGTTTTCGTCCTAAATTTGGGTTTAGTCCTTGAAATTTACCCCCTAACAGTTTGAAATTTGAAAATTTCGTCCCAAATTTGCCAAAAATCTTAACAAAATTACTGACAAATTACTATTTTAAAGTCGGGTTTTTTTTTGTTTTATAGCTAAGCCCTTGACTGACAGCACACCTAATAGCAAGTGTAGCTGCAGCTTAAGGTGGAGCACCCTTAGCAATACTCCACCTATTCACTCTTTTCCTGAAACTTTCTAGGTTATTATTTTTAAATTTCAGTCAAACAAGTCTTGCTAGGAGGACTTAATGCTAAGAGCATTGTCTTTACATCAATAGGGAAATACTGATGATGGCAGAAACTTGAAAACTAAATATATACCCATATTCCAGTGATCAGTACTACTCGGTGCAGACCACGGAGGCTGAACAGATCTTACAAGTGATAGCCGGGTACATCGACATCATAGTTCGTAAGCAACGCGCTAAGGACCACCTCGGGATAGAGGGAGACGAAGGATCCGCCATGTTGGAGGACTCTGTCTCACCTTCCAAGTAAGTTTACATCTGAGAAGTACAAATCGTGCACAATGTTTTAGATGTGATCTTTTTCTTCTTCTATTTATGGCCCATGTCCGTCATTTCGATCGACAGACAGTATTGTCAAGTAAGATATTTGAAATAATATCCTTGGAAGTTATCCTAATTCTATGATAATAATAGTCAAATCTTTCGTAAAATCGGCTGTCGTTTGTTTTGAAAAAAAATGGCGGATTTTCCCTTCAAAACTTGGAAACAAAATTTATCATTCAAGGAAACCACTTTACAGACATTTATTTGAATGGCTCACGCTTTATGTTACGACCTCAAGTATTATTGGTTAAAATTCCACCGAAATTAAACAACAATACTAACAAATAAAACAAGAAAAGCTATTCAAAATGGAAGTTCCAAAGTTGCTACAAAAAAATTTATATAAATTTAATGCCATATGTTTCTCAGGGCCAACATCATCCAACACGATACATTTAAATCTGGCAAAAGGATTGATACTGAATCAGTCGCGAAGCCAGCCGTCCACAGACCCGGGGCAGAGGGTATGTACAGACAAACTATAGTTTATATATATATATATATATAATTATATATATTTGTAAATAGCATATCATATGAAACTGTAAATTTTTTTTTTAAAGTATGTACCAATTCGGTTGTCTATTTTTCAGTAGTTTGCAGTTAAATAAGTGTAACTGGAAGAAACACGTCATCCATTGACATTGCGTATTTTGCTTTTCTGTGGTGTTTACGATCAATAGAACAGTCGCAACTAACTGCCATCATCATCATCATTTGATGATGAAGGCGTATCAAATTGAAGTCGGGTTTTCCAGTTTTTTTAACCTTTTGAAGCTTTTGAATTCTTGAATCGTTCCAAGAAATAAACTTTATTTGTATTATTATTATTATTATTTTTGTAGTTGTTTTAGTTTATATGTATGTATACACGGTGTAACATAATTACCCTATAAGTCAGAAAGGGGGGTATTTTACAAGTCATGGCGAACAGTGTTTGTTCTACGACTTTTGAGATTTTGAAGTTTTTCATTCATGAAATGAGCTCGTAACTTTTAACTAAAATGTACCTACATATGTGTTGTATAGGAAGCCTACGGAGGTGTTTACTCAAAGACGGTATAATTCACACTGGTTTAATAGACAGCAAGCTTACTTACTCTGTGGCGCAGCCACATCTACTTAGTAGGCATACCTAGATACGTAACAATATGCTTGTGCGTCCAACGCGGTAGGAAAGTACCTACGTGTGCATGTGTGTGTACGGGTTTACGCAATAGTAAACAAACAATTAGGGTTGTCGCGAATTTCTAAAATAATAAAAGTTGTACTTTTGTATGGAGATTTCAATTACGATTTATTGACCCTTTGCACATGTCCAAGCACACATGCGGTCGGTCTGATTATGCCCTCTCTAAGCTTATAGGGTAATTATGTTACACGTTGTATATTTGCTTATAGCACTGTATATACCCAGTATATTATAATCTCGCTTGTTTGTAGGTGCTAAACCGTTTGCAGTGGGCCATATAACAGGCGCGCAACAAACTACTGTGTCCGGACAAATCATAACGGGACACACGCCACCTGCTGTTAGTATTTAGTATTATGTTGCTCGTTTATATCATTTTGCTTATTATATACACCACCATTTTGTAATTAACTAAAGGGTCTGGGGTAAATTGGATGGAGCTAGGTCCCATTTTTTTTTTTAATTATAAAAGTATTAGGACAAGCTGATAGCTCACCTGTGTGGTAACTTCTGCCTATAACAATGCATTACCTCGCAGAGCAAGTCCAATGAGGACGTGCCCTGTAAGGCAATAAACTTGCAATGATTTTAGACTTGCGAGACAATACATTATGAGTGTGAGTTGTGTCAGAGAGTAACTAATTTTTATCCTTTTTTTTTGATATTTTTATAATTAATAATTTTGAGTTTTTCCTACCTAAATGTGATCAGTACAAGTAACAATTTTTTTGATAATTACTAAATTGTGGTTTGCACTTAACGACTAAGGCCGGATATTCAAACGTCACTTAAATTAAGTTCACGCTTAAATTATTGTCATCTCTTACAAATGAGTAATGTCAGAGGCAATTTTAAGTGATGCTTAAATTTGAGTGACGTTTCAGTATTCCGGCCTAAATCCAGTATCCAACCCTGGGGTTGGTTAATCTGCGTCAGCCATATACCTTGTATTAGCTGGTGCCCGCGACTTTGTCTGCGCAGGATTAGAAGTGCAATTTGCTATGATATATCTTGTAGGCGTTTCTGAAGAGTTCGCGTCCCGTTGGATCCCGTTGATTTTCCATGATAATATTAAATCTTGTCATAATAAGATGTGATATTATAGATAATTAATAATTTATCTCTTTGTTACACGCTTACTTTTGGAATTATGATTATCAGCCTACGAAATACAAAGTGTAGGTATCTTACATTATTAATGAATATGAATATTATTATATGAGCAGGTAAAATTAGCATAGATTTTCCTTAAGGCGTAGGGTAAAGACAACCCTCTCGCTCGCACATTTCAACATTTTTGAAGATATAATATAACTAAATGTAATTATGTGAAATTGCAGAGCTTCAGGGTCGAGAGAATAACAATGCAAAAGTTCAGTAAAAATATCACATTTATCCAAACAAGTTTTCCGACCAAAAAACTTGTAACAATGCGATAAATTGAAGTGCACATTTTTTGGTTAGAAAACTTATTTGGATCAATGTGATTCTATAACCAGAAAAACTCTCCGATTTTAAGTTATTAGATTTAGTTTAGTATATCGATTTAGTTTAGTTGGAGGAAGCCAAAGCGACCTGCAAACCCCGGCCAAATTACTACCAGCCAAGTAAGCTTCAACACAAATAACCGCTTCAAGGACCTAGCGGGTGACTCCGACTACGATCAGAGTGAGGCTGAGCATCCAGCCCCAAATCGCCGTCCGAAGACCAGCCGGGTGCCCCCTATTGTTGTCGAAGTTAAGGAAGACTGGTCGCACCAAACAATAACTAGTCTCATTTCAAAGTTTACTAAAAAGTTTCATCTGCAATACCGTCGCAAAGGTAAAGTAGCAATCCACTGTTACTCGAATGATAGTCACCAGGCAGTTACTGATGGCCTTCGGGCAGAAAACGTCTTCTTCCACACGTTCTCCCGTAAAGAAGAAAGAACGTACAAGGTTGTACTTCGAGGCATTCCCGCTGAAACTATTCCATTGGTGCGGGATGAATTGGCAGAAATGGGTTTCAAGAACACCTCGGTAACTAAGCTCAAGAGCCAGTTGCCTGATGATAAGATGTCGTGTCCACCAATACTGCTGCAACTTCCTGCAGGTTCCGATATTGTCAAGTTCAAGCAGATTAAATATCTCTGCAGCTGCGTTGTGAAAATAGAAAGGTTCAAGCCCAACACGGCTTCAGGAACACAATGTTATCGCTGCCAACACTTTGGGCATGCTTCAAAGAACTGTAACCTACCTGAACGATGCGTCAAGTGCATCGGGTCGCATGCAACAAAGAATTGCCTGAAGAAGGAGCGAACTAGCCCAGCCCAGTGCTGCAACTGCAAAGAGAACCACCCTGCAAACTTCCGGCAGTGCCCCGTTCGCGTCAGCTATCTACAGCGTCTCCACCAAAAGAGACAGGATCAGATTAGTCAACCCGGATCGGCTGCCACCCCAGCAGGGAACAATGGACGTCCAGCTGAACCTCGAGTACAATCAGCTCGCCAACCTCGCCTGCAGCCACCGCGTACTGACAGAGTTCCTTCCAGAATGGCCCCGAGTGATGCCCAAGTCCCGAGCGAGGCGACCACGCACCTGCCTGATGCGGCAACCAATGAGATGCTTCAGATACTTAACGTCATCAAGCGCATTAAACACGAGTTCACGTCATGTGCCAGCATGATGGATAAGGTAATCCTTGTCATGACACACCTTGGTCAATATGTTTAATACAAAAGAATTGCGTCTACTATATTGGAATGCGGACGGCATACGTACTAAGCTTACTGAACTCGCGGATCTAGCAGTTAATAGGTTATCCTCGGACGTTATAGCTATTTCAGAAACTAGACTTGGTAAACAAGTGCCCCTTGTAATCCCAGGGTACCGGTGTTATCGCCAAGATAAGTTAAAGTCACGTGGTCAGGGAGTTGCTATTTTTGTAAGATCCGATGTACCGCACTGTCAAGTTAACAATCCGGAAACAGTGCACATGGAAGCCGTAGGGATTGAGCTTAATATTTCGCAACAAAATATCGTGATATTTTCTGTATATCAATCGCCAAACCTAACACTTCTGCAAGGAGACTTAGATTCACTGCTTAAGTATGACCGACGAGTCCTACTGGTCGGTGATTTCAACGCTAGACACCCTCATTGGTGTACTAAATTGAATCGTCATGGAAGCATCTTATTCAACCACATGCTGGACAACAACTATGTCATCCACGCCCCACCTAATCCTACATTAACACATTATAATTCCAACCACCAGCCATCGACACCGGACTTGGCTGTTGCTTTGAATATTCCTGTAATCAATGGCATCGCGACTATGACCGCCCTTTCGTCGAACCATTTGCCAGTTCTCTTAAAATTAAATGGAGTCGTAAAACGGGATGCTATTCATGTTTTCAACTATCAAAAAGCAGATTGGTCATCATTTCGATCCCAAGTAAACAGTAATATATCCCTTACTAACAAAATGTTTGAATCTACTGAGTCGGTTGACAGTGAGGTACGCTTGCTTACGAAAACTCTAACAAACGCTAGAGATAATTCTGTTCCTAAAGTCAACATTTTAAATCGGGTATCAAAACCACTACCTAACTTTATAAAGAGTTTAATCAGAAGAAAAGATACATTACGCTACCGCGAACTTCATTCAACTGATATCAACAGCCGCAAGAGTATCCGGACCCAAATCAATGCTCTTCAAGCAAGAATTAAGTCAGCGGTTAAAGTTCACAACGACAATACATGGAACAATGAGCTATCTAAAGCTGATAAAAACCCCTCTGATTTGTGGCGAATAGCAAAATCATTAAAACAACAATCGGATGTCATACCACCTTTATTGAAGTCCGATAATTGCTACACAACTTCTGCTACCGAGCAATGTAACGAACTAGCGGCTGCATTCTCTGAAAATATGAATTTAACACTAGATTGGGTACATGATGAGACCAATGCTGTTGTTGCTTCCTCAATGGACAGGTTAAACTACTTATCCGACTTAAACTCACCTATTATCACCTCCCCTAGTGAAATCAAAAAGCATATCCGTTCATTGAAAGGCCGAAAATCACCAGGTGATGATAGTATTCATAATCTATTGTTAAAAAATATGCCACAGAAAGGTCTAGTTATTCTCACTAAGATCATCAACTCATGTTTGAAATTGAGTTATTTTCCTTCTCTATGGAAAACGGCCAAAGTTATAGCTCTGCCTAAACCGGGTAAAGACCACAAGTACGCTGTTAATTACCGCCCTATCAGTTTATTGTCCACTCTTGGTAAGTTATTTGAACGTATTATTTATGATCGCTTGCTAAACTCTTTTGACAACCGTTTTATTAATGAACAGTTTGGCTTTCGACGTGCTCACTCAACTGTACAACAGCTTGCTCGTGTTAGTGAGCACACAGCCCACAACTTAAACCTAAAAATATCTACTGGAATGTTTCTCTTAGATATCGAGAAGGCCTTCGATACCGTATGGCACGAAGGTCTTCTTCACAAGCTACTTGTTAATGAGGTACCACTGGCTCTAGTAAAACTCATTCAGTCTTACCTGTCGGAACGCAATTTTAAAGTTTTTATTGGAAACACGTCATCTAGTATCTGCCATGTCCCAGCTGGAGTACCCCAAGGGTCAGTACTCGGGCCTTTGTTATTCCTAGCATATCTTAATGACATACCAAAACAACCCCGTACATACCTTGCATGCTTTGCTGACGATACAGCTTCATACTCTTCCAGTAACGATGAGGATTTAATAGTTCAAAGATTACAATTATCCCTGGACCTACTTACTGATTACTTTTCTAAGTGGAAGCTAAAGTTGAATGACACTAAAACCGAGGCGATTATGTTTTCGCGCAAACGCAAGCCTCCCGATAAAAAACATAACAAAATCACTATATTCCTTGGAAACGATCGGTTAAATATCTTGGCGTTTATGTAGACAATAAGCTTAACTGGACTGCTCATGTGGACTATTCACGCACCAAAACCTTAAAAGCTTTCGGTGCGCTTAGCCCTATTATGAACAGGCATAGCAATCTAAGCACAAACACAAAAATTAAAATTTACAGTACTCTTATTCGACCATGCATGACCTATGCGGCACCTGTTTGGAGTAGTACCTCCCTCACAAACTACAGAAAACTGCAAGTACTGCAAAATAAGGCTTTTAAAATTGCATACAAAACTTTATTCCGCACAAACTTATCCAAACTACATGACAAAGCTAATTTTCCCCCGGTCAAAGATTTTATAATTAATTTAACCAAAACGTTTTACCTATCACGTAACAATAACCATAAAAACTCATTAATTTCTGGTCTAGGTAAAACCCGTTTAAAAAACTTGCCATACATCGATACTTACAATCGATACCGATTACCTCATCACTACGTACTGCACGATAGCATAGACGAGCCTACCGCGTCACCGGTACAACTACCTACTAGTGACTATGCAGGTTGACCCGTCCGATGCTTTGCCAACTCGTAGAATAAACAATAAGGTAATTAAATTCATTCAAAATAAAATATTTACATTTAGGTTTATATACCTACCAGTTACTTAGGGCCTACGCACTAAATTACATTAACCACTCACTTATATTACCTAGCATTGGTAGCCACCTCACCTATTGTTCATTATACCTACCTACATACCTATGTATTTTGGAAATTATTAATATGCATATTTATTTAGACATTTCAGAATTGTACCTGTTTATTTATTTATCTTATTTTAACTTGAGTAAATTTAATATAACAAAACTAAATATTATTAAAACATTAAATACAAAGATAAAATTCGTACGTATCTACCTACGAGGGTCCCTATCTACTTATCGAACTTTACATCAGTTCGAATTAAAAATAAAATAACATCTTGGCACTCTTTTGAGGTAAGTTATTTAACTCGCGGCGTCCATTGTAGGTACCTATTGAACGCGTAGTTGCTATGCTGCGCTGTGCTGTCAGCCGGCCGGCCCTGGCCGCTCGGTGGCGGGCTCCGCGGGTAGTGAGCGAGTATGCCGTCCGTATTAAATTAATCTACCCTATGTTATCTATAAAATATGTAGTGCAATCAATGTAGATAAATGACAAATGTGTTTATGACAAGGAACCTTACACGTCAATGAAGGTAAAACGCTTGAACAAATCCCCCCCCCCCTTTATTTAAAAATGCGCACTTAACAAAGTGTTCATAAAACGTAAATATAAGCTATTAGTAGGTACCAACTATTTATCAAAATTTAAGATTTACCAAGTAGTCAAAACCTCATAAATAGTAATTTTGTTAAAAAACTTTTAGAGGCGCTATAGCCTGTCGAGTTACTAAAATATGTACTATGTTTGTAGTGTACTAAACTGTGTTTAGTTATATTACGTTTATATTTACTAAGATAAATAAAGACCTTTTAAAACAAAACAAAAACAGTTTAGTATATCTTTAATATGTTAAAATGTGCGAGCGAGAGGGTGGTTTGACCTTACCCGTCACCTTTAATCATGTATTCTCATATAAGTGACTGTATTTTCTGTAATAAGAATAAAAAATTATATAAATTAAATTAAAAGAACAGTAACAGTATAAATATATATATGAATGTATATATACATAATATATGTATATATACAGGCGTCACAAGTACAACAGCATAAGGAAAAATATAGAACCTATCCGTCCCGAAAGAGAAACTTGTAAAAATAAGGGAGACCCTAATATATATGAATGTATATGTATATATACAGGCGTCGCAAGTGCAGCAGCACAAGGTGACGTCACTGCTGTCGGAGCCGCAGCGCGCGTTACTGTCGACCATCACCTCGGGACGTGAGATCATAAAGCACACCGAGGAACATCTCGCGAGGGTGAGATATACATTAACCATATATATACTTGAGGAGAACATTGTAGGATATGTGTCCTCCTACGATAAGGGAAGATGTTCCACGCCGAGCGACCTTTGGCTCGGGCTCCGAGAACCGATGGATGGTATTCGGTAGTATTACTTATGTTCGACAGGCGTCATGGCTCAGTCGGTAGTAGCTCTGCCTTCCGTGCTGTGGGTCGTGGGTTCGATCCCCACCGAGAACAAACATTTGTGTGGCAAACATAGATGTTTGTTCTGTGTCTGGGTGTTTCTATGTATTATAAGTATGTATTTACAAAAAAATGTATGTATGTATTCTATCAGCCATCTAGTTTCCATAGTACAAGCTTTGCTTAGTTTGGGACTAGAAGGCGTTGTGTTAAGTGTCCGTGAATATTTATTTATTTATGTTCAAACTCCGTGATAACTTCGTTTGCGCGATCTAGGATTTTTCTCATGTTAGTTCTTATGTAGCGAGATAGATGGCGCTACATACACAAGTGTATAATTATGTATATTTACAAAAAAAAATTATACACGGTGTACAAAATTACCCTACAAGTTCGAAAGGGAGGGTATTTTACAGGTCAAGGTTTTTCATTCATGAAATGAGCACGTAACTTTTACTTAAAATGTACCTTAAAGGGTAATTATGTTACGCTTTGTACACAGGCGTGTATTATAGGTGTATATTTACAAAAAATATGTATATAAGTATTCTATCAGCATTCTAGTTCTCATAGTACAAGCTTTGCTTAGTTTGGGACTAGAAGGCGTTGTGTTAATTTTTTTAGTATTTACAAAAAAAAAAGTATTCTAAATTTTGATTATTTTATAATTATTATTTAGTTGTAATATGTATTTCGCTTGGTCCAGGCGACACTCCCGGAGCTGGGACAGGACGCCGCCTCACAGAAGTGGAAGCAGGTGACGATGGACACCAACAAGCAAGTGGTGACGTCACAGATAGCAGCCATGAACGCCGCCACGGCACAGGTCGTCACACTCACATCCGGTAAGCAAATAGTGTTTACTTTGTTTTCTACCTGTTAATAGTTACTGGTAGAAAATAGAGTTCTAATCTTTATACTTTGTTTTCTACCTGTTAATAGTAACTGGTAGAAAACATAGTTCAAATCTCTATACTTTGTTTTCTACCTGTTAATAGTTATTGGTAGAAAATAGAGTTCAAACCTCTATACTTTGTTTTCTACCTGTTAATAGTTATTGGTAGAAAATAGAGTTCTAATCTCTATACTTTGTTTTCTACCTGTTAATAGTAACTGGTAGAAAACATAGTTCAAATCTCTATACTTTGTTTTCTACCTGTTAATAGTTATTGGTAGAAAATAGAGTTCTAATCTCTATACTTTGTTTTCTACCTGTTAATAGTTATTGGTAGAAAATAGAGTTCTAATCTCTATACTTTGTTTTCTACTTGTTCATAGTTACTGGTAGAAAATTGAGTTCTAATGTCTATACTTTGTTTTCTACCTGTTAAGAGTTACAGGTAGAAAACAGAGTTAAAATCACTACACTTAGTGTTTTACCAGTTGGTACTTACTGGTAGAAAGTTAAATATACACTTTGTTTTCTACCCGTTAATAGTTACATGGAGAAAACAACACTTAAATCTACACACAAGTTAGACAAATTTAAAAGAAAAGATTCTAACCTAAATATTTAAAAAATTGTGTTTAACAATAAAAACAATTTTAGATATTTTCTTTGTGGTGTTTGTAATGTTAAATAGTTGTCGTAGAACAATGTGGTCTCGTCCCCAGGCACGCAAGAAGAGGTGGACCACACGGCTGTGGGCGCCGCCATCACCACCATCACCAGCAACCTGCCGTCCGTGACGCACGGCGTGCAGGTGATCGCGGCGCTCATGGATGATGATGGCAGCGGCGACCGCCTGCTGGACGCCACCAGGAGACTCTGCACCGCATTCACGGACCTGCTGAAGGCGGCTGAACCTGATACTAAGGAGGTGGGTTTTTGTGTTATTCGTTCGTGTTTGTTCGCGTTCGTTCGCATTCGTTTGCGTTCGTTGGCATTCTTTAGTGTTTACTTTTTTATCGGACGTTGACTATAGAATTCGTTTGCATTCATTCGCATCCGTTCGTGTTCGTTAGTCTTTGTTCGGATTCGTTCGCAATTGCTCGCCATAGCTCATCTTTAATCCAAGTCCCTGGCATTCATTCTTTAGTGTTTAGTTTTTTATCGTTCATTGACTATTGAATTCGTTCGCATTCGTTCGTGAATGTTCGGATTCGTTAGTCTTAGTTCGAATTCGTTTGCCATAGCTCATAATATTTACTCCAAGTTGCTGACAGTCATTTACATTCGTTCGCGTTCGTTCGTCTTTAACTACCCTTTAATGTAAATCTATACAAGTTTTCTAGTTTCCTGAATCCTGAGAGCTGGGAAATTAAAAATAGCATGTAAAATACTGTCATATTGTAAATCTTATAACTGCTTATATCTTCGCTCCAGCCCATCAGTAGAACCTCGTGTCTAGGCTTGCTTAGTCAATCTTCACAGATTATCTAAGTTATGCGACGTTCTGCGCGGTCATTTGGATGGGTGACCGTTACATTTACATCTGAGCGCTTCCGTGCTTCGGGCACGTTAAACTGTCCCGGCTCTAGCAGTCTAAGCCACCACGGAGGCCTTAAGGCGGCCTAAAAACTCACCAGAGCCGCTCTAGCAGCCGTTAAGCCACGACGGATGCTTTAAGGCGGCCTAAAACCGTCACCAGAGTTGACTAACTTATACAAGCCTGCTTGCTAGTTCCATCTCATGTCCTATATCTTCTCTTCTAACTCACTCTCATCTCCTTCCAGCCTCGTCAGAACCTCCTGAACGCAGCATCACGCGTTGGAGAAGCATCCACCTCGGTACTACACACCATCGGAGATGAAACTGAACTCGACAAGGAAACCCAGGTAATAATAGACAAAGACAAGTCCAAGAAGAAATCATTTATATATAGAAAGTTGAATTATTGTGTAGATAATTTTTATAATGCGTTCTTTAAGAGCAAGGAGTTTGGCAGCGATTTTGATGATTTTGAGACTAAAAATGGTATTAATAATGGTATTTATACAGTTAATAATAGTGGTAATAACATTAAAAATGATAATAATGGTGGTATTGAGACTAAAAATGGTAGTAATGGCTTCAAAAATGATGTTAACGATAATGATAGTGTTTACGATGAATGTTCAGAGTTCAGAAATGATGATGATAGTATATACGAGGATGTAGACACAAGCAGGAACTGGGGTATGCTAGATGTTATACAGGAGGAGTCGGATAGCGATTATTATAGAAGCGTAGACTATTGTAATGCTATTTTTAAAAGAAATCGTCAATCTAGAAGCAATGATAAGTTAAACAACAAGACAGAAGATGATTATGAGTCAATTATAGCTAATTGCAAAGGTTATTTAGAAGATAAACCTAAAATATATCCTAAAACTATAACAGATAAAATATATAATTTCAAAAAAGATTATTCAAATCATGACTACGTCAATGTGAACTTTGACAATGCTAAAATAAAAAATGATGATGATAATCATTACGATAATGCTAGAATCAGGAATGAAAAAGTTAAAAATGTTGATAATGACCAAAACAAACATGAATATGAAAATATTTCGTTTGAAAAACCAAGCAGTCCCAATATAAACATAGACAGACGTATAAAAAATGATTTGCTTCGACAAAGATTCTTTCTATCAAACAATATCGATAAGAACGATATAAACGATCAATTCAATAAATACGATAAGAAGATCGAATGTCACAGCATTGTGAATGACGTCACACATAACGGACCCGCTACCAAAGTATCCGGCTCTCTTAACATGAAAATACTTAATCGCGACAAATATGATAAATATAATAGAGTTCTTACTACTACAGAAACTTTTATGGAATCCGCTGAAGCAAGTTTTACTAAAAACGAAATATCTAAACGAAAAGGAGATAATTTTGAGAACTTCGTCAAAAAAAGCGAAAGATACTTTACAAACGAATCGCGCGACAGACAAACTAAAGTAGACCTTAATAACGATAAGAGTAAAACCCAAATTCGTATAGTATACAACCCCACGTTTAAAATCACAGGAGATAAATATATAAGGGGGTATTGTGTTCATTGTAAGAAGCGATGTCCGAGAACAGATCAGAAATGCTGCTCTATGTGTGAGTGCTTAGAGTTGGAATTCCAACAAATTTGGAAGGAGAATTGGTTGAATATATTACTGATTTTAGCGCTGATTTTCGTGTTCATTGCTGTGTCGATACAGTGCATGTTTTTCAAAGATACATGTGAGAGGAGCAATGGTACCGAGTTTGGGGATAAATGCTATGAGATTGTGTAGTTTTCGAGGTGCTTTTCTATACTATTCAAAAACTGTAAAAGCCAAAAAATTAAATTAAAGATATGGATAAACTAAATATGCAGATCTACTAAATAAACGATTCTGATTCCAAAAATCGAGTTGTCCGTTTGTTTGTGCGCGGACCACGCTTTAAATACTGGACCAATTTCTACGAAACTTATACCATTCAGAAGTCCTTTTTCAGATTGAAACATAGACTATATTTTATTGAAATCAAAGACGTGGATTCTTAGCAACAGCTTGAACTCTCCAAACCAAAAGCAGCCATTTGCTATGAGGTTCATCGTAAGCTGGTTGACCGATATTTTGGCGGAAAGGTACGCACGCGTACGATATCGTGGGTATCAGCTAGTTGTAAGCTGATAACATGTTGGTACAAGTATAGTTTTGCGGTTCTAAACTATTAACTTTGTATACATAGTTGTAGGGTAACAATAATAATTCTAAACATAATGAAATAGAAACAGTTCTCGTTTTAATAGACTTGTTAAAATTTATTTTAACAATTTAACATTAACCATTATGTTAAAAATTTGATTATTGTCGGTTTTCCTTCAATTCAAATTATTAGTTCTTTAAACACGAGTCATTTAACTAAAAAATTAAATAAAAAATGTAGTATTTTTAGGTTTAAATATTTGAGAAAACTATTAAACGAGGCAAACTAATTACTTACAAATTGATAAAACATTTACAACGTCATGATATCAATTTAACCAAATTTAGTTAAAACTGATGACACGTGACATGTTAATAATCTAATGTTAAAAATTGTTGAATCTCATAACATTGTTAAAGTTTGTTAAAAATAAGAAAGACAAGTAATAATGGGCAAAAGACTGCACAATGACAAAAACTTTAATTAGATTTAACTTAGACGTAGTACGCGTCAAATTTAACAAATAATATGTTAAAATACTCATGATAGTTATAAAAATTAACAAAAAAAAAATGATAAACTATCACAGTTTTTATTTTATAAAAAAAAAGAATATTAATATCAAAATTAATATTAATTAGGCGTTATTATAGTTTATATTATCGTTATATTGACTTTCTTTAAATATTTTGGCATCTGATCTATCAATTTGTAAAATATTTTGTGCTTAAAATCCCTAATGCTTACTAAACTATTCGTGTTTTTTGAAACTTACAAAAATGTTCTAAAATTAACTAAAAATTTTAAGGAAATCTTTAGACATCTAAAATTATTTACTATATTAGTCATTACATTTATTGGTCTAAATTATTCTAATTTAAAATTACAAAACTATAAGTCTACGAAACTATAAGCTAAATGTAAGTTTAAACGTACTTACTCGGTATTTATAAAAAATATAGCATCTCAATTCGGCAGCTTAACAAAGTACATACATAAAGAGTTTTAATTTTTGACAAAACTAAATTATCAGATATCTTAATAAATTAAAACATTTAAAACATTAGATATTTAAACTATTTACCAATTTATTAGAAAATAAAAATTTAACTAAAGTACTAGAAACGTTAATTATTTACGAAATAAGACAGCTAATAAAATGTAGGTTGTTATTGGAATTATTGTTTTTGTAACTTTAAAAAAAATTGGCAGCTAATGTTAACCCCTTAGATGTTACGATCACTTGCCTATTCTTGCCTAGTCTTCATATTAACTAAAAATTTTAACTTATTAGTTATATAACACTGCCAAATTAAAAATCCGTCCTCAATGTTGTTTTCGCTATTTTTTTATTTTTTTTGATCACATTTTGAAATGTGCTTGTTTAGTTTTTATAATAATTGACACTTAAAAGTACAACATTAAAATATTGCCATGTTTTTATTTTTTGTTAAATCTTTAAATATTTTGCTATTTTTAGAGACACTGTTACTTTCATAGTTATTTTTGTTAAGTTTTATTTTAATTTATTTTTTATAATTGTTTTATGCAGCGGTGGCTAATATTGAGTTCAATTAATTTAACTAATTTTATTTAACATTCATTTGTACAGTACTTAACATAATAGAAAAAAAAAACAAAAAATTAACCTATGTGCATTTTCAAACAAAAAAACTGTTTATTGTTTTTCTTCAGTTTTTTACAACATTTGAAACATAATACTAAAAATTATTTAACTCAATATTTTTCATCACTGCTTCCTGGTTGTGGTATTATTTTAACTTAATTCTTTGTCCAAACAAACTTAAAAGAAAACTTATTCAATCCTAAATAAAAAAAAAACACAGTAAGTATTGGGAGACATTTGAACACCGTCTAGCCCCAAACAAAGTAAAGCTTGTACTATAGAAACGAAATTACTGGTAAAATATTTATAAATGTAGAAATACCCAGACATAACAACCATCTATAATCATCACAAAATTACAAAAATGTTCTCAGTGGGGATCGAACCCGCAACTATGGCGGAAGGCAGAGCGGTTGGCGGTGGCTCTGTCTTACCAACTGAGCTGTAGAACTCTGCCGAACTGGACATAAGGAGGACACCAATAGGAATCGTTTAATATGAAAACAAACGATTCCTATTGGTGGATATCAAACACATCCTTAGCAACGTAGCATACCTTAGCTCTGCTGGAAATGCATCCTAAAACTCTAGAATGAATTAACTTTGAAAGTCAATCTTTTCACTTTGTTTAACTTTGTAAGTTAATACTTCAAAATTGTTTAACTTTGAAAGTTAATCTTTTAACTTTGTTTGGTCGTCGACAAACGCTCTGGTTACAAAATGGTTATTTTTGGTAATTACATTTGCTTTGGAAACTAAATAATTGTTTTATTTACGACTAACTGTCCGGTGAAAGTGAATGTGGTTACAAAAAATAACTATTTACTAACATACCCCCATCTATTTAACCAAGGGACATTCTACTAGTACACAGGGCACCCTCGTGGTGTACCTTTCTTAGTCAATCTTCACAGATAATCTAAGTTAAGCGACGTTCTGCGCGGTCACTATTCGGATGGGTGACCGTTACATTTACATCGGAGCGCCTCCGTGCTTCGGACACGTTAAACTGTCCCGGCTCTAGCAGTTCTTAAAGAATGGGCAAATGAATTTTGGCTGGGGCCCCTGTGTAGTATTAAATAAATATTCACGGACATTTAACACAACTTTAGAACCAGTGTCCAGTAGTTTCGGAGCCTATTCAATGCGAACAAAGTCAAAGTCAAACAAACAATCAAATCTTTCTACTTTATAATATTAGTATGGAGTATCTTCAGCAACGATCTGATTAGTGATGTCTAGATATGGTAGGATTAGTAGGTATTCTAGATATTACATTCGGATTAATCTCTTGGTTTATTTGTGGATTTCTGGTGCGTTTGTATGTTTAGTGAAATGTAAGGAAACTAAGTATAATCTCGTGTTATCGAAGAAAAATCCTAACTAAATAATATCAAAGCAAAAAAAATTAAAAAAAAAATTGTTGTATGTTCACATTGTTGTTGCATAAAGCTCTTATGTTTTCTTGCGTCTAAAGAAATATAACTTAATTATGAACCTTCTTTTTTTGAAGTAGGTTTAGATGGCCGAGTACTCAAACGCTACTTAGATTAAGTTCATGCATAAATTATTGCCATCTCTTGCAAATGAGTAGTATCAAACAGAGGCAGTTTAAAGTGGTGTTTAAATTTGAGTTTCGTTTCAGTATTCGACCCTGAGTTACATAAATCGTTAGATAGATAGATAGATAACACATATATTTGTCACTGAAACACACATCAAAACAGCAAAAACAGGAAGTAATAAATATAAGTTAATATCGTTCCAAAACATTCACCAAAGTGAACCACAAAACAGGTAAGCGTACACAATCAAACTATCCCCACCCTTCTCTCTCTAACTCGACCTCTCTCCACAGGATATCCTGCTCTCTCTGGCCAAGTCCGTGGCCAACACCACCGCCGCCCTGGTCCTGAAGGCCAAGAACGTGGCCGCCCAGTGCAAGAACGATCAGCAACTGCAGAACAACATCATAGCTGCGGCTACGCATTGTGCTTTGGCGACCAGTCAGCTGGTGGCGTGTACTAAGGTAATGTAGCTCTTATGTACTGGGAATAGAGTCTAGAATTATATTGTTGCGTTCACACTATGCCGCAGTCGGCAGGGAAGTGGGAACGAGCATAGTGTGAACACAATAATGCCTCTGTCCCGGCTCCCGGCTCAAATTCACGGCCTTGCTCTCTAATGAGAATAAAGGCGATGTTGCTGTGGCAATAAGTCCGTAGCAATAATGCCGGCAAAGTCAAAGTCAAAAATCTTTTATTCAATAAAATATCAGTGATCACTTTGAATCGTCATTACGTTTTGTATGATTAGGTATGATTACATATTTTTCTTATTGGATGAGTTGGAGCTAGTTCGTCCCAAGCTTGTTTGTCTTCTAAATAATCAGATATTTTATAGTATGCTTTTAAAAGAAGTCTCTGTTTTATTACGTTTTTGAACTTGCCAATCGACAACTGAGACACATCACTTGGGATTTTGTTAAAGAAGCGTACACATGCAGCGGCATGGGCATAGTGTGCACGCGGTATATAGCTAGCCGGTGCCCGCGACTTCGTTTACGCAGAATTAGAAGTGCAGTTTGCTATGAAATATCTTCTAGGCGTTTTTGAAGGCGTCCCGTTGATTTACCGGAATGAAAAGAAGCCTATGTGTTAATCCAGGTCACGGACAATATATATTCCAAGTTGAACCGCTCGTGTCTAGGCTTGCTTAGTCAATCTTCACAGATTATCTAAGTTAAGCGACGTTCTGCGCGGTCATTTGGATGGGTGACCGTTACATTTACATCTGAGCGCTTCCGTGCTTCGGGCACGTTAAACTGTTCCGGCTCTAGCGGTTAAGCCACGACGGAGGCCTTAAGGCGGCCTAAAAACTCCGTCACCAGAGTTGGCCAATTCTTACAAACTTGTGAATTTAAGGTTAAGCTACTGATGTTTTTTGGTGTCACCCATTGTACCATATTAGTGAATATATGGAATGTTAATTTTCATAGTTGCAACATGATTTTTACGTTAGAAAAAGAATTACTTACTTGCCAAATTGACATGCCAATGTTATGTATACAAGGTGTAACATAATTACCCTATAAGTCCGAAGGGGGCGTAATCAGACCGACCATCTGAGTGCTTGGACATGTGCAAAGGGTCAATAAATCGTAATTGAAATTTTCATACAAAAGTACAACTTTTATTATTTTAGAAATTTGCGACAACCCTAAGTGTATGTTTACTATATTCTACCGCGTCGCACGCACACACTAGCTGTGTGTAGGTACATTTTAAGTAAAAGTTACGAGTTCATTTTATGAATGAAAAACTTCAAAATCTCAAAAGTCGTAGAACAAACACTGTTCGCCATGACCTGCAAAATACCCCCCTTTCGGACTTATAGGGTAATTATGTAACACCGTGTATAACGTAATGGTTAAATAAATAAATACCATACAAACTTGCTTGCTTCCAGGTGGTAGCTCCAACAATCCAAAATCCAGCATGTCGGGAGCAGTTGATAAACGCAGCCCGTCAGGTGGGCTCCACAGTGGAGCGGCTGGTCGCGGCGTGTGCCAGTGCGCCGGAGCCGGCGGCGCCAGCTGTCCGCCAGCTCACTGCCGCCGCCGCCAGCCTCGCTGACCAACTCGACAGGCTGCTGGCGCACTGCCAGCCTGGTGAGTGGACCATCTGTCTCACACTCACCAACATATCTATTCATGTTTCCTGCGGGCCTAAGATGCGCGCCGTGAGATATTTGTCATGTCGTTCTGTCAAAATGTAAGCATTTTGTACCAGTTTAGGAACTATTGCATTATCTGCGGTACCTAATGGTGTCGACAAAACGCGCCATAATGTGCACTTTTGACACTTGTTAGTCGTCGTACCTCTCTGAGGACGAGATAATAGTCATGCAGAAATGTCGACAGTTGAAGATTCAAAGGCGCGGTTTCTCGACAACATTACCACAGATAATGCAATAGTTCCTAAACTGGTACAAAATGCTTACATTTTGACAGAACGACATGACAAATATCTCGCGTGCGCATCTTACGCCCGCTGGTGTTCTAAGACTGTATCATCGCGTAACATCAGTTGGGATATGCAAACGTGTGTCAAACGTTTGCAAACGTGTGTCAAACGTTTGCATATAATATGTAAAAGAACTAACGGAGAGACTTAGGGCGAACGTAGGAGAAACTTTTAGGTTGAACGGAGATACTTTTACGTGGATCAGAGAGACTTTTAGATGGAATAGAGACACTTTTAGGTAGAGCGAAATGACTTTGATAGAACGGAGAGACTTTTAGTTGAAACAGAGAGACTTTTGGGTAAAATGGAGAGACCTTCAATCGAAACGGATATTTTTAGGTGGAACGGAGAGACTTTTAGGTAGAACGGAGAGGTTTCGGAAGAATAGAGACTTTGAGCTGTAACGGAGACATTTAAAATGGTCCAAAACCTTCCTAAATGTACCTAAAATCTTGACTGTCTCAAATATCCCATGACGTACAAGACAGTCCCAAAACATTCCACTATATCAAATACTCCTAACGACAAGACCAAATTTTACTTTGACCATTATAGATAGATAGTTTATTTGACATACACACAGAAAATACAGAACGGACGTAGAAAATATAGCAAACATAAAGATACCTACAAGAAACAAATAGTACTTAAAAGTTGTAACCCATCCATTGGTGGTCCGTCAGACCGTCGCGCGCAGCCGACAGTGACGGAGCAGTCAGTGGAGTCGGTGATGGTGTGCAGTACTCGCGTCACCGCGGCACCGGACGCCGCTGAGATGGTGAAGCACGCGAGGTTACTCGGACAGGCGACTGCACATCTTATTACTAATATCAAGGTATGTCTTACTACTCTTCTTCTTCGTCGTTATTTTCTTCCATTCCCTATCATCCGCCATCTCAGTGTTCATATCATCTTTTACGCAATCCGTCCATCTTTTCCTGGGCCTACCTCATCCTCTGTATCCATCCACAGTCATGCTTAGCACCTTATATTAATAACACTCAGATAGGAAGTACGCGCGCGTAAAGTGAAGCCGTTCCAGATGTGCCCCTTGGGTCACATGTCGTCGAGCGGCTCGTCAGTTATCAAGGTCAAATTGTTGTGGGCAGATCTCCGCAGTTTGTTTTTGAAAAATGCCGAATTGCGTGGTGAAAGAATGTCCCAACAAATCAGACAAACATAATAAGGCTGACAACAACACATTTCACGAGAAAGTACTCACTGCCAACTTGTATTTTTACGATAAACATTAATTAAAAATATAAATTTATTCGATAGTTTGAGAAGCGCCATTACAATCAAATGTTGCCAGCAACGGATTTTTTTTTCGCCTAATTATTATTTTGTTAATCAAATTATTTTTTTACAATCTAAGTATTAAATATTGAATTTCTTACTAGCCCACCCCGGCTTCGCTCAGGTGCTTATGTGGTATAATTTTTTTTAGAATTCCTACAGATCCGATTATTTCTGCTTGTTGGATTGAATAACTAAAGTTGAATTTAGCTACGAGTAGGTATACCTACATATTACGCGCCAAATCGATCAAACCACTCGCTTTATACGAAATAGGCTTTATTAACAATAAATAATAAAAGCTTTGCACCTATTAATGAGTCAAGGTTGAAAAAGAGGAACTGTAACAATTTCCCTACTTTTTGGGAAAATGTCTCTCCGCTTGCAATATTATACGTGCGCTTGTGTGCGTGGCGGCGAGCGTAATTACATACCTGTCACGCACACATGAGTTGGTTTTTGGCTTCTCTTTTGGAATGACGTGTGAATAAGAACGCTCCTTCTCTACATGACTCTCTTCCCTCCGCATGACATGTCCATACCACGCTAACCTGTTGCTTCTCATTTTGTCCGTCACTGGCGCTACTTTCAGACTTCCTCTAATGTACTCATTCCTAATTGTATCCATCCTTGTCACTCCGCACATCCATCTCAACATTCTCATCTCTGTCGCACTTACATAGTTTATTCACAACTAGCTGAGAAGCGCTCGTGGCTAGACTTGCTTAGCCAATCTTCACTGATTGTCTATGTTCAGCGACGTTCTGCGCGGTCACTATTTGGATGGGTGACCGTTACATCTGAGCGCTTCCGTGCTTCGGGCACGTTAAACTGTCCCGGCTCTAGCAGTCGTTAAGCCACGACGGAGGCCTTAAGGCGGCCTAAAAACTCCGTCACCAGAGTTGGCCACTAACTCATACGAGCTTGCTTGCTTGAACTAGCTGATACCCGCGACTTCGTACGCGTGCGAAACTTTTCACCAAAATATCTGTCAACTAGTATAGGATGAACCTTGTGCCAAAGGCGGCTTTTAGTTCAGAGAGGTCAAGCTGAATATTAGAATCCACGTCTTTGATTTCAATAAAATATAGCCTATGTTTCAATCCGGGGAAAGGGCTTCTAAATGGTATAAGTTTCATTGAAATTGTAGTTAAGGCGTGATCCGCGAACAAACAAACAGATAAACAGACAAACAGTTAGTATAGAAATAGTTTTATTATCTAAATATATAAAACTCTTTTGTATCTGACTGACAATCAACGCACAGCCTAAACTATAAGTCCTAGAGATATCACATTTGGAGGGTAGTATCCTTATATAGTGTAGGGGTGCACTAACAAACGAATTATGAAAAGTCGCACCCTAAAGGGTCTAAAATTAGGGTCAAACATTTTAACCAAATAATGCGTATGCGTATGCTCTTTAGATAAATTTAAATAACAAGTATTTACTTGATCCTGAAAAATGCGTACGAATTATGAATAAAGTTCAAGAATCACGATGAGTCAACAAAATATCTTTTGAATCATGTTTTATCTTGTTTCTGTTACAAATTGTTTCGCTTACGTTTTTTATCAAAAGATAACGATTATAAATGATGATTAATTTTATTTGGTGATCCTTAACAGATTATTTGTTCTACATGTAGTAATATCTTTGATAATTTATCGTATAGTTTTTATGAAGTGCGATTAGGTTTTACAAACTGTGACGTACTTATTGACAAGTATTTTAAAGATATATTTAGACGAAAGTATGAAAAGTATCATTCAAATCAGTCCAGCCGTTGATTTCTATTGAGAAATGTCAACAATCTATGCTTGAGACGCGATTCAAGTTTGTATAATTTCATTTTGATCAAGCTAGCAATGATATTGTTTATGTTTGTGTGTTTTGACGAGAACTTTCGTACCACTTATCCAATCTTCACAGAATTTGGTAGATCTACGGATAGTACTCTTTAAGTTTTACCGGTTTGAAAATAAAGTAAATTTATTAAGTTTTAAAGTTATAAGGGTCCAAAGTGTAAAGGGAGTCAAAATATAGTTTTACAAAAATATGAAGTTTGATGAGAGCTTCGTTTAGATACTAAGGAAAGGGGTAGTAAAAGACATGTCCAAACATAACTAATTTAATTTACAATTTACCAAGAAAATAGGTAAGAAAATCACACTTATTATATACTTTAACGTTAAACGTTAGTCCCATGCTCAAAAAACATGCTCAGTGGGACAAACGTTCGTCCCATGCTCAACCAACATGCTCAGTGGGACAAACGTTCGTCCCATGCTCAACCAACATGCTCAGTGGGACAAACGTTCGTCCCATGCTCAACCAACATGCTCAGTGGGACAAACGTTCGTCCCATGCTCAAAAAACATGCTCAGTGGGACAAACGTTCGTCCCATGCTCAACCAACATGCTCAGTGGGACAAACGTTCGTCCCATGCTCAACCAACATGCTCAGTGGGACAAACGTTCGTCCCATGCTCAACCAACATGCTCAGTGGGACAAACGTTCGTCCCATGCTCAACCAACATGCTCAGTGGGACAAACGTTCGTCCCATGCTCAACCAACATGCTCAGTGGGACAAACGGGAATAAGTAGGTAGATAGATAGTTTATTCAATACTGTTACGCACAAACCAATTCACGTAATAAATAAAGTACCTAAGTCTAAATAAAACAAATAATAAAATCAAAGAATATGTAATACGTAGTTCCTACGCAAGAAGAAGTGGGACTCCCATTCTACCAAAATTACACAGTGAAAATCTCATTTTGTATGAAACGTGATTCAAATTTAGACCCCCCGTTTCATACATTGTTTGTTTTTCGAAAACACGAATCTAGTTCGAGAGTTTCGCCGGTATGAATAAAATAATCAAATAAAAGTATATAACATAACCCAATGGACGAACGGCATTGAACGAAACCCTTTGACATAAAGCCCGTAACTAAAAAGTTCAACTTAACAACTTCCCTGTCCCCATACAACTCATTGTGATAATGCCCCACGTCCATAGGTTTTTTTAATTGTTACGCTAAATAACATCATTACAATATCATAAAAAATAATTTTCGTAATTTATTATTGTTAAATATACCATGTATTTATAATCACCTCTTCTATCATCAGGGATCTCGTGAAGAACTAGAAACGCAGTAGGACATTTATATTTCAGTTTTATTCAAATTAAAACCATCGCCATAGTACACACTGAACAATCAACTACAAAGTTACATTGTCAATCTGTCATTCATAAAACCATAGATATTCAACATAGAGGTTCTAATCTACAATAATCATACTTTAACAATTATGAATAAACTAATTGTATTTCCAGTTTTTTTTTGAGTCACATGTGCATCACGAACGTAGGGCGATAAATATATAAAGATTTTCTTTACCACGTTCAATGAGTCATTATGTGAACACACACACAAATGCATTTTTGAGTGACAATAACAATAAATCATCCGTCAAATGTCAATCAACTGTCATAACTACAATTAGATTAGAAAGTTGAATGTTTAATTGAGGTTATAATTGATATATTATTGGAAAAAGGTCTATTTGTGGTTATAAATTGATATTTCTCAAAAAAATTGCAAATAGAAGATATACAAATGAAAATTCAGATTCAGATGAATGAGTTTTATTTATGACAAATTTCTTTAGTGATTCAATGATAAATATAAAAAAAAATCGCAAAATTTTCTTTTATCATTGTAAACATCATGTTTTTTGCACGTATGATTTAAAAAAATATCACGTCACGTTCATAACGAAAAATGTGCTTCAAATTGTATAGAAAAATAAGTCAATGATTCATGAACTTATTCTAATACGTTCCTATGAGTCATATATGACTCTTTGGACAGCGAATTTATAGCAGTCCAAACTCTACAAAGCTATCGATCAACCCCTCGACCCTACTCCTGAACAGCGCAGCCGTCTCATGATGCACGGCAAACATCCCCTTCATCATCTCTACAGACACCGTATCAACGTTCATGTTCATCACCTCCTTCATTTTCTCTGCGTCTTCCGTCTTCTTGAGGATCGAGTTCATGACCATGACGCTGGTCGCGAACATTACTTTACCGAAGCGTTTGAGGTCACTGTCGAGCTGGTCTCTGGAGTACACCAGGTTGGCGTTCAGGCCATAGTTGTGTAGGGAGTCGTCTAGCTCTCTGTAAGTTTAAAACAGTTTTTAGATACGCATTTTGTTATCTATACTATATTCCAAGTTTCATTCAAATTATATCAATAGTTGCAGCGTGATTGAAACACTAACATCTATACTTTGATATTTATAATAGAATAGGAATGATAGAATAGGATAGGAAGAGTAGAATAGAAAAAGAAGGATAGGATAGGAAAGATAGGATAGGAAGGATAGAATAGGATAGCAAAGATAGGATAAGAAGAAGGATAGGATAGGAAAGATAAGATACGAAGAGTAGAATAGGATAGGAAAGATAGTATAGAAAGGACGGGATAGGAAGCGTAACTAAAATTACCTGTGATAATGATCAATAAAATCATAGTAGTTTTCCATACGCTGTTGATGAGTTGTACTGTTGAACAACATGTACATTATGTCGTACGCGGGATTGCTCTCTCGCGATAGTTGGTAGTCGATGAAGATGCATTCTGATGGTTCACCGTCCTGGAACAAACCAGTGTGTTAGCCTGTCGCCATAGCAAGCTCTGATGAGTTAGTGGCCAACTCTGATGACGGAGTTTTAAGGCCGTTTTAAGGCCTCCGTCATGGCTTAACGACTGCTAAAGCCGAACAGTTAAACGTGCCCGAAGTACGGAAGCGCTCAGATGTAAATGTAACGGTCACACATCCAAATAGTGACCGCGCAGAACGTCGCTTAACTTAGATAATCGGTGAAGATTGACTAAGCAAGCCTAGACACGAGCGGTTCTATTAATGATCTAGATTAGAATACGCAAAAACCGGTTTAAAATACTACACTAGCTGATATCCGCGACTTCGTACGCGTGCGAAACTTTCCGCCATAATATCTGTCAACCAGCTTACGATGAACCTCGCAGCAAATGGCTGCTTTTGGTATAGAGAGTTCAAGCTGTTGCTAAGAATCCACATCTATGATTTCAATAAAATATAGCCTATGTTTCAATCTGGATAAAGGGCTTCGAATGGTATAAGTTTCATTGAAATTGGGCCAGTAGTTTAGGCGTGATCCGCGAACAAACTAACAGGTAAACAGACAAACTTGATGTTCGGAATCAGAATCGTATTAGTAGATCTGCATATTTAGTTTATCCATATCTTTATTTTTAGTTTTTGGCTTTTTTACAGTTTTATGATAGTATAGACATACCTCATTTCTAAACATGATATTATTAATCCATCCATCGCCCTGCTGTATCACAGATTGCTTGGACCCAGCATCCCCTTTCTTCGTCCTCTGATACACGTTAAATATCTCAGATACGCTGCCTTTAACGTACTTCTTATATCTATCATCCACTAGCATGGCCACTGTTGTGTCTTCTAGAAATTGAAAGTACTTTTTTGTATCTTCCGATTGAGCCATGGCTCCATCAAACATATCCGTTAGCTTCGATTTTATCTCATTGAATTCATTTAAGTTCTGATACTTCAAAACATACGATAAAGAATGGTATACAGCTAAGTTTTTAAGAACTATTTTGACACTATTGACGCTGAGCGGTTTAAATCTGTCTTGCATTTCGAATTGGGATTCTTTTAAGTCTTCTAATAGTAAAACTTCATTCGGTGCTTCATCCAACGCTCCGTAGCATTCCGCAAATCTAAACACCTCATCAACACCTGCAGTTTTCTGTATTTCTATAAACTTTGGCAGAAGTTCCGTGTATATTACGATTTCATTCCTAAACAGAGTATCAATTTGAGCCATGATTCGCATCATTTGACTATCAGGAGCCAATTTCGCTATCATCTTGAAGGTAGTTCCGTTTTCTGTGATGATAACTCGCTTCACGCTTGACATGTAGTTGTCTCCGGCTCCGCCTACATTTTCTAACGTCACTTCTGGTCCGTTGAACCCTTTCTTTTGTAATATATCACTGATGAAGTCCAGCTGTCTCTCGCGAACTGATTCTAAATCTCCCGTGAAGGTGAATCGACCCATTTTTGTTGAGTTAGCAAGTATTACAGTTAGCAGTGTACAGTTGTTGTTAGCTTTTATAAACTCATTATTATCTTAAGATTAATGTGATAAATGGACGTTGGCTTCTAATTCATTGATAAGATTGTTTAATATAGATTGATAATTTCGTTTTCATTGGCGACTGGGTTCTAAGGACACGCGTGTCCAGCGAATATTCTCTATTCTCTAAATATATAAAACTTTTTTGTATCTGACTGACAATCAACGCACAGCCTAAACTATAAGTCCTAGAGGTATGACATTTGGACGGTAGTATCCTTATATAGTGTAGGGGTGCACTAAGAAAGGAATTATGGAAAGTCGCACCCTAAAGGGTCTAAAATTAGGGTCAAACATTTTAACCAAATAATGCGTATGCTGCCACCACGCAAGCAAAGCCGTGGGCGGCAGCTACTCTTTAGATAAATTGAAATAACAAGTATTTACTTGATCCTGAAAAATGCGTACGAATTATGAATAAAGTTCAAGAATCACGATGAGTCAACAAAATATCTTTTGAATCATGTTTTATCTTGTTTCTGTTACAAATTGTTTCGTTTACGTTTTTTATCAAAAGATAACGATTATAAATGACACTTTAAAGGGTCTAAAACTAGGATCAGAGATTTTAACTAAATAATGCGTGTGCTGCTACAACGCGAGCAAAGCCGCGGGCGACAGCTAGTAGATTGATAATTTCGTTTTCATTTAGCACCGGAATATCCTAAATGAAAATATTTAGGTGTTTATTTAAGCTTTAGAATTATAAATGTCAAAGGTTTAGATATTTTGATGTTTGTGTTTCAATCACACTGCAAATACTGATCCGATTGGGATGAAACTTAGGATATATACAGTTCGTATCCTAGATTAACACATAGGCTACTTTTTATCCCGGAAAATCAACAAGATCGAACGGGACACGAACAAAGATGCATGCGAAAGCTAGTGGCCTGATAACTTTGAAACAGCTCAACCAATTTCCATATAGTTTCCACTTGCTTATTGAGATGTGGTTGTGCAGACGGAAGCGGAACAGCAGCCATCGGACGGCCAGCGCAAGCTGCTGGCGGCGGCCAAGTTGCTGGCCGATGCCACCGCCAGGATGGTGGAGGCGGCCAGGCAGTGTGCCTCATCACCACAGGTAACCGTGACATTTCACTCGCGATCACTATTTGGATGGGTGATCGTTGCATTTACATACATCTGAGCGCTTTCGTGCTTCGGGCACGTGAAATTATCCCGGCTCTAGTAGTTGTTAAGGCACACAGGAGGCCTTAAAGCGGCCATGAAGTTTCATCACCAGAGTTGGCCACTAAATAAATAAATAAATAAATATTCACGGACATTTAACACAACGCCTTCTAGTCCCAAAGTAAGCAAAGCTTGTACGATGGAAACTAGATGGCTGATGGAATACATACATACGTTTTAATAATAATAATAATAATTAATAATATATTTTTTTTAATTTTAATAATAATTTTTATAATTTTATTTTCACTAACTCATAAGAATATGTAGAACGTAGTAGGATGTGTGTTGTATGGTTTTTACTCATTGTACAAGTTTTTAGGTGCAAATTAATACTAGCTACATTAATATGCCACTTAATGCCTACCTAGTTACTGTGCCCCAACAGCGCTTTGGTTTGCTACACTACCTTTTGTACTAGAAAGAAACAAAGAAGAAAGAAAATACACAAAAATTTTGGACACACGATACATACATAACTACATCTATAAAACAACATTTATGGCATTTTTAAGTAGTTTATTGCAGTTTTTTTAAGTAGTTTATTGCTGTTATAATATAACTGCAATAAACTACTTAAAAATGCCATCTATTGTAATTTGGTCGCAATTTTTCAGAGTAGTTTTCATGTAGCGTACTAGGTGGCGCTACAAGTCGCGTATTTTTGTAGTTCTCATGTAGCGCACTAGATGGCACTACAAGTCACGTAGTTTTATAGTTGTCATGTAGCGTACTAGATGGCGCTATTCATAGTTATTTTGTTGCAGGATCGCGAGAAGCAGGAGGCGCTGCGCAAGGCAGCCGAGGAGGTCCGATATATAACCGTCGACTACGCACAGGGACAGGACATCGTCGGCTCACAGGTCGCACGCCTGCAGGTAACACACGCTACATAATGTATTACTTACTGAACGACCGAAGCGACCGAAACTTTATAAAATAGCAGACAAATATGGTAAAAGCATACGATGAAATATCTGATTGAACTACGAACGAACTACCTCCAAAACATCCAATAAAACTAATTTATTCATTTTCCTTATTAATTAGGATTATACTTAAAAAAAACATTTGATTTGCAATCAAAAAATATTATTTTTAATTTCATAACAATTTAATTTTATTTTTTTCTAATCTGTAACATATATTCTTGCATATAAACATATCTTATCTTATCTTATCTTACTTAATATTATAAATGCGAAAGTCTGTCTTTCTGTCGCACTTTCACACCAAAACTACTGATCCAATTTAAATGAAATTTGGTGCAGAGATTTTTAAAATTTTAATGCGAAAAAGGGTTAAAAGGGGTGGGGGGGTGAAAAGTTGTATGGAAGTATCGTCATTTTTGGAGCTAGAAGCTTGAAACTTATTTTTTTTAGGCTGTTGATTCGATGTAAATAAATATGACATTCCAAGTTTGTAAAACTTTTACCCTATGCTAGCCAAAGACACTATTGCAAGCGGACGAAGTCGCGGAGCACAACTAGCTTATTTATAATTTGTAACAGGAATGTGCGCGACAAGCCGCGTCTAGTGCGACCCAACTGATCACTGCAGCGCAGAACACGTCGCAGTACAACACCAACAAATATGCACAGGTATACATGCACTGTTATACTATGTATAATGTATAATATATAGTATAATATATATAGTATGGTTCAAAGTTGATAATTATTAAGTCAAGTACAATGGGCGGTCTTATCGCCTTTGGATGGACTAGATTTTAAATAAACTATATTGATTATCTCCATATTATGGAAATAATACCTATATCTGTATTCATATATAAGTTTCAAGAAAATGTTATGAATCGAACGCCAAGCGAAAACGTTGTTAATTTTCTGAATATGTTTATCTTAACTTCCATATCTTGTTCTCAACGTGTCAGAGCTTTGCTTCACAAAGCACGTCCTCAATTTAAGGCATATAATACTTATATATGACAGGCGTCATGGCTCAGTCGGTAGTAGCTCTGCCTTCCGTGCTGTGGGTCGTGGGTTCGATCCCCACCGAGAAGAAACATTTGTGTGGCAAACATAGATGTTTGTTCTGTGTCTGGGTGTTTCTATGTATTATAAGTATGTATTTACAAAAAAAAAAGTATATATGTATTCTATCAGCCATCTAGTTCCCATAGTACAAGCTTTGCTTAGTTTGGGACTAGAAAGCGTTGTGTTAAATGTCCGTGAATATTTATTTATATATATATACAATATATATATATATATATATATAGGTATTATATGCCTTAAATATGCAATAATATACAATATATATATATATATATATATATGTTACAGGAGACGCTCTCAGCTGAGTGCAGAACTCTGAACGAGCAAATACCTCGGATAGTAGAAGCATCCAGAAACACGAGGCCCAATGCTGCGGCATCACAGCTCGACCTTATCTCTGCATCGGACACCTTCTTACAAGTAAATAATTACACCTGGTACTAAACGCGCAATGGATAGCGTACGATTATCAACTATTCAACGACCCCGTAGTCTGAGTTTCGAGTATCGAGTTATTGTATGGAGAAAAAGAGTTTTCAGAGGAGCTTATCCGGTTTACATAAAAAAAATCGATTTGCGAATGTTAGCACTGGATTCCAAAGTCAAAACAAATTGGCAGACTCACAGCGCTTACGCACTACATCCGATCCGAATCCGTGTAAATAAGTCTGTATCTAAAATATATAGAGGACGAATGACGGAAATCGGATGTAGTGCGTAAGCGCTATCCGATTTCTGTGTATTTTAGATACAGACTTATTTTCACGGATTCGGATAGGATTAAAATCGGATTCGGATCGAATGTAGTGCGTAAGCGCTCTCAGGGCTTAGAATTCTAACACTTTATTCACTCAGAATCCTTAGAATCCTTCACTAGTCCGTGAATCATCTATAGCCCTTGCTTTAAATCCGTCCCTTATTCACTATAGTCCCTGCTATAAATCCGTCCCTATAGCCTTTGCTTTAAATCCGTCCCTATAGCCCTTGCTTTAAATCCTTCCCTATAGCCCTTGCTTTAAATCTGTCCCTTATTCACTATAGCCCCTGCTTTAAATCCGTCCCTATAGCCCTTGCTTTAAATCTGTCCCTTATTCACTATAGCCCCTGCTTGAAATCCGTCCCTATAGCCCTTGCTTTAAATCCGTCCCTTATTCACTATAGCTCTTGCTTTAAATCCGTCCCTATAGCCCTTGCTTTAAATCCGTCCCTTATTCACTATAGCCCCTGCTTTAAATCCGTCCCTATAGCCCTTGCTTTAAATCCGTCCCTTATTCACTAATTGCATAATATACTATTTAGTAAGTATTTATAAGCCGTGACTATGATTGATATGTTTGGGGATAGTACACGCATGTGATCTTGTTGTTATATACTAGTATAATATTATATAATCTGTGTTACAGCCTTCAGGTCACGTGATAACGGCAGCTCGTTCGGCGTTGCCTGCGATAACGGACCAAGCTTCCGCTAAACATCTCGCGCTCACCACGCACAACTACACCGACGCATGCACTGACCTCAGGTACACATTACTCATTATATATATATATATATATATATATATATATATATATATATATATATATATATATTTTTGGAAACTTGATCAGACATTACTCAAAAAGAGAAACAGAGCTTCAAAATCTTATTGATTTTACTCGAATAGACATAAAAACGATCAAATTACAAATTCAGAAGTGTGCACCAAAATCACCAGACGACCATCTCCAATCGCTTCCATAGATTCTCGTCAAACCATAGACCTAACCACCAACACTCCCTCGTCTCCGTGATGTCGATGGTGTAGAACCACAGACCAACAATCTCGAACGTATAACTCTATAGAACGAAACTACTGCGATGTTTCTGTCAACGTCAACGTCCTGGCCTAACGTCTAGATGTCCTCGACGCCATGTCACGACATCGGCAAGCCAAAATATCTCCTACACGGCCTCTCCTGACAGAGTTCGCCTCGAACTCCTTTATTTCTGCTGGTCAGTCTTCAGCAGCATCCAGCGCCCAGCTGTGAAGACTCGTCCTCGCGTGTGGAAGCCACTGCTTCCTGCTGGTTTTCTCCCTGTGGTGCGGCGCGTAAAGATGCGACGGCCCGACGCTGCGAAGCGGCGTAGCGCGCATCTCATGCGCAACCAAGTCGCGTAAGTGCAGCGCGACGACCCGACACTGCGAAGCGGCGTAGCGCGCATCTCATGCGCAACCAAGTCGCGCAAGTGCAGCGCGACGACCCGACGCTGCGAAGCGGCGTAGCGCGCATCTCATGCGCAACCAAGTCGCGTAAGTGCAGCGCGACGACCCGACACTGCGAAGCGGCGTAGCGCGCATCTCATGCGCAACCAAGTCGCGCAAGTGCAGCGCGACGACCCGACGCTGCGAAGCGGCGTAGCGCGCATCTCATGCGCAACCAAGTCGCGCAAGTGCAGCGCGACGACCCGACGCTGCGAAGCAGCGTAGAGCACATCTCATGCGCAATCAAGTCGCGCAAGTGCAGCGCGACGACCCGACGCTGCGAAGCAGCGTAGAGCACATCTCATGCGCAATCAAGTCGCGCAAGTGCAGCGCGACGACCCGACGCTGCGAAGCGGCGTAGCGCGCATCTCATGCGCAACCAAGTCGCGCAAGTGCAGCGCGACGACACGACGCTATAAGGCGGCGTGGCGCACATACTAGGTGCACGAGGAGCACATACCACTTACCAGGTGCGCGAGACGCACATACCACATACCAAGTGCGCTAGGCGCACATACCACATACCAGGTGCGCAAGGCACACATACCAGGTGCGCGAGGTGCACATACCAGATACCAGGTGCGCGAGACGCACATACCAGGTGCGCGAGGCGTACATATCAGATACCAGGTGCGCGAGACGCACATACCAGGTGCGCGAGGCGCACATACCAGATACCAGGTGCGCGAGACGCACATACCAGGCGTACGAGGCGCAGATACCAGGCGTACGAGGCGCAGATACCAGGCGCGCGAGGCGCACATGCCAGGCGCGCGAAGCGCACATGCCAGGTGCGCGAGGCGCACACGCCAGGTGCGCGAGGCGCACATCTCAGGTACGCGAGGCGCACATGCCAGATACCAGGTGCGCGAGGCAGACATCCCAGGTGCACGAGGCACAGATACCAGTTGCGCGAGGCGCACATGCCAGGTGCGCGAGGCGCACATGCCAGGTGCGCGAGGCGCAGATACCAGGCGCGCGAGGCGCACATGCCAGGCGCGCGAGGCGCACATACCAGTACATGAAGCATAACATAACTTAGGTAAACAGACAACAAGTTAGAGGCACAACGTGAAGCTTAACTTAGGTAAACAGTAAGCAAAGAACAAGTTATAGGCACAACGTGAATCTTAACTTAGGTAAACAGAGAACAAGTTATAGGCACAACATGAATCTTAACTTAGGTAAACAGAGAACAAGTCAGAGGCACACCGTGAAGCTTAACTTAAGTAAACAGAGAACAAGTCAGAGGCACACCGTGAAGCTTAACTTAAGTAAACAGAGAACAAGTCAGAGGCACACCGTGAAGCTTAACTTAAGTAAACAGAGAACAAGTCAGAGGCACTACGTGAAGCTTAACTTGGGTAAACAGAGAACAAGTCAGAGGCACTACGTGAAGCTTAACTTGAACCGCGACCCTGGTTAAGGAAAGAAGCGCAGACAGGCATGAAGCAGACGCTCTACGTCTTAGCGCTACACGGCGTGAAGCAGGTGCACAGCCAGACACGACACAGATGTGATGCACTGTCGCTCCACACATGGCAAACAGTTGTACAGACAGGACACAGGGGTTCTGCACCATCCCACCAACCGTATCGCACATTGAGTTTGGTTCCTGACAAAGAACAAAAATGCATAAGTACTGATCAGCCGACGTTTTCACTAAACTCCGCATTCGGCCATTCTTGCTATTCCTAGTAAGTAGGTACACCACAAAAAAAGACAGGTCTAAAAGGGAACTGCATGAGTTGAACAGGTCATTCTCCTCTCCATACATAACACCATTGAAGATACTGGAACACTAATGCCATCAGGTCTATGTCCATCTCGGTTACACAATACATCCCAGCGAGAGATGTCAGTCAAATTCAAATGATTTTATTTTGTAAAGACAAGTTACAAATTAGTTGTCAACTGCAAGGGTACATACAGTCTTGATCAGCTTGAACACTATGCAACAGTTCTCAAATTTAAGTTTTTAACTCGGTGCAGATCTTATTTTCACTCCATGAATTAAAATTAGTAGGTAGGTAGGTATAATTGAATGCACAGTAGGTACAGAAGAATCTTAACACCAAAACCAGTCACACAGTTGACTTACTCAACCCAAAAGACACATCTTTCCATACTTAGCTTGAAGGTAGGTTTATACGAGGTCAGTAACATGGCAGTACAGTAACCCAGTCCAGCGCTGACTTGTTACTGGGGCATGTAAACAATAGTTTTGTGCCGTTTTGGCAGTGACTGGGTTCGAAACTAAGACAACTGGGTCCAGTCACTGGCATTGTGTAAACGTTGCATGATCACCAATGTTTGCAAACTAGGATCAATGCTTGAACATAAGAATATTGGTTGGATCTTACCACTGACTGTGTTAATTGGGTGGATAGCATTCACAACACGATTTGCATGGAAAATCACTCCTCAAGATCCGCGACCTTGGTGCTCATCTTCTCCATGACTCGCTTCTCCATACTTATCGTGTGTCTTGCAGTCTCGATGCCAACTAGTAGCAGCAGGAGTCAAGCAGTCTCGTTGACAATGCTCATCACCGCACATTTTTATGAAACAGAAAATTAACCGAACAGATAGCCAAACAAAGTGGGGAACAATGGACTTTCGTATCCCACTTCTGATTTTGGAAACTTGATCAGACATTACTCAAAAAGAGAAACAGAGCTTCAAAATCTTATTGATTTTACTCGAATAGACATAAAAACGATCAAATTACAAATTCAGAAGTGTGCACCAAAATCACCAGACGACCATCTCCAATCGCTTCCATAGATTCTCGTCAAACCATAGACCTAACCACCAACACTCCCTCGTCTCCGTGATGTCGATGGTGTAGAACCACAGACCAACAATCTCGAACGTATAACTCTATAGAACGAAACTACTGCGATGTTTCTGTCAACGTCAACGTCCTGGCCTAACGTCTAGATGTCCTCGACGCCATGTCACGACATCGGCAAGCCAAAATATCTCCTACAATATATATATATATACTCTTTTGAAGCTGACTGACAATCAACGCACAGCCTAAACTATAAGTCCTAGAGGTATCACATTTGGAGGGTAGTATCCTTATATAGTGTAGAGGTGCACTAACAAACTAATTATGAAAAGACGCACCCTATAGGGTCTATAGTAGGTGCCAAATAACACCGCAATACAGGTCATTCAACCCGCCTTCACCACGATGTCGCAAACTTCAATTTATGAATGGCTAATTCTTAATTCCAACTTTGATATTAATTGTTGGGTGTTTCTATGTATTATAAGTATGTATTTAAAAAAATAAATGTATGTATGTATTCTATCAGTCATCTAGTTCCCATCGTACAAGCTTTGCTTAGTTTGGGACTAGAAGGCGTTGTGTTAAGTGTCCGTGAATATTATTATTATTCTGTCGCTTTCAAATTCAAATCGTTTATTGCGCTTATTCGGTAGTATTACTTATGTTCAAACTCCGTGATAACTTCGTTTGCGCGATCTAGGATATTTCTCATGTTAGTTCTAATGTAGCGAGATAGATGGCGCTACATGTTGTTATAAAGATGTTGTACAAAAGGTAGTGTACCAAACATAAACCCTGTCAGGGCACAGCAATTTGTTGAGGTGTAGATAGGCACTAGGTGGCATATTTATGTATCTAGTGTTAGCGATTATTTATTAATTTATGAGTTATCAACACCTTAGCCTATAGTTCTATCCGTAAACCACTGAAGTCACCTTACAAGCACGTGGTTTATGGAAAAGATGATTTAGTTTGCTTATAATAATAATTATTATTTTAGTTGAGAATTATAAAATATTGTTTGCCATTTGAAAGTAGATTATTGTACGATTTTAAGAAAATAATAAACGTCACATCCGGTTGGCCGCCGCCATCTTGTTGTTTACGCTAGTAGGCGTATGGCGACGGCACCGGGGCAGTTCTGTTCCGACAGTCGCACTGACAAGTGCTCTGAACAACAATTGTGTTGTTGGTGTAATGGTTATACGATATTAAACGTCAATGTGAATAACTCACCTCCTGAATAAAAGGTATGGCTGAAACGTAGGTACAGTGCTGTTTTATTATTTTATGGAACCCAGACTCCCTTCTCTCCCCTAGTTCAGAGGATTGAAAAGGTTAGAACGTTGGCATATTAAGACGTGTCAACACTAGTTTTAAATATTTTAATAACTTTCATCTAGAAACTCGTGCAAGGAATAAAAACAGTTTTTTATTAAATACTTTTTTAACATATTTTTGAATTTTATTTGTACATTCTCGTTTTTCATTTCATTTGGGATTTTATTATAGATATTTATTCTATTATATTTTTTCCATACAAACCTGTTGCTAAGACGGTATCGCTCAAATCTCGTAGTACTGTTTATTTACCATACATAAATTGAATTTTGCGACATCGTGGTGAAGGTGGGTGAATGGCCTGTATTGCGGTGTTATTTGGCACCTACTATAGTCTCAATTTTTACTACCAAACAAAACACATGTTTGTTTCATAGTAAAAATTTGTGTAAACACAATATGTAACGTCCTCAGGTCAGCAGTGGGCAGAGCGCGGATATCGTGCAAGGGCTTGGAAATGGACGCAGCCGGTGAGATAATCCGCTCACTGCAAGCTGAACTGGACGAACTCGAGGAAGCCGCTAGAGCATTGGAACTGAAGCCTCTGCCGGGACAGACGGTAACTAAATAACATTTTCATCCCACCATCTCGGAAAGAGTATTTTTGCTCTTCAATATCTGAGTGCAAAAGCCGTTTTTATTTTCTAGAGGATAAATTAAATTGAATTTAGAACATCGTGTGCATTAAGTTTGTGAATTAAAAAAAACATTAAACCTATTTACTGCTACCTCTATGGTGCCGTATATATCATACAACTTTTTTTTAATTTGTTAAAAACTCAGACCTTCTTGGTGTTCTTTTTTCAATTTGCTTTGTACGCGGTTCTTTACGCGGCATTTTTTCACGTCATTGTTAAACCTTATATTAAAAACAAGAAACTTGAAAACAAGTGAAAAAAAACTAAAATGAGGGATTCTAGCGACGAGGAAGTTTGTTTGACGCCAACATAATCGACTGAAACTGTTAATAATGCGCAAATGAGCTTTCTCCCTCAACAATCACGCGAGAAGTATTTTTTTTGCATTTAGTCATTTCCTCGCTGAGGTGGAATGAAAAGTTACGTGTTGCACTCGAGTGCAAAGATTTTTCACCTCGTGCTCTTTTGAACACGCGGTTAAAAAGCAACTTTGCACTCTTGTATAACAAATAACTATTATAATGTCCCAAAGTACAAGCTCTGCTTAGTTTGTGACTAGAGGGCGTTGTGTGATGTCCAAGAATATTTATTTATGTGAAAGCAATAATATTGAGTACTAGCGGCTCATCCTGGCTTCGTATTAAACTAAAATTTCTTAGGTAAAGAATTTCTTAGGTACATACTTGTTAATACTTTATTCACAAACAAAATTACAACTAATATAATATTTACAAAATACACATAAAACAGTTGAGCTGTCTACACACCGTTGGATATTTTTTAGGTAATATTTTTACAGCTTCGGTTACATTATTGGAGTTTTAGTAAGAGTCCCTTAAAGATTTTCAAGATTTGAAAATGTATATATAATATATCCTATGTCACCCGGGGATAGTGTAGCTTCCCAACGGTGAAAGAATTATTCAAATCGGTCCAATAGTTTCGGAGACTATTCATTGCAAACAAACAATCAAATCTTTCCTCTTTATAATATTAGTATACTCGTAGATTGAATCACAAATTCGCTTCCCGCGTCTGTCTTTAAAACTACACAAGGGATTTTGGAGCAGTTTTTTTAATACATAGAGTAATTAAAGAGGAAGGTTTATATGTATAATACATCATTATCATCACTGCATTGCACCCGTGCGAAGCCGGGGGGGGGCGCTAGTATTGCATCCCCTTCACAGGAAGACTAAACCTTGAAGATAGTGATAACTGGACGTCCCAATCTAAAATCATGATTACTTCTTTATAATTTTCACTGGAACTTGAACCTTGTACCGTGTACCTACAGTAATGTCTTAACAACTGTCAGGAAATAAATATAATGACAGTACCTTGCCAGTACATCTATGAAAACTTATTGTATGTTCAAAAAAATATCAAACTATTCAACAAAAAAAGTGATAATCATAATGTTAACACTAGAAATAAAGACAAACTCGCTGTTCCCACCACTAGGCTCACAAAAATTAGTAAATCTTTTAAAGGGCAATGTGTACGCTTCTTTAACGAAATCCCAAGTGATGTGTCTCAGTTGTCGATTGGCAAGTTCAAAAACGTAATAAAACAGAGACTTCTTTTAAAAGCATACTATAAAATATCTGATTATTTAGAAGACAAACAAGCTTGGGACGAACTAGCTCCAACTCATCCAATAAAAAAAAAAAAAAGTAATCATACCTAATCATACAAAACGTAATGACGATTCAAAGTGATCACTGATATTTTATTGAATAAAAGATTTTTGACTTTGACTTTGTCACGGAGTATAACATCGCTTCGTCCATCATCCATTTTAATGTGGTATGGTGTATAGGAGGAGTGGGCGTCTCAGACGATGACGACAGCATCCCGAGGTGCTGCCAGCTCCACAGCACAGCTGGTGTCAGCATACCGAGCTGACTCGCCAGCTGCTGCCGGCCTCGCCAGCTGCGAGCTGGCCGCCGCGCTCAGGGAGCTGACCGGAGCTGTGCGCGCCGCCGCCACTCTACATCCACCGACACAGAGAGACAGGTACTATTACATACCGAGCTGACTCGCCAGCTGCTGCCGGCCTCGCCAGCTGCGAGCTGGCCGCCGCGCTCAGGGAGCTGACCGGAGCTGTGCGCGCCGCCGCCACTCTACATCCACCGACACAGAGAGACAGGTACTATTACATACCGAGCTGACTCGCCAGCTGCTGCCGGCCTCGCCAGCTGCGAGCTGGCCGCCGCGCTCAGGGAGCTGACCGGAGCTGTGCGCGCCGCCGCCACTCTACATCCACCGACACAGAGAGACAGGTACTATTACATACCGAGCTGACTCGCCAGCTGCTGCCGGCCTCGCCAGCTGCGAGCTGGCCGCCGCGCTCAGGGAGCTGACCGGAGCTGTGCGCGCCGCCGCCACTCTACATCCACCGACACAGAGAGACAGGTACTATTACATACCGAGCTGACTCGCCAGCTGCTGCCGGCCTCGCCAGCTGCGAGCTGGCCGCCGCGCTCAGGGAGCTGACCGGAGCTGTGCGCGCCGCCGCCACTCTACATCCACCGACACAGAGAGACAGGTACCTACTGGATACTAGCTGCAGGAACCAGAACTAGAGCAGATGGGTAGGTAAAGTTGTCAGAGTAGAGGGGTAGGTAAGATAGTGGAAGTAGAGGAGAGGGTTAGGTAAGATAGTCAGAACAGAAGAGAACAGTATTATAAGATAGGCAGAACAGAACAGGGGGTTAGATAAGGTATAGAAAATAGGGGTAGGTAAAGTGGTCAGACAGAGGAGGGGTAGAGAAGGTAGTTAGCACATAGTACAAGGGTAGATAAAGTAGTTAGAACAGAGCAGTAAATAAAGTAGTTAGATTACAGTAGATAAAATGATAAAAACAGAGTACAGAGGTAGATAAAATGATCAAAACAGAGTACAGGGGTAGATAAAATGATCAAAACAGAGTACAGGGGTAGATAAAATGATCAAAACAGAGTACCAGGGGTAGATTAAATGATAAAAACAGAGTTCAGGGGTAGATAAAATGATCAAAACAGAGTACAGGGGTAGATAAAATGATCAAAACAGAGTACAGGGGTAGATAAAATGATCAAAACAGAGTACAGGGGTAGATAAAATGATCAAAACAGAGTACCAGGGGTAGATAAAATGATAAAAACAGAGTTCAGGGGTAGATAAAATGATCAAAACAGAGTACCAGAGGTAGATAAAGTAATTGTCATTTAGAGTCATCTAGTATAAAGAAATTCTTGTGATTTTACTAAATAAACATAAGTATTTATATATTTAAGTTAATAAACATAATTAACTTAAATATATAATAACTAATAGATGTTGTATTGTTCCAGGGTGATAGTATCAGGTCGGCACGTGCTGCACTCGTCACTGACTCTGGTGGAAACTGTCAAGCATTACTTCAACTCCTCGGAGCCTGTCGATACTGCCAACATCGTCTCCATCGCCAAGGAAATATCACAGGTATACTCTGCCTTCTGTGCTGTGGGGCTGTGGGGCTGTGGGGCTGTGGGTCGCAGGTTCGAGAACATTTGTGTAAAGCATGCAAGCTCGTATGAGTGGCCAACTCTGGTGACGGAGTTTTTAGGCCGCCTTAAGGCCTCCGTCGTGCTAACGACTGCTAGAGCCGGGACAGTTTAACGCGCCCGAAGCACGGAAGCGCTCAGATGTAAATGTAACGGTCACCCATCCAAATGACCGCGCAGAACGTCGCTTAACTTAGATAATCGGTGAAGATTGACTAAGCAAGCCTAGACACGAGCGGTTCTGACAAACTACGTTTGTTCTATGGCTGGGTGTTACTGTATTAGTCGTTAAGCCACGACGGAGGCCTTAAGGCGGCCTAAAAACTCCGTCAATAGAGTTGGCCACTAACTCATACGAGCGACCGATCGATGAGTGATACACACAAAATATGTATTCTATTAGCAATCTAGTTCTCATAGTACAAGCTTTGCTTAGTTTGGAATTAGATGGCGTGTTTTATTTATTTTTTGTCCAGGGTTTGGAGCAGACCATGGAGTCCATTCCATCTCACGGTGAACTCGACAACGTGTTGGAAAATATCAACGAGACGCTGAATATTCTGAACATGGGCGAGTTCCCGCCCGCTGAAAGGGCCTATGGGTGAGAAATATATCATCTATTTCCTAATACAGTTGCTGGACAAATCTGGTGGCTGACTGGGATTGACCCCGCCTTCTGATCCGAAGGTTGCGAGTTCAAATCTTATAAGAAACTATGGATTTTTGTGTTTTTTTTTCTGTATTTACATTGCCTGTGATTTCAAACGGTGTTAGAAAACATCTGGATGGAACAATTCGAATTTTAACAGCATTAAGTTATTGTAGTTTTTTCATGTAATATTTTTTTATTTAACTATTGGATGAAATAAGCTAGAATATTATTTTTTAACTGTAGACATTCATGTAACTTTTTTTTGAATTTTCTATACATTTATCCTACCTGATGCTAAGTAACCAATGTTCTAACGATTTTAATGTAAGTAACTAATAGTAATGTATATTTATTATGTACCCCAGTGAACTCCAAAGTGAGCTAAACGAAGCCGCCATCGAGATGAGTGTTGCAGCTTCCAAGGTGGCGAGTCGGGTGGAGAGCCGGGCCGAGCTCGCCGCGGCTGCCTCACACTTCGGGAACTCATTCAATCGACTACTGGCTGCTGCTATCGAGATGTGCTCACATACTGAGGTATCTTCAATCTATATGCTATTTTCGTCGCGTGAAATATAGTTTAAATGGCCGGGTTGTAAAACCTCTGCTTGACATTCTGCGGCTGCGAGTTCAAACCCCAGTGGCGAGATAGTAGTTTTTGCACTCAAATAATTTGTATGGGCATTATTATACGTCACGTTTCTTGGTTTTAGAACTAGTTTATCAAGATATACTGCTGGTAAAGTGTTAGCGACTTCAAACCCCAAGAAACGGATGGTGGATTTTGCACTCTTATATTTATGTATTTCTAGATTTGAAGATTGTTTTCAGAGTAAAGGGATCATCTGTGATTAAAAGTAATTCTAAGAACCTACTCAAGTAAATATAGATTCATTTTCAAGACAAAATACCTATCCCCACACTAGTTATTGACCTCACAAAGGCAAACTAGTAATTATTATAAATAGTTTCCATTATTTTGTATTGATAATGAATATATTGTTTCAGGAACATGAAACAAGGACTCAAATGGTTACTTCCATGAAATCCGTTACCGTCAACTCTTCCAAACTTCTCGGCACCGCTAAGTCCGTCAGCCAAGTTAGTATCCCACTACGTTTGTATATTACATACTTCAACATATAAACAAAACAATGAACAATTTATTCAAAACAATATTTGATATCTCATTTTTCGAAAATGAGCCCTCACAAATATCTATGACTCTCCCCACAGTATAGTTTCATATCTAAGACAAGATTGTACTTAGGCATAACATACTGATAGTGCAATATTTTCATTAGTACCAAATTTTATCAAACAAATTACTATACTTTTTAAATATTTTGATATTTTTCTAGTTATACCGTATGAATAAAATATTCTATGGATGTTACTTGTGTGCGGTCATTATTTGGATGGGTGACCGTTACATTTACATCTGAGCGATTCCGTGCTTCGAAAGGCACGTTAAACTGTCCCGGCTCTAGCAGTCGTTAAGCCATGACGGAGGCCTTAAGGCGGTCTAAAAATTCCGTCACCAGAGTTGGCCACTAACTCATACGAGTTTGCTTTTAATATTAAATGAATATAATGTATTAACCAGGATGTGTCTCGCCCTAACGCTAAGAATCAACTGGCGGCCGCCGCCAGAGCTGTCACTGAGAGTATCAACCGACTTGTAAGTATTTATATTTTCAGCTTATTCTCATACAAACATTTATTGTATTTTGATACAATATGGTCACCTTCGCCCAACAGTGGGAAGAAATAGATTTAAAAAAAATTGTCGTCAGGCTTTGATACAATATGGTTACCGCATTTCGATGTATGGTCACCAGATTTTCATACAATATGGTTATCAGATTTTGATACAACATTGTCGCCAGAGATTGATACAATATTGTCACATTGGTCACCCAGATTTGATACAATATGGTCAAAAGATTTTGATACAATATGTTGACCAGACTTTGATACAATATGTTAACCAGACTTTGATACAATATGTTGACCAGATTTTGATACAATATGTTGACCAGACTTTGATACAATATGTTGACCAGATTTTGATACAATATGGTTATATTTGACATATTACAAACTTTTAGACCATTGTTCCTTTTTCCCCAGGTGGACGTTTTTACCGAAGCGGGTCCGGGTCAGAAGGAATGCGAAGCCGCGGTGCGAAGCATAGCTAGCACGAGTGCGCTGCTGCAGGCCCCCGACCAGCCTCTCAACGAGCTCGGCTACTTCGCATGTCTCGACACTGTCGTCGAACAGAGCAAGACCCTCAGTACGTATTTACAATATTCCACAGATCATATAATAATATACTACTAACTATACTATCCATTCATTCTAAATAAATCAATATATATTAAACTCTTTTGAAGCTGACTGACAATCAACGCGCAGCCTAAACTATAAGTCCTAGAGGTATGACATTTGGAGGGTAGTATCCTTATATAGTGTAGGGGTGCACTAAGAAAGAAATTATGAAAAGTCACACTCTAAAGGGTCTTAAATTAGGATCAATGATACCAAATAATGCGTATGCTGCTAGCACGCGAGCAAAGCCGCTGGCGACAGCTAGTTTATTTATATATTGTTTCAGGCGAAGGTATGTCGGGAATGGCGAGTGCAGTCAAAAAGTCATCCCACGATCAGTTTTCTAAAGGAGTATCATTAGTCGCTACTGCGGTGCAGGGACTGGTGGAATGTGCTGCCCAAGCTGCATATCTGGTAATATTCAACTCTATCGCACTGAGTTTAGAGGTTATAATCGCGTAACAAAACATATAGCTGGAAATAAAAAAAAAATGTATGTATTTTATTCTATCAGTCATCTAGTTTCCATCGTACAAGCTTTGCTTAGTTTGGGACTAGAAGGCGTTGTGTTAAGTGTCCGTGAATATTTATTTATTTAAATCTGTAAGCTCTTAGTACATTACGGGCATCATTGCCTAGTTGTGGCCAAGGCTTGTATAGTACTTTTCTCAAATAATGCAAGGAAATTAAAACTAAGTACCTAGGCAAAACTTTCTAGTTGAAAATACAATTACTTTTCGAAATCAATGACGAACAACGAAGTTACAGTGTTCATTTGTTTTTTTTTTTCAATAATCAGCTTTCTATTTGAAAGCCTGTTCGAAATTTGAATAAAACCTTTGATAAGTTACCTCCTTGGTTGCCATGTTATGGAGTAAAAGACCGTTCCATTTTTAAATTACACGATAGATAAGAGTTTTGTATGTAATTTATTTGACCGCTAAACACGCCGGCAATGGATTTTCATACATTTATTGCCGGCCGTTGCTCGCATGTATTTGGCCAGTACTGAATTTTCGATTTATCTCAAAGAAGGTTGTCAAAAGAATGCTTTAATTTCCAAGCATGTTTGAGAAAAGAATATTTGCGTACCATTACATATAGGATATCAACAAGCTTATAGGTTGTAGTAAAGTATTTCGTTCTGTGATGTCACAGACGTCATAGCTCAGTTGGTACAGCCGCAGATCAATATAATACATCTACCTCCTGCGCTCTAGGTCGCAAGTTCAATCCCCGTTGAGAACAAAAATTTTTGTGATACTTAAATGTTTGTAATAACAAGTTCTACCTAGTTTCTTAAATAAATGCCTGCGACTTCTTCCTCGTTCCGTTTGATCCTGTTGATTTTCCGGGTTAAAAAGTAGCCCATGTGTTAATCCAGGTTATGAACTACATATATTCCAAGTTTCATTCAAATCGGACCAGTAGTTTCAGCGTGATTGAAACAAACATTTAAACTTTGATATTCATAATATTACTGTGATAATATTTAGAGGCTTCTCTAGAGTCGGATTCAGGGTTGGCTGACTGTTTAGCATCTGTTTATAAATTCGGGGGTTCCCACTCGTGTTTATACAATAATAATGTGAATGTTATTGTTAAGGTGGCAGTATCGGATGAGACATCAGTAGCGGGTAGGGCTGGCCTGGTGGATCAGGGACAATTCGCACGGGCAGCCCTAGCCATCGAGCAAGCATGCACCACGCTCGCCGACTCTACTACCAACCAACAACAGGTAAATACAACTGTATTTGTTGTATGTTACTAGATAATTATTATTAGAATACATAATTAAACAAGCCTGTGAAGAACTAGCTCCAACTCATTCAATAAATAGAAAATGTAATCATACCTAATCATAGTCATAGATATTTATTCACCATTTGGAACACAATATGGGACACTATTCACCATTTGGAACACAATATGGTACCCTATTCACCATTTGGAACACAATATGGGACCCTATTCACCATTTGGAACACAATATGAAACCCTATTCACCATTTGGAACACAATATGGTACCCTATTCACCATTTGGAACACAATATGGGACCCAATTCACCATTTGGAACACAATATGGGACCCTATTTACCATTTGGAACACAATATGGGACCCTATTCACCATTTGGAACACAATATGGGACCCAATTCACCATTTGGAACACAATATGGGACCCTATTTACCATTTGGAACACAATATGGTACCCTATTCACCATTTGGAACACAATATGGTACCCTATTCACCATTTGGAACACAATATGGTACCCTATTCACCATTTGGAACACACTATGGGACCCTATTCACCATTTGGAACACAAATTGGGACCCTATTCACCATTTGGAACACAATATGGGACCCTATTCACCATTTGGAACACAATATGGGACACTATTCACCGATTTTATTGAATAAAAGCCTTTTGACTTGACTTTCACATTGTAGTTACAATTACACGCACATGAGACTTAACACCTTTGTTTTTGATTGATGGACACGTCCTCAGTGGATGTGCTCAGTGAGGGCTTCGTCGGCAATGATTACCATTTAACATCAGCACCCGTATCGTAAGCTCTTAACTGCTTTCGTTGCCCAGCACAGTGTCATGTCAAGTGACGTGTATACTGATATACGAAAACAAGAAGCTTTTGACGGCAAAAAACGCGCTGAAACGCGCTAATGTTACAGAATACCTTGATTTTGTATAAAAACAGTTCAGAAAACCTAAGAATAGTTTTATACACGGTGTAACATAATTACCCTATAAGTCCGAAGGGGGCGTAATCAGACCGACCACCTGAGTGCTTGGACGTGTCATTGTGCATAAATCGTAATTGAAATTTTGACACAAAAGTACAACTTTTATTATTTTAGATATTTGCGACAACCCTAAGTTTTTGTTTACTATTTGCGTAAACCCGTACACACACATGCACACGTAGGTACCATTCTACCGCGTCGCACGAACACACTAGCTGCGTGTAGGTACATTATAGGTAAATATTACGAGCTCATTTCATGAATGAAAAACTTTGAAATCTCAAAAGTCGTAGAACAAACACTGTTCGCCATGACCTGTAAAATACCCCCCTTTGTGACTTATAGGGTATTTATGTTACACCGTGTATATTTAGAAGATAATCTTTGTAAAGATTACAAAATAAATAATTACTATTCTATTTGAGGCCTACGCCAAGGAGGCGACTACTGAATAAAGCAATTTTATTAGAATAAGTACCGCTATAGTTTTATAAGTTAAAGTTTAAGTTAGGTTACTAGAAAAGATTTAAGTTGTAAAGTTAGAGTTTTCAGTAGAAATAAAGGCTTATTTTATTTTATTTATTTATTATATTTGAAAGGGTTTGTGGGTGGTTTTTGTATAGAGTGAACTTGCGTAGGTACTGTCGGCGGCGACAGTGATAGCGAAGCACACGTCAGCGCTGTGCAACGCGTGCCGAGCTGCCTCCGCCAGGAGCACGTCGCCCACTGCAAAACGAGCCTTCGTGCACGCTGCTAAGGTACACTTCCCGCTGACAATGCACCCTCTATCTACAATGGCGACATTCAATTGACACACGGGTAGAGTTACTTCATAAATAAATAATTAAAGTGCAGTCAGCTGCACTTGTTGAACACAGCGCCATCTCTGCTTCAACGGCTGAACTAAATAAGTAGGTAAGTTGATACCTAATGAATCTTTCACTTCGAGTACTACATAGACTAGTTAGCTAATTAGTTTAGACAGTTGCCACTGTAGGGCGCTGTTCCTAGATATAAAAGACGCCGCGTGGTCTCGGCTCGTTCTCTTTTCCCGGCGGTCATACTGACCAGCTGTACCTACCTACTAAATTATTAATAAATATACGCTTTGTTTCTTAGCCAACTGGATTTCCTTCCTCCTGCATTAGACAGCACTAGAATGTGTACAATACGTAATTTTCAATGTAGGGCCGCAGCATTGTTATGGACTTTGACGGTCCCAATACTAAATAAATAAGTAAAATTATCAACTGTGTGTTAGCCTGCAGAGACTAGTAAGACGGGCCAACTCTTAATCAATCTATATTCAATACTTGCACATCATCACAATCACACTTCAACACTTTTTAGTAGGTACTTTACACCTTGACTACCGAATGAAGACTGGCGACATTACCACGACTAAACGTAGGGTAAAGCAGTATGCATCACTAGCGCCATCTACCACCACTTATCAGCTATTCATGACTATTCATGACTATTCATGACTTCATTCTGCTTTACCCTAAAATTGCAATATCAATTAAATTACTAAATTATTTACGATAAATTCTCAAATTATTATTTATTACTTGGACAAAATTAAATACATTTTATTAACGGCTAACTTATTGGTTTTACATGTGTTCATAGTTTTTTAGTTTTTATCCTGTAAATGTCTATTGCAATACGATGACACTAGTTTGAAAGTTACGAATCGTACACATTCTAGGGCAGCTGACTGTACTTTAATTATTTTTTTTATGGATACTAATAAGTAGCTCTACCCGTGTGTCAATTTAATGTCGCTATTGTAGATACACGGTGTATATTACATAGCATTGTATTGAAACTATTATGTGTTTCTATTAGTTATACTGAACTGCTCGTGTCTAGGCTTGCTCAGTCAATCTTCACAGATTATCTAAGTTATGCGACGTTCTGCGCGGTCACTATTTGGATGGATGACCGTTACATTTACATCTGAGCGCTTCCGTGCTTCGGGCACGTTAAACTGTCCCGGCTCTAGCAGTCGTTAAGTCACGACGGAGGCCTTAAGGCGGCCTTAAAACTCCGTCACCAGAGTTGGCCACTAACTCATACGACCTTGTTTGCTTACTACTAGTTTTTTCTATTTTTTCTAGGTTTTTCTATAAGTTATGGTGTTTTCAGGATGTTGCCAACTGCACGGCTGCCCTTGTGAAGGAAATTAAGGCATTGGACTCGCACTATACACCGGTAAGGAGAACCAAGTATACGTCATCATTATTATTTTATATTATTTTGAGAATTTTAGGAAAATTAACAGCTAATTGTCATCGTATCAACCTATAACTCTCTACTGGTCTTACGTAATAATGTTTTTTCTAGAAAAATAGATGTTAGTGGCGTAAAACATACATTTACAATGACATAAATATTCATTTACATTACATTTACAATTACGTAAGACATACATTTATATTGACATACATTTTCAGTGTAATATAAATTACTTTTGTTTAGGAGAACCGTGCCCGCTGTGCCGCCGCAACCGCACCGCTGCAGGACGCGGTGCGAGGCCTGCGGCAGTTCGCGGACAGCCCTGAGTTCGCCTCTGTACCCGCCAGGATATCCGCACAGGCCAGGCAGAATGCAGAACCTATACTAGAATGTGGCAGGTAAGACGAACTTCCATCAAAAAATACAAACCACTTACCCCCTTAGTATCCCTTAATATCCACGGAAAAGTACCCGACCGTGAATGAGTTCTGCCTAAATTCTCATTCGTTCGTTCATATCATTCCGAATGAACGAATCTCACTCACCAAGAAGATCATTCGTTCCATTCAGAACAAACGAACCAATGACGTCTCAGGAATTATCATTCGCTCCGTTCCGAATGAACGAACGAATGATACCCGCCAAGGACGCTCTGTATCGACTTCACCCAAGTGACGTAACACTTGACGTTCCTATGATTAATGAACAGCTCATAGATGGCGCTGAACTAAAATGAAACAGTTCTTCGAATGATGATGTTCCAACATATTGATAATATCTTTTGTTCCAGAAACATAATATCCGGTTCGTGTTCGATGCTGGAGTCGGCTAAAGTCCTGGCATTATCACCTCAGGACCGAGCTCACTGGCAATCGCTGGCTAGCGATAGCAAGCACGTGTCTGATAGCATCAAGTCATTGGTCACTAACATCAGGTATGATTCTATCAAATTACTTTGAAAACATTCGCCAGGGAGTTAGCAGGATTTTTGCTAAGCAAAAAGTGTACAGCGCCATCTAGTACTCTACATGAAAAGTACTTAAACTGCGCTCGATAGATGGCGCTTCGAAACAGAAAAATCATAGATCACGCAAACGAAGTTTGAACATGTGTAATACTGTCGAATACCATCCATTGGTCGCTCAAGGACCTCAGTTTTTTAAAAACAAAACCTAACATTAGGTTTGTAGAAATATAGACAGGGTGTCACATGAAGAAATAACGTAATAGTAGGTAATTAAGTGGATTATTCTTTTAAAGTAGGTTACTAAATAGAAAGGTAGGTAGATAGAGTCGGTAATCGGTTAGATGTTATGTTACAAGTAGGTAGGTTACATTACCACTAATAAGTAACATTTGACAGAGAAAAAGCACCAGGACAAATGGAATGCGGCACGGCAATAGAAACTCTGAACAAACAGCTTCGTGAACTGGACACCGCCGCCATACACGCCGTGGGACAGGAGTTGCAGCCAAGGAGGAACAACTCACTGGAAGGTATCTTATAACTAGGTGCTATTCTACATTCAAACTCTATTTTTATATAACAGGTTAATAAAAAAATAACCAGTGCGTGGAGTCCCTACGCGCGGGAGAAGTTATACTTCGAGTGGCACGCATTCACTCTCTCGCTCTGTGTTTAATGTGAAATTAATTTAGTATTTATTTTTATGTACTTAACCAATATGCAGTACTAAATTTTCACTTCAAAATAAAAAGTAAAAAGTTGCATGAACACTGCCATCTATTATATTTTGACTGTAGCGTATTAGTATCTTTCTATTCCCCCCGCTTTCAGTTGGAAGTCGTATAACTTCAAAAACACGGGCGGTCAAATGCTGAATTGCTGAACAACGCCATCTATATTTGATTCTAGCGCTCTTTCTATTCCCCCGAATAGAAAAGAGACAGAGACTATGTACTCTCGAATAACGCAACCTTGTTGGAAGTCGCATTAGAAGTATAACTTCAAAAATATCATTGAAGGTAAAGCAGAAGGAAAGGGAGGAAAAGGAAGATTGTGTATAAGCAATATGAGCCAATTGAAATCAAAGATCGCTCTCATGTCGTATAAGGGCGTCAAGGAAGATGTCCTGCAGGCCTAGGATGCGCACCCCGAGATATTTGTCATGTCGTTCTAACAAAATGTAAGCATTTTGTACCAGTTTATGAACTATTGCATTATCTGTGATAATGTTGTCGAGTAACCGCGCCTTTGAATCTTCGACTTTGTAGATTTCTGCGTGACTATTATCTCGTCCTCAGAGAGGTACGACGACTAACAAGTGTCAAAAGTGTACAATAAGAAGGCGCGTTATGTCGAGAACATTACCACAGATAATGCAATAGTTTAGAAAATGGTGCTAAATGCTTACATTTTGATAGAACGACATGACAAATATCTCGGGGTGCGCATCCTAGGCCTGCTGGAAAGGCGAGAGCTGCATTTTTACATCGATAAGCTCTTAAGTTAAAAAAAAGAAGAAGAAAAACATATATTTTGTTGCAGGATTCTGCGAGCAGATAGAGAACAGCGCTTCAGAGATGCTGGAGCGATTGGAACCGCTACGAGTGGCCGCCACTATGGAGCCTGAAAACCTGGGACATGCTGTTAACCAACTGGTAGGGCCGGTTTTTTGATCCCTAGTTAACTCAACTAATGGTTAAATTTGTACCAACGAATTGTCAAACTTGGACCAAATTTAACCATTAGTTGAGTTAACAAGGGATCAAAAAACCGGCCCTAATTTTAATAATCCAGTTGGGGTGGCAAATAATGACAATTTAGCATGGAGCATGTTGTCGACCAAACTACATATTCAGAAATAAGTACAGTCCAGATGGGGTAATAATGGTATTTTGACTTGTGGCATACCGTAAACCAAATGGCATGTTCAGGAATTAATATAGTCCAGTTGGGGTAATGAATGATGTTGATTTTTATTGTCATCCGACTATCTTTAGTTTTTAATAGTTTCGCCGAAGTGTCAAAACGTTTATCAACCGAAAGAGTTTGTTAATAGCAGGGTCGATGTTATTTAGAGTAGTCTTTTACAAGTTGTATTTCTTCCTCAGGTATCATATTCAGAGACGCTAGTATCTGCCGTGGTAGGCGCGGCATCGCTTACAACCGAGAGCACCGCACAAGCGCAGCTGCTGCAGCACACGCGCACCGTCTTAGAATCTGCACTCGCACTAGCCACTGCCGCTAAGCACGCCGCCGGGAACCCTAGGGTAAGTGTGTTGATCTTAGGGTAAATTAAGCGTTTACTGCTAGGGTAAGTTGAGGGAGTTTAATAGGGGGGGTTATATTGGATGTTGAAATAATGAAAACACTGTATATTGATCGTTTTCTTTTGGTTGTAACACGAAATGATATTGAGGGGAATGGATTCGATTGAAACGAGTATTCTTTAGCGAGTCTCCTTTAATACTGATTACAAAATGAAGATGAATGATGAATCTTAGTATCTATCGTAATACTACACCTCACCTAGGGGGTGAAAGGAAAAAATAATAATACTTATTATTATTATTTTACCTGAATTTAAGTAAGATTAATATATTTATATATATTTATGCAATAAATGGTTTAGTTCTATTTTTATGGAATAAATAATCCTTATTACCTCTTACAACGCTAACATTAACACCTAAATCTTCTAACACAGTAAATGGACCTTCCCATTTAGTCTCCCATTTTTATCCTCCCATTTTTATTTGGCGTTTCGTTATTTACTAATATTAACGTTTATTCCTACCTGTAATTGTCCGTTCGTATAGTTCACATTATACACTTTTTTATCATAAACACATTTTCGATTATATTTGCTTAAAATTAAATTATTACGAGCATCGTGGTGTGCTACTTGTAACCGATACTTAAGATCTAAAAGATAACTATCTGGATTATACAAAGGTTCAACATTATATTAACTAACTCTACATGGTATTACACTAGCTCTACCAAATACTAATTCAAACGGTATATACTTTGTTTCTGTATGAACTGTAATATTAAAACTATAACACCAAAACGGTAACCAATGACTCCATGTTTCCTTTTCACCATTGCATTGAATTCGCAAAAATGAACTTAAATTTTTATGTCAATTTTGAAGAGCGCCAATAGATTGATGATGATATGCTGTCGATGTTAATTTATCTATTTCTTACCTGTTCCATTACTGAATTCCTTTCCTCGATCCGTTGCTATTGTTTTTGGTACACCAAACCTTAAAATAAAATTATCAAGTAATGCCTTAGCTACACTTACCGTTTCCTTATTTTTGAATGAATAAGCTTCTACGAACTTAGTTAATTCACATTGTAGTGTTAAAATATAACAATTACTTTCAAAATCTTTTTCTAATGGACCTACAATGTCCAGATATATTTTTTCAAAAGCATACGAAGCTGTTGTTATCTCCATGGGCATCTTTACGTATTTACAAGGGGCTTCATTGTTTGACATTTAACACCTTTACTTACAAAAGTTTTGACATCGTTAAAATTTTCTCTTAACATTATTTGTAATCCTACGTACACCTGCATGACCCGCACTGGGTAGTAGATGAAAATCGTGTAAAATATATTTTTTCTCTTCTTCATTATCAATTCTCCTAACTCCTTTTAATATAAAAATTCGTGGATCGGTCCAATCCCTATTACTTTTTATTTCTTTTAATAAATCTTCAATAAAACTTTTATATCTTGATAATATCCTTGATTAAGGTCTAAATGTCTCCTTTAATACTGACTACAAAATGAAGATGAATGATGAATCTTAGTATCTATCGTTACACCTCAATATAGGGAATTGGTTCGATCCCAAAAGTCTCCTCAAATAAGTTAAATAAAGTATCCCGATCATTACAACTCAACTACCTATAAATTATGATACCAATGATCCGGAACGCTTGTAAGAATCTGTCAACCGTTAGTAACTTAAAAAAGGGTGATTTGAAATTCTTCAAGGGTCTGCAACGCAACCACCTCTGGTGTTACAGGCGTCCATAGGCTACGGTAACCGCTCCCATCAGGCGGGCCGGACGCTTGGTTATCTACTTTGTGGTATAAAAAAAAGTAACATGAGGTGTATTACCCAGGCGAGTCAAGCCCACGGCGAGGTGGAATCCCAGGTGTCGTCCACCCGGCTTGGGCTCGGCGAGCTCACGGGCTGCGTGCGCGAGCTGGCAGCACAGAGGGGGGCTGTGGGACCCCTGCTCGACACCATGCAGCGCGCCATGGCACGACTCACGCAACACAGGTCAGTTATACTCGACACCATGCAGCGCGCCATGGCACGACTCACGCAACACAGGTCAGTTATACTCGACACCATGCAGCGCGCCATGGCACGACTCACGCAACACAGGTCAGTTATACTCGACACCATGCAGCGCGCCATGGCACGACTCACGCAACACAGGTCAGTTATACTCGACACCATGCAGCGCGCCATGGCACGACTCACGCAACACAGGTCAGTTATACTCGACACCATGCAGCGCGCCATGGCACGACTCACGCAACACAGGTCAGTTATACTCGACACCATGCAGCGCGCCATGGCACGACTCACGCAACACAGGTCAGTTATACTCGACACCATGCAGCGCGCCATGGCACGACTCACGCAACACAGGTCAGTTATACTCGACACCATGCAGCGCGCCATGGCACGACTCACGCAACACAGGTCAGTTATACTCGACACCATGCAGCGCGCCATGGCACGACTCACGCAACACAGGTCAGTTATACTCGACACCATGCAGCGCGCCATGGCACGACTCACGCAACACAGGTCAGTTATAACCAGTACCTCTATCACGAACAAATCTGACAGTCGCCGCGTTAGCGTATTCAAGTTATATTGCGCGTCAATGCCAGCTCGACTGCTAACCGTTGTATTGTAACCGCGCAGTGTAACTCAGATACGCTAGCGTTACGATACGTTTGCGATTGTAACATTTATTCGTGATCAAGGCACTGATGTGGAGGCGGGGATCCCACGGGATCTATGGCTTAGACATTTAAAGTGAACTGAAGGCTGGGACCTAGTTCTTTAAAGTGAGGTGGAACTCATTGTCATACAAAGTGAGGTAGAACCCATTGTCATGCAAATTGAGCTGGAACCCATGGTCATTTAATGTAAACTAAAACTCATTGTCATTTAAAGTGAACTGGAATCCACTGTTATTCAAAGGGAGCTAGACTAGTACCCATTGTCATACAAAGTTAGCTGGAACTCACTGTCATTCAAAGTGAGTGGGAACTGTCATTCAAAGTGAAATATTACATAATTCGTATACAAACTAGGATCAGTTTGAAACATTTTGCTGTGCTACAGTAAAGAGTCGTAAAGTTTTAAATTAGTATATCTACTTCTGTCGTCATATTTAACCACCAACCGAAAAACTAAACAGTGTTATAAAATTGACGGCGGCGTTGTGTATCTGTCTGTGCCCTCGTAACTCCGGAAGAATCCAACTTCCTACTAATATTATAAACGCGAAAGTTTGTAAGTATGGATGGATGGATGTTTGTTACGCTTCCACGTAAAAACTACTGATCCGATTTGGATGAAACTTAGAATATATATTGTCCGTGACCTGGATTAACACATAGGCTACTTTTTATCCTGGAAAATTAACGGGATCGAACGGGACGCGAACGAAGTCGCAGGCGGCACTTAGTATTTTCATAATTTGGAAACGGCTCCATCAATTTTCACCAAACAAGGCTAAATACCCTTTTTTACAAAATACCGCTTTCTAATGTGACCCCTTTCAGAGCTACAAGGCCACAGACATACAAACAGACAACGCAGTGAAACTTATAACACCCTTTTTACCAGTCTGTGGTTAATAATAGAATTATCAAAGTGTAATCGCAATGACATTGACGAGTTCAGTGCATTTGGCGTAACGCCAGCACTTTCCAGCCTAAACTGTACGGTGAGCTAATCAATACACCACTCACTGTACACTCGTGATCATAATAATATAAAGATACTAGCTTCCCGCGACTTCATTCGCGTCCCGTTGGATCCCGTTATCTCGTTGATTTTGCGGATTTTCCGGGATTTGTCTCTCTCAAACGAAGTGTGTGGGATTATAAAACGTAATTAGTAAACTCTTTTAAAAAGTCGGGTATGTGTTAATCCAAGTCACGAACAATAATCTAATCCAAGTTTCATTCAAATCGGATCAGTAGTTTTTACGTGAAAGAGGAACCAACATCCATACAAACTCTGGCGTTTATAATATTAGTAGGAAGTAGGATATACTGACCTTTTGATAAATTAAACTGAATTATGACTAGTTTTATGGTTCATTTTATAATTATTGGGGGCTTTTTTTGGTAAGATCTAACTTATAAAGAAATTATGCGAAGATGATGATTTTGATCTGTTTGTGATTTCGTTGACGAAAACTTAAAGGGCTCTTCCTTATAATACAATTTTAATATTATTTCAGTGTCGATTAAGTGTAAACTGGCATGACATTGTAACAAAGAAAGAAATGAAAGGAAAAAAAAATCTAAAATATAAAGGTCAACTAGCGATACCCGCGACTTCGTACGCGTGCGAAACTTACCACCAAAATATCTGTCAACCAGCATACGATGAACCGCGTAGCAAATGGCTGCTTTTGGTTTAGAGAGTTCAAGCTGTATCTAAGAATCCACGTCTTGGATTTCAATAAAATATAGCCTATGTTTCAATACGGAAAAAGGGCTTCCGAATGGTATAAGTTTCGTTCAAATTAGTCCAGTAGTTAACGCGTGATCCGCGAACAAACAAACTCGATTTTCGGAATCAGAATTGTTTATTTAATAGATCTGCATATTTAGTTTATCCATATCTTTAATTTTAGTTTTTGGCTTTTTAACAGTTTTATACTAATATAGATGTACTCAAATTTATGCTTGAGTTATTAGTGTATCAACGTACGGGCCTACGAATGATATCATCAGACAGATATCCACATATAGATGCTAAAATCTCTAAATCAGTAACATGCGATCATACGATTCAGTCGGCCGCGTACTAAAGCCAGCCTTGAGTATTATTTTTTGTATTTTCGTTAACTGACAATCGAGAAACTCGCAGTTTTTGTATGAAGAAAAATTCCCCAAATCTGCCGATAGAGGCGCTTATCGTGTTTTCATACAAAATATCTCGTCAAGTAAGATTAGTACAATAAGTAGCTTCCGTGCTTCGGGCACGTTAAACTGTCCCGGCTCTAGCAGTCGTTAAGCCACGACGGAGGCCTTAAGGCGGCCTAAAAACTCCGTCAACAGTGTTAGCCACTAATTCATACGAGCTAGCTAGCTAGTACAACAAAAATCAGAGTACGGTCTCTGTAGTGTTGTTTGTAGTTATTATAGTTACTGTGTTTGTTTGTGTGTTTGTTTTCAAAATGTTATTTTTATTTGACAAACGGAAGAATGAAGAAGTTGTAAGTTGTATAAAGCGTCTCTACTAGTTAGTACTTCGTAAGAACTTTAGAAATGTTTGAAATGTTTGAAACTGGCTCTACTTTTAAATATGAACAAGTAACTGTTAAATTTTCATCTCGTTTATGAGTTTTATACTGATTTCATAATTTTACTAAATAAATTGTAGAATTGAGTTTATTTTGAGTCTGACAGGCGTCACAGCTCAGTCTATCTCTGCATTCCGTGCTGTGGGTCGTGGGTTCGATCCCCACTGAGAACTAACATGTGTGTGTGACAAACATAGATTTTGGAACGAAATTCTTTATCGCGCGTTGCGAAAGAGAGCTAGATGGAAAAAATTAAGACCAAAAGTTGTAACGACACTTTTTCAAACTTTGACAACGTCATTCGAATAAATTGGTGCAGGAAGGAAACAAATGAATGTAGGTATTGTTGGAAATTTTTGTTTTAGTTTAGGTGCTTCTGTGTACTTATGTAAGAAAACAACACCTCACGGAACTTCGTTCCATCCGGGTGTCCCTTGACACCTCTCAAGTGTTTTTGTTAGACACAACAAACATCTCGTCTTATTTACAAAGAAAAATGTATTCTATCAGCTATCTAGTCTCTTATCTAGTCTCTCTGCTTTGTTTGGGACCTAGAGGGCTGTTGAACACAGCGCCATCTGTGGTTCAACGGCTGAACTAAATGAGTAGGTAAGCCGATACCTAATTAATCTTTCACTTCGAGTACTACATAGACTAGTTAGCTAATTAGTTAAGACAGTTGCCACTGTAGGGCGCTGTTCCTTAGTATATATGAAGCCACATGGTCTCGCCCCGGTCTCTTTTCCCGTCAGTCGAATCGACTGGTTGTGCCTACCTACTAAATTATTTAATAAACGCTTTTGTTTCATGGCCACGGATCTTCTTCCTCCTGCATTAGACAAGGGCGTTGTGTGAAATGATCATGAATATATGTATTAATTTTATAATGTGTTTGTTGTAGAATGTCCCTGCTCGGTACATACGACGAGACGGATTCGTTCGTGGACTACCAGACTCGGATGGTCGGCGCTGCCAAGGATATCGCTAGACTATCCACTGATATGGTGAGTTATTCAACAAACAAACAGCTACAATGCTTAATCCTACTATATAACATTATAAACGCGAAAGTTTGTAAGTATGGATGGATGGATGTTTGTTACGCTTTCACGTAAAAACTACTGATCCGATTTGGATGAAATTTGGAATATATATTGTCCGTGACCTGGATTAACATATAGGCTACTTTTTATCACGAAAAATCAACGGGATCCAACGGGACGCGAACGAAGTCGTTCTTTTTAACCGCTTATCTGATCTTCACAGAATTTGGTAGGTATACGGATAGTACTCTTAAGTTTTACTGGTTTGTTAAATGAAGTAAATCGGTCAAGGGGTCGTGAAGTTACGAGAGTCCAAAGGGAGTAAAAAAAAAGTCGTACAATAATATCATATGATAGGGTTTTTTTTAGACATTCCAAAACCGTTTTTATTTTGATTGTAGGTCTAATAGTTTCTGTAAAAATTATAAAATTGGCAATCCCAGTATAACGTGAGCTACCATTTCTTGGAGTTTCAATGATTTTGTAGTTCAAGTAAGACTGGTACTTAGCTAGACGGCGATTTCGATGCGATTTGCAAAGTTTATTACAACTTTTGGTCAATAAAAATTGTTTGGGTTTTATTAACCTCCGACCATCACGAGATCTCAGTTCGGGGCGAACTACTAGTTAGTTCGTTATTATCTGTCCGTACTACTGAGTGTACTGACACAACTCACATTCATAATGTATTGTCTCGCGCAATACTAACTCACTTGTGCACGATTTTGGTTAAACTCTGAAACTAAATAATGAATGTTATTGCAGACAGCTAAATCAGCGACAGACGCGAGTCGTCTGGTATCGCTCGGCAACGAGATGTGCGTCAAGTACGAACACCTGGCGCAGGACAGTGTCGGAGCGTCCGCCACCACGCCCAACTCGGACCTCGGTAACAGGTAAGTGCCGTGCCGTGCTGTGGGACCTCACTTCGAACCCCACCTAAGACAAATTCTTTTTGTGATACATAATTTTTGTCCGTGTATTTTTAATAAAACTTTTAAAAAAGTATATAAATAAACGGCAATCTAGTTCGAATTATAGTTGGTAACATTGCCATCAAACATGTACATCCTAAATACGGTATAGTTTGTGAATGAGCAATCGAATTTATTTACTAAAACACTGACCTATACCTACACCGTCACAGCTCAGTCGGTAGTAGCTCTGCCTTCCGTGCTGTGGGTCGTGAGTTCAATCCCCACTAAGAACAAATATGTGTGTGGCAAACATAGATATTTGTTCTATGGCTGGGTATTACTACGTATTATATGTATGTATGTATTTACAAAAAAATTATATAAGTATTCTATCAGCAATCTAGTGCCCATAGTACAAGCACAGATTATATAATACTGGTACAATCTTTGCTTGTTCAGTACTAGAGTACGCTATGTGAAATGTCCAAGTAATAATACTAATAGTCATTTACATCTATTGAAGATGATTTATAGAGCATCAGGAGGCAATCAATGCCTACACTTAACGACACACTGTAGTGCCTGGGACAATGTTTAAATGGAGTAGGCTTGTAGTACTATACCATCCTCTCAGCCTAGTCAGACATATCTACAGGAAAGACAAGGTCAATACGTGCGGAGCTGACTAAGCCAAGAGTTTCCTCACAATGTTTTCGCGCATATAAATTATCCGAAATGAAAAATCCATTGATGCACTGCCGCGATTAGCACCTACAACCTTCGGATCGAAAGTCGAGGTGCAATCCCACTCGGCCAACACGTCTCTCAATGTCCTAGTATATTTATAAATATAGTGCACATAATTAAGTTAGATTTATTTGTCCCCAGCATCAGAGTGGCAGTAGTGGAGCTAGGAGAGGCAGTATCCTCACTGATAAAGGCAGGAGGTCTGTGCCGACTGTCCGCGGTGCCGGCCAATCAGAAGGCAGTCGCCGATCTAGCGAGAACTGTCAATGAAAAGGTATATACGGTAAACTACCCTAATCTTGGCACCCCCACCAATTGTTGGCACTTCTCTGATTTATCCTATTTACTAAGAAAAAGCCAGACCTCACGATGTTGTTATAGTAAACAACTACTTAACATAATAATAAACATCGTGAGGTCTTACTTTTTCTTAGTAAATATGTTGACAACCGACCCCACTTCATTAAAATAGCGTACAATAGAAATTAGAATTATATTTTGTTTATTTTAGTTTTACCCAAAGATGAGTTCAATACTTACATTTATTGTTTTGACATGGGTTACATGAATTTTACATACTAATTATTTGATTAGATTAGACAAAGCCAATCGTAATTGACCAAATAGTTTTAAATAGATTTTCATGTGTAACTTTAGAACAAGGGAATAAGGTTTAAATTGTCCCTTCCTAGTTCTAAGTTTTAATAATAAAGGCTTCGCGCCCCCGGACCAGATGGTGTGGAATATTGCGTCGCTTTTAAATAGCACGACAATTGAGCTCAAAAGTTTTCCCTTTCGAGGCGACGCGCGCGCAAGTGCTTACCATCTGAGCGGTCTTATTTTCTAACAACGCGGTTTTATTATTTTCTCAATCCCCGAACCCCATTGTTTAGGCTGTCGGACAGGCTAGTTTAAACTGACACTAGCTGTTCACTACAAAATAGGATAAATCAGAGAAGTGCCAACAATTGGTGGGGGTGCCAAGATTAGGGTAGTTTAACCCTACTAGTTTAACTATTATTTATACAATCCTACTAAACATCTTATTGGACGTTTTGGATGGTTTGATGTTAAGATGTCTTGGATGTTTGGATGTTTTGGATGTATTAGATGTTCGGATGCTTAGGTCATTAGATATTTAGATGTTTGATGTATGGATGTTAACATGTTTTGGATGTTTTTATGTTTAGATGTCTGGATGTTTAGATGGACAGAAGTTGAGAGGGGAGTAAGCCCTTTAATTACTTAGATTATGACAGCCGCGCTTACTAACAATCTAGATTGTTACTACGTACAAATTATATTGCGCCGAGCTTAACATTTGAAAACTGTTGAAATAACTATCTGTAGTTATCAGTTTCACTTACTGAAATTCGACGCTCATGGAATAATAATAATTAATAATTAATTTTATATTTTAATAATTATAGATTTTGATTTTCATAATTTATTATACCAAGTATAACATTTGAAATTTTATGAAATATGTATTTTACTAAAATTTGCACTCGGACATTTATTTTCTAACTGCGAGCATAAATTTTTCGAGAATATATATATATTTTTTAAATAAAATAAATGTTATAACCATTCCGCCCAAGGTTGTCTGGAAGAGATCGCTGTATGGCGGTAAGATCGCCCATTGTACAATAAATTTAAGTTTTCCCCAATAAATTTAAGTTTTAGTAAGTAATAAATTTAAGTATTTAAATAAATTTAAATCTATCTATCTATCTATAACAGGTGATAGGTGTCCTGTCGGCATTACAAGCTGGTTCCCGCGGTACTCAGGCTTGTATCGACGCAGCGGCCACTATAGCGGCCATCATTGGCGACCTCGATACTACCATCCTCTTTGCCAGCGCAGGTAATTTACTGCATGACATGATGTCAGCATTACACTTTATCAGCATTACATTGTCAGCATTACACTTTGTCAGTTTTACATATTGTCAGCATTACACTTTGTCAGCATTACACTTTGTCAGCATTACATATTGTCAGCATTACACTTTGTCAGCATTACACTTTGTCAGCATTACACTTTGTCAGCATTACATATTGTCAGCATTACACTTTGTCAGCATTACATTGTCAGCATTACACACTAAGCATTACATTTTCAACATTTTATATTGTCAACATGACATAATGTTAGCGGTAAAACTTTCAGTATTATATAGTATCAGCATTAAATATTATCAGCAAAACACGCTGGCAGCAGTGCAGTACACACTCAGCATTACATAATGCCAGCATAATATTGTCAGTATTACCCACTGTCAGCATTACACACTGTTAGAATTACATAATGTCAGCATTACGCACTGTCAGCATGACACAAAAATCACTACTTTATAGTTTTAGAGTATTGACCTAACCATATGTCTTCAGGTACCCTCCAATCGGAGAAGGAATCGGACACGTTCTCAGACCACAGGGAGAATATCCTCAAAACTGCCAAGACCCTGGTGGAAGACACCAAGACCCTGGTCGGAGGAGCAGCTGGCACCCAGGAACAGCTGGCTTCAGCTGCACAGAACGCACTCACTACTATTGGTAAGGCATCATGGCTTAATGCTAGCGTCATGGCTTAACGTCTGTTCTAGGTCTCTGAACATATTAAATGAGCCAAAAACTGCGGGTTGTGGGTTCGATTCCCACTGAGAACAAATATGTGTGTGTGCCAAACATAAATGTTTGTTTTATATCTATGTATTATAAGTATGTATATACAAAAAATATGTATATAAGTATTCTATCAGCAATCTAGTTCCCCATAGTACAAGCTTTGCTTAGTTTGGGACTAGAGGGCGTTGTGTGAAATATCTATAAATTTATATATATATTACTAGCTTCCGCTTGCGACTTTGTTCGCGTCCCTTTGATTTTCTGGGATAATCGTAGCCTATGTGTTAATCCAGGTCACGAACAATATATATTCCAAGTTTTATCCAAATCAGATCTGTAGGGTTAGCGTGAAAGAGGAACAAACATTCATACATATATACATACATAGTATAAAGCAAGTCGCTTCCCGCGTCTGTCCTAATGTCTGTATGTATGTATGCTTAGATCTTTAAAACTACACAACGGATTTTGATGCGGTTTTTTTTAATAGATAGAGCAATTCAAGAGGAAGGTTTATATGTATAATACATGCGTAATGTAGTAGAAAAACACTGTCAATATTAGAGATTTCTAATGTGATGTTGTAAATAAACACATTTTTTGCGCTTACATCGCAAACTCGGGCTGAACCCTCCGAGATAGATCAAAATAATGTACTAATGTACACCGTATATAATAGTATATTTCATTAGAAGTGCGGAAAGGCTGTCATTGCAAAGAGTTCCGACAAATGTGTACCCGAGCCGAGGCGCAGCCGAAGGCGAGGGTTGACAGTCGGAACAAGTTGCAATGACGATTCCGCACGTGTACTGAGGCCCTAGTACGAGTTTTGGTGTGTAAATCTGGTGTGAAACGTCTGACGCCCAGCACACCATTGGGCGCTTATTTGTATGGAGACACTGAGCAGATTCTTTGAGAAGCTTGGTCTACACCAAGCCCGTACTCGCATTTCGAGCTTCTCAAAGAATCCGCTCAGTGTCTCCATACAAATCAGCGCACACTAGTGTGCTGGGCGCACTAGTGAGGGCGACACTGAAAACTTGTACTAGGCCCTCTGAACTACTATTTTTAATACAGTTGCGAAAAAATGAAGCAATTTAATAAAATATTTTGTGCAACAAACATATAACTCGCAAAGAAAATTTCTGAAAAATGGCGCTGACCATAAAATATAAGCAGAGTTTATTATTTCTTCACCCATTCTGGTAGGCAAAGGGAACTATGCCCATACAGCCAAGTCTTCAGTAGAATTTTTTTATTGATATGAAATGAAAATGAAATTTAATGAGATGAAATGAAATAAAAATTAACCTAACTCATTCAATCAAATCTTTAAATCTGATATTGAAACAAATTGGTAGCTTCTTTTTAGAAATATACGTATTTGCATGAATCATAAAACTTCTATGATTTTTTTAGTAAAAACTTCATGGTTGGTTTTTCTTTTTAATAGACATTATTTTGACAGTTGGGAAAGAGAACGCATGAGTGCGGGAAAGGTAAAAAAAAAAGCACGAGTATGTAATAGCCCACATCCCGAACGCTATACGTCCCTGCAATACGCCACTTTTTGAGCAACTGTATTAAAAAGACATTTTGTTGTATATTATCAGCATTACACCCGTGCGAATCCGGGGCGGGTCGCTAGTAGTAATAATAATAATAATAATATAATGTGTTGTTTGTTTGCAGTGCAACTGTGCGAGGTGGTGAAGCTGGGCGCGATGTCCCTGGGCGCCAGTAACCCGGAGCCGCAAGTGCTGCTGCTGAACGCGGCCAGGGACGTGGCCGCCGCACTGCGCGACCTGGCCGCCGCGACCACGGCCGCCAGCGGGAAGCATGTGCAACACCCGCACATGCAACGACTCAAACATGCCGCTAAGGTATAACTGCCTTATCTAACGTTCACTGTACGGTTACTCTTGATCGCCGTTCCAATCTGGGACTCTACTGGGAAAAATTACTTAGGAATAAATAAATAAAATAAATATTCACGGACATTTAACACAACGCCTTCTAGTCCCAAACTAAGCAAAGCTTGTACTATGGGAACTAGATGGCTCATATAATACATATATACTTTTTTTTTTGTAAATACATACTTACAATACATAGAAACACCCAGACACAGAACAAACATCTATGTTTGCCACACAAATGTTTGTTCTCGGTGGGGATCGAACCCACGACCCACAGCACGGAAGGCAGAGCTACTACCGACTGAGCCATGACGCCTGTTTAAACTATGAGTTTCGCTAACTACGATTACATTTGATCGATGGATTAATTTACTGTCATCTCTGTCAGTTTAAGCTACCGATGGTCGATTAACTACCATTGATCTTATGAAATAATCGGAGACTGGAAGCTAAACTCTATTTCGTGGTTTAAACCACTATTGATGATTCGGTAGCGTCGTTTCTGTTACACTGCGCAATGACGCTGTCACTTCGCAAGAGCCCACGTCATCGTTCGAGATGACCGCGCAGTGTAACAGAAACGTCACTACCGAATCTTCCTAAGTCTTTATTCACAGTAGAGGCTCTGAATCTAGAGAGTTTGACAGTTATCAGGTGGGTTACTCTCGATCTCAGTTCCTGTCCAGTGGGCCTAAGATGCGCACCGCGAGATATTTGTCATGTCGTTCTGTCAAAATGTACCAGTTCCTCAACTATTGCATTATCTGTGGTAATGTTGTCGAGAAACCGCGCCTTTGAATTTTCAACTTTTGACATTTCTGCATGACTATTATCTCGTCCTCAGAGAGGTACGACGACTAACAAGTGTCAAAAGTGCACATTATGGCGCGTTTTGTCGACACCATTAGGTACCACAGATAATGCAATAGTTGATAAACTGGTACAAAATGCTTACATTTTGACAGAACGACATGACAAATATCTCGCGGTGCGCATCCTAGGCCCGCAGATACATAGATTTTGACAGTACAAAATAACACGAAATCTGTCAAAATCTGTGGATCCGGATTGGAACTGAGGTTGAGAGTAACCCACCATGTTATTTTTCAGTACATCTATCTATCTATCTATACTAATATTATAAGGAGGAAAGATACGATTGTTGGTTTGCATTGAATAGGGTCCGAAACTACTGGACCGATTTGAAAATATCTTTCACCGTTGGGAAGCTACGCTATCCCCGGGTGACATAGGATATATTATATTTACAAAAAAAATTAGGAATCCTTACTAAAACTCCAACCTCCTCCGTTTTTGAATTTGGTTAAAAATGACACAATTTCTGTCAAAATCCGAATTCAATTTGGAACGGTGATACTCAAGAGTAGCTCTACTGATCGCTGTGGAATGGATATTGGTAATGGCGGCCAGATACGCCGTCTAAGGTATTGTCTACTTTATACCTACTACAAAGAATATATTTTGGTTTACTCGAGAATTACTTATGTGTTTTTTTGTACAATGCTCAAGTATTGACGTTATTGATTTTAATCCTTCAGTTTTGTTGGAGAATTTGTATCACCATAGCTTGCACTTAAAAATAAACTCTATACCACGTGTTTTAAGTACATTTTAGCAAACGCGATACGTAAAATATGAGTAGTTTTTGCTTGAGCATTGTTTGAATACGGGTTTAATGAAAGTTATTTATTAACCGCTTCAATGCCGGGATTTATATTTAAATCTACAATCCGGCATGAAAGTAGTTAATATATGGGACTTTAAGTATACATTAGTAAATGTTTTATAATTAATTGTGGTCTTATTTTCTCGTAATTTTGTATGTACATTTGTGTGTCCTATGTGTTTGTCAATATTGGACTCTAAGGCGGGACTAATAAAGCCTATTTCTCTAGCGTCTCTCCGACACCAAGCGATGGAGTCTACCCCTCAAACATAACACCATCCCGAGACAAAACAAACGTAGATCTGTCACATTTGGACTTAAAAATGGCTACAATTCTTGTGACTCTGAAACAGACTTGTTCCAATCAGATCAAGAAGATGAATTAATTAAACTGTTAGATTATTCTAGTCAAGACGATGACGTATCTCCTTCTATATTCCATGATAACTGCGAAGATGTCATAACATATATAGAGAGTCTCATGAACTATCCAGTGAAAGTCGTCAAAGACGATGACGTCAATGAGAGGTATAATTTGACAGCCAGGAACAGCTTAGTTGATATGGACTGGCGTGTACTTAAATACGGTGAAAATATATTCCTGGGTGAAGTCAAAAAGCTGGTAGATTCGAGTATAGATGTGTTCGATAAGCAAGATAAAGTTAAAAAGATGAATTTGCTGAATAAAATTAGAGTGAACTCTGATTTGGATACAGAAATGAATAGATTATCTCAGGTTATCGAAGATCTTGATACCGAGTTTGAAACAGATGAGGTAACAGTTACTACTACAATAGAGACTGTTACTACTACATCAGCAAATAAGCCTAAATTAGAAGAAAAAGAAGATAATACTCTAAAAAGTCCCGTATTCAAAATCAAAAAGGTCAAACCTATCACCTTGAACCTCGATCGTGTCACACCTGAGAGAGTTACCGAAGCTTTGAATAAAGTCGAAGAGAGTCCTAAAACACCAAAAACTCCTGAAAAACAGAAGGACGAGTCAACTGAAATTATCGTAAAACCAGATGTTAAGTCAAGAGAAGGAACTCCATTCTCTCCTAATACTATCAATAGGAAAGTCAAAATAGAGTTTTGGAAACTATTCCAAGATGATACTGAATGGTGGAAGGCTATCGCTAAGAGAAATCTAGAAAAGATGGAGGAAACTAGACGCGATTTGGAAAAATTCAGCGGCAATGAACTAGTCTTGGGAGAAATACAAACTAATTTAGTTAAATACGAAAAAGAAAAAGAAACATTACAAACTTTTATCGAAGAAGTCGACGGACACAAAGCTATAAAGAAAAATCTCGAATACGATAAAAAATACGAGGACATGGTTCTCAAACTGATCAGCTTTGCGAAAAAGGACTTTATCTACAAAGGCTTTGACCCCTTAATCGAACAACTGAAGAATCTATCGAACATCAAACTCGATAGAAAAAAGAAAATCGTTAATATTGAAGATATCGTCAACATATACACGCAGATAGATATAACCAAATACACGTACGAAGAACTATGCCTCTTAGAGAAGTATTACAAAGAAATCATTCGAAAATACAAACTAGAGAACGGTAAAGAGAATATTCCTAACAACAATGAACTGGCAACACCAACATATCACAAAAACGTCGTTATAAACGTACACTCAACTCAAAACTCCAACAAAAACATCAATCAGTATATCAATACTAGTAAATCCCAAACAAGGAACGAGAACACGAAAAATAACCTCGAAATCTTTGATCTAACCCGAACATATCCCAAGGAATACTACGCCAATAATTGGTGGAGGATATACGAGGACGTACTCAAAAGCAGAGAACAACAATTCGGGTCCTTAGATCAATGGTGGAATTTCTACGAAGCGATACTAAACAATACGAACACTTCAGAAGAAGAATTGAAAAGAATTCGCTCGATAGTTGAATTCAGGAACACATTACGGAAGTCGAGGCCTAACAGTCGGATGGAAGAACAACTAAAGATGTTAGATGATATAAGGAACGATAGATTCCGTGAGACAGAGGCTGTGTCAACGGATAATAATGATTCGGTCAGATATTTTTGGTTGTACGCGACTAACCAGACGCCACGCATGGTGTTCCGATCATTTGTTATGTTTGAAGCGTATGACGTTTAGCATTTTGTTTTTTCAATACTAGCAAAAATATATTAAGAGGCTGTCAAGGGTGGAACCACTTCTCGCTCGCACATTTCAACATTTCTGAAGATATAAAATCACTGAAGTTGAATGTGAAAATAACTATGTTGTGTACAAGGTTCAGCGTAAATAACATTTTGGTCTGAACAAGTTTTGCGACCAAAAAATTAATTTGAAGTGTTATTAGCTATTTTTTTTTAATGTTTGATACCCCAGAACGTCGTCATTCATAACCCGATTTAAAAAAAAATATGTTATCTAAAAGAGTATGCTTCCAGATTGGTCCCATAAATTTTTTATCAAAATCGATTCAGTAGTTTGGCAATTAAATAAGAATAACTGGAAAAAACACGCCATACACGTACGCGACATTGCGTATTTTGCTTTTCTGCGACGTTTCTGTGGTGCTTACGATCAATAGAACAGTTCCAATGAACTGCCATCATCATCATCATCATCATTAAATGATGAAGGAAAAAAAAAATGAAGGCGTTTCAAATTGAATCACTTTTCCACTTTTCGTTTGTTAAAACTTGTTTGGATCAAATTATATTTACCCTGAACCTTGCGATGTTATTGCACACAATATATAGTGGTTTGCGATTTTTCATATTCAACTTCAGTGATTTTATATCATCTGAAATGTTGAAATGTGCCAACGAGATGTTGTTTGAAGCTTGTCAGTGTCAAACATACATCAATAGTTGCATGATTGGTCTTAAAATGTACATAATGCACTTTGATTTTGTCTATGTATAGAGAATGTTTAAAATAACATGTGAAACGTCCTATACGCTTCAAACATCAGCTGTCATTTGTATGTCACTGTCACGCACTTGTTTGTTGCTCACCACACTGGTTCCAGTGCGTTCTCATGTTTTTCAATGTTCACTTGTTTTGATGTTATCACAGAAAATTCTAGCAATTTTATATAGATCACTTTTTCGGTATGGTGTTGCAAAACTTAATGGCCGCTCTGTAATACTCTGAATATAGGCACGTTTGTGTCGGACATCAAATAATCTGTTTTTTCTTAAGATCTTATTAATAGCCCTTAAACTTCTGATAGCTATAATCATATCTATTTACTGACATTAGAAGGACTTTATATTAACTTTCTTAAAATTAAAATTAATTTGCAAAGGCCTTAAAGATTTGCGCAAAATTACCAATCTTGAAACTACAGTTTTTTTTTCAGCATGCTAGTGTATTCGCTTTATGTGTACTACAAAGTTGACGTAATCTATATTGTTGTATAGAGATTGAGCAGCGCCCCTAGCGGGTAGTTTACAAAACTGATGATTCTCCATACAACATTATAGTTTACGTGACTTTGTAGTAAACGTCAAGCGTACACTCTCGGCATGCAAACGACAGCCGACTTGACAAAAGACTTGACTAATTATTAATACAAATATCTCACTTGGCACTGGCAAAATTACCGAAATGACAGACAGAGACCATAAAAGAAAAAGAATTTTCTGTGATAGCGCCATCTTTGTTCTTCCAGCACTTGCGTTACCTGTCAAATCGTCATCTGTCAAACTGTCATAGTTCACTCATGGTCTCGGGGTGATTGTTTAAGCTGCTTGTCACCTGTCAGTTACTAAAGACATAAGCTTTCATTAGCTTAGAGGTCCAATATTGACAATACCTTTATATACATTTATGTATTTTTGAAGCTATATATTCAGTGCTATATAGATGCTATATAGATTCTTAAGTTGGTATATGATTGGTCAAATATCTTTCTTACAAATATATATAAAATATACTTGGACATTTCACACAACGCCCTCTAGCTCCAAACTAAGCAAACTTGTACTATGGTAACTAGATTGCAAAAAAATACTTATATTTTTTTCGCAAATACTTATAAATACATAGTAACTCCCAGACATAGAACAAACATCTATGTTTGCCACACACAAATGCTGGTTCTTGGTGGGGAACGAACCCACGATTCGTAGCACGGAAGGCAGAGCTATTACCGACTGAGCTGTGACGTCGGTGAAATGATTAATTGGTATTTTGTATAGAGATCTTTGACACATATACTCTTATGAGCTATATATTTGAAGCTATATATATTATAGTGGTATATAAAAGCTATATTTTGAAAGCTTATGGGTTTTCGCTATGGCATGGAGCTTAACGTACACGCATCTGGGAGTTTCAGTTTTAGCGTAACCCTAAGCTTTTTAAGTGGTAACTTAGTTAAGATGTCGCCTGTTTATAGGGTCTAACCAGAATATGTGCCAATTATATTCATAATATGTGCCAAATATACACATAACACGTGTTAAATATACTCATAACATGTGCAAAATATACGCATAATATGTGCAAAATATACAAATTCATCAAAAAATTAAAAATTATGATTGACAAATATTTGTAGAACCTCAAAATTAAATTCTTGTTGAGATTTGAATTAATATTGCATAGTGAATTCTTTTATGTACAAGAAATATTTTTGTAAAAAAATTAGTAAAAATTCAGGAACAAGTCAAATACTCAGTGACGCAATCCGTCGTTATAGGCAGTGGTTACCACTTAACATCAGTTGAATCATCGGCTTATTCAATCAGTCATATAAAAAAAGATGATTAAGCGCTACAAAAATTGGGAAGTATTTGCTTGTAAAATCCACCATTTCAATATAATGCGTATATTTGCTTAGACCCTTTTTAAATTATCAACCAGTTGCATTTATTCATTTTAAATACCTTTAATCTATATGTTACTAAACACTACTGTGCACAGGTGATGGTGACCAACGTGACGTCACTGCTGAAGACAGTCAAAGCAGTGGAAGACGAACACACTAGAGGAACACGCGCTCTTGAATCTACTATCGAAGCTATCTCTCAGGAGATCGAGGTAAGTGGTCACGCACTTTTGAAGTATGGTGTATTGTGAAATCTATAGCAGGGACTTCTCTGGGGGATGTTTTAAAGGGATGTTACCAAGTGGTCTAGGTCACGCACTTTTTAAGTATGGTGTATTGTTCTGGGGTAAAAATGACTTACTGTGAAATCTATAGCAGGGACTTCTCTGGGGGATGTTTTCAAGGGATGTTACCAAGTGGTCTAGGTCACGCACTTTTTAAGTATGGTGTATTGTTCTGGGGTAAAAATGACTTACTGTGAAATCTATAGCAGGGACTTCTCTGGGGGATGTTTTCAAGGGATGTTACCAAGTGGTCTAGGTTACGCACTTTTGAAGTATGGTGTATTGGTCTGGGGTAAAAATGACTTACTGTGAAATCTATAGCAGGGACTTCTCTGGGGGATGTTTTCAAGGGATGTTACCAAGTGGTCTAGGTTACGCACTTTTGAAGTATGGTGTATTGTTCTGGGGTAAAAATGACTTACTGTGAAATCTATAGCAGGGACTTCTCTGGGGGATGTTTTCAAGGGATGTTACCAAGTGGTCTAGGTCACGCACTTTTTAAGTATGGTGTATTGTTCTGGGTTTCCTCACGATGTTTTCCTTCACCGTTAAGCTCGTGTTAATGCGCATATAAATTCGCATAGTGAGGAAACCTTTGGCTTAGTTAGCTCCGCGCGTATTGACTACGTCTTTCCTGTGTGTATGTCTGACTAGGCTGAGAGGATGGTATAGTACTACAAGCCTACTCCATCTAAACATTGTCCCAGGCACTACAGTGTCTCGTTAACTTTAGGCATAGATTGCCTCCTGACGCTGTATAAATCATCTTCAATAGATGTAAAGACCTATTATAATAAACACTAAAGTTTGTAAGGATGTATGGCTGTATGTATGTTTGTTACTCTTTCACGCAAAAACTACTGATCCGATTCGGATGAAACTTGAAATATATATTGTCTGTGACCTGGATTAACACATAGGCTACTTTTTATCCCGAAATATCAACGGAATCCAACGGGACGCGAACTCTTCAGAAACGCCTAAAGATTTCGCATAGCAAATTGTCCTTCTAATCCTGCGTCGACGAAGTCGCAGGCACCAGCTAGTCTATAATAACGTAGGGGCTTCTATGGGGGACGTTTTACGTAATGGTCACTAGACGTATTGGATCTACTGTTAAAGTAATCTCACAGGAAACCGACTTTAGTGGTCTAGGCTACGCACTTCTTAGGTATGGTGTATTGTTTTGGGGTAAAAAAAATATTACGACTTGCCAAGGAGTTTATAGTTAAAATTTTATCTGTGTTCTCATAAAAAAAGCTATGTTATTTTGTGTTCCCCCAATCAACAATATTAACTCTTCATTTCTACAATAACACTTGTGCAATCAGAGTAACTTGTTGGTTCCTTCCTCAGGTGTTAATGTCTCCCTCACCACCAAAATCGTCTTCAAGTCCCGAGGAACTGATCCGTTGCACCCGAGCCATGACCGTGGCGACTGCCAGAGCTGTGGCCGCTGGCAATGCCAATAAGCAGGACCAGCTGACGGCGGCGGCCAACCTCGGCCGGAAGACGGTGTTAGATCTACTCGTGTCCTGCAAGGTATGCTGTAATACTGGCAACTGTCAGAATTGTGGCCAAGGTTTACTGGCTACAATACTGGCAACTGCCGGAATTGTGGCCAATGTTTACTGGCTATTGTCAACTTCTTGGTAATGTCAAGATAAGTTCTAGCGTTTATGAAGGTGGTGACCAAATATTGCCAACTAGAAGGCATTGGTCACTGGCGCTGGCAATAAATTATTCTTCCGTTATCAAAAACGTATTATGCAAAAAAGTCATCTGAGCACTTCCGTGTTTCGGAGGGCTCGTTAAACTGTCCCGGCTCTAGCAGTCGTTAAGCCATGACGGAGGCCTTAAGGCGTCCTAAAAACTCAGAATTGGCCACTAACTCATACGAGCTTGCTATTATCAAACAGAAATCAACCTATTTCAATTCCAGGGTGCAGCCCATTCAGCCGAATCGTCAGACCTCCAACACCGCACGTTAGAATGCGGTCGCACCGCAGCCGAATCGTACCGCGCATTACTACAAGCTGTGTTATCGGCCTGTGGTGGGGATGCCAATGCAAGACTAGCCTTCCCTGATCTCAGTCGGAAGGTCGCCCATACTGTGGCTGATATCATAGCCACCGCGGAGCTACTTAAAGGTAAGTCGCCACAATTCTGGCTACTGCCAGATCTGTGGCCAAACTGGCAGAATAATGGCAGCTGCTGGTAGTGTGGTGCCATGATACTGATAACTGTGCAAGGCGAAGTCTGCTGGCAATATCATGCCACGATACTGGCAATTTTTAGGGTGAACCAAAAAGGTCTCAGTTGAAAAGAGGTTAATTCTGTGGCTCTAGTTATGGCATGCGCTATAACTCGAGTTAAATAAATATCCTTGGACATTTCCCAAACTAAGCAAAACTTTTACAATGGGAACTTGATTGCTGATAGAATCTATACTATTATAAAACTGTAAAAAAGCCAAAAAATTAAAAGATACTATAGAAAAACTAAATAATGCAAATCTAATAAATAAACGATTCTGATTTCAATCGAGTTTGTCTGTTTGTTTGTTCGCGGATTACGCCTAAATTACTGGACCAATTTCAATTAAACTTATTATACCATTCAGAAGTCCTTTTTCCGTATTGAAACATAGGCTATACTTTATGATAATCAAAGACGTGGATTCTTAGATACAGCTTGACCTCTCTAAACCAAAAACAGCCATTGACACGAGGTTCATCGTTTGCTGGTTGACAGTGGTAGAAAGTTTCGCGTACGAAGTCACGGGTATCAGCTAGTACTAATATATAGTTTTGAACTTTATGGTTCAGGTTCCGACTGGGTGGACCCGGACGACCCGACAGTGATAGCGGAGAACGAGTTGCTCGGCGCCGCAGCGTCCATCGACGCCGCCGCCAGGAAACTCGAGTCACTGCGACCGCGCAAGTCCATACAGCTGCAGGTATGTACTGCACACATAGCGGTCACATCGACGCCGCCGCCAGGAAACTCGAGTCACTGCGACCGCGCAAGTCCATACAGCTGCAGGTATGTACTGCACACATAGCGGTCACATCGACGCCGCCGCCAGGAAACTCGAGTCACTGCGACCGCGCAAGTCCATACAGCTGCAGGTATGTACTGCACACATAGCGGTCACATCGACGCCGCCGCCAGGAAACTCGAGTCACTGCGACCGCGCAAGTCCATACAGCTGCAGGTATGTACTGCACACATAGCGGTCACATCGACGCCGCCGCCAGGAAACTCGAGTCACTGCGACCGCGCAAGTCCATACAGCTGCAGGTATGTACTGCACACATAGCGGTCACATCGCACACTGTCTAGTACCCGCTGGACTTACGCAACAAGTAAGTAGGTAGGCACGAATCTTGGAAAATTATAATACTAGGTGGTAATGCATGGACGTGTAACTCCCATTTGTTCTATAGGACTGTTTTTAAAACTGTTTTTATCCCTGTAGTTCCATGGTAGGACTATTGAAACTAGCCCATTAAGGCTAGTTTTCGTTTCAATAGTCCTACCCAAATGGAAGTTACCAGATATTAGGGATAAAAAAAGTTTTAACAGTTCTAGACGTAACAGTTCTATAGAACAAATGGGAGTTCCCGGGAATACAATACTGGCGTCACTGAAAACCAGCGTCTGAACAGGGTACTAACATATCCTACCCTGGCACTATGCTGAGTGGTGGCCATTTCCGTTATTTTTAATTATCGTTTTGAAATTTTATTTTTAAATACATCTATTCTATTTAAATAGTTCGACAATTTTCTTTACATCAATAAATGTAACCAGTATTTACAATATTTACAAAATACACATGAAACAGTTGAGCTATCTACAAACCGTTGCAAACGATTTATAGATAGCTCAACTGGTCCAAATCAGTAGCAATCGGGAATGTGTACAAGACACTGGCTGCAGTCGCGCTGAACAGCAATGCTCATACGCTGGCCTAGATAATCACCAGCACGAGGGTCACGCGTCGCTTCGAATAGACGCACAGAAATAATTAAGAAAACCCGAAGGGCCTCGGTACCCCACGGACCTAGAGTCTCAACCCCGAGAGGCACAAATGTGTAGACCCTATCGAGACCTGCATATTTCTTTTGTATAATAATATGTATTAACTTACCACATAGTACATAGTTTTAAGAAATGGAGAAGAGGAATCAAAATCTACATCAGAAGAAAGAAAAAGCAAGAATTACATCAGAAGAAAGAAGAATCTAAAACTACCGCCTGTCATAGAGATATGTTTGATATTCTTGGTTGTTTGCCTATCACCCGGGAATCAAACATATGCACTATGATGGCGGTGTATTCTTCTAGTCAGAAAGAAGAAATAAGCAGAACGTTCTAGAAGAAAGAAGAATGTTTAAGAAGATTCGTTTTAAAACGAGTTAATCTTTTAGTACTACAGAGATTTGGTTCTAATACATTCTCTACGAGCATCTGTCTTTTGTGAGTCGTGGGTTCGATTGTGTGACAAACATAGATGTTTGTTCTGTGTCTGGGTGTTACTATGTATAAGTATGTATTTTAAAAAAAAAATGTATATGAGAATTCTATCAGCAATCTAGTTCCCATAGTACAAGCTTCGCTTAGTTTGGAACTAGAGGGCGCTGTCAAATGTTCATGAATGTATATGTATTTATTTTATGGAAAAGCAACAGCTGAAATTTAACTAGATAAACATTTTTATAGCAGTGGAAAGCCAATAAACAGGTTTTCATGGATACATTAACATAATACATTATGTCTGGGTGTTACTATGTATAAGTATTTATTCAATAAAATGTTGTAACAATAACATTTGTTGTAACAGGAAGCGGATGAAAGCCTTAACTTCGACGAGATGATACTAGAAGCTGCCAAGTCCATTATAGCGGCTACCTCCGCCCTCGTGAGAGCCGCCTCCGCCGCACAGAGGGAACTCATCGACCAGGTACATATCCCACACTATATCTTCCTTATCTTCTAAATATATAAAACTCTTTTGTATCTGACTGACAATCAACGCACAGCCTAAACTATAAGTCCTCGAGGTATCACATTTGGAGGGTAGTATCCTTATATAGTGTAGGGGTGCACTAACAAACGAATTTTGAAAAGTCGCACCTTATAGGATCTAAAATTAGGACCAAATAATGCGTATCCTGCATCCACGCGAGCAAAGCCACGGGCTACAGCTAGTTTATTTATACTTTGTTTGCTGATACCCGTGACTTTGAACGCGTGCGAAATATTCCACTCCAAAATATCTCTGCTGGTCTGATTTGGATGAAATTAAGAATATCTAGTTTGTAACCTGGATACTTTTATCCCGGAAAAACGGAACGCGGATGAAGTCGCGGGCGAAAGCTTGTATTTATTTAGAGTTAGCAGTGCATGAAGTCAAGCTACGGATGATTATGATGATGATTGTAATTTTTACCCGACTAAGTGTAGCAAAAGGAGGGTTATGAAAAAAATAGGGTGTTCAATTTTATATATTTTTATAAACGCAAAAAAGTTTAGATATCTGAAAATATATTTATTAATTCCCTCTACCTATTTATCACGCGAGGCCTTAAGGCGGCCTTAAAACTCCGTCAACAGAGGTCGGCAGTAATTCATACGAGCTTTCTTGCTTGATTGTTCATTTTCATGATCTAAAACATCCTGTTAATTAATAACATAAGTACTTTTAGGACATTCTGTATTTAACACACGTTCTTGTGCAGGGTAAAGTGGCCCGTCGTCCAGCAATGTCGTCCGACGACGGTCAATGGTCGGAAGGGCTGGTCTCGGCGGCCAGGCTGGTCGCCGCGGCCGCACACGCGCTGGTCGAGGCGGCCAATGCGTTAGTACACGGCGCCGCCAGCGAGGAGAGACTTGTGTCTGCCGCCCGTCATGTGGCTGCCTCTACTGCACAACTACTCGTCGCTTGTAAGGTATGTGTAGGTTGCGGGAATGGCGAACGTCTCGTGAGCGAGTTTACTGCAAGAACTTCTCTCTATCAAAGAAACTGCTATAACATGAGCATAAAAATTTTCAATAAAATACCACACATTATAAAGGAACAGCCCCTTAAAAAGTTTAAGAGCGTATTACGCACCTGGTTGCCGGATCATGGGTTTTACACGGTTCGTGAATTCATGGAGCTAAAGTAAAATTGTATAGTTGCTATTAGACCTACCTAACTAATATAGAAAAATGTTTTGCATGCTATAATTTTAAAATAGCGAAATAATGGATCCTGTTATAATTTTGTTTACCACCTGTTGTGTACCTATTTCAAGCAAATAAAGAAACTCTAACTCTAACTCTAACTCGGGTTCGATCCTCACTGAGGTCAAACTTTTTGTATTTTTTTTTGGTTTATTTTATGTATGCTCAGAGTAAAACAGGTTGTAGGTTCAGTTTTCACATAAAAAATAGGTACTTTTTGTGTTTTTTTGTTTTCGCGTGTTTTTCAACAATTGCTATAGTTTTGATTACTACGCTATAGGTTGTGGGTTCGATCCTTACACAGATGATACTGTTTGTCTTTGTTTTTCATTTCATTTTATTGTTTAATTTTCAGTATATATCTACTTAAGAGGCCTATTACAAAGAAACCGTGATTTTACCTATGTTTGGGGTTCTTAACCAGAGAAACTGTAACTCTTCGACAATTTCAACTTGTTTTATAATGAAGAACAGCTTTAAATATAGTCCATAGTGGCCTCGCTTTTCCCGATTTTGTCTTATATACTTATTTACAGCCAATATTCCTAAGCATGTTTTTGAAAAAACTCGCGCGGGCACTTTTTCAAGCTCTTTGACTGCACAACTGTACAAAGCAGAGAAAATTAAAAGTATACAATAATATGTCTTAAATACTGGTTAATTTCATAGCGGCCTTGGAATTCAGAACAATGTCTTGGAAATCTATAAAAAACACCAATTCCAAAACCATAAAACTCATAAAAACGTTCAGAATTAGCTGTGAATATCTCCATAGTAAATTCATATTGGTGAATGAAATTTATACCAAAATAAACTTCAGTTCATTACGAACAAGACTGCATTCTTTATTTTTCTTAGAAAATATAATAAAACTTAAAATAAACGATATTAAAATAGTATAAAATGAGACGCGTCGGCCCGCTCTAACTCAGTAGCGCTTCAGCGCTCGTGGAGGTCGGACCTATGTCAATTTTCGCGCCCAACGATCGATCGTAATCTTGTATGGAACGCATAGTATGACTACACTGACTAACTAGTTTTGATCATGGACAACATACGACATGACATGTAGTAGCGACATGTTGTACAACTCAATGATGGAACAAACCGATGACTCACCTGATGTTAAGTGGTAACCACTGCCTATAACGATGCATCACGTCACGTCCAATGAGGACGTGCTCTGTGATGCATTGTTATGGTTTGACATGTACTATGTTATTAGACTAATATGTCACATACATGGTTGCATATTTATCCATGTATATAATATGTTTATATACGTTTATGTATTCGTATATACGTGTATATCATTATGCGTGTATATATACTTTTTTGATGACAGCTGTCAAACTTCAAACGGCTATATCTCGGAAACTACTCACCCTAGAGTTCTCGTTCCAAAACTTAATGAAAGGTGTGATCAGGATCTAACTTTTTGATGACAGCTGTCAAACTTCAAACGGCTATATCTCAGAAATTACTCAACCTAGAGTTCTCGTTCTAAAACCAAATGAAAGGTGTGATCAAGATCTACATTTTTGATGACAGCTGTCAAACTTCAAACGGCTATATCTCGGAAACTACTCACACTAGAGTTCTCGTTGCAAAAAAAAATGAAAGGTGTGATCAAGATCTAACTTTTTGATGACAGCTGTCAAACTTCAAACGGCTATATCTCGGAAACTACTCACCCTAGAGTTCTCGTTCCAAAACTAAATGAAAGGTGTAATAAAGATCTACATTTTCGATGACAGCTGTCAAACTTCAAACGGCTATATCTCGGAAACTACTCACCCTAGAGTTCTCGTTGCAAAAAAAAATGAAAAGTGTGATCAAGATCTAACTTTTTAATGACAGCTGTCAAACTTAAAACGGCTATATCTCGGAAACTACATAAGAGTTCTCGTTCCAAAACCAAATGAAAGGTGTTCTCTCGAAAAATGCGAGCGAAGTCGCGGGCGGAAGCTAGTATAATATAAAATAGATAATAGATAGATAGGTTTTTGATATCTATACCCATAAAACTAAGTTAGCACCCTGAAACAGTAATAGATTCTACGTAAATAGTTTTACCCGTGAAAAGTTCCAATTTCGGGAATTTCTCCGAAAAAAATTCAAAATTGGTTTGTACCGGGTAAAATCATTTGGGTAAATTCCCAGCGCCCAACTCTATTCATAAATGACAAAGTTAAGAGGTAACAAACATTAAAAAAAACCGAATTGAAAATCTCTTAGATATTTGAAATCAATTAAATATTGATAATATCCAGGTGAAAGCGGATCCGTCGTCGGAATCAACGCGTCGGCTGCAGTCAGCCGGCGGCGAGGTGATCCGCTCCACGGACAACCTGGTGCGAGCCGCGAGGGACGCCATGCACTGCGAGGAGGAACGCAGCCTCGTGCTCAACCGACGCATGGTCGGCGGGATCGCGCAGGAGATCGACGCCAGGTAACCTCACACGACCTATCTTCATATACAACCTGGTGCGAGCCGCGAGGGACGCCATGCACTGCGAGGAGGAACGCAGCCTCGTGCTCAACCGACGCATGGTCGGCGGGATCGCGCAGGAGATCGACGCCAGGTAACCTCACACGACCTATCTTCATATACAACCTGGTGCGAGCCGCGAGGGACGCCATGCACTGCGAGGAGGAACGCAGCCTCGTGCTCAACCGACGCATGGTCGGCGGGATCGCGCAGGAGATCGACGCCAGGTAACCTCACACGACCTATCTTCATATACAACCTGGTGCGAGCCGCGAGGGACGCCATGCACTGCGAGGAGGAACGCAGCCTCGTGCTCAACCGACGCATGGTCGGCGGGATCGCGCAGGAGATCGACGCCAGGTAACCTCACACGACCTATCTTCATATACAACCTGGTGCGAGCCGCGAGGGACGCCATGCACTGCGAGGAGGAACGCAGCCTCGTGCTCAACCGACGCATGGTCGGCGGGATCGCGCAGGAGATCGACGCCAGGTAACCTCACACGACCTATCTTCATATACAACCTGGTGCGAGCCGCGAGGGACGCCATGCACTGCGAGGAGGAACGCAGCCTCGTGCTCAACCGACGCATGGTCGGCGGGATCGCGCAGGAGATCGACGCCAGGTAACCTCACACGACCTATCTTCATATACAACCTGGTGCGAGCCGCGAGGGACGCCATGCACTGCGAGGAGGAACGCAGCCTCGTGCTCAACCGACGCATGGTCGGCGGGATCGCGCAGGAGATCGACGCCAGGTAACCTCACACGACCTATCTTCATATACAACCTGGTGCGAGCCGCGAGGGACGCCATGCACTGCGAGGAGGAACGCAGCCTCGTGCTCAACCGACGCATGGTCGGCGGGATCGCGCAGGAGATCGACGCCAGGTAACCTCACACGACCTATCTTCATATACAACCTGGTGCGAGCCGCGAGGGACGCCATGCACTGCGAGGAGGAACGCAGCCTCGTGCTCAACCGACGCATGGTCGGCGGGATCGCGCAGGAGATCGACGCCAGGTAACCTCACACGACCTATCTTCATATACAACCTGGTGCGAGCCGCGAGGGACGCCATGCACTGCGAGGAGGAACGCAGCCTCGTGCTCAACCGACGCATGGTCGGCGGGATCGCGCAGGAGATCGACGCCAGGTAACCTCACACGACCTATCTTCATATACAACCTGGTGCGAGCCGCGAGGGACGCCATGCACTGCGAGGAGGAACGCAGCCTCGTGCTCAACCGACGCATGGTCGGCGGGATCGCGCAGGAGATCGACGCCAGGTAACCTCACACGACCTATCTTCATATACAACCTGGTGCGAGCCGCGAGGGACGCCATGCACTGCGAGGAGGAACGCAGCCTCGTGCTCAACCGACGCATGGTCGGCGGGATCGCGCAGGAGATCGACGCCAGGTAACCTCACACGACCTATCTTCATATACAACCTGGTGCGAGCCGCGAGGGACGCCATGCACTGCGAGGAGGAACGCAGCCTCGTGCTCAACCGACGCATGGTCGGCGGGATCGCGCAGGAGATCGACGCCAGGTAACCTCACACGACATATCTTCATATACAACCTGGTGCGAGCCGCGAGGGACGCCATGCACTGCGAGGAGGAACGCAGCCTCGTGCTCAACCGACGCATGGTCGGCGGGATCGCGCAGGAGATCGACGCCAGGTAACCTCACACGACCTATCTTCATATACAACCTGGTGCGAGCCGCGAGGGACGCCATGCACTGCGAGGAGGAACGCAGCCTCGTGCTCAACCGACGCATGGTCGGCGGGATCGCGCAGGAGATCGACGCCAGGTAACCTCACACGACCTATCTTCATATACAACCTGGTGCGAGCCGCGAGGGACGCCATGCACTGCGAGGAGGAACGCAGCCTCGTGCTCAACCGACGCATGGTCGGCGGGATCGCGCAGGAGATCGACGCCAGGTAACCTCACACGACCTATCTTCATATACAACCTGGTGCGAGCCGCGAGGGACGCCATGCACTGCGAGGAGGAACGCAGCCTCGTGCTCAACCGACGCATGGTCGGCGGGATCGCGCAGGAGATCGACGCCAGGTAACCTCACACGACCTATCTTCATATACAACCTGGTGCGAGCCGCGAGGGACGCCATGCACTGCGAGGAGGAACGCAGCCTCGTGCTCAACCGACGCATGGTCGGCGGGATCGCGCAGGAGATCGACGCCAGGTAACCTCACACGACCTATCTTCATATACAACCTGGTGCGAGCCGCGAGGGACGCCATGCACTGCGAGGAGGAACGCAGCCTCGTGCTCAACCGACGCATGGTCGGCGGGATCGCGCAGGAGATCGACGCCAGGTAACCTCACACGACCTATCTTCATATACAACCTGGTGCGAGCCGCGAGGGACGCCATGCACTGCGAGGAGGAACGCAGCCTCGTGCTCAACCGACGCATGGTCGGCGGGATCGCGCAGGAGATCGACGCCAGGTAACCTCACACGACCTATCTTCATATACAACCTGGTGCGAGCCGCGAGGGACGCCATGCACTGCGAGGAGGAACGCAGCCTCGTGCTCAACCGACGCATGGTCGGCGGGATCGCGCAGGAGATCGACGCCAGGTAACCTCACACGACCTATCTTCATATACAACCTGGTGCGAGCCGCGAGGGACGCCATGCACTGCGAGGAGGAACGCAGCCTCGTGCTCAACCGACGCATGGTCGGCGGGATCGCGCAGGAGATCGACGCCAGGTAACCTCACACGACCTATCTTCATATACAACCTGGTGCGAGCCGCGAGGGACGCCATGCACTGCGAGGAGGAACGCAGCCTCGTGCTCAACCGACGCATGGTCGGCGGGATCGCGCAGGAGATCGACGCCAGGTAACCTCACACGACCTATCTTCATATACAACCTGGTGCGAGCCGCGAGGGACGCCATGCACTGCGAGGAGGAACGCAGCCTCGTGCTCAACCGACGCATGGTCGGCGGGATCGCGCAGGAGATCGACGCCAGGTAACCTCACACGACCTATCTTCATATACAACCTGGTGCGAGCCGCGAGGGACGCCATGCACTGCGAGGAGGAACGCAGCCTCGTGCTCAACCGACGCATGGTCGGCGGGATCGCGCAGGAGATCGACGCCAGGTAACCTCACACGACCTATCTTCATATACAACCTGGTGCGAGCCGCGAGGGACGCCATGCACTGCGAGGAGGAACGCAGCCTCGTGCTCAACCGACGCATGGTCGGCGGGATCGCGCAGGAGATCGACGCCAGGTAACCTCACACGACCTATCTTCATATACAACCTGGTGCGAGCCGCGAGGGACGCCATGCACTGCGAGGAGGAACGCAGCCTCGTGCTCAACCGACGCATGGTCGGCGGGATCGCGCAGGAGATCGACGCCAGGTAACCTCACACGACCTATCTTCATATACAACCTGGTGCGAGCCGCGAGGGACGCCATGCACTGCGAGGAGGAACGCAGCCTCGTGCTCAACCGACGCATGGTCGGCGGGATCGCGCAGGAGATCGACGCCAGGTAACCTCACACGACCTATCTTCATATACAACCTGGTGCGAGCCGCGAGGGACGCCATGCACTGCGAGGAGGAACGCAGCCTCGTGCTCAACCGACGCATGGTCGGCGGGATCGCGCAGGAGATCGACGCCAGGTAACCTCACACGACCTATCTTCATATACAACCTGGTGCGAGCCGCGAGGGACGCCATGCACTGCGAGGAGGAACGCAGCCTCGTGCTCAACCGACGCATGGTCGGCGGGATCGCGCAGGAGATCGACGCCAGGTAACCTCACACGACCTATCTTCATATACAACCTGGTGCGAGCCGCGAGGGACGCCATGCACTGCGAGGAGGAACGCAGCCTCGTGCTCAACCGACGCATGGTCGGCGGGATCGCGCAGGAGATCGACGCCAGGTAACCTCACACGACCTATCTTCATATACAACCTGGTGCGAGCCGCGAGGGACGCCATGCACTGCGAGGAGGAACGCAGCCTCGTGCTCAACCGACGCATGGTCGGCGGGATCGCGCAGGAGATCGACGCCAGGTAACCTCACACGACCTATCTTCATATACAACCTGGTGCGAGCCGCGAGGGACGCCATGCACTGCGAGGAGGAACGCAGCCTCGTGCTCAACCGACGCATGGTCGGCGGGATCGCGCAGGAGATCGACGCCAGGTAACCTCACACGACCTATCTTCATATACAACCTGGTGCGAGCCGCGAGGGACGCCATGCACTGCGAGGAGGAACGCAGCCTCGTGCTCAACCGACGCATGGTCGGCGGGATCGCGCAGGAGATCGACGCCAGGTAACCTCACACGACCTATCTTCATATACAACCTGGTGCGAGCCGCGAGGGACGCCATGCACTGCGAGGAGGAACGCAGCCTCGTGCTCAACCGACGCATGGTCGGCGGGATCGCGCAGGAGATCGACGCCAGGTAACCTCACACGACCTATCTTCATATACGACGTTTTCGAACTCGATTTTTTCTATCGCTGGTGTGGTAAAAGGTCGTATGTTTATATAGGTCATTTTTGAACTAGATTTTTACATGCCAGGTATGTTAAGAAGTTTCTTAGTTCAAGGTTTTAAGGATACAAAAATAAATGAAAATGAAAGTTTGGTTCTGTATAAAATGTATGTAGGAAGAATTTTTCTAATCTATTTTTGTTAAAACGGACAATAGAAAAGTAACAAATTCGTTAAACAACTCGAATCAAGTGCAAATGCACTCACCGAGGCTTCTTTGACATATTAATGGAAAAATTGATGTTTTTCACTATACATGCTGACAAATAAGATCTATTACTATTCCAAATTGCAAGTCAATAGCTTTAATAGCCTCTAGGATAATAAAGTTTGTGACAGACCGACGGACGGACGGACAGAGTCGCACCATAAGTGTTGCGAAACGCTACGGGATCGTAACTTTAAAAAAGAATTTTTCAAATCGATTCATAAATGACGGTATTATGAGGTAACAAACAGAAAAAAATGTGTGCAATTAACACGTGGTAGAAGTGTAACCTTCAAAAAGACTTTCAAATCACAACGATGCTAAAGAAGTTTTCACATCAAAAATACAATCTGTACGACTTGCATTCAGGGTCCGTTTCAAGTGGGAGTGAGGATAGGAATCCGATATCAAAAACACAGAGGCACAATCAATAGATTTATTGCCTGGACTGCTTGTTGGAGTACATATAGTTTGGTTCAGATTAATAAACCAATTATCTCTATTTCTACCGATTGCAGACCACGCGTTTTCGTCAGCGCGATCTACAATCGGTACAATTTTTGGGGCGCCATCTAGTTTTGTTTTCGGAACCTTTTTATAGTTGAACACAATCTAATTGAAAACCTCCCCCTTTTTTTAAGTTGATTAAAAATCAATACTAATTATTATCAATATCGTTCCATAGATCGGAAGTGCTTCGTATAGAGAAGGAGTTGGAAGAAGCCCGCGGCCGACTGACTGCTATCCGGCAGGCGAAGTACAAGCTACGAGGCGATACGTCCGGCGAGGAAACTGATACAGATGGCGCTAATTACGACTATCAGAGGTATGTGCCGGCTCAGTTGGTGTAGTGTCTGCCTTCTGTGCTGCAGGTCGCGAGTTCGAACCCCGAAGAACAAATATTATTTTTTGAGATGTTTATTTTTTATTCGTATCTTGGTGTTATTGTTTTTGCAAAAATATGAGTAATAAAATACTAAGTTTTTGGTTTTTAAAGTAAAGTCAAACATTATCTAAAACTTCGGGGAGTTAAAATATCACATTGCATAATTTTGAAATTATAAAAGAATTATCAACTTGATGCTAGTACAAATTTGGCTTAGTTTGGGGTTATATTACGCCTGATTATTTTAAAATTCTTAAAAAATTATAAATTATCAACTTCTGGTACTAGTAACAGTTTGACTTATATCGGGGCTAGATGGCACTATCTGAAAAGCTCACCAATTATTAATTTTGTCCACAGACTAAAATCCCCCACATCAAGTTTCGCGAACACCACCTACTCACCAAACTCCACATTCTCTCCTCACGCGACACAAAACGCAACTAATCTCAGCTCACATGTGTCCCACCTGAACCAATCTATCGGATCACCGTATCCACATCAAAATCAGTACAGCCAGAGCACGCAGAACTACACTCAGACGCAGAACACGTCTAATTTGACCCAAAACACGTCTAATTTGAGCCAAAACGTAACTAATTTGACCCAAAATATGTCAAATCTAACTCCAAATCCGGACAGGAATGGTAGTTACTCGCAGAATTCGTATCGCAGCGAAGATAAAGGGTATACAGTGACAAGTCCAACGTTTTCGAGCTTCAGACCAGAGGAGAAACAGAATTACGAGGGATTCACTACACGGTAAGTGTTTTTTGACTATTTTTTGAATTTGTGTCTTATATTTTACACTTTTGTGTCGTATAATGATATGTTTCACAATTTTCTAAAAAATGCCGTTTTTAAACTATTTTTAGAATGTGTGTCGTTTATTTTACAATTTTGTGTAGTATAATTACGGGTGTATAATTCATAATTTTCTAAAAAAAAAATTACATAAAAGATTCTTGTGATTATATTGAATAGATCTTATTGCGTTTCAGAATGTGTGTTGTATATTTTACAATTTTGTGTAGTTTAATTACGGGTGTATATTTCACAATTCTGTAATATTTTATTTTACATGTAAACAAACAAAACAATAACACAATGATTCTAAAAGATATGATCCTTATGATTTTATTTAATAGATCTCTGTAAATTAAAGAATACTTTTTTTTATTTATTTGACATAATGGCACATGGCAATTTTTTTTTAGTATACGACACACCTTCCTATTGCCTCTTCTAATAATACTTTCTGATAGAGTAAGAGTATTTTTTTAAACGCGCAACTTTTTTCTATTCCACTCTTTTGATTTTTTTGAACATACGACACACTATTTCTACTATTACAACTTCAAATAATACTTTTTCTACAACTTTTTAAAACTCTGCTTCTCTTCCACGCTGCTCGGATCACGGGTTATAGTTATTATAACTAAACTTATAATTAATTATAATTATAACAGTCTTCAAGTGCCTTGGATACTTATGATTCGTGCCTATAATTTATATTATAAATAAGTTAAGATAATATTTGGATATACCCTTGATATATACGAGGTTTGAAATTTTTACACAAAATTTAGAAATTTATTTAAAAACTAATTTTTTTTTGTCAAAATTGAGAATTTTATTCAAAAACGATAAACTGTTCTCTCGCCCCGGTCAATGTCTTAATTTTTGGTCACTAAATTAATAAGTTTAACTGTTTTTTTTTTGCGTTTTTGAGTAAAATTCCTTCAAAATGATAGTCGTAGATTGCATGCTTTAAGTTTCGTCATACTGCCGCACTCAGCGACATTACTTATACGAATAAAAAACTTACAATTAGCGGTTTGTCATAGCAGAACTAATCGACTTGTTGATTTTATCTTTTAATATACATCTCTGTGTGTGGCAGATAGTACAAATAGTTAAACTAGTACAAACCTAGTGCTATTAGATAACTGCTAAAATGTAATACAGATTTTCAATAGGTACAAGGTGCCCCAAAGCCAACAAGACAGTCGCTTGAGAAGTTTTTGGGACACCGTGTATTATTAGTACTTAGTAGCTTTTGTAGTGATGTTAGTAGATCTAACTAAACAAAATTAAACATTCAGCATACTAGTATTGTGTCTTTTTCGTTTTTTTTACTGTGATATTTTTATCGTTTAATGGTTATTAATGGTCTAAAACCTATTGTATCCGCAGACCGGTACCTACTTGCTACTTCTAAACTTGTCACTGCCTATCTGTTTAAAAAAAAATTGCATTGATATTATTAGATTTTTTTTAAAAGGTGGTACCTAGTTTATTTCGAAATCTAAAATATATTTCTAAATTTGTTTACTTACAAAAACTAAATTTAGTAACATAGAACTCAGGCAAAAACCTTTTAAATGTTTAAAAAAATATATTTAAGGAAGATATAAATATAAATTAAATATTTTAGATGAATTACAGTTGTAAAATTTTATCTAAATTTATCAATGCACCTAAATACTTAACTATAATCATTATTAAATTTCGTTTGCAGAGATACTCGTACTACAACTAATGACAGAACGATGACGAATAAGTAAGTCATTGTAAAAATAAAATATTGTATAAATTTGTGTAAAAAATCGTATTATTTTGTGTAAAAATCGTGTTATTTTGTGTAAAAACTTTTTTGTGTTTCGCGTGGCTTGGCCCCTTGCCGCCTTTGGAAAAGCACATCGTTCTGTACATATTGATTTGCTATTTTTATTATTGTTTGTTTTTTTTTCTACTTTTTACGTTTGCGTAGTGATTTTAATGCTTTTGGTGCGCATTTTTGTATCTATTAATCTAAAACTAAAACGTATCGTTGAGCTAAAAATATTACTATAATTAACTAATATATAAAAATTATGAGTTTTATAACAAAAAATATGGCTTTTATAACAAATAAATGTGACTTATAGAAATTAATCCTTATAAAAGCGAGATCATTAATACTTTTGGAAGCAAAAATTCGCACCGAATCTAATATCCTAAACATTTATTGCATTTGCCGTTTCGACCAAATCATTTTTCAATCCTATTAAATATATTATTATTTTATGATAAAATTGACGGAGCCACCGGATCCTAACCAGTTGCCTTTGCCTGTAACAATGCATTATCACAGAGCACGTTCTGAGGACGTGCCGTGTAAGGCAATTCAAGCGTCTATCACTCTCAAACTGCCTGTAATAACCGTTGAAATTGCTTTTAGCAATAAGGCCGCCCATTATACCAACCTCTTAAAGCTTTTTTTTTCATTACAAATTTTGTTATTTTGATGCTTATCTATCTAACCGTCGAGTATTAAAATAATTTGGTCGAAGCTTCCGCCAATTAATATTTCTGTTTCCCTAACTGCATGGGTAGCAGCATGGACGAAACCGTAGTCGTGAGGTCAATCCAACTGCCTGAGGTCAGAATGGCTTACTTAGTTGAGGATCCACCTTCGGAAGACCATTTGGAAGTGATCAAGAAACTAACTAAGCCGCCGCCGCCGCCGCCGCGGCGAATCTCACTCATTAAAGAGGAGCCTAGGGCGTAGGTTCGTTTTCATGCTCTTTTTTTAGCACCACGGGGGGGTCAGTTTGATCAGGATTGGTTTGTGATTGAGGGGTTGGAAAAGTTCAATGGAAAAATCACGTTATAAACAATTTTTTTTTTTTCTTCTGACTTAAAAAACAATTATTAAAGTACTACAACTACTGTAAATGATTACATATACTTACTACAGCTTCTACAGCTTCAGCTAGCTTCTTGTTATGATACTACAGCTTCTGTAAATGATTGAATTTTAAAGGGTTGGCTTACAAAGAAAATGTAAAAGTCTCAGAGTAGAGTCTTTAGACTAAGGACTGAGTTTTCATATAAAAATACTATTCTGGCCCCTCAATTACAAAAAACAGATCAACTGTGTTCCACATTTTTATGTCCATTTGTGATAAACCTAAATTAAAATTCTGGGTAAATGTCAGGCGTCTCAAATCAGATGGGTCAAAATTAGCACAAAAATAAAGTACTTTGGCACCTCACTTTAGACGATTGTGGTAACAATAACTAACTTGGTTTTAAAACTAATGCATGGCATGATGGTGTCGGTGTTTTCTTCTTCCTAGGTAATCGGAAATAAAAAACAAATTCTTTACTAAAACTAATAAGAATTAACATCCACAGCTACGAAACTCGACTATACGACACACCGCGACCCGTACAGAACGAATACTCCAAAACTGAGAGAAACGAAACTCATTACAGTAGCCAATACAGTAAGCAAGAGCAGAAGTTCGGGTACGATGCCCCAAAATCTCCAATGAGCCCAAAGTTTAACGCCAGAGAGTTGAAATTCGATGAAATATCTAAAGAACCGATATACTCAACTCTGAAGAAACCTTCAGATGGTCTCGGACAAACGTTCTCAGAACATCACAAGTCTACTGAAGCTATACCCGGAGGAACCAAACACTCAGAGTACACAGTGAAGAGTGAATCTTACCAGAGTTATCCTAAGACAGAATTCTCCAAAGCAGAAACTAGAGAAGAAATCAAATCCCCGTTCACATCCACCCCGAAATTCGACAAAGATTTCAAAGCGACCTCAACAGATCTAGTAAAAGCTGTGACCCCAGACTATGATAGGATTTCTTCTCCTTATGGAAAGGAAACGCATAGTTACGGAGGTCCGAACTTTATGGAAGAAACCACCACGGAGGTTAAAGAAATACCAAACGGAACACAGAAAATAACGACCACAAAGATATATAGCTCTTCCCCAGTCAATCTGACTACTACCAACACAAGCACGAAGTACGAACCGATTAAACTAGAGGGCATCGATGAACTCTCAAAGTCATTTGACAACGATTCAAAGTATAGCACTTTAGACTCTCGCTTCAACACGCTAGAGTCCAAAATGAGTTCTGACACCAGCCGCTCTTTCATGAGACCGTCTGAATTCCAATCCTCGGACTTCCAAACGTCAACTAGCGTCACTAAGATCAAGAAGCCCGCGGATTTGGTCAAGGAAATCGATAGTATGGACAAGAAATTCTCCAAATCCACCATCACCTCGGAGACGATTGAAAAGAAATCAGTTATGACCAGTTCACATAAATCAGAAACGAGTTCTACGGTCACGAAGAAGTTCGGCAACTTTTAAGGTTCGCATCGTGTTACTAACGTGTCGCTTGTGTCAAATGCTTCGTGTGTCAATGTCAGCTGTCATGGTGACAGCTTTGTTTTACCGCGAAGTAATGCGGTGAATGTTTGTGTATATAGAACTTTGTAGAAATTTTTTATAATAGATATGCACGTATTTTGCCTTAAATAACTATTTATACACGGAATTATTTTGTATAATTCAAATTGGATAATTCATATTCTTCAGATATTTAACTATACTTTTGAACGACATGTGTGAAGATTTTTAGAGAAGATCACAAGGTGCTAAAGAAATATACTATTATTTTATATTGAAAGAAATCTGACTTGACTCCAAAATGCCTTAATTATATAAATATTAAAATGTTTTCTATTCAAATTCTATAACTGTTAAGTCTTATTTTAGGAATAGAGGACATCATTTATGTCAAATCATACAAATTATATATACAATTTTTGTTTTACTGACGAAGTAGATGAGAAAATGTAAAAAAAATTTAGAACCAATAAAATATGACTTCTATTCCTAACGTCTTGTCTTGAGTGTGAAACTAGTTACATCAAACTAATAACTAAGATACTTTTTTATCGATCTCGCAGTACTTAAACATTCAACATAACTAATTAAAAACATTTTTAATGTACAAATTGCCATTATTATAATTTAAAACAAGTTTTTTTTATGCAACTAAATAATGAAATAAACCGAGTGTGCCTGATAACGTGGTAAGTGGCAATCACTGCCTGAATAAACGATGCATGGCCTCACTGTGCATATCCACTGAGGACGTGCTCTATGATGCACTACGTCCATCACAGTAAAAAATAGTTGTCAGTTACGTATTTAGACTATTTAGTACGCGTTACACACTCAAGACTGGTAGAAAATAATTCACAAAGTGCTATCCCAATATTGGGAACTTATTACTTATACGATGATGCCGCGTGTGCCATTTATATGAGAAATAGTTGAAGTTCTACAAACGTGCCTTTTACTAAATGATTTCGATTTATAATATTCGGGCGTATGTAAGAGAAATGGTACAATAATTATTATATTTAAAATATGTCTTGCAATATTTATGAACCTATTTTCTTACATATAGCTTAAACCACTAATGTGCCATTTATAAATAACATTTACAAATGTGTTTTTTTTATAATTAAACATTGTGACGTCTCTCCACAGCCTTTGGCAGCTAAATTGTAAAAAAAAACTCAATAACGAATTCACTTCCATTCAGCTGAACTTATAAACTCGTAATTTTAATGCCAGCTTTGGAAGGACGTCGCGACATTAGATCTAGTGTTTTTTTCTGGTGCAATTTTTGGGAGTAATCTACTAAAATATTAATGTACTTGTAGCTAATAAGATGGTAAGTTTGGACTAAACGTCTTATGAATATTAACCTCGGTTTGCAGCTAATGTAACCAAAATGAAATATATTTTTTGTTATTTTTAGCAAAATAGTGACGGTGACTTCGACCGAGGTAGCATAGAAGCTGAAATTACGAGCAACGCTTTTTAGCATTAAGAATATTCAGCTAATATTTGTACAATTGTCTAAATCAACATTAAATGCATCTAATTCTATATATCATATAGCTAATCGTGTTTGTAGCAGCTTTATCATAATTTATCTTTTATTAAACAATTTGTAAGATCGCCCGCGAAAGCGTTTTCGTCCACTGAAGGTATTGAAACACCAATTCTTATAGCACTTATACTTCTCATTGATTATATTCTGATACAAGGTGTATCGTAATGTCCTTATAAGCCCAAAGGGAACATAATCAAACCGAACACTTGAATGCGTGGACGTGTGCAAAGAGTCTTAGTTGAAATTCCAATACAAAAGTACAACTTTCGTTATCTTAGAAATTTGCGACAACCCTAAGTGTTTGTTTACTATTAGACCCGTACACACACACATGCACACGTACGTACTTTCCTACCGCGTCGGACGCACACGCATGTGTAGGTACATTTTAAGTAAAAGTTACGAGCTCATTTCATGAATTAAAAACTTCGAAATCTCAAAAGTCGTAGAACAAACATTGTTCGCAATGACCTGTAGAATACTCCCCTCCGGGCTTATAGGGTATATGTTACACCGTGTATAATATAATATGATTAAATATTTATTATATCCTACATTATATTATGACTTTTATAACACATAATAACCATGAGTTATATAACTTAGGGCTCGAACGTTTTACTCATTCGTATGTGTAGCTAATCGAACATTTAATTCGTAATAAGGGCTAATCTGTGTCTTTATAAATGTAGTAAGTACATATATAACTTTGTAACTCTATATAACTATGTAATTGTGTCGTTATATGCGTTGTTCAGAATTATACTTATAATAACTTGCATTTATAGTTTACTATAACTGGTCTTCGATTATAACAGATGGCGTCTATTTATACAAAAATATGAGTTTGTTATAAAAAAAATGTTATTTAATAGTGTGATATGACAGCAAACTTAAACTGAATATTATGAGTGTTATAAGTTGACTTATAGAACAATGATTTTGAACAATGCATTTTATATTATACTTAATAATTATATGCCTACTCGTAGACTGTACTAATACAAAATAGTTTTTGATACTATACAAATATATAACTTAGAATTATAAGAATAATAAAATAATCTCAGATAATAGAAAAACCAAATAAAATTGCTAATTTAAAAATAAATTGGTTTGTTTCTTTTGTTAAATGTTTTTAAGAGTTTAAATATGATTTTGTCGATGGCTTTATGTATCTATGTAACCAGAGGCATTGTCTATCAATTATATTGTGTATTTAATAAACAAGTAACTAATTATACTCAACTTTTATTTATTTTACCTTCTCAGTTTTTGGTAGCTCTACTTTCTGCGCTGTAGGTTATGGGTTCGATTCCTACCACAAACATAATTAATGTCATGAAAAAGAATGTTGTCTGCGTATCTGTCACACAGCCGCACTCAGAGTCACTATGTAATTACTTTGACTAACACGACTACGTTGGTAAAATATAGATAGAGCATTGATTTTATCATTGTCGCAGGCACTGCAGTGTGTCGTTAAGTGTAGGCATAGGTTGCCTCCTGACGCTCTATAAATAATCCTACTAATATTATAAACGCGAAAGTTTGTAAGTATGTGAGGAGAACATGGTAGAATAGGTGTCCTCCTACGAAAAGGGAAGATGTTCCACGCCGAGCGACCTTTGGCTCGTGGTCCGAGGACCAATGGATGGTATTCGGTAGTATTACTTATGTTCAAACTCCGTGATAACTTCGTTTGCACGATCTAGGATATTTCTCATGTTAGTTCTTATGTAGCGAGATAGATGGCGCTACATATGGATGGATGTTTGTTACTCTTAAACGTAAAAACTACTGATCCGATTTGGATGAAACTTAGAATATATATTGCCCGTGACCTGGATTAACACATAGGCTACTTTTTATCCCGGAAAATCAACGGGATCCAACGGGACGCGAACGAAGTCGCGGGCGGAAGCTAGTCTTCAATAGATGTAAAGGCCTTAGAGAGATCTTTTGACGTACCTACCAGCCGAATACTCAAACTCCACTCAATTTAAGTCCCGCTAAATTATTGCACAATACCGCGTTCACACTATGCCCATGCCGCTACCGGAATGTATGGCGGCATTATTGCCGCGGACTTATTGCCACAGCAACACCGCCTTTATTCTCACTAAGCGGCATTCATGCCGGCAGCGGCATGGTCATAGTGTGCACGCGGTATAAGATTCTGTATTGGTAAGAATACAAGAAAAAAAGATTTTGATTTCCATTCCTACCATTCGGCAGTAAGGTGGCTGAAGTAAGTAAGTACCTATTTTACTCTGATAAGGTTATAGTAAAAAGTAAAAATTCTTTATTTGCGAAAAACCATTGCTGGTACACTTATAAGCACACTAAGGTTTGCATATAAAGGCTGGTTTTTAGGGTCAGTAACTAACTTCGATTTCGAGACAAGTCAGCGCTGACCCGAAAAATACCCAATGTTAACTGATTTGAAGTCAGTACAGCGGCTGGAAGTCAGCGCTACGACGACTACTGACTCCGTGTAAACGTATGAAGTCAGTTTCGGCGCCGATACTGACTTGCGCACTGACCCTGTTAAAACCTGCGTTAATGGTAAAAAGTAGTAAGTATTACCGTTTAGTGACTCTGTTCCCCACACTAGGACAAAAACCCTGTAAAGCGGAGTCACAGCGACTCTTCGCGGACTCTTATTAAATGACCTATCTAACTTTATTATGCGTATGTGAAATGTATCTGGCAAACACTGGATGAGAAGAGCCGAAGACAGCTCAGTGGCGCGTCATTAGTGACCGTTAGTGGCATATACATCTGAGCGCTTCGGGCACGTTAAACTGTCCCGGCTCTAGCAGTCGTTAAGCCACGACGGAGGCCTTAAGGCGGCCTAAAAACTCCGTCAACAGAGTTGGTCACTCATACGAGCTTGCTTGCTTGCTAGTGGCACGTTTTTGGAGACATACGTTAGTGGACTGATATAAGTTGATAGTGATGATAATAATGATAATGTAAAGAATTTGGCACAGGGGAGTTCTTAAAATTAATAAAAAAAAAAACTCATTTTGACGGATTCATTGCGTGTAATAAAAAAATACAACAAAAGTACACAATTCAGTCGGCAAGATACTTCTACCATTTCTAAACTGTTAGGGTCAAACTATACAATAGCATGCACTGTGCGAGTTTTGTGTAGTCAGCACAGCATCATAAATGACGAGTTAAGGGCCGGTTTCACCATGCTCTGTTAGTTAAACTAACAGCTCGTTAATTAACAGACTGTTAAATGTAATCGCTGATCTGACGGCCACCATATAAACCGGCTAAACAAAAATACATCTGCTTGCGTTGTATTTAAACAGCGTTGAACGTCGTTTTAATTTAGTCGCTTGACATTTTGACATCCGATTCCGTAACACTCTGTTGGCAAGACTTTGGTGAAACTGGGCCTAAGTTTCAAACATGTGAGACTGAAAAATAGCAATTTTTTATTTTTTCACAACCTCCGAGGATATAACCAAGTGCCCGGCATGCTTGCGGCCGAATACTCAAACGCTACATATATTAAGTTCACGCTTAAATTATTGCCATCTCTTACCAATGAGTAATGTTAAACAGAGGCAGAGCAATTTTAAGTGGTTTTGGTTTAAATTTGAGTGACGTTTCATTATGCGGCTCTTAGATTAGATTATATCTTTATTGTACACCAAAATAACAGAAAAAAAAGATACAAGGAAATAATGAAAAACAAATATGAAGTACAATGGGCGGTATTATCGCTATAAGCGGCCTTTGGACAACCTCTTAGTGTGTTCGTTTACGTATACTACAAAGTTTACGTAAACTATTGTTGTGTAGAGATTGAGCAGCGCCCCCTAGCGGGTAGTTTACAAAACTGATGATTCTCCATACAACATTATAGTTTACGTGACTTTGTAGTAAGCGTCAAACGTACACACGACTTTAGCTGAACCAAGCCCTTCCCGAACCAAAAGTCTGGACCTGTCACCGCTATGCTGACATTCCATACAAAACGCCTTCTGTGCCGATGAAGCATGCATTAAGTGTAACATAACATTGACCATAATATAATATAGTAAATACAAAATTAATATTTTACATCAAAATCCAAAACATTTGGAGTAATTTCAAAATTACAAATATTAAAAAATATTATTGTACTCAGGTGTGCTTAATTGTGCTTAACTATGGGCTTTCATACATATACATTGTTACAGCAAAATGCTATGAGACCCCCAACTCGATGGACCGATAACATTACAACATTGCGCAATGATAGCGTTCAATTTACTAACCACTTTAATGGACGTGCTCAGTGAAGTAATGCCGTTATAGGCAGTGGTTACCTTTAAACATCAGGTGGGCAATCGGCTTCATTTCGTTGTATAAAAAAAATATCTTTTATTCAGTAAAATAAATGTCACAAATCGCCCTCTGGTCCCTAATAAAGTACCTACTATGGAAACTATTGCAGATAGAATACTTATATATTTTTTTTGTAATTATACATACTTATAATACCTAAAAGCAAGCTCGTATGAGTGACCAACTCTGGTGACGGAGTTTTTAGGCCGCTTTAAGGCCTCCGTCGTGGCTTAACGACTGCTAGAGCCGGGACAGTTTAACGCGCCCGAAGCACGGAAGCGCTCAGATGTAAATGTAACGGTCACCCATCCAAATGACCGCGCAGAACGTCGCTTAACTTAGATAATCTGTGAAGATTGGCTAAGCAAGCCTAGACACGAGCGGTTCAAATATAATACATAGTTACACACAGACACATAGAACAAACATATATATTATATTTTTTTACATAGTAAATACTTCCATAACATTTTGCTGTACCAATTTTAATGGAACTTTTACCTATCACACAACACTCTATTCACAAACACGCGGGTCTAAGCACCTACACTTAACTAATTATTACTTAACTAACTATAATTAGCGATATCTTATAGCGAAGATATGAGATTGCCGGAGTGAACGTCAAACTTGTGATCACGATCAAAAATCATCTGCATCTGTTATTTTTTTTTTATTTCGATAGAATTTCCTTAGGCCACAACCTCACCTGATAGTCACGACGAAGCAGAACAGTCTAGAAGACGACTCACTCTTACAAATATTCGTTCTAAAAACTAAATCTTTATTTCAATTAAACATAACCTCGCTGTTCCCACCACTAGACTCACAAAAATTAATAAATCTTTCAAAGGGCAATGTGTACGCTTCTTCAACAAAATCCCAAGTGATGTGTCTCAGTTGTCGATTGGCAAGTTCAAAAACGTAATAAAACAGAGACTTCTTTTAAAAGCATACTATAAAATATCTGATTATTTAGAAGACAAACAAGCTTGGGACGAACTAGCTCCAACTCATCCAATAAAAAAAAATGTAATCATACCTAATCATACAAAACGTAATGACGATTCAAAGTGATCACTGAGATTTTATTGAATAAAAGATTTTTGACTTTGACTTTGACTATTGCAATAAGACACCTACTCACTCTTACAAATATTCGTTCTAAAAACTAATCTTTATTTCAATTAAACATAACCTATGGCAATAATGTATCGGAAGACTTTTTGAATTTGTGCAGTAGTTTCAAAGCATTCCATTTGAGTTACTAGTTGTTATAATCTTTGGATGTGCTTCTGAGAACTCATTATAAAAGACTTTTTATACAATTTTAAGTATTAGATCTAAGTATAATATAATATCTAGTTTTCCTGCAAATGATAGCCTAGATCACATTTTATTTGAGTTCCATTGAGAGTAAGTATTTGATTATAACTCACTTTTACAATAATTTAGGAAAGAGATGAAGCGTGATCCTGGAATCTATATAACGGTCACTCCCACAATCTCAAAAATAAAGAAAAAATTCGGCGTGCACCATTATAGTTCCCGACTGTTATCGTGGCACATTGTAAATGAGAGTAAGAAGATATTGTTTATTTTCAGCTAAATTCAGAAAAATCATAGAAGAAAATCTCTTACATTTGGAGACAGACTGAAAAGGGTAACTCCCACTTGTTCTATAGGACTGTTACGTAAAACTTTTTTATCCCTGTAGTTCCATGGTAGGACTATTGAGATTAGCCCATTAGGGCTAGTTTTCGTTTCAATAGTCCTACCCAAATGGATGTTACCAGATATTAGGGATAAAAAAAGTTTTAACAGTTCTATGACGTAACAGTTCTATAGAACAACCCACTGAAAATGGGAGAAAATAAGAATTTTATTAATTTCCATTAGCGTAATTTGACAGCACTGAAATTGTTGCAAGGCGTGATGATAATAATGATAACAGATGGAGTAAGGCGAACACTAAATGGGGGCCAAGATGCGGGTACAGAAGCGTAGGAGTAGGACGTCCGGCAGCGATATGGACAGACGACATCGTCAAAATCGCACGCCGTAAATAGGAGAGACTACAGTAGGTGCCAAATAACACCACAAAGGTCACCTTCACCACGATGTCGCAAAAATTCAATTTATGAATGGCTAATTCTGTCGCTTTCCATACAAACCTGTCGCTAAGACGGTAATCGCTCGAATCTCGTTAGCACTGTTTGTTTACCATACATAAATTGAATTTTGCGACATCGTGGTGAAGGTAGGTGAATGACCTGTATTGCGGTGCTATTTGGCACCTACTATAGCTCAGGACAGCAGTGGATGGCACTAACTTGGGGAGGGCTATGAAAATGAAAAGATTTGCAATTCTTTTCCATAAAGTGACCGTTTCTCATGAAGCGACAAAGATAACTGTCGATTTAGTGCTGTCAAATTAGTTTAGGAAATTCAACAAGATAATAGGAAATGTTTACAATGTGCCACAGACACACCCGAGAGCTGTACTTATTCTGTTACATTTTGCAGATCAAAAACTTAATACTATGTAAAAAAAAATACAAAATATAGCACACATTTTTCATTTCTGCTTTTTAAGATGCAATATTTGGATAAAATTTTCTTTAGTAATTGTTTAATATTATAAACAAACTAACAGGTACCAATACAATTTTTTATAATACATTTTTTCCTATAGAAATATATTTATTAATTCATTGATTTGCAACAATGAATTTCAATGTTTTTTTTATACATATGGCAACATATTTTTGCATTGAACTAACGCAGAGTGACCATACAGGAACTAGTGATAGACACTGATTGCCGCACTCAGAGACATAAGTTAAAGATAACGAAAGCAATTGACATCTACCAATAAGTACTGAGAAGACACCGTTATTTTTACCCGACTACGGCGAAACGAAAAGGAGGGTAAATTTATTATTTTTTGTCATCTTTAAGTTACATCTCGGAATGTGGCTGGAATATATTTTAAACTTGATTTTTTTCTCAATAAATATCTGTGTTTATATACGCTTGAGAAAACTTGCAGATTACGCTTTAATATTTTCGTCTGAATGATCACTAACGAATAAAACCGAATTATACTTAAAATACTGGCCTGATAATGGTATCGAATATGTTGTTGCATTTTTCTAAGCAAACCTAATTTGACAGCACTAAAATTATAGCCGTCCTTGTCGTTTCAGTTTATTAGAAAAGGACGGCAACATTTTGAGTGCTGTCAAATTTAGAAAAAAAAAATTAATTTTCATTTTTTTCTTATTTTTTTTTTTTTGAAATTTAGTTTAGAAAAATGCATCAAGAACATCGATACCAATATAAACTAACTTCAACTAAAATACTATTACATTATAGAATATTAAAAATGTTTTAAAACTTAGATAAACAAAAAAAAATAGATTATACTAAACAGATAACCAAAATTAAGTAATTGATATTTATATCTTGAATACTATTATTAATTGATGAGTTTTTAATCTTTGCGATATTTAACATTATATTTTGAGAAACTTATTTGAGACATTCGTTGTTTTTATTATTGTATTCAACTTCACTTGTAACTTAAATACTAAAATGGCAACAAGTGACTTAAAAAAAACAAAATAATGAACTATATTTATCTATACTAATAATATAAAGAGGAAAGATTTGTTTGTTGCTAAATAGGCTCTGAAACTGGACCGATTTGAAAAATTCTTACACCGTTAAGGTGATATCAGACGGTTCACTCAAGAATGAATGCTTCATTTTTCTTTCATTCCATGTTCACACGACTTACAATGACAAAGAAAAGAACGTTCATCTGTCATTTTGCTGCCAATTTTCCGTGACGCAACGGGACGTGCGTCTGCTACCGAGCTCGAAACAAAAAGGCGGAATGCAAGTGAACATTCACTCTGTGTTCAGATTGTTCATTTTTCATTCATTCGGAGTGGGAGTGAAAGAAGCGAATGAAAATATCCAACATTGTTGGATCGGTCATTAATGAATTAATTCGGCACTCTTTGTTTCATTTGCGGTTCAGACGAATCATTTCGAGTGAAAGATGCCGAATGAAAGACAAAAATGAACGAAAAGTGAACCGTCTGATACCGCCTTTAGAAACCTACACTATCCCTGGGTGACATAGGCTAGATTATATTTTCAAAAAAATTAGGAATCCTTACTAAAACTCCAATAATGTAAACCAAGGTGTAAAAAAATACCAAAAAAATTGTCATTTTAGTTAAATACACGTGCGAAGCCTGGACGGTCCACTAGTAAAATATAAAATTCTGAGATTCTGCAAAGTACTAAAAACTGTTTAAGTAAATTCCGTGTATATACGACACTATTGTATATGGAATCAATAGTTACACCACAAATGTATATTATGTATTGCTTTATGTACTTATCACAGGTTATATTATATGGCCTTATGTATTACTAGCTATTTTTCTACGGTTTTGCTTGCGACAGACCTGAGGGACCGATTCTAATATTGATTTTAAGCATTCAAAGTAAAATTTTAATATTTCTTATACTAATGGAGTAAAAACGAAGAAACATCGCTAATTTCTATATATCTATCTATCTATATGTTTAAATGTAAAGCGTTGAACCGCTCGTGTCTAGGCTTGCTTAGTCAATCTTCACAGATTATCTAAGTTAAGCGACGTTCTGCGCGGTCACTATTTGGATGGATGACCGTTACATTTACATGTGAGCGTTTCCGTGCTTCGGGTACGTTAAACTGTCCCGGCTCTAGCAGTCGTTAAGCCCCGACGGAGGCCTTAAGACGGTCTAAAAACTCCGTCACCAGAGTTGGCCACTAACTCATACGAGCTTGCATTTTAAATGTAAACTTATAGATAGATAGATAATTGATTCATTTGTTTTTATGTTTAAGTGACGTCTCTGAGTACGACAGTACGACATGGACCATAAGTTATAAGATATGGAATGTTGTTGGAAAAATACGATTTTTATATCTAGTGTAAATAATTTGGAGGAATTATATCAAAAATATTTCAAATAAATATGAGATTTTTAGGAGAAAATAGTTATTTAGAGATTCTTAGGATTTGAAGAAATTACAACCTTATTTATTACCGATTGATAACACCTCGTTAACTATCAGACGTTTTAGTGATATTTGACTGCATTGTTCTCGTAACACATCGAAACGGTGTAAATGGACCCCTACGGTGATTTCTGGAACTTTTATCCAGTTTTCCCCTGCCGACAATCGCAGGGGTCGCGGGATTATTAGACAAACGTTCCAGAAGTCCCTTACGCAGGGGAAAACTGGAATGAGCCCTTTAAAGACGTACTCGAAGTAATGCATGCGTTACTGTTCCACAAATGGACAATTTTTTTTTGTTTTTTTTTTTTCTGACATTCTTTTTTTACTAAAACTAAATTATAATAAATTGTTTTTTACAGTTCCTTAGTTAATAATAAGCCCTATCTTTTGATATAACTTTGACATGATTTCAAGAAGAAACATCGTAGTATGAACCGTTTGAAATATCGATTTAGTGTCATCTTTACGATTTTTGTTAATCGAGAAAATTATTATTATTCACGTTTCTATCTTTACAAAGCTCTAGGATATATGTTCAATTTTAATAAAATATTTTTTTTTCGTGCAACTTTTGCACTTCAGTAGAGATACAGTTGTTAAAAAAACCTAAAAGTTTCGGATAATACCGCCTTAAACTGTCCCGGCTCTAGCAGTCGTTAGCACGACGGAGGCCTTAAGGCGGCCTAAACACTCCGTCACCAGAGTTGGCCACTAACTCATACGAGCTTGCTTTCTTTTACTAAAACAAATATATACCAATAGGTTCTAAATAAGGTTGACAGTTCATTTAGCTTAGAATAGGCCTTATGGGTGACTTCCTATATTTAAACAACGAATTATACTATTCTAAGGTTTCAGTTTCTATAATCTACGGGCATCCGTTAGTAGCACTACCCGACGTAATAAACCGGTCAATATTTAAAAAAAAACATGTACTTTCAAATCACAACGATGCTAAAAAAGTTTTCACATCAAATAAGTTGCAAAAAGTGAACGAGTTTGCTCGAGACTTAAACCCGCGCACTACGAGCTAGTTTCGATTCGTTCCAATCCGTTAGACCGCTTGGCCGGCAGTCTCCTTGGAATGCGTTCGAATATTAGCTATGGGATCTCTCTTCTCGTTTCCTCGACTTTCAAATCACAACGGTGTTAAAGAAGTTTTGGATCAATGTGATATTTTTACTGAACCTTTGCATTGTTATTCTCTCGACCCGGAAGCTCTGCAATTTCACATAATTACATTTAGTTATATTATATCTTCAAAAATGTTGAAATGTGCGAGCGAGAGGGTTGTATGCCTTATACATACGCCTTAATAACTTAAGTGCCACTAACGCATGCTCGTAGATTGAAAAACTTGATTTAAAACCCTTAAGATGTTATTCCTGTGTTTGTGGCCTATCTCTTGAGGTCAGCGTCAAATTGTTTCACTATTTCCGGTATAGCATTCGGTTCGATGGGAACTCGCTCCATTAGTTCGTCCAAAGATTTGATGTAACTCATCTTTTTGAAGAATTTTGAACTGAAAAATATAAGAAAATTACTACCAAAAGATAGAAATTAGAGTACATTTTAATATTAAGTAGTTTTAAACGTACCTACGTAATCCTATTAATATTATAAACGCGAAAGTTTGTGCGGGCGTATGTATGGATGTATGTAAGGGAGTATATATGTATATTTGGATGAAACTTGAAATATATGTGTATGTGTGTAAATAAAGTTTAATAAAAAAATTAAAACACCCATATAATATAAGATAAGTAAAAAAACCAATCAATATATATGAAACTCTTGTATCTGACTGACAATCAACGCACAGCCTAAACTATAAGTCTTACGGTCGAATACTCAAACGCTTCTCAAATATTTGAGAGCTGCTTAAACGTTTGAGCAGCTCCTAAACTTTAATTTCGTATACCCAAACGTCTTTTTTGAGTATCTGTTAAATATAAGAGCTTCTCAAAATAAGTCCTGCTCAAACACCACTCAGTGTAAAATTCGTATACAGGAACGCTACTCAACGTTATTTATCTGTCAAATCAACTGTCAAACTGATTTGAGCAGCCCTTAGATCTGAGAGTGGTCGCGAGGTCCCTCAAATCAAGTTAAATCTATAGAAACTTTTCAAATAGTGATAAAAAGTGGATAAAAATGTCTCTATCGTCCATGTCTTCACTTTCGGACCCTATGTTGAGGAGAAACCCACAGTACAACAACCTATAGACTTGAGGCAAATCAAAGCTTTACTGTGAGGACCAAATTAATAAATACACATTTTTTCACTTAAAAATATTTTTATTTCAATGCAATTTAGATTACAGTTTCTGTAGTTTCAATTTCTTTATTCATGTTCATAGAGGTGCCGGAGTTGTATCCATGTCCTGCAGCCGCTTACAGCGACAGCATTATTCAGTTGGCACACTCTATCCCAAGTCTCTAGCTTCAACAAAAGTATTAGGTGGCAGCTTCTTTATTTTCAATTTATATCTTGATATCTGAAATATGTAGCATATTATTTAAAACATGAAACAGTTTGGAATTAAGCTTAGGATCTGTGAAATGTTCAGCTGAGTATGTATAAACATAGGAAAAAAGTACTTGTACATAGACATAAATCATGTATTTATTCTGAGCCTTTCAAATGGTAAGTGGTCACAAGTTTCAGTGCTTGATACAGACAACGGTTGCCCTGGCGACCCCTGTGCGATGTACGATTACCTATGTTATAGCCATGTATTGTACCTATAGTAACAAACTTACATGTACCTACCAGGCTCTTGCGGTTAAATAAGTATAAAGTACAGCATTTATTGTTTATGTAGGTACTTACATCTTTATCAGCTCCAAGAGGATATCTTTCTCTGCAGGGGTATAGTTGCATCCACGTTTTTTCTTCTCCTCCATCGTGAATCAATCTTCATAAATATAAAAATGAATTGCTGTTGGTTATTCTCGCTAAAACTTGAGAACGGGTGGACCGATCTGGCTAATTTTTGTCTTGAATTATTTGTGGAAGTCCAGGGAAGGTTTATAAGGTTTGAAAATTAAAATTGAGGCAGTAGGAAGTCTGCGGGGTCAGCTAGTTACATAATAAATGCTAATACAGATCTTGTTGAATAATCGCGCGTAAAATGTCAAGTTTGACGTTCCAAATGTTCCAATCTACGACGATTATCTCAAGAAATTTTTTTTCCATAAGACGTCTTCTTTTGATATTTATTTCAATAAAAACATAATTTCAATCGTAATTTAATCCAAACCTACAGCACGCTGTTATATTTCAACTTATTAATAATTATACGCTGTTATATTTCAACTGATTAATAATTTTAGAAAATATTTGTTCAAACAAAACTGCGTAAAACGAATACGAGACGTAAATTAAATTATTTTGTAACTGAGAACGTGCTGATGCACAATTTTTAAGCAGAATGTTGCCATGATGTAAACATTTGAGGGCTGCTTGGCTAATCATGGTTTCGAATTGCTTGAGTGGCGTTTTTGTATACCATTTAAATTTGAGGGATGCTTATATTTAAGTAGCTTTTAGATGATTACGAGATTTAACTGGCGTTTGAGTATTCGAGCATTATGGTCGAATACTCAAACGCTTCTCAAATATTTGAGAGCTGCTTAAACGTTTGAGCAGCTCCTAAACTTTAATTTCGTATACCCAAACGTCTTTTTTGAGTATCTGTTAAATATAAGAGCTTCTCAAAATAAGTCCTGCTCAAACACCACTCAGTGTAAAATTCGTATACAGGAACGCTACTCAACGTTATTTATCTGTCAAATCAACTGTCAAACTGATTTGAGCAGCCCTTAGATCTGAGAGTGGTCGCGAGGTCCCTCAAATCAAGTTAAATCTATAGAAACTTTTCAAATAGTGATAAAAAGTGGATAAAAATGTCTCTATCGTCCATGTCTTCACTTTCGGACCCTATGTTGAGGAGAAACCCACAGTACAACAACCTATAGGACTTGAGGCAAATCAAAGCTTTACTGTGAGGACCAATTTAATAAATACACATTTTTCCACTTAAAAATATTTTTATTTCAATGCAATTTAGATTACAGTTTCTGTAGTTTCAATTTCTTTATTCATGTTCTTAGAGGTGCCGGAGTTGTATCCATGTCCTGCAGCCGCTTACTGCGACAGCATTATTCAGTTGGCACACTCTATCCCAAGCCTCTCGCTTCAACAAAAGTATTAGGTGGCAGCTTCTTTATTTTCAATTTATATCTTGATATCTGAAATATGTAGCATATTATTTAAAACATGAAACAGTTTGGAATTAAGCTTAGGATCTGTGAAATGTTCAGCTGAGTATGTATAAAAATAGGAAAAAAGTACTTGTACATAGACATAAATCATGTATTTATTCTGAGCCTTTCAAATGGTAAGTGGTCAAAAGTTTCAGTGCTTGATACAACGGTTGCCCTGGCCACCCCTGTGCGATGTACGATTACCTATGTTATAGCCATGTATTGTACCTATACTAACAAACTTACATGTACCTACCAGGCTCTTGCGGTTAAATAAGTATAAAGTACAGCATTTATTGTTTATGTAGGTACTTACTTCTTTATCAGCTCCAAGAGGATATCTTTCTCTGCAGGGGTATAGTTGCATCCACGTTTCTTCTTCTCCTTCATCATGAATCAATCTTCATAAATATAAAAATGAATTGCTGTTGGTTATTCTCGCTAAAACTTGAGAACGGGTGGACCGATTTGGCTAATTTTGGTCTTGAATTATTTGTGGAAGTCCAGAGAAGGTTTATAAGGTTGGAAAATTAAAATTGATTCAGTAGGAAGTCTGCGGGGTCAGCTATAAATGCTAATACAGATCTTGTTGAATAATCGCGCGTAAAATGTCAAGTTTGACGTTCCAAATGTTCCAATCTACGACGATTATCTCAAGAAATTGTCTTTTCATAAGACGTCTTCTTTTGATATTTATTTCAATAAAAACATAATTTCAATCGTAATTTAATCCAAACCTACATCACGCTGTTATATTTCAGCTTATTAATAATTATACGCTGTTATATTTCAACTGATTAATAATTTTAGAAAATATTTGTTAAAAGAAAACTGCGTAAAACGAATACGAGACGCAAATTAAATTATTTTGTAACTGAGAACGTGCTGATGCACAATTTTTGAGCAGAATGTTGCCATGATGTAAACATTTGAGGGCTGCTTGGCTAATCATGGTTTCGAATTGCTTGAGTGGCGTTTCTGTATACCATTTAAATTTGAGGGATGCTTATATTTAAGTAGCTTTTAGATGATTACGAGATTTAACTGGCGTTTGAGTATTCGAGCATTAGAGGTGTGACATTTGGAGGGTAGTATCCTTATATAGCGTAGGGGTGCACTAACAAACGAATTATGGAAAGTCGCACTCTAAAGGGTCTATTTGACAGGCGTCATGGCTCAGTCGGTAGTAGCTCTGCCTTCCGTGCTGTGGGTCGTGGGTTCGATCCCCACCGAGAACAAACATTTGTGTGGCAAACATATATGTTTGTTCTGTGTATGGGTGTTTCTATGTATTATAAGTATGTATTTACAAAAAAAAATGTATGTATGTATTCTATCAGCCATCTAGTTCCCATCGTACAAGCTTTGCATAGTTTGGGACTAGAAGGCGTTGTGTTAAGTGTCCGTGAATATTTATTTATTTATTTAGAACGCGAGCAACGCCGCGGGCGACTTCTAGTTGATTATAAAAATGAAGTTTTAGATTTCCATTAATATTAGTTGTCGGTAAGGCCAGTGACATCACTAACAAGTTACCTTATAAATGGTTTAGTTAGTATCACGAAGGATTTGAGCCAGAATGTCGGATGTACTAAGTAAAGATGCTTCAAACTCTTACGTAACCTGAAACAAATATATACTATTATAAAAAGAACAAAAAATTAAAATTAAAGATATTAGATAAAGTAAATGCAGATCGAAATTTATTTATGTAAATTTTTTTAATCCCTTTTATCCCGAACCTCCTAATTTTTTTTTTAATAGAATTAATAAAAATGACAATAAATCAATTTTTATTGATTCTATTTGCAATGAAAATTATTAATGTATACGTACACAGCACCTATTCATACGCCTGTAAAGGCAGATTTTAGTAGAATTATAATTAATTTAAGACCTTTACCAACCTGAAATTTATTGAATGGAATAAATGATTTGATTTGATTTGAAAAATCAACATGATGAGGATGAAATCGCGGGCGGAAGCTAGTAATATATATACATTTAAACGAGCAATTCTTGTATATTTATTTATTTATCTCTGAATCTCGGAAACGGCTCCAACGATTTTCATGAAATTTAGTATACAGGAGATTTCGGGGGCGATAAATCGATCTAGCTAGGACTCATTTTCAGAAAATGTCGTTTTATTCGTGTTCTCAAGTAAACACTTAAACAGAAAAATGTGACTCTTCCCGACATCTATTGGCGAATAATAATACTATTTGTTGAAGTTATACTTCTAATCGTTAATAGATGGCAGTGTTCAGCATAGAACCTTTTCTAACTAAATAAGTACTGCATATTGGTTATGTACATAGAAATAAATACTAAAAAATAACGAGCAAAGTTCGGTCAACCAGCTTGTATATGTATATATATGAGTAGTTACCGTCTGTCAATGAGTTTGTAACACTCGTGCAGCCAGTGGAAGGTAGGCAGCCGCCTCCTGCCCGCACTGCCGTGCAAGTACACCAAGATATACTCATCTGTTACTAATATATATATACATATATATGTATATATGAGTAGTTACCGTCTGTCAATGAGTTTGTAACACTCGTGCAGCCAGTGGAAGGTAGGCAGCCGCCTCCTGCCCGCACTGCCGTGCAAGTACACCAAGATATACTCATCTGTTACTAATATATATATACATATATATGTATATATGAGTAGTTACCGTCTGTCAATGAGTTTGTAACACTCGTGCAGCCAGTGGAAGGTAGGCAGCCGCCTCCTGCCCGCACTGCCGTGCAAGTACACCAAGATATACTCATCTGTTACTAATATATATATACATATATATGTATATATGAGTAGTTACCGTCTGTCAATGAGGTTGTAACACTTGTGCAGCCAGCGGAAGGTAGGCAGCCGCCTCCTGCCCGCACTGCCGTGCAAGTACACCAAGATATACTCATCTGTTACTAATATATATATACATATATATGTATATATGAGTAGTTACCGTCTGTCAATGAGGTTGTAACACTTGTGCAGCCAGCGGAAGGTAGGCAGCCGCCTCCTGCCCGCACTGCCGTGCAAGTACACCAAGATATACTCATCTGTTACTAATCTCTCTAGTGTCCATATTACGTATCTGGAAAATAAACAGACAACAATACATATGAGAATAATAATTCTACTAACATTATAAACGCGAAAGTTTGTATGGATGGATGGATGTTTGTTACTCTTCCACGTAAAAACTACTGATCCAATTTGGATGAAAATTGGAATATATATTGTTCGTGACCTGGATTAACACATAGGCTACTTTTATCCCGGAAAATCAACGGGATCCAACGGGACGCGAACGAAGTCGCGAGCGGCCTCTAGTAAATCAATAAGTTAGACATTTTATCAAAATAGTGTTTTTTTTTAACCAACTTAATAAGAAAAAGAAGTTCTCAATTCGGTTGTTTTTGTTTAATGTTTCGTCATTTAGGAACAGATTTGTTTTTTATTGTCTAAAAGGGAACTTATTTCCAGGTTGGTTACATACATTTTTTGTCAAAATATAATTAGTAGTTTGGTTGGAAAACTAGTTTGGATCAAAATATTCTTATAGAACAAATATCATAAACAATTTGTGCTTTTTGTTATCTACTTGTCACTATTTGGATGGGTGACCGTTACATTTACATGGCGCTTCCGTGCTTCGGGCACGTTAAGCTGTCCGCGCTCCAGCAGTCGTTAAGCCACGACGGAGGCCTTAAGGCGGCCTAAAACTGTCACCAGAGTTCGCCACTAATTCATACGAGCTTGCTCGCTACTTACAGGAACAAATTATCCATAACATATGTGTAATCCTGCCTCGAGTGGTCAGGGAGGTGGCATGCACTGAACACAACTAGCGCCAGCCCTCCGCTGTACCCGCCGTGGGACACCACTCTCTTGTACGGCTCTATTACCTACAAACAAATTAATATTCATAGTTTCATACAACGCCATCTAGTTCCAAACTAATATTCTATACACTTTTTTTGTAAATACGTATAACAGTATACATATAATATAGTATGTAATATATCTTTGCCACACACAAATGTTAGTTCTAAGCACAGATTATATAAGTTCTAAGTGATGATCGAACCCACGACCCACAGCATAGAAAGCAGAGCTATTACCAATTAATTGAGCTGTGACGGCTGTCAACTTTAGATTGGCAAAAACCAACATGGATAAGCATATTTTTTTCCGTAAGTATATTGCTATTCAAAAGAGATGGTTAAATAGTCCCTAATAGTATGTACATTACTGCAGCGGCCGGCAACAGAGGCAATGAGGTGCGAACATGACAGGCGTCATGGCTCAGTCGGTAGTAGCTCTGCCTTCCGTGCTGTGGGTCGTGGGTTCGATCCCCACCGAGAACAAACATTTGTGTGTTGTAAACATAGATGTTTGTTCTGTGTCTGGGTGTTCTATTTATTATAAGTATGTATTTACAAAAAAAAATGTATGTATGTATTCTATCAGCCATCTAGTTCCCATAGTACAAGCTTTGCTTAGTTTGGGACTAGAAGGCGTTGTGTTGAATGTCCGTGAATATTGATTTATTTTTTTATTTATTTATGTAAATGTGGGCCGAGTCGAACACGAGGCACACATACGTGAGTCCCTCATTGCCTAGTTGTGGCCAAGGCTTGTATAGTACTTCTCTCAAATAATGCAAGGAAATTAAAACTAATTACCTAGGCAAAACTTTTTAGTTGAAAACACAATTACTTTTCAAAACCAATAACGAACAACGAAGTTACAGTGTTCATTTGTTTTTTTTTTCAATAATCAGCTTTCTATTTGAAAGCCTGTTCGAAATTTGAATAAAACCTTTGATAAGTTACCTCCTTGGTTGCCATGTTATGGAGTAAAAGATCGTTCCATTTTTAAATTACACGACAGATAAGAGTTTTGTATGTAATTTATTTGGCCGCTAAACACGCCGGCAATGGATTTTCATACATTTATTGCCGGCCGCTGCTCGCATGCGTTTGGCCAGTACTGCATTTTCGATTTATCTCGATGAAGGTTGTCAAAATAATGGTCTAATTTCGAAAATAATGTTTTAATTTCCAAGCTTGTTTGAGCAAATAAATATTATTTGATATATTCACGCAACGCCCTCTATTCCTAAACTGTACTATGGGAATACTTATATACACTTTTTTTCACAAAGAAAATTACAACTAATACAGTATTCTAGTAATACTATAAACGCGAAAGTTTGTAAGGATGGATTTGGATGAAACTTGGAATATATATTGTGCGTGACCTGGATTAACACATAGGCAACTTTTTATCCCGAAAAATCAACGGGATCTAACGAGACGCGAACGAAGTCGCGGGCGGCACCTAGTACCTACCTTCATATCACAAATATCTGAATAGGTATACCTTCATATCACAAATATCTGAATAGGTATACCTTCATATCACACATATCTGAATAGGTATACCTTCATATCACAAATATCTGAATAGGTATACCTTCATATCACACATATCTGAATAGGTATACCTTCATATCACAAATATCTGAATAGGTATACCTTCATATCACAAATATCTGAATAGGTATACCTTCATATCACAAATATCTGAATAGGTATACCTTCATATCACAAATATCTGAATAGGTATACCTTCATATCACAAATATCTGAATAGGTATACCTTCATATCACAAATATCTGAATAGGTATACCTTCATATCACAAATATCTGAATAGGTATACCTTCATATCACAAATATCTGAATAGGTATACCTTCATATCACAAATATCTGAATAGGTATACCTTCATATCACACATATCTGAATAGGTATACCTTCATATCACAAATATCTGAATAGGTATACCTTCATATCACAAATATCTGAATAGGTATACCTTCATATCACACATATCTGAATAGGTATACCTTCATATCACAAATATCTGAATAGGTATACCTTCATATCACAAATATCTGAATAGGTATACCTTCATATCACACATATCTGAATAGGTATACCTTCATATCACAAATATCTGAATAGGTATACCTTCATATCACAAATATCTGAATAGGTATACCTTCATATCACAAATATCTGAATAGGTATACCTTCATATCACAAATATCTGAATAGGTATACCTTCATATCACAAATATCTGAATAGGTATACCTTCATATCACACATATCTGAATAGGTATACCTTCATATCACAAATATCTGAATAGGTATACCTTCATATCACAAATATCTGAATAGGTATACCTTCATATCACAAATATCTGAATAGGTATACCTTCATATCACAAATATCTGAATAGGTATACCTTCATATCACACATATCTGAATAGGTATACCTTCATATCACAAATCCGTCTCTCTCCATTCCTAACAGAGAGGTAAGCCCGTTCGTTGCTAAGTTCCTCCGCGGCCGAGTATTCCGGTATTCTGTCTGAGTAACTCATTGTGTTCGTCGATTTAGACCTGCAATATACAAATACAATAGTATATTATGCATTTACTGAATAAAAGACGGATTTGAAGCGAGGGCCATAAATGAATCACGAGCAAGTGAAGGATTCTAACGACTGATTCAAGTGTTAGAATCCTGAACGACGTGAGTGGTTCATGACCCTCGGTATATATCCGTTTTATTCAAGAGTTGCTGAACTGACCTGTGACGCCTGTCACAGGTCAGTTTTAAATTTGGTTCATCTCAACACATTCGATGAAATGTAAGGTCTGATGATTGTTGAACTTTATGAAATAAATAAGATTTCGTCTTCATTCGTATTTTATTGTAAATTGTATTAGTACATATTATTGTATAAAAAACAAGACAGACATCGATACGTCATGCTTACAGCGCCTCCTATATTTGTATTCAAGAGTAGGCCGAATACCAAGCAGGTATAATACTCAATAATGATGAACAAGATCTAAGAATCTATCTTCATTTTCAAGGTCAGGAGTATGAAATCTTAAACATCTCACCGTTTAGTGTCGTCATCGCTGATCTGTTCGCTCGGGTCGTGGGTTCGAGGTCCATCGTCGATATCGATAGGTTCGTCCTCAGACTCTAGTGTCGCGTCACTCAGACTGTCGAGACTGCAGCGATCTTCTTCAACGGGCTGAGAAAAAAAGCAAAGTCGATAGTTATATTTAACCAACTTCAAGAAAATGATGAGGTTCTCAAAATACTAATATTATAAACTCGAAAGTTTGTATGGATGTATCTATGTATTTTTGTTCTTCATTCACGCAAAAACTACTGATCCGATTTGGATGAAACTTGGAATATATATTGTCCGTGACCGTATATATTCCAAGATAAATTAATATTAGTAGAGATCTTACCACTTGTATTTTCCTCCGAGTAACCTTAAGGCTGGCCGGCACCCTGGGACTCCTGGGCGTGTGTCTGAGGGCCACTGAGCCGGTGTACGGGTCTAGTAGTGCCTGGTACGCTGACTTCTCCTCCTGAGTTGATGAGGATATCACATCCGGTGAGTCCAGGTCCTACAAATACCAAAAAAATATCTAAACTAGGTACATAGATTATATCTTTATTGTACACCAAAATAACAGAAAAAAAGATACAAGGAAAGAATTAAAAAGAAATATGAAGCACAATGACTACATTTTTTTTGGATTTCTTATACAAAATTGCTAGTTTGTTAATGAATTTGAATACTTGGTAAGTATATGGGATGATACTAAAAGATCATTTTCATTTTCTATATACTTGGACATTTAACACAACACCCTCTAGTCCCAAACTAAGCAAAGCTTGTACTATGGAAACTAGATTGCTGATAGAATACTTATATATATATTTTTTTTTTTTCTAAATACATTATATATAAGTATGTATATGAACAAAAAAAATATATATAAGTATTCTATCAGCAATCTAGTTCCCATAGTACAAGCTTTGCTTAGTTTGGAACTAGAGGGCGTTGTGTGTAATGTCCAAGAATATTTATTTATACTTACGTTGTGTAATCCCACACTACTGGACATCTCGATAGGCAGTTCAAAGTTGGGCATCGCTCTGAGTTGTGATGGACTTTCACTCCATTCTGCCACCTACAACAAAATACTTCAACATCATAACATAAGAAAAAAAGACATGTGTGTAATACAATGTGTGGCAAAGCGAGGTGGCGACAGGTGGAGTAAGGCGCTAACTGAATGGCGTCCAAGAACCGGTCATAGTAACGTTGGTCGACCAGCAGCAAGATGGGCAGACGATGTTGCGAACATCGCGGGCAGGACGTTGGTCGACCAGCAGCAAGATGGGCAGACGATGTTGCGAACATTGCGGGCAGGACGTTGGTCGACCAGCAGCAAGATGGGCAGACGATGTTGCGAACATTGCGGGCAGGACGTTGGTCGACCAGCAGCAAGATGGGCAGACGATGTTGCGAACATCGCGGGCAGGACGTTGGTCGACCAGCAGCAAGATGGGCAGACGATGTTGCGAACATTGCGGGCAGGACGTTGGTCGACCAGCAGCAAGATGGGCAGACGATGTTGCGAACATCGCGGGCAGGACGTTGGTCGACCAGCAGCAAGATGGGCAGACGATGTTGCGAACATCGCGGGCAGGACGTTGGTCGACCAGCAGCAAGATGGGCAGACGATGTTGCGAACATCGCGGGCAGGACGTTGGTCGACCAGCAGCAAGATGGGCAGACGATGTTGCGAACATCGCGGGCAGGACGTTGGTCGACCAGCAGCAAGATGGGCAGACGATGTGGCGAACATCGCGGGCAGGACGTTGGTCGACAAGCAGCAAGATGGGCAGACGATGTTGCGAACATCGCGGGCAGGACGTTGGTCGACAAGCAGCAAGATGGGCAGACGATGTTGCGAACATCACGGGCAGGACGTTGGTCGACCAGCAGCAAGATGGGCAGACGATGTTGCGAACATCACGGGCAGGACGTTGGTCGACAAGCAGCAAGATGGGCAGACGATGTTGCGAACATCACGGGCAGGACGTTGGTCGACCAGCAGCAAGATGGGCAGACGATGTTGCGAACATCGCGGGCAGGACGTTGGTCGACCAGCAGCAAATGGGCAGACGATGTGGCGAACATCGCGGGCAGGACGTTGGTCGACAAGCAGCAAGATGGGCAGACGATGTTGCGAACATCGCGGGCAGGACGTTGGTCGACAAGCAGCAAGATGGGCAGACGATGTTGCGAACATCACGGGCAGGACGTTGGTCGACCAGCAGCAAGATGGGCAGACGATGTTGCGAACATCGCGGACAGGACGTTGGTCGACCAGCAGCAAGATGGGCAGACGATGTTGCGAACATCGCGGGCAGGACATGGATGAGATCAGCACAGGACCGTGAGGAGTGGCACAAACAAGGAGAGGCCTACACCCAGCAGTGGGTGAAGTCGGGCTGTGGATGATGATGATGATGATGTGTAATACACACGTGGTAGAAGTGAAACCTTCAAAAAGACCTTCAAATCACAACGATGCTAAAGAAGTTTTGACATCAAAAAAATTTATACTTCTAAAGGGTAATGATCGCTTTCAAGAACCGCGCTCGTGGCTTGCTTAGTCAATCTTCACCGATTGATCTAGGTTAAGCGACGTTCTGCGCGGTCATTTGGATGAGTGACCGTTACATTTACATCTGAGCGCTTCCGTGCTTCGGGCACGTTAAACTGTCCAACTGTCTAAACTGTCCCGTCTCTAGTCGTTAAGCCACGACGGAGGCCTTAAGGCGGCCTAAAAACTTTATCACCAGAGTTGGCCATTAAGGCCGGAATACTGAAACGTCACTCAAATTTAAGCAGCACCTTAAAATTGCTCTGCCTCTGTTTGACATTACTCATTTCTAAGAGATGGCTATAATTTAAGCGTGAACGATGATGATAACTTACCGAATGAAACTCCTCTGTGACGTGATTCTCAGCTTTAGGCGTGCTATGATTATTCTTCAACGAACAATCGATCTTACTCCCCTCGAAATTACGGTCTAGAATCCTCTGCGGCGGTGTTTCTATACCTTCCAACTTAGGCACTATTATTTTCCTCCTCTCAACTTTCACCCTAGCGACATCTGGCGGCAACTCCAAACTGTCTGATATAATACTGTCTGCGGTTACGAAGTTCTCTGTAAAGTATAGATTATTCTTCGATGTGTTTTGCTGTGGACTGTAGAAACCGTTAGTTTCATTTCTCTCATCTTCTATACTTGACAGAGAGAAATCTTTTTCTTCCTCGGTTCTGTGGACTTTCTTGGGGATCAAGTCGGGGTACTCCGGACTTCCTAGACCCATTAAGGGGTGAGATGTTGTCAGGGTAAGGGTGGAGCTAAATCTTGGAGGGCTAACTCCGAATGATTTGGCTTCAATCTTTTTAAATCTTGGACTTTGTGGAGAGTCGATGTGTAAACTTGTCATCTTTGTAACCAGGCTGTCATTATGAGATTGTTTTGTTGGATCTGACAGACGTAGGACTTGGTACTGGTTCTGTGGGTCTGGTTTAGTGTACCCAGGGGCTAGATCGTGGGTTGGGTCTGAGAGTCTGTCTTCAGTGTTGCGGTGGAACTCCATGTCATCCGAATCTGATGATTTGGTGGAGTTTGTGTCGGGTCCTGGTGCGGTCAGTCTCAGCACCTGAGAAAGATTAAATTACATATTTAATGATTTAATTTTATTCACAAAGAAAACTACAACTAGTACAGTATTTACAATATTTACAAAATACACATGAAACAGTTGAGCTATCTACAAACGGTTGCAAACGATTTATAGACTCAACTGGTCCATGGATATCAGCTCAACTGGTCCATGGATATCAGTAGCAATCGGAAGCGTGTACAAGACACTGGCTGCATCAGCAAGCTGAATAGCAATGCTGATACGCTGGCCTAGATAATCACCAGCACGAGGGTCACACGTCGCTGCGACTAGACGCCTAGACATATTTAATGCGATTGTGATAACATCTAATACCAGATAGGATTGTAAGTCAATCACAAGCTTTGTCATCTCATCTTGAGATCTGTTTCCAAAGGAATATAAAAAAATCTTGCATCTGATCATTTTTTCTTCTTCTAAATAAGGCCCCTGTCCGTCGTTTTGACAGACAATTTTGCCAGTGTCAAGTGAAATATTTAAAATAACATAATACAGTCAACTAGCTTCCGATCGCGACTTCGTTCGCGTCCCGTTGGATCCCGTTGATTTTCCGGGATAAAAAGTAGCCTATATGTTAATGCAGGTCACGGACAATATATACTCCAAGTTTTATCCAAAAAAAAAACAAATTTTCTCTTTTATAATATTGTAATAGGAATACGATATAGTAAAGTCAATATCCAATCACTAGGCAGATTGTTATTCTATCTATCTATCTATCTATCTATCTATCTATCTATCTATCTATCTATCTATCTATCTATCTATCTATCTATCTATCTATCTATCTATCTATCTATCTATCTATCTATCTATCTATCTATCTATCTATCTATCTATCTATCTATCTATCTATCTATCTATCTATCTATCTATCTATCTATCTATCTATCTATCTATCTATCTATCTATCTATCTATCTATCTATCTATCTATACTGAATACCTCCTCACCTGAGGATTTCTGATATTCTCAAGATCATCTGAATCAGAGGGGGTGTCCTGAGAGTGAAAGGTGTCGGAACCCGTGTCCATCTTCTCATCAGACGAGGGAGATTCCTCTTCGGTTCGATACGTGTTGAAATTACTGTAAAAGGTAATCAGTTAAACTAGGCTAGTGATGGGTGACCGCTAGTGGCATTTAAATAATTAAATGAACTATTCTTGGACATATTACACAACGCTCAATAGTCCTAAACTAAGCAAAGCTTGTACTATGGGAACTATTGTAAATACAAATTTATGATACATAGTAACACCCAGACACAGAACAAACATCTATGTTTGCCTCACACAAATGTTTGTTCTTGGTGCTCTGAGCGCTTCCGTGCTTCCGGGCACGTTACTATCCCGGCTGTAGCAGTTGTTAAGCCACAATGGAGGCCAAAAACTCCTGCCACCACAGTTGGCCACATATACGAACTTAGTAATGGTATGTTGGGAGAAATTGTAACTTCCTGTACTCATAAGGTCTCACATGACAGACATAATAACTGCCTCATTGTTTCTCTAACCTACTTGTACGACATACATTCGTATGAGTTAGGCCCATTGCACATTATAAGACACGAACACAAGACAAGAAAAAAAATGTATAGCCCGTTTCTTATCCGACATAAAAAATATCTTATAATATGTACGGTCTCGTGTACAATCAAGCGACTGAGTGTCTTTTCGACATTTCTCACAAGAAAAATATCGTATAATGTGCAAAGGGCCGTGGCCAACTCTGGTGACGGAGTTTTTATTTTTTTATTTTACGCGCTTCTTCCCCTCTGTTGGGCAGTTGAGCACTTACATCAGAGTGGAGGGAACGACAAAACTTTCATTCCCTCAGATGTCAATGCCACTAAAGGTACGAATTGGAAGACATCTGAGGTTGGATTCCCACGACGTGTCGCAGCGACACTACTGGTCTAGCGACACGAAGCTAGCGACGCGTCGTCGAGCGATTTCATATAAATACATAGAAACCAGTAGTGTCGCTGCGACACGTCGCCCGCTGCCAACTCGTACCTTAACGGTCACCCATCCAAATAGTGACCACGCAGAACGTCGCTTAACTTAGATGAAGATTGACTGAGCAAGCAAGCCACGAGCGGTTCCAACTACCTACTTATGTTAGGTAGCTATTTAGAACTACGTAAGTAGGTATGTACTTGGCAAAACAAAATACATAGTTATACTTAAGAATCAATGACTAAGTATTCCTAAACGTAAATATAATAAACGTTAGGTAGGTACCTACACCAGATACATTGATAACAGTGTTTCTGTGCTACATAGTTGCGGTTGTACACTACAAAATAACGAAGAATACGCCTTTTGCTGAACCAAAGATTTCCTTTGGCAGGATTGGTCCTTAGGGCCCAAGGATGGATTTAAGAAGTGGAGCCACCGAGATTTTTGATGTTAGTTTTTTGAGGTTTTGACAGCTTCTGCTCTGGAAGAAAATAGGGTCTCAATCTGTATAGATGCATTAATTATGCTAATATTCCAAGAAGCACTCATCCAGGATTATATAGGATTGGATGCAGAGGTATTGGAGGACGAGGGCTAGGAATCATCGTGCCAATATTTTTGACTGTAATGTTTACTTATTTTATTTTACGCCGTTTAACATCTTTAACGTGCAAATATGAGTCCTAAAATTAATTTGGCATCCTTATGTCATACGAATATGGTACCAAACTTGGAATATTAGCATAATTAATGCATCTATACAGATTGAGACCCTATTTTCTTCCAGAGCAGAAGCTGCCAAAACCTCAAAAAACTAACGTCAAAAATCGCAGTGGCTCCACTTCTTAAACCCATCCTTGGGCCCTAAGGACCAATCCTACCAAAGGAAATCTTTGGTTCAGCAATAGCCGTATAACTTACTGTACAGATGCAACTAACTGTTTATATTGTACTTTCAAATTCAAATTCAAATTCAAATTCAAATGATTTATTCGCAAAAATGTGGTTACAAAGTTATTATAAAGTTTATGGGCCAACACATTTACTATGACTAGCATGCAAATTATATTATAGCGAAATTATAATACGTAAATGAAATTAAATACTTAATAGGACATACCAAATCACAAACCAAATTATAATATTATAATACAGAAGGCACAACTATAATAGAAAATAATAAATTAATTATATCAAAATGTCATAAAATCCTAAAAATAGTAATGTCTGAAAACACCAAGAGATCAAATATAATTATTATATTACACTAACAAATTTTTCATTTACTTAGGAATTCATTTACAGAGTAAAAACTCTCGTTTACTAACCATTTGAATAGTTTGTGTTTAAACTGTCGAAGTGGTAAATTTATACTGGTTTTCCTTTTTTAACCGACTTAACAAAAAGAAGGTTCTCAATTTTGTTGTATTTCTATTCCTAAGTAAGAATACAGGCTCACGGACCACCTCATGGTAATCGGTTACAGTAGTACATTGTCAATTTAACTTTAAATGGTTCTTCTCCAACTTATTATTCTTGAAGTTTTTATTTAAAATTTATTTTTGCACATTAATCTAACTAGGTACAGCAACCGTCCAGCTATCGTCATCTCTACTCCGAAAATTGATTAACGAATATTCAGTAGTGACGTTTGTGTTGACTGCGCGGTCGCCTCGAGCGATGGCCTCGGCTCCTTCGAAGTCACAGCGTTACTGCTCAGTGTAGCACAAACGTCACTACCAAATATTCGTTAATCATTATTCGGAGTAGAGGCCCAGGTCCTAGATACGCTACTTCCTACATCCTAGGAAGCATATTATTGTCAAAGATTTCTTGAAATATTGTATTTGAATTTTCACTCAAATCCAATGATCGTTTGGTAGGTACCCATCAATGAGTCATAGTCATGGTTAAGTCATAGATCTTTATAAATATGAGCCCTTCATCCGACTACTGAAACGCTACTTGGATTGATTTCTTGCTTATGTTATTGCCCTTTCTTACCAATGAGTAACGTCAAACCGAGGCAGTGCTATTTTAAGCAGTGTTTACAGTAACATTTCAGTATTTGGGTATCAGCCTTTTAGACCAGCCAATTTATTTTCTATGTTTATAACTTATAACGTATGAATATATACCAAAATTGATAAAATAAAATATGGTATATAAATGAGAAGGAAAACAGTAGGTAACATCTAATTTTAGTATAATAAACAGCAGTTCAAGGTTTATTTATACATAATGTGTAAGGGTCGGTTTGCATGAACACAGAACTGGTTTTCATGACCTTACCTCAAGATGATCGAAAAATACTAACAAAATAATAATCAAGAAGGTTGGAAGGTAGACTAAAAAAACTAAATACATTCTAAAACCGTATTGCTGTAAATAACCATATGTGCTAAATGTTTCAAGTAAGATTGCAGTAAGCATGCAGATAGAAACACAATTATCATTATTGATCAAAACCCTGACTACAAATTATGAAAAACACGGGAAATAACACCCCTATGTTGAAACACTAATAACTTTTTTATGGTAGCGGTTTGATCATCAAGACTTATCTTACCTCATTGGAATGTTCTTGATTTCACAATTAGTTGGTGCTTTTTAACAATAACAACAGAAATTGCATTTAAAAACTAAAAATTAAAACATGATTCAACACCACAAGCTTCGACGGACGAGGACGAGTCGAACGATTGGTTTTTTTTTCCTATCTTGCTGTCAAGAATGGAGTGATGTCATGTCACCCTTTGTTTTGGTAGGTTTAATATGCGTTCACAATAAAAACAAAATAAAGGGTTCAGTGGAAGTTGCAAGAAACGGAAACTGTGTATGAACGAATTCAATAAAACGAACTCGGTGATTCAAAGTGTTACATTACATAAAGGAACCATTTCAATAAACAATGAAATCATGGAAAGTGGAAACAATAGGTAATTTCTTAGAATAAACTTTTTTTAAAACACCTTCATACACAACAACGCAGCTAGGTACCAGAGTTTATCACATAAAATTCTTTTGTATCGGCGGAACCTTCGATACCATCTGCGGCAGCTCTCACAAGTGAATACAATTTTTAATTAGTCGGTGATCTTGTAGGTACATATAGGTAGTGGATATAGTATACCTAGTTATATCAATAATTTATTTGGAAGTAAGTAAGTGCCTACCTTACTACATTATATAAATTATAAATAACTTCATACCTACCTACATAAGTAAGTATACCAAGAAAAAATCCAAGTCTAAAAAGTAAGTTTCTGAAGTTAGGTATACCCGTTTAAATAGTTAGGTACCAACTTTTTGTTAAAATGATTAACCTACCTATTTTTATTTACACCTAGCTAAGTAATATTTTTAGCTTCCTTACCACTAGTGTAGGTAATAATCACAAAATATTTGATTGATGTTTTATGTTTTTTGGAGATTTTTGTAGGAAATCTAAAACTCACCTAATTTTACTGATGATTTCATAAGAATGAAAAGGCCAAACACTAACTAATGTTTACTGAGAACTAAGGAAATTCACAATGTTTTTGCTAGTTTTCCGCATTCACACGTATCATCCTTTCAATGTTTTCTAAATATTGAAATGAAAAAAGTATATTTAGTCCGCAGGAGTGCAAAAAATGTTAGTTACGAATTGGGGTTTCCTCAAAGAAGTACCTACATGTTAAGCCTTTCAGGTTAATTAAAAAATAACATGAAGTTCTTTGCCATTGTTTTTTTGATGTACTGGATGTTCCAAGCTGGTTTTGCAGAGGACGTAAGCTGTAAGTATCATTGTACTTTAAAGTACCTATTTATTTCTTACTCTTATTATTTTTTAATTTTATTTTGAACAAATAACAATTTTTACTCCTTAGCAAAGTAATCAACAAAGTTTTTCTTTAGATCAAGCCTGCGTAGATAAATATTCAAGAAAAGGATACCAGCCGTGGCAAGAATGGTCAGATCACTATACGTGCCATCGCTACAGATGTGAAATAAGAGATGGGAAATATTTTATTGCCGCTGTTGGGTGAGCTAACTTTACTGTTGCTGTGTATACCGTGTGCATATTAATTGTTTTTATTGCCATCAGCTTCTGTGTAACTACGTTACCCTTCTAGTTCCCTACTACTCATAAAATCATCATCATATTTCATCCACTACTACTAAACAGTGGATGAAGTTGGTCAGACTGTAGATTATACCTAGGTACTCCACTCACACGTCTCCCAGCAAATTTTCTTGTAATAAGATCTTGTGTGTTTTCCTTTATTACGTACCTACGGCATAAAATTGTGTTTTTATAGATGCCGGAAGCCAAAGATTCCAGAAAACGCTCTGGAATGTCACGAGTACATTGAAGATGAAAACGTTGGTAAGTATTTCAAATACATCATTATGGTTTACTATTCCAATGCCGTGGAATAGTGGATAGACTGTTTGAAAACTTGGATGTGTTCTACTACAGAATTTCCCACGTGCTGTGCTAGACTCCGATGTGTGGTAGAAGTCAATGGAGAAAGGATTGTTCAGACTCGAGGACAACCCGGGGAACTCTTTCCAGACAAGTAAGTAGCCTTCATTCTGATTCGTGTAATTTTATTTCTTTACCAGAGGACTGATCCTATTTTATCACTTTTCCCTATTTTTTCCAGACCTTGGAAGGGCCAGCAAAACGAACCCAACCCAGCCGTAGTTGGCATGTCTGGTATTCAGCAGAACACAGTCGGTGAACCCCAGGCCCAGCCTGCTCCTGGCATGTTCAACAGCAGAGGCGCAGGCAAGCGAGGAAAGGTATTATTAGCCATTGCGTAGACTGAGCCTTTAAACACAGACTAGGGTCGATGGCTGGTAATATCTTTATTTTTAATACAAACTATGTGAATCAATATGATTGAACCTCTAATCTGAGTGTATAGTATTATAATAATATGATCTGTGTCTGAGTCTACTACATGTTTAAAATAGGACATAAAAATATTGTTTCTGAAGTGTAACATAAATATTTCATTAATAGCCAACGATATTCCCGACAGCGGATGGCAACGATATTAATGGACGCAGATATGTAGACCCATACCCTAGCCAACCGATGCAAGAATCACCAAGGAAGAAGAGATCAACTACTTACCCCGTGTTTGACAGGTCATTAGTGCATGAAGCTAGTGCTCACAAAGCTCATCCTGTCAAAATTCATGCATACTCTCCTGAAAGATACACTTCTTATTTTTCTAGCAGTGTCAAAGGCCTCCATAATCCTAAATTACATCTTTCTTAACATAAACTATATATAACCCATGGCTTTTCTTGTTATTGTAAAAAATATTAGGTATTGCTTTTGAATTGTATTCTCTATCATTTATTGAAATACATGATGTGTGTGACAGCAATGCAATTTTAAATTTATTGACCGATTGTTTTATGTTTTGTTAGATTATAGGTAATTATGTTACTTTTGTTTGTTACAAATCATTAAATGTGTTAATTGAATTTGAAAGTTTGAATTCAAGAAACTTGCTAGAAATAATTAACTATTTCCTAAAACTCCTTTACTTATTATGACTATTACTGACAATACGATTATCTTTAAGTAGTCACTATTTCATCTAGTAAAAATAGATTTAGTACCATTATGCGATCATTTATCATTTTATTTATTATTAATTCATTGTGTAGGTAAGTAGTATGTATACCTATTATTATTTAATATTTATTGGGTAGATACACTAGGATTTTATAAAATGATAGGAATAAATCATATAACCGAGATGACGACTGATAGAGGAGAGTGGAAGACGAAGACATGTTGTACCGACCCCACTTAGCGTGGGACAAGGTGATGATGATAGGAATAAATCATATGAATCCCTTTGGGGTATTCAGAATAATCAGATGAAAACAATATCATGTTCTTGATTTAACTTTAGCAATAAGGTAGTACAAAGCATCATAACATATAATGCAATTATTTTGTTACATGGTGAGGTCTTAAGGTTTAAAATAGCAGTACATAATAAGCCCTTAAGTTCAAGGCATAGCAATATTTGGAGTGGAAGCGGGCGTAATAATTATACGGAACTCAAGAGTTATAAATTAATTAAATTAAAATAAAACAAAATAAAGCATGAACGCATCCTTTTAGTAGGTACCCAAAATCTGTCAATGTCATTTTCATGTCATTTTACGTCATAAGGCTCGGTATTAAGTCCTCTGTTATACAGCCTTTATACATATGATCTTGAGCAATCCGTAGAATCATTTTGCTCCATTCTTCAATATGCAGATGATATAGCTCTTTATGTCTCTGATAAAAGTATATCAGTTGCTACAAGCAAGTTAAACTGCGCTCTCGAATATCTCTCCTCCTTTCTGTCAGATCATGGTTTATCTCTGTCCATTCCCAAAAGCAAGGCAGTGGTGTTCACCAGAAAAAGAAGCATTCCCTCGTTGCATTTACAAGTAAACAATGAACCCATTTCTCATGAATCAGAAGTAAAATTTTTAGGAATTTGGTTAGACCAGAGACTAACAGGCATGAAACATTTTGAATACATTGGTCAAAAGTGTGAGAAAAATTTAAATGTCCTAAGATCTCTTTCAGGTGTATGGTGGGGATCCCACCCCTTTACCCAGAAACTGATTTATAACGCTATTGTTCGCAGCCATATGGACTATGGGTCTTTCCTGTTGGATCCTTGCAATAAAGAAGCTCTTAAAAAAATTGATAAAATTCAATACAAATGTTTGAGGGTTATCCTAGGAGCCATGAAGTCTTCTCCTATCAACGCCATGCAGGTAGAATGTGTGGAACCTCCTCTTAGACTTAGAAGACAATATTTATCGGATAAGTTTATGTTCAAACTTCTCCAAAATCCTGATCATCCCTTGATCTCTAAACTTAATTTTATCTCTAACTTTAATGATAAAAGTTTAATTCTCCGTAGCTACTTAAGGTTTACCCGTTTACCTGTCCCTGTTGCACAATACCCTCTTAATCCTTTATTCTCAACGCCATATGAAGCCCTTATCTATAATCCCAACATAATAACAGACATTGGTATTGAAAAACATACCATCGAAGCTGGGAAAGTTTTATCTGAATTTATTGATGCTCAGTTTAAAGGCTGGTTAACCATATTTACTGATGCTTCCAAACTCTCAGAAACGAGCCCTGTAGGTGCTGCTGTCTGGATCCCAAAATTCAGTATAATATTAAGTTTTAAATGCCCCTCGTTTTCTTCAGTATTTACAGCTGAATCTATAGCTATTTTAGAGGCTATATTATATTCTAAATCACACAATCTCAATCAAACCATTATATTCTCTGATTCTAAAAGTTGTCTCCAAGCCATCCAATCCAACCCTTTCAAAGATAAATCTAGATTTCCTGTAATATTAAAAATTCGTGAAGCCCTTTACCAATGCCATCAACTTGGAATACAGATCGTTTTAGCTTGGATTCCAGGCCACTCCGGTATAGTTGGTAACGAAAATGCAGACATCTGTGCTAAGCATGCTATCCAAGTAGGAACTTTAGATCACTTTAAAATCTTTTGCCATGATATTGTCAACCTCTCTAAATCATACTTATTGAGTTCTTGGAGTGAAGAATGGGAAAAATCTAGAAACTTGAAAGGCAAACATTTCGGTGAGATCCAACCTGATATTCCCAATAAACCTTGGTTTTTTAAATACCGTTTGGCTGGTAAATCAACCACTTCTACTATATGTCGTCTTCGTCTTGGACACGCCTGTACACCAGTATTCCTAGCAAAGCTAAGGATCAGGGACAATTCTCTCTGTGAGTGTGGACTTGATATAGGAACTGTTAATCATATATTCTTTAATTGTCAACAAACATCTTTATATGACCTGGTTCCTCCCGAATCTGACGTCCCTCGTCCTATTACCTTTAACTCCCTGCTCTCCCTTGTCTATACTCCCTTCATAATTGTTTTATGTAAATATATAGATAAATATCACATTAAACTTTAACACTTATTTTCATATTATCTCATAACTGGGTTCTTACTTAAAAAAAAAAAAAAAAAAAAAAAAAAAAAAAGTTTTTTTTGGTGGTGGTATTTGTAGTTAGTTTGTGTTGTATTTATTGTTTCAGGTATAACTAACTGAATATTTTTGCTTAGACTGAACATTACCTAAATTCACCGGTTTTATCTTACTCCTTTGTGTTAAGGCCTAACTTGCAACGTGACATTGGCGAAGTTGGCTTTCCCCCACATGCCATTAAATCAAATATTGAATTGAATCATATCATCTGTTTTTCTGTACCGGGCAGAAAGAGTAGGTATTCTTTTTCTATGCGGGCAGGCAGAGCAGAGCACTGAAAAAAGAAGAAAACCAAGAAGTTGAGGAGAAAAAAAAGAAGTCAAGTCCGTCCTCTCCTCAGTCGAGTCTGTTTATCATTTTTCCATTTTTTCCAAGTGTTTTCTATTTTGCAAGTGAGATTGTGCGTAACTGTGATGGCTCGGTACCTAATTGGTGAACTTTTGTTGATAACTTGATAGACAGCACAACTCGCACGACTCTGCTACACAGAAATCTTCAATCTACTCTTGTTGTGGTTTCAAAAAAAGCCTGGCGATCATATCATTCTCAACCAACATCGTCTAGAAAACCTTCGGGAACTCGTAAAATGGTCGAACCAGAAAAACCCTTCGCCTGCTCGATCCAGGGTTGTGGGATGACGTTCACGAACGAGGATCATTTGCACGTGCATACAAAGAAACATGACATGGTGCTCCAGTTTGGTATGGAGCAGAAGGCGGCTTTTGTTGGTAAGTTACAGAAGATCATACCAGCTTAGAAGTCCACACAATTGTGGGAGCTCTCCAGCAACTCATGGGCCTGATATTGCGTTTACACTCAGCTGCAGTGGGCAGGAGCCTGAGGCATGAGCCTAATCTTAAAAAAATCAGGCGTCTGTCCCGACATATTTATGCCCTATAGTTCAATAGTTATTTATTGGTAAAAATATTTACAGGTCAAATAGATAATATTATGAGCCTTGCTAGTAAGAATAAAGGTGATGTTGCTTTGGCAATAATTCTGGAATTAATCGTGGCAATAATGCTGGCAGCTAATATTGTTACATGTTTCACATTTCTTGATAGTTATGAGCATGAATATTTTGTTTTAGCTGATCAAACACCCACACCGACTAGGTTCATAAGAAACTGTGAAGAAGTGGGCCTGTTCCAAGATCTGCAGAATGTCAACCCTTTCGATGAGGGCTTCAAGAGAGCTATGGAGAGCAAGTGAGTTGATGAACATGCCTCTAAGGCCGTGCTCACTTTGGACACGAATTTGTTCGTACGTAAACGTACGAGTAATGTTCGTACGAATTGAGTGTACTGAATACGTTTTTCTCCGTCAAATAGTATGACTGCGTGATAAATTCCAACAAGTTCGGATTGTATTCGGACGTCGTAAGTAAACGTACGTATACGTACGAGTGATCGCATGCAGTGTGAGCGCTCCCATAGTCCTTGGAAGGTCGGTATCATTCGTGTGTAGTCGTACGAATCAAATTCGGATGAAATCGTATCCAAAGTGAGCACGGCCTAACTACCCCGTTACATTTATATTCTAGAAAAAACCTGTAGTATAATTTGTTTTATTTTAAAAATAGATTGTTTTATTTTTAGTGTAGAACTGTTTAAAAATATTGGTTGAGGCTATAGTTATTCTGTTTGATCACAACCACCAACAGCTTTGCTTGTGATTAATATTTAATTTTAACTATTTCAAGTTTTATAAAAACTGATACAGCCATTATGGCATGATTGAGTCAAATATATTTGTTACTTAAAATTTTGAACTAAACATCTAAGTATCACACACCAATATTTTATTTTTTTATTTATAACATATTTTCTAATATTAAATTATTACAGGCAAGGTATAGAAGGTATGAATACCTCGTTATCCACAGATGATCTCCACACACCACAGATGTTCCCACTCCTAGACCCAGGTGACTCTGTGTTCACTAGTAACCAGAGAAATATCACTATTAGCAGGTATCATCTTTCTCAGCTATCATTTTCTGTCAAGTTAGCAAAACCACCTAACCAAATTCCTGGTAACCTGGTGAGTCTTTCTGAAAACCTATGGGGAAGGTCTATCTATGCCCAGCAGTGGACATCTACAGACTTCAAATATAATAGTAAATAAATATTCACGGACATTTAACACAACGCCTTCTAGTCCCAAACTAAGCAAAGCTTGTACTATGGGAACTAGATTGCTGATAGAATACATATATACATTTTTTTTTGTAAATACATACTTGTAATACATAGTAACACCCAGACACAGAACAAACATCTATGTTTGCCACACAAATGTTTGTTAAGTAAATAAATAAATATGTAACACTAGAATAACAGTAGTATCTGGACTTGTTTTTCCAAAAGCCCAATAGCTGATTTGGGGTTAACAACGCCATCTCTTGTTATTTATAATAAGTTTCGTCTACTGACTTCATGCTACTCGACGCTAGATGGCGTTGCTCAACCTAGTTTTACTTTGGCTACTCACCAAAAGAAGGCGTTAGTCTTCATCTATTTTTTGTTGTATTTTGTACTAAGTGCCGCCCGCGACTTCGTTCGCGTCCCATTGGATCCCGTTAATTTCTCGGGATAAAAAGTAGCCTATGTGTTAATCCAGGTCACGGACAATATATATTCCAAGTTTTATCCAAATCGGATCAGTAGTTTTTACGTGAAAGAGTAACAAACATCCATCCATCCATACTTACAAACTTTCGCGTTTATAATATTAGTAGGATTAAGTTATATAAAAAATTCTCTTACTAGCCCTGACAATCAATAAAATGGTATTATTCTTCACTAGATCATCAAGTGACGAATCAGGAGCCATAAAAGAGTTCGAAACGACAACCATTTCTAAACTAACCAATGAAGTAACCACTATTAGTAGAATCGTCGAAAAACATGAAGAATTACCAAAAAACGATGAACTCAAAAAAGATTCAATACGAAAAGATATTTACAGAAATAATGTGATAAAAATACAAAGTAATGTTGAAATAAGGAACGAAAAGCCTATGAATGCTGATGATTTAGTTAAAAAAGAAATAAACAAAAATTATCAACTACAAGTACCGCCTATAATGTCACAACAATCCATAGACAATGTTGTAGAGAGCCTCACGTCAGATTTCAACGAAATCAAAAAAGATGAACTTAAAAAAGACTATGAGGTCATTTTAAAACTACCCTCCGGCCAACAGATAAAGCTAACATCAGCAGAAGCCGAAGAGAAACCAAAAAACACAAAAGATTTACTAAAAAAAGTTTTAACCGACAAAGTGGAGATGAAAAACAATATCGGACCAATGGTGCTACCCAGTGTGATACCAATAACAGGTGGCACGTTAATACCAGTATCGTTAGTAAACACCGGTGTATCTATATTAAATAATGGAACTGTATTACCAAAGTTACCTTTAAAAGTGTTCGATAAAAGACCGGTGAAGCGGAAACGTTCTGAGAAATCACCCAATAACAATGATGGTACTAGTAAAGAGTTAGTTGATAGAGAGTGTAGGAAAGCTGCTTCGAAACGATACAGGTAAGTACATAACAGGCAACTATGTGCCTGTTTATCGCGACCAGAGGGCCCAGTACGAGTTACCAGTGAATAGTGCTGGTGTGAAACGTCTGACACCCAGCACACCAGTGTGCGCTGATTTGTATGGAGACACTGAGCGAGTTTTTTGAGAACCTCGACATGCGAGTACGGGCTTGGTGCAGAGCAAGCTTCTCAAAGAATCCGCTCAGTGTCTCCATACAAATCAGCGCACACTGGTCTGCTGGGCGTCAGACGTTCCACACCAGATTTACACACCAAATCTCGTACTAGGCCCTCGACCTTACAAGAACGAATGAATGAATGAATGAATGAATGAATGTCGCTTTATTGTACTTTTATACCGAAACATATTCTTAAATAAAACAAAACAGGTTGCATCAAATATACAATGGGCGGCCTTATCGCTCAATAGCGATCATCCAGGCAACCTTTACCTTTATAACTTATAGTAGTTTTTTAAGTAACATTTGTTATTTCTAGGGTAAAAGATAAAGAGACTAAACAGAAACTGGTGTTTGAAAATAACCAGCTTCGGAAGGTCAATGAGAAACTGCAGCAGGAGAAAATGTCTTTAAAGGTTATGATAATGGAGCATATGAAGAAATGTCCTAATTGTGATGATTTTAGTAAGTAAACTAGTTTTATTTGACTAGCTGTCGCCCGCCGCTTTACTCGCGTGGTAGCAGCATACGCATTATTTGGTTAAAATCTTTGATCCTAAATTTAGACCTTTTAGGGTGCGACTTTTCATAATTCCTTTCTTAGCACCCCTACACTGTATAAGGATACTACCCTCCAAATGTCATACCTCTAGGACTTATAGTTTAAGCTGTGCGTTGATTGTCAGTCAGATACAAAAGAGTTGAATATATTTAGAAGATTCTACGAAAATTTTTGGACATTTCATACAACGCCAAATGTCCCAAACTAAGCAAGGTTTGTAATATGAGAAATAGATTGCTTAAAAAATACTTTTGGAACGAAGTTCGTTATCGCGCGTTGCGAAAGGGGGCTAGACGGAAAAAATTAAGACCAAAAGTTGTAACGACGCTTTTTTCAAACTTTGACAACGTCATTCGAATAAATTGGTGCAGGAAGGAATCAAATTAATGTAGGTATTGTTACTTACTGTAAGAAAACGCCTCAAGGAACTTCGTTCCGTCCGGGTGTCCCTTGACACCTTTCAAGTTTTTGTTAATAAAATACGTAGTAAAACCCAGACATAGAACAAACATCTATAGATGATAACATTGATAACACAAAAATGTTGGTTCTGAGGCGGACGAACCCATTACGTGGAAGGCAGGGCTGATACTCAAATGCGTCAAAGTGTTATTATTATCGTTCAATTTCAGAAAACTATCTAACGGATAACAGCTGAAAGTGACAAGAAAAGTGAATGAAAGAAATCTAATTTAAGTTGGAAAAACGAAAAGGGAAGATTATTCCACTGAGCGACCTTGGTATTACACACACAGGAAAAAAAAACCGTTTATTAGTCCAATCGTTATGTAATATGATAACAGAAGAGCAAAACTCGTACTAGCCCCTCAGATGTCGCTAGTTGTGGAGTTGTTACAGCGCCATCTGTTAAGATCCAATCGTAAAGTCATTGCCATGGGATAATAGGTGTCACTAGTTTTATGTTTTATGTCTGCTGACGGAGTTAGTACCGAGTACAGTGTATGTACTAGATGGCGCTGTAAAATACTTTGATAAAATATGAAACCTCTGATTTTTTTAGCGCCATCTAGTGATGTGGCTAGTATTTATTACTGACATACTTTTTGTACTAGATGGCGCTGTAAAGTTTTAATTAAGAAAGATTGTGATGTGCCTACCTTCGATTTCTATATAAACCTATTTTTTGATATTTTAATCCTTGGCTTTTTCCCATCTTCATTTTTGGGACACCAACTGGTAAACTGGAATTTTGCAGTTTTAGAAATATTATTAATTCGTGAGAAATCAAATTGGTTTGTGTTTTGTATATGAAATGAAAACAACCTTGCGGTTATCAATTTAAGGTACAATTTAAACTAAATTAACTGTCTTATCAACGAAAACATTCCAGTATTATATTATTCTATAAGAAAATCTCTCTATTTTTTTTAAATAATAAACTTTGTTATGTCTTTACACAATGTTTTTATTTACTTATAAATAAATTAGGTCTAAATTAGACTCATTATTAGTACTTAAACAGGGTATTTATTAAAAATTGATAGTTGGTACCGCGACACCTAGTCCTAGAACAAAAATACACAGAATACTTTCTTTTGTAAATACATACTTATAATACATAGTAACATAAATAAATGTTTGTTCTCAGTGGGGATCGAACCCACGTTCCACAGCACGGAAGGGAGAGCTATTACCGAGCTGTGACGTCTATAACATGCAATTTACAATGAAGTAGGTAGGTTGAGTATACATAAGTACTTTAATCAATAATACTGCAATAGGTAAGTATGTCAGGGTCAAAGTTCGCGTTTTTTATAACTATTAGAGAAAAAATAACTAGTTATTACATAAAGTAGGTAACTTTAGTCATCTAAATGCATAATGGATGTCTATTTGAACTTAAAAGGGCCAGAAAGGCAAAATAAGTTAAGAGTCAAAATAGTATTACTATTTTAAACTGAGCTACGCTGGTGTAGCTCCGAAGCTACGCCTGTCGTAGCGCGTAGAGTGTACGTAGCTCTTAAGCTACGCATGTCGTAGCGCGTAGAGTGTACGTAGCTCCTAAGCTACGCATGTCGTAGCGCGTAGAGTGTACGTAGCTCCTAAGCTACGCATGTCGTAGCGCGTGTAGAGTGTACGTAGCTCCTAAGCTACGCCTGTCGTAGCGCGTAGAGTGTACGTAGCTCCTAAGCTACGCATGTCGTAGCGCGTAGAGTGTACGTAGCTCCTAAGCTACGCATGTCGTAGCGCGTAGAGTGTACGTAGCTCCTTAGCTACGCCTGTCGTAGCGCGTAGAGTGTACGTAGCTCTTAAGCTACGCATGTCGTAGCGCGTAGAGTGTACGTAGCTCCTAAGCTACGCATGTCGTAGCGCGTAGAGTGTACGTAGCTCTTAAGCTACGCATGTCGTAGGGCGTAGAGTGTACGTAGCTCCTAAGCTACGCATGTCGTAGCGCGTAGAGTGTACGTAGCTCCTAAGCTACGCATGTCGTAGCGCGTAGAGCGACGTAAGGTCTTGTTACGAGCATTAATGTACCTCCTGTGCTACGCTTGTTAAGCCCGTAGAGGTACGTAGCTCATGAGCTACGCTCTACGAGAAGCGTAGCAGAGGGTCTACGCACGACTTTGTGGTCTGAACAATTTGATTTTATTACTCGTAGTCACAGATTACTAGGACCTCGTATACCAATATTTTGTGTAGTTAGCTAGTAAATATGTTTCTATAGAAATGAACCTAGCAATTAATTTTAATATAGTTTTTTATCTCACTATTAATTCAAACAGGGCAATCTGGCCTCATAATTTTTAACCCCAGTACAATGTTCCAAATTCAAAGTGAAGTTAGTTTAAATTTAAAAATAAAAAATAAAGTAGTCCCATATCACAAGAGAACAGTATTACGAATTAAAATACACCACTTCATAAAAAAAGTTAGAAATTAGGTTATTTTTAATGACAAGACTCACTACATAGCTTCGGTCCGTTGTCTGCATGTTACGGAGAATTTTGCAGTTCACCCCATGTTCACCCCTTTATAATTCATTAAAACACCATTGACCTTGTAACACTGCCCCATAAACCCCTTACGTAAAACCCGTAAAACCACCATAGCGCATAGCAAATCTTGACATAACTTTGAACATGCGTTTTGGCAGAATGTTTGGTATTTCATTGATTATTTTTTTGAGAATGGGATGACAAGATTAGTGTTTTTATGTCTCTGCATAGCAGCAAAGCTCGAGTAATGCTACGCATTGAGTGTTGCCAGCTTGGCGTTCGCTACCAAAGTAAAAATAAAATGGTAGAATTTAGTCAGTGCCTATTTCGCGTGTGAAATTAAATTGTTTGAGTGAATAGATTATTAATTGAAGCATCTAAAACTATAAAATATCGCATAAGTTTAATTGATTTACTGAAGTTTATTTCTATAAGAGTATCATCGCTTACTGCAAAAATGTAGGTCCGCTGTAATATTATAAACATGAACATTCTTCATCAGCTAAACAGGATACTTAGTAGAATTTTGTTTTATAAGTCATGCTACGCTTTCATTTATCTACTTAAAGCTACAGTTAAAAAGTAAAATTCAGTTTAAAAAGTGTAGAAAAGAACAAGACACATTATAAAATGGTAGAAAAAATATGTTTAGTTGTTGCAACACCGGCAGTACCAAATGAGCGCGCGGGCGGTCTCCCGTCGTAGCCTACATAAAATGGGCTCAAAATCCAGTTATTTCCGCAGAAAATTATAAATTAATATAAAAACGTTTAATTCTAACAAAAATAATGTCTCCTGTATATTTATAGCATTTCTTGTGCACGTAGGTAACCTCTTGTAGTGAATATTATTTTCATTTTGATATTGGAATAAACTCCGGTAAGATTAAAAAAAACACAATATTAATTAATAAAAAAAAAAAAATCACCAGTGCAGTGCGCAACATAAAAAAAAACAATTTCTGAAGTGTCCACGTTAGAAAATCGAATGCAGATTTTTTTTTAAATGGCTTGATTTATTTTCTACCAGTTCTAATTCATAAAAAGGTTTTATTTCGCACAGAGTAAATTATAAAGCAGTACTTTCACATGGTGTATAAACAAAATTAGGTAGAATGTAGTCGTTCGCCCCTAAAATCGATACTGTCCGCGCATTGCCGTGCTTGGTCCCCGTAGGCAGTATTTCACGCTAGTGTTATGGAATGATATCTTACTATTTCTCTGTCTTACTCTTTAACTAATAAAATGATTATATACACTCTAAAATATGCATTGCAGGCAATTGCAGGTTATGTCAAACCTGTTAGCTAAAACGTTTTTGATATACAATAGATGTGAGTGAATTCCAAAGTGAATTCTTGATTCTGTATACAAAGCCTGCGTTTCATAATTTTGGTTTTTAATGTTTAATGTTACAAAGAAATATATGCAATTATTGTCATAAATATAATCTGTCGCATACATTCGTAAGTAAGTAGGTACTTAGTTTGGTTGAATGCAACATACTACATTAGCCATGTCGTCTATTTAAAAAAAACTATTTTAAAGTAAATTATTTTGGACCATTTAAATCATAAATGAAACAATGTATTTTTTTCATATTTTGTTACAGAACTATTAGTAGAACGATTTACCGTAGAACCGTAGAACTATTTATTACTCGTGTGTTTAATAATGCGTGGTTTTGAAATTATTTCAGAGTGTAAAAATAAAAAATTATGACGCTTCCCGCCATTTAAAATGTCATGTAATTTAGTAAAATAGTGTTGTACCTACGTTGCATATTTTTAAACATATCGATGAAATAAAAAGCTTGAAGAATTAGTTACTACAGTCCTATACATGGACAACGAAGATATATTGTAGAGAAATGCCTCGTTAATGTGAAGGTTAGTAATTTAAAAAAAGTACATAAAAAAAGTTTTTTTTTCTATTTTATGTTTAATTTATCAATACTAATAGTCCACTGACATATTGAACCTAAAACTGACATTACTTTTCCATGTAATGGCTAGGGCTATTTACTGTACCTATTTCAAATCGTCCTATTATGTATAGACCTATTATTTAGCATCATATCGAAATCTTCTGAGACCTAAAATCCGCATTGATTCCTAGCTGACTTGAAATTTTAATATTTATTTGTAAAGAGACTTATTAATTTTTTATTTATATGTAATTTCGGTATTTTCCGCTTTTTTCATGTCGAAAAGTAATGGAGCAGGCAGGTTCACCTGATGTTAAGCGGCATTAAACCCTCACATAACAATATCAACGCTCAACATCAGATTTGCTTGACTGATCATTATTTTATAAAAACTTGTCTATGTTCCATGAAGTTATAAAATTGTCTATGCTCAATAAGTTATAACATAGTGTGTTGTAGGCATGTTACATAATCTGAATGAGATAAAAAAGCTGTAATTGGCGATGGCTGTGCACTCCAGCTGAGGCATACCCAAAGCAACGGCGTTCGAAGAAAGTGACAAAAAATGCGCTGGATATTCCCCGTTCCAGGTGAGTTTTTTTTTTAATTTTACAAAACTTTTTTTTTGCGAATTGCAACATTGTCAAACCCTTACTATTGTATTTCTATTTACTGTATCTTTTTTTTTTATTTATGTACTGTCCTAAAATAAGTACGTATTATTGTGTTGTGTTAACCGGTTTTTTAAAATTGTACAACTCATTCCATACTCTTATGTTTTTTTTCCCTAAATATTATATTTCTGTTGCTGTGCTAACCGGTTTTTTTTCTAATTTTACAACACAGCATCTATGTGTTTTTCTTGAGAATCCCAACTCTGTCAAACCCTAACTGTTCTATTCCTCTATTCTGTATCTTTTTTTTTATTTACTGTCCCAAAATAAGTTAACCGCATTGTAGCTACACTGCGGTCAAATGACTGCGACTACACACAAGCCAAAAGTTTACCAAAAAGTTTTTCTCTCCAAAACAATACTCTTTGCTAAATACAAACTTTTTACTTGAACTACATTAAAAAAAAGCACGAGTTGACGTGATCGTTATATAACGAAACATTTTTTCTAGTACCTAGTTTTAAATTATTTATTTTTTATTTTGGTTATAATAACACTGATGTACTTTATAATGTTACTTAGTTGTGTGTGCAAATTTGAATGACAAGTCAAGACAACTTAGTTGTGTACCTATTTACCTACAACACTAGCTCAATGCGGATACTTTATCAGGTCTTCTTCTTCTAACTTAAGAGCTCAGCTCTTGTCGGTGTAATTATGCAGTTCTCGCCATTTGTTCCTTTCCAGTGCAGCTTCCTTGACGTCCTTATACGACATGACAGCGATCTTTTCCTTCAGCTGGCTCGTATAGCTTTTACGCGGTCTTCCCCTTCCTCTCTTTCCTTCTACCTTTCCTTCAATTATATTTTTAATCAAACTGTCATGTCGTATGAGGTGTCCTATCATTTTTCCTCTCCGGTTTTCAAAAACCCTCATAAGGGCTCTTTCCTCATTCAGCCTACTCAGTACTTCCACGTTAGTAACTTTCTCCGTCCAGCTTATCTTTTCCATTCTCCTCCAGCACCACATCTCAAATGCTTCCAGATACTCTCTGTCTTGTCTTGTCTTATCTGTCTTTATCAGGTCACATACTAGATAACCTAGGTACTAAAGTTAGAAGTCCAAATAGTAATCTGTTGCTACCCACATCAAAGCTAAACATAGGTACGCTCGGGCACGAATGACCGTGAATATATATATATATATATATATATATATATATATATATATTCCGGAAATAATGAAAAGCACAAGAAAAATAAAACATTTATTTCACGACTAATGTCAAAAAAGAAAAATGCCCAAAGCCAATGTCTATAAGTAAAAATGTCCAATAATAAAAATGCTTGTCAAGCTTTCTTGCGAATAAATACATTAATAGTTTCATTTCAAGTAAAGCGCCTTAGTTGTTATCACTATGCAAAAATAAACGGTCGAAACATGCAATTGCATATGCATACACATTTGCATATCTGGGGTAAGTATAGGTATCTAGTCGGTACGTATAAGCCCGGCTTTGTTTTACCCCAGATGTCAGAGCGGTCTCTTTGAACGTCTTTCAAAGAGGAGACTGCTCCAAAAATGTCTCCGGTATCGTGTGATGCCTAACGTTTGATTATCTCTTCTTAGCTCGGAACTTTTCCGAAGCTAGGTAGACTTTTAAAATAGTTTTTTTAATAAAACTTTGAGACGAAACTTTTTAGAAGTTGTATCAAGTATAAACCATTATTTATTGAGTAAACTTGTAGACGTGTTTTGTATTGCCCTGGTAGTGCCACGGGAAATAATATTACCTGTTAAACTACTGGCAACAGTTTAGTGTCCCTGGAAATGTACTTTTACCCGTAGCACTACCAGTAGTGTCACGGGAAAGTAAAATTTATCTTCACTCTATTAGTACATAGTGCCAATAAAAGTATAGGTTGGATTATTGGTTAAATTCGTACACAATTTTATAGATTTTACTTTACTTAGGTACTTAGTAAATACTGTTAAGATTATGTATCATTCCTTAATGTCGTCGGAGTGTTATTCAAACTAAATTATAACTACGAAAGATTATTTTGGCATTCGAAAATGTAAATACTGTTAAGATTATGTATCATTCCTTAATGTCGTCGGAGTGTTATTCAAACTAAATTATAACTACGAAAGATTATTTTGGCATTCGAAAATGAAGAAAAAACGTTTTAAAAGGCTATGGGACAATGAAATGGGAAAGGTGAGCCAAAACAAATAATGAGTTGTTGAAACTATAGGCAACAATATTCTATGAATACTCTAGTAATGACAGTTTTTTCAACTAACCACTTAAACTAAACAGATTTGTTTTTATCACGACTTTGATACGTCTTTTTATTCATTATTTTTCCTTCAGGTCTATAATTAAAATACTTAGATAGTTTTGTTGATGGTGTGAAAGCACCGAAGCAGAAATCTATTATTGAAGAAATACGTAAAATATATGAAAACTTTTTATTTTAGGCAGGATACTCATAGAGTTATTAAATTAAGGTACTAAATGAATTGGTAAATTGCCACAAAGTAAACAAATATACCATAATCATGATGTGGCATCTATTTTTTGGGGTAGGTAATATATAAACTTTAGCAATAAACCAAATTCAAAATTCATTGCAAATATTTAACAAAGAACTAGGTAGCTATGAAGAATTTACAACTAATACAGTATTTACAATATTTACAAATTCCACATTATGAAATAGTTAAGCTATCTACAAACCGTTGCAGACGATTTATAGATAGGTCAACTGGTCCAAATCATTAACTTTTAACTATCTTTTATCTTTACCAAGCAATCGTATTTACTATTACTTACTTTAATATACATAAGTCAAATTCTAATTCAATAATTTCTATAGGTAATTTCAAAGCATAGGTAGGTCACGGTTAAGAAAGGACAAACAGCAGTAGGTACGCTGGTTTGTCTCAATCACTGCAGTCATAAGGCCTCCTCCCACGGCACTAGTTACAGTAAAACGTAGTCATAAACAAACCGTTACATGCTTCAAAAGAAAATACGATAAACACAATTAAATTGTTCATTGTTTATCGATAAACAAACAATTCATCGATACACGCACGCACTACGCACGCCCTAGTTTTGGTTCCATTTATAAAATAAACGTCACTTTATTAACGGTCACTTCAAATATTTTATAGTTTAGCTTGTGGACAGCGATATCGTAAAATAAATAAAATTTTGAAAATTCTATATTCGTTCTAACAGAGTATCTTCTCAAGTAATTATGTATGTATCTGACTTTATTTATAATATTATTGTTTATTGATACTTAATATTACCATTAAACTTTTTTCTTTTTACTGTCATTTGTTTCTTACATGAAGGCTGTATTTTTTTAACATTTTCACTATCCATTTAGTTTTTCTAATGATATGCTTAAACGTAACATTCATGACAAAATAATAAAAAGCATGACAGTAAAGAGTTATCGAAAAATATATCAAATTACTCAAAAACTGGAAACGTATAGGTAAATTCTATAATTAATTTACGTAAGGCACCGCGTGGGAGAAATACGCTAATAATGAACACGTCCCACAACACGTAGGTGTAGGTACCTACTTATTTTATAAAATAATGTTGCATTACGTGAACGAGTCCACGATCTGCTGACGTCTTTGATAAAAAAAGTTTGTAATGACTATTTTAAAGAAACTATTTTTTTTTCTTAAACAAAATATAGATAAAGAATTTTTTTGATTACATTTTGTAGATATAATACAGCAGCGGTGACTAGCTTTTTATCTGCCTAAATCATAATTGTATATATACAATTATGATTTAGGCACTCACTGTATATAGTGGATCAGTGCCAAATGTAACATTTGGACGTAACCACATCTTCATTGAGGAGTATCTATGTATGATTTCTGAGGGGATATCTGCAATGCTTGGGATTACAGTCATAGTTATCTCGAGTTTACTAATTAATAAAAAATAAATACTAAGAATAAGTAATAACAATTAATATTATTATAACTAAGAATAATTAATAATAATTGTACAAATAATGAGTAGTTTCACAACATTTATTTTCTGAAATTCATTAAATTAATTTGAAATATGAATTAAAAATATTTAATTTACAATCCTATTTTACTTTTAATGAATTTTAGGAAAATATAATGTACGAGTATCTATACAGATATAGATAAAAGATAAGATAAAGATCATTTATTTGCATAACGTGTGTAGGTAAGTTGAGATCGTAATAATATTAAATAATTTGCATAAATGGTTTTTCTTTCTTTCTTTCAAATATTTTTACATAATATATAATATTTGCACAACACGTCTTATCATTCAATTACAAACCATTTTCATTTCTCTTGTGATTTTCAAAATAAAAACATATTTTTTGTGAAATTTCAGTTCTTCTGATGTCCTGGTTCGGCGTGGAGCACGTGAAAGCGAACTCTTGCATCAGAACTGGTAATGAGTTACAGAAGATGTTCCAAGGACCTTATAGGTGTCATAGATTATGTGTCGTGACGCTGCAAACACATTGTCCATCGATAGTCGATGGATTTGTTCTTAATACACATCACTAGTCAAAAAATATTTTAAAAAAAATTTGTTGTCTGTGTATAGAGTTGGGTCATCTTTCTATTTTTTTGGCATTTATTAAAACATTTAAACTTATATTAGAAAGAGTTTGTATGATGACACCCAAATAAGTGTTTATTTTTGTACTTGTAAGGAAAGATTCATTTTTATTCTAAAGAATCACATTAAAATAGTTATTTAGCGTGCAAAATTTTTTATGCATTTAGTGATGTTCCGTTAGAACAAAATCATCGATATCGATTGTATCGATTTTTTTTTTCATCGTAATTTTTTTATCGATGTTTTTGCAGCCGTATGTAATTGTAATTTCGTGTTTGAGTGTCCACAGGAATGTGTGTTGAAATGTTACAAAGGAATGGGTAACTTGATGCATGTTAGTCACATAGGCACAATAGGTACATAAAATACCCTTTTTAATCTACAAAAAGAAAACCAACACAAAAAATCTCCTGTGAATAACTGACTTACAAAATTTTCACACTACAAGTAGTTAAACCTATGTTTAGATGGAGGATACTAAATTAGATTCTACTCTTCTAGACTAGATATCAACTAGTTAAAAATGTTAGATAGGCGCACTTGGTTATAATAAATAACCTTATTCTAGCAATATTTATCCAAGTGTCTAGAAATTCGATAGATAGATCAAAAACAAGACCCAGTCCACGGTTTTTTTTTCTTATTTTTCTTCCGTTCAGTTATTTACAGGACTCCTCTTCTAGTCTGTAGTTTTTGTTTTTCTTTCTCTTCTATTTTTCTTTTTACTAATAAAAGCATGGATTTTCAGCGTTGTGGGCACTAAGTCTCAGCCCCCTTGTTCAGGCGGAATGCCAAAGTAAGTACTAGAACGTGTAACTAGCTTCTAGGCTTGAGAGAAAGTAACTCACTTCGCCTGGTACTCTGCCTAAGCATCAAAAAGGTCACAGATCACTCACAGAACATACTATTTTTTGTACAAAAAAAAAACATAAAACAAAGATGCCGTAGACTGGGTTTAAAAACATTGTAGTAAACAAAAGCAACGCGTTTAAACTTTTTACAGCAGTTTGATAGTTCACAGAAGAATCCTTAGTAGCTTCCTGTAGTGTAGTTTATTTTGATTCCACTCATTAGAATCTGCCAGCATTTCTAACGCTTATTCAACTCAAAAAACATTTTTATATTCGCGACGATAGATTTATGGAAAGTGTCACTTTTTTATATTTTCATCCCACGTCAGACTCCATTCTGTTTTTAGTCGGACATCATAGTGTAGCCCAAGGGCTTTTGACCTCAATAGTTAATTGGAAAGGCAGGAAAGATGCCAATGAATAAATCTTAGGAACTGTTGTTCACGTTTTCTTTACGTCTTTATGCATTTGATAGCTTTACCATGCATTGAAATGTGATTTTAAAACAGCTGTTCTAAAGAAACTAACATTTCAAAATTTTCAGACTGCGACTCGGTTTTGGCCTAATATATTAGGTGCGCACTTGTTCTTTCTTATTCACTCCTTAGGTCATAGACCGGCTTTATTTTATGTTGTGTAATTTTTATAATTTTTCATGGTTTATCAATATTTTCATTAAGTAGGTAGGTAAGCTTAATACGTAGGTATATGTTTACCTAACAGGTAAAGAAAAATAGGAGAAAAACTATCTCGGTTTTTGTAATTCTAATCCGTAACTAGGTAGTGCAATTTTTTAAATGACAGAATAACGTACAGAAAAACAAAAAACTCAGTATTTTATTTATCGAAATAAAAATAGACATTGACAGTTTGAACCCTGCGTCTCCGTCACTAACCTATTCACCGTGTATTCGATGCTGTTTTTAGAACACGTGCCGGCAGGCAAACCGCGGTTCCGCTTGTAACCAAAACTAGGTTTAGCGGCTCGAACGCGAAAACCGTATGGGATCGACCAATAGAAAAATCATAATAATATGCCCTTTATTCATTGATAAAAAGAAATTTATAATAAGTAACGGTGAGTCTGACGTTCCAGGGTATTTTTACTGACGTTCTAGGATATTTTTACACTCATTCAATAAAAAATAATGTAGTCATACCTGATCATACAAAACCAAATGACGATTTAAAGTGTGATCACTGAGATTTTATTGAATAAAAGCTTTTTGACTTTGACTATAAAGATTGATGGTTTGAATGTAGAAAACATCTCTAGATTGGTTCTTTTGTGAATTTTTTTCTACAACACAGTAAGTCTTTATGATTATACGCTTGCGTTTAAGCTAGTTTGTTGTGGTAAAGCAGACAGGTCGTTAAAGATTGAGTGCGTTTTGATATTTCGGACGCAGACCTATTATAGCAAATTACGAAAATAAATATGTCATCATTCGAAGTTAAAATTAAAACGCCATCTAGTGCCATCAAACATCATCAAATCTCTATTTAATTGTAGGTAAGTACTTACCTACTTAATTCTGCAGTGTTATATAAATATCGATGTCGATAAAGTCAGCGCGCGTGACTGCACTAGCAACATGCAATGATAATATTGTTGCTAAGTATAATTAGACAAATCTAATTATCGATGTTTCGATATTATCGATATTAATATAGCCCGCATTTTTATTAAATGACGTATGAATCAAGTAAGTGACAAATCTAGGTATAGGATATAGTATTATGATCTGTGGTATTGGGTACCTATGACATAATAAACTAGGTACCTATCTACCTAAGTTAGGGGTTACCCGTATGTCCTGAATAGTAAAATGATTTAGATGACGTGAAGAAAAAAATAGCCCTTACTTAAGAGAAGAAGAAGAAATAAGTAGGTCAACCATCCTTTGCTAGGTAAAACTAGAATTTAAAAAATTAGCTATACCTACCTATAAAATACCTCTATTTAGTATGATGTATACTTACCTACAAAAGAATGCGAAAAAATCCTAGAATTACCGCCATTGGAGTTGGTACGTCGACTGCTATTAATTTCAAGGACTTAACAAATAGCTAGATTCTAGACTAGCGTGACTGATTAGCCTTGGGCTGCGATTGTAGTGCTTATACGTAGGTAAACTAGGGCCGAACAGGGCCGTAGTCAGGCTAACAAATGGGGTAAAAGGAGATTAGAAACATAAAAAAAAATATTTACTAAAACGGTGAGTGAGACATTTTTTACTGAGGTTTGAGCTAGAGTTTAAATATGTCGACCTCGTTAAAAAAATAAATCTATTCTAAATTATTGTAAAATATCATATACCAAATTTACAATAGGTATTTGATATTTTACAATAAATTAGAATTTGAGTGAGATTATCAAAGACATTAGTTAACGATAGTTATCTTGTACATAATATTAGTTGAACTAACTTTTTTTTTCACGAAATAGTGAGTAGGTATAACCAATAATAACCATCTACCATGGCACCCACCCAACTATGACAATCGGGCACAACACAAACTTTAGCCGGGAACTATAAATTCAGCTTCTTAGGCCATAACGGTGGCTGTAGGATCTAATCTGAAAACTCGTCGCCAGAGTTCGCCACTAACATTTATATACTAGCTTATATTATTGTCACTTGTACTCACACTTATTTTCACTCACACTGGTCTAGCTTTTAGCTACCACCCACTTACACACGATACAACATATGAGTTTCAACACTGATACCCAGTTTCGGTCAATAGACCCGGCCCGTCAGTGCCCCCGTTTATTTTAACCCCTGTTTTGTCCCTGAATACGGCCCTGGGTCAGATCTAAGGTAAATAACATGCTTTGATTATTGCACGAGCTGGCATGAACTGCTTTATATTACTTACCGCCTTATTCGCAACAGCTTGATAACATTGCGTTAATTAACAAATGTCTTAAAATCGAAACCGTGGAACGAGAAAGATACGCGATAAAATTCTGATAACTAAGGTAAAGTTATCGAGCTTTTATGAAAGGTTGGTCTAAAGACTGGTTCAGACTAAGCTAGTATTTCAAACAAGTTGCAAGTAGAAGTGGTAAGTTCAAGTAACAAGTTTTAGGTACATCTACATTTGCTTCATTGATCAGTAAAGCTTAGTTTGAACCAGATCTTAGGTACCTAATACCTAAGTTATTAGTAAGTATTTAAGTAGTCATTTATTGGTTAATTAGTAGGTAGGTAATTTATCGATATGTAACAACACTAGTCTCATTTTACCCTGAACCATACCCCAAAAACTTGAAAACATTAAAAAAGTATTTTTTTTATATAGTTTATGGGTAGATATATAGATTTTGACGTAATTCAAAAAAGTAACAAATGATTTGCTAAAACATTAATGATATTTGTTTTGGATTTACCCTAGGGAAATCATCGGTTGATTTGGCCAGATGTGGTTCGTCTACATTGATAAATTTCGTTTCTACTTACGTTCGGGCTACGTACCTACGTTAGTTATGCTTACACAAGTTACTGCAGTTTAAGTGACTAGGCACAAATTAATATGAATAATATTAAACTTGAAAAAATACTTACCTAATCTAAATTTTGTAACTTTTAATACTTTTTTTCCATGTCAGTCTAAATATTGCCACTTTTCGTACGTCACTCTAAAAATTGAAACGTTTGTTAGGATCCAGCCTAAAACATTTAGAACAAGTCAATCTAAAACCTAAAACTAGTTTTGAATAGGCGAAGCTAAAACACGTATTTTTTTTTTGATAATCCAGCCTAAAACTTGCAACTTTTTGTACTATCCAGCCTAAAACTTGTAACTTTGTTTAGCACCATGCCTAAAACTTGCAACTTATTACGTTTCCACTTCCAGCTCGAACAATATACTGTTATGAGTGCGACAGCTGGACGGACGCGCGGTGCAAAGACCCCTTCAACTACACGGCATTGCCGCGCGACCAGCCACCGCTGCAGACCTGCAATGGATGCTGCGTCAAGATGGTGCGGTATTCCAAAAGCCGTGAGTATATTTCTTCAAGTTCTTTATACCAGTTTCATTCACGGGCAGCTTTTACCCATCATTTTCAAATGATTTTTGACACGCTGTAATGATACATATCGTTTCTATAGATAGACCTACGTAATAACCAGCAGGGAGTTCTTTATGGTGGATAACTGACGACCTTTTTACTTGAAGTGTTTATTTAGATTTAATTACCTAATTTCTACTTTCTTATCATTAGTTTGCATTAATTAGTTATTATTACCATAGTTCTTTGCTATGAATTGGCTTTCCAAAGTTTAACCATTTGCTTATTCAAATTGTAAAAGCTGTTGGTTCTCCAAAAAATAAATAAATAAGGTTAGTATGAGTAATAAGAATTAGGATTATTTATAGTTTTTCATTAAAAAGTGTTAAAAATCCTATGCTTGAGTGATTTGAGCAAGTTTATCCTTTCAATATTATTTTTATTTTATTTAACTTATTTATTTTATTAGTTTATTTTGTACAGTGTACATAATGCCACATGGAACACGTCCTCGATGCACGTTAAGTGGGTTATAGGTAATATACATAATATATATACCTACTTCTTCCGTCACATTTAAATCTCGCCCTCTGACAGGCGTCACAAGTGACATTTGGTATTATAAATTAATTGCACTAAAATTCAAATTGAAAAAGTGTCTGGTAAAGTACCTACAAAGTGCCATTTAAAACTCCACAAAAAAGTCAGCAAATTGTGCACACTTCGTGCATATAAAAAGACATATTGAACGAGTTAAAATGCTTAGCAGTACTTGGCAGCGATCCAGCTCATAAAGTCAGTGTGGTGTAAATCAAAAGACCGCATTGTACATAACTAATGTCTATTTGGATAAGCTGCGCTATTCCGACTAGATTAATAATGTCATTTTACACTAGCGGATCTAGGGGGGCTCTCGGGGGCTCAAAAGCTGTGTGGTGTACCCAAAAGTGATCAAGGATATGTCAAGAAAAACCTTAATAGCGTGGTCAAGACCAAAATCCTGAATCCGCCACTGTAATTTTATATCAGGCTAAAGAGATATGCGTCATTTTATGATATCTAAGGTTTCCGTGGTTTAGTTAAGAGCCTTATCACAATACGTCAGAGCTCGATATCTGTCAAATTTCGATACCAGAGCCTTCACCCTGCAGCAAACAGAGGGCGCACATTGAACGTCGCTTTACGCTTGATTTTTTACATTATACCTAACTACAATACCTACAAGTTGAAATGGTCGAAAAGTTACAGTTTCTCTGGTTAAGAACGCCAAACATAGGTAAAATCACGGTTTCTTTGTAATAGGCCTCTTAAGTCGCACACCTTTCCATACAAACGTGGAAGGGTAACCACTCCACTGTTTGACGTTGACCAACTAAAACTAAGGATTATATCAATTTATCTCGTCATAATCTATGTCTGTATACACCGCAAACCGTAAAAAAAGTATTCATTTAAAAAATACAAGCTTCTAAACCTTCGTATGGAAAGTATTTTTAGCTTGTATTTTTTAAATGAATACTTTTTTTACGTTAGGTTTTAGTTTTGGTTGGTCAACGTCAAACAGTGGAGAGGTTAATCTTCCACGTTTGTATGGAAAGGTGTGCGACTTGTTCAACCTTAAGATTAAAATTAAATTATAGGTAGGAATTTTTTGCAGCTTGTCAACTTGAAATAAGTAGAATATAATTTTTATTTTTTTTTCGTACTAAAGATGCCTATATCCAACATTGGGCGCATACGGGCCGAATAGATAGATAAATAAATATTTTTTCAGCAGAGTTATTGTTGTTACACACAGAGTAACTTCACTTGCTATAATAACTAGTAGTTCTACTTATTAAACCGACTAAAGGCCGATTTGCATTGGTCAAGTGGTTAGCGAAGTAGATAGGGTATCTTTAGTACCTTACCTAGCGAGTAGGTAAACTTTGTTTTATGGCTATTGTACATGAGCAATGTTAATCGGACGTAAAATATTTTTTGCATAGTTTTGAAGCAGTTTTTCGTAATTTCCAGCATACGAAGTGGTGCGTCGAACGTGTACGTCGCAGCTGCAGATAAACTTGTTCATGGTGGACCACGTGTGCATGATGGAAAGTACTGGGACAGGCCACATGTGTTTCTGCGAGGAGGACATGTGTAACGGGTCCCGGAGGGTCGAACCCGCACTAACATTGCTCGCAGCCTTCCTGCTCGCATGTGCATGCATCAGGTGAAGGTAGACGTAGCTAGCCCGCAATCCCCTCGATCATGACCAAAAACATCGATATCGACGTCGATAGTTTTATCTCGCCGGCGATCATCGATGTTTGTTCATCGACCGTGTCCCAACTCGCGCTTCGAGTCGGATTAGATTAATTACAAATTCTTCGTCCAATAGTAGCAGTAGAACTAGCCGTGTGCTTAGTTTTATCACGAGAGCTTCGGCGCATGGCCGGTGCCCATCACCATCATCATTTTACGACATTTTTCTTAAAAAAAAAGACTTGAATTTATACAAAAAAGGCTTAGCTACAATAAAAAAACAATACGCCTGTTTTGGAAATTTTGACGTTAGCTTACGGAAGCTTGTGGCAAAACTAAGCACCTTTTTCCATCTTCAGCATTTTTGCTCTGGTTATAAAGATTCATCGTTCAATCAATGGTTTACCAAACGAATATAGCGTGTACATAATGCTCAGTCACATAGTGATGCGAAATAGTCGATAGAGGTAATAGTCGATATCGATGAAGTGAGTTTTTTCAGCGAACGCTTTGAATTTTGGTCCAATTTTTTACTGACCAATTTGCTCATAGATTGCACTACAGCTAGAAGTGAAGCACTCGGTAGATAGAAAATGACGAAACGGAAGGAAACTAGCGCGAACTGCCGATTAAATTAGAAGCGATATTAACTAGTAGTTAGGTGCCTGATAGACATACGTTGACGAATCGGAAGAGTAGGTTAGATTGAAGGTTGTGTTTTAGTTAAACTCGTTTTAGTTAAGGAAAAGACATTTAACGAATACGCTGTCGAATACGGGAACACGTTGCAATCCTTGTACTGATAATATACATCTGTATTCATTTTGTAGTCATCAAAATAATTGGGAAAATAAAACAAAAAAAATATTATTTCACATAACCTAAAAACCTATACTTTGGCCGGGATGAAATAGCGTTACTGTTAATAATTGTTTTTTAACTTGACAAGTCAAGGTTCGCTTGCGGGTTTTTAGAGTAAAAAATTGAAATAATTCGCTAGATTTTAGATTCGAAAGAGACCTCGTTTAGCATAGTGTAAAAAATAATTTTATGAACGTTAACACCAAATTAATCATAAATAATAATAAAAATACATATAAGTTATAATTTAGCCGGAAAATTAGTATAAATTGCGAGATGCAAAAAAAGAAGCTATTTTTCGCTTCAATTTTAAGAAGTTAATCCTGTCCAACCACCTTATCCGTTTATTGAAATATTTATGATTGTTGTTATAGCAAAGCATTGCGTTCACGTTTATCTCAGAATATTATCTAATAATGTTATTGTATATCCGAATATACAAGAAGAGTTCTATATCATCGTAATCATAAATTCGTAACGTCCAATTTCAAAGAGCTAAAGGATTAATGAAGTGAGCGCAATGTATTTTTACAACAAACAGAGCGTAAATAAATAATTTTGGATCATTTTCCCAAGAGGGGGGGCTTTGATGCAATTATTTTACAATAAGTATGGTTAAATTCGACATAGGCTGACGTCCGTATAGCAAATATCAGACATTAGAAAATTATGGATAGCTTTACTACATACCGATGGTAGTTCCTTTACCCATTGAATAGTTCATTTACGGGTGCATTATTATTACTAAAGCAAATTATAAATATTTTACATATTTACACGTTTTTCGTCATTTTATAACGCGGAATGTAATATAAGTCATGGTTTAGTTAGGGTATTGAGTTTTATTAGGCTAGTGTATTATAAATATTGTGGCGTTCTGTTACTGGTGACAATGCAAAGACTTTCTTTGAGTAAAAGCAATAATAATGACCGAAGTCGTTTCAACCAGTATTAACTGTATAAAATGTCTTCTAAAACTATTTTACCAAAGAGTAACAGAACGTTCACATATTGGACATCAAGTGCAAAGCATATAAATAGGTTTATCATTAATATAAATGTAATATATGTAATTAAAATATAATTATATTTCGGCGTAAAATATTAACTAACCTTCCTTAACTTGTTATTTATTATTTAGTCTTTAAATATAATAATATCGCCTTTGAATATTTTTACTCGAGTTTTTCATCTCATAAGCGTATATGAAAATCATCTATTGAAGCTGATATTATTTGAAATTCGGGATCGTATGCGAAACTTTACTGTATTTCGGATGAGAATGTAAAAATAATGTAGGTATTGATGTCCGAAAAACATTAAAATTTTGGAAAAAACTGCCATAAACATTGCATGGGAGGAATCATTTTGGATATTTGCCGATTCGAGCGACTAATAGATGATAAGCATGACCACTGCACTGTAGTCTGGCTTCTCACTTGGCCGAGACACTGGAATGCCTTTGGTATCCTTTGGAAATGTTCACACAAGTCAGCTGATATTAAAAAAAAAACTTCATAGCAACACTACCATATTTATTACAGATAAAATTGTATGATAATTACCAACTTATGTTACTTAAATTGTATCATAATTATTGTAGTCCAACGTATATGGTGATATGTGAAACATTTTAAAAATCTTTAAGAGCTTTTAACCATGTTTCTAGCAAATAAACGATTACATTTCAAAACAAATAAATAGTTTTCGAAATACAAAATGAATGATGAATGAACATCGATATTTTTTATCGACTAACGGACATCACTAGCTGCAAAATGTTTTTTTTTAATCAACAGCTGACTTGACTTTTCAACTGTAACTAGAACATTTTTAATGAACCTAAAGCAGGAATTAAAAAGAAAAAAATTGATTGCTTTATTTTTAATCTAAACTAGAGTTTTAAGAATGCTAATGTATTGTTGGGTTATAGATCTTATTAAAAAAACAATTAATCGACTTTTTGTACTAAATTACTGGATTTTCATTAAGTACATTCAAAGTTTCTAATAGATAGGTACCTAAACGCAAAATAGCTTAGATATACCTTCCTCAGGTACCTAGGTACCGGTAAAGAATATCTATACTATTATATAACTGTAAAAAAACAAAAACTAAAATTAAAGATATGGATAAACTATACATGCAGATCTACTAAATAAACGATTTTGACTCCGAAAATCGAGTTTGTCTGTTTGTTCACGCCTTAACTACTGGACCAATGTCAACGAAACTTATACCATTCGGAAGCCCTTTTTTCGGATTGAAACACAGGCTTTATTTTATTGAAATCAAAGACGTGGATTTCTTAGATACAGCTTGAACTCTCTAAACCAAAAGCAGCCATTTGCTACCGTAAGCTGGTTGACAGATATTTTGGTGGAAAGTTTCGCACGCGTACGAAGTCGCGGGTACCATCAAATTGATGTCTAACGTCAATACGCATCGGTGGAATAAAGTCGCAATGAAAAAATACCATTTTTTTACTAAAACCTATAGTCCAACAAAAACTAAACCCCCTTTCTTCACTTTCTTATCGCATATCACGCGTACAAGTTAGTTCCGATTGTAACCTAATAGTCAATTAGATAACTTGACATATCTATCTGTCAGGATAAGTTGCTTGATTTGGCCAACGGCCCGAAGCATGTAACTAATATTTGGGTAAAACTATGTCTTCCTGAGCTAATAACTGCAAAAATTACATAATTGGTTATAAAAAAGATTTTGTTAGTGTGACAATTCAGTTTGAATGTTGATTTTAAAATGGTTGACATGTGAATAACGAGAATAACCGTGTCCACAGATAATATTTATATATTCTCTTGTTATGTTATATAACTATGGCCTACCTTACAAAAAATATAGTAGTAAGTAGGTATTTATGTAAAATCTTCCAAGTTTTTCTTATTTCAATAGATCAGATTATTTTATTATGTAAATCAAAGCTAAGTAAATAGTTTTGCCCAAAACCTTGCACTTTTGTTCACTAATCAGCTATTATGCTTTTTGCGTTTTAACATGAAATTGGCCTAGAGTTGAGTGCTGCTCAATTCCTCTTCCAAATGGTGACGTGAAGTTCTTTCTAAAACATAATTTAAATAATTTTGGTAATTAGAAAAAACGCGCAATTTAAAACAAAACTTTTGTCAAAACTTTACGACTTTATTCATAGTGCCCGCCAGTACATATATTTTTCTTTATTGGCCTGTTTTGTCCCAGTACTAGGCGAAGGCCATATTGTTTCATAATATAAATTAATTATACTAAATAGGTATATATAATTAAATATTCAGCCCTATTTGTTTATATATATTTGCTCAGCAGTGATACTCAAAGGGCTGAATATAATATATATATAATTTAAATAATTTACAGTTGTAATAATGATCTTTAAAGATTATTTTTCATATTTTTTTATGATTTTAGAAAGAACATCACTAGAAACATATTGTGGCCGGCCAGTCCTTTCACATGTAAACAATGGTACAATAAAACGTTAAGGCCTACGTCTACTATACCAGACCGTACGACAAGTGTAACTACTTTCTGTATTTGGTTCAACTCTGTTCTTAGAATGTAGGTCGTAGATTATAAGCCGTTATGTGATTTAATTAAATAAATAATTATATGTTTTACCTTATGTACTTAATAAGGCGTTGGTTTTGGTGTCACGTAGAATATAATTGTGTACGCATTATAAGTGTAGTTAGGTATATACCTATAAAATTGTTTGTTATAAAACCTGTTTGAAATGTGTACCTGCAAAGCCGTTTGTAAGATGTAACTCATATCATTATGAAGTGTACGCAATATGGTTTGCAATAATATTTTTATTACTTGTAAGAAATGTGATTTTCGCCATGTCAATACACGATGAATTTTTATTATTTGTAAGAAATAATGTGATATTTGACATCTCAAAATTTTATTTACCAGTAACTAGGTAATCTAATTGCTGTTTTGTGAAACTTATTGGTATCAGCTAATCCAAAAACGTTCAGTAGTTGATTTGTGCATTTGCAGTGCGGCCTGGTCTGTTAGACGTTGGCCTTTATTTATAAATAACTTATTTGTAAGCTGGCGGTTTGATAAACATTTGATAAACAGCTGACAATAAAGTGAGAGCAGTATTACGATATCTGAAGCTTCAAACCTAAGGTGAAACATTTTGGAAATAATAAAGTGCCATGATTATAGATGATATTGTTATAAATATGAAGTTTTACTTATTAATCCTGAGCCATAGGTACCTACTTAACTTTTTTTTAAATAATTTATACTTCAAAAATAAAAAACACGCTTTGTTAAATTGAAAATTCTCTTTGGTATTCGGATTTTTTTAATATTAAAGAAAACGGTTAAAGATAATCGTTGGAAATTAATTTGAACATCAATTCCTGCCTTATCGACTATATAGAAGAAAATTATATAAATTGACAAAAATCTTATTTTGCAAATTGAATATGGAATATTATCAAATTAGTGTATTGTCATCGGTCCTCGATAAATCCACTAAGATTGAATGAAATCTGGCCGTCTAAAGTGGCTCAAAATCGCGCCCAAAGGAGTCGGTTACAAACATACAAGTGTAGTTTCACTTGTAGAGTCCTTTTCATGAAAGAAGTCCCGCGGAAATTTCCGGAACTAAACTTTAAAACTAAATTTTAAATTAGTTGTCGGGTGCTGTTAATGTGTTCGGATGCTAGTGCGTTTTTATTTGGTTTCTGTGATCAAAGTCTTCTTTTCAATGCCTAAAGTTGTTAAAAGTGCTGCCCGAGAAATAATACTTAAGGTCGACTACAGCGCCGCGTCTGCGGGACTTCTTGGATGAAAAGGACTCTACCTATGTTTGTAACCGTAATATAAAGCGTGTAAAAAGTAGCCATTTTCTACGAGGTTCTTCGTACGTAGATCGTAATGGGACTATTTAAATGGGTGACCGTTAGTGGCGTTTACATCCAAGCGCTTCCGTGTTTAGGAGGGCACGTTAAACTGTCCCGGCTCTAGCAGTCGTCAAGCCACGACGGAGGCCTTAAGGCGGCCTAAAAACTCCGTCACCAGAGTTGGTCACTCATACGACCTTGCTTGCTTTGTACTGGGACTATTACTAGGTACCTACATTATTCCACCATTGTCAAACCTTCATTCTGGCAAATAATTATGAATTATACTGGTGACAGATATTTTGGTGGAAAGTTTCGGCTTAAACCGAAATACACCAAACTATTATGTTTTAGCTTTTTATTAACCGACTTAAAAAAAGGAAGAAGTTCTCAATTCGGTTTTTTTAATGTTTAATACCTCATAACTCTGTCACTTATGACCCGATTTGAAAAATTCTTTTTTTATCTGATAGGGTATACTTCCAGATTGGTCTCATATTTTTTTTATCAAAATCGGTTCAGTAGTTTGGCATTTAAATAATAATAACTGGAAAAAACACTTCATTCACGTCCACGACATTGCGTTTGCTTTCCTGTGACTTTTCAATGGTGTTTACGATCAATATAACAATTCCAATGAACTATCATCATCATCATCATCATTACCATCATCTGATGATGAAGGTGTATCAAACTGAAGTCGGTTTTTCATCATTTTTAAGGCTTCAAAATGACGTGAATGTTATGAATAGGTACAAACTCGAACTTAATATACCTATTGCAAAAAAAAAACAGTTGTCAGTCAAAAATCAGTGTGAACTGTAGGCCCCTCACTTAATTACAATAAAACACATTAATTTTTGTAATCGTCTATTTGTTAAAACGAGAAAAAATGCGTACTTATTATGTACATACAGTTACATAGTTACTATGAACACATAATACATTATTCTAATAACCAACGCTTATGTAACTACCCACGATTTCGTTCGTGTTACCTTAGTATAGTAGGTGCCAAATAACCCCACAATACAGGTCATTCACCCACCTTCAAAACGATGTCGCAAAATTCAATTTATGAATGGTAAACAAACAGTACTACGACATTCGAGCGATTATCTTAGCGACAGGTTTGTATGGAAAGCGACAGAATTTGCCATTCATAGATTGAATTTTGCGACATCGTGTTGAAGGTGGGTGAATGACCTGTATTGCGGTGTAATTTGGCACCTACTATAGATATACAAGAATATGTTAAATACATAAAATATAGCGACATTATGTGTTCAAAATATATATTATATACATATTCAATCCAACCATATCACAGTCTGTTTACACCAATACATAGCTTACCCGACTACAGAAATGTAGTTATGATATTCATATCAAATACTCCCAAATTCAAACTAATATAACATAATTCCGGACAAGTGCGAATGGACTCGCCCACCGAGGCGTCCGAACCAAAACTGTATATCTCTTTTTTTAACTATTTTCAACAACTATACAAGTTAGAGACTTCGCTTTATTTTTCGTGTTAAGTTCAGACATTCTTGTATAACATTTAATTAATTCAAATTTTTCGTTCCATAAATTTCTGAGATAAGTGGGGAGATATAGTCATTTTTGGAACTTTTTTCATCATAAGTCAAAAACTATGCATTTTAGAAATATATAAAAAAATGTTTTCAAATCTACAAAACAACACCTTTCAAATGATATATAACTCAATCAATTGAGGTATCACTTGATTGAGTTATATATATAAAAAAAAAAAAAAATATAAATTTTCAAAAATAGAGGAGGTGAAATTTTTTAAAGTGGTAACTTTAAAAAAATTTACCTCTATTTTTGAAAATTTGATAATGAAATTATAAAAAAAAAAATCTCATGTCTCATACATGCTGACATATAAGATCTATTACTATTTCAAATCAATAGCTCTAATAGTTTCTGAGATAATGCGATTTGTGACAGACAGACGGACGGACAATAAGGGTTTCGAAACCCTACGGGATCGTAACCCTAACAAAAAAGTGACTTATGAGTTATCACGCTGACACACTCAGAGACATTACTTAATAAATATTCATGGCCATTTCACACAACGCCATCTAGTCCCAATACTTAATTAGATAGTTAAAAAAATACATATCGACTGGCCTAACAGTTTTCGTGTTCATTACAGCGCCATCTAGGACTAAACTATGCAAAGCTTGTACTATGGGAACTATAGTTGTTAAGAAAGCTTTTACGTTTTCTTGGTAATCCAAGTTTTATTTAACCTTTTTGCGAATACAGAGAACAGAAAATCTATGTTCATCACAAAAATGTTTCTTCTTAGTGGGGATTGAACCCACGACCTATAGCACGGAAGGCAGAGGTATTACCAACTGAGCTGTGAGGTCTGTCAAGAATATTTCGCATTGTTTTGTAAATGATTACTTATAACTTGTAATTGTCGATCGAAGTTTCGTATTTTCATATTTCGAAGTTTATACCATGTCGATTTCTTATACAGAAGATAGATAGATAGAAAACTCTTTATTGTACACCACTTTTACAGGAATTATAAAATAAACACAGAGTTCATTATTCTTATGTGAAGTACAATGGGCGGCCTTATCGCTATGAGCGATCTCTTCCAGGCAACCTTTGGATGGACTGGATTTTATATGAACGAAAGTGACGGTGTAATAAAAGACTACATTTAACAGAAGCTATGTTAATACTTACAACGCCATCTATTATTTAACAATCTAAACTATAAGGGCTTTTAAGCTGAATTTTTGCCTAAAATAACAATTATTTATCAGTAATACTTAGAATATTGTTATTATCGAAGCACTTCGCCCAAAAATACATTAAGAGTTTCAAAAACCTATCAAAAGGTCAAGGTTTTTAAAGATCTTTAAGGTCAAGGTCAGGGTCAAAGGTCACTGCAAGAATTCACGCTCATATCGCAGTAACCTTTAGATTAAAGGTTAAACTCACTTCATTAACTATTTTACAGAACAATGAGTATGACCTGACAAAATATCAAGGTCAGGGTCAAAGCTCAAAATAGACTATTCATCTTAAAGCATCATAGTTTTGTGTTTTCGCATATTCGCTCACAAGCTTCACTCTTAACATATCTGACCCATAAGGTCAAAGGTTAAGAATGACCTCAATACATAGGTCAACACAAAAATACATTTGTGACCCTATTTAGAAATATGACCTAATGTTACCTTGACCTAAACGTCAAGGTCAAAGGTCACTTAATTAATATCCCCATCTACACAGACCAACACCAAAACTCACTTGTGACGTGACTAACCCAACTTGGTCGCAAAAATGACCTTCCAAGGGTCAAAGGTCAAGGTCAAATATCACTTAACTACTTGTCTGGCACTGGCCAGAGCAAGAAAACATGTGACGCGACACGACTCCACTTGGAATTATTATGACCTTATCAGGTCAAGGGTCAAAGGTCACTGCCAGCACAAACAACGCAGGATTCCCCGACACATAGTAGCTGCCGTATGTTAGAGGATATTACAGCACCGGCAGTACCTCGGCCTGGCAGCCCCGCCGGCAGGGGGCGTGACCGGCGCGAAGTACGCGTGCACCTTTATGTTCGGCAAGTGGTTCTGTGGACGAACACCGTTATTAATCACTAGGTGGCGCCCGCGACTTCGTTCGCGTCCTGTTGGATCCCGTTAATTTTTCGTGATAAAAAGTAGCCTATGTGTTAATCCAGGTCACGGACAATATATATTCCAAGTTTCATCTAAATCGGATTAGTAGTTTTTACGTGAAAGAGTAACAAACATCCATACATACAAACTTTGGCGTTTATAATATTAGTAGGATAGGATTTTGAAGATAATTTCTGACTGAATAGTCTGATTACTGATTTCTGGATACTTAGATAATATAATTAAAATAAGCCTTTATTTCCTTCAAGTACTTATACCTGTCTTATTAATATTATAAACGCGAAAGGGTGTGAGGATGTATGTAAGGGTGTATTTATGGATGTATATATGTTTGTTACTCTTTCACGCAAAATCTACTGATCCGATTTGGATGAAACTTGGAATATATATTGTCCGTGACCTGGATTAACACATAGGCTACTTTTTATCCCGGAAAATCAACGGGACGCGAACGAAATCGCGGGCGGAAGCTAGCATATAATAAAATTTAACTTTTAGTTAGTATTTTTTCAGTGTTTAGGTAAATGTATATTTAACTTTAGTTTTCTTTAGGATACTTAGGCCAGAATACTGCAACGTCACTCAAATTTAAGCACCACTTAACCACTCTGCCTCTGTTTGATCTTACTCATTTGTAAGAGATGGCAACAAATTAAGCGTGAACTTAATTTAAAATTTGTTACAAAGGGTGGACTTAATTAAATACATACCCTCAATTTTCTAATGGCGTTTCGTGATACCATCTGACAGTCGTATAATTCTATCAACTGTAGATTGTGGCAGGATATCAAATGCTCTAGTGCACCATCCGTTACTAATGGACAATTGTCTAAACCTGTAAATAAATAAATAAATAATTCTTGAGACATATCACACAACGCCATCTAGTCTCAAACTAAGCAGAGCTTGTACTATGGGAACTAGATTGTTGATATAGTAGGTGCCAAATAACACCGCAATACAGGTCATTCACCCACCTTCAAAACGATGTCGCAAAATTCAATTTATGTATGGTAAACAAACAGTACTGCGAGATTCGAGCGATTACCGTCTTAGCGACAGGTTTGTATGGAAAGCGACAGAATCAGCCATTCATAAATTGAATTTTGCGACATCGTTTTGAAGGTGGGTGAATGACCTGTATTGCGGTGTTATTTGGCATCTACTATAGAATATCTATAAACCATTTTTTTGGTAAAGACATATTTATAACACAAGTACAAGCACATTAACACATTAAAAAACCGATATTATTTTTATATGCAAAGTTATTTTTATTCAACACTAGCGACCCGCCCCGGCTTCGCACGGGTGCAATACAGTGATGATGATAAAATAAATAAATAATAAAATAAATAAATAAATATTCACGGACACTTAACACAACGCCTTCTAGTCCCAAACTAAGCAAAGCTTGTACGATGGAAACTAGATGGCTGATAGAATACATACATACATTTTTTTTTAAATACATACTTATAATACATAGAAACACCCAGACACAGAACAAACATCTATGTTTGCCACACAAATGTTTGTTCTCGGTGGGGATCGAACCCACGACCCACAGCACTGAAGGCAGAGCTACTACCGACTGAGCCATGACGCCTGTCAATGATGATGTATTATACATATAAACCTTCCTCTTGAATCACTCTATCTATTAAAAAAATTGCATCAGAATCCGTTGTGTAGTTTTAGAGATGTAAGCATACATACATACAGACATTAGGACAGACGCGGGAAGCGACTTGCTTTATACTATGTAGTGATGATAGTGATTTTTAACCGACTTTAAAAAAAGAGGTAGTTCTCAATTCCAAAGTTTTTATGTCAGGCTAGACCTAGTGCGGGGACCACAGGTAATTTCATGTACTTTTAGCAACTACTCCTTTGGTAAATAAATGAATTTTGTATTTTTTTTTTTTTGTTACTTATGTCATTTATGAACCGATTTGAAAAATAGTGTTTTTTTTTATCTGAAACTGTATACTTCCAGATTGGTCACATAAATTTTTAATCAAAATCGGTTCAGTAGTTTGGCAGTTATATAAGAACTAGCTGTCGCCCGCGGCTTTGCTCGCGTGCAACCCTTATCACTAAGAGGTATGAAAATAATTTTATATATAAGAATAACGTACACGACACTGCGTATTTTGCTTTCCTGTGACATTTCAATGATGTTTACGATCAATATAATAATCCCAATAAACTACCATCATCATCATCTTTTGATGATGAAGGCGTATCAAATTGAAGTCGGTTTTTCCAGGTTATTAAACTTATAAATTATTTAAAGGCGTATTAGCGTATTCAGACATGTTTTGCCTGACATAGTTTAGTATAATACTTACCGAGTACAGTAAGATGTTCAGCGGCGCACGGCGACATAGATAACTGTCGAATCCCATAATCTGTTATCAACTCACAGTGTGATAACGTCTGCAAATAATAATTCAAATTATATACAAACACAATTATAGTAGATTAGTAGCCAAGGGCTGTAAGGCATCAATTGCAGCCGCCTATAGTTCGAGGGTGCAATTGATGCTTACACCCGAGCTAACTACTCTGCTTTACATCTCGATTGTGAAGTAAGTAGCTCCTTATTACCCCCAAATGAAGACGAGGCACACATTTACACGTTCTTCCCTCAAGTTACTTACCGCCCTAGGGCTTTTCTAGCTACATTATTACCCTAGAGCGCTAATTGGTCACCTACAAGCCCCATTTGGGGGTAATAATGACCTACTTACCGAATAGAAGAGATGTAATAGTTATTTGTTATACAAGAGTGCAAAGTTGCTTTTTAACCGCGTGTTCAATTTTGATGACCGAGCAAGCGAAGGATTCTAAAATTGAATCACGAGCGCAGCGAGTGATTCAAAATTAGAATCCTGAGCGTTAGCGAGGGAATCAAAAGAGCACGAAGTGAAAAATCTTTGCACTCGAGTGCAACACGTAACTTTTCATTCCACTTCAGCGAGGAAATGACTAAATGCAAAAAAAAAACGTTTACAATCACAAGATAGGTACAATAAGCGGAAATTGATCACATGACTAAAAATCCTATAAAAACAGAGCGCGCGCTTGACTAGCTCTATTGCATTTCTGACTTCAAGGAGTTCACACCTCTCGAATATTCTTGAAATAGGCTGTCACTATGCCCAAATGAATTTAAATTGTATTGCTAATTATTTATCCTGACTGATGTTCAAGTTATGAAATTCAATTCGTAATAAATAAAACATTTTGAAGTTGTTATAACTTTCTTGATCTTTTTTTTAGTGGTTTTAGATAGAAACCGCTTATTGTACTTTTATTTCAGTTTAGGTATTAACTACTACATTATGACAGGTAAGTATTACAGAATAATCTTTAAATTATAACAAAATAATACTAAGGTATAATTAAGAAAATTTTAAAGTAAGTAAGTAGTTTTTGCTACAGTTATTCAAATTGAGTGTAATATTTTTTTTAATTCACAAACTTAGTGCACACGATGTTCTAAATTCAATATACTTTATTCTCTATAGAATAAAAACGGCTTTTGCACTCAGATATTGAAGAGCAAAAATACTCTTTCCGAGATGGTGGGATGAAAAGTTAATTTAATAAATAAACTTATTTTTTATATTTTTTGGTGGACTTTTATAAGATTTCTTTTGGTCCGTACGCTGAATTACTGCTCAAGCACTGATCCGGACTCAAGCATATATTTTTGTATGAAAACCTCCACTCAAATCTATACTTGAATAACAAGTTCTGTATACGGGCATGAAATTAAGAAAATAAATTATGTACATACAAGTTTCTCCAGTCTTGGACAGCCCATCGCGAGATGTACTAACGTTGTGTCTGTGATCAAAACACATTCCTCCAGATCCATTCGTTCTAGCAGTCTGCAACTCTGAAAAAAAAACAAATAGTCAAAAAAAAATCTTATTTTTTTTATGTTTTTTTTGTTTCACGATTCACTGAAATGTTTTAACATTAAGTAAATTTCTAGCTCATTCATTTATGCATTTATTTACTCAAATAATGCAACAGGTAGGAAAATTGAAAATAAAGTGTCTAAATTGAGTAAAAAGTCTGGTGCTATTGTGAATCCAAAAGGCATTCCTAGAAAACCATACATACCCAAAGACGTTATAAGTACTTTGTAATTACCCAGAGGTTTTATATACGTAATTTGTATTCACCCAAAGATATTATAAGTACTTTGTATTTCTAAATACTTACCCTAGCTAATGCCTGGAAGCCTATATCAGTAAGCTGAGCGCACTGAGCTAGTTGTAACGTCTGTAAGTCGATACAGTGCGCTGCTAAAGCCAGAAGCGACGCGTCTGTCAGACGTGGACAGCCAGACAGACATAGACGACGGATTTTAGGACCTAGACGAACTATTGAGTCGTCTGTTAGGGCCTGGAAAGTTTAAAATTAGCATAAATAAATATTCGTGGACATTCCACACGCCTTCTAGTCCAAAACTAAGCAGAGTAGCGACGCGTCTGTCAGACGTGGACAGCCAGACAGACATAGACGACGGATTTTAGGACCTAGATGAACTATTGAGTCGTCTGTTAGGGCCTGGAAAGTTTAAAATTAGCATAAATAAATATTCGTGGACATTCCACACGCCTTCTAATCCCAAACCAAGCAGAGTAGCGACGCGTCTGTCAGACGTGGACAGCCAGACAGACATAGACGACGGATTTTAGGACCTAGACGAACTATTGAGTCGTCTGTTAGGGCCTAAAAATGTTTAAAATTATCATAAATAAATATCTATGGACATTTCACACGCCTACTAGTCCCAAACTAAGCAGAGCTTGTACTATGGGAACTAGATTGCTGATAAAAACTTATATAATTTTTTTGTAAGTAGCACCCATAGAACAGGCAACTATGTTTGTCACACACAAATGTTTGTTCTTGGTGGGGATCGAACCCACGACCCACAGCACGGAAGGCAGAGCTACTACTCAGTTGTTACGCCTGTCAACTGTACTATGTATTATAAGTAGGTATATATAAAAATGTATATAAGCATGAATAAAAAGTACAATAGGCAGTTGTATCGCTAAGAGCAATCTCGTCCAGACCACCTTTGGATGGAACGGCATTACAAAATCATAAGAGTACAAAATCCTATCCTACTAATATTATAAACGCGAAAGTTTGTAAGTATGGATGGATGGATGTTTGTTACTCTTTCACGTAAAAACTACTGATCCGATTTGGATGAAACTTGGAATATATATTGTCCGTGACCTGGATTAACACATAGGTTACTTTTTATTTCGAAAAATCAACGGGATCCAACGGGACGCGTACGAATCGCGGGCGGCACCTAGTGTTAAAATAGTTTCAACTACTTACATCACATCCTTGAAGGTTTAGGACGGTGAGGTCGGGACAGTGAGTCGCTAAGCATATCACCGCTCGATCGTTTACATTTTTACAGCCTGGAATAAACATCCTATTAATATTATAAACGCGAAAGTTTGTGAGGATGTTTGTTACTCTTTCAAGCAAAAACTACTGATCCGATTTGGATGAAACTTGGAATATATATTTACTTGGTTACTTAGGTAACTTTGTAATGTAAATAATGCTGTGTTTCTTACCTATATCTTACCATTGTTAATTTGTTACGAATATTATGTACCCTACCTAAGAACTGTTTTTATAATAATTGTGTTATTGTTCTGAGTGCTCACTGCTTTAGACCAAATGTACCTACTTAGAAAAAACATGTTTCTCAGTAAGTAATTTTTTTAAATTTATGAGAAATAAATAATCTTAAACCATATATATATTGTCCGTGACCTGGGTTAACACATAGGCTACTTTTTATCCCGAAAAATTAACGGGATCCAACGGGACGAAGTCGCGGGCGGCACCTAGTTAAAGATAATTTAAATCTTTTTTCTTAATTTAAGTGAAGATAACATTCGGAAGCCCTTTTTCCGTATTGAAACATAGGCTATATTTTATTGAAATCAAAGACGTGGATTCTTAGATACAGCTTGAACTCTCTAAACCAAAAGCAGGAGGATCGTATAAGCAAGCAAGCTCGTATGAATTAGTGGCTAACTCTGGTGACAGAGTTTTTAGGCCGCCTTAAGGCCTCCATCGTGGCTTAACGACTGCTAGAGCCGGGACGGTTTAACGTGCCCGAAGCACGGAAGCGCTCAGATGTAAATGCCACTAACAATATAGTATATTTCATTACAAGTGCGGAAAGGCTGTCATTGCAAAGAGTTCCGACAAATGTGTACCCGAGCCGAGGCGCAGCCGAAGGCGAGGGTTGACAGTCGGAACAAGTTGCAATGACGGTTCCACACGTGTACTGAACGACTATTTTTAATACAGTTGCGAAAAAATGAAGCAATTTAATTAAATATTTTGTGCAACAAACAACTAAACTCGCAAAGAAAATGGATTTCTGAAAAATGGCACCAACCGTAGAATATAAGCAGAGTTTTTTTTCTTCACCCATTCTGGTGGGCAAAGGGAACTATGCCCATACAGCCAAGTCTTCAGTAGAATTTTTTTATTGATATGAAATGAAAATGAAATTTAATAAGATGAAATGAAATGAAACCTAACCTAACTCATTCAATCAAATCATTAAATCTGATATTGAAACAAATTAGTAACTTCTTTTTAGAAATATACGTATTTGCATGAATCATAAAAACTTCTATGATTTTTTTTTGTAAAAACTTCATGGTTGGTTTTTCTTTTTAATAGACATTATTTTGACAGTTGGGAAAGAGAACGCACGAGTGCGGGAAAGGTAAAAAAAAAGCACGAGTATGTAATAGCCCACATCCCGAACGCTATACGTCCCTGCAATACGCCACTTTTTGAGCAACTGTATTAAAAACAATCTTCGCTGATTATCTAAGTTAAGCAACGTTCTATGCGGTCACTATTTGGATGGGGTACCTTTGCAAATGAAGCTTTTTAGTTTGGGGCATCCCCTCGCTAATGCCTCCACTCCGTTCTCAGTTATAGACTGACACCATGATAAATTTACATGTGTGAGTGCCTGGAAACAAAAAACTATATTATTTATGTGTTTTATCAAAATTAGGCTGAAATACTCAAAAGTCATTTAAATTTGAGCACCACTTAAAGTTGCTCTTCCTCTGTTTGACATTACTCATTTGTGATGGCAATAATTTAAGCGGGACTTAAATTGAGTGGAGTTTGAGTGGCGTTTGAGTATTGGCCCATTAGAATCGATACTTAAGCTTATGCATTGTTGATCGCGTGAGCGAAGCGAACGAAGATTTTAGTAACAACTTGGGCAAAAATGCTTTGTATGTTTGTTCGTCGATATCTTTTGAACCGCTTAAACCTTCACAGAATTTGGTAGGTATACGGATAGTACTCTTAAGTTTTACTGGTTTGTTAAATGAAGTAAATCGGTCAAGGGGTCGTGAAGATATGTTGGTCCAGAGTGAGTAAAAATAAATAAAGTGGTTCAAAAATATCAAGTGGGGTGTCATATGATAGGGCTTTGTTTAGACATTCCAAAACCGGTTTTATTTTTGTTCTAAGTCAAATAGTTTTTGAGTTCTTGTAAAAATTATAAAATTGGCAAAACCAGTACAACGTGAGCTAACATTTCTTGGAGTTTCAATGATTTTGTAGTTCAAGTAAGACTGGTACGTAGCTAGACGGCGATTTCGATGCGATTTGCAAAGTTTCTTGCAACCATTGGTCAATAAAAATGGTTTTTGTTTTATTAACCTCCGACCAACACGAGATCTCAGTTCGGGGCGAACTACTAGTGTACTTACAGGACATCCGTCTGACAACGCCTTTAAAGATATGTCGGTTATACTAGGGCACGAATCCAAGTTTATCCTGAAAAAAAAAACATGAAATTATCTAACGGATTTTCCATATTCTACTAGCTGTCGCCCGCGGCTTTGCTCGCGTGGTAGCAGTATACACGTTATTTAGTTAAAATATTTGATCTTAATTTTAGACCCTTTAGGGTGCGACTTTTCAAAATTCTTTTCTTAGTGCAGTAGGGGACACTTTAGAAGGATAACTACCCTCCTAATGTCATACCTCTAGGACTTACAGTTTAGGCTGTGCGTTGATTGTCAGTCAGCTTCAAAAGAGTTTTATATATTTAGAAAGATTATTTGATACCTTTTTTTAGACTCATAGCTTTATAAACATAGGGTGTATGTAAATTGAATATTTTTAATAATCTATAAGTTTTTTTTAATAAATATTTTTCAAGCATCTTTCTTTTAAGTTTTACCCGTTACCTTTGCAGTTTGGAACATCGCCTGCCCAAGGCCTGACAGGTCTGATCTGTGACTTTCTTGCATTTGTTCAGATTTAGATCCTCTATGTTGGGGCATGACTGAAAAATTAAACTACTAATTAGACACATCAAGTACCAAATGAGCTCAATATCATGTTTATATTAGGCAAGCGTAGTGTAGGACGCCCTCCGGTGGGGTGACGATCTGAGACATGTAGCTGGCAAACACTGGATGAGATGAGACATGTAGCTGGCAAACACTGGATGAGATGAGACATGTAGCTGGCAAACACTGGATGAGATGAGACATGTAGCTGGCAAACACTGGATGAGATGAGACATGTAGCTGACAAACACTGGATGAGATGAGACATGTAGCTGGCAAACACTGGATGAGATGAGACATGTAGCTGGCAAACACTGGATGAGATGAGACATGTAGCTGGCAAACACTGGATGAGATGAGACATGTAGCTGACAAACACTGGATGAGATGAGACATGTAGCTGGCAAACACTGGATGAGATGAGACATGTAGCTGGCAAACACTGGATGAGATGAGACATGTAGCTGGCAAACACTGGATGAGATGAGACATGTAGCTGACAAACACTGGATGAGATGAGACATGTAGCTGGCAAACACTGGATGAGATGAGACATGTAGCTGGCAAACACTGGATGAGATGAGACATGTAGCTGACAAACACTGGATGAGATGAGACATGTAGCTGGCAAACACTGGATGAGATGAGACATGTAGCTGGCAAACACTGGATGAGATGAGACATGTAGCTGACAAACACTGGATGAGATGAGACATGTAGCTGGCAAACACTGGATGAGATGAGACATGTAGCTGACAAACACTGGATGAGATGAGACATGTAGCTGGCAAACACTGGATGAGATGAGACATGTAGCTGGCAAACACTGGATGAGATGAGACATGTATTTGGCAAACACTGGATGAGATGAGACGTCATGTAGCTGGCAAACACTGGATGAGATGAGACATGTAGCTGGCAAACACTGGATGAGATGAGACATGTAGCTGGCAAACACTGGATGAGATGAGATATGTAGCTGGCAAACACTGGATGAGACGAGCCGAAGACCGGGCTCAGTGGCGCTTCTTGGGAGACCTACGTCCAGCAGTGGACCGATATAGGTTGATGATGATGATGATGATGATCATGTTTATTTGTTAAAAAAAACATATAAATATTATATTTTGGACTAGAGTTGTAGTAATAATATTAAAACTTTTCGAATATATCTCGTAATATCTCAGAAACTGTGGCTCGTAAGAAAAAAAGTATTGAATATTTTTTATAGATAATTTTATGATCTACAATCAATAGTAGATTAGTAGCCAAAGGCTGTAAGGCACCCTCGAACTATAGCTGCAATTGATGCTTACACCCGAGCTAACTACTCTGCTTTACATCTCTCATATTCGGTAAGTATTACCCCCAAATGGGGCTTGTAGGTGATCAATTAGCGCTCTTGGGTAATAATGTAGCTAGAAAAGCCCTAGGACGGTTAGTAATTTGAGGAACTCACGTATGTGTGCCTCGTCTATATGCTTTATATTGTGACGTAATGCAGCGCTAAAAGAAGCCGGATTTTCAAAAAAAAAATTATTTTCTCTGTCTAGTTACACTACGCGGCGTGTTGTCTTCTAGTGTAGTTTGACGCTCTGACATACCTGTGCTAAAGTCTTCATGGATCCATCTCCGATGCTCTCACAGCCCCTCAATGACAGTTGTCGTAGGAAACCACCACATCGGTGAGACAGGTTCTCAATCACAGGACCCTGTAATATAACATTCAAATGGTATACCTGCGGGCCTAAGATGCGCACCGCGAGATATTTGTCATGTCGTTCTGTCAAAATGTAAGCATTTTGTACCAGTTTAGGAACTATTGCATTATCTGTGGTAATGTTGTCGAGAAACCGCGCCTTTGAATCTTCAACTTTTGACATTTCTGCATGACTATTATCTCGTCCTCAGAGAGGTACGACGACTAACAAGTGTCAAAAGTAAAGTACAATATAGCGCGTTTTGTCGGCACCATTAGGTACCACAGATAATGCAATAGTTCCTAAACTGGTACAAAATGCTTACATTTTGACAGAACGACATGACAAATATGGCTTTTTATTTGACACAAGCGATCTCGTTCGCGTCCCGTTGGATCCGGTTGATTTTCCGGGATAAAAAGTAGCCTATGTGTTAATGCAGGTCACAGACAAATATATGATCTAAGTTTCATCCAAATCGGATCAGTAGTTTTTGCGTGAAAGAGGAACAAACATACATACATCCTCACAAACTTTAATATTAATAGGATGTCAAAGTTAACCTGGATTAACACATAGGTCTCAGAGTGATGGACGCAATGCCTTACTGGGCACGCCCTCGTTTACCTACCTCAACATCCCGTTGAAACTCAAATAGATCTATCCTTTGCCAGTTGGAGCCGTCCAATGCCAGGATATTCCATAACTTTGACACCTGGAAAAAGAAATGTGATAATTACCAATTGCGTCTCACAGTTGGTGTAGCTGTCTTGTAGGTCGTGGGTTCGATCCCAAGCAGAATTAGCGGTTTTCTTATGTATTTATGATCACACCTTAGGTTACATTATTGGAGTTTTACTAAATTAAAATAAAAAATTTTGCTCTGTTGATATTTTAATTTAATTTAATTCAATTTAATTCTTTATTGTACACTAAAATAACACATAAAAGACAGAAATAGATAACATGTACAAAGGCGAGCTTAACCCTAAAAAGAGTTTTCTTACAGCAAACCTTTGAGGCTAGAGAGAGGTGACTATAGAGGTAGGTCCGTGTACATACATAAAGTTATAATCTACTAAAATACTAACTGAACTATGTTAAAATATATATACTAATCATAGAATACATATACCTACATATATATACTAAGAGTAATACATAAAGAAAATACATACCTTATTAAATAATACATACATACAATACATATACATACAGTATCTTTACAGAGATAGATAATGCTCTTTAACTTTGCTCTTAAATATGTTTAGCGATGGACTAGCTCGGATACTATGGGGTAGGGCATTCCACAGCTTAACTGCAGATACGGTGAAAGAGTTACTATAGCGACTGGAAGAGTGTTGAGGGATATTTTCCACAGCAGCAAGGGAGTTTTCAGACATGAATGTCAAAAACTAATCAATGAAGCCTTGTTATAGTGGGGTTAGCCTTGCCTATAAAAATAATTATTGAATATTACAATTAACTTTAGATTATATTACAATTAACTTTAGATTAAAATTCCATTTATGACCTTATTACATTTACTACACACACACACCCTTACATACACACATACACACACCCTTACACACCCTTACAACTTCTCTCGCATCAACACAACACAACATTAAATCCACTTACCATAATTACCTGCATTATTCTACTTCTATTTTTTTTTCTGTCTTTGTATTCTAGTGACTATCGTCGATTTTCGCTTATGTTACTGTACTTAGAATGTAAATCCGTTTTTGGCTATCTGCTTTAAAATTAAGATTTACCATTATTCTTAAGAGCTGTGGATTTTGTTACTCAATAAAATAAATAAATAAAGATCCCTAATTTTTTTGAAAATGTAATATAGCCTATGTCATCCGGGGAGAGTGTAGCTTCCCAACGGTGAAATAATTTTTCAAATTGGTCCAGTAGTTTCAGAGCCTATTCAATGCAAACAAACAAATCTTTCCTCTTCATAACAGTAGCAGACTGGCGAAACTCTCAAACTAGACTCGTGCTTTCGAAAAACTAACAATGTATGAAACGGGGGTAAAAATTTGAATCACGTTTCATACAAAACGAGATTTTCAGTGTGTAATTTTGGTAGAATGGAAGTCCCGCTTCTACTTACGTAGGAACTACGTATTACATATTCTTTGATAATAGTATAGACTAGTTACTTAATAAGCCAAGCTGATACGAAGGCTATGGGTACCTGAGCGCACCGACAGAGTGACACCACATCCAGGTACGAGAGGATCCGCAGCAGCAGTTCCTTGGGGAGTTTCCTATTAATGTGATGCTCATCTTCACCAGAAAACCTGGTGATCTGGAACCAAGAGTTATGTTTAGTATCTTATCTTAGAAGATATCTATTTATTACTTACCGCATGCACACAACTGGCGCCACTGAAAACCAGCGCCTGGGCAGAGTATTCACATATCCTGCCCCGGCACCATGCTGAGTGGTGGCCATTTTTGTTATTTTAATTTTATTTTAAGTTATATTTTTATAATATTGTCTTGTGTATTTATAAAAATAACTAAATAAATATTTTCTATTCTATTATGTAAGATGCATTAGATTTTTTTATATTAGTTAGTCGCATAGTAGGTAAGGTAGATACTGTAGTAGGTGCCAAATAACACGGCAATACAGGTCATTCACCCACCTTCACCACGATGTCGCAAAATTCAATTTATGTATGGTAAACAAACAGCACTAACGAGATTCGAGCGATACCGTCTTAGCGACAGGTTTGTATGGAAAGCGACAGAATTAGCCATTCACAAATTGAATTTTGCGACATTGTGGTGAAGGTGGGTGAATGACCTGTATTGCGGTGTTATTTGGCACCTACTATAGCTAGTAATTCCCGGTACTTTTACTAGGAATGATACCTACTGCATGCCCTAGCTAGTAAGTACTGTAGGTAGCTAGGTATGTAGGGTACCTACCTACTAACATACCTACTGCTATATTTGGTTTATTCCATCCAGTCTTACTAGTAGTTTGATATACTGTTGGGACAAAAATATTCCAAATTGACTAATCAAACATTTTGGATATGCAGATTTTATTCCAAATTTGTAGCTATATTATCTCTACTATAGGTAATGTAATTAGTAAGAAACATGTTTATGCTTTTATCTACTTATAGGTACGTATATATGTGTTATCTTTGACTGATAACTTTGTTATTGTTTTAATTTGTTATTATGCCTAAATCTGTGTTTATTTATAAGCATCCATAATTTACTAGCGTGGTAGCAGCATATGCATTGTTTGGTTAAAACCTTGGATCGTAATTTAAGAACCTGTAGGGTGTGACTTTTCAAAATTCCTTTCTTAGTACACCCCTACACTATATAAGGATACTACCCTCCAAATTTCATACCTCTAGGACTTATAGTTTAGGCGTTGATTGTCAGTCAGCTTCAAAAGAGTTCTATATATTTAGAAGATATGATAAAAAATTATTAGTAGGTAGGTAGGTATGTACCTAGCCACGGGGTCATAAGGAGTGGAACAAAAAAGAGAGGCCTATATCCAGCAGTGGGTGAAGTCAAGCTGTTGATGATGATGATGATGATGATGATGATGACCTAGGTAAGTTAAGTACCTTGGTAGGTAGGTACTTCGTAAATACTAATTAGTTAACTAGTGATGGGGTCATGACCTCACCAAACTTAGAGAATTGAGGTACATAGGTCAAGATACATAGCTTTTTTATGCGGAAGTTACTCAGGAATTAAAGAATAAATGAATGATAACGGTACTGGCGAGTTGAGTGCCCGCGCCAGAGGTCATTTACACGACAATCAACAAAGGAACCAGCGTTTATTCCATTTCGTGCAGAATATTCTGATATTCAAAAGATACGAGTGAAAATATATAACATACAAATGAACGCGTAATAAATACTTCACGGAGTTTTAATACTTACGCGGTTCTACAACATTCAAAAATAGATTGTTTACAATTACAATATATTCAATCAATGCTCGAACTAGAGTTCTCAGCACCAAATTGATGTCGTTTTCGACATTTTTATGGAGTTTTAGTACGTGCTAGGGATATAGATTCTCGAGAACAAAGGATAGGGTCTATAGAACCTATGTCAGCTGTTTCTACAAAACACAAACAATGAAAAATCAGTATCGATTGGACTCACCTCGAACTTGCTTCTCCCGGAATGGGACATGCTCGGATATGGACTCACTTTAGCCACAATGTTTTATTTTTACAACACACCGGTAGAAATATTATTGCGAAACGCGAATGAACAAATATGGAGGATTTTTTATTTTGATTTTTCGCAGAACGAGGAAAACGCGACCTTCGTTAGCTGCGGCTGCAACGGGTGTTGCCAATTTCTGAAGCTGTCATTTTTTTACCACTACCTTACTCGTTGGTAGCGAGAGGAAAATAATTTTCGCTTAAAATATTGTTTACTAACATATTTTTCACTAGCTAGCATACGTGTCCCTATAATACATTATAAGTTATTCAATATTGAAATTATAGTACCTACCTACCTGCCTACTTTTAGGTACGATTACCTAATGTCTACATTAATAGCTTCTCTAAACTCACCGATAAAAGTCACAATGCACAAAAACTATTTTTTACCTAGTCAGTCGTATTAACAACGTAAGATCATTTATTTTATTCATCACCATCTGATGTGTACAACCGTTATTTACCCTAAGCATTGGTAGATTAAATTTAACTAGCAACATTAAATTATGTTCCAGATCCATACAGAAAATGTGAGAAGTTTAGCATAATCTAACTGTCAGTGTTTAGTTTCTCTCTCACACGAATCCATAGTTCCGTTTCCGGTACGAAGTAAAATCCTTCTTGAAAATGAAAATGCAAGGCACCAAGCAAGTACCTAGTTTGTTTTGCGTCTGCTTTTATTATCAGGAGGATCCGTAAAGAGGATCTAAAGTCTAAAGCAAAAAATATGTATATACGTAGTTCAAATAAAAAAATCAAAATGGTTTATTTCGGTACATAAAATAGTTACCTACAAGCAAATTAAAAAGTTAAAAGTAAACGATGACTAACGATAACGATAACTAGAGTAGTTATAAAAACGTTAGAAACGATTAAAATCTTTACCGTTAATAGCTAAAGGTACTACGTAAAATCTAAAGGGCATCGCTCGAGGCATAATAATAGGCACTAAGGCTGTGTGTTAGGCTACTTAGAGGTATTTTAGAAATAAAAGTCGCCGTATAAAATTACATCTTTACTAAGTAAGTAGGTACCTAGGTAGTTATTTGGCAAAAGGATTGGCTACAGTCTCAGTGACCTTCTCAAATGGATAATCCTTGTGATCTTGCCAGAAGTTCGGTGCGATCAGTCTGTACGTGGTAGCAGCACAGATACTGGTTATTTCTTGCTCTGTCAGCTTGAAATCGAAGATATTTATGTTCTCTTCAAGGCGTTTCGGGTTGGTGGATTTGATTACTGGGACGACGTTTCTGTCGACCTGAAAAACAAATATTATCAATACCTAATTCATATAACTAGTCTTTTTGTAGCTGCATAACTCTGCAGTTCAAGGTCGGAGCTATTAAACCGTGTCGGGACTGGACCTACATTAGTATGGGTTTTTGGTTTGAGCAGCAACGAGTTACTGCAGGATGGTGGCGCCCTCTATCGATTGACTTAGTTGATAGAGGGCGCCATTGTCGAAAACTTTCAAACCAAAAGTAGTAATGGCGTCACTGCATAGTTCTCTGGGAAGAATATTAATTAATACCTAACACAGTTTCGTCTTAGAAACAATTAACAAAAGGTACTTGAGACTTAATTTAGTGCTAGGTACTCAAATCTAGAGAAACAAGCATCGATTTTTTTCGTTTTTGAAAGTTGAATAAAAACTCTTTGGAATCCGGGCCTTGGTCTTGTAAAAGGTACTAACCTGCCATCTCAACACAACTTGCGCAGGCGTTTTTCCGTACTTCTCCGCAATAATCGCGAGTGTAGGGTCATTGAGCTTAGGGCCAGGAAGCGCCATGCCGAATCGCTGGACCATGGTGCCAAGGGGACTGAACCCCATGACTGTTATGTTGTGAGCTTGGCAGAAGGAGATCAGCTCTTGTTGGAGCATTTGAGGATGAACCTGGAGAAAAAGATATTGTATAGAAAAAAAGAAAAATAAGTTCTCGTCGGCCTGAAAAAGTCTACTAGATTTTACGGATCTCTAATTCTCTACTACATCGGTTATGTTTCAAATTTCTACTTTTTCTATTCAAAAAAACGAATTAGATTAGTAGGTACATTCTTTATTGCACTTATTAAAAAACCGTACAAAGGCGAGTTTAATGCTATTTAGCATTAAACTAACCTGGGCGTAGTGTGGAGATGATGGTAGTGCTTAGGTATAAGGGAAAATTTTAAAAAGAAAAAATACCTTCTTTACTTTTCTTAGCAACTTACAACATAGACTACATAATACATAACCTAAAAATAATAATATACTAGAAACGAACACTAAAATAACAATGGATTACTTTACGTCTTATAAGAGAACTGAAGGACTGGTGACAAAACCATTAGGTACCACTCTTACCTCGATCTGCAAGACCACTGGTTTCAACTTGGCTTCCTTCACCAGTTTATCCATCTGCTGCTTGTTAAAATTCGACACTCCAATGCTCTTTGCTAGGCCGAGGCTAACTACGTCTTCTAGACCTCGCCAAGTTTCCATGAAGTCAGTGCTGGAGTAGGTGTAGTCTTCCTAAAGATGAATTGAGTTTATTAATTATGTAACTACCTAGATAGGTAATCGTATGTTAGCTCACTGTTAGCTGGAATAGACATTAGACGGTAGGTTTTACAGAATCCTCGTATTCTATACATGTAAACTATCACGTAATGATATTGATATTGTAATGATTTCTATCTAAAGCGAATAAATGATTGTCTATGTCTAAGAATGTAGTCTAGTCAATAGATTATTTATTTATTTAAAAGTAACACCAACAGTGTAGTACAGAAACATTCCCTAAAATTATCCAAGTGGTCCAGTAGTGGTACACACACACCAATGACAGGTGAACACAATATTCGATTTAAGTGCAACCAAAACTACTAATAAAAACTAACACTGAGATCTACAGCTTAGGTAGTTTAGATCTACAGATTACCCAACGTTTTGCATACACAAACCAATGGCACAAAGAAAAATACTTAGGTAGGTATCTAGGTACTTAATTGTAGGTACTTAAGAAGGGCAGTGTGTCGGTTTCTAAATGTTTAAGCAGTAACTGGGATCTCGCTCAATGCCTATCTAGCAGCATGGGAAAAGTTTTTTGCTATTTCTGATATTTCTAGTACTCAAACCTCAGTTGGTCCAGTAGAGACTTATGATCCTTATAAGGAGCAGGATCGATTGGGATAAAAAAAAGTTTTTGTGTAAAATGACCATTTTCTTGCTGACTGTACATTTTTTTCAGAATCTGTAAATGCAGTTCAAAATATCTTAAAAATTTATGGATAGTCTCCTAAAAGCGTTTTCCTGTAACTATAACGAATAAGGTACCTGCTCTTACTGTCCCGTCTCAAAAATTCACCCTGTATACCCTGGGGTATCTTTATCACTTACATTGAGTCCCAAAGGCCAGTGCATAAGGTACAGATCCACATAGTTGAGTCCTAACTTCCGCAAAGACTCCCTCAGTGCCGATGATACTTGTTCTCTCTTGTGATGAGTGTTCCATAGCTAACAGAATAGATACATTTACTATTATCATTTTTCACTTATAGAACCTATTGCTAAAAATAGGGGTTCATAATTATGTTTTGTAAATGTAGTAAAGATTAGAATAAACATGTATACAGCAAAAGCAAGCGCGTATGAGTTTGTGGACAACTCTGGTGACGGAGTTTTGAAGCCACCTTAAGCCCTCCGTCGTGGCTTAACGACTGCTAGAACCGAGACAGTTTAACGTGTCCTTTGAAGGACAGAAGCTTTCAGATGTAAATGCCACTAACTGTCACCCATCCAAATAATGAACGAGCAGAACGTAACATTGCTCAGATAATCAGTGAAGATTGACTAAGCAAGCCTATAGCCACGAGCGTTTCATATTATAGTTTTTATTATAGTACGTTCACTACTATCATCATTTTTCACCCGTAGAACGACTGCCTAGTGCTGAAAATAGGGGTTCTTATTATCAGTGTTTTGTAAATCAAGTAAAGTACAGATTTGAATCAAATTACATACATTGTAAGTATGTATAACACAATAAATGTCGTTTATTCCCACCTGTTCTGTTGAGTAGCAACTAAAAAATTTATTACCTTTGTCGTGATAAAAAGGTCCTCTCTCTTTACAGCGCCCTCTTCAAACTTCATCTTCAAAGCTTCTCCTATTTCCGCTTCCGTTTCGTAGATGGCGGCAGTGTCGATGTGGCGGTAACCTAGCTCTATCGCCCGGCAGATAGCGCCACGGACTACTTTGTCTTTGGACTTTAAAATTGCAGCCTGGAATAAACTTACAAAACTAGAGTCCTTTTCATCCAAGAAGTCCCGCAGACGCGGCGCTGTAGTCGACCTTAAGTATTATTTCTCGGGCAGCACTTTTAACAACTTTAGGCATTGAAAACAAGACTTTGATCACAGAAACCAAATAAAAACGCACTAGCATCCGAATACATTAACAGCACCTGACAACTAATTTAAAATTTAGTTCCGGAAATTTCCACGGGACTTCTTGGATGAAAAGGACTCTCTAATGTAGGTATTACATAGGTTACCGTAAGACGAGACTAGCGATATTGTCTTCTGATAGACAGTTATAATTCTTTATTGCACACCAAGAAAAGAAGAAAAACAATAAGAAAAGAAATAAGTTTTAAGTATGAGGTACAAAGGGCGGTCTTAACGCTATAAGCGATCTCTCCAGACAACCTTTCGATGGACAGAAGCATTTTAATAGATAAGAACGGGGCGCACATAAAAATAGGTACCTAGGTATAATTTGTTGGTTAGAATCCAGACACACACACACCTCAAAGATTTTATAATTTTATACCTAGGTAGGCATGTATGCACCTGATTGTACCTACCTACCTACCTAGGTATTTGATTGCAAAGATGCTAATGATGGGAGCTGATTTACCTGGTCAAGTCCAAGATATGTTCCAAGAGCCAATGCAGGCATGTCATTCCCGTTACTCAACTTGATGGTTGGTATTTCGTACCCCAACGCCATCTGTAGGGAAAAACTTAAACTGATAAAAATTCAAAATTAAAAACTCTTCTGCTTATTATTCGCATTTATGTAGGTACGTACTATATAATATATATTCTGTGTTGTTGTTCAATTCAGGCTCTGATCAAATCATGGCTAGTAACTCATTATTTACCTAGATCTACAAGTCAATACCTAGACATAGGTATTGACTTGTACCTATCTAGTACCTATCTAGGTAGGCACTTCTGTACCTCATGCCGTGGCTATTACCGCGTGCACACTATGCGCATACCACTGCCGGCATGAATACCGCGGACTTATTGCCACAGTAACATCGCCTTTATTCTCACTAAGGAGCTAGGGCATGAACTTGGCGATGTTGCTGTAGCAATAAGTCCGCGGCATTCATGCCGGCAGCGGCATGGGCATAGTGTGCACGCGGTATATTATTTACAAAGAAAATAATATTCGTACCTAACTATTTAAGTATGTATTTAACCTAGCTACCTATTCAGATAAGTAGTATAGAAAATATTTACACTAGACCACAGATCTTTATAATAACCATACTAGTAACCAAACTTACCCGTGATAATTAGGTAGGTATTAGCACAGAACTCTTCGACATACGATAGGTACCTAGGTAGTTAAGGTAGGTACAGCCTACTCTTTAGATTATCTAATTAAGTAGGTAGATACTTGAGAAAAGTATTTTTACATCGCTAACAATTTTGGTTTATTTGCCTAAGAACTCGGATAAGAATACCCACTTCATTGAGAATACTAACCTTACTACCCCTACCCGTCACTCTCTTACTCAGCTGTCAAACGAATAATTGAGGCGCCCGCGCTTAAGTTTAAACCTAACTGGAAAAATAGTTGCGTACGAAAACAACAACCAAAAAGGGTTTGTAACCGGTAATTAATTACCGGTATAAATAAAATTAAAATATTGTTTTTTTTTTTAAATGATGGTTAGAATGTTTTTTCTGTATTTGGTGTATGTTTTCAATAAAAATATACCCTAATATTAACTACCTACATTTTGAGAGACTAAAATATATTACTACTTAACATACCTTGTACTTATTTGGGTTTTTTAATGGGTAGTATCCTGTAAAGTGTATCAATAAAAAAAATAAGTATAGGTTGTACTTAGGCCTTTACCTACAACTATTAAAGAACAATAAAAAAATAAGTATACCTAAGTAGGTATTACATAAAATAAATAAAAAAATAATAAAAAAATACTTACCGCCACACAGCACAAAATACACACGTATCTAAACATGTCCAAATAACGTCTGTCTGTAATGAATGAAAGCAAGTGAAGCTGATCTGTATGTAATAGAAGAGATAGTAGGTACTATTATAAATATCCTTAGGTACCTACAACTATTTTTATCGTATATTTATTATTACCTACAAGGTGTATACAAACAAAAACAACGCAAGAAAACTAGGCGTAGGTACGCGAAACTTGTCTATACTTCCTTCGTTCATCTTTTTTTGGTTTAAAAAAAGCTCAGATAAGAAATTTCATGTGTTTTTGATGCCTATGAACTCAAAAAAATCATGCTTTTCTTAAAAAAAAAACATAAAAGAATTGCCAAATTAGTTAGGTGTTCTTTTAGTAAGTAAATATTACACAGTATTACATATTCTTTGTAAGTAAATATAATAAATGACGTAGAAGCACATAGTTGCTATTGAAAACGCAAATACTTACCTATTTTGAGGCAGGCCCAAATTGTAACACTTGTTTACCCATCTTGTATTAGTTGAACAGGGGAAAATAATTACTACCTACTTACGTGAAATCTTGGCTAAGTAGAGGTTTGAGGGTTTGAGTCGTGGTCCTTTTACAACCTGTAGGTAGGTAGGTACTAATAGCCTGATGCACACTATAAAACTTCAAGGCCAATATACAATAACTGGAAACGAGGGGAATGACTTCAAGAGGGTCTCAAGAGGGTCAATGCAAGATTATTTAATTGGTACCTACTTGATACGGGTATTAAGTATCATTTTAGTTTATCAAGGTCAATTTTTGAAGCTTCAATTTATGGGTTTTGATTAGATTAGTTTTATTTATTTCAGAAGGGCTGTTAGTTTATGTATTTATTTACCTAAATAAACAAGTAGTAGGTACCTAGCAGATAAATGTCTGTAAGTAGGTAGCGATCTATATACTAATCAAAGCCCTTATATCAGACTTTTTCTATCAGATGTTTCTTCTGTGTCTTGGTACGTAGGATCTCTAAGCCTTCACGAAGCTTTAGCTATTATCAACGGGAACACTGACTGGTCTAGGTCTTAAGAATAGAATTGAATGTATTTATTTTGTTATTTTTATAAAGGTTATACTATTATAAAAGTACCTAAATAACAAAACTTTAATTAAAAATAACAAAAATGGACACCACTCAGCATGGTGCCCAGGCAGGATATGTTAGTACCCTGCCTAGGCGCTTCTTGGGTTATCTTTGCCTGTGCCTAGATTTAATACCTTGGAAAGCACCTAGATGTAGCCATGATGATGATGTTATTTTTAAAAGAGGCCTCTTTTTTCTTCCTTTTTGGACAGTTACTTTTTCTATTGAAGTAAAAATGGTAAAAGGTAAAAGAGTGAAAGATGCCGGATATGGCACAGGCAATGGTTTACAAACATGGCCTTTATTACTGCTTGATAATGGAAGGTACAGTCACACATAGCAAATTCGTGTTTCTGATGTCGATGAAAATCTAGGCACCTACTCCAGATTTTGCTATAATTTTTGTTCATTGAACTGTGTTCAAAAATAACTTGCATTTTGTTCTAGGCGAGACCTAGACATAGACAGACATAATGTATAGTACATTACTGCACCTTCGTCCATCATTGCCTCTTATGCTGGCCGCTGCAGTAATGTACTATTCGTGACCTACCCTTGATCGATGTGTTACAGATCAGAATATTGGGCACCATTGTATTTTCTGTGTGATAGCCCAAAACCTATAAGACGAATTCTGTCCTGTGGGATGGGATAACTTTATTGTGAAGTTTTTCAAGTCTCATTTATTGGTGCTAGCTCAGAAGAATGGTGCTTGTCTTTCAATCTTTTGGTAAACCAATGTCTATGAAATCTTTTCCATCCGACTATACATACCTACTTACCTCTACATAGCTAATTCAAAATCCAGCGTTTCAGTCAACACCTTTTCTCAATCGTGTTAGGTCAAAAATGTGCTGAATCTACTAAAATCAAAATGATCGTTATTTTGATGTTGAGTTTTGTATCAATGGCCGTATCTGGGCCTGCTACGGAATCTTACAAGGATCAATGTAAGTCAGCACTCAGCCATGCACTTATAAAAACTTACTAGGCTAAGTTAGGAATGTTCAGCGTGGTCATTAATCATTACAGTGGCCGCTAGTGACTTTCGTCTGAACGCTTTGTCACTTTGTATCTTTGAATGTCAATTTCTGCCATGACAGTTGATAACCCAGTTCCTCCTCATTCCACTGGTGTGTGTTGGATAACCACAAACGAAGATCTATAGGCCCCTACTTAAGTAGGTATAGATACTATTGAATAAGCTGGTAGGCTAAGGACTTCCTGAGTTTGAAACTAAACCGTTGCGTTATTGTATAGTTTTGTTTTAAGAAGAATGCTCCTTTGTTGTGCTTCTAGTTTGCACGGATCCAAGGACTATGAGAAAGCATGCAGCGTACACGGAGTGGGCCGACGCGTACTCCTGCACCAGACATCGCTGCCAGCCAGGAGGCCGGAATCTGGCTATTTACACTGTTGGGTAAGGCATCTTGAAGTTTTTACCCTCTGATTGTCCATCATGATGCTATCAAAAGATAGACAATAGTGACAGAGATATCATTACTTTTAGTAGGTAAACTATGAAATCACCCGCGATTGGCTGCAATACGGGCTTATGCTTAATGCATAAGCCTGTACCACCGGTAACTCATAACTTTCAACAATTTTAGTACTTTAGATAAACTGTGTATTTTTACTTATCCTGAACGGGCTCATAAATTATACCTAGTGTAAATTCCCAGTTTTACATATTTTTTAGTGATTTTTGTATTTAATTTATTAGATGCAAGAGAGTGGAAGCTCCAGAGTCGGCCATAGAATGCGAGGAGGTGGTCGAAGACACCAATATGCAGTTCCCATACTGTTGTACAAGGCTGAGGTAAGATAATAAGAAAAATAATTTATTAAAGGCACTCGGTATTAACAAAAAAAAACTTTTTTGTATTTGGTTTTAAAACTGGTTTACTTACCTACTTTTTGTTTATAATGTAAAAAACATTGTTCTATAATTTTAAGCAATTTTTATCTCATTGTAAATGAACTTTTACGTTTTAATGAGAATAAATGCGCCTTTAAACATAAAAACTTCTTCAATATGACAATCTGTTCTGAATAGTTGTATTACCTACTGAATAACTTTGAAGCGTCCGGAAAAGATTTCGTTGCGGGAGCCTGACATATTTCGTTAGGTAGGTACATAGCGCGTAGCGTAGGTAGGCGTGTAGAACCAAGGGAACGCAGCGACATTTTTATTAGGGTAGGTAGGTAGTACCTATATACCTACCATAAAAAAATATCGTACTAGGTAGGTAGGTACTTACCTATTAAAGATGCCCAATAAAATTGTCCATTGTGATTCTCCAGATGCCTAGTAGTTGTCAGAGGAGAAGTATGGACCCGGGTGCTGGGACAGCCTTGGGAGGCATTACCAGCAGCGCCCTGGAGCCACATGTACAAGATGAAACGGCCACCACCAGCTGACGGATCGTTTTTACCCAAGTTAGTATATTTAGGGTCATTTTTACCCCAATACTGGATCTTAGTACTGGGTTCGCGGTGGTTTTTACCCAAGTTAGTATATTTAGGGTCATGTTTTAAGGTTGGTCTACACTACACCAAGCCCGTAATCGCATGTCGAGCTTCTCAAAGAATCCGCTCAGTGTCTCCATACAAATCAGCGCCCACTGGTGTGTTGGGCGCCAGACGTTTCACACCCACACTATACACTGAAAACTCGTACTAGGCCCTCTGTGCCTTGATCACGAATAAAGGCAAGAACATATCTGTCCCAAGTACGCAACGCATTATGAAATCTGGACCCTGATATTTGTATGATTAGAAACATACTTGTCATACGCAATGCTATCCCACGCGTCCCATGCAAAGTATGTTTCTAACCATACAAATATCAGGGTCTAGATTTCATAATGCGTTGCGTACGTTGCGTACCTACTTGGGACAGATATGTTCTTGCCTTTAAATGCGACAGTCGCAAACGTATCGTAACGCTAGCATATCCGAGATACAATACGCGGTGACACTGCAACGGTTGGCAGTCGAGCGCCATTGGCGGCAATATAACTTGAATACTGTCAGATTTGTTCGTGATAGAGGTCCAGTAATGATGGCATAGTGATTTCCACAGAACGGTAAAAGCCGGACCGGTATACGAGCTTGCAGAGCCCGAGGGTCACGACAAGGTGCTCCGCGCCTCCAAGACAACTGAGACTCCTGACTGTAACGATGTGGTACCCCGCTCTGTACCAGCGCCGGATATCGTGGTACTGTCATAGTAATCCTACTATTTTCTTTTTTTCTGATATTATAAACGCGAAAGTTTTTAAGGATGTATGGATGTTTGTTACTCTTTCACGCAAAAACTATTGATCCGATTTGGATGAAACTTGGAATATATATTGTCCGTGACCTAGATTAATATATAGGCTACTTGTTATCTCGGAAAATCAACAGGATCTAACGTCAACTCTTAAAATTCAAGAAACAGAAATCAGAAACCAGTGTTTTCAGAAAGCCTCTTAAAAACCTCCGTAACTTTATCACAGATAGCGCTGTCAACGAATTCTGAACAGAAGGAAGAACACAAGGGTGAGAATACCAGGCAAGTTCCAAGGTTCTTAGCACTTAGTGACGGTGACGGGCGTGACACCAAGTACGTACCACAATCAGCGGCTCGCTGTGGCACATTGCGGATAGAATAGGTCTTTGGACTTTAAGATAAACTGATGCCTCAAAATCCACTTGAGAACTTCTGTTTTCTGTCCACAATGTGCCTCCGCATTAGCCGACAGTTCGTTCTCTTGCTTCCTCACCAGAAATGCACTGTTTTTAATCAGAACAAGCCTACTTCATCTAAACATTGTCCCAGGCACTAGTGTCCCGTTAAGTGTAGGCATAGGTTTCCTCCTGACACTGTATAAATCATCTTCAATAGATGTAAAGGCCTAAGTTAAAGAGGCCCCAGAATATATGGACTGTGTGAAAGAAAGATAAAAATATAGATAACTGGCCGTCTCCCGCGGCGTTGCTCGCGTTCTAGACCCTTTAGAGTGTGACTTTTCAAAATTCCTTTCTAAGTGCACCCCTACACTATATAAGGATACTATCCTCCAAATTTCATACCTCTAGACTTATAGTTTAGGCTGTGCGTTGATTCTAAGTCAGCTTCAAAAGAGTTTTATATACATTATATTGATAATCTCAACCAAGTCTCAGAATTCATAACCATAGGAATCGAACTAATAAGTTAGATTAAATGCTACAAATCTCCATGACCTTACAGACATAAGCGGGTACTAAAGACCACATCCTCTCCAGTGCCTTACTACGATGAAACTGAGCATGAGGCCGACGCACTCTTCGACTTAGATGAACCTACTGCTTCTACTGAGAAGGTAATGACTAAACAGTGTAAGGAGGTGGAAGTTCTAAGACTGTGACCAATAATAGTGGTACTATAGTCCAGTACCAGATACGTACGATCGTATGAGTGACCAACTCTGGTGACGGAGTTTTTAAACCGCTTTAAGGCCTCCGTCGTGGCTTAACGACTGATACAGCCGGGACAGTTTAACGTGCCCATAGCACGGAAGCGCTCAGATGTAAATGCCACTAGCAGTCACGCATCCAAATAAGTGACCACGTAGAACTAGGTAGAATGTCAGATGGATCCTATCTGGATATTTCGGATCCTAGTAGATTTTGTCCTGTCAAATCGTTTCTTATGGTTGCTTTCGATATAGCTGGTATTACATTATGTCAGGTGGATTACTTCTCGCCTCGGCCAGACTTTAGTTTGAACTTTTTGTTCCCAGCCTGTTGAGCTCCGAGCTGATGTTGCATCAGACGAGAGGTTCATCGCGAGCCAGAAGGCACCCAAGGTATGTCTATCAGAACTCTCTAGTTCGTAATCATTAACTTCCTACCTTTATTCCACGCTATACAAAATGATTTTCTCATCCACTTTCCTATATCAGCCGTTTATACTTTTATTACATCTTTATCTGTATTCACGCTTTTCTAGCTCATGTTTTCCTCGATGCAGTCTGTGCCAATAGGTGCCTGGCAAGTGTACTTCATCCAAAACCATGTCCAAGGCACTACATCAAGAGGAACCCCTTATTTTAGGCCCGTTTCTACGAGCGTTACTTTATTCAGGTGGACTAAACCGTGGTCCTCCTCACGCTGTTTTCTATGTAAGATTCTTCTAGTAATAGAGTTATCGTTTTGGGCCCACTGTTATCGTAACATCTATGTGAAAGAAACAATTTGAATTTGAATTCCTATAGGTACCGTTTGAGATGGTACCGAGCACTTTTTCAACCAAATTCGTGTTCGATAAAAACCAGCATGAAACATTGAACCGTACTAATTCATCAGAATATTCTGGATTCTAGATATTCCTATGTGTTCTAGAGCCAGCATCAGCAGATATCATGGACGGAGATTCCTCAGAGCCAGTGGAATGAACATGAAACTGGGATGGATACTGATGCTAGGGTAAGAACTATAAGTAGTATTAGAACTCTTCCGGGGACGTACTATTGCCGTAATAATTTCTGCTGCAGTGATGCTCGCATTGGTTGGTGTGTTCCGGTTTAGGTATGGGTGCTGGTGCTTTTACACACACATAAGCCTTAAACCTGGTTTCCATCTGTTTGTTCCATCTCCATTTACAACAGTAAGATGACTTCCAGGACGGTACATTCCACCAGCCCGACTTCCCGTCCAAGGAGCCTCAGCACTCGAACCTGCAAGCCCTGGTGGATGCTATCGGAACACGCATGCGTGATATAGAGACCGTCGTGCAGAGGATGAGCGAGAAGGTGCACGATGCTACTCCTCAGGAGTTGACAAGCAGTGAGAAACGGTAAGGGAGTTCAGATGTTTAACTTCTAAGCCTAAGACAAACTTTTGATCATTATAAGTTAGTGGCAACAGGGAAGCCATAAGGTCAAGCGTAGGATAAGGGCGACCTTCCATCCGATGCACTGACGAAATTGTGATCGTGGAAAGTCAGTGGATGGAGAAGTCTTAAAATCCTTCCTCATAGGTATCTGAGTACCTATGGCTGGCAGATTTTTAAAGGTAATTTTGAGCAGGTATCTCCTAGAAGCCAAACTAATTTGTCATTTTCTAGATCTCTACCCGATAGTGAAAACCACAAACGGTACAAGACAGAAGTGAAGGATCACCAGATCAAGAAACCGAGTCCTGACGCTGAACATTACAAAAGGTTTACTTTCTTTTTAACTGTCAAATGTGTAAGCTCGATTAGATAGTGAAGAACAACGTCAAGGAAACCCAAGGGTTCATCAGCTCAGCGCATACCTAAGTTTCGCCTGAGAATTAGATGAGACTACTTCTGCTGAGAAAATGGTATCTAAGTAAAGGAAGTATTCCGTATAGATGGGAGGGTCTACTCCAGTTGGCTACACTTCGTGTTCCAGACATTAGGTAGCCACTGAGGGAGATGGGTAGGTAGAAGGTAAAAAGTGGCCATTGACGACGTATAAATCATCTGGAAAATGGATGAGCGATAGGCAGAAGTACCTAACACCTTCAACTCCAGGGGGACTAACTACTTGTTCCAACACTCACAGAGGACCCCTACTTAAAAGGGCTACAGTACAGATGTATATATAGAATCACGCCTGTTTCCCATACAGGTAGGCAGAAACCACGAATCTCCATTTGCTACGATCCTGACTTCTTGCTTCATTCACTCTACCTCTATAAATTATATAAAGCTAGACTACCTTTTTTCACTCTATAAAGTTAGATTTCTCATATATGCGGTTTAGGGTACTCTCGACCTGACCTTTCTAAAATATCTCCAGAAGTCCTCAAAATACCTGAGTAAATTCAACAGCCTTTCTTTGTTCGAAGGTCAGGACTGGCTGCAAGCATACCTTTATACGTAATGATGGTAGCTGTAATGCTTGCACTCGTCTGGTGCTTGCAAACAAGTGCTTTGATGATTATTCTGTACCGTTCGGGTAGAGTTACTCCTCAATCCATATTGGCTCCGGTCAGTACAATACTATAACCTGTTAAACCAACTTTTGCATCGTAACTAGGCATTTCCATTAGGAGAATTGTCTTAGGCTGTTTTTCTGGTGGTCATGATTTCTTTCCGAATGCACGTTATAACTTCTAGAATTTGTAGTGTAGTCATGATAGAGTTGAGATGAAGAATTGCCCAAAAACCAAACTATAGGTATTCTTAGTTTACCAGTCTAATAGGCAGGTACTGAAAATTATTATTTATACAACGTCAGAGGCCACTGAGCCTAGCCATGCCATGACCCAAAAGTGTCTGGAACATGTTTAGATGGAGTACGCTTGTAGCATTACCATCCTCTCAGTCTAGTCTTATTCACAGGAAAGACATGATATGACCAGAGATATGCAACGGGTTTCCTCAATGTTTTTCTTCACTGTTTCCAGTACTGTACTGACTAAACCATGTTTTCCATCACTGTTTGAACGTAACGAATCCATAGGTACACGACCATATTCGAACCCATGGCCAAGGTTGCTACCTAGGCCACTGGTGCTTTTACCAGCTCAAGAATAACTTCCGCTACCACCACCAGTGCTAAGAATCTGAACAGCTCAAGATATTTTAATATTTTCAGGTTCTCAGTGAGGAATCGCAGCAGTAAATACATTCACACGTCAGATGGCACCACTGAACCACCCATCTTCATTGAGGACACCAACATGAATGGATACTTCAGTGACGCTAGCAACAGCGTATTGAGGAGATCTAATGGACCTAAGGTACTATTAAGAATGCGGTTGAATGTGTCCTCCTACGAAAAGAGAAGATTTTAGTTTCCGAGCGACTTTGTCGGGGTCCGAGGACCAATGGATGTTATTCAGTAGTATTACATATTTATGTTCAAACTCCGTGAAACTTCGTTTGCGCGATCTAGGATTTGCCGAAGCCATCTATCGGAATTACGGCGCACTTTTCAAAGTAGTTCTAACGTAACGTGCTAGATGGCGCTACACTATTTTTAGCTTTTTAAATAAAAGAAAAAGACGATGTTAATTGTCTTCTTTTGTAGGTTCAGATTCTGATAGTAAAAACACGTGTAGTATCTAATAGTAATCATAATAATACAAAAAATATAACGGTCTTACTGTATTAACAGGAACCAGCCCAAACCTATATGGCCCCAGTAGAAAACAGACGAAAGCACGTCTCAGACTCATCAGACGATGAGAAAAAGCACAAGAAGCACTCGCACAAGAAGAAGAAGAGCAAACACGGGCATAAGAAACACCACGGCAAAGACGATAAGAGAAAGAGATTTAACAGACTCTCTTCAGCGGAGATTGAGAAGAATATTGTCTCTTTGGAAGATAACAGCGCTGCTGGTAGTAATTAAAAAAATGAGTGCAAAAAATTTTCTACTGATGTAGAGATTTGAACCCGCGACATTGTTCTTTATTAGTGGTGACCAACCAAACGCGTTATATCTTACGTTTCCATTCCAAAATATTCACAATAAAACATGCACAACTCTCTGAAGATATCGATTTGCGTTTCCACCGCCAAACCTTGTGCATGTTTGACATTTTGAATCTTGTGCAGATGGTGTTAAGGATTTTCTTGATTGTAAAAACAAATCGTTTGTAAGGATTGTGTTGTGAAAGTTTTATTGTGAATGTTTTTAGTCGAAACACGCAGTTAGATCAATGATCAAGCCAGAGTTTGTTGGTTCAGATTTACATTTATTAATCTTTATTCTAGAAAATACTTCTTTAAAAAAATACCTAGATGTTGCGTAGAAGGCAAAATTATCAATTTTAGTCTTTCTCGAGTTTCTTTTATTAGTGCTATTATGATCTGCTTTGGAGTAGGTACCTAGGTACTAGACCTCGCCTTAGTAAAATAACAAAGTCGTGGGTTCGATTCTAGGTAATCTAGCTATTTATTTATTAAGCGAATAAGTACACTAGTACAAATAAAGGGTTTAAGTATTATTTTTTGTTTTAATTCTAATTATTTTTCTTAGTATTCTTATCTATGATAAGTAGGTCTACTTTTTGATTTTTTTTGGTGCTTTTTGGATAAATAAAAAAGGTAAATATTTTAACAATAACTATACTTTATTTACAGTCTATGTAAATTAACTTATTTAACAAAATGCAACAATTGTCATTATAATACACAAAAATACTAAGCATTAACAATTTTGAGATAATTTTTCCTTTTTATACTTCTTAAAACAAATTCAGGTCAAATACTTTTTAGAACCAGTTTTTTTTTTCATTTTTAGATTTTTTTTTACTAATATTTTTTCCAAAATTAATTCTGACCAATATCTTTTTATGTTATTCAAAATAAAAGTACTATTTTACAATAGGTAGGTCAGTATGGGTCAAATAGCAAATTTTTTATGTTGTGTATGTGTATGTATCTACTACTATGTACCTACTTCCAAAATAACTAGTTTACCTTGAAGTTAGTAATTTGAGTGACTAGATTGCAAAAAAAACTTATACAATACAAAAAAAAATAACCTATATATTTGTTTCGAGGTTTTTTATGAGAAGTCACCTGATGGCAGGAACCTCTGCAACCGTACCTATATAAGTATTCTATCAGCAATCTAGTTCCCATAGTACAAGCTTTGCTTAGTTTGGGACTAGAGGGCGTTGTGTGAAATGTCCAAGAATATTTATTTATTTATAATGCATAGGTTATCAAATTCCAGTCAGACTAAAGTAAATAGTTAAAAAATAAACAATCTGAATTAACTTTTTTGAATTCTGACTGTCCGGCTCCATCATCAGATAATGATGGCAGTTTATTGGGTTTGAACTAGCGATTGAAAACAAAATTAAAAAATCACAGGAAAGCACGCAATCTCGATTACATGAATGACATATTTTTACCAGTTATTTTGCTAGCCAAACTGATGAACCGATTTAAATGAAATTTACATGCAATTGATCTGGAAGACCTTCAGAAGAAAAAAACAATGTAAGTCTGTTTATAAAAAACAGAGATCTGTGGAAAGAAACATACAAAAAAACCATACTACCAAACTAAGGACCTCCTCTTTTTTTTAAGTAGGTAAAAAATTGCTGCCTATATAGTCTTGGAATGAATTTTTTATCTATTGTATGCAGGACTGGAAGTAGGTTAGAAATAGCTGCCTAGATAGTCTTGGAATTAATTTTTTATCTATGGTATGCAGGACTGCAGACTATGCAAGACATAATAGTTTATTGTGTCTACAATTCAGGCACTCAGAAGGTTAAACATGACTACACACAAGTCATAAAACTAAGGCTCGTACACCGATAAACGAATCGTTATTGAAGCATAGATGTGAGTAGACATTTTCATACAAAAAATCTATGCTTGAGTCCGGATCAGTGCTTGAGCAATAAATCAGTATACAAGCCTTTAGTCACTCGACTAACTTCAAGGTGATTTGATCGGTAAAACTATAAGTAAAACATGATAATTTACAAATACATACATAGGTTGTAGTGATTCACCGTTGATTCTCAATGACAAGTTTTTCTGTTTGATACATATCTCCAATGGCAGCCTGTAAGAGATGATACATGAGAATTAGGAATTGATTCTACTAATATTATAAATGTGAATGTAAGTTTGTTTGTTAAGCTTTCACACGAAAACTACTTAACCAATCATCATGAAACATTGTACACATATTCTTGGAGGTATTAGAAGTAACATAGGATCATTTTTATCCCGGAAAATTAAAGGGATCTAATGGGAAGCTAGTAATAAACAAATAAATACTCATGGACATTTCACACAACACCATCTAGTCCCAAAGTAAGCATAGCTTGTACTATTGAACTGGATTGCTCGTAGAATACTTATATATATTTTTTTAAATACACTGGTAATACATAGTACAACCATCTATATTTACCACACACAAATATTTGTTCTCGGTGGGGATTCTGTGCTGTGGACCCACGACCCACAGCACGGAAGGCTACTACCGACCGAGCCATGATGCCAGTCATGTCCATCCATTCCCAAAATAAGCAAAAGTTTAGGTTTAGTAAGAAGATATTATTCTTACTTGTCTTCTGATCATCATGAGGTTCTCCTGGGCGAAAGCATAGGCCTTCTTTATTTGTGAAGCGTCCGTTATTGTCTTGCTGTCTTTGAAGGCATCCCTCACTCTGCGAACTGCGTAATATCTGGGGATTATAAGATCATTTTGAACGCTGATTTAGCAAGCAGAAAAAATAAAAAATAACATTTGGAGGTTATGTAAGAAAAAAATATTTCACAATAAAATGGCACTTACTTGAAATTATAGTTTGTAAACTTCTGAGATTCTCTTAGCAGCGATTTATACATCTGTAATACTTGCACTTTTCCAACGCCTGACGCCATAGTTTTAACAATTTTTTTTAAACAAGAATTTGCTTTTCTGTGCAATGAAAAAATAGGGTGCCGTCATTTCACAACCATGGAAAACACAACCCCGGAATGTACAGTCAGGAATTGACGTATAATTTGGCAGCCAATTCCATGGTTGTGCAATCTCGGGACGTGTTTTCCAGGCCGTACAATGTTTTGCACAGGGTGGGAATACACAGCCATGGAATTGGCTGCCAAATGGCATCGAATTCCGGGGCTGTACTTTCCTTGGTTGTGTTTTCCATGGCTGTGAAAGCTCAGCACGTGTCGGGAATGCCCATCCACGGAATGTACAACCTGGGAATTGGATGCCAAAATACGTCAACACCTATGCTTTGTTTACACTTACTTGCCTGACTATGTGAACGATTGAACGATTGAAAGGGAACGTAAACAGAACAAAATATTTCATTTTTACTTAGGTAGGTACCTATATTTTTTATTAGTGTGTATATATAGTCAACTTCGCAATCGGTAGGTAGGTTAGGTTAGGTTTGTTTATAAAAAATGCGAGCGAAGCGAGCCCATCCATAAAATCTGCTAAAAAAATAAACTGAAGTTCTTTTTTTTTACGAAAGATCGACTTTCACAAATGAGTAGGTTAGGTTAGGTTTGTTTATGAAAAATGCGAGCGAAGCGAGCCCATCCATAAAATTGGCAAAAAAATAAAATCTTCATTTTTGACCGAACGCTAAGTTGACTGATTGCGAAGTTGACCATAAATAAGCCGTACTTTACTAATCACTAAATTCACACTAGTACCATTTTTACTCTGTAGTTACATCTGAACGAAGCATAGAATGAATCGACCAATCAGGAGCAAGTACATCAATTCCATGGTTGTGCTTTCCACGGGCGTGAATTCCCTACACGTGTCGGGAATGCACGACCATGGAATTGATGTATTTTTTAGTTTTTTTTTTTTATACATGAATTCCATGGTTGTGTTTTACCGGGCTGTGCAAAATCGGGCCGTACAAACTCAGCACGTGTCAGGAAAGCACGACCGTGGAATTCATGTATTTTATACATGAATTCCACGGTCGTGCATTCCTGACTGCGCTTTCCACGGTTGTGTTTTCACAGGCTGTACATTCCATGGTTGTACAATAACCGGACCCAGGTTAAATTATTATTTATATTTAAACAACTCACAAGTCACAACACTATTTTTATTTTATGTTTAAAGTATGACTATGTACTAGATTCCTACATATTAGAAGTAAGTAGGTAGGTAATTGAAAAATTTTAATGCGTTGAATGGGCCGTAATTTTGTTCCAGGTTTTGGAAGAAAACGTGATATTTTTAGCATTGTGTAACTCTTTCTCGCTAATGTCAGTTTTGTTTTTGACGTTTGTCAAAGCATTACAACAGGGGATGCCGCTTTAACCCAATTTTACGCCGTATTTAGCACAGTTTATAGTAAAACCTTAGATTATTAACACTAGTAAAACGAAATCCAGTAGAACTAATAAAGTGATGATGATAGAGTAAATTCGTAAAATAATGAGTGAAACTTGCTCCTTTACCTTAAAATCAGCTTACTAGGAGTTTTTATAATATTTTTAACCTTCAAACATCATTTTCAGACTTCAAAATAAGAGGAAGTTCTCAATCCTGTTGTTTATTTTTTTATGTTTGTGACCTCAAAACTCCGTCATTTATGAACTTATTTGAAAAATCTTTTTTTATCTGGAAAGATATAGGTAGGTACTTTCAGATTAGTTCTATAACTTTTATCAAAATCTGAATAGTACTTTGGCAGTTAAATAAGAATAACTGGAAAAAACTCATTTTTCACGTACACGACATTGCATATTTTGCTTTGCTGTAACTTTTTTACTTGATGGTGTTTACGATCAATAGAACAGTCCCAATGAATTGCCACCATCATCATCGTCATCATCATTACCTATTTGATGATAGGGGCGTATCAAAAAGATGTAAGTTTTTCAAGTTTTTAAACTTAAAAAATAAATACAGATTGTGGGAATGTGACTCAATGGTGTAAATGAAAAGATACGACGGTTAAGACCATATTATGATTGTGGTAAATATGTGCTAAAAAAATTGCTCCAAAAATGAAAAACCAAGTTGGCAGCCCTCCCTACCGCATAACATAAAATACCTCCTTCTCACAAAACGTGATGCAAAGCAAGAGCGCAGGAGAGTCTCATGTTTTTCAATGTAAATAAATCTATATCTCTTTATTGTTTCTCATAACAACAGTATTTATTCGTTCCCACTAACTTTTTCACAACGAACATAAGTATAACTCCGTACAGTGTTCCAGAAGTAAGTGTTTTATTGATTGCGAAATGTACCTACTATCGCTGTGTTGATATTATTGTTTTTTATATGTTTCTATAGGTATTTTACGGATCTGAAGGGTGAAACGACCTTCAGTCAAGTTGCTAAACTCGTGACACTGTGATTTAACACTCGAGTTCTTTCTGTTTCATGAAAATAGATCAAGTAGGTAGGTTACTTAAGTACTTGTATTTTTCTGTGATGTAACTGCCCTATTGTATAAACCGGATACATAAGTGTTGGTTTAACTGGCTACGCGCTATTTACGTTCATATAACAACCACAATCATCATCTTCTATCATCTAAATATATATAAAACTCTTGAAGCTGACTGACAATCAACGCACAGCCTAAACTATAAGTCCTAGAGGTGTGACATTTGGAGGGTAGTATCCTTATATAGTGTAGGGGTGCACTAAGAAAGGAGTTTTGATAAATCGCACCTGTCACTTTCTGTTGCTCAATTTTTGTAAAGAAACCTATTTTGACTACACTAATCGATACCACTGATACCAGTGGGTGTTGTGTATAATGTCCAACAATATTTATTATTATTATTTGTGAATCATTCTATCTTGTGGTTTTAGTTGCAATACATGGACCAGGAAGATGATGAGAGACACTGGTATGATGATGACAGATTATACTCCTCGGGGCGCGACAGTGATGACAGCCCGCTACTCTCTCACCGGTAATTATACTCTTTTATGTCCATTAAAACATCTGTTTTTCGTAAATAAGTTTATTGAGTTTTGTAGCAAAAGATATGTAGAAAACAAGTGAAGTAAGATATATCTACCCACACACAACTTAGCCATCTTTATTATTTCAACTAGGCCACACAAGTATCCGAGGGCCTAGTATGAGTTTTGGTGTTGTAAAACTGGTGTAAAACGTCTGACGCCCAGCACACCAGTGTGCGCTGATTTGTATGGAGACACTGAGCGGATTCTTTGAGAAGCTTGGTCTGCACCAAGCCCGTACTCGCATGTGAAGCTTCTCAAAGCATCCACTCAGTGTCTCCATACAAATCAGCGCCCTCTTGTGTGCTGGGCGTCAGACGTTTCACACCCACACTATACACTGAATGCTCGTACTAGGCCCTCTGTAATAGACACAACATACTCTTTAAGAAAAAAAAGTCGGAACAAGCGGAACCGACTTATCAGTGCAGCCATTACCAAGCTATAATTCATCAGTTCTCAGCCTCTTTTTGGAAGGAATAATAAGCATAATAAAGTTACAGTTTAGAACAAAGTCAAAGTCAAAAATCTTTTATTCAATAATATCTCACTGATCACTTTGAATCGTCATTACGTTTTGTATGATTAGGTATGATTACATTTTTTTTTATTAGATGAGTTGGAGCTAGTTCGTCCCAAGCTTGTTTGTCTTCTAAATAGGCAGATATTTTATAGTATGCTTTTAAAAGAAGTCTCTGTTTAATTACGTTTTTGAACTTGCCAATCGACAACTGAGACACATCACTTGGGATTTTGTTAAAGAAGCGTACACATTGCCCTTTCAAAGATTTACTAATTTTTGTGAGCCTAGTGGTGGGAACAGCGAGTTTGTCTTTATTTCTAGTGTTAACATTATGATTATCACTTTTTTTGTTGAATAGATTGATATTTTTTGAACATACAATAAGAGTTTATTGTACTGGCAAGGTACCGTCATTATATTTATTTCCTTAAACTTATTTCTTAGTGATTCTCTGGGACCCATGTTATAAATTGCACGAATAGCCCTCTTCTGCAACACAAATATGGTGTTTATGTCTGCAGCACTCCCCCACAACAAAATGCCGTACGACATAATGCTATGAAAGTAGCTGAAATAGACTAGTCTTGCGGTTTCCACATCTGTAAATTGAATCATTGAACAATTGAATCATTTAATTCCAATGATCTTATTTTATTCACGAGCTTAAACGGTGAAGGATAACATTGTGAGGAAACCCTTGGCTTAGTCAGCTCCGCACGTATTTACCTTGTCTTTTCTGTGGATATGTCTGACTAGGCTGAGAGGATGGTATCTACAAGCCTACTCCATCTAAACTAAACATTATCCCAGGCACTACAGTGTGTCGTTAAGTGTAGGCATAGGTTGCCTCCTGATGCTGTATAAATCATCTTCAATAGATGTAAAGGCCTATTATTGTTATTATTATTTTATTCTATAAATAACAAGTTGATAACAGGATAAAAATAATATTTTTCCTTTTCCAGATCATACGAGAAACGTCACTATGAGCCATACATCCTTGCAAAAACAGAGGACAGAGATAAAAGATCACCCCTCTCTGTTCTTATGAAGTTCTTTTTATTCTGCACGGCCATGATATTATTCTGTGTGTTGTTATACATACCCGTGTATAATAAGGCGAATAATCAGCTTTCTAAAGGTAAGACAGCGCCATCTAGCACCAAACTAATCCGGACTAAGAATATTTAGCGAATGTCACATGCTAATCCATACAAGCATGATCTTATTCTGTGTGCGTACCGGTATAAAATATTTCAGCGCCATCCAGCACCAAACTATTCCACACTAGTAATAATTAGCTTAGCTGTAGAGAATAATTTTATTACGCCTGGAATGGAAACAATTGGCAACCCCAAAAAGATGTCAAATCGTTTTCACAGTACAGTTGGTGTTACCAACTAGGTTTTCTAATTCTGCCAGAATGAGGCATTCTTAGCGTGGTCAGAGAATGATAAAAATCCTATATCCCACCGATAACAAACATTTGTGTGTGGCAAACATAGATGTTTGTTCTGTGTCTGGGTGTTTCTATGTATTATAAGTGTGTATTTACAAAAAAAATGTTTATTTGTACATATTCTATCAACCATCTAGTTCCCATAGTACAAGCTTTGCTTAGTTTGGTACTAGAAGACGTGTTAAATGTCTGTGAATATTTATTTTTTTATTTCTTTTGATAGCATTAGTAGCGGGCTGGAGCACACACACAAACAGAGATACCAAACTCTATGTGTTGCCAAATAATGTAACAATAATACACGAACCAAGCGATATATGCCCAAAGGAAGACAGATCAATAAAAAACAAACTATTCCTTCTAATAGTCGTATGTTCTGCGACAGAAAACTTCGAACGAAGAATCGCTATACGAGACACCTGGGGCAATCAAACGAAATACTACGATTTACTTAACATATTTAACAAAACCAGAGATAGATACAAAAGTTATAATTACACATACGATTTGTATACAGAGCCTACTGAGAGACGGAAGAGGGATGCTGGGATAGCACAAATGTTGCCAGAGCTAGCGAAAATGTTGCAAAGCAACCTAATAAAGACTGATAATGTACCTGAAACGAGATTTGATGATGATGATGATGATGATGGTGATGGTGTGATACCACAATTCGATATGAACAAAGTCCTCAATGACGACGTCAACTACTACGATGACAGCAACGTCATGAAAATACCCCCGAATGGTTACCAAGATAATCCAGATTTGGGAAAAGTTCTAAGTATTCTGAGAAAAGATAAAAATTTCCCCGTTTTTCGGGAGAGCACAGAAAGCAGCAACACTGGGGTGGATTTTAAACTGGTGTTTTTACTGGGGTTGCCACCTAGTAGGAACGATTCCGATGTACAAGATAGAATAGAGGAAGAGATTGAGAAGTATGGAGATGTCATACAAGAAGGGTTTACGGATTCGTACAATAATTTAACATTGAAATCTATAATGATGTTGAAGTGGATCACTAATAACTGTAATGAAAGTGGTAAGTATTAAAAAAAAACATACCTACCTCTGAGAACAAACATTTGTGTGTGGCAAAGGTAGATTCTTGTTGTTCTATATCTGGGTGTTTCTATGTATCTATACTATTATAAAACTGTAAAAAAGTCAAAAACTGAAATTAAAGATATGAATAAACTAAATGTGCAGATCTAATCTACTAAATAAACAATTCTGATTCCGAAAATCGAGTTTGGCTGTTTATCTGTTTGTTTGTTCGCGGATCACGCCTAAACTACTGGAACAATTTCAACAAAACTTATACCATTCGGAAGCCCTTTTTCAGTATTGAAACATAGGCTATATTTTATTGAAATCAAAGACGTGGATTCTTAGATACAGCTTGAACTCTCTAAACCAAAAGCAGCCATTCGCTACGAGGTTCATTGTGTTTAAAATTTGGTAATTATTCTATTCCAGTGCGCTACATATTAAAAACAGATGATGATATGTACGTGAATGTGCCTAACCTAGTCATAAACCTCAGAAATAGATCTAAAGACTATGATACCAAACTAGCACTGGGACATAAAGGAAAAGAATTTATGCTTATTGGAGACCTTATATGTGGCGCCAGGCCTGTACTGGATTCTACTAATAAATGGTAAGATTTTATAGAGCGATGGCTTTGTTTACATCAATTATCCACTAATTTCGTTCTAGATATCAAGTCTTCGGTAGTATAGTGGTAAGTATCCCCGCCTGTCACGCGGGAGACCGGGGTTCGATTCCCCGCCGGAGAGATTAACTTTTTGCATTTTTATTTTTTGTTTAACATTGTTTTCAGTGTTTTTATGACCACATTCTGGTCACTAGTACAAAAGCTATTTTTACGTCGAGATGAAACTGATTCTATTCTGGGTTTTCAAGTCGGACCAAAGGTTATTATAAGAAATGCCTTACTAAGTCTGCCTTCTGCACTGTAGGTTGTAGGTTTGATATCCATTCAGGACAAATATTTATTTTCTGTGATTTTGTAGGATAAAATTCAATTGATCTATTTACCCGACTACGACGAAGCAAAGCGAGGGTATATAAATAAATAAATATTCACAGACATTTAACACAACGCCTTCTAGTCCCAAACTAAGCAAAGCTTGTACTATTTGATCTAGATGGCTGATAGAATACATTACATATATACTTTTTTTTTTTGTAAATACATACTTATAATATATATGATTTTACTATGTGTATAGGTAGTCGTAGAGGTTAGAAAGAGAAAGTAGGTATATATAATGTAAAGTATTCTATCAGCAATCTAATTCCCATAGTACAAGCTTTGCTTAGTTTGGGACTACAGTGCGTGATATGTCCAAGAATATTTGATAGAGTGAGCGAAGCGAACGAAGATCTTAGTGACAACTTGGTCAAAAATGTTTTGAATGTTTGTTCGTCGAGATCTTTTGAACCGCTTATCCAATTTTCACAGAATTTGTTAGGTATACGGATAGTACTCTTACTTTTTACTGGTTTGAAAATAAAGTAAAGCGGTCAAGAGGTTGTAAGGTTATGTGGTTCCAAAGGGAGTAAAAAAAAAAGTTGTACCAAAATATCAAGTGGAGTGTCATATGATAGGGCTTTGTTTAGACATTCCAAAACTGGTTTTATTTTTCTTCTATGTTAAATATTCACAGACGGCGTTGCGTTTAGGCGCACGTAGTGTAGGACGCCCTCCGGCTAGGTGGGGTGACGATCTGAGACATGTAGCTGGCAAACACTGGATGAGAAGAACCGAAGACCGGGCTCAGTGGCGCGTCTTGGGAGAGACCTACGTCCAGCAGTGGACCGATATAGGTTGATGATGATGATGATGTTAAATAGTTTTTGAGTTGTAAAAGACATTTATCGGCCGCTAAAGCCGGTTTTTGAGTGACCCTCATATCTTTACAACCTCTTGACCGACCACGAGATCTCAGTTCGAGGGGAACTACTAGTTATTTAGCTGTTTATTTGGGTAACTCCCATTTGTTCTATAGGACTGTTTTTAAAACCTTTTTTATCCCTTTAGTTCCATGGTAGGACTATTGAAACTAGCCCATTAGGGCTAGTTTTCGTTTCAATAGTCCTACCCAAATGGAAGTTACCAGATATTAGGGATAAAAAAAAGTTTCAACAGTTCTAGACGTAACAGTTCTCTAGAACAAATGGGAGCCACCCGTTTATATTATTCTGTGTCACAATTATGAAATCCCCTGGGCATAACGTACCCCCCACAGGTACTCCCCCCGGTACATGTACAATGGTCGTATCTACCCGCGCTACGTGTCAGGCACTGGGTACGCGATATCAGCACCGGCGGCGGCGGCTTTGTACGCGGCAGCATTGCACACGCCTTACTTCCATCTCGAAGACATCTATATTACTGGTAAGTAGTCGCTAGGTAAGTAGTCACTAGGTTGATAAGTAATCACTAGGTTGGTAAGTTGTTGCTAGGTTAGTAAGTCGTTCCTAGGTTGGTAAGTCGTGGTTGCTTAGTAGTCAATAGACTGGTAAGTAGTCGCTAGGCTGGTAGCAAAAAGCAAGCAACTGTTTGCTTACTTACTAGGCTGGTAATCGTCGATAGGCTGATAAGTAGTCACTAGGTTGGTAAGTTGTTGCTAGCTTGGTATGTAGTAACTGGTTGGTAAGTAGTCACTAAGTTGGTTAGTTAGCAGTCAATAAGCTGGAAAGTAGTCGCTAGATTGGTGAGTCGTCGCTATGCAGGTTAGTAGTCAATAGTCTGGTATGGTAAGTAGTCACTAGGTTGATAAGTAGTCGATAAGTTAGCTAAGGTAAAAATGTATTTCATCTAAAAGACTGTGTATAGGTACAATGGTACTAATGATGGTAAGTAAGTACTAAAGTTAGTAAAGAGTCACTAGGTAAGTAAGCAGTCACTAGATAAGTACGTAGTCACTAGGTAAGTAAGTAGTCACTAGGCAGGTCAGTATCAGTAGTTAATAGACTGGTAGTAAGCCGTCACTAGACTGATACGTAGTCGCTAGACTGGTAAATAGGGGTCACTAGGTTGGTAAGTATATAGGTAGTGGTAAGTAGTCGCTTGACTGGTAAGTACCACTCTAGTGACTGCTTACCACTCCCTGATGAAGATCTGATGATGACCAGCAATAGTCATTAAAACTAGGGTATCAAAAACTAGAATTTTTCATGGATTTTTGATCTGATGATGACCAGCAATAGTCATTAAAACTAGGGTATCAAAAACTAGAATTTTTCATGGATTTTTGATCTGATGATGACCAGCAATAGTCATTAAAACTAGGGTATCAAAAACTAGATTTTTTCATGGATTTTTTACATTTTGTGTTAACCTGTAAGAACTATCTGCCCAGGTATATGTGCGGCTCGTGCGTTGCCTCGCCTCATCCCTCGCGATGACCCTGCCTTCTCGTACTCGTCCGTTCCTCCGAGCACGTGCGCGGCGCACGCGCGCGTGACGTCACACCGCGTCACTGCACAACACATGCTCGAAATCAATGCCGCTTTGTTGGAACCTGAAGTTGTTGATAGGTATGTGTTTGTTAACTCATAACTCCGTCATTTATGAACCGATTTGGTTAATTCTTTTTTTATCTGAAAGGGTATATTTTCAGATCGGTCTCATAAAAGTTTTATCAAATTCGGATTATTAGTTTGGTTTTTGAATAACAATGAATGAAAAAAAACAGTTATTTCACGTACACTATATTGTGTATTTTGCTTTCCTGTGACTTTTCAGTGTTTACGATCAATAGAACAATAAAATAAATGAACTGCCATCATCATCATCATCTGATGATGAAGGCGTAAGGTATTCAAATTGAAGTCGAGTTTTCTAGTTTTTTAAACTTAATATTTATTTGTTTTATGTTTTTTCCTATAAAACTTTTAATTTGTTTCAGATGTGAACGAATACGACTCACACAGGTAAGAAAGGACAGACTACGGCCAAAGACACCTCCGAAAAAACTAACAAAACACCACCATTGAACACCAAGGCTTGACAGTACGTGTGAAAAACAAAAAAAAATGCAAAAAGTGATTTGGTCTTGCCGGGGATCGAACCTGGTTCACACGCACTGAAAAGTTCAACATATTACCTGTGATTTTTCTCAATCTCAAATTGTTACAAATTGATTAATCACAAATTGTTAGCTTGCTCTCTCTCTCTCTTATACTAACTGTTATCTATCTCTTTCTAATTGACAATAGATCCATAGTGCCATTATAATTCAGGCTCGTATTCTAAAAAATACTCAAATCGAGGCAAGATTTTTGACTTTTATCTCGATTTACGCTTGAGTGTCTTTTTAGGATACGAGCCAGATAAGTACATACATTAGGTGTTAGGAATCAAAAAGTTGAGATTTAGATTAACTTTAGAAATACCAAAATTCACAGTATTATAGTTCCTGGCTTAACAGAGCCAGTGACATTACAAAGGTTAAGGTGTTGGGAAAAGCTAAAATAATCTTTTTTAACCCTTACGCGGTCAGTTACAATTGTCTATTGTTTTTGGACAGTCTCTGAGCAAAAAAAGTAGTGTCCATCTTACGCGTCCATCTTACCTTTCGACTGTCGGACACGAGACACGATAGATTATGTATTATGTGACCAAGCAGGCAGGGGTTAAAAAGTGAATTTAACCTGTAAACGGCGAAATAATTGATGTAGTTGTGATATGAACTCCTGCCAAGGAATAATGGTGATAATGTACATAATAAAGTGTAGATTTAATAATATGGGACCTATAAGTGTCCCTGAGGTGACTCCACGGGTTGGGTTGGCTCGTTTTTTGTCACATACATTTCGTAGACCAAAATATTAATGAAACTTTAAAGAAAATATGACCAAAGTAAATTATTTTTACAGTCAGCTTTGTCTCATAGATTTTTTATTTAAGTACCGTGGATGTACCAGTGATGGACACCGACCCAATTATGGACACTTGAAACTTTAATGTCTTAAAATAGTGATTTGAATAGCTCAACGCAAAACTGTTAAAACATATTCATTAGATAGAGTATTCTGTTATTCCTATTTCGAAGCTTAACATTGTAAGTTTTAAAATGAATTTATTATAGCCAAAACCAGCTGACCAAATCCTTAAGGTGTCCAGAATTGGAACATTCACGGTACCTACAATCATTTAAAAAAAATGAATACAAGACTTAGAATTATAAAAAAAAACAAAGAAATCGGTAACTAGTAAAATAATAATTGTGATTAGAATGTACAAAGTACTTACATACCTAGGTATCTTAAATTAAAAAAAAAAATAAGGTTAGTTTCAACCTATCACAAAAATGTAGGGTACTCTTACACATCTCGAGTAATCATGACAAAGGTTTAAAAACATCGGTCAATTTAAAAAAAAACATTTCTAAATCTGAGTTTCTTACTCAACTTACAGTGACGAATTGTGTGACAAAAACGAACCTTAGTAAGTTTGATAAACGCAGGAGTCGTATTAATAATCATTCTAGAATATTAAAGAATATTCTAGACATAGATAAAACTTACAAACGAACAAAATTGATTAGTTGTAGGCGCTTCAAGCGATCAAACTTAGTAGGTCGCCACGTAAACGTAGTTCTACGTTAACACTACGTAACGACTGCTAGAGCCGAGACCCACAGATTAAGCAATGACGGAAGCCTTAAAGAGGCCTAAAACTCCGTCAACACAGTTCGCCACTAAGGGCCGTAAGATCAAAAGCAGTTTAAAACTATGGGTTTCGTGAACTACGATTACATTTGATCGATGGATTAATGTACTGTCATCTCTGTCAGTTTAAGCTACCCCATTGATCTTATGAAATAATCGGAGACTGGAGGCTAAACTCTATTTCGTGGTTTAAACCAATATTGATCTTACGACCCTATCTCATACGAGATTGCTTGGTAGCTCTACGTAACAGGGCCTCTACTCTGAATAATGACTTACGAATATTCGGTAGTGACGTTTGTGTTACACTGCGCGGTCATCTCGAACGATGACGTGCGGGCCTAAGATGCGCACCGCGAGATATTTGTCATGTCGTTCTGTCAAAATGTAAGCATTTTGTACCAGTTTATGAACTATTGCATTATCTGTGGTACCTAATGGTGTCGACAAAACGCGCTATATTGTACTTTACTTTTGACACTTGTTAGTCGTCGTACCTCTCTGAGGACGAGATAATAGTCATGCAGAAATGTCAAAAGTTGAAAATTCAAAGGCGCGGTTTCTCGACAACATTACCACAAATAATGCAATAGTTCCTAAACTGGTACAAAATGCTTACATTTTGACAGAACGACATGACAAATATCTCGCGTGCGCATCTTAGGCCCGGTGGGCTCTTGCGAAGTGACAGCGTCATTGCGCAGTGTAACAGAAACGACGCTACCGAATCTTCCTAAGTCATTATTCAGAGTAGAGGCCCTGGCTCTGCCGGAAGATCAGTGTAGGCAAGCCAGCAAGCTTGTACGAGTTAGTGTCCAACACTGGTGACGGAGTTTTTAGGCCGCCTTAAGGCCTCCGTCGTGGCTTAACTACTGCTAAAGCCGGATATAACGTGCCCGAAGCACAGAAGCGCTCAGATGTGAATGTAACGGTCACACATCTAAATAGTGACCGCGCAGAACGTCGCTTAACTTAGATAATCTGTGAAGGTTGACTAAGCAATCGAGCAATTTAAATCTGAGCGTTTCAGCGCTTCCATACTGTCCCGTCTCTAGCAGTCGTTAAGCCATGACGGAGGCCTTAAGGCGGCCTAAAAACTCCGTCACTGTGTTGCTGTGTTCCGGTTTGAACGGTATGGGCTGTAATTGCATTATTTCACAAGACGCGTTCACTGTGGACGTGCTGTGTAGTGTAGCGAGCGTGGAACTATGTTTTTTGGCAGCTATCGAAGAAACATGATTATCGAATTGAATTTTAGAATCTCATAGTAATATTTGGCTGTTTTAATTAGATCTGAAGAAATATATTAGTGTTCTTAAGAAATGATACCGGGTCTAACAAAACTATTCCCGAAAACTTTAGGCCTTAAAGTACTTATTAATGTAAATAACTTTTCAGCAGCATACACATTATTTGGTTAAAATCTTTGATCCTAATTTTAGACCCTTTAGAGTGTGACTTTTCATAATTCGTTTGTTAGTGCACCCCTACACTATATAAGGATACTACCCTCCAAATGTCACACCTCTAGGACTTATAGTTTAGGCTGTGCGTTGATTGTCAGTCAGCTTCAAAAGAGTTTTATATAATATAAAAGAATTTTAGATAAGATATATTTGGCAGAAATGTATGAAACAGATGAGTTTAGCGCTCAAACTGTTTATTCTACACAAAAAATTGTTTATATTGATAAGTACTTTAACCCTTGGATGTTTTTGAAAGTGATCTTTAACACCCTGTATACTAAGATATAATTGGCTATGGTGTTGTATTTTGCGTAGGTAGCATTAGTTAATTCACTTCTCGTTGATTTTTTTTTGCATATATTTAATGCTTTTTTTATCGCATAATTAATTTAAGAAATAGTATTATGTTATTTTTAACTCTTAGTAGGCTATGCACCTTCTTCTTTTATTTATGGTCTCTCCTTTTGACAGTCAATTTTGACAAGTGTCAAGTGAACTATTTAATATTAATCAAGTCATTCGTCAAGTTGTCCACTTTCAAACTTCACCGGTATTACAATATCTAAGGGCCGTATGCTCGTTACTTAAGTCTGGATCAATACTTAAGTATTGATCTGAGTCGAGTTTTGAAATGAAAATGAAATGGAATACGTTTATTTTGTATGGTAACAACAGTTAGCAAAGTATGTACGTTTGATGATGAATCATTGCTTGAGTGTCGAATATTTAAGCTAAGTTCAGTTCGAAACGATACTCAAGCATCGAAATCTATGCTTGAGCATAGATTTCATCTGTCATCTTTTAAGTAAAACGCTTGACCAAGATTTTGTGTTTTCGGATTAAAAACGTGACTTGAGTCTCGATTTATCTGTACTCGGCTTATCTGAGTCCGGATCAGTGCTTAAGCAATTAATGAGCATCCGGGTTTAGCGTCTGTACACTTTAACATCTTCATCTCATACCGTATGCCGATACAAAAAACTTTACTCAAGCATAGGTAGATTTGAGTAGAGGTTTTTCATCCAAAATTCAGTGCTTGAGCAGTAAATTAGCATGCAGGCCTAAAAACAGCGCCATAAAAAATAATGTAGGCATGGAATTATGAACGATAGTTTTTTTTACCGACTTTCAATATAGAATATCTCGATTTGGCGAGTATTTTTTACTAAATCACATAAAAAAAATATTGAATCACGCATTTTCAACACTTCACTGTTGTTTTAACCATTAGGTACCTACATCCACACAATATTTTCATTATTTATAATTGTTAATATATTTTGTATAATTAGCATGCAAAACCTCTTACATATGAGTAACTAACTCGAGAAAAGAGCATGTATCATGTTTGAAGTTTTGAACGTGCTAACTATTTCATTTATAGCATGAAGTTGTAGATTTAGAGGATTCCCTTCACCATCAGCTCGCTAAAAACATTTCTACTCTTTTTCTTGTAACCCTTCACAGTCCATGATCTTTTAATTTTTAACGCACTTTAGTAAAACTCCCCACATGCACTTTTATGTTATAACCTGCCTGCACTTTTGTGTTCATATAATTTTTCGTAACTTTCAGATTAAACGACAGGTGCCTAGCTTCGGCTCTAGGCTATTGGCCATGTTTTCTAGTAACGATAACGAATGCAGTTCGCACTAGTCAATGTAACCTTATTAATAAACTCGTAAGAATATTTACACCGTGTTTTGTCCTTTGCACTGTCAAGTAGATTCAAATTCCATCGAAAGAGAGAAAACACAGTGTAACTACTTAAAGCTTATACATATTGAGTTTATTAATAACATGGTAAAGCAGCGTATTGGCGATCGTAACGCACAACGCTGTGGTATGCGGCTCAATGCAGAGTACCGCGTTTGCTCTTCGCCGCTGACGCAGACTGCGACGTAACAAGAGACCATACTAGTCGCATGCTGCTGCGTTGTGCGTTACGATCGCGAGACCAAAGCTTCAGGCTGTCAGTCCCGTATGCCAATACAGAAGTCGTAACTCGAGCATAGATTTGAGTAGAGATTTCTATAAAAATCTATGCTCGAGTCTCGATCAATGGTTGACCGTAAATCAGCATATGGACCTAAGATAGTTCTTTGTAGCTTAAAATTATTCTCATAACAAGGAGAATTTTTTTACAATGAGTTAGAAATGCTCAAATTATAGGTAAATTTTATTGAGTCTACGTTTAGAGATGATTTTGTTGATAATTAGAACATTCCAATTGTAATTTTAGTCGAAAGTTATATACATATCTTTATTTGCTCATTTGATGGTTATGTTTTGAATGCTGTATATTTATTTTTTTGTGATATGCCTCGCCTTTTTTGAAAGCGTTAATTGGATGATTATTTACACAATTTACACATTTTATACATTTATGATCAAAATATTTCCAAAATAAGTTAAGTGAAAATCGATTAATTTAAGTTACTGCTCCTTATTTTTAATTGACAAATATCTGTCAAAGTTTTTGGATAGTTCTGTTGCAATCACGGCGTAGCGCCTGAACTGATTTGGATGAAATTCAGAACTATTGTATTTAATTTTGGATCATAATCCTCGAGTTGACTTGCGTGCAAGAGCTAGTGCCGAATGAATTAATATCCATTTTGCATTCACCATTGCACTCTCTAGTTGCATATAGCTTATTAGCAGCCGAATACTCAAACGCCAATTAAATTAAGTTCACCCTTAAATTATTGCCATCTCTTACAAATGAGTAATGTCACAGGTAGAGCTATTTTAAGTGTTGCGTGCTTAAACTTGAGTGACGTTTCAGTATTCCGGCCTGAATGTTTTAACCGCATTTTTTGGATTTTTGCACGTTTTTTTATCATTTACATGTTTTTTTTTTTAATATATTTTAGTAGTATTAAGAAAATAAAGTGAAGATTTTAGTGCCTCAATCAATTTTAGCTTTGATATAGTTAACGAGTCGCTATAGCGCTTCGTATAATTGTACATAGTTTTATTACTATACAAATTGTTATGAAATTTTATCATTTTGTAAAAAAAAATTTTTGTTCGTTACAGTATCTAATAATACGGTCGAAAGCAAACAAAATCGGATTATCCATAAAAAACTTAACAAAAAAAAATTACCTAACATCAGATGGGCCATCGGCTTGTGCCATAATTTGTTATAAGGAAAAAGTTGGCATTCGTAGTTTCCAAGAAATTCAAATTTCATTTCATTTATTCATTCAACATCTATCGACAGGCGTCATGGCTCAGTCGGTAGTAGCTCTGCCTTCCGTGCTGTGGGGTCGTGGGTTCGATCCCCACCGAGAACAAACATTTGTGTGTTGTTAACACAGATGTTCGTTCTGTGTCTGGGTGTTTCTATGTATTATAAGTATGTATTTACAAAAAAAATGTATATAAGTATTATATCAGCCATCTAGTTCCCATAGTACAAGCTCTGCTTAGTTTGGGACTAGAAGGCGTTGTGTTAAGTGTCCGTGAATATTTATTTTTATTTATAATTTACAATCGTTGAAATTAGGTAGGTACACGAGATAAGGCAATTTTTATAGATAACCCGGTATTTTTGCACTCGAGTGTATTAAATAAATTCCATACAAATTAGCATGCTAACGTGTTGTATTATTTTTGTATTGAGATTGCTAAATTAAGATAATTAGGTCAATCGTCTGATCTCTTATACTCCATTTTGAAATAAAAAACATTCCTAAAATCATATTATCTAAGAAATAACCAATTGTAAGGGTGTTTTTCCTGCAGAGCTAAGACATACGTTGCTAAGGATGTGTCATCAATCAGAGGTTCGGTTATTTATTTATATATTAATCTAAGATTCACAGTCTTATTAGGGTATATTAAAGGCTATCTATTTTACATTATTCGTCAACCAATTCGAATCTATATTTTGTAAGTTAATAATATAATATAATAATAGTAAGCAGGTAGGTACAATATCTAAAACAAAACGGCAGGCACTATACTATAGCTGTGCCCGCGACTTGGTCCGCGTGGAATAGTGTTTCTTACTCGAGTTAACTTCAGTTTCATATTTTGTAATGAGCTCTAAAACTGATACTTCCATACAACTTTTCATCCCCCCCTTTCAACCCCTTGCAACCCTTTTTTAGCATTGAAAAGTTGCCTATTTCCTTTCTCAGGCTCTAGACTATTTGTGTACCAAATTTCATTTAAATCGGTTCAGTAGTTTTGGGGTGAAAGCGCGACAGACAGTATTTAATATTAGTTAGGAAGTTAGGATTGGACGATTCCTATTGGTGGATGTCAAACACATCCCTAGCAACGTAGTTTAGTATAAATATTAAGTATACGTTTCGTCGACGTTTTCAAAATAAAATATAAATGGTTTTGCTGTCACATAAGTGATTACCTACTATATAAAACTATCATAATACATTAGTTTATTTTAAACTCAACCTTTTTTCAATAAAAAACGTTAATCACAATATTTTAATAACATTAACCTGTCATTTTGTTAAAATAGAACGAAAAGTTATAATTTTTTTAAATAAGTATCAAAGTGTTAAGTACATAATAAAGTGTCATATTATTTGTTTTTAATTTTTATATTTATGAATCTCATGATAGCGATGGTGCCATGAAATTTGCTGTATACCTAAATAAAATATATTATTTATACATAACTATTCAATTTTAAAAGTACCTATGTAATCAAATCAATAATAATTTGTGCAATGTTTTTTATAGATTTATTAAGGTTAAGTAAAACTGGGTTTTATTCTAAATTGTTATAAGATGGATTTTTTTTTAAGTGAGGTTTTAGGATAAATAAGTTCGCTGCACGATTTCTATAATTCAGAAATATATTAAGTAACTTGTAGGATACATGACATAACACATAATGAGGGAAAATACTAGATGTACCTCTGACTACCCTCTAAAATATATAAAAAGGTATTATGACGCATAATGACCCGAAGGGCAGGTATAATAAAACCCAGTTACAAAACCTGTTTGGTGATAAAATTTTTAAAGATCTGTTCGTTGAAATTTTCAAAAATTATATAATGAATCGAAAAGGAATGTTATTAAAAGAATTCTATACGAGTAATGTATTGTTTTATTTGAACTATCCAAATAACTACCTAGGTATACCTGTAGGTTTACTAGTTTATTTATTTATATTTAAATAATACTAGTTTATGATCTTCAATGACACTTGAAGTACCTCGGTTGTGATTCCCTCACACAACTTCCCGCCAATATACTTATCATCTTTCAAAAATGGAGACCTCAATTTTTTTTTTGATGTTACCTATTGCTTATGTAGACACAACAAGTAGGTAAGCTTTTAAATGAAATACAATTTATTTTTGATATAGGTATTTATTTCCGAATAAAGTACCAATTATCAACGTATCTTTTTCAAATAGGAACAATTGACAACTTAACGAAAAAATATTAACTTATAAAAAACTGGACCCTAAATTAAGTAAACTTCACACGAAAGGTTAAACTTAAGCGTCAAAAAGCGTTACATAATATACCTAATGTTCTTTATTTTTTTTATCAGTTAACTAGTTTGAATCAAAATAACTACAAAAAATGTTGCATCTACATTATATCATGCATGGCTCAAATCCATTAGCACAACGATCGAATTTGAATAATGTATAGGTATCATATTATTCACATCCAAAGTTACAGAGTCGTGAGTTGATGAAGTTCCTGATGAGAAGGTTGGCTCTGTAGAAGAATGTCTCTCGTTCAAATATGTTCAGCATTGACCGGTCTTGTGAGAGGAAGTTTCTAGTTTTTATGTCTGCAAATTAATTATTAATAGGGTTAGTAGGTAAACAAATAAATACTTATCTTAAGGCTGAATTACACGATACCATTTTCTTGTACGTACCACTGCAATAATTGAATGCAATAGTTGAAGCGCAAGAATTGACGTTCAAGAATTGTAAGCAACTGTTTACACGCGGATATATTAAACAAAGTTGAATACAATTATTGACCACCACCAAGGAAAATTTTGAAGCAAAACTTGTATACCAGATCAAAAATGTTACGAGTTGTTTAGACCATGCAATTAATTTATTGTATTCAACTATTGCACTGGCACGTGCAAGAAAATGTTATCGTGTAATTCAGCCTTAAGTATATACGCAGTTGGGTGGACGACATCTGACTTAAACCGCGAAGTTTGGATACTAAGGCCCGTATGCCGATACAGAAATCATTACTCAAGTATAGATTTGAGTAGAGATTTTCATACAAAAATCTATGCTTGAGTCCGGATCAGTGCTTGAGCAGTAAATCAGAATACAGGTCTTAGTTTACACTTGTAGGAAAAATTATTTACCTACATATTCATTGGATTTAGATCGTTTTTATTCCGATATTTTGTATTTAAAAAAAAAAACTATTGAACCAGAGAGACCCACTGGTTAAAGCTTAAAAAGCGGTTACCTCTGCAATGCCTCTGCATGAGTTTCCTCACAGAGCACGTTCGTAGATTAATAATCCTACCTTTTGGTGAGATGTTGAAGTTAGGCAGGCCATCGACGAACGCGAATGTGGACGCTTTGCAGATGTCCAAAACGTCTACATGCGCTAAAATCATTGTTAGACTGATGCGTGCTGAAAAAATCAGTAAATTATTAAATAACAAAATATCTATAGTACCTGTAGGTACTAAAATCTCAATTACTGTCAGACCTCTCCAGGAGGTCGTGCCCTGAGACTGCATTAAGTGCGTGTAATAGCACCGGCACACTCTTTAAACCAGAACACAGCAATGCGAGCTCGTATGCTGGTAATAAAAACGTTACTCAAGCATAGATTTGAGTAGAGATTTGTATACAAAAATCTATGCTTAAATCCAGATCTGAGGGCCTAATACGAGTTTTGGTGTGTAAATCTGGTGTGAAACGTCTGACGCCCAGCATACCAGTGGGCGCTGATTTATATGGAGACACTGAGCGGATTCTTCGAGAAGCTTGGTTTATACCAACCCCGTACTCGTATGTCGAGCTTCTCAAAGAACCCGCTCAGTGTCTCCATACAAATCAGCGCCCACTGGTGTGTTGGGCGTTAGACGTTTCACACCCACACTATACACTGAAAACTCGTACTAGGCCCTCAGTGCTTGAGTAGCAAATCAGGCATACGGGCCTTAGTAGTATACTTAGTAAGTATACCTAGTTCCCTGGACAACTTACGGTAAGTGCCATTGTAACTATAGTTGTAGATGGTGTCTTCTTCCAAAGGCCGGTGCTGCAACAGCGTCCGGTCTGACATGAAGTTAAGCCCTGGACAGTCGACGCCTAAGACTCCGGAGTCGGAATTTACATTGTAGCTAGAAATAAATATCAAGATACAAGATGTTTATTTGCAATAAGTGTTACAATTTGATTTACACTGTTAGTACCACTAATACCACTAATACTTAGTTACGGTTACCTACTATACATAATGTGTAACTGCTGAACCAATCATCGCCTGCTGCTGCGCCTCCGTTATTTGACCGTCGCAAGCACCTAAGTGCTTTCGCAGCCTAGATATGCTGGTTTATTGCTAAAGTACTGATCCTTACTCAAGCATAGCTTTTGTATGAAAATCTTTCCTCAAACCTATACTTGAGTAATAATTTATTTATCAGCATACGGGCCTTAGTTTGCTAGTAGGTATGCCTAGTATTATCTCTGGTTTAGGTCATCTTGTCTCTAGGTATACTTACAAGAACTCAGAAACGAAGCACCGGTCAAGTCCTGAGATGATGAGGTTCCGGTCGATATAGCTTGCATTGAAGTAAGGAGTCTCGAACCTATGACTCGCCACTCTGCACAATATAAATAACATAATTACCTAAGCAGGTACCTAGATTGAATTAGGTATATTTAATTTGAATTTTATAAGGTTTATCATCTTCATCTACACATTTGTGCCTCTTGGGGTTGAGACTTTAGGTCCGTGAGGTACCGATGCCCCCCGGGTTTTTAAAATTCTTTCTGTGCGTCTAGTCGAAGCGACGCGTGACCCTCGTGCTGGTGATTATCTAGGCCAGCGTATCAGCATTGCTGTTCAGCGCGGCAATGCAGCCAGTGCCTTGGGCACGCTTCCGATTGGTAACTGTGGTTCAAATCAGATATAAATCGTTTGCAAAGGTTTGTAGATAGCTCAACTGTTTCATGTGATTTTGTAAATATTGTAAATACTGTATACCTATTAGGTACTACTTAGGTAGTTGTAGGTAATTTTCTTTGTGAATAAATTAACTTTTAATATACACTTTTTCAATCTTTATAAACATTTTTAATTAGGTACTTATAAAGATCTCACCTGTATTGACTCAGCACAGGTTTAAGGCTGAGTTTGCATCGCGAGTTCGCGGCGAGGTTCTTCCCAATGCATTTGTAACTTCGAGGACTTCTATTGACGTCACATGGACGAGCCTTGCCTATCACCCTTGGCGTACCTGGAGGGTTTTATCTAAAAGGTAAGCTGTTGAGACAAAATTAAATAAGGCCCGTTTGCTGATTTACTGCTCAAGCACTGATTCGGACTCAAGCATATATTTTTGTATGAAAATCTCTACTCAAATCTATACTTGAGTTATGATTTCTGTATCAGCGTACGGGCCTAAGGACACTCAAATAAGTGACAGTTTCAATATCGATCCTTGTGCGAAATATCTAGAGAACGAACTCAGCACTGGATAATTATGGTAACACCTATCCTGACAAATAGATATTCATGGACATTTCAGACAACGTTCTCTAGTCCCAAACTAGCAAACCTTCAAAACCTTGTACCTACTATAGAAACTAAGATTTCTGCTAGAAAAGGCTAGAATGTCAACGAACCACCGATCAAGCCACCACCGGTGGCCTACAACAGCCACGATGTTACTTTTTTATATATTTTTTAGAGACGCTGCCGCACATTTTTGCCTGTTTGAGCTTAACCCTACGATCCTACTATCCTAGGGGTACCTAGTAAGTGCTCGTAGGCTCAACCACAGATCATATAATACTATACTAGCTCAACCTAATACAATTATAGTCTGCAAATCAAAGGACATAATATTATTATCTACCTACCTACCGAAAAATTTTTGCTGTGATAACTTAGAAATACCGGGTTTGTATTGATTTACTCCATGCTGGCTTGTCCCCGATGTTGACTACCGAATAGTTACGTCAATGGACGGTAGGTATACCAGCAGACAGAAGTATTAGTAGGTACTTATGGGTTTTTTAAACATTAACTATTACCTATGTTCTAAGGTCCCGTTGTATTTTTCAACAAGTCTTTCTAGGTAGGTATAGGTACCTAGATATACCTACCTAATTTCTTTAAAACTTACCAGCTATGCACAGAGTAGCACAGACGAGAAATGGTGCCAACTTTAGAAGAATCATTACGTCTACTTCTAAGGCCAAACTAAAGAAAACTGACTCAATAGGCACAAAAATATTTCTAGAATTTAGTTAGGTAAAATAATTATTTATTGTGTATGTTCAGGTGAATATCGAGGCTATTGTTGTTAAACAAACAATGATAATTAAGGTTTTCTTGTAAAAATATAACAGCCAGACCAAAAATAAATATTTATGTTCAATGTTTATCCTGTGTGGGGATCGAACCCGCAACCTATAGCTTAAAAGGTACATATGTATCTTTACATATGTGACGCCATCTCTTTACAGTGAGGTACCTACCTACCGTACCTAGGTATAAACATCTCAAGTATTGATAAAATAAGGCCCGTATGCTGATACAGAAATCGTTACTCAAACGTAGATTTGAGTAGAGATTTTCATACAAAAATGTATGCCTGAGTCCGGATCAGTGCTTGAATCAGTACCTAAATCAGCGTACGGGCCTTAGGGTACTTTTCCACCAGAGCTAAGAACCCACCAATAAAAATCGTTTGTTTTCTATTGGTGGATGTCAAACATATCGTTAGCAACGAAGCTTAGATTAGCTCTAGTGGAAAAACACCCTTAGTAGGTACACATTAAGATCTGCAAATCTGTTCCACAGTGGTAATAGAACTGGCACCTCTCGCAGCCACCGCACCGCCTTCAACTTTTCAAATATTAATTAATACGCATCTGTTAATTATTTTTGTAATAGATAGCTGATTCATAATTAAAGTATGCCACTTTGCCTTAAGGCGTATGTAAAAGGCAGACAACCCTCTCGCTCGCACATTTCAACATTTTTGAAGATATAATATAACTAAATGTAATTGTGTGAAATTGCAGAGCTTCAGGGTCGAGAATAACAATGCAAAGGTTCAGTAAAAATATCACATTGATCCAAACAATTTTCCGACCAAAAAACTTGTACCAATGCGATAATTTAAAGTGCATATTGTTTGGTTAGAAAACTTGTTTGGATCAATGTGATATTTTTACTGAACCTTTGCATTGTTATTTGGCACCTACTATATCAAAATCTATGGATTCAGATTGGAACTGTGGTCGAGAGTAACCCACGATGTGGATTGGATTCTTTTTCCTATTGGATTTTATTTTCTTTTTCTAGGGTGCTTCTAAATATCAACAAGAAAATATATTTCGGGTACCAGGATGTGTAGTAAAAAACTTTGTTAGGCTTAAAAATCATTTTTATTCATAAACTATCGTACATTAATAAATCAATAATATTAATTTAATTAAATACAACATGGATTACAGGTATTTGACACAGCGACACTCGCGCAAAGCGTTATTTAAATGCACTTTATAACATACATACAATGCACTGATAAAGATTATTTAATTATTTATTTAATAAATCCAAAAATAATCATGATTTTTACAATGACAATCAAAAAATTCCAAACGGGTATTGTTTAACATCGAAAATTCCATATGATGGAACAATTCCAAATGATGGAAAAATTCTTAACGATGGAATTTTAAAACAGCAATTGTAATTGCTATAATACAATGCTTGTATGAAATTATCACGATTGGAAGAAATATTTAAATAATCTTTATAATTATTAGAAATGTACAAAGGTTTATGCATCTCATTATTACAAGAAAACATACAATTGACAATGAGCCGTTCATACGCAACGCAAAGCATAAATAATTGAAAATCTTTTGGTACATTTTTTACATTATCTATTTGCATCTATTTTATATATAATTAAACAATTTGAAATTCTACTTTTAAACAATAAACATACAAAAAACATGAAAATTACACCAATAAATGCGAAAATATACCATGACGTTCAGGCTCATCCAACTTTAATGTAACTATGAGACACATAAACTATCTTATAAGCAGGGACTAATGCACACAAAAATACATAGTCAATAATTATAATGTATTGTTTCTATCTAGAAATAAATAAATAAAACTACGAAACTTTGGTAATCTGTTCGATAAGGAACTTATTTACCTACCAATAAAGAGAAATGAGATTCTTCACGTATTTATAACTTAGAAGTGAAAAACACAAGAACATAATTAGGTCCGTATCGGAATACTAAGCCGTGATTATCTAGATTTTAGAATCTATAGTTTAGATTATAGACATTTTTTAATTAAAAAAAACAGCTCGTTTCATACTTTATTGCAATATTAAGCACACTTTTCAGTAAAAAAACCAGCTGCAAACTTTATTAGAAATAGGGGCCACACACGAGTACACTCATTGGTTTGCTTGATTTCATATTTCGTTTACCTAATACAGAATAGACAGCTTAAAAAACCAAGCACTCAAATATGACGGAAAGTAATTACAAAAACATAATTTAAACTAAACAATTTACTGCATTCGTGCAGTTTATAAACAAACATTGAAATAATTACACTAGAACCTGCTTATAAGACAATACACAATTAAAACCATAATACAGATATTAGTCGTTTAAATGAAGGTTAAAGCGTTAAAAAAAAGAAAAGTATATGTCGTGATGACAAGATTACATGAGTGGTACTAGTTTATTTTTAATAAAATTGACAAAATTACAAATGCGTTTTGATTTTCAATACCTGCTTATATGAAGAAAGAAAACAACTTGCGCATATTTATATTAAAAATATTGTGGGTATCATCACTTCATATTTTTATGAAAATATAATAATATCATAGTTTTATTTTCATGGAATAATTAAAACAGGGAAGATGGGCACAAATTATGATTTGAGCATTTTATCTTATTGATTCCCAATTTTATAATACAAACGATGTACGTTAAGATAATTTTGGAAGAAGTATTTAAGAAATCGGTCGATAAAAACTAGCAATGTCTTTTATGATTTGAGCCGTACTAAAAAAGATGTAATTTTGACAATTCTATTCCAACATAACACAATAAAATACACTTTTAACCTCAAACATACTCTAAATGACTTTGAAAATATCATTTTCATAATTATTATTCTCAGTTTCACCGCAGTTATTACAACAAATAGTTATAGCACTAAATAATAAACCGTTGGTTATAAACGTTACTTCTAGTTTTTATTAAAAATACCAGCTTTACACGCCGTTTTGCTTGCCTATTACAAAGAAAACTGACTTTATGCTATCCCATGTCACGAACTATTACAAGTATTAAGTTTGTGTCACATTCAACCCATTCTCATTTACAATTCAGTAGAATATAACGTTTATAAAGTTTAAAACCAATTTGGTTTGGGAAACATTGATAGATGTACAAACAATTCTAAATTTACAAACAGGACACCAACGTAGGAAAACTGATTTCCCAATAAGTTAACGAAACGGAACCACAAGATGATTTAACTAAAGTATTATGCATTTATGTGAAAATTTACTCTGTGTATGACAAAAGCATCTTCGATACTAAAATACGACTAATTAAATAATCCATTATTTGACGAATGTATTATGGATTTCTAAAAACATAATAAAAAGTTGTAGAAATGGAAAAAAAGTGTGAAAATTTCTACAAATAGTTTTTATTCAATCTTCAAAACAAAATAAGAGTTTCAAAGGCACAGTAACAAGATTATGGTCCTAGCTAATAACTCAGCGACGCAATAAACAGATACAATAAAATGTACAAAAACATCACTAGGGTACCAACCTTACCTAATTTCAGTAACACACGGCCGTCGATTGAGCGCTTTTGTAAATCGAATTATTTTAAAATATATAAATTGTATTAGATGATAATATCACCTAAACCTCTAGTCTTACAAACGTAAAGTTACATTGTCCACTGAAATCTAGATGTAAAACTGCTTAAGTCAGGTGTCTATATTGTAAGAAGGAAGACAGATCAGTGGACAATGTCCCTAAGAGACCTAACACCTCTTTTCAAAAGTTGTAACTTGTTCTAAGCTCGCCTTGACTTTGTACATTCAGTTATTTCAGTCATCGTTCAAAAGCGCTCAACTAACGGATCCCACACATCATCAAGAGTATTATTCTATACAAACGCGAATCGCAAAGAGCTTTTGAACCATCAATGTATATTGAAGTTTCAATAAAAATTGATAATTCCAAAGATCTTTACATTTTTGGCAGAAAGGTATAAAAACATCAACACCCTTATCAATAATAGAGTAAGAGAAAAAAATCTTACACTTTGTGTATTCGCTTATTTTCTCCAAGTTAAAAACTACAAAATCACCGGATTCACAATAAGGAATTAACAATGATTATTTAAGACGAAAATGCCAGATGATGGAAACATTCCATTTAATAGAAAATTCCAACTGATGGAAAAATTCCACCCAATAAAAAATTCCAACTGATTGAGAAGTCAATTCAATGGAAAATTTCAACTGATGAAAAAATTCCATCCAATAGAAAATTCCGGCTAATAGCAATTTGAAGAAAATAAGCGAATTTTCTGTACAATTCTTTACTGACATTCAAAGCAGTGTTCTCTCGCTCCCATACAAGCGTTAGCCGTGCACTTTATTATTCGAAGCATTAATGATATCATTATACAAACGACATTGTCAGTCATTAGACCATCTCTAAGGCCGTTGAGATAATATCATTCTCATATCGGAAGGGAATGGTTTCCGATTTTTTAGGAATGTTTGGATATCTGATACATTTGCGTTATGAATAACGGAGCCTTTTAAACAAAACTAGACTGAGACGATCGTAGTTTCTTTTTGGGAAGGTAATGTTTAAGGAATGATCTCCAAGTAATGCAAAAACGGAGTCAACATTATTATGAATTCTACATTTTGGGCAAACCTAATAAACTTTATGTATTAGTATAGACGCTCCGTCAGTCGATTAGTATTTACGATGCAAAAATGACATTTGAAAAAATTCCATATGGAAACTTCACAGAAAATTCCTAATGGGTATTATTTTTCGGAAATTCCTAAATAAAGAGACTTTTGGGAAAATTCCAAAAACGTGTACCTATTTAATAAGAAAATCCTAGAGATTAGTTTTTTTTTATTCCAATTTCAAAAATATAACATCGTACGCTCCATTTCGTTCACTCTTTTAATTATCCTACAGATTCAAATTGTAACTTCAAGCTGATTTTATAATAGAGATTTAGAAAATTTAGTCGCAAATTGTGATACAAACTCATCTATTCTGTCTCTGCGACAAAAGTTGAGATAACAATCGTTAGAGAGAAAAAAAGACTTCATCTAAATGTAGTTTTCTATACATTTTTAACTCTCGATAGAAAAGAAGCAGTTATGTGACCTCATATAATGCCTCATTTCAATGTGTTTTTATGTAAGGAACATTATTTATAATTGTTAGATAGTTTTTAATGATGTTTGGCAGAAAGTGGTCCAGCCGTTTTCATGCTATGAGGTTACACATGCTGATACTAGTTTGGATATCAATGTTCTCCAACCAGCGGGCCTAAGATGCGCACCGTGAGATATTTGTCATGTCGTTCTGTCAAAATGTAAGCATTTTGTACCAGTTTAGGAACTATTGCATTATCTGTGGTACCTAATGGTGTCGACAAAACGCGCCATAATGTACACTTTTGACACTTGTTAGTCGTCGTACCTCTCTGAGGACGAGATAATAGTCATGCAGAAATGTCAAAAGTTGAACATTCAAAGGCGCGGTTTCTCGACAACATTACCACAGATAATGCAATAGTTCATAAACTGGTACAAAATGCTTACATTTTGACAGAACGACATGACAAATATCTCGCGGTGCGCATCTTAGGCCCGCAGGAAATACTATATTAACCGAACAATATTATTGGGCACGCTTCCGATTGCTACTGATTTGAACCAGAGCTCCGAGTCTGTGCATTTGTTTTCACTTTCGACTCGAGTGTAGCACACGCAAAAGCATTCGCAAAGCGAGAAAATTGTTGGAAATTGCACAATTCCCCAATCTTCCGGTAGACGCCATTATCCGGGTTTCATACAAAATTACTCGCTTTGCGAATATTATGTTTGCGTGTGCTATATATAATCGAAAGTCCAAATAAATGCAAAGTCTCGGGGCTCAGTTGAGCTATCTATAAATCGTTTGCAACGGTTTGTAGATAGCTCAACTGTTTCATGTGTATTTTGTAAATATTGTAAATAATGTATTCGTTGTAGTTTTCTTTGCGAATAAAGTATTAATATTGAATATGTAATATTAATATCTGTTGTTGTCTGTTATTTATCAGCTGTTTTGAAGTTTGTAACATTTGGCTCATGTCAAAGCATTTAGCTTTGGCAAACTGGAGTCCATACTTCAGGGTCGAAGACCAGCGATGAAGAGGATCAGTGCCTTGATCACGAATAAATGTGACAATCGCTGGCCGGAATACTGTAACGTCACTGAAGTTTAAGCACCACTTATAATTGCTCTGCCTCTGTTTGACATTACTCATTTGTAAGAGATGGCAATAATTTAAGCGTGAACTTATTTTAAGTGGGCTTTGAGTATTGGGCCGGCTAATGTATCGTAACGCTAGCGTATCTGAGTTACACTGCGCGGTGATACTACAACGGTTAGCAGTCGAGCTGGCATTGACGCGCAATATAACTCGAATACGGGGCGAGTGTCAGATTTGCTCGTGATAGAGTTACTGAAGAATTTTTTTTTAAGAATTTTTTAGTTTATAGGATTTTAAAATGACCTTCTTAACTAAATAGATAAGTTGCACACTATTGCAATTTAATCTCATCTTTAGATTTGTCGAAATATCAATATTCACTTCGTTCTATACTTGGGATATTTCATACAACGCCATCTAGTCCCAAACTATGCAAAGCTTTTACTATGGTAATTAAATTGCTGATTGTAAGTAGGTAATAGGTATAAATTACTGTCACAGAGTTTATTTACTGACTAATAATATATTTTCTTTGATATTTAGACAAATCAAATGGGAGTCCATCTAAAAATCGTCATATACAACTCGAAAACTATTCTGTACATTTAATCTCACACGTACCAATCTAGTTCTAAGGTTCAAATTTGAATGACAACTAAACAAAGCTATGGAAACTGGATTGCTGATAGAATACTTATATACATTTTTTTTTGTAAATACATAGTAACACCCAGACATAGAACAAACATCTATGTTTGCCAACCACAAATGTTAGTTCTGAGTGGGGATCGAACCCACGACCCACAGCACGGAAGGCAGATCTATTACCGACTGAGCCGTGACCAATTCATTCCTAATCACCACTTTTGTAGTTAACAAAGAAACTTATACAATATAATGTGAGTAATACGCATGTGTTTAATGAGTGTCGATTCTTAAATTCAATATCTTGCCAAACAAATTTGAACTTTAAAACGAACCATCTAAACTCTAATTTTGTAGCAATATCTAAAGTCGTCGCGCGCGAATCCGTCCACAATTTTCATATAAAAAAAACAATAGTTTTATTAATAAAAATATAATAATAAATGATTATAGTTAACACATACAAGTCGTTCTAAAACCTTTGATAGCTAAACCAGCTTTATATTTTCGTTATTAATGACAATATTGTCTACATTATTGCAGATAATGGTATCTGTTACACTCAGAGACGGCATATATAAATAAGTATTACTTATTTGCTGTGTTACTGTTCGATATTAGTATAAAGATCCAAGCGAAGTTTTTTTTTTAATTTTTACTTAATTCATTGGAACCGCTCGTGTCTAGGCTTGCTTAGTCAATCTTCGCCGATTATCTAAGTTAAGCGACGTTCTGCGCGGTCATTTGGATGGGCGACCGTTACATTTACATCTGAGCGCTTCCGTGCTTCGGGCGCGTTAAACTGTCCCGGCTCTAGCAGTCGTTAAGCCATGGAGGCCTTAAGGCGGCCTAAAAACTCCGTCACCAGAGTTGGCCACTAACTCATATTTACTTGCTTACTTAATTCATTTGTTATATGGATCTGTGTATAATGTTTCATCTACCGTGCCTCAAATAAACGAATTTGTGTATACAATTACCTACCGTGCCTGAAATAAGCAAATTTTATTTTTATTTATTTTTAATGTACGTCTCTGGACTGTATTTATGCAAGCTGAATAGATAGATAGATAGTACATCTCTGAGTTTGACTGTATGTGTTAACTAGAAGCATCAAATAACAAAGCCATTGGCGTGGGAATAAGATTACAAATTAAAGTATATCTTGTAACAATCCAGGGTTTAATGTTTGGGAGTCGCGTAGAGCAGAATCCACTGAATGGTCACCTATTTGTGTACCTGTGGTAGATAATGTACATTACATAAATACATATAAATATTCTTGGACATTTCACACAGCGCCCTCTAGTCCCAAACTAAGCAGAGCTTGTACTATGGGAACTAGATTGCTGATAATATCTATTTATATCCTTAAACACATAGTAACACACACATAGGACAAACATCTATGTTTAGGTTTGTTCTCAGTGGGGATAGAACCCACGACTCACAGAACGGAAGGCGGAGCTCTTACTGACTGAGCTTTGACTTTCTGATATAAAAATATTTGACGGCATTATGGGATATTGTCTTTAAGATAGCCAAACTATCTCATAAGTCACTGTGATATTCAAGCCCAAGCTTTGACACCATATATTATATTTTTAGAACCGATAAGGCTATGGAATCCAAACTACCACCAAAAGATAGGGAATTTCATCTACTTTTAGAAACTATAGTGCCATGGTGTGTACTTACCATAGTTTTAGTAGTATTTTCATGACTCAAGTTATGAGATCTTACTGTTAATTTTCAAGCCCAAACTTTGACAGAATATATCTTTGGAACCGCTAAGGCTATGGAACCCAAACTACCACCAAAAGATAGGGAATTTCATCTACTTTTAGAAGCTATAGTACCATTGTGTAATAGTGTATACATACCATGGTTATAGAGGTATTTGTGTGGCGCAAGTTATGCGAAATCACTGTGATATTCAAGCCCAAACTTTAACAGAATATATCTCTGGAACCGCTGAGGCTATAAAACCCAAATTACCACCAAAAGATAGGGAATTTCATCTACTTTTAGAAGCTATAGTGACACGGTGTGATGGTGTGTACATACCATGGTTATAGTGGTGTTTGTGTGGCGCGTGTGTGCGTGAAGGTGCGCGCGCGACGCCGCCGCTACGTGCTGTGTCCGGGGGAGGAGGGGCCGCGGTTCGATTCCTCGCGCTGCTTGCTTATGTATACCTGGATATATATATAATACTATATAATACAATACATTTATATACTATGGACCATCTTACTTCCTCTTACAACTTACTTAGGTTGCCTGGAAGAGATCGCTATTGAGCGATAAGATCGGTAATTAAAATAAGAAGGTTCAAGAAAAATCTCACATTGATCCAAACACGTTTTCTAACTAAAAATGTGCACTTTAATTTATCGCATTGGTATAAGTTTTTTGGTCGGAAAACATGTTTGGAACAATGTAGTATTTTTACTGAACCTTTGCATTGTTATTCTCTCGACCCTGATGCTCTGCAATTTCACATAATTACATTTAGTTATATTATATCTTCAAAAATGTTGAAATGTGCGAGCGAGAAGGTTGTCTGCCTTTACCTTACGCCTTAATGAATTAGTCACGTACCTGTAAGAGTCTGTATTTGCTAACAGAGAGATGTTTAAGATGCGGCTGCATTTTTTCCTCTCCGAGTGCGAATGTGAACGCGACCATACAGAAAACTGCCGCCTTACGTACTGCAGAGTTCTGGTGATCCGCTAACTGTTGACAAAATATACATGCGATATTACTATTATGATATTTTGCTTAGTTTGGGACTAGAAGGCGTTGTGTTAAGTGTCCGTGAATATTTATTTATTTATTTATTTACTAGGTTGCCATAACTTTTAGATAGCAATACGGGACGTTTTCTCTTCCAATGTTTTATTTTGCATGCTGGGTTTCTCTGGCGAAGTTTGAGAATCAATAATAAAAATAAATAAATATTCACAGACATTTAACACAACGCCTTCTAGTCCCAAACTAAGCAAATCTTGTACTATGGGTACTGGATGGCTGATAGAATACATATATACATATTTTTTTTGTAAATACATACTTGTAATACATAGAAACACCCAGACACAGAACAAACATCTATGTTTGCCACACAAATGTTTGTTCTCGGTGGGGATCGAACCCACGACCCACAGCACGGAAGGCAGAGCTACTACCGACTGAGCCATGACGCCTGTCAATAATTTATTTAAGATTTACTATGTACCACTCTTCTCGAAAATAAATCATTCATTCAATGCCCAAAACTCATGACACATTCAACGACGACACGCGGTTTTTTATTATGAAATAATCGGAGACTGGAGGTTAAACTCTATTTCGTGGTTTAAACTAGAGGTGCCGCGAATAGTGAATTGGCCGAATACCGAATACCGAGTATTCGGCAACGCTGTCGGCCGAAGCGCCGAATATTCGGCACGAAATACATACTTATCGGGGGCGCGTTAGCTGGATACCAAAAACTTTCGAAATTTGCCAAAGTTTATTTTTCTTCTCCTGCGTGCCTAAGATGCGTGGTAATGTTGTCGAGAAACCGCGCCTTTGAATCTTCAACTTTTGACATTTTCTGCATGACTATTATCTCGTCCTCAGAGAGGTACGACGACTAACAAGTGTCAAAGTGTACATTATGGCGCGTTTTGTCGACACCATTAGGTACCACAGATAATGCAATAGTTCATAAACTGGTACAAAATGCTTACATTTTGACAGAACGACATGACAAATATCTCGCGGTGCGCATCTTAGGCTCGCTGGAAGTAGCGTGTATAGTGAGAGGTTATTTTCTGAGGCTGGTAACATTTACGATGAAAAGCGTAATCGTTTGCTACCAAAAAATGCTTTTATCCATCACAACTTATCCACTGATCAATTTCAATTACTAAAGTGTTGTAATCTACTATATTAAAATAAGTCGAGTTTTCCTTCCTGACGCTATAACTCCAGAAGGCACGAACCGATTTCCACGGTTTTGCATTCGTTGGAAAGGTCTCGGGCTCCGTGAGGTTTATAGCAAAGAAAAATTCAGGAAAAATTTCAACAGAAAAGCGGGAAAATGGAATTTTGAAAAGTCACACCCTAACGCGAGCAACGCCGCGGGAGACGGCTAGTTTGGAAATAAATACATAATTTTGAGTAAAATAACGTGTCTTTTTTACATGATTTGGTATTCGGTACCCGCGGCTCTTCATTTTCCATCCAGTACCAAACGCCTATAACCATTTAACGATTCCTTCTCACCTGTTCGATAACTTTTCCGTACCCATCCCTGTTAAATTTAAGCTGCTGTAATTTGTTCATTTATTTATGTTAGTGTTTTGGTTATGTATTATGGTGTCAAATAAATAATTTTTCAATTTTTTAAATTTTTCGGTATCTGTCGTATAGTACGTATTTTTCGGCCGAATACCGAATAGTAGCCGAATATACGTGACATCTCTAGTTTAAACCACTATTGATCTTACGGCGCCTAGTCTAGTAGGTACCTGTCCAACGCCTTCCATTAGTTGCGAGACGTCAGTGAGTTCGTTGGGACGTGCTTTCGCAACTTCCGCGGCCAGCTTCAACGCGCACAACGATGTAGGGTACCCGCGCGTACGTATCACTGGCTTCAGTAGTGCTATCACCTGTAACAATACATTATTTGATCATTTATATTATTTATTTATTTATTGCATACATAGTTTATATATAAAGCTTAGGTCTTATTTAGCTAAAAGAACAGTCATGTACCCTGTGAGGGCGCAGCAATTGTACTAAAGTAGATAGCAGTAGTCAATTAATATTATAGATTACCTGCATAATGAAATAGTGATAATGTCATGGTAAAAGTTGGATGAATGTCAATAATATTTATAAGTGTAAAAAACTGGAAAAACCGACTTCAATTTGATACGCCTTCATCATAATGATGATGATGATGGCAGTTCATTGAGACTGTTCTATTGATCGTAAACACCACAGAAAAGCAAAATACGCAATGTATTCGAGATACACTGCGCGGTGACACTACACCGGTTGGCAGTCGAGCTGGCGGTGACGCGCAATGTAACTCGAATACGCTAACGCGGCGACTGTCAGATTTGTTCGTGGGTACTTACTGTTCTATTGCTCGTAAACGTCACAGAAAAGCAAAATATGCAATATCGTGTACGCGTATGACGTGTTTTTTCCAGTTATTCTTATTTACCTGCCTAATTACTAAACCGATTTTGATAAAAAATTTGTGGGACCAATCTGGAAGCATACCCTTTCAGATAAAAAAAGAATTTTTCAAATTGGTTCATAAATGACGGAGTTCTGAGGTAACAAACATAAAAAAAATACAACCGAATTGAGAATCTCCTCCTTTTTTGAAGTCGGTTAAAAATACGTCGCCCACATGATCGATTAAGGTTGAACAAGTCGCACACCTTTCCATACAAACGTGGAAGGGTAACTACTCCACTGTTTGACGTTGACCAACCAAAACTAAGGATTATATCAATTTATCTCGTCATAATCTATGTCTGTGTACACATCAAACCGTAAAATAAGTATTCATTTAAAAATACAAGCTAAAAATACTTTTATGTAGTACATATAAATATTTATAACATAATACATAAAACTTTCGTATGGAAAGTATTTTTATCTTGTATTTTTTAAATGAATACTTTTATCTATATTGTATAAAAAAAAACACATACTATAGTAGGTGCCAAATAACACCGATATACGGGTCATTCACCCACCTTCACCACGATGTCGCAAAATTCAATTTATGGTGTGTATATATATATAAATCTTCTTCCCTCAATATCTTCTTCTTATTCTTCTCTTCTCTTGTTCAAATGGGAGTTACCCGAAAATAACTCACCTGGTGAGCTGGCAATGCATTAGCTATATGCGGCATCCCAGCCTCCACAGCTCTCATCACCTCCTTGTTCAAGCTCTCGTATGCGTTAATGAGCTTCAGTAGAATTAGGTCGAAGTACTCCTGCCATTGCGGCCTCGTTTCAGGCCTTCGGCACAACCAGATGAGGACTTTCACTGCTTCGGCGGCAGCTCGCTCGTTAGCGGTCCCCCAACCTAAACAAATGTGTCAATGTTTATAGAAAAACAAAAAAGTATGCGTTAGCGGCTGACTTTGGTGAGGGAGTTATTTAGGCCGCCTTAAGGCCTTATTAAGTAACTAGGTGCCGCCCGCGACTTCGTTCGCGTCCCGTTGGATCCCGTTGATTTTCCGGGATAAAAAGTAGCCTATGTGTTAATCCAGGTCACTGACAATATATATTCCAAGTTTCATCCAAATCGGATCAGTAGTTTTTACGTGAAAGAGTAACAAACATCCATCCATCCATACAAACTTTCGCGTTTATAATATTAGTAGGATTAGATTAAGATCTCTATCGGACTAAGCATAAGGCCTACATTTGTATCTATTTATCTATACTATTATAAAACTGTAAAAAAGCCAAAAACTGAAATTAAAGATATGGATAAACTAAATATGTAGATCTACTAAATAAACGATTCTGATTCCGAAAATAGAGTTTGTCTGTTTGTTTGTTTGTTCGCGGATCACGCCTTAACTACTGGACCAATTTCAACAAAACTTATACCATTTGGAAGCCCTTTTTCCGTATTGAAACATAGGCTATATTTTATTGAAATCAAAGTCGTGGATTCTTAGATACAGCTTGACCTCTTTAAACCAAAAGCAGCCATTGGCACGAGGTTCATCGTAAGCTGGTTGACAGATATTTTGGTGGAACACGCGTACGAAGTCGCGGGTATCAGCTAGTGATGATATAATTTTTGTCTAGATATTTATAGAAAATTGTGTCTCCAACCTGAGGTTTGTAGTGCATTGGTAGCATTCTCGGTATTTTCTTTATCGCCTGAGTTCTCGTCCAACGATAATGCTGCAAGCGCCACCCTTACGATATTCCTGAAAAGATTACATATAAATTATACAAAAAGAAATGGGAGTTACCCCTTTTGACATTTCTGCATGACTATTATCTCGTCCTCAGAGAGGTACGACGACTAACAAGTGTCAAAAGTGTACACAACATTACCACAGATAATGCAAAACTTCAGACGAAATTGTCGTGTCAAGGCTGTCAAAAGTAATGGCGGTATTTTTCCCAGCACTAGTGACGGGACACGCTCGTAGGGTTGAGAAAAACGAAGGAGGACGATGCAATCGCCACATACTCACTTGAAGCACTCCTGCGGCTTCCCGCAGTCTCCGTACTTGAGTATACTCACTTGAAGCACTCCTGCGGCTTCCTGCAGTCTCCGTACTTGAGTATACTCACTTGAAGCACTCCTGCGGCTTCCTGCAGTCTCCGTACTTGAGTATACTCACTTGAAGCACTCCTGCGGCTTCCTGCAGTCTCCGTACTTGAGTATACTCACTTGAAGCACTCCTGCGGCTTCCTGCAGTCTCCGTACTTGAGTATACTCACTTGAAGCACTCCTGCGGCTTCCTGCAGTCTCCGTACTTGAGTATACTCACTTGAAGCACTCCTGCGGCTTCCTGCAGTCTCCGTACTTGAGTATTTCGTGCGTCGCCAGTAGTAGTTTCTCCCAGTGCGCGGGCGGCGCGTCGGAACCGTCCAGCTTGCAGAGAGCTTCCAACACTTCCGGCTCACGGAGACCAGCTACAAATATTACAAATTAGGGTAAACTACCCTAATCTTGGCACCCCCATCAATTGTTGGCACTTCTCTGATTTATCCTATTTACTAAGAAAAAGCCAGTCCTTACGATGTAGGATAAATCAGAAAAGTGCCAACAATTGGTGGGGGTGCCAAGATTAGGGTAGTTTACCCTATATGTAAAACAATATTATAATCAGGGCACTATTATTATCTTCTAAATATACGTGGGAAGAGGGAAGGGAGGCCTTTGCCCAGCAGTGGGACAGTAGCGGCTGAATAATAAATATATAAAACTCTTTTGAAGCTGACTGACAATCAACGCACAGCCTAAACTATAAGTCCTAGAGGTATGACAATTGGAGGGTAGTATCCTTATATAGTGTAGGGGTGCACTAAAAAAAGAATGCGAGAAACGCCGCGGGCGACGGCTAGTTTTAAATAAAAACTTAAATATATGCGTAAAAATAACTTACATTTAGTAATAATATATCCGTTTTCATCCGTCTCGTACGGCTTCAGTTTATCTCGCCCAGAACCGAACTCACTGTAACAATACCAAAAACCCATTTTTAAAGTCAAAGTTTAATTTATCCAATGATAGGTAATCAAGCAAGCTCGTATAGTGGCCAATTCTGATGACGGAGTTTTTTAGGCCGCCTTAAGGCCTCCGTCATGGCTTAGCGACAGGCAATTCATACAAACTTCTGTTATACGTTTATACCATTCTTTTAAACAAGTGCCCTCTACAGAGGGCCTAGTACGAGTTTTGGTGTATAAATCTGGTGTGGAACGTCTGTCGCTCAGCACACCAGGGGGTGCTGATTTGTATGGAAACACTGAGCGGATTCTTTGAGAAGCTTGGTCTACACCAAGCCCGTACTCGCATGTCGAGCTTCTCAAAGAATCCGCTCAGTGTCTCCATACAAATCAGCGCCCACTGGTGTGCTGAGCGACAGACGTTTCACACCCACACTATACACTGAAAACTCGTACTAGGCCCTCTGGTGTCTTCAACCAGAAATCTCCTGCGAGATACCAAAATCTCCTGAAATCCCCTTCCATGCGAAGGGGGGCCGTTCAAATATTACGCAAGCAGATTTATTACAATTATTTACCCCCACATACCCCTTGCCAGCTAAAGGAAGCAAAGCAAACCCCCTCCCCTTACGCTTACGTAAACATTTTTCTTTCTTTCTTTCTTTATTCTTTATTGTACACAAAAGTAGTGACATAAAAGGGAACTTAAAGATAGGTCATGTACAAAGGTGAGCTTAACCCTAAAAAGAGTTCTCTACCAGCAAACCTTCCACGATAGAGAGGAGAAATAAATTATGATGGTGGGTGCGTGTACTCAAAGGTTATTTAAACAAAGATATACCAGAGTAAGCTAAAAACACAGTTAAGATTACATACATTAATATATTATATATAAATACTTCATAGAACATACCCTACATACAATAAAGTTATAATACATAAATATATAAATACATAAATATATAATAAACATATATAAATTATAGATATATATATATATAATACACTAGCAGCGCCTCGCGGTTTCACCCGCGTAATTCCCGTTCCCGTGGGAATTCCGGGATATAATATAGCCTATGTTCATCAGGGATAATGTAGGATTCTAATGGTAAAAGAATTTTTTTAATCGGTCCATTAGTTTCGGAGCCTATTCAATTCATACAAACAAACAAACCAACAAAAAATCAAACCTTTCCTCTTTATAATATTTGTATAGATGATACATATGAAATTATCATAAGGATAGATAATGCTCTTTGACTTTCCGTTTAAAAATTGCAATGGATGAGCTAGCCCGGATGTCGTGAGGAAGAGCGTTCCATTTTTCAATTATAAATGCCTTATTCTATTTATTTATATGCGCGCACGATGTCGCGGGCGGACAGCTAGTAAGTATTATTATTATATTTTTATTATTATACCCGTGAGTTGGGAAGTCGAGCCTGTTGTGTGGTATCGGAGAGGATTCCTTTGTACTGCTGGCTTCTTCAGAACTGTCTGCAGACGCCGCCCGGCCAATGGCTTCACTGTAATTACATACATAAATAAATATTCTTGGACATTACACACAACGCCCTCTAGTCCCAAACTAAGCAAACCTTGTACTATAGGAACTAGATTACTGATAGAATACTTATATAATTTTTTTTGTATATACGTACTTACAATACATAGTAACACCCAGACACAGAACAAACATCTGTGATTGCCACACACAAATGTTAATAATGTTTTTTTATACATAGATGTTTGTTCTATGTCTGGGTATTACTATGTATTATAGTATGTATATACAAAAAAGTGTATATAAGTATTCTATAAGCAATCTAGTTCCCATAGTACAAGCTTTGCTTAGTTTGAGACTAGAATGTGTAAAATGTCCGTAAATATTTTTTTATACTACTTTCTACGAATAATTCCATCCCACTAATATTACAAATATGAAAGTTAAGATGTTTTCATCACATCTATTCGAAAAGAGCGACTTGGTTCGCCTTTATGTGCACCCAAAGGTGGTGTTTTTTGTATAAGAAACAATAAGTGCGCGGCAAAGTTCATTCCGGCGCACTTATTTAAATAAGTGAGCCGCAATTTACTTTGCCGCGCACTTTTTGAATTTGGAACATCTTAGTGTTCAGCGCCAAAGAAATCGAACGAATATAAAACATAAGAAATAAGTGGTTTTCATTATATATACTATTTATTTTCATTTTAGTTGTTACTATATATGTTTTATTAAATAATAATATTACAATAAAATATGAGGCGCCTTTTATTTTCTCATAGTTAGTTGGTGATGAAAAGTACAGTGTACCACTCGGGCGCAAAATATATTTTTGGCTCGGGCGAAGTACTTTGAATCCCTCGCTACGTTCAGGATTCTACTAAAGAATCCCCGAGCGGATCGAACCCACGACCTACAGCACGGAAGGCAGAGCTTATACCAACTGAGCTGTGACGCCTGTCAATTGTACGACATATACAGTAATTTATCCTGTAAATAATAATATGTATGTATACTGTTGGAGATATACTGTTTACTGTTTGCCTGTATACTGTTTGCCACTGTCATGACATGGCGTAGAGGACATCTAGCTAGACCAAGACGTTGCGTTGACACGCGCTCGTGACAGAAACATCGCAGTAGTTTCGTTCCATAGAGTTATAAGTTCGAGATTGTTGGTCTGTGGTTCTACACCATCGACTTCAAGAGAGAGAAGGAGAGTTTGTGCTAAGGGCTATGGTTCTACACCATCGACTTCAAGAGAGAGAAGGGGAGTTTGTGCTAAGGGCTATGGTTCTACACCATCGACTTCAAGAGAGAGAAGAGGAGTTTGTGCTAAGGGCTATGGTTCTACACCATCGACTTCAAGAGAGAGAAGAGGAGTTTGTGCTAAGGGCTATGGTTCTACACCATCGACTTCAAGAGAGAGAAGGGGAGTTTGTGCTAAGGGCTATGGTTCTACACCATCGACTTCAAGAGAGAGAAGAGGAGTTTGTGCTAAGGGCTATGGTTCTACACCATCGACTTCAAGAGAGAGAAGGGGAGTTTGTGCTAAGGGCTATGGTTCTACACTATCGACATCAAGAGAGAGAAGGGGAGTTTGTGCTAAGGGCTATGGTTCTACACCATCGACATCAAGAGAGAGAAGGGGAGTTTGTGCTAAGGGCTATGGTTCTACACCATCGACATCAAGAGAGAGAAGGGGAGTTTGTGCTAAGGGCTATGGTTCTACACCATCGACATCAAGAGAGAGAAGGGGAGTTTGTGCTAAGGGCTATGGTTCTACACCATGGACATCAAGAGAGAGAAGGGGAGTTTGTGCTAAGGGCTATGGTTCTACACCATCGACTTCAAGAGAGAGAAGGGGAGTTTGTGCTAAGGGCTATGGTTCTACACCATCGACTTCAAGAGAGAGAAGAGGAGTTTGTGCTAAGGGCTATGGTTCTACACCATCGACTTCAAGAGAGAGAAGAGGAGTTTGTGCTAAGGGCTATGGTTCTACACCATCGACTTCAAGAGAGAGAAGGGGAGTTTGTGCTAAGGGCTATGGTTCTACACCATCGACATCAAGAGAGAGAAGGGGAGTTTGTGCTAAGGGCTATGGTTCTACACCATCGACATCAAGAGAGAGAAGGGGAGTTTGTGCTGAGGGCTATGGTTCTACACCATCAACTTCAAGAGAGAGAAGAGGAGTTTGTGCTAAGGGCTATGGTTCTACACCATCAACTTCAAGAGAGAGAAGAGGAGTTTGTGCTAAGGGCTATGGTTCTACACCATCGACTTCAAGAGAGAGAAGAGGAGTTTGTGCTAAGGGCTATGGTTCTACACCGTCGACTTCAAGAGAGAGAAGGGGAGTTTGTGCTAAGGGCTATGGTTCTACACCATCGACATCAAGAGAGAGAAGGGGAGTTTGTGCTAAGGGCTATGGTTCTACACCATGGACATCAAGAGAGAGAAGGGGAGTTTGTGCTAAGGGCTATGGTTCTACACCATCGACTTCAAGAGAGAGAAGGGGAGTTTGTGCTAAGGGCTATGGTTCTACACCATCGACTTCAAGAGAGAGAAGAGGAGTTTGTGCTAAGGGCTATGGTTCTACACCATCGACTTCAAGAGAGAGAAGAGGAGTTTGTGCTAAGGGCTATGGTTCTACACCATCGACTTCAAGAGAGAGAAGGGGAGTTTGTGCTAAGGGCTATGGTTCTACACCATCGACATCAAGAGAGAGAAGGGGAGTTTGTGCTAAGGGCTATGGTTCTACACCATCGACATCAAGAGAGAGAAGGGGAGTTTGTGCTGAGGGCTATGGTTCTACACTATCAACTTCAAGAGAGAGAAGAGGAGTTTGTGCTAAGGGCTATGGTTCTACACCATCAACTTCAAGAGAGAGAAGAGGAGTTTGTGCTAAGGGCTATGGTTCTACACCATCGACTTCAAGAGAGAGAAGAGGAGTTTGTGCTAAGGGCTATGGTTCTACACCGTCGACTTCAAGAGAGAGAAGGGGAGTTTGTGCTAAGGGCTATGGTTCTACACCATCGACATCAAGAGAGAGAAGGGGAGTTTGTGCTAAGGGCTATGGTTCTACACCATCGACATCAAGAGAGAGAAGGGGAGTTTGTGCTGAGGGCTATGGTTCTACACCATCGACTTCAAGAGAGAGAAGAGGAGTTTGTGCTGAGGGCTATGGTTCTACACCATCGACATCAAGAGAGAAAAGGGGAGTTTGTGCTGAGGGCTATGGTTCTACACCATCGACATCAAGAGAGAGAAGGGGAGTTTGTGCTGAGGGCTATGGTTCTACACCATCGACTTCAAGAGAGAGAAGAGAAGTTTGTGCTGAGGGCTATGGTTCTACACCATCAACTTCCAGAGAGAGAGAGAAAGGGAGTTTGTGCTGAGGGCTATGGTTCTACACCATCAACTTCCAGAGAGAGAGAGAAAGGGAGTTTGTGCTGAGGGCTATGGTTTTATCTATGGAAGCTAGATTGGGAATATTGTGTTCTTGTGATTTTGGGCGCACTTCTGATCTGTAATTTGATAGTTTTTATGCCTATTCCAGTAAAATCATTGACATTTTGATGATGCTCTGTGTCTCTTTTTGAGTAATGTCTGATCAAGTTTTCAAAAATACTGTAAATATGTATGTATGTATCAGTATACATACATTTTATTGTAAGTAAACAGTATGTGTAAGTGGTAAATAATGTTCATGCATGTATATGTTTAGATGTATGTGTTATAAGTATATAATAAAAACTTACGCGTTATAATGTCCATTGGGCACTCCATTCGCCCTAGAGAGAGTAATGTCAGACATTTGACTGATTCCTGAATCCTTGCTCGACATGTGATTGGCACATTCAGCTAAAAAAAAAATCATAAGTTAGAATAAGTATGTATGTATTCGTAGACTACGCTTGTAATATGGAAATAGGTAAAATATCCTACTAATCCTACTATAGTAGGTGCCAAATAACACCGCAATACAGGTCATTCGACCACCTTCACCTCGATGTCGCAAAATTCAATTTATGTATGGTAAACAAGCAGTATTACGAGATACGAGCGATTACCGTCTTAGCGACAGGTTTGTATGGAAAGCGACAGAATTTGCCATTCATAGATTGAATTTTGCGACATTGTGGTGAAGGTGGGTGAATGACCTCTATTGCGGTGTTATTTGGCACCTACTATAATCCTACTATCATACTATTATTATAAATGTGAATGTAAGTTTGTTTGTTACGCTTTCACGCGAAAACTTTGTACACATATTCTTGGAGGTGTTAGAAGTAACATAGGATACTTTTTATCCCGGGAAATTAACGGGCTCCAATGGGACGAGAACGAAGTCGCGAGAGGAAGCTAGTATTATGTACATGTCGTAATCAAGTTGGTAACACGGTCACTCATTTGATTATTCGGAACGGCAGCGCACCACAGATGGCGCTCGACGGAGTCTACGTCACAAGCGACGACGGAGCGCTGCGTGTGAGGCGGCGCGCAACACATTCTTACTTCATCGGTTGAGCCGTGCGGTCGCGTGGAGACTGTCCGCGTTCCGTAGTTGCGAATACCTACCTAGTTATACACTCGTACAATATTCAAAGTGCTATTCCTGTTTGCTTAGCTCGTGGCCATTTACATTTGATTTGTTTTGATGCGTTTTCATTTGTACCGACTCCTACCCGCATTACGCCCACTGAGAAAAGCAGTCTAGTCTAACCATGTCTGATGTTGGTGATGAAAAATTACCATTTAGCCGTCATTTATATATTGTTAGAGAACATCCCGATGTAAAAAATTACCACGTGATTCAGTGTATAAAAAGAGGCGCCAAGGCGGCGGTGAAACGTCCGATTGATGACGTCACAATCACAACGGCGTAAACAAGTGACACCTGCGAGGCACACCTGTGTCTGACTCAGCGCTCGCCCCACTGCGCGCTGCCTATAAAACCGGGCGACGTGCTCAACGGAGTCAATTCGCTTGCCGGCGCTCGGAGCGAACACAACTACTAAGAAAGAGTTTAAGCATTTTGATTCAGTTAAATTCAATATTAAGTGTTGGTTAAGTATTAGTGTTAGGTGGATTAGTTGTTATTTTTTTTGTTAATAAACTTTTCTTGAAGTTCATAAAAATATATATAAAAGTTTAGACGTTTTGATGTTTAGATGTATGGATGTTGGAATTCTTGGATATTTTTAGTTGTTTTTATGTTTCGAAGTTAAGAGTTTTTGAGATGTATGGATGTTTGCATGTTCGAATGTTTAGATGCTTGGTTCTTTAGATGTTTGTATGCTTAGATGATTGGATGTTTAAATGTTTGGATGTTAGCTTGTTCATAGAATGGATGAACACATAGGCTAGTTTAAAAAAACTAGAAAAAATCGACTTCAATTCTACTTTTGTTATGTTTTCATATCAAAAATAGTTATTAAAATATATAATAATACTTACTAGCACCGTTAGAATGTTGTTTAGTATACGTATGTATCTCTGACGTAGTTCTACGTATTCTGGAATGCACGTCCTCTGTGGTAGCTCCATTGTTACTCGCCCGGACCGGACTCTCGCTACCTGCTACAACATATTGCTTTAACAAGACGACGTGGACGTGCTCTGTGAGGCTTAGGCAGAGGTAACTGCTAATATATGAAAAATTCTACTGAAATCTTTGTATTTATGGCGTATGTATAAGGCAGACAACCCTCTCGCTCGCACATTTCAAAATTTTCGAAGATATAATATAACAAAATGTAATTATGTGAAATTGCAGAGCTTCCAGGTCGAGAGAATAACAATGCAAAGGTTCAGTAAATTAAAGCGCACATTTTTTGGTTAGAAAACATGTTTGGAACAATGTGATATTTTTACTGAACCTTTGCATTGTTATTCTCTCGACCGTGAAGCTCTGCAATTTCACATAATTAGGATCAAAGATTTTAACCATATAATGCGTTAGGCTGCTACCACGCGAGCAAAGCCGCGGTCGACAGCTAGTGTATAATATATAATACTGACTGCTAGACGTGTTCCGGACGTGTTGTTGAAGAACTCCGTTAACTAACGCCTGCGTGTCTTGCGGTAACTCGTTCATTAGTGTTGTAAACTGTAACAACATATATATAATATAGTTTACATATGTATGTATTGCATGTATTGTATGTATGTATTGTATGTATTGTATGTATTGTATGTATTGTATGTATTGTATGTATGTATTGTATGTATTGTATGTATGTATGTATTGTATGTATGTATGTATGTGTTGTATGTATGGAGGAGGCCTTCATCCAAGGAGGGGTCCTTATTTTAACAAGCACTACCTTACACATTCAAAAACCTAATACTACTAAATTTAATTTTTACTTACTTTTACTTTTTCATATAGAAATAAGGAAATATATGGCTTTTTATTTATTTATTATTGTATGTATTGCATGTATTGTATGTATTGTATGTAAGTGTATGTATGTATGTTATACTCACAGGCACAGGGTTGCAGTCATACAAGCAGGCGAGTGCTCGTTTAGCGCACACTCTGACGTCAGCGGCTCTGGGATCAGCTGCTAGAGTAGCTACTTTCGTCAGAGCTCGCCCCGCTACGCCATTGGCGCCACCTGGTGGATATATATACTAATTAATATTCATGGACATTTCTTTTTTTATTTGTTATGACCTTCCGCCCGCGACTTCCACCGCGACCCACTGGTGGGACTAATGGAAAGATTTTTAAATTACTTCCCGTTCGCGCCACCAACACAACATGCTCAGTGGGACGAACGGGAATAAATAAATACTTATTATTTGCCTTTCGTAGGAATAAACGAATTATCCGGGACAAATACAGGTTACAAAATGTGTATTTCCATATAAAAGTCTATACTTGAGTTCGGATCAACAGTAAGACAGCATACAAGCCTTCGTTAAGTTTTTTTTTATTAAAAAAAATTTTTAATGGATACCTTTTGACCTGCAGAAAGACAATACAGACTCTAAATAGTTTTTTTTATATTATCTTACCGTCTAAAGCTACTTGCATACTGGTCGGCGTGCAGTAGTCGTGCGCTAGATCCGCTAGGAATCGTAACGCGGCTGCCTTTGTCTTAACGGTAGGCGCTGTGGCACCGTCTGCTAGGAACCTACACAATATAAACATCTACTATTGAATATGTAGTCCGGAATATGTTGGAATTTATGGTCAAGAATATGTGGGAATTTATAGTCTTATAGTCAAGAATATGTTGGAATTTATAGTCGTATAGTTAAGAATATGTTGTGAATTTATTGTTAGGAATATGTTGAATTTATAGTCAAGAATTGTGTTGGAATGTATAGGCAAGAATATGTTGGAATTTATAGTCGTATAGTTAAGAATATATTGTGAATTTATTGTTAGGAATATGTTGAATTTATAGTCAAGAATTGTGTTGGAATGTATAGGCAAGAATATGTTGGAATTTATAGTCGTATAGTTAATAATATATTGTGAATTTATTGTTAGGAATATGTTGAATTTATAGTCAAGAATTGTGTTGGAATGTATAGGCAAGAATATGTTGGAATTTATAGTCGTATAGTTAATAATATGTTGTGAATTTATTGTTAGGAATATGTTGAATTTATAGTCAAGAATTGTGTTGGAATGTATAGGCAAGAATATGTTGGAATTTATAGTCATATAGTCAAGAATATGTGGGAATTTATAGTCATATAGTCAAGAATATGTTGGAATTTATAGTCGTATAGTTAATAATATGTTGTGAATTTATTGTTAGGAATATGTTGAATTTATAGTCAAGAATTGTGTTGGAATGTATAGGCAAGAATATGTTGGAATTTATAGTCGTATAGTTAAGAATATATTGTGAATTTATTGTTAGGAATATGTTGAATTTATAGTCAAGAATTGTGTTGGAATGTATAGGCAAGAATATGTTGGAATTTATAGTCATATAGTCAAGAATATGTTGGAATTTATAGTCGTATAGTTAAGAATATGTTGGGAATTTATTGTTAGAAATATGTTGGATTTATAGTCAAGAATTAGGTTGGAGTTTATAGTCAAGAATATGTTGAAATTAATAGTCATATAGTTAAGAATATGTTGGAATTTATAGTCGTATAGTTAAGAATATGTTGGGAATTTATTGTTAGAAATATGTTGGATTTATAGTCAAGAATTAGGTTGGAGTTTATAGTCAAGAATATGACGGTACTTAGTCAAAAATTATGTTGGAATTTATAGACAAGATTATGTTGGAATTTATATCGTGGGGTGATTTTTTGTTAAAGGTTAATTAAAAGACAAGATTCATTTCTCGATGTGTTTCAAGCCTGTGGCAAGTTTTCTGATAATATTAGATGACTTTTCTATAAATTCCTTTCAATACAAATTAAGAAACTTGCAAAACTCAAATCTCCTACGCTGAGATTTGAACTCGAGCCTCTCGAATCTCAATCCTTCTCATACTCACCGCGCCAACGAGCTATCTACAAATACAACGAAATAAGTTATATACCTGAATATATTGTGCATTTGTAACTCTGCGGGGAAGCACTCGTGTATCACATCTAATGTTTTCTTTATCTTGCTCTGAACTGAGCCAAGTATGTCCGTACCGAGTTTCATTAGTAATCTGTAACAAGATGCTATTATTCAAACTTTATGTTGTAGATAACGTAATTTTAATTAATCAGTCTTTGAGTTGGTACTAAAATGAATCTGATTATATTCCTATCAACCCGATTATACTAAAGTCAAAACAGACCACAACATAAAAGTAATGAGGTCTCTCATTTGGTACTAAAATACTACTATCAACCCGATTATACTAGTCTCAAAACACATTCAACCCGTTGATACTAAACTTACCATTTAGGAACTAACATCAACCTGATTATACTACCATCAACCCAATTTTACTAAATTCAAAACATACAGAATAAACAATAGTAATGGACTCTTAGTTTTCTAGTAAAATCGACGGTTATACTAGTATCAACGCGATTATACTAAAGTTAAAACATACCCAAAAAATATTATAGTAATCTATTTATTAATTTGCTACTAAGATAAACCTGATTATATTCCGATCAAGCCGATTATACTAAAGTCAAAAATACTCAAACATAATAGAAATCTAGTCTCTCATTTGCTAATAAAATCAACGATTGAAATTAAATGAATTTATTTGCGAAGTATGACAATAATGTAGGTACAGTATCCACATTATTTTTATTGAAGTCAAAACTTACACAATAATCTAGTCTTTCATTAGGTACTACAATCAACCTGATTATACTACCATCAACCCGATTGTACTACTATCAACCCAATGATACTACCATCAACCTAATTATACTAGACTTACCTAAACATAAGTTGGTAAAGCCAGTCCTTGAGTTGTTGCCAGTGCACTAGAAGGAGCTCGCACACTGCGTCCAACAACAGTGAGAACACTTTAGTGTGCGCGTCCACGAACATCTTGTTGAGTAGTTCTGTTAGTCGACGGAGTTGCTCGTCGGTTAGTAGCCGACCGCTGTTTAGGTAGTTTGCCTGTAACAATATAGATAAATATAGGGCGGAATACTGAAACGTCACTCAAATTTAAGCACCACTTAAAATTGCTCTGCCTCTGATTGACATTACTCATTTGTAAGAGATGGCAATAATTTAAGCATGAACTTAATTTAAGTGGCGTTTGAGTATTCGGCTAGTTGCACACCATGAAAAGAAGAAAATCAGTATGAATTATGTAAACTCACTAAATGTGTTTAAGTAATCTTACCAAATGTGTATACAACTTATCAAATGCGTAACAACTTATCAAATGTGTAAAAAACTTACCAAATATGTAAAAAACTAACCAAATGTGTAACATAAACTTAACAAATGTGTAAAAAACTTATTAAGTATGTTAAAAACTTATCAAAGGTGTACTATTATATGTAAACTTACCAAATGTGTAAAGTAATCTTACCAAATATGCAAAGTTAACTTATCAAATGGGTATAAAACTTATCAAATGTGTAAAGTAATCATACAAAATGTGTAAAAAACTTATCGAATGTGTAAAGTAATCTTACCATGTGTGTAAAAAAACTTACCAAATGAGTAAAAAACTTATCAAATGTGTTATAAAACTTATCAAGTGTGCAAAAAACTTACCAAATTTGTAAAAAACTTATCAAATGTGTAAAATAACCTTACGAAATATGTAATCATACCAAGTGTGTAAGTCCATCCTTCCGTTCGGTCCAGTGCGTGCAGGCGCAGAGCGCTATGATGTCGTCGGCCGGCGGCGGCGGCGGCGGAGAACCGCCTTCCCAGCCCAGCCGGGACATCGAACCCCATGACATACTCTGCACATATATCTACATTTATACTGCTGTTACCCGAGATTTGATAGTGTTAGCTATAGTAGGTGCCAAATAACACCGCAATACAGGTCACCTTTACCACGATATCGCAAAAATCAATTTATAAATGGTAAACAAACAGTACTACGAGATTCGAGCGATACCGTCTTAGCGACAGGTTTTGTATGGAAAGCGACGATGTCGCCGATGGGACAGCGTGCGACCCTCGATGCTTCTCAAGTTTCCTCGAGCCAAATTTCGATGCTCCTCTAGGAAGTTGAGGAGTGTGTCAATTCACAGTAGACCCTCAGTAACTGACTTCGATTTCGAGACAAGTCAGCGCTGACCGCCGATAAATACCCAATGTAAACTGGGCCTCTACTGTGAATAATGACTTACGAGGATTCGGTAGCATCGTTTGTGTTACACTGCGCGGTCATCTCGAACGATGACGTGGGCTCTTGCGAAGTGACAGCGTCATTGCGCAGTGTAACAGAAACGACGCTACCGAATCTTCCTAAGTCACTTGTAACAGAAACGACGCTACCGAATCTTCCTAAGTCACTTGTAACAGAAACGACGCTACCGAATCTTCCTAAGTCACTTGTAACAGAAACGACGCTACCGAATCTTCCTAAGTCACTTGTAACAGAAACGACGCTACCGAATCTTCCTAAGTCACTTGTAACAGAAACGACGCTACCGAATCTTCCTAAGTCACTTGTAACAGAAACGACGCTACCGAATCTTCCTAAGTCACTTGTAACAGAAACGACGCTACCGAATCTTCCTAAGTCACTTGTAACAGAAACGACGCTACCGAATCTTCCTAAGTCACTTGTAACAGAAACGACGCTACCGAATCTTCCTAAGTCACTTGTAACAGAAACGACGCTACCGAATCTTCCTAAGTCACTTGTAACAGAAACGACGCTACCGAATCTTCCTAAGTCACTTGTAACAGAAACGACGCTACCGAATCTTCCTAAGTCACTTGTAACAGAAACGACGCTACCGAATCTTCCTAAGTCATTTTTCACAGTAGAGGCCCAGATTTGAAGTCAGTACAGCGGACTGACGTTGTAAAAACCTGCTTTTAGACCGCTTGGCCAGCAGTCTCCTTATAATGCGTACGAAAATTAGGGATCTCTCTTCTCGTTTCCTCGCTTCTTCGTTTCATCGACTTTCAAATCACAACGGTGCTAAAGAAGTTTTCACTTCAAAAACCCATACAAATGCGTGATTAATACTATTTAGCATAGGTGTGGGTTTCACAATAAAATATATTCAACTCTTTTGAAGCTGACTGACAATCAACGCACAGCCTAAACTATAAGTCCTAGAGGTGTGACATTTGGAGGGTAGTATCCTTATATAGTGTAGAGGTGCACTAAGAAAGGAATTTTGAAAAGTCGCACCCTAAAAGGTCTAGAACGCGAGCAACGCCGCGGGCGACGGCTAGTAATACAATAATCCTTTTGTAATAGGTATTGAGATCTCAGTTATTATCTCGTGTATGTAGGATTAACTACCCTAATCTTAGCACCCCCACCAATTGTTAGCACTTCTCTGATTTATCCTATTTAATATAACAACATCAAGGTGTCAAGATTAGGGTAGTTTACCGTACCATTAATACAATTGAAGGGGGTGTCAAGATTAGGGTAGTTTACCGTTCCATTAATACAATTGAAGGGGGTGTCAAGATTAGGGTAGTTTACCGTACCATTAATACAATTGAAGGGGGTGTCAAGATTAGGGTAGTTTACCGTATATGTATGTATATGTAACTCACATCGTGTCGTCGATACGAGTCGATGCTACGCTCAGAGCAGACGCTGGAGGCTTCAGAATCGTCATCTCTACCGCGACCGCCTTCGTAAGCGGACGTGTCCTCTGGACTCTGCCAATAAATACATAAATAAATATTCTTGGACATTACACACAACGCCTTCTAGTCCCAAACTAAGCAGAGCTTGTACTATGGGAACTAGATGGCTGATAGAATACTTATATACTTTTTTTTTTGTAAATACATATATATAATACATAGTAACACCCAGACACAGAACAAACATTTATTTTTGCCACAGAAATATTTGTTCTCGGTGAGGATCGAACCCACGACCCACAGCACGGAAGGCAGAGCTACTACCAACTGAGCCGTGACGCCTGTCATATAAATACATTTATTCATTCAATTCAATTACTTTTATTTCAGACAACAAATATTGCACATGTTAATACAGAGCCCATAATTTTAGATGTAGAATATCATATTTAAGGCGTATGTATAAGGCAGACAACCCTCTCGCTTGCACATTTCAACATTTTTGAAGATATAATATAACTAAATGTAATTATGTGAAATTGCAGAGCTTCAGGGTCGAGAGAATAACAATGCAAAGGTTCAGTAAAAATATCACATTGATCCAAACAAGTTTTCCGACCAAAAAACTTGTACCAATGCGATAAATTAAAGTGCACATTTTTTGGTTAGAAAACTTGTTTGGATCAATGTGATATTTTTACTGAACCTTTGCATTGTTATTCTCTCGACCCGGAAGCTCTGCAATTTCACATAATTACATTTAGTTATATTATATCTTCGAAAATGTTGAAATGTGCAAGCGAGAGGGTTGTCTGCCTTATACATACGCCATAAGTGTAAGTAGTAATGTACTTACAGTAAGCACTCCCTCTGCGTCTCTCGTCTGTTGGAGCAGTCTAAGTGTGGCGGCGGGCGCACGTGTAGGGGCCGACCTCTCTGTTGATTCACGACGACGGAGTGCCACACTGCCAGATCTAGTGCTTCTAAACATATAAACTAACTTTATAATGTTGGAAATAAGTCAATTTGTAATGGAGTCTATGAGTGCAAGTCAATAAATGAATCAAATGGTAATGTGAGTGAGTGCGGGTAAATGCGAGTGAGTGCCAGTAAATGTGAATGAGTGCGAGTAAATGTGAGTGTGAGCGAGTGCAAGTGAATTTGAGTGAGCGCCAGTAAATATTAGATGAGTGAGTGCGAGTACATGTGAGTGAGTGCGAGTAAATATGAGTGAGTAAATATGAGCGAGTACGGTAAATATGAGCGAGTACGAGTAAATGTGAGTGAGTGCGAGTAAATGCGAGTGAGTGCAAGTGAATGTGAGTGAGTGCAATGAAATATGAGTAAGTGCAAGTGAATGTGAGTGACTGCGAGCGATTCAGTAGATAACTGAAAATGACTGAGTGAGTGCAAATGAATACAAGAAAATTAGATAAGTGAGTGCAAGTAAAGTAGCAAGTGAGTGAGGGTGAGTTAGCATGTATGTGAGTTTCGAGGTGTTATGTGTTACCTTGTGGGACTAGTTTCCCTAGAGCCGGCGAGAGACCTCGGTATACCGGAAGGTCGTCTCCTGGTGCTGGCCAGCGACATGGGACCACTGCGTGATGACGGCGATGATGATCTCGATGTAGCTGTAATAAATATATATTCATGGACATTTTGAAATAATCAATGCTTTACAATGGGAACTAGATTGCTGATAGTTTTTGGAAAATGGTACACTTGTCTTACTCCAAAGTTTGTACTATGGGAACCAGAGCCTCTACTACGAACAGTGACTATCTAAGATTCGGTAGTGCCGTTTATGTTCCATTGCGCGGCTGCTTAGATCAAAGACGCAGACTATTGCAAACTGACAGCGTTACTACGCATTGTAACTCAAACGTCCTTAATCGTTATTCGGAGAAGATTGCCCAGTTTACCTACTGATACAATGTTTATTATATCTCTGATATCTGAATTGCAAATACATAAATTCTGTACTCTGTGGAGCATCGAACTCGCGACCTACGGCACAGAAGACAGAGCTTATACCAACTAAACTGTGAAACCTGTCACATGGCTCATTGAAATATAACTTACACAAATCGTTGACGTCACTCAAAAAACTGCTAGACTGAAATGGAATTGGGCTGGGCATATCTGCCGCATGCCGGACGATCTCTGGGCAAAAATCACAACAGAATGGGCCCCCAATGGTGGTAAACGTCAACGTGGCAGACCCAGATTGAGATGGCGAGACGAATTAGACGCATTTTCGAAGGATTGGTCCGCAGCTGCACTAGATCGTGAGAAATGGAAGGGGGATAGGGAGGCCTTTGCCCTGCAGTGGGATGAAACTGGCTGATAATAATAATAATAATAATAATAATAATAATGTTGTTATATTTCAATGACCAAATGAGCTATCTATAAATCGTTTGTAATGGTTTGTTGATAGCTCAACTGTTTCATTATGTATTTTGTAAATATTGTAATATTGAGTTAGATGTAATTTTCTTTGTGAATAAATTAGTACTTACGCATCTTGTCAAATAAGATAATAAATGTCAACTTAAATATTTTCAAACACAAAACTATTTTGTCTCAGTAGAGGATCGAACTCGCGTCCTACAGAATATAAGGCAGAGCTTATACCAGCTGAGCTGTTCCACTCGTCACGTGTACTGTTGAAATTATACTTACGTTGTGATTGCGACACCCCGGGCCTGGATCTCGATCGTCCGACGACCCGCTCTGGACTCGGCGGCACGTTGCCACTACTGCTGGGTGACCGTTTTGCGCGTGCTGTTGTATTTATACAAACAAATATATTAGATTGTAACATCACACTTTGATTTTTTTAAGTTGAAAATGTGATGAAAATGGATTTATTTTGAACACAGATGGCGCTGTATTAATAAATAAATATTCTTGGACTTAACACAGAACGCTCTCTATAGTAGGTGCCAAATAACACCGCAATACAGGTCATTCGCCCACCTTCACCACGATGTCCGCAAAATTCAATTTATGAATGGCTAATTCTGACGCTTTCCATACAAAACCTGTCGCTAAGACGGTATCGCTCGAATCTCGTAGTACTGTTTGTTTACCATACATAAATTCAATTTTGCGACATCGAGGTGAAGGTGGGTGAATGACCTGTATTGCGGTGTTATTTGGTACCTACTATAGTACAAAACTAAGCAAAGCTTGTACTATGGGAACTAGATTACTGATAGAATACTTATATACATTTTTTGTAAATACATAGTTACACCCAGACATAGAACATACATCAATTTTTGCCATACAAAAAAATGTTTGTTCTCAGTGGGGATCGAACCCACGGCCCAGCACGGAAGGCAGAGCTACTACCGACTGAGCCATGACGCCTGTCGTATTGGTAAAGTTGACAACATAGGCGGTAACGCCCCCTAGTGGCCGATAGAGACTTTTAGGGGGGAAATAGAAAACCAAGGAAAAGAGGGCTTTCAGATGACATTCTTCGTTATTTATTTTACTGAATAACAAAATACACAGCTCTTAAGAATAATAGTGAATCTTAATTTAAAACAGACCGAATAGTGGTTATAATTTTATTCATGAACTTAAAAATGATAAAGTAATTGTGAATGATGAATTTATTATATTATAATTAAGTACCTTGCTGTGCCACTTCACCCTCTTCGGACAGCATGAACAAATTATTATATTATATTAATTTATATTATCACTTATTGTTTATATTACATTAATTTTCTTTCTTTTATATTATATCTTCGTGGTATCTTGTCGAGGCTGAAATCCAAAAACATTACTTAATTATTTTATAATTTAAAATTAAATAAATTCTATCTATCGATTGATAATTGAGACAATTGCAAAGGGAGAATCGATATTTTATATAGATTTTATTTAAAATAATTAAGATTATATAATAAAAATAATTCAGTTGGCAAATCTTAAATTCAAAATGTGTGTAAGTAATGTTTTCGAATTTGTACGCACACACAACAAATTGAATAAAAGTAATAAAAAAAACATTATCAGTCGACATTGGACCTAAAAACCTATAACATAAAGTATACAATACTCACGCGTATATCCAGCTTCGGCGGCCATCTTGGCACGACTCAATTGTATACAAAATAGAGCCTTCAGCTGTAAGACATACGGTATATAATACTTACGACGACTGGCAGTACCGGCGGCCATCTTGTCACAACCCCCCATGCTATACGAATCTGTACCTAATGCAGTTAGAAATAGAGTGTACAATACTCACGCAGGCTGGCAGTACCGGCGGCCATCTTGGCTCGACTCATGTGTGAGTAGAGAGCTCTGGCTCGAGCTCGCTGTGCTGCCGCGGCGTCTACCGCTGACACTGACCTCGCAGCGCCACCAGGCGAACGATCTACAAGATTAGTACAGTCATATTTATTATCTCAAACATGCTTCGAAATTAAAACATTATTTTGATAACCTTCGTCGAGATAAATCGAAAATGCAGTACTGGCCAAATACATGCGAGCAGCGGCCGGCAATGAAAATCCATTGCCGGCGTGTAATTTAAAAATGGAACGATCTTTGACTCCATAACATGACAACCGAGGAGGTAACTTATCTAAAGTTTTATTCAAATTTCGAACAGGATTTCAAATAGAAATCTGACTATTGAAAAAAAACAAATAAACACTGTAATTTCGTTGTTCGTCATTGATTTTGAAAAGTAATTGTATTTTCAACTAAAAAGTTTTGCCTAGGTACTTAGTTTTAATTTCCTTACATTATTTGAGAAAAGTACTATACAAGCCTTGGCCACAACTGGGCAATAATTGCCTCTTATGCCAGCCGCTGCAGTAATGTACTATTCTTGGACATACACACAAGGCCCTCTAGTCCCAAACTAAGCAAAGCTTGTACTATCGGAGCTAGATTGCTGATAGAATGCTTATATACATTTTTTTGTAAAATTACATACTTATAATAGTAATACCCAGACATAGAAAAAACATCTATGTTAAGTATTTGTCTCAGTAGAGATCGAACCCATGACCCACAGCACGGCAGGTAGAGATATTACCGACTGAGTTGGGATGCCTGTCTATGGATGAGTGAGAGAGATACAATGAGTTAGTGAGTGAGTGAGATATCTAATCTATGTAAATCCTCTCATCCCGCGTTTATAATATTAGTAGGATATGAGTCAGAATAATTGAGTAGGTGAGAATATGAGACATTTATGTAAAACCTCTAATCTCAAAGTTTTGTATGATTCACTGAGCCAGTGATATCTCACTCGTTCACTGATACCCATACATAACTCACTCATTTATACATTATACATCTATAAATCTATGAATGAGTGGGTTATGTATGGATGAGTAAGATATATGAGTGAGTATGTGCGATATCTAAACAAGTGAGTGGATGAGATATATGAGATATGAGTGAGTGAGATATACGAGTAAGTAGGTGAGGTGAGTGAGCGACACATACGAGTGAGTGGGTGAGATATTCGAATAAGTAAGATATATGAGTGAGTGCGTGAGGTGAGTAAGTGAGTGAGATATATGGGATATACGAGTGGGTGAGGTGAGTTAGCGAGATATATCAGCGAATTATAAGTGAGTGAGACATGTAATGTATAGTATATGACCTCTCATAGCGACGGGTATGTAGATAAAAGCGAGTAAGTGAGGTGAGTTGGTGAGATATGAGTGAGTGAGTGGGTGAGATATACAAGTGAGTGAGTGAGTGAGTGAGACAAGTAATGACGTATAGTATATATGACCTCTCATAGCGACGGGTATGTGCGATATGGGCGGTCTTTCCTGCGAGGCTCGGCGTCTCCGCAATGAGTTGGTTCGACTCAGTCCTGACACTAGGTTTTCCGTTGATGCTTACAAAATAAATAAACAAATATAATAACGTACCGTTTGGCAGCGTGGAAGAGAAATAACTGTTAGTTTCAAACAATATATAATACCGAATACATAACAGTTAGCACACACAACACACAAAAGAATTTGATAAATAAAATGTATGATTTGTATAAAAGTATAAACGGTGTAACATAATTACCCTTTAGGTTAAAAAGAGGGGTATTTTACAGGTCATGGCGAACAGTGTTTGTTCTACGACTTTTGCGATTTCAAAGTTTTTCATTCATGAAATGAGCTCTTAACTTTTAACTAAAATGTACCTACACATGCGTGTGCGTGCGACGCGGTATGAGGATACCTGCGTGTGCATGTGAGTGTACGGGCCTACGCAAATAGTAAACAAACACTAAGGGTTGTCGCAAATTTTTACAATAGTGAAAGTTGTAATTTTGTATGAAAATTTCTCTTTTTGCACATGTCCAAGCACTCAGGTGGTCGGTCTGATTACGCCCCCTTCGGGCTTATAGGGTAATTATGTTACACCTTGTATAACACAACACACATGAGTTAATACACACACAACACACAAAAGAATTTGATAGTAAAATGTATGTGATGTATCAAAGTATGTACGGATTGTTCATATTATTATTGTTACTATTAAGAATTGTAAGCACTAACCTGAGACACTAGCCGATGGACTTCTAGGACTTGTAATTGTTCTTCTTTCTGTAACAAAACACAAATATTAGTTTTTTAATCGACTAGTAACTACATTAATCGATTATTTAACAATAAATCGCTTAGTTACTAAATAAATCGATTAGTTACTATATTAATAGCAGCGTTTTACCTGAAATAAAACGCATATTAAAATACTTACCTCACTGGAAGCTTTATATTGAGAAGGCGTATCCGGTTCCGTCGTATTTCCATTCGTTTTAGTACTTTTTACCCGTGTGTATCCGGTCAAGTGGCGCCACCTGGCGGGTGCGATTCCTTTTTGCTTCGTAAAATGAAACACGCCATATTGAATTCATTGGCTTAATTTCACCAGGCAGAGATTAAAGTGAAAGCTTCCAGTGAGGTAAGTATTTTAATATGCGTTTTATTTCAGGTAAAACGCTGCTATTAAACTACTGTACCGTCACTGGAAGCTTTATATTGAGACCTGTTTGTTATCGCCTGGTGTCGCCACTTGTATAATTAGGTAACCTAGCGCCAATGTGACATTTAAATATTATAGCAACAAGTATACAATAATACAATTTAACTCTTAGTAAAAGACTAGTATAGTATTATATAATCTGTGGTAAAATTGATTTACGAATCAACCAAAATTGAACCTGTAAGTGTAAAATATTCATTTACTATTTTTAATTACTTATGTAATAATAAGCTTAATCATTTTGCTACAATCAAAAATCATAAGTAATGTAATGATCATATTCTTATTTCACACATACATTTGTTTATTTAACCAAGCTTATTTAATGCTTTAAATATTTGTGTTACACCTACTTTCAGATTGACTGCTGCTCATATCTCTCGCCTGTAAAAATGCTGGAACGTATTAGCTGATCGCTAATTTTCTCAGCCAAGATTTCGTCAAGAGAACGATTCTCCAACCAACTCTTCCGAGAAACCGCAGATCGAACGCTTCGTGAAAGTGCTGTAATACCTGCTTGTTCAAACAACGTTTTAACCTAGACTGCTATGACAGTGCATGATGTAGGTTTAGCGATACTTCTTACCGTAACAAACAAATTAAATGATTTGGTTGTGCAACGTCTTTCATGTAATGATTAATAGTTATTTCAACCCATACTAACGGAGTGCTAGTAAAGTATTATATGATCTGTGAACAAGGTTAAGTTAGTATGATCAGCCCAGCCAGACTGTCTATAACTACCTGCAGTCGGTTTTTGAACGGATTATCGGCCAAAATGTGATACTGCTATTTGATCTAACGCAGTGATAACGATATTTAAGAATAAGTTCAGGTCGTGGATGCGAATTCCTGAGCAAAGTAATACTAGTGCTATACTAGTGTGACGCGATACTTGAAACAAATTACTACTGTCTACTGTATAGTCCATTAAAAAGCGAAGTTAGTTCACTAATTTCCTAGACCGGTGGCTTGAAAGTTTTCGGATTTCTAGCTAATAGAGCTATTGATTTTAGAGTGTGCTTAACCAAAAAATGAAAGCAAAGTGCTAGCGTTACATAATGTAGATGTAGAGACTACAAATTGATGTAAAATAATAGCATTGTATGATTACTTGTTAATCAAAAGTAAATCTATTTGTGACCCCGTAGGCATTTGTACGTCAACTTTATTAGATTTACAGCAAGAAATCCAACGATTCAAGCCACCTCATATGTTTTTAGAGTAGGCTTCCGCCAGGAATTTTTAAGCAACGATAACTGTTCAGTGTTTCATGTTGTTATTGCTTCTGACCACCCTATATTTCCACACATCGAGAGTTATGTTGTCAACCAGCGGAGGTGGAAGCCCTGTCGATGCGTTTTTGGAGATTTTTCAGTGTCAATGGTGCTGCCAAAGCTTGAGCTTTGAAGTCGGCTCGCCAAAATACCATTGCCCACCGGGGAACTACTACGAGAAATATTCCCGTTGACTGATTTAGGTGAGCAAAGACTCTGAGGACTAGAAACCGTGGTGGGAACAGCCACGCAAGTTGGTAATTCCATAGAACACTGAACACGTCGTGAAACAAAGTTTGGCGGTCTGTTAGGTCTCGGGACATAATATAATTGTTGACATACATGTCTCCGGTCTTGTACTTACTATGTTTCTTACTTTGCAAACACTACGTCCACACAGGCCGGTAGTAGATGCCACTCGATGAGGAGGCGACGATGACGTGCCAGATGGTTTGCAAGATTGATTTGACTTTGAAGGGCATATAGAATAGCCAGCATCTCATTCCGGTTGCAGTGTAGACCTTGCTCTTCCTGCGACCAATTGCCCGATAGGGCATCTGTTGTCAAAAAGTTCGCCGGATGCGGGTATGATAAAAGACAATTCAGTCCACCAAACCAGTAGGTAGGTCATTGTCGACAGATCTGGAAATCTGTTCATGAACATTATCATTGACGATGGTTGAGTCGTTCTCGAGGAACAACAAGGCTGGCAAAATTAATTATTAAATTATTATCTGCAAATCTTTTACGGTTACCTTTGTTTGTTTGAGAACTTGATCAACTTTCTGAAATATTTTTATAGATTTTTCTTTGGGTAGAGATTTTAGGTTGTCCCAGGGACTCCAAGTACATATGCCGAGATATATTATGCTCTTTTGTTGAGGACTGATTTCTCGACATTGACTACCCATTTAACGTTTGGACTGCGACCTTGACATGTTCGTGAAGTAAGTCTGCTTTTTGGTATACTATCAGGTAATCTTCAAGATATACAACGATTCTGTCATTCCAATTTTATCGCAATGCCTGAGCCACCTAATTTTCTTAGTATAGAAAATATTTTGGGGGCTCAAGTCATTTCTGGCAGCTCTTTGGCAGACATTTCTGCAGCCAGACGTGTGAAAAGATGTTTATATTTTCGAAAAAATGGTATTTGATAACAGTGTATCTCTTCTTCCACTGTGAGTGGTAGTGCGCTAACTGACCTGCTCGAAAACATTGAGTCATTCATTGTCCTTGTAAGAAGCGCTCATGGCATAACTTGCTTAGCCAATCTTCACCGATTATCTAAGTTAAACAACGTTCTGTGCGGTCACTATTTGGATGGGTGGCAGTTAGTAGCATTAACCTCTGAGCGCTTACGTGCTTCGGAGAGCACGTTAAACTGTCGGTCGCGACTCTAGAGCAGTCGTTGAGAGACGACGGAGGCCTTAAGGCGGCCTAAAAACTCCGTCACCAGAATTGGTCACTAACTCATACGAGCTTGCTTTCTTATTCATTGTACTTACCTTTCTGGTTTCCTCTCGGAGCATTCGAGCGTCCTCATCTCAGCTGTTTTCACGGTCGGGCCGCGAGCCCTGTTGTGAAATGAACCTCTCCCATGATTGTACATAGTTATAGTTCTAGTATTGAACATTGGACAACTGACTCCTGTACTGAAAGTTGTTATGGAAACATCCACCCCGCGAGGGTGGGTTGGGTTGCTTGCTACAACAGAGCATATTATTATACAAAGGGAGACTAGGCTCGTTATTGGTAGGTACATGTTCCACGCGATGGAACTATAGACTTTCGAATCGAACGCCTTCCGCCCGCGAGGGGCGGCTGTTGGACTGATAACATCCACCCCGCGAGGGTGGGTTGCTACAACCATGCATATGCATTGGGAGACCAGGCTTATGGGTGCATGTTCCTCGCGACGGCACTATAGACCATCAACGCCTTGCCCCCGCGAGGGGCGGCTGTTGCACTGATAACATCCACCCCGCGAGGGTGTGTTGCTATAACCATGCATATGCATTAGGAGACCAGGCTCATCATGGGTAAACATTTCTATAGACTATAGACTTTTGACCGAACGCCTTGCCCCCGCGAGGGGCGACTGTTGCACGGATTAGATTTCTCCTGTGAGAAACCATCAGATTTGAGTGGCTTTGCGGGACACCCCCTGCTTTTCCAGGGCAGCGGTGAAAGGCTCTGACTCAAATATGTAAGTGGCAGACGGGTAATCTATTTAGTGACGCTTCCACTAAAAGGCTCTATGCGCATTTCGATACTTTCGGCTCAGTGGCCGCAAACTAATCACAAAAGATCTGATGAAGTATTAGGTATGTTCATCTATAATAAGCAAATCAACTTTACTTTAAATAAAATAAATAAACCAGATTGTCAAAGTTTACGGTATATAATTTAATTTAATTAATTTAATTATATTTGATTAATTTAATTAGAGCCGCGTGTGCCAGATGACGTAAGGTGTCATACGTTTTACCCCCTTTCGTTTGTTACCAAGTCTATGAAACCTGGAGTATGGTTAAACACCTCAGCTTATCTAACCTCGGACCAAGAGGTACTACCTAAACACTGGACCTCTAGTAGCTTTAGAAACTCTCGGTTCTTCAGCTTTGTCCTACTGAACCGACAATGCATAATTGTAAAAACAAGTTGCAAAGCCATAAACCAAGAAGTTGATGTTGATTTTGACCGTCATCACAGTTCCATCGCTACCACCGTGTAGTGAAACACAGCTTGCTGATTGAACACTAGTTTATTCACATTCGTAGGTAGAGGTCATCTACAAACAGTTTTATAACTACCCACCACTAGGTACTAAATTACTACAGTTCGTCCGTAGGTAACGATGTGGTCTGTGGTTTTCATAAAGCTCTCCACTAACTTCGGAGTAAATAGAAGCCTCATAAAGACAAGTTGTATTCACATTATCAGAATAGCTGGTAATAAAATTGGTAAAAATGTTTTGTAACTCACCCATATTCTGGACTAGTTTCTGCCAGGCTGGTGGCTCACAGTCCATAGATAGGGTAGATAAACATTTATTCAAACCACCATAAAGAAAAAATTGCTGAAAAGGTAAGCTTATTAAAACTAAAATATTAAAGTACCTAAGAAAATGAGCTCGATGAGCTACTGCTGTAAGGGATAAGATAAGATAAATCTTTATTTGCTGGAGGAGTTGCTGCTGGAGCAGCTTTGAACTCGCTTAGGATCAGCCACAACTTGTGGCTTACCAGCCAAAGCGGACTCATACTATCCATTCTAAATAAATAATAAATTTTTTGCACAATAAATTATACCGGATACTAAACTTTTCTAAAATAATAACTTATGTGGGTACATGATCCGAACGGAAAACCGTTAAAAGAATTGATCACGTACAATCATTAAAAATAGAGGGTAGTACTTACAGTTTATTCCTCTTTTGCGTGTCCTTGCAGGGCCATGCTAATCTTAGTTTACTTGCACAGTTTTACTGAACAAAGGTATGGAGAATTTCACTATTTGAAATAATCCTTACTTTATATGATATAAAATAATACTAATATAATATTTAAACTATTTTTGCAACGGTTGTGGCAGAGAGAGCTCTGGGCACAAGTTGCTTCGACGGAATACAAAACGCCAATGAATTCAATATGGCGTGTTTCATTTTACGAAGCAAAAAGGAATCGCACCCGCCAGGTGGCGCCACTTGACCGGATACACACGGGTAAAAAGTACTAAAACGAATGGAAATACGACGGAACCGGATACGCCTTCTCAATATAAAGCTTCCAGTGACGGTACAGTAGTTTAATCGATTATTTACTACATTAATCGCATATTTACTAAATAAATGGACTAGTTACTACATGAATCGATAGTAATTCAAGAGTAGAGTGAATAGGTATCTTCTAGGTAACCGTGCTACATCGTCGACTACATCATTGCTTAACATCAGGTGAGATTGTGGTCAAACGGTTGCCTATATTGCTATATTATGGTGGAGGCTTCACTGGTTTCTGAGCTATTTTAAGTTTATATCTACATACCCGTCGCTATGAGAGGTCATATATACTATACATTACATGTCTCACTCACTTATGACTCGCTGATATATCTCGCTAACTCACCTCACCCACTCGTATATCCCATATATTTCACTCACTCAATCACCTCACGCACTCACTCACTCATATATCTTACTTATTCGAATAATTATTATTGTACTGTTTGTTTCCCTAATTAAAAAATAATAATAATAATAATTACCAGTGTTGAGTCGATGCAGGCTGTCGACACTGCCCATATTCCGTTCTCGTTCGATTTGTTTCTGCGCGGCCGAGTCCAAGCGATTGAACAACGCTTCAGCGTCGTCCGGGAAATGACGCTTGTATGCTGCGAAGGCTCTGGAACATACAAATATGTATTCATTACGGTTCACAGTGATCAAATATATATGTGACTAGCCCTTGCCCGCGGCGTTGCTCAAGTTTAGACCATTTAGGGTGCGACTTTTGAAAATTCCTTTCTTAGTGCACCCCTACACTATACAGGGCGTCATACGGCCATGCCACATGGAGGGAAAGTAACTTAAATAATGTAGATAGAACATTTTACTGAAAGAAGACTTCATTTTGATTTTAAAAACAAATTAAACTGCATTCAAAGAATTTTGAATAGTCGCCTGCCTGAACCGGGAATCGAACCCACCAAATTGACAAACAAAACACAAACGTTATTTTATGATACCAATCGAAAGGCTCAATCGTAAGGATAATATTTTCCAAATAACATAGCATCTTAAATAAAACGAAGTCCATGAAATTGAAAAAGGAATTTTGAAAAGTCGCACCATAAACCCAAAAACTACTGATCCGATTTGCATGAAACCTGGAATATATATCCGTGACCTGGATTAACATATAGGCTATATCCCGGAAATCCAATGGAACGCGAACTAAGTCGCGGGCGGAAGCTAGTATTATTATTATTATTATTTTGTAAAGGTTTTTTTTCCTCGAAATATAATAATAATGAAGCTCACGGGTCTAAGCCAAGTGCGAATCATAATTTGTTTGAGCATTTGTGTCCTGCAAAAAATTTCTGACAATCCGACATGTATTCAGTGTGGCAGCTTTTTGCATTGTAATATAGGTGTTCTCCGGTATATCAATTACTTTGAGGTATTGGTGAATACATTTCGGAAGCACTCCTGTGCTAGAGACCACTAATGGTACTATATATACTTTATTTAATTTCCAAATTCGTATTATTTCTTCTTTAAGTTCAGTGTATTTATGTATTTTTTCAGTAATTATTATTATGGACGCCCGTTTCCGCATGTAGAGTCAAAGTTGGTCCATTATACGTGGGGGTGGTGAACTGGCTATGCGTGCAGCCAGCCTAACTCCTCCCAGAAGCACAGAAACTTCCTGGGGGCTTCGCAGGCTTGGAGGAGTGACCTAGGGGTGCTTAGGATTTCTTGTCGTTGTATTGCTACGCCCTCGCATCCCAGGACTACGTGGGCAGCTGGGGGCTTCGCAGGCTTGGAGGAGTGACCTAGGGGTGCTTAGGATTTCTTGTCGTTGTGTTGCTACGCCCTCGCATCCCAGGACAGCTGAGGTGAGACAGCCTCTGCAGAGTGGACTATCTGTGGCTCCGATGCGGAAGCTAGTAATTAAGTACCTTCTCCCTGATGTCCTGGCAGTACTGTCGGCATCGACACACGCCTTACGTATCGCGTCTTTGACCGCCTGTTGTTGCTTCTCGATTGTATGCGTCGGCCATTTGTCTAGCAGCAGTACTAGGACGTCACTGAAAAATTATTTATTTATTAAAATAATAATAATTAATAATAATAATAATGAATAACGACTCAAACCCAACACAAAATCAAAGTGGTGCCCACTTGGCTTAGGCCCGTGTGCACTACTAACACCTACCGAAATGGCAAATTTCGAGAAAAAAACACTATAAGAATAATAATAAATAATAATAATTAATAATAATAAATTATAATAATAATAATTAATAATAATAATAATTTAGTTTGAAGATTTTTTTATAATAATATATATGTTATTTTTTTAAACTTTTAAATTAAGATTTCACATAAATACGTGTATAATAATAAATATCCTTGGAAATTACACACAACGTCCTCTAGTCCCAATAAAGCAAAGCTTGTACTATGGGAAATATGCTGATAGAATACTTATATGCATTTTTTGTACATACATTCTTATACATAGTAACACCCAGATACAAAACAAAAATCTATGTTTGCCATACACAAATATTTGTTGTGTGGGGATCGAACCCACGACTCACAGCACGGAAGGCAAAGCTATTATTTAGCTGTCACGCCTATAAAGCTAAAAACATAGTTTTTTTTGTCTAACTTTTAACCTTCGAAATGGTTCGAAGGTTAAAAGTTAGAAGTTTAGTTAAAAGTTTTTTTAATTTCCACTCAAAAAAAAACCCCAACTAAATAGTTCTTTTTGCAATTTCCACTTAAAAACCTACTAAATAGTTCTTTTTGCAATTTCCACTTAAAAAACCGACTAAATAGTTCTTTTTGCTATTTCCGCTTAAAAAACCGACTAAATAGTTCTTTTTTGCAATTTCCACTTAAAAAACCGACTAAATAGTTCTTTTTTGCAATTTCTACTTAAAAAACCGACTAAATAGTTCTTTTTGCAATTTCCACTTAAAAAACCGACTAAATAGTTCTTTTTGCAATTTCCACTTAAAAAACCGACTAAATCGTTTTTTTTGCTATTTCCACTACAAAAATACCTACTAAATAGTTGCTAATATTAAGTACTTACCTGAGTGTAGATCGTATTTCCTTAGACTTGTGTGTGGTGAGATTGGTTACTATAACGGGAATGAGTCGAGGGGAATGTACGTACAACACTATGTAACGTACACACACGGTACCCGCTGACGAAACCACCTGTATAAACATACAGGGTGTCCAAAACTAGGGGATACTGATTTAAATAAATATAAATATTCACGGACACTTAACACAACGCCTTCTAGTCCCAAACTAAGCAAAGCTTGTACGATGGAAACTAGATGGCTGATAGAATAAATACATACATTTTTTTTTGTAAATACATACTTATAATACATAGAAACACCCAGACACAGAACAAACATCTATGTTTGCCACACAAATGTTTGTTCTCGGTGGGGATCGAACCCACGACCCACAGCACGGAAGGCAGAGCTACTACCGACTGAGCCATGACGCCTGTCAAAAATATATAATAATAATAATATAATGCACCAGTTGAGCTATCTATAAATCATTGGCAACGGTTTGTGGATAGCTCAACTGTTTCATGTGTATTTTGTAAATATTGTAAATACTGTATTAGTTGTAATTTTCTTTGTGAATAAATTTTTACTTATTAAATAAAAAAATATATATATATTACCTTAGCGGCGTTCTGTATTAGATTGATGAGTTCTTGAAGTATATAGAGACTGAATTGTTCAATCTTATTGCGTAGGACTTTAGACATGTGAGCTATAGTTATACACGCTTCCCTCACCACCTGGAAACAATAGTACATTACTGCAGCGGCCGGCAACAGAGGCAATAAGGTGCGAACGTGTAAATGTGGGCCGAGTCGAACACGAGCCACACATACGTGAGTCCCTCATTGCCTAGTTGTGGCCAGTTGTCGATTGGCAAGTTCAAAAACGTAATAAAACAGAGACTTCTTTTAAAAGCATACTATAAAATATCTGATTATTTAGAAGACAAACAAGCTTGGGACGAACTAGCTCCAACTCATCCAATAAAAAAAATATGTAATCATACCTAATCATACAAAACGTAATGACGATTCAAAGTGATCACTGAGATTTTATTGAATAAAAGATTTTTGACTTTGACTTTGACTTCAAGGCTTATAAATAATAAATAAATAAAAATAAATTTATTTACTGAAAAGGTCAGGGTACAGCGGTGAAGTGCAGTAACTTCTTAAATATATGTTTAAAATGATGGTTAATGCTAGGCGCTACCTAATATATTCATAATTTTTCTTAATTTTTGTCCTAACCTTTGTATAGTCTAGGAGTTGACTCCTCACTCTAACTAAGTAAAGATATACTTGTATGTAGACGCGAGGGATCTCTGCTTGTATAGTACTTCTCTCAAATAATGCAAGGAAATTAAAACTAAGTACCTAGGCAAAACTTTTTAGTTGAAAATACAATTACTTTTTAAAACCAATAACGAACAACGAAGTTACAGTGTTCATTTTTTTTTTTCAATATTCAGCTTTATAATTGAAAGCCTGTTCGAAATTTGAATAAAACCTTTCATAAGTTACCTCCTTGGTTGCCATGTTATGGAGTAAAAGATCGTTCCATTTTTAGAAATTACTGCTCTGATTTGGCTGAAACTACTGGTCTGATTTGGCTGAAACTACTGGTCTGATTTGGCTGAAACTACTGGTCTGATTTGGCTGAAACTACTGGTCTGATTTGGCTGAAACTACTGCTCTGATTTGGCTGAAACTACTGGTCTGATTTGGCTGAAACTACTGGTCTGATTTGGCTGAAACTACTGGTCTGATTTGGCTGAAACTACTGGTCTGATTTGGCTGAAACTACTGCTCTGATTTGGCTGAAACTACTGCTCTGATTTGGCTGAAACTTGGAATATGTATTCGTAACCTGGATTAACACATCGACTACTTTTTATACCGGAAAATCATCAGGATGAGACTCGAAGTCGCTGGCGGAAGCTAGTATCTTTACATACGTCAAACGGGACGCGAACGAAGTCGCAGACAGAAGCTAGTATACCTGACTCCTCAAATCCTTGATGACGACGAGGAAAGGCACAGATAGGTCCTTCAAATGTGCAGCGAATTCCACTGGGAATTGTTGATGTGCGTTCGCGGCGAGTAGAGAACGAATCTTCTTTAACTGTGGACAAAAGACTTCAGTATAAGACATACGCCGGAATACTGAAACGTCAATCAAATTTAAGCGTTGACAGGCGTCATGGCTCAGTCGGTAGTAGCTCTGCCTTCCGTGCTGTGGGTCGTGGGTTCGATCCCCACCGAGAACAAACATTTGTGTCGCAAACATAGACGTTTGTTCTGTGTCTTCCCGTGAGTTCCCATAGTACAAGCTTTGCTTAGTTTGGGACTAGAAGGCGTTGTAATAAATGTCCGTGAATATTTATTTATTTATTTAAGCAGCATCACTAAAAATTGCTGTGCCTCTGTTTGACATTACTCATTTGTAAGAGATGGCAATAATTATTTAAGTGGCGTTTGAGTATTCGGCCAATAGTTTATGAAACAACGCCTTCTAGTCCCAAACCAAGCAAAGCTTGTACTATGGGAACTAGATTGCTGATAGAATACAATGAAAGTTTGTATGAGTTAGTGGTCTCTTTCTCCCCAATATACCGGTCCAACTTTCTCCCCAATATAGCGCTCCAACATTTTTACCCCTAACTTACCGCATCAATATTTTACCCCCAACTTACCACATCAATCTCCCCGCCCCCCAACTTACCACATCAATATTTTACGGCCCAAACTTACCGCATCAATATATTTTTACCCCCGAACTTACCGCATTAATCTTTTATTTATTTAATACTTTATTGCACAAAATTATAAATTTGTTACAAAGGCTGGACTTAATGCTGAAAGCATTGTCTGCCAGCCAGCCCACTTACTTTTACATCAATATTTTATCCCCCAACTTACCGCATCAATATTTTACTCCCCAACTTACCACATCAATATTTTACTCCCCAACTTACCACATCAATATTTTACGCCCATCTTACCACATCAATCTTTTACCCCCCAAACTTACTGCTTCAGTATTTTACCCCCCAACCTACCTCATCAATCTTTCACCCCCAACTTACCGCATCAATCTTTACCCCCCAACTTACCTCATCAATCTTTCACCCCCCCAACTTACCGCATCAATCTTTACCCCCCAACTTACCGCTTCAATCTTTTACCACTTACCGCATCAATTCGTTTCTCCCACTCGGCTCCCTTGTCGCCCAGCAGTGCAGCAGCATGTCTGCACATGTCGTCGAGTCCTCTAGTTCCGTAGACGGCCGCTGGAGCGCTGCTCGCGAAGGCGGCTTCGAACGCTTCAGTGGACACTGCACCTGCCTCGCCCGACCCGCCAGACGACATGCCTGATGATACTGTAATTAAAGTACCACTCATATTGTTTGTTGTATTAGATCCTGTCCATCCTAAGGTGGCCTGGAAGAGATTGCTTTAAGCAATAAGGCCGCCCATTGTACATACCTCCTAAGACTTGATCGTATTAACAATTATGGTATATTTCTTTTTTGCTATTTTTAACCGACTTCAAAAAAGGAGGAGGTTCTCAATTCGGTTGTATTTTTTTTATGTTTGTTCAGAACTCCGTCATTTATGAACCGATTTGAAAAATTCTTTTTTTATCTGAAAGGGTATGCTTCCAGGTTGGTCCCGAACTGCCATCATCATCATCATTTGATGATGAAGGCGTATCAAATTGAAGTCGGTTTTTCCAGTTTTTTTAACTTATAAATTATGTTTACATATAAGTGGTGTACAATAAAGAATATTCTATCTATCTATATTGAAGCGCTCGTGTTGTGTTGTTAACAAATAAGAGGTTTATTGAATTCAGAGAGTTTAAGAGATGTATTCTGAAGTAGATCTAAGTTAAAGACGTTCTGCGCGGTCACTATTTGGATGGGTGACCGTTATATTTACATCTGAGCGCTTCCGTGCTTCGGGCACGTTAAACTGTCCCGGCTCTAGCAGTCGTTAAGCCACGACGGAGGCCTTAAGGCGGCCTAAAAACTCCATCACCAAAGTTGGCCACTAACTCATACGAGCTTGCTTGCTTGCCACTTATATTATAAACTAGCTACCGCTCGCGACTTCCTTCGCGTCCCGTTGGATGCCGTTGATTTTCCGAGATAAAAAGTAGCCTATGTGTTAATGTCATATAGAAAGATGTGAAGATTATTCATACAATACAATATAAATATTCTTGGACCATTCACACAACGCCCTCTAGTCCCAAACTAAGCAAAGCTTGTACTATGGGAACTAGACTGCTGATAGAATACATATTATATACTTTTTTTGTAAATACATCCTACTAATATTATAAACACGAAAGTTTGTAAGTATGGATGGATGGATGATATTATGGTGGAAGCTTCACTGGTTTCTGTGCTATTTTAAGTTTTAAATCTTTAATTATTATTGTAGATAGATAGATAGATCGTTTATTTGACATACACACAGAAAAATACAGAACGGACGTAGAAAATATAGCAAACATAAAGAAAATTGTAATGTTTGTTTCCCTAATAAAATAAAAAATAAATGTTTGTTACTCTTTCACGTAAAAACTACTGATCCGATTTAGATGAAACTTGTAATATATATTGTCCGTGACCTGGATTAACACATAGGCTACTTTTTATCCCGAATAATTAACGGGATCCAACGGGACGCGAACGAAATCGCGGGCTGCACCTAGTATATAATAATAGTTACATCCAGCCATAGAACAAACATAGTTTACCACACACAAATGTTAGTTCTCGGTGGGGATCGAACCCACGACCCACAGCACGGAAGGCAGAGCTACTACCGACTGAGCCATGACGCCTGTCACATACGCTAAATTTGTACTAGTGTCCGACACGGTTTAATGGCTCTGGCTTTGAATGCGCATAAATCTAATTCTGTCTTATTCTTTATTTATTTATCTTTCCGGTTGTGCAAACCACCCCCTCAAGTTCAGAGCTATAAAAACGTGTCGGGCCGTTATACTCACCACTGGCAGCGCTGTTCATTTTGACTGGCGGAGGTGGCTTCCTATTACCTGAAGGTAAACTGTATAAGCCGGCTACTGTCTTCTTGGGAATCTCGCATGCTGACGTCACAATACCCATGCATTATGTATGAAGTTTGTATGAAGATTTGCGTTATTTTGTATGGTCAATATTGATAATTAAATTGTTTGTATGGTCAATATTGATAATGGAATTGTTTGTATGGTCAATATTGATAATTAAATCGTTTGTATGGTCAATATTGATAATGGAATTGTTTGTATGGTCAATATTGATAATTAAATTGTTTGTATAGTCAATATTTATAATTAAATTGTTTGTATGGTCAATATTGATAATGGAATTGTTTGTATGGTCAATATTGATAATTAAATTGTTTGTATTGTCAATATTTATAATTAAATTGTTTGTATGGTCAATATTGATAATTAAATTGTTTGTATAGTCAATATTGATAATTAAATTGTTTGTATAGTCAATATTGATAATTAAATTGTTTGTATGGTCAATATTGATAATTAAATTGTTTGTATAGTCAATATTGATAAATAAATTGTTTGTGTGGTCAATATTGATAATTAAATCGTTTGTATGGTCAATATTGATAGTGAAATTGTAAGGTTGACGTCACAATATCCATGTACGGTGATTGTATGAAGAATTTTGTATGGTCAATATTAATAATTAAATTGTAAAATGTATGGCAGGTTGGATAATTAGTTTTTTTGGTGAGATTTTTGTTATTTTGTTTGCAAGATGTATAGATTTTGTTTGTATTAAAATGAAATAGTGATGGTATTTTGATCAATGTAGATGTTGTATGATTAAATTTTGATAATAATTGTAAACAAAAAGATTTTAGAATCAAATTTTGAGTATTACCATCAAATTTGTTTTACTCAAGTGATGATATTTATTGTAAAATATTTAAAATATTTAGAATATTGTTTATAGAATTATTATTTGATGATGAATGATTTTTTCGGTACAAAATTTGTATTTAGTAGTAGAAATCGATTAGAAATGTGTTTTTCGTGTGATTTTTGAAAATTAATGAAATTTGAATATGCATTTTAGTAAGATGCATGGCAGATGGTGACCATAGTTAGTTCCATTGATGTTATGGTGATCCAGATCCGATGGTACATGGTGGAAGAAAAGTATAGCGTTAGTATCAGGCACGACAGTTTTCAATGAAACTTGCAGAATAAATAACAAATATATAAAACTCTTTTGTATCTGACTGACAATCAACGCACAGCCTAAACTATAAGTCCTACGGTCGAATACTCAAACGCTTCTCAAATATTTGAGAGCTGCTTAAACGTTTGAGCAGCTCCTAAACTTTAATTTCGTATACCCAAACGTCTTTTTTGAGTATCTGTTAAATATAAGAGCTTCTCAAAATAAGTCCTGCTCAAACACCACTCAGTGTAAAATTCGTATACAGGAACGCTACTCAACGTTATTTATCTGTCAAATCAACTGTCAAACTGATTTGAGCAGCCCTTAGATCTGAGAGTGGTCGCGAGGTCCCTCAAATCAAGTTAAATCTATAGAAACTTTTCAAATAGTGATAAAAAGTGGATAAAAATGTCTCTATCGTCCATGTCTTCACTTTCGGACCCTATGTTGAGGAGAAACCCACAGTACAACAACCTATAGGACTTGAGGCAAATCAAAGCTTTACTGTGAGGACCAATTTAATAAATACACACTTTTCCACTTAAAAATATTTTTATTTCAATGCAACTTAGATTACAGTGTCTGTAGTTTCAATTTCTTTATTCATGTTCATAGAGGTGCCGGAGTTGTATCCATGTCCTGCAGCCGCTTACAGCGACAGCATTATTTAGTTGGCACACTCTATCCCAAGCCTCTCGCTTCAACAAAAGTATTAGGTGGCAGCCTCTTTATTTTCAATTTATATCTTGATATCTGAAATATGTAGCATATTATTTAAAACATGAAACAGTTTGGAATTAAGCTTAGGATCTGTGAAATGTTCAGCTGAGTATGTATAAACATAGGAAAAAAGTACTTGTACATAGACATAAATCATGTATTTATTCTGAGCCTTTCACATGGTAAGTGGTCACAAGTTTCAGTGCTTGATACAGACAACGGTTGGCCACCCCTGTGCGATGTACGATTACCTATGTTATAGCCATGTATTGTACCTATACTAACAAACTTACATGTACCTACCAGGCTCTTGCGGTTAAATAAGTATAAAGTACAGCATTTATTGTTTATGTAGGTACTTACTTCTTTATCAGCTCCAAGAGGATATCTTTCTCTGCAGGGGTATGTTGCATCCACGTTTCTTCTTCTCCTCCATCAATCAATCTTCATAAATATAAAAATGAATTGCTGTAGGTTATTCTCGCTAAAACTTGAGAACGGGTGGACCGATTTGGCTAATTTTGGTCTTGAATTATTTGTGGAAGTCCAGAGAAGGTTTATAAGGTTTGAAAATTAAAATTGAGGCAGTAGGAAGTCTGCGGGGTCAGCTAGTTACATAATAAATGCTAATACAGATCTTGTTGAATAATCGCGCGTAAAATGTCAAGTTTGACGTTCCAAATGTTCCAATCTACGACGATTATCTCAAAAAAAATTCTTTTCATAAGACGTCTTCTTTTGATATTTATTTCAATAAAAACATAATTTCAATCGTAATTTAATCCAAACCTACATCACGCTGTTATATTTCAACTTATTAATAATTATACGCTGTTATATTTCAACTGATTCATAATTTTAGAAAATATTTGTTCAAACAAAACTGCGTAAAACGAATACGAGACGTAAATTAAATTATTTTGTAACTGAGAACGTGCTGATGCACTATTTTTGAGCAGAATGTTGCCATGATGTAAACATTTGAGGGCTGCTTGGCTAATCATGGTTTCGAATTGCTTGAGTGGCGTTTCTGTATACCATTTAAATTTGAGGGATGCTTATATTTAAGTAGCTTTTAGATGATTACGAGATTTAACTGGCGTTTGAGTATTCGAGCACTAGGCTGAAATACTCAAACGTCATTCAAAATTTGAGCGCCACTTAAAATTTTAAGTGGTGCTCTGCCTCTGTTTGACATTACTCATTTGTAAGAGATGGCAATAATTTAAGCGTGACTTAAATTGAGTGGGGTTTGAGTGGCGTTTGAGTATTCGCCCACTAGAGATGTAACATTTGGAGGGTAGTATCCTTATATAGTGTAGGGGTGCAATAAGAAAGGAATTTTGGAACGTCACAAATAGTATAACAAATATTCATGGGCATTTTAAACAACGCCCTCTAGTTCCACACTAAGCAAAGCTTGGATTAAAACTAGATTGCTCATATAATAACTAGATTGCTCATATAATACTATACCTTTGTTTTCTAAATACGTACTTATAATACATAGTAACAACCCAGACAGAACAAACATCTATGTTTTCCACACAAAAATGTTTGTTCTCACTGAGGATTGAACTCACGACGCACAGCACGGAAGGCAGAGCTACAACCAACTGAGCTATGCCGCCTGTCGGTGTGCAGTGCAAATATACTAACCGGGTGTAGCCGGTCCGGAACTGTCGCCCTCTCTGGATCGCGCTGAAGTGGGTATTGTCATTGTTCGCTTCACAGTACGGGATATGAAGTCAGCCTCGTCAGTGCCTTGTGTCGCTGGAAATAATATAAATATTCATGCGGGCCTAAGATGCACACCGCGAGATATTTGTCATGTCGTTCTGTCAAAATGTAAGCATTTTGTACCAGTTCAGGAACTATTGCATTATCTGTGGTACCTAATGGTGTCGACAAAACGCGCCATAATGTACACTTTTGACACTTGTTAGTCGTCGTACCTCTCTGAGGACGAGATAATAGTCATGCAGAAATGTCAGAAGTTGAAAATTCAAAGGCGCGGTTTCTCGACAACATTACCACAGATAATGCAATAGTTCCTAAACTGGTACAAAATGCTTACATTTTGACAGAACGACATGACCAATATCTCGCGGTGCGCATTCTAGGTCCGATGGACATGTACACAACGCCCTCTAGTCCCGAACTAAAGCAAACTCGTATGAGTTAGTGGCCAACTGTGTTGAGTTTTTATGCCGCTTTAAGGCCTCCGTTATGGCTTAACGACTGCTAGGGGCGGGACGGTTTAACGTACCCGAAGCACGGAAGCGCTCAGATGTAAATGTAACGGACACCCATCCGAATAGTGACCGCGCAGAACGTCGCTTAACTTAGATAATCAGTGAAGATTGAGTAGTAGTTCGCCCCGAACTGAGATCTCGTGATCGGTCAAAGGGTGGTACAGATATGAGGGTCGAAACGGAATAAAAAAATGTACACAAATATCAAGTGGGGTGTCATATGAAAGATAGGGCTTTGTTGAGACATTCTAAACCCAGTTTTATTTTTATTCTAGGTTAAATAGTTCTTGAGTTGTTGTAACTTACTTTACCGACAGACTTAGGTACTTAATTTTTCAAAGCAGTAAAACTTAAGTGTACTATCCGTATACCTACCAAATTCTGTGAAAATTGGATAAGCGGTTCAAAATATCTCGTCGAACAAACATACAAAGCATTTTTGACCAAGTTGTCACTAAAATCTTCGTTCGCTTTGCTCACTCGATCAAATATTCATGGACATTTCACACAGCGCTCTCTAGTTCCATGTTAAGCAAAGCTTGCACTAAAATAACATTACATTTATATATATTTTTTTTAATTAAAATATATAATATATTCACGGACCTTTAACACAATGCCTTCCAGTCCCAAACTAAGCAAAGCTTGTACTATGGGAACTAGATGGCTAAAAGAATACATTACATAATTATAATTTTTTTGTAAATACATACTTTTATAACATAGTAACACCCAGACACCAAATTAAAGAATATTATGTTTGAAAACTCATACCAGTAGGCAGCAAGAGGCCTGCTTCGCGAGTTTCGTCAAACTTCTGTTCGAGAAGCGTCAACTTCGCAGCCGGAAGTAGCTCCTTCTTCTTTAAATCAGACCTCAGTCTCTCACCTAAAAGAAAAAACAAAATTGTAGCAATGAAAAAAAAAGTTTTCTTCTACCTGATACCCGCGACTTCGTACGCGTGCGAAACTTTCCACTAAAACATCTGTCAACCAGCATACGATGAACCTCGTAGCAAATGGCTGCTTTTGGTTTAGAGAGTTCAAGCTTTATCTAAGAATCCGCGATAGAATATAGTGTATGTTACAATCCGGAAAAACGGCTTCTGAATAGTATAAGTTTTATTGAAATTAGTCCAGTAGTTAACGCGTGATCCGCGAACAAACAAACTCGATTTTCGAAATCAGAAAGGTTCATTTAGTAGATCTGCATATTTAGTTTATCCATATCGTTAATTTTAGTTTTTGCCTTTTTTTACAGTTTTTCTAAATAAATAAAACTCTTTTGTATCTGACTGACAATCAACGCACAGCCTAAACTATAAGTCCTAGAGGTGTGACATTTGGAGGGTAGTATCCTTATATAGTGTAGGGGTGCACTAACAAACGAATTATGAAAAGTCACACCCTAACGGGTCTAAAATTAGGATCAAACATTTTAACCAAATAATCCGTATGCTGCGAGCAAAGCCGCGGGCGACAGTTAGTAATAGTATATATATATATATATATATATATATACTAGCTGTCGCCCGCGGCTTTGCTCGCGTGCAACCCTTATCACAAAGGGGTATGAAAAATAGATGTTGGCCGATTCTGAGACCTACTCAATATGCCCACAAAATTGAATGAGAATCAGTGAATCGGTGTTGACGTTTCGGAGGAGTTTGTGTGCGGAAGAGTGCGAGACTCGCATGATATATATATATATATATATATAGTGAGACTGACCAACGTGTCTGTAGACGTCAGTGAGCAGCACGAGGGCGGCGTCCCTGACGGCGGCGCTGGGGTCGCCGGCCAGCGCCGCCAGCTCCGGCACCGCCGCGCGCAGCTGCAGCTCTTGTGCACCGTGACTAATACAAATACACATATATTTTTAATTTTTTTTTTTATTTTTTTTATTTTTTTTTTTTATTAGGGAAACAAACAGTACAATAATAATTAAAGATATAAATCTTAAAATAGCACAGAAACCATTGAAGCTTCCACCATAACATCATACTGAGGGGAAGGGATTCGATTGAAACGAGTATTCTTTAGCGAGTCTCCTTTAATACTGACTACAAAATGAAGATGAATGCTGAATCTTAGTATCTATCGTAATATTACACCTCAATACATACAAAGCATGTGAACAGACTTTATAACTACAAAAAAAGCATTACCCTAAGTTCTGAAATGAGCTAAAAAAGAAAAATACGAAGAATTAAAAATGTAAACTAGAAAACAACCTGGCTAAGTAAACTAAACTAAAAAACGACTAAATATTGGCCAAACTACCTACAATACTCTTGCGGAACTCAGTAGCAGTCAAGTGGAAGATATCAATATCTGTGAATCTGGAATTTATTTGTTCTAAGCAAGGCTTGTACTATGGAAACTACATGGCTGATAGAATACATACATACATTTTTTTTTTTGTAAATACATACTTATAATACATAGAAAAAACACCCAGACACAGAACAAACATCATGTTTACAACACACAAATGTTTGTTCTCGGTGGGGATCGAACCCACGACCCACAGCACGGAAGGCAGAGCTACTACCGACTGAGCCATGACGCCTGTCATGACATTCATTTACACCATTCCCCCTCTAAAATACTTATTTTATTCACTGAAATCTAGTTATGTATTCATAAAGTAACTTAAATCTACAACAATGCCTGTTTGACAGCTTTCTCCCATTCTGTGATTCAGATCATTTACCAGCGCCATCTAGTTCTATATTAATAAAGCAACTTACGTCTCCAACAACGCCTGTATGCACTTGATAGCTTCCTCCCTGGTATGCGGTGCCTTGTGGTGCAACGCGGGAGTCAAACGCGCTAACAGAGCCCTGGGCGGCGCCGCTCTATGCTCGCCGAGTGCGCCGAGACACAGGCGCGCCATGTGACGTACACCTTCCTTTGTGTCCGCTAGTCTGCAACACAATTGAGTTACATTAACTACGTATATGTACAGCGGGCCTAAGATGCGCACCGCGAGATATTTGTCATGTCGTTCTGTCCAAATGTAAGCATTTTGTACCAGTTTAGGAACTATTGCATTATCTGTGGTAATGTTGTCGAGAAACCGCGCCTTTGAATCTTCAACTTTTGACATTTCTGCATGACTATTATCTCGTCCTCAGAGAGGTACGAGGACTAACAAGTGTCAAAAGTGTACATTATGGCGCGTTTTGTCGACACCATTAGGTACCACAGATAATGCAATAGTTCATAAACTGGTACAAAATGCTTACATTTTGACAGAACGACATGACAAATATCTCGCGGTGTGCATCTTAAGCCCGCAGGTAACTATTACAATCTTCTACTTTTAACTAGCTGATACCCGCGACTTTGTACGCGTGCAAAACTTTCCACCAAGATATCTGTCAACCAGCATACGATGAACCTCGTGTCAAAGGCTGTTTTTGGTTTAGAGAGTTCAAGCTGTATCTAAGAATCCACGTCTTTGATTTCAATAAAATATAGCCTATGTAAAAATCCGGAAAAAGGGCTTCCGAATGGTATAAGTTTCATTGAAATTGATCCAGTAGCTAAGGCGTGATCCGCGAACAAAAAAACAAACAAACTCGATTTTCGGAATCAGAATCGTTTATTTAGTAGATCTGCATATTTAGTTTATCCATATCTTTAATTTTAGTTTTTGGCTTTTTTACAGTTTTATAATAATATAAACACACAAACTGGGCACAAACATGAAATACACAATTTCTCACCTGTCTATGATATGTGGTAGGACAGTGGGCACATAATGTGAGAACTCTGGGCCCATACGTTCCACCAGTGCTGTTAGAACTTCCAGTCCATTCTGTGCAACCTGCCAACAAAATCATCATCATCTCATCATCATCATCATCATCGCTCGTGGATACGCTTGCTTAGCCAATTTTCACTGATTATCTAAGTTAAGCGACGTTCTGCGCGGTCACTATTTGGATGGGTGACCGTTACATTTACATGTGAGCGTTTCCGTGCTTCGGGCACGTTAAACTGTCCCGGCTCTAGCAGTCGTTAAGCCACGACGGAGGCCTTAAGGCGGCCTAAAAACTCCGTCACCAGAGTTGGTCACAAACTCATACGAGGTTGCTGGCTTTTGTTTATCATCATCATAAAATATCTGATTATTTAGAAGACAAACAAGTGGACGAACTATCTCCAACTCATCCAATATATATAAAACTCTTTTGAAGCTGACTGACAATCAACGCACAGCCTAAACTATAAGTCCTAGAGGTATGACATTTGGAAGGTAGTATCCTTATATAGTGTAGGGGTGCACTAACAAACGAATTATGAAAAGTCACACTCTAAAGGGTCTATTTAGAACGCGAGCAACGCCGCGGGCGACGTCTAGTCCAATATAAAACAATTGTAATCATACCTAATCATACAAAACGTAATGACGATTCAAAGTGATCACTGATATTTTATTGAATAAAACCTTTTTGACTTTGACTTTGATCTTCCGTGCTGCAGATAGTGGGTTCGATCTCCACCAAGAACAAGTAATTATAGACGTTTGTTCTGTGTCTGGCTGTTACTATAACACGGGTGAATTAACTGTGCACTTCCCTGAAATGCGACCCCACGCCACCGCCACGGTGACGTCACAGTGCGAGGTGCACAGTTAATTCGCCCGTGTTGTACGTATTATAAGTATGTATTTACAAAAAAAATGTGTATATAAGTATTCTATCAGCAATCTAGTTCCCATAGTACAAGCTTTGCTTAGTTTGGGACTAGAGGGCGTTGTGTGAAATGTCTTAGAATATTTATTTACTTATTACTCTTTTACTTATTTATCAACGGGATCCAACGGGACGCGAACAAAGCCGCGGGCGGCAGCTAGTTTATGGTAAAGTATTGGAACAAGCAGATGGCCCTAAGCAGTTACCTCTGCTTATAAAAATGCATAACTCACAGAGCACGTCCGCTGATTACAACACTATGGCGCGTTTTCCAACTTTTATGCAACAGAAGGATCACTGATAATGTGTCCAAAAAATAACTAGTAGTATTATTACTTGAGACAATCGCTCCACATCGTTGTTAAAACAAAACTGGTACAGGATCTGAGTAACGTTAGACTTATTCTGGAGTGGAACGACTTAGAATCGCTTCTGAATCGCGAAGAACATAAACTTTTTTCTGGCTAAAGCTAAATATTCATGGACGTTTCACACAACGCCCTCTAGTGCCAAACTAAGCAAAGCTTGTACTATAGGAACTAGATTACTGATAGAATACTTATATAAGGTGTAATATAATTACCCTATAAGCCCGAAGGGGGCGTAATCAGACCGACCACCCGAGTGCTTGGACATGTGCAAAGGGTCAATAAATCGTAATTGAAATTTTCACACAAAAGTACAACTTTTATTATTTTAGAAATTTGCGATAACCCTAAGTGTTTGTTTACTATTTGCGTAAACCCGTACACACACATGCACACGTGGGTACCCTCCTACCGCGTCGCACGCACACGCTAGCTGTGTGTAGGTACATTTTAAGTAAAAGTTACGAGCTCATTTCATGAATGAAAAACTTGGAAATCTCAAAAGTCGTAGAACAAACACTGTTCGCCATGACCTGTAGAATACCCCTTCTTCGGACTATTTATGTTACACTGTGTATAGTTTTTGAAAATACACAGTAACACCCAGACATAGAACAAATATCAATGAATGCCAGACACAAAAGTTTCTGAGTGGGGATCGAACTAAAATGAAATAAAAGGCGTTATTGCTCAGTCGGTAGTAGTTCTGCCTTCCGTGCTGCGGGTCGTGGGTTCGATCCCCACCGAGAACAAACATTTGTGTGTGCCAAACATGGGTATTTGTTCTATGTATAATAACTATGTATTTACAAAAAAAAATTATATAAGTATTCTATCAGTAACTTAGTTTCCATACTACAAGCTCTGCTTAGTTTGGGACTAGAGGGCGTTATGTGTAATATCCAAGATTATTTATTTATTTATTACTTCTATAGCACTTGCATCGTACCTAAACCGCATTTACATCGCTACCACGTGACGTTCAGAGTAAGTGCGCGTGCGCAATCACGTGTGACAGTTAATCAGAGTGTGCATGATATATTAATAATTGTCTCGTCAGATTTCGTGCGGATATCCTTTTGTTTTTATTTAAGCCTCACTGAGTTTTATTGTGATGAGAGATTTTGGGCCGAAAATAAACCAAAACCCAAACTAAAATGTACCTTAACAGGCGTAGTTTGTTTCAGGGTTTCGTCCGACTGGTGGGACGAATGGGAATGCAATAACGTTCATTCCCGTTCGTCCCACTGGGTTTGGACTCATTGGTGGGACGAATGAGAATTCATAAAAACGTTTATTCCGATTCGTCCCACTGGGTTTCGTGCCATTGGTGGGACGAATGGCAATCCAAAAAAAAAAACCTTCATTCCCATTCATCCCACAGGTGGAACGAATGGAAATGCAAAAAATCAAGTATTATTTTGATCGGGTGGTTGCGACATTTTTAATTTAATTTATTTTAATCAAATTGATTCTACGAAATTCTTAATGATTATAATTGTGCTATTTTTTTAAATCACTACATAGTATAAAGCAAGTCGCTTCCCGCGTCTGTCCTAATGTCTGTATGTATGTATGCTTACATCTTTAAAACTACACAACGGATTTTGATGCAGTTTTTTTAATAGATAGAGTGATTCAAGAGGAAGGTTTATATGTATCATCATCACTGCATTGCACCCGTGCGAAGCCGGGGCGGGTCGCTAGTATTATGTAAAATGACTACGCTATCGAATGTAACGACAAGAAAATACAAAATTTAAATTTAAGAATTCGTCACCTTAAAGTTTCCTCCATTAAGCCAAGCGATCATAGCATCCAAGAGCTGTGCAGCCAGGTCCTGCGTGATCTCCGGCTCCTTCCTCACGAGGGCTACCAGCTGGTCTCCGAGCTGCTGCCGCAGGCGCAGGTCTGGCCTGTTCAGCAGGGGCAAGGCCGCCTCCAGCGACGTCGGTTGAGGGTAATGCGCCATCTGAAGGTAAACCAAGCTCGTATGAGTTAGTGGCCAACTCTGGTGACGGAATTTTTAAGCCCTCCGTCGTGGCTTAACGACTGCTAGTGCCGGGACAGTTTAACGTGCCCTCCGACGCACGAAAGCGCTCAGATGTAAATGTAACGGTCACCCATCCAAATAGTGACCGCGCAGAACGTTGCTTAACTTAGATAATCGGTGAAGATTGGCTAAGTAAGCCTAGACACGAGCGCTTCTGGAGGTGTTAGAGTATGAACCATTATTATATCTATAGGTACTATTATAAAATAGTAAAAAAGCCAAAAACTAAAATTAAAGATATGGATAAACTTAATATGCAGATCTACTAAATAAACGATTCTGATTCCAAAAATCCAGTTTGTCTGTTTGTTTACCTGTTTGTTTGTTCGTGGATCACGCCTAAACTACTGGACTAATTTCAATGAAACTTATACCATTCAGAAGACCTTTTTCCGGATTGAAACATAGGCTATATTTTATTGAAATGCAAGACGTGGATTCTTAGATACAGCTTGACCTCCCTAAACCAAAAGCCGCCTTTGACACGAGGTTCATCGTATGCTGGTTGACAGATATTTTGGTGGAAAGCTTCGCACGCGTACGAAGTCGCGGGTATCAGCTAGTCTTCTCTAAATATATAAAACTCTTTTGAAGCTGACTGACAATCAACGCACAGCCTTAAGTCCTAGACCAGAAGAGAGTTACACTTTACAGCAATCACATTCAGGAATAACTTTAATAAAAGTTGCCTGGTAGAGATTGCTTTTAAGCATTAAGGCCGCCCATTGTACCTACCTCCTAAAACTCGTTCTTATTACCAACTAGCTAGCGCCCGCGAATATGCTCGCGTGGTAGCAGCATACGCATTATTTGGTTAAAATCTTCGATCCTAATTTTAGACACTTTAGGGTGCGATCTTTCAAAATTCGTTTGTTAGTGCACCCCTACACTATATAAGGATACTACCCTCCAAATGTCACACCTCTAGGACTTATAGTTTAGGCTGTGCGTTGATTGTCAGTCAGCTTCAAATGAGTTTTATATATAATGATGATGATTTTCATGTTAATTTGATTACTTTTATGTGGTGTATAATAAAGAATATTCAATCTATCTATCTATAATGGAGACACAAACCTTAATCAGCTGTTATAGACTCAAGTCCCACTGGGGCACAATCACAATGTACACAGATTGTATCATCTCATACGGTGTGATGGTCGGCCAATGTATGTAAGTGCGTTACATAGTTTGGATATCTGTAAAAAATGGAAATTACATTCATCAGATCATAACTTTAAAAACTAGAAAAACCGACTTCAATTTGATTCGACTTGCCATCATCATCTATCGATGATAGATGATGATGGCAAGTCGATTTTTTCTATCGATGATAGATTATGATGATGGCAATTCATTGGGATTATTGAAGTGAAACTTCTAATGCGACTTTTAACAAGGTTGCGTTAAACGTTTAACGCTCCTGGGGAGGGGGTGCGTGGCACTCGAAGTTTCACTTCTTCCGCGCGGAGGGACTCCATGCACTATTTTTTTTCTATTGATCATAAACACTGAAAAGTCACAGGAACGCAAAATACGCAATGTCGTGTACGTGGATGAGGTGTTTTTTCCACTTATTTATATTTAAAAGCCAAACTACTGAATCGATTTTGATGATATTTTTATGAGACCAATCTCGAATACTCTTTTTGACTACAGTGTGGGCCACTTCAAAAAGGGTGTTTTTAAATTATTTAAGGCTCGGCAACGCGCGTGTGGCACCTCTTGTGTTACAGGCGTCCATAGGCTACGCTAACCGCTTCCCATCAGGCGGGCCGGACACTTGTATGTCAACTTAGTTGTATATAAAAAGAAAACAGATAAAAAAAAATCTAATCCTATTATAACATTTTTGACGCGACAGTTTGTATGTATGTTTGTTCCTCTTTCACACAAAAACTACTAATCCGATTTGGATGAAACTTGGAATATTATATTGTCCGTGACCTGGAATAACAAGACTATTTTTTATCCCGGAAAATCAACGGGATTTAACGGGACGTGAACGAAGTTGCGAGCGGAAGCTAGTCAGTTTATAAATAACTAAGTCCTGAGGTAACATACATAACAACATACAACCAAATTGAGAACCTCTGTTTAGAAGTTGGTTAAAAAAAGAAATGTATCATTTATTGATGTTGTTCCATTGAACTATGTCAGGCTCACCTTGACTGACTACTATCATCACTCTGTGACCGAGAGTTATCACTTGCCTTATGAGAGACAATCTCAATGCAATTCTGTCAATGTATGCTTTATGGCATACTGCTGTGTGCGTGACCTTTTCAATGAAAATAAAGGCCCATTTACATAATACAAGTTTCTTGACATTGGCGGCAATGTAGCCAATGTCTTGGGCACGCTTCCGATTGCTACTGATTTGGACCAGTTGAGCTATCTATAAATCGTTTGCAATTGTGCATTTTGTAAACACCTTCTGTATTACAACTTTCTTGTTGAATTGAAACAATAAATGACTTGCATTGTCTAATCATAGGATTAGCCACAAGATTCCCTTTAAATTTTCACCTTTTCTTTGTATGGAGACACTGAGTGGATTCTTTGAGAAGCTCGACATGCGAGTACGGGCTTGGTGTAGACCAAGCTTCTCAAAGAATCCGCTCAGTGTCTCCATACAAAACGTAATGACGATTCAAAGTGATCAGTGAGATTTTATTGAATAAAAGATTTTTGACTTTGACTTTGACTTCTCCATACAAATAAGGCTACCTACCTATAACCTACAAAATGTGGTTTACTTTTATTTTAGGTCCCTTTAAATCTACGTAATTTACTTACATAGTAGTAAGTGGTCTCATCTCAGTTATTTCTGAAATAAAGAATTTTGATTTTGATTTTGAAGCGCCCTCTAGTGTGGCGGGCGTCAGACGTTTTACACCAGATTTACACACCAAAACTCGTACTAGGCCCTCTGGTCCGATTTAGATGAAACTTGGAACATGTTATTATAGTTTGAAACCTGGATTGTCACGTAGGCAACTTATTACCCGGAAAAACACCAGGATCAAACGGGACGCGGACGAAGACGCGGGCGTAAGCTAGTTTACTACAAGAGATTCGCTAGTAATATTTGAGTACACTGCGCGGCCGCCTTGTGTATCTCTTGTAAAGCTGCCGCATAGTCGCGCAGTGTAAATTAAATTAATACATAGAAATGCATTATATTGTATAGTATTGCTTAAAAGACAGTTACACCTTTAAGCAGTTGTATAATTCGTGGTTTTAATAACATAATTGACTTAACATGGCCTTCTAAAATCAATAATTGAGCATCCCACACTACCTAACTAATCTTACATAACTTTTAATGACTCTGTGACAATATCCGTGTTATTAATAGCCGTCTGATAAACCTGTCATAGTTAATAAATAAATAAATACTCTTGGACATATCACACAACACTCTCTAGTCCCAAACTAAGCAAAGCTTGTACCTACTATGGGAACTAGATTGCTGATAGAATACTTATATATTTTTTTTTTTGTAAATACATATAAATGATACATAGTAACAACTAGACACAACAAACATCTATGTTTGCCACATACAAATGTTTGTTCTCGGTGGGGATCAAACCCAGGACACACAGCACGGAAGGCAGAAGTACTACAGACTGAGCCATGACACCTGTCATGTTAGAAGAGTCCTTGAGGTACCTACATACATCTAACCATAGGTTTCTACTAAAAAACATTCACAATAAAACGTGGACAACTGTGCAGATATCGATTTGCGTATCCACCGCCAAACCTTGTGCATGTTTGACATTTTGAATCTTGTGCAGATAGTTTTAAGTATTTTCTTGATTGTTAAATAAATTGTTTGTAAGGATTGTGTTGTGAATGTTTTTAGTCGAAACATGCAAAATGTTTATTTATTTATTTGTTTATAGACGAGCCGCTTTCGCTGATGTGTCTACGTCAGACAGTGTTAAAATTTTGTTGAAATTATAGTCTCTTATGTTTGGTAAATTCTTTTGAGCACTGATTTATATCTGTAAGCCAGACATCTATACTCCGTTCGCGGAGACAAGCTAATAGAGCGCGCGCTCTCTTGCACTATTGTATGAAAATGAACAGGATAGAGCGCTCGCTCTCTTGCTCTAATTGTATGAAAATGAACAGGATAGAGCCTTGATAGAGCGCGCGCTCTCTTGCACTATTGTATGAAAATGAACAGGACGGGACGATTTCCCTATTAGCTTGTCTCCGCGAACGGAGTATAGTTTGTTTTTGAATGCATTGACGGAAGTAACAGTTAATGTATGTAAACCATGTGAAAGCGTATGTATTGAGTTTTCAAAACTATGTACAGTACGGCCGGCGGATCTAGACCGGTGTTAAGTTCGTTCGGAATGCTGCGCAGTAGTCACTTTTAGGGTCGAATAGGTGGTTTGTCTCGCCTGTACCTGCGCACTTTCCGAAAGCGCAACTTCAGACCGGTCTAGATCCGCCGGCCGTAGTGTAAGTATTTCATGCTTTCAAACCGTGGGAAAATTTATTATTTGCAAAATGCAAACAACAATTCCTTTCAGAATACGAGCCTTGGTTATTATTTTTGCAAATATTTTTTGATATTTTTCAGTGATACGCTGTCAAAAAATGCTCGAGTCTTACTTGAGCTAACTTCCAGCACAAGTGAATCAACTGCTAACCAAGAGTCTTAAAACCCTGAACACAATAGTAAAAGTGTGATCGGAAATAGTTAAGTAGGCTCTAGGCTACTAATTTAAAATAGAAACCCATTTATTTAGGACTGCACGAGCTGATTGGTTCTCAATCCTTGGCATCCACAATACTGTCGAGGTGATGCAACATTGCTGCCATCAACCCAAAGTCCTTCTCCGTTACTTTAAGGATTTGAGCTGGCTGGGGTGAGGTCTGTAGGGGGACACAATACACCCCAACGCAGGACCTCACTGTAGATTTTATTCCCCCACTACGAATTACAATAGAAAGCCAAGAGTGAATCATGCAAGAGTAACTTAGGCTCTGTAGTCTGTGTAATACTGTGTATGTCTACAAATTCGTCCTCGCGGTATGATGTCATCGCTCGTAGGTATCACCAAATTGGAATAAGTTGAGTGCAGACCCTGACAGCCACTTTAGACCTACAGTTCGCAAGCAATTTTGCATATTTTTGTCCGTTTCAAGGTGTTGCTCGTTCAATTATCGGCACCCTATCTCTGAATGTAGATTTTGAAGGCGATGTGCATGTTTGACGGTGTAAGAGAAAGCGAGCCATGTTAATTATGTAGGTACGGAAATAGAACGAAAGCCCGTCGCATCAAAGCGTACAAGTACAAATAAAACAAAGCAACAAGAGTGTATTTCGAGTAAATGTAGGCGACATTACCATGTAAAGAAAACGACCTTTTGTTGATCAGACTTCCTTGCACGAACTGTCCGAACACCTTCACAGCAGATTAACTCACTATTTTGAACATAAAATGTACAATAATGATCACAGTTTCAATAAATCACGGGTTTTCTCATGGGAAAAGTCTCAATTTTTGAAAATCACTCGAAAAGTCATCAAATCGACGATTACATACGCGCATGTCCGACAAAAATTTACATCACGTGACCTGTCATGGCGTTGGTCGTAACGTTTTTTGCAATATCAACATCGGACGGCCACAGACAAAAAAATTTTATTCAGCATTTAATTGTTTTCTCATAAACTATAAAAATTATATGTAAAAAATCAATCAATAATTAAATAAATATTTGTTTATCACCTTATGTACTTTTGCTTCTATTGAAATGTTGAATATTGAATAAGTACTACCATCTATTGCCGAGTAGACTTTACTTAGCGCATAGGTTACGCTACTCCACCATAGATGTCACTGTAAGTAGCAACAAGAGTGCATTAGCACGCAATGCGTGAAGACTACGTCTTTATCCCCCAGACGCGTGGCTCATACCTAGTTTTAGCAATACCTAGTTTTTATTCCTTAGGTACCATATACCTACCCCTTTGTTGCCACTAAATAATAAGCTAAGTTTCCCCACGATGTTTTCCTTCACCGTTTGAGAGCCACTGACATTTTCGCTCATAACTTTTACGTTAGTGGGTACCTACGTAGTACCACAGATCGTACTATACTGGTAGTACGTAGGTAGTGTGCGTACCACCATGGAATCGTACCACGTACCTACCTACGTACCTATACCTACCTACGCGAGCACGACGAGACCAGACCAAATAAAAATAACGGAGGGCTTATTTATAAAACTATATTTTTGAACGGGTTTCTGTATCAAACTTATTACGTAGGTACCTACCTAAATACGTAAGTGCAGTAGGTACAAGTTTTTAAAACAATATCAATAATAAAAGAATCCAGTCGGCATTCTGCAGATCGGAATATCTTCAAAACTGTTGCAGAACCACTTCATAGGCATGAAGCATGGTCTTCGGCAATTCCTCGTTCCACCACAAACACACCTTTCTATCTCATCGCTGTTATCTGGTCTTTCTCCTGAATATTCTGCTTTCTTACTTTGAGAAGACTCATTTCCACTTTCACAAGCGCATTCTACTTTAGTTTTTACAGATAGTTCTTGCTTTGATGATGAATCCACGTTTTGAGAATTCTGTGAAGATTGAAGGTTTTGTTCACATTCTACACAGGTTTTCATTTCTTTTGCGTTTCGAGAGAGCTTCTGTTGTGTATTTGTGCTGTTTTGAGGCGAATTTATGTTCTTGTAAGCTAAATTATCTTGCTTATACGTTTCTTTGACTTGCGTCATTTTGCCACAGACTCCGGAGTTATCGCAATCTTTTCTGCAAGTTGTATCGGCTTTGATTTTTCTTGGAGCTCTTCGATATTTTTCATTACTTTTTAATTTATTAACAAAGTCACCTACCTTTTCAGGTTTTACCTCTTTGTTAAGTTTTTTCAAACTTTTAGAAACTTCTTGTTTCATTTTGGTTTCAGTGTCTGCGTTATATCCACTGCGTTCAATGTCGTTCAGTCTTTTAGATAAGCTATATTTTACTTGGTTTACTAGATTTTTTTTATCTTGATCTTTTACTGAAATGGATAGCTCATCGAAGAGTTCTGATATTTCATTTTTCATTCTTATTTCCTCAACATTTTCTTTCAAACCATCTTCACTAGGGACTGGTATCTTTGCAAGTTCACACAACAGTTGATTACATCGCATCAACGGATCCATTACGATCTCATCTTTGTTTTCTGCTACATTCGTTAGAAATGTAATAACTGCATTATGTACTTTCGCTTTGAAAGCTTGTCTACCTTCTTCATCGTCTCTATCGTAGTTAAACTGTACAAAATTCTCAACGATTTCTTCTTTTAAATCTTGAAATAATGCTTCTTTTTCTGCTGTTGTGTCTTGCTGTTTACCTAAAACTTTAGCAACAGTCGTATTCAAGTCTTCCTTATATTGATGATTAGCTTTCTCTTCTATAAACAGTGGTTTGACTGAGTTGATTGCATCTTTGAGTTGAAATTTCCTTGCAGCTTTGCTCTTTTCAAAATCACAACATGTGGGTATAGCAGCTAATAGGATGTCTAACTCTTCATCAAGCAAATCATTGTATTGGAAATCATCATTAAACGTTTCCGGGTTCATATTGAGTTCGCTAATTTTGATAATTATTTTCGTAGATAGATTATCTTTTATCGTTTTGGCTGTTTCTTCTTCTTCTGGGGTGCCTTCACGCACCGGAAGTTGATTGCACCAATCTTCTACAATTTCAATGATAATTTCAGCTGCCTTTTTCTTTGGCTTCACAGGTTCTGCCATACTATCCCAGGGTTTGCCATCAGTACTGGGCCCCGGAGTTTGACTATCATTTTTGTTTGCTTTGATCTTTTCTTTTGATTTGACTTTGGTTTTTCCTTTTTTACTGGTTGGTTCAGTTTTCATATATTTCCTGTTATCGGCTGATGTTTTCAATATATCTTGAAGTTTATTTGTAAATTGCTCGGCGTTACTTTCCTCTCCGGGTAACAGTGGTAATTTCACCACCCATTTCATTATTTCTTTATGTATTTTATCAGTTTGTTTTGAACCAGCTTGTTCAATTTCATGTATTTTTTTTGTTAAGGCTGCCAATATTTTATCTCTTTCAAGCAATTCAGTTATTCCATCTGCCTCTTTAAGAGGTAATTGCTCGAACCAACCATCGATTTCACATCGAGTTTTTATCTCTTCTACTTCTCCTATGACAGACGTTTCTTTAGGTATAGGAACTTTGAATAAGACACTGTATAATTCATTATAGATTTCGTCTTTTGGTAACGGTATAGCATTTTTATTTTTAACATTGTCGTAGTATTTATCGATTTCGTCCTTTATTCTCCTTTCATATTTGATTTTCACAGCGTCATTAGCATGATCAAAGTTTTCTAAAATAAATATGTCAGCTAATCGGCTTTTATATATTTCAAATCCAGGGTCGTAATCTCGTCTGGCTTTTACGGGATGGGGAATAGATGCTTCAATTGTATGTTCGAGTTTTTGTTTGTAAAATTCACCAGCGCAATTCTCTTTAATAGCTTGATGGGCTTCAACGATGTTTTGGACCAAATCGGTTCTTAGTTTATCCTTATTACTTTGAAGGTCTGGACATTGAGCTAACTTTTCAATTAGGGCATCAATTTCATCAGTTAGTATGTCTTGGTACAGAAGGTCATTGTTGAAAGTGGCAGGATCAATGCTTAGTTCTCCAACTGTTTGAAACAGTTTCTTCGAAACATTATCTTTTGTGGACTTTACCAGCTTTTCATCGTCTAACTTTATAGGTAATGAAGCTGACCATTTCTCTATTGCATCAACTATAGCACTGGCTGGGTTTTTGATTTGTTTACTTTTAGATTTCATTGTTTTATAACTTTGTTTTTTAGTGTTTTCAGTTGACTGTGTTTTATTTTTTTTACTAAAATCAAGGCTAGGTTTTTCATGTCTTGTCTTCACTCTTTCTATTCTGTTTACAAGTTGCTGTATAACAACTTGTGCCACTACTTCATGACTTTCATCTAAGGAGAGGTCTGATATCCATTTGGAGATATATTCAGCAAATTCTTCATCGGTTTTAGTATCATTAGGATTATTATTTTTTTTATTTTCCCTTTCCGTAATCTTTTCAGTTAATTGACAGATCATTCTGATTCTTTCTTGTTCATCAGCGTCATCTATTGGTAGAAGAGGTAAGTTCTTTAGCCATTCAGAAATTTCTTTGATGTACTCGATCTCGTTATCAAATTGTTTGACAGATTCATCTCCAGGTACAGGGACGTTGGTCAGTCTATTATAAACCTGTGCTTTTGACAGTGTTGTTGGATCTGCATTCTCACGAACCATCCTTTTAATCTCATTTAGAAAACGTGCTGACCAAGCTTCTAATTTAATTTCATCGTCTGCTATTTTACTTCCATTAATGTGAATAAATTCTTCTATAAAATCTGCAATATTATCATCATGTACACCGGAAGTGTCTATGGAACTGCGTTTTCTTTTTTTGTTTCGGTGTACAATTACTTTACCAACAAGTTGATCTATCATGAACATCATATATCTATCATTTTTGTGCTCTTCTATGATGGGCAGCTGAACTAGGAACTGACTTATTATGGAAGCCATGTACATGTTGTAATCCATTGCTTCAGGGTCTTCATCTCTTTGTTCTTCTACTTCAAGAATGTTTCTTGCCAGATCATTCACAAAATCAATTCGTTCTCTGTTACCTACAGTATTATAACTAGCATCTATTGGTATATTCTTCAACCAATCTGATACATCTTTTATGTAGTCTAATTCTTTGATTAGTTTATCACGACGAAGATGATCACTTGTTTCTGATTTAGCAAAATTGTCATAAACTTCTTTTCGCGTTGGTGGATTAAATCTTTGTAATTTGGTTTTTAGTAAATGGCTAAAAGCACCACGCGCCATCGGATCATCTACATCATAATTGTGTTCAATAAATTTAACTATGAATTTTTGCATTGTTTTGTCAATAATTAAAGTATCATCATCAGTTTTAATTTTGACAGGTTGAATGCAAGGGTTTTTTTTTGCTTCTAAGTGTTCTGCTCTCTGCTGTAATCTTTTGTCACGATTAGCAGCTAAAGTGTCATCTTGTGGTAAATTGGCCACTCGACCATTTAGATTATCCGCCAACTGACCGACTTTTCCTTTTTGGTCTGGCTTGACAACTTTAGTTAACCATTGTGCTAGTTCTTTTTTGATTTCTTTTTCAGGACGCTTATTTGCCAATTTGTCTTGCAATTCTTTTGCTAGCTCTTGTATTTTATCATTTCTGATATTTTTATCTGCAACAAAAATGTTTGGTGGTTGTTCGTTCATCCATATAGATATTTCATCTTCTAAAATATCCTTCGCTTTTGGTACAAAATACTCTTCCCATCCCTGTTCACTTTCCATGTGCTGTATATTAGCCATGGCTTGACGATTTCCATGTTGAGGTCTAGTTAACACAGGTACAGGTATATCTTTAACTTTTTTGAGTAAGTCTTCAATTTGAGGTACGACTTCTTCCAAATCAAAAACATCTAGTTTATGTAACCATTTATAAACAAGGTATTTAAGCCACTTTTCCTTTTCATCTACTGAAACTAGCTGCTCAAGTTTAGCTTCATCTGTGATTTCACCAGCAAGATCTTTAATAAGTGTCTCTTTGAATTCCTTTTCATCTGGAGCGTTGAACTGTTCAGGCAATGTTTCCATCCAAGCTCTGATTAGGTTCCCAACGTTTTCTGCGTACTCAATTTCTTCAGGATTCAGTTTAGATACTGACCCTTGTTTCTTTTTCTTTGGTGTGGATGTCACTGGGTAACTCTGCGGGCAACATTTTTCTTCAGACGTGTAGACTGAAACTGTTCTAGTTAATATTGGTCCAATACTTGAAACATTATTGTTCGCTTCGTTCAGTGCACTTTTAACTTCTCTTATAATATTTTGTGCCATGTTTGTCGCTAGAAAAACAGGTATGTTGGAAACACTTTTTAAAACCGCAGTTATTTCTTTACTGAGATCAAACTCTTCAACTGGCACTGAAGAATCAACATAATTCATAATAATATTAGAAATTTCATTTTTCACGCTGTCATAATAAGTGGATTTTGTATTTGCGAGGCATTTATTGATTTTTTTGTGAATTATAGCTTCAAAATCATTTTTATTGTTTCGCAGAAACATTTCGCTAGCTTGGTACATAGTTCTTTGTGTATTGGGGTATTTGTTACCAATTTCAGCTTTAACTTTAATACTAAGTAATCTATTAGTCAGGTCTTCGGCAAATCTATGGAGATTAAGGTTTTTATTCCTAGAACACTTAGCACCTATAGGAAGATCATTTAATACTTCGACAATTGCACTTTTTAGGCTAATCTTATAGTGACACGAGTTCATAGGCTTCTTAAGCAGTGGTGCTACTCTTTTAAGCATAGCCTGTGCTATTTCTTTTTTATTTACGTCCATCTGCGATCCGCTGCTTTTTCTAAACTTGATCATTGATAGCCAATCACTAATTTCTTCTTCTAGTTCATCAGAATTACTAAGCGAACATCTGGTTCTGGAATTATTAAAACTTTTTACATTATCATTGATATTGTTGGTATCGTTAAGCAGTTTCTTATTAATTTCTTTGATTTTATTTATAAGGTTATCATTCAATCTATTTTTGAAATTATCTTGATCTCTCTTTGCACCTGGATACCACATCGGAATACTGTTTAGCACATTATCAATATCATACTTGATCTTTTTATCATAGTCTATCATATTGGTTTCATTTGAATGATTAACTATTTTATCTATTAAATCGTTTACTAAGTTATCTTTATCAAAATTACTGGTCTGTCCAAGATTCGGGTAGATTGGTACTTCTTGAATCCAATCTCTAACTAGTTTCTGAACATAGTCTTTGTAAATATTTCTCTTTGGTGTAATAAGACTTCTTGTTTCTGTTCTCTTCAAGGGTATATCATCTTCATAATTATCAAAATTGTTACATCTCATTTGTTTACGTTCCCTATTGTTACAACAATGATCTTTAATTCTCATTTCATCACTTACATTTCCGTTATCATACTTAGGTATTATGTAAGATTTGGTATTGTTGAAATTATATTTATTGTTATTTCTTGTTTCACTAGAAGTATTGTTTATATTCGTTATGTTTGTTTGTATGGCGTGTGTATCTGTTAAACTGGGTCCAGCTTTCGTGGAACTGTGATGTCTTGACACTGTTGGTAGCATAGCCTAAAACCCAAAGTATTTTTAGAATCTATCTGTAAGCCTCTCTTTCATATTGTGTCTTACAAAATGTTATTATCTATTGTATGGATGTTTGTAACTCTTTTGCGCAAAAACTACTGATCCGATTTGGATGAAACTTGGAATATATTGTCCATGATCTCTCTTAACACATATTCAACGGGATCCAACGCGACGCGAACGAGGTCGCTAGTAAAAAATAATACCGCTTACAGTCTGGCTGTCTGTATCTCGTTCTTGACAGGCTCGCCGGCCGTGGCCTTTAGACGTTGAGGAGTGGCGTTCCATCTGATGTTTCTCCATTCGCTCCTGGATCATGGGACACAGCTGCTGGTTGCAGGACTATGGGAAATGCACGCAAATTAATTATTTTTTGGTGGAAACTAGTCTATCTGTCTATCTATACTAATATTTAACTGTAAAAATACAAAAACTGATAGGTATTAAAGTTAAGGATAAACTAAATGTTATGTAATTCTGCAAATAAATATACTTTGACTTTGACTTTATGCATATAGATATTGTAAATGAACGATTGCGATTCCGAAAATCGATTTTGTCTGTTTTTTTGTCCGCGGATCACTTCTGACCAAATTCAATAAAACTTATACTATTCAGAAGCCTTTTTTCCGGATTGAAACATAGGCTATATTTTATTCAAATCAATGACGTGAATTCTTAGATACAGCTTGAACTCTCTAAACCAAAAGCAGCCCTTTGCTACGAGGCTCATCGTCAGCTGGTTGACAGGTATTTTGGTGGAAAGTTTCGCGAACGAAGTCGCGGGTATCAGCTACTAATGAATAAACTTACATACGAAGACCTAATTCGATTCTTCAGCCTCTTGATATTCTTCAAATACCTCACATCTAGTTCCTGGCCGTATGGTTCTCTGTCCCTCGTGGGGTATTCCACATCACTGTCTCTCTCATGATGGTAGGGGTTCAGAATGCTAATTGGTATACGGCTGGGTATTCGTTTCATACTATCTATAGACTTTAATGTACCTGGAGATATCAAGAGATACATAGCCAGAGAAATCAAGTGCAGAGTCAAAGATTAGACGGACTAGACGCTGAGGGCCTAGTACAAGTTTTCAGTGAATAGTGTGGGTGTGAAACGTCTGGCGCCCAGCACACCAGTGGACGCTGATTTGAGTTTGAAGCTCGACATGCGAATACTAGACTTGGTGTAGACCAAGCTTGTCAAAAAATCCGCTCAGTGTCTCCACACAAATAAGCGCACACTGGTGTGCTGGGCGTCAGACGTTTCACACCAGATTTACACACCAAAACTCGTACTAGGGCCTCTGTACTAGATTTCACCAGGTTCAATATTCTGAGCACAACAAATTTACGTAGATGCAAGAAACCTACCAAATATCGTGAAGGCCATCCCATCCTTAGACCCGTCATGGACAAATGCAACCATTTCTTCATCATAGCCCATTTTATTACTGGAATTTTTAGTTTTTTCTAATATTTTTGTATGTTTTTATATTTTTTTATCCAAACCCACAACAAATCTGAAGTTCTAAATGGATTTGACAAAGATAATGTCAAGCTGAAAATCTTTCAGAATATTTTTTACAAACTTTTTTGATATAAAACACTTCTTCCAAAAAAGTGTCACTTTCTGATTATTCTGTCGAACAATAAAAGAAATATTTTTGTGAAATTATTTCCACCAACGCATAAATTCAAAATTTTATTAGTTATCTATAGTGTTTCACTAAATTTGTAGTAAAATTTACCTAACAATAACTAGTTATTGCAATGTAAGTATATCTACGATGTTTGGATCGTGTAGATTTTGGTAATCTCAGGTTATAAACTCAGCAGTCTGCCAAACGGTTACCCAACTAGAATTCGAGGGGAAGACTGAGGCGGTTTGAGGGCAAACTGTTTACACCAAGTTCATTCTCAACATGAATGAGACGCTGCAGTAGTTAGATTACCGAGGTAGTGCTGACTTGGCTAATATTAGCAAGAACTATATAGATTTGATAGAAAACTCTCAATTGTACATTACTTTTACGGAAATTATAAAATAAACACAAGAGTTCATTATTCTTATGTGAAGTACAATGGGCCGCCTTATCGCTATGAGCGATCTCTTCTAGGCAACCTTTAGATTTGGGTTTGGTTTTTAGGCGAGGACCTCACGCTGAAGACTGGCAGGGCTGTTACAGGCCCGACCTCTGCTACTCGCTGCTCAGACTTCTGAGAATGCCAGTTAGTAGTGCTCTAAGCTTATCTGTTCAGTCTAGAAGTTACTATCTAGGAGGAGTTGGAGGTATTACCTATTACCCAGCACTTATACCTCTCAGTCAGTCGAAACGGCCTTATCCAAAGAAAACACAACACATTCAGAGCAAACGACTTTTTGATTTCCTCATAATTCCATTCCTTGCACAGTAAATATCCCTTAAACTGTTGATAGTTTATCCGTCACCGAAACGCTAACAGATGAAGGAATCTTTATTTCAGCACTAGCTGATACCCGCGACTTCGTACGCGTGCGAAAGTTTCCACCAAAATATCTGTCAACCAGCGTACGACGAACCTCGTAGAAAATGGCTGCTTTTGTTCAGAGAGTTCAAGCTGTATCTAAGAACTCACGTCTTTGATTTCAGTAAAATATAGCCTATGTTTCAATACGGAAAAAGAGCTTCTGAATGGTATAAGTATCGTTGTAATTGGTCCAGTAGTTAAGGCGTGATTCGCCAACAAACAAACAGACAAACTCGATTTTTGGATTCAGAATCGTTTATTAAGGAGATCTGCATACCTATTTAGTTTATGTCCACGTCTTTAATTTAACTTTTTGGCTTTTATACAGTTTTATAAAAGTATGGAAATAGCCCTCAAATGAGCCTGAACCCTTAGACATGGAGCTGCCTGATGGAATGGTGGCTGTGGTCAGGGGTCTGCATGACGCGGCTCTCTGTGTGACACTGCTGGACGGACCTAGGCAGTACACTCTAATGCCTAACACGGGTGTACAGAATGGCAAGTTGAGCTCTGTTAAACTGGTCATACAGTCTTCGCAATATCTAATTTGGGATCAATCGTTGCACTGAGTCCTAGCTCCACAGTGGTCTATTCATATAGCGTCTCTGATAAGATATATAAAGTGCCCTTGAACGCACCTTCGTCAGTAAAAAACTTAAAAACAACAGCAAAAAGAAAAATTTCCTCTTTTGCAACTCTTTTACAACAATTTAGCGGCGATACTGTTAAAAATCTTTATTTATCACACACTCTTTGCCTCTGAAAGTCATGATATAGTGGTTTAGCGACAGTTTTTCAACTAGATCGCTGTGATATGTAAACCCTTGTACAGTTCTACACACAAACCAAGCACCAACAACATACGTCCAGTCTACACAGAAGACAGAGATAGTCCAGCATGCCGGTGAATGTCAGGATCGGAGCCACTGTGACTCATCAGCTCAGGCTGTGGACGGAAGATACGCCAGCACATATAAGGTAACTCTTTGTTATGAGACCGTATATTCCAGCATTTACTGATCTGCTGCCTAAAGCAGCGTTTCGGCGATTATAACGCACAACGTTGCGGTATGCGGCTCAACGCAGAATACCGCGTTTGCTCTTCGCCGCTGACGCAGACTGCGACGTAACAGGATACCATACTACTAGACGGTCATCTGTCTGGTATTTACATCAGAGCGCTTCCGTGCTTCGGAGGGCACGTTAAACTGTCGGTCCTGGCTCTAGCAGTCGTTAAGCCACGAAGTAGGCCTTAAGGCGGCCTAAAAACTCCGACACCAGAGTTGGCCACTAGATCATACGAGCTTGCTCTTTTTACTAGACGGTTTCCATACAATTATGTGTCTGGCGCCGCATGTCGCAAACCGCAGCGTTGTGCGTAACGATCGCGAGATCAAAGTTTAAGGCTGCACCTTTTCAAGATTAACTGATTTATGCAGCGTCAGGAACAAGTATATTCATCCATGCCAATGTCCGTGACGCTGCAATCAGTGTTAAGCTGAACAATTTCACATTTCAGATGGCACATTGCAACGTAGCTCCAACGTCACCACCGGTCACTCTGACAGAGTTTCCACCGCAGAAGGCAGAGCTTTGCCGAGGTAGAAGCTCTCTATAATCACATGATTCGATTTAGACTAATTCAGCATCATAGGCATCCAGCGGGCCTAGGATGCGCACCGCGAGATATTTGTCATGTCGTTCTGTCAAAACGTAAGCATTTTGCACCAGTTTTTGAACTTTTGCATTATCTGTGGTAATGTTGTCGACAAAACGCGCCTTCTTGTTGTACACTTTTGACACTTCTTAGTCGTCGTACCTCTTTGAGGACGAGAAGTCATGCAGATATGTGTAGACATTAGCAAGATGGACGCTCATAGAATCGATAAGTGGTATTCCAAAGACCAGATTCAGTGCGAAATTTGAGGGGAAAAATTAAATTGAGTTAATTTTTTTTTTTTTTTCTTTGTCCACCAGCAATGACACATTCCACAACAGATAGATTCAGATTGTGAGTAATAAAATGATATTAATTGGTTTAGCACGCTTAGTATTCTAGTGCGATATAACAAAGGGATATGCAGAAAGTAATACAAATCTTTTCCAGGTCATGGAAACTTTGAAATCGGTGGCTGCGGCAGCGGCGAGAGTAACTACAGCCCTACAAGAAACAGCTGCTCTTTTAGAGGGGGCATGTCTTGGCCTGATCGAGGTATAACCTTCTTCATTGTAGTGTCGTCTGTCCTGGAAGAAAATCTATATCCAACAGTGGACATGTGATGCCGTAACAAATTTATTTTCTGTTGACCCTAACCATGGGTTTTCAAAAAATAAGTCCAGTGCGGTCTATATAGGTACTTGTTTTGCACGATGCTAAAATATTTTCTGATTTCAATTGCACGATACGATAATGTTTGCCACGACACCGACATCGCGTTGCAGGTATATATTTCCGCCACGGTATCATAGATTTTCAGACATGTTGACATTATTTGAAGTAGGTATACAATCCTCAGGGTCCGTCTGCAGTCCTCGGCCGTCGCACTCCCCGGATGCCTTTGCCAACTCGCTCCGGAAGTACCCCAGCATGTCTCCCGAGCGCTCCACCGAGCTGGTGGAGAGGCTCATTAACTACACTCAGCTGAAGAACAGTTTAGTACAGCTACATTTATGAGTAGCTTTTTACAACGGCTTTGTTCGCATGGTTTCATGAAAAGTCTTTGTGCTTATCCATGGCTTGTAGGCTCCAAGTTTTTAAGACAAAAACTGCTTATTCTGAGGGCCTAGTACAAGTTTACAGTGTATAGTGTGGGTGTGAAACGTCTGACGCCCAGCACACCAGAGGGCGCTGATTTGTATGGAGACACTGAGCGGAATCTTTGAGAAGCTCGACATGCGAGTACGGGCTTGGTGTAGACCAAGCTTCTCAAAGAATCCGCTCAGTGTCTCCACACAAATCAGCGCCCACTGGTGCGTTGGGCGTCAGACGTTTCACACCCACCAGATTTACACACCAAAACTCGTACTAGCATAACCCTCTGTAAAAAAAGTGGGTAGGTCTGCTTCAAGTTTCAGCCGCTACAGAATGAATATCTCTTAAAAGTCTGGACTATCACACCACTTTGGCAAATGGACCTTTAACTTGCAACTCTAATTGTTCACAGCAAAGAACCTTAAAAGTGCATCTCCCTCCCGCTGCGAGTCCTCAACACAGAACTACGAAAGACCTTCCCGAAGCTGCAGAAGAAACGAGCCTGAAGGCATAAGAACCCCTGAGGAATCTCCAACCAGGAGAAGGATTGAGGAGTCGGAGTATAGAAGAGTTTATGGACGGAGTTATGACGTTAGATACGTGAGGGAAGTCTCCAAAAGAGTGAAGGAAAACATCAGGAATTTCAGCACTTATGTAAGTTCTACGAAAGGAAATGATGAAAGCAGATGGTTCTCCAAGTCCCTAAATTAAGTAAGTTGCCATTTTACAATCGCTAGAGGAGAAATCGACCCAAATATACAAGAGACTTTACCAGACGATAAGTTACGTGACTATTCCGAATGACTTATTAAGGTAAGGTGTTGTCTTTGACACCTATAGTTATTCGGTTATCCTGGATCATTTTTAATATTTTCAGCCATACAGTCATCCTGTCTGTCCTACCATCAAAGAGAGGTACGACCACTTACCACCTGAACAGAAACATTTGAATGTAAGTTACAATAAAAATAATTCCGAAAATGCTTCTGAAACTCGAATCCTTACTCATACTAAACATATTAATGAAGTTATACTTCTAATGTGACTTCCAACAAGGTTGCGTTAAGCGGGAGGACATAGTCTCTGTCTCTTTCTATTCGGGGAAATATACGGGACCCCCACAAAACTCAAAACACTTCGATAGCGCGTTCTAGGATCCGACCAAACTTAGCAGCGCAATCTAGTTCTGATTTAGGCAACATGAGCATAGAACCTTTTCTAACTAAATAAGTACTGCATATTGATTAAGTACATAAAAATAAATACTAAATTAATTTCACATTAAACACAGAGCGAGAGTGAATGCGTGCCACTCGAAGTATAACTTCTTCCGCGCGTAGGGACTCCACACACTGTTTTTTTTTGTTAGGTATTGATATTGGTAAATATACTTTTAACTTCATCATCATCATATCAGTTTGTAAAAGCCTGAACCTAGACTAACCTAGTTTATAAAACGATTCTATCTATCTTTTTTCAGGTATCACACTCTGTAAATATGGAAACGCAAGGTACATTCAACCCCTTCTAAATATAGATTTTTTGATTTGACACAATGTTATATGTTAATTTTAATAAAATAAACAAAAAATATTATTACAGCCGAGATTCCAATGGTTTCAAAAGAAGTAACTACAGTGCCTAGAGTTCAACCATGTATGAAAAATGTTAGTATTTAGGTTACCTAATTTACCTATACTATATTGGTTAGTACCAGTGATAAAATACTGAAAACAAAGATAACTAAAATCCACGACAGTTCAGATCAATTGGTAGATGACTCTTGTTATATGTATGACGTGGGTACGGCACTTAATAGGTTCCTTGTTCCAGGTAGCTGTCCCTCTCTCCCCGACATCATCGCATTCTGATTCGAAGCCAGAAAAATCTGTCAGAACTCATAGCTCATCCAAATCTATTCAAACGACAAAAGCCTTGGATTTGACACTGCAGATACGAAAATCCGCACAAACCTGCTTAAGCTCCGTCGACATACAAGAGAGTAAGAAAGTAAAAAATAAAAGAAAGAGTAAAAGTCATGAAGAATTGAGAGTCGACGATGAGTTTGAAGAAGAAATAGTACAGCTGATACAGGAGTTAACCTCCTGCCCCGATTTAGATAGAGAAAACGTTATACGCAGTCGATTGCTAAGAAAGTTACGGAAAGCACACAAAACAGATAGAGGGGAACGAGTTAAAATCAAAATCGGCAGATGCATTAAAGATCAGCTGTATTCAGAAATAGATTTGAAGAACTTTACCCGAGAACTGTCTAATGAATTGATATCGAAAATCAAAAGACACAACATGTTCATTACCAACAATCCTACAAACATTTATAGAGCAGATATATCTTCATTCAGAGCTAGTCATGAAGAAAACTGTGTCGACGAAATTATAAAAGAATGGCTAAACGATATACCTATCAAACCAATAGATTACTTAGGCAGGGATGTCAAAAAAGGGCATTTGTTCCTTAGCATTACAAACAAAGTTAAAAATTTGATTATGAATAAGATAAAACATGACAATGATAGTTTACTGAAAGCAGATATTATTGAAATAATTGAAGATGTACCTATAGATATAAGTGGTCACAACAAAAGATTTTATTTAAATCGATTGGTGTCAGAACTGATAAGAAAAATCAAAGACATATTTACTTCCGGCCAAAGCAGGAGGCGCTGGAAAAGAACTTCCGAACTACAATGTAAATATATTCAACCGACGGAAAAAGAACTAAGACACTTTATCAGAGAAGAAATAACTGAATTTTCTGACAAATTTCACTTAAAAATATGTTCAGATACACAGAAACAAATTGAAATGGAATTAACTTGTATTCTGATGGATTCATTAGAAATGATAAGGCATGGTAATATAGAAGATGTTAAAGAAGATGTATTAGGAATGTTCGCAGACTTTGTAAGCATTCCTGAACACCAAGCTATCTACTTCGCTAACAATGTCATCTACAACTTAAAAGATATATTTGATAGATCGAATTTCATCAGAAAACAAAGATCTCAAACGTTTATTGTTTTACAAAACTCTTTACATAACACGAATCAAGAAGCAACTATAAACAACACAGATTTTTCTATCGAAGGAATATCACAAGGCGATATTGAAGCAAATCTCGATATCTATACTAATCAAATTGTTCAAAAAATCAATGAATGGTCTGCCAATATAAAAGGATTTGATGCAATAGATGCCGGTTTCAAACAAGTAGTCATCAATGACTTAGCTGGAGACATAGTTGATAGGCACAAGTATTTAGAACTAAACCCAACCAGCAAAAGAACAGATGCTGAAGAATTAGAACATTTAAAGTATCAGATATTCAAATGGATAAACAAAGTGGTTGGAGAATATAATTTGGATACAATTGACCGAGCTTCTGAGCTAATGGAAAGAATAAAAAGTATTCCAGTTCCGATGTTGACAAAACCACAACAAAATGGCAAATCAAATCCATGCTGTCAAAATGCTAATATTACAATGCCAGACATGAAACCAGAAGCAGTTCAAAGCACAAGTAACGGTAGAAGGTATAGCAGTCCCGATAAATTTACATCTCAGAAATATGCAAACGCTAAAACAGAGGACACTAGTACAACTACATTAACTGGTAAAGAATACACGAATCAAAGACCAGCAGCCTCCATGCCAGCAAAATCATGCTGTGATGATCCCCAGTTTCCTGGGCCTCAAACTCTTCAAAACGAAACAACAGAAAGTAGATTCAACGCATCCATGGGCGTGACTTCAACACCAAAGAAAAGTGCACGTTCCACAGAATATGCTATGACACAAAATAAAGTGCGCCAACCACAAGGTCTTAGTGCTAGTTTGATGGAACCACCAAGAGATAAGAATCCTAATGCTTATAGGAGAATGAGTGAGCCACCAGGTTTCTCCACAGCACCTATGAGAGGAAACATCTATCAACGCCCAGGAACTGAAAATACTGAAGGTTTTCATTCTACGTCTAGGCTCGGAAGTCCAAGTAAAACAAATAAAAAGAGTTGCTGTACTAATACAGGCAGCAAAGGAGCATTGTCAATTGAACCACCATCTATAAAACAACTGAACGACGAGTATGATGATTACGTCAAAAATTGGGTGCAGCAAATACCCATAGCTACTGCAAGTCCTGAAGAAGAATCGCTGGCGGAAAAGGCAAGGTTAGGGATTTATAATGGTATCTGGCAAGCTATAACTAAATTAAAAATGAACCCAGCAACTATGAACAACCCTTTTTACTATCAAGATGTTTTCGATGATGAACTAGAAGAGTTATTGAACTTGTTACCACAAACACCAGAGTTAGTAAATAAAAAACATTCGATGAAAGCGCAACTTATAGAGAAAACAACAAATATGAATGAATTAATAGTGTCTGCAGTAGGACCTTCATCATACAAACAGCAACTAGTAGAAAATGTCAATAACAACCTTCCAAGAAATAAAATAGATCACACTGGAAAAGATGTCGCAAAATTATACGAAGAGATGCAAAAGATGAATCTGGCTGAAGATTTTATCCTTTACATCAAGTACAGAGAAGGTGATAAAGTTAAAGCTAATGTTTTCAAGAAAAAACTAATGAAAGAAGTTCAAGAGCTGATTAATGGTATAAAAGCCAACCATGGGAAGGAGTTGAAAGATATTGATGCTGCAGCTTATATCGATGAAGTCATCGTTGCATTGCAAAAGGTTCCTTTGCCAAGTGAAGATACTATAAAAGTAGAAGCAGAAGAAATCAATATAAGGCTGGAAATTGAGCAGTGGTTTTCAGATCTACCTTTACTTCCTAACGATAATTATGTTGAGGTATTAGGACGAAGACATTATCAAGACGCATTAGCAAAGAAAATACATGAAATCGAAAAGCTAACCTGTTCAACCAATTCCGATAATCAGATGAGAGAGCAAGTAAGACGGTTTTTAGAGAGGATGCCTTTACGACCAGGTGAAACAGAAAACATTGACTTCATGGTTGAAGAATTAGTAAATAGATTGAAAAATAGACCGAACGATATCGTGGCCCTTGGTGGAGAAGAAAGGAAATCTGTAGCTTTTATGGACGCGTACGATTATGAAGATTTTAGCAGGGATATGCCAGTTTGCTCCAGTTTTTCAGACGCGGGAAGACCTGCCCAAGCCAACCAAAGCTCTTACATGATTGCTGACGGTACAAGAGTAAAGAATATTGATCCTTACGAACAATACGCTCGTCAAAAAGATGCTACACCAGAGTCACAACAGCAATGGTACTCTTTGGAAGAAACTGAAGCTCGTCCGGGTTTTAAGTCAGCCGGTCAAGGCATGAGACAAGATACACCACCACTTTGTAGCCGATCTCATCAAACCTCTGTACCTCAAGTTCAAATGTCTAATCACTTACCGATAACTTACTCAGCTTCTAGCCAAACTCCTTCTCCACATTTGACAATTCGCGAAAGTCCTGGAGATCCTGAATGTTGTATGGAACGGAACCGTTCTGATAGATCAAGAAGGTTAGAGCATCCCCAAAACTATGAGCAATCCCCTCAAAGATGCGGGAAATCCCCCCAAAGATACGAGCAATTCCCGCAGTCAGGATTCGAATGCGGCCCTGAAGCGTACAGTCATGGAACAGCCCCAAGCGGCTCTGAAAAGCCAACTTCCGATGCATGTGGACCGTCTTGCAAAACCCGCCGATCGTCAGCTCCTCCGAGCTACAGAACTGATGGATCAGATAGACCGATGCCTGCTCAAACACCAGATATCCACTCAAATGAAAACGATAGACATTGCAGTAAAACAGTACAATCCCCAACATTCCGTGACCCTATAGGTTTCTCAACGCCACAGCAGAACATGCCTCCGCCGATGTCTTGCAGACCAAAAAAGAAACCGAAAGAAGAGAAGCCGAGAAGAGAGTCAGCGAGAAAGAGACTGGTTCTAGATGACACAGATAACGACAGCGAAGAGGAAATGAGATGTCGGTGCATGGAGAGGGTCTGGAGGTGTCGACGAAAGAAACCTATATGCACCACTTGTGATGACAACGACTTCATGCCGTACTACATGAACATGAGGTTTCCCCCGCGTCCGTACTTCTTTTAATGTGTTTGTACAGTTTGGTGCTGTTTTTTTCGTGGTATTTTATGTCTTTGTAATCGTTCGTTTTGTTTTGTTTCAATAAATGTGAACCGTATTTTGTTATTTTAAAAAGTAATCAAGCTAAGTAAGTGAGGACTCTATAAACCAAAAAAAACAGGCCTACTTTCGACTAGTTTCGATCCCGGATCCAACTGGTATCGCGGATTTCTGTCAAAACCCGATTCCAGCATGATCATGATGACTGGCATAGATGGAAGGACTATTCGAGTTTATTGGAGTCTATTTACTGTTGGGTATAGCCGTAAAGTAACAGACGAGGTATGATGATATAGCCAGTAAACTCCGGCTGTGGTGTGTGGAACTGTACCTCTATCACGAACAAGTCAGACAGTCGACGCGCTAGCGCGGTAATGCCAGCTCGACGCCAACCGTTGTAGTGTCATCGCGCAGTGTATCTCGGATACGCTAGCGTTACTATACGTTTGCGATTGTCACATTTATTCATGATCAAAGCACAGTGGATGTTCTAATCTTCATGATTCCTGAGGTTGTTTTTGTCTGTTGTTGACTGTGACTGAAGACCATAAAAACCTTTTTACAGAACTACAAAGAAGTGACAGAAGATTATAAACGTCAAATTTAAAGATTAACTTCAAAGTGTATACTTCAAATTCTAATAGTTTTATTTCTATCTATTTTTACTTCTGTAAATTTTTTGGTAACTATAATGTAAGTATCTATTCCACGGGTTTCATATGCTGCGGAAAAAGGCAGCCGTTGGCTTATAGGATGACGATGATATGATTTCAGGCCAGGACCCCACAGTGAAGATTGGCAGGGCTGTTACAGGCCTGACTTGTGCTACTCCGTGCTCAGGCTTATGAAGATGACCGTGAGTTATTTCGACTACCATTGTTATTATTAATAGGTCAAATGAGTTCTCTAGATCAAAAAGATTACATAGAAAAAGCCAAGTCAAGAGTATTCTGAATTAACAAGCTTGACAAACGTTGTGAAAGTAAATGAAGCAGAAGAGATTCTGTCTGATATGCCAAGGTTATGGAAATCTCTGCCTACTCTCATTTGAAAGAGGTGTGATTTTATAGAAGGAGGTAATAAAGTTAAGTAATTTGGATGTTCGTGACAATCTCATCATAAAAGAAGGATGAAATGAAACTGCAAAAATATGGATAGATATCCTGGAATCATCTACGCTACGGTCACTTTCCCGTGCACTACAGACACATTATGTTTCCACATTATGATTATGAATAAAGGTTCTAGAAGATAATGCTGTTTATGTGATGGGCAATTAAGTATTTTCTATAGATAGATAGATAGTTAATTTGACATACACACAGAAATCTATCTACGCTGCATCCAGTTGCCACGAGTGAATTTGCTGATGGCCAGAAGAAGGTAGATTGGTACTGAATGAAGTTCGAACAGTTTAAAACACTGATCTTTCTTTCAATATTGCCAGCACATTCCCCTACCAACGAACCACTGACGGGATGGAGGGCGATGGCATGGTGGCCATCGTGCAAGGCCTGAAGGATGCTGGTCTGGCTGTCACTCTCATGAACAAAACCCATCTGCAGAACTGTAAGAATTTAAAGTTTATTTTACTGGTCATTTGTTAGACCATACATCATTCGGTGAAACTCAAAGTGTCTATTTGGTGTAATAAGTGTAGTACAAGAATCTTGAGCCTGTTTCTGTTTGTATCTCTTTAAAAAGAAAGCAACCAAATAAATAAGCAGCCCTAAGTCAATCAGCTCAAAGGGACCTTATTATCAATTCGTCAGCTAGAAAATTTTTATAAGTCTTAGTCATAATCATTTATTGGTAATTTTTAGACACAGGTCACATTTTTCTCTGAGAATTAAATGTTTTTACGAATTCTAGCACTTAAAACCAACACAGTGCCTATCAGCAAATCTTCAGTGGAAACCAACACGAATGTAGATCGTACTGGGAGGAGCACAGCCGCCCAGGTCCGCGATGGTCATTACACTACCAGTTATCAAGTATGTATGCATTCACTCTCAATCCACATCAAACTATATCGGTCCACTGCTGGACGTAGGTCTCTCCCAAGACGCGCCACTGAGCCCGGTCTTCGGTTCTTCTCATCTAGTGTTTGCCAGCTACATGTCTCAGATCGTCACCCCACCTAGCCGGAGGGCGTCCTACGCTACGCTTGCCTAAACGCTGAAGGATAGAATCCGGAACGAGGTTATCCGACAGAGAACCAAGGTGGTCGACATAGCTCAGAGGATTAGTAAGCTGAAGTGCCAGTGGGCCGGCCATGTTTGCCGCAGAACCGACAATCGTTGGAGCAAACTAATACTCGAGTGGAGACAATTCACATCAAGAATAACAATTTTAAGGATCTTAATTTATCAGTTTGGTGTATTTCAGCTAGCTCACTGCAACACCAGACCGTCATCACCACCGGAACGTCTGCCTGAGTTTCCTCCACAACGTTTAGAGCCCTTAAGAAGTAAGTATAACTACCTGTAGAAAACCACTGCTGTACGTAGACCTCTTCCACGCATTTTCAGAACGATCAATAATAGTCCCTCCGGTTTGTGGGCGTCACACAGTTCATTGATTGCTCTGGGCCTGATAACGATCCTATTTTCAGATCAAGGAAATTTCCAAGTCGGTGGTTATGGCAGTGGGGAGTTCTTTAGTCCAGCACCATCGTATTATGGAAGCCAGGGTTACAGAGGAGGGATGGTGTGGCCAGACCGAGGTAAACTTTAAAAGTAGAAAGAGTTCGTTCGGAGTACAGAGTTCTGCCGCGAAAAAGATTCTCAAACTGCTTCAGATTTAATGGGTAGATATGCAATGCAAAATTGTACACAGCTAACCAAATGTGGTTGTGGTAACCATATCTAACATCAGATGGGCCAACTTCTTATCCGTCACTAAACACAATACGACTAGTACCAGTATGTACACTCCCTACGGGACATCTGTGCAGATCTTATTCCCTCGCCTTGAATTAGAATCAGAAGACTAGGTAACCTAGTCAGAGATTAGCGATATCACTTTTCTCTACCAAGGTTCTGTATCCGGTCGTCTGTCCCCCACCTCTTTACCCTCGCAAAACACGGATCCCTTCGTCCATTCCCTCCGGAGGTATCCTCTGCCCATTTCGCCAGAGAGAAGTGTTTCCTCTGAGCTGGTGCAACGGCTTCTGAACTACACACAGAATAAACACTGTTAGTATTCATAACTGTTTCACGTATGTATTCCGTGCTAGCACCAAATATACCAATACGTATAGAGTAGGTACAGGTAGCAAGCAAGCTCGTATGAGTTAGTGGCCAACTCTGGTGACGGAGTTTTTAGGTCGCCTTAAGGCCTCCGTCATGGCTAAACGACTGCTAGAGCCGGAGCCGACAGTTTAACGTGCGCTTCGAAACACGGAAGCGCTCAGATGTAAATGCCACTAAAGGTCACCCATCCAGATAGTGACCGCACAGAACGTCGCTTAACTCCGATAATCGTTGAAGATTGGCGAAGCAAGCCTTCTATAGAATAGGTATAGGGCATAGATGAGGTACCTGTATTAATATTGGACGAAGTTTGGTGAAGTTATAGTGGTAGAATAATGTTAGTGAGTTTAGGACACACGTAGGTACAGATAAAGTACCCATGTTACGAATGAAGACAGCCATTGTCCAAGAGTAATAGTTGGTGGAGTAATATTACCTAATAGGTGTTGGAAGATGAAACTCAAACATACATAAGTAAATACATATGTTTATCGTTGTAGCATCTAAAAACTCCAACGCAAGAAACATTCGTCTTCGCGAAGAGAGTCCAACAAGAGATCAGAAAGCAGACACATCTACCAAAAACATACAAACATACACGAGGAGTAAGAATGAACCGACAAAGGATTGTGGTGCTAATACCAATAATGACATAAGATTTAGTTTTATGAAGAAAGGTACCAGCTCGCCTTATAGTGTGAGGTGAGGATTTCAGCGTTTTGAAGTAGAGTCCTTTCCATGAAAGAAGTCCCGCAGACGCGTCGCTGTAGTCGACCTTAAGTATTATTTCTCGGGCAGCACTTTTAACAACTTTAGGCATTGAAAACAAGACTTTGATCACAGAAACCAAATAAAAACGCACTAGCATCCGAACACATTAACAGCACCTGACAACTAATTTAAAATTTTGTTCCGGAAATTTCCGCGGGACTTCTTTCATGAAAAGGACTCTAGCGAGGAATTCGGACCAGGGTTAGGTCTCGGAGTCAGCAAGTTAAAGTGGCTTACAGCCGAATACTCAAACGCAACTCAAACCCCACTCAATTTAAGTCCCGCTTAAATTATTGCCATCTCTTACAAATGAGTAATGTCAAACAGAGACAGAGCAATCTTAAGTGGTGCTCAAATTTGAATGACGTTTGAGTATTCGGCTGAAAGGCTCGTAGTTTTCAGAACCAACAACCGCTGGGAATGAAGATTCTCCAGCTACTTTGAACTGTATCTATCTAAGCCCAGGCGGCATCCTAGTTTTATTACTAACTATAATAGTAGGTGCCAAATAACACCGCAATACAGGTCATTCGCCCACCTTCACCGCGATGTCGCAAAATTAAATTTATGAATGGCTAATTCTGTCGCTTTCCATACAAACCTGTCGCTAAGACGGTATCGCTCGAATCTCGTAGTACTGTTTGTTTACCATACATAAATTGAATTTTGCGACATCGTGGTGAAGGTGGGTGAATGTCCTGTATCGCGGTGTTATTTGGCACCTAGGTACTATAGCATAATTTTTTATTTGTTTTTGTTCTCTGACACTAAATATTTGCTATACTTTTGTACCTACTTTCCTACTACTTACTCTGTTTTGCTCCTTCCTGTCTGACTTACTTTTTCTCTCTCTGTTGTATCTGTGTGTTTGTACCCAGTGGGTTGAATAAATGTATTTCATTTCATTTAATTTTCTTATATCCCTTCCGTCACTCCCGTGGCGGAAGGGAAATGTGAAGGCATTTATTTCCCCCCTAAAAATAGTTGGTAACATTTCAGGACCAAAAGTAACCATCACAACGACACCTACGATTATCTGAAGGCCTCGTCACGCCGTGCCCGTCATCCTGAAGTTAGATATCTCAATGATGTGAAGAAATGTATCAGAGATACTATTAAACAGATGTGTGAGGATAAACCACTTGTAAGAAGTTCTTAAGCTTTTGAAATATTTATATTAAACTGTCATCAGACGACTCTACGCTAGAAAATCCTGAGTACGTACCATAATACTACATCCACACCCTGATCCGTACCTCTATCACGAACAAATCTGACAGTCGCCGCATCAGCGTATTATATAAGAATAAGAATAAGAATCATTTATTGTGAAACTGTGTAAAAAAGAGATCTTATAGATATTATGTACCTAGAGTTTCAACAGTTTACCCATGCCGGGCGTACTCGAATTATATTGCGCGTCAATGCCAGCTCGACTGCCAACCGTTGTAGTGTCACCGCGCAGTGTATCTCGGACACGTTAGCGTTACGATACGTTTGCGATTGTCACATTTATTCGTGATCAAGGCACTTGAGGGCTCCTCTTGACCACCACCACCATTTCAACCTGGATCTGAATTTTGACAGGATTCGTGTTATTTTGTACGAACAATGTCACGATTTTGGTCAAGATCTATGGATCCATTTAGGAGCGTTGGTGGAGGGTGGACCATACTTCTTCGTTTACCTACAGTAATTTTTGAGTGTTCCACAAAATTAGATAGGTCCACCTAGATATTTCTTTAGTTTTTTCTCATAAACTAGCTAGGTGGAATACAGATCTCCAAAATACCACCTAATTTAAATAGGATATTTTGGACAACCTTAATTTTAAAGGGACAAAACCAAAGGGAGTTTTGAAACCCGTATAAAGAACCTAGTGTTACCCTGTGACTGTCCCCTTTAGAGTTAAGTAATAAAGCCATCAGACCGTGTTCCAGGTATGCCCTCAGATCAGGAGTCGGTACTGCCAGCACAAGAAAGAACATCATCAGAACTCATCCGAAAATGCGGTTAGTAAAAAGTTTGGTGTGTAATGTTACAGGGCTATAACGCCATCTAGTTTGTTACTTGAGAACTATCCTAGATCGCGCAAACGAAGTTAACACGGAGTTTATACCTACATAAGTAGGTAATAGGTACTACCGAATGCTGGCCATTGCTTCACAGACCCCGAGTCAAGGTCGCTCGGCAAGGAAAATTTTTCGTAGGAGGACACATAATATTCCTACCGTGCGGCGTGCCTTCGTCATTCCAATCTACTTGAGACACTTGTTCGTGTCGTGTCGTGTCGGGCCTCGACCCCCGACACGATTTAATAGCTCTTGTCGAGGGTGGAAGGGAAATACGGGGAATATCTATACCTCGCTACGCAAAGCACACCCTCCGACATCCTAATCAAGATCAGAGTTATTAAGCCGTGTCGCGGCCTGTAGCCCATGTGCGGGACACTAATGCCTAAGTCATTATACTATAATGGCAGGTCCAGGATTTTGGTTTAGAAGGGGCTTGGTTTAACCCAGGATTTAGGTGTAGGATGGGGGGGGGGGGGAGACTGACTCCAGTTCCCTGACAAATCCTAGTCCAACTTTGAGTGGTCTCGGAACTTTTGAGGGTGCTTGACCTTCGAAGCCCCCCTTGGATCCACTAGTACCATTCTTTCATCCTAGTCGGCCTTATCAACAGATGCAGACTACCTAACTACTGCCCAGTAATGAAGTTCCTTTGTTTCAGTGTCTAGAGAACCAGTGTGGTGAACAAGGTAAACATGTTTGTTTTTATTACTCGCTTGTAATCGTAGATGTAAGATATTCAAGGGAAGACGTGGAATTAAAACCAGCATTATTGCCACGGACTTATTGCCAAAGTAACATCGCCTTTATTTTCATTAGAGAGCAAGGGCATGAACTTGGGCCGGGAGCAGGGACAGGGGCATTATCGTGTTCACACTATCCTCGTGCCCAAGTCCCTGCCGACTGCGGCATAGTGTAAACGCAACATTTTTCTTTGTTAAAGCACTGATCGGGACTCAAGCATAGATTTTTAGTAACGATTTCTGTAACGGCATACGGCCCTTAAACCTGGAATAATTACACCGTGTCTTGTAAATAAAAGTCCCAGTTTTAGGCAGGACATGTAGAAATCATCAGGGTATTTATGATTGTACACCTCGCAGCATCGACGAGCACGGACGAGGTGCCAATGTTTGCACGCTGCCAACCCCCCACAGTGGTAAGGCCTGTTGACTTCGTAGGTAGTAGTCAAATCAAATTATGCAATTGCACGACCTCTGTCTATTTTAAGTTTCATCCTAGGTGTTACTGCTTTCTTGGACTAAAAATGTAGGTATTTCTAAGAGTGAACCTGCCCTGCCCATAAAAGATCAATATTGCGTCATATTCTGAATATAAGATGAGTCAGTACTTTTAGATGTCTTTACAACACAAAAGCTTCAAAATTTACCATTCTGCTATCAATATCTTAAGTCAAACTTAACTATGGTGGTATCAAATTATCCGGCACCGTAATACCCAACTATTATTTATCTTAATTACATTTTTCAGACTCAACAATCTTGTCCAAGTGAAAAATTTTGCTGCTGTTGCATGAAACCCATCCCTGACTCTTCCAGTCAAGAACTTCCATCAACTTCACAGGTTCAAGTAGAGTCTAATGAAACTAAGGAGGTCACAGAAGCAACAAGCGGAATCTGCACTTGTAAAGCAGATGGATCTAGACTAGATAACAAGATAGCAGGCGAAACTAACGTAGATAATAAATTAGCAGATGAAATAGTCAAATGGGTCAAAACTCTGCCAGTTTACGCCGATGATAGTCCAGAAAATAAAACAAAAAGAAAAGAAATGATTAAAAACCTAGCTGATAAGTTGAAGAGCTTGGTAGGTGATAAAAACTACGAGCAGATCGCAAAGGAAGAAATCATGAAATGTATTGAAAAACTTCCGATGTGGTATCCAGAAGGCAAACGAGAACAAGAAATGTTCAAGAATCAAATTGCAAACGATTTGTTTAATAGATTGACTGGTATTGATACTATTGATGAGTTAAATAATGTTATTGCTAAATGGTTAGATGGAATTCAGTTTGAGAAGGCTGTTGATAAAGAAGAAATTGCGGAAAACTTGGTTTATCGTTTAAAGCCATTAGTCGATAAGCCAGATGAAATGAAATCAGAAATTGAAGATGTACTTCAGGAACTGCCAATTGTAAATAAAAATAAAGTCATAAGTAAACTAGCTGATGAATTAACCAACGACTTGATAGAAGTGTCTAAAAAATTGCCCAAAGATAAAAGACTCAGTACAGATTTGGCAGTTGAAAAACTTGAAAAACTAATTATGGATTGGCTTGAAGACACACATGAGTTATTAAATGATGTTAGTGAAAACAAAACGATGGTTAAAAGTCTCGCTAAAAAACTTAAGAAAGTTCAAATGCTAGGTTTAGATGATGAATCCACACAAGAAAAAATGAAAGAAGAAATCGTTGACTGGATGGATTCAGTTTTGAAAAGCAAAGGAGAAAAATTGGATTCTAAAACTAAAATTAAGCTATCAAATAAACTTATAGACAAGTTGAGCAAAAGATTTAGCAAGGACGAAGATTTACAGCAATCCATTCTAAATGAAATCTCCGAGTTGGTTGAAGATATACCTTCTAACATTAATGAAAAAAAGCGTGAAGAAATAAAGAACAAAATAGCTAGTATTCTGGCAAAAAATATTAATAACTTGTCCGACAAAACTGACAACATAAATCGTGAAATCGTAAATATTTTAAAGAAAGAAGCCAAAATGCCAGACAGTGATGCCTCTGATTTGGCTACTGCTCTTATAAACAGAATTAAAGGAATGCCTTTTTCGAAACAATCGAAATCTTCCGTTTCCCGACCCTCTGGGGAAATCGACGCTGAAATAAAACAATTAATATCAGAGGAAGTTAGTGATATTTTAAACGATTACAACATAAACGCAAAGAAAAGAAAAGAAATAGAAAAGGGTATCACAGAAGTACTCGCTGATCAGATTGTCCGTGGAACAAATGATATTGAAACGAAGGATAACATAATAAGTATTTTAAGAGATGGCTATGTGTCTGAAGACGATGCACTCGATATTTCAAATAGATTGCTAGAAAAGAACAGAGAACTCTCTCTCAGCTACAGAACTCGAGATTCTAAATTAGGAATAAGCAAACGACGATTAAGTAGAGCCCGGCCTCAACACATGTCTCCTGTAGAAAGAGAAAACTTTGAAGAGAAAGCGGAGAGGGAGATTTTAGATTTTATGGAAGAAGTTACCGGTGATGATAATCCTAAAACGAGAAAAAAGAGGAAGGAAGCAGCAGAAGGACTTATTCACAGATTAGGCGAGATTATGAGTGATCCAAATGAAACTGACAAAGAAACGAGCATTATCGAAGAAGTGCTGAAATATTTGAAAAGGTTGTCAATCGAATCTGATGTACCTAGAGAAGAAATGGCAAGAACGTTAGCAAACCGCCTTCGAGGCATAGGTTTTCAGGCTTCAACTCCAAAGAAAGAGAGAAATAATTCATTTTACCCTAGACGCGAGTCCACTGATATTTCGGCGATACGCATTGAATCGAGGCAAAGCGACTTTAACACATCATTTAAAAGACCTGAGCATGTAATAACTAATGAAGAAAAGGAATACATCAATGAACTCACAGAACTAATACAAGCTTGGATAGATGAGCTATCTATAGACCTGAGTGCAACAGAGGATAAAGGTTTCAAAGAAACTATGGTTCAAGATTTAGCTTCTGATATCGTAGACAGGCAGAAATATTTACAACTAAACCCTGACGCAAAAACTTCTAATCAAGAAGAATTAGAACACTTAAAATACCAAGTTTTTAGATGGTTAAATAAGCTATTAGATACAAACGATTTGTCTTCAGTAATGCAAAAGACTGAAACCTTAATGAGAAAAATCAAAGATGTAAAGGTTCCTGAGCTTGTAAAACCGACTGAAAAACACACTGAATCTAAATCTGCGCAAGAACTAATACAAGATTCTATAAATTCGATAAAAGATGAAATTTCATCATGGATGGATGAAATACCCCAAGACTTGTATTCATCTACTGACAGAAACTTTCAAAAGCAGATGATCAACGAACTAGCTGAAAAGATACAACAGCTTAGAATGAATAACCAAACAGAAAACATTGATAGTGAAATATCAAATTGGCTTAGTAAATTGTTAAAAGGTGACAAGCAAGAGCTCACTAAAATGGCAGAAGCATTAAAAGATAGGCTGAAAGAAAGAGGTTTCACTGAAGCTAGCGTTATGTTACGTCAAGATAGTAGTCAGCTAAGAGGAGAAACTTTAACAGATGATTCTATAACCGTGAACTTAGAAAATTGGGTTAATGCTCTTCCCATCCCCAGTATGAACTTTACGGAGAAAAAACAGTTTGAAAATCTTAAAAAAGAGTTTGCAGATAAAGTTAGACAAATACGACATGACGATCCTGAAAATACAGGAAGACTGAAGGATGAAATAAGAAGATATTTACTTATGTTTCCATTAGAAGAAAATATGAAACAAAATGATAAATTCATTAATGATAAAGTAGAACAATTGTTTAACCTTTTAGCTGTCCATGGTGAAACTGTCCTGGAACATGGCAGTGATAAGTTTGTTAAGAAGGCTGTCACCAATTGGTTGAAGTTACTGCCATTGGAAGAAGGAAAAACAGTCAACGATATTTCTGCCAATGCTATCGATGACCTTGTATCTGTAATATCAAACTTACTAGTTAAAACAGATATTATTCATGTCAATGATATCAAAAACACCTTAGAGAATGAGACAGAAAGGTTTCTGAAAAGTGTACCTTTAGACCCTAACGTTAATATTGATGTTAAAAGATTAGCTGATGAGTTATTCAGAGACGTAAAAGAAATGTCCAGAAAACGTTCATCTGCTGCTAAGCCCCCACCGATAAAAAAGGCAGCTGATATTTTATTCGACAATATAGAGAGTTGGTGCGAAAGCCTTCCTCTCAAAGCAAACACTCCAGAAGAAATAGAAAGTGCTAAAAAAATTAAACAAGAAATAGCTAATAAACTAATACATAAAATAGGCGAACTTAATATGAATCCCGGGATTTTTAATGACGATTTTCTTTACAATGACATGCTAGAGGATGAAATTGATAATTTACTTACAGATCTTTCTAGCGAGGACATCAAAAACAACCTGCCAGCTATCAAGAAGGACTTAATGGAGAAAGTAAAAGAAGCAAGACAGAAAACGCAAGAAGAAGTGGCGGGCCAAGCTTATAAGCAGCAACTTCGTGAAGCCATATCGAAGACTCTACCGTCACAACAGTTAACAGACGAAGAACAAGTATCATTCGAAGTTCTTAAAGATAACTTAGCAGACGCCTTCATAAACCTTCACTATGTCGGTGGTGACGAGGAACTCAAAAAGAAATATAAAACGAAAATCAACGACGAAGTCAACAAATTCTGCAACGATTATTTGAAAAAACATCCGGCATCACCTATTGATAGTAAAAAGCTTAACCAAGACCTGTATAACGCTCTCAAAGGTGTACCGATTCCTAAAGAAGAAACAGTGAGGAATGAGGTTGAGTTAGTAAAAATCAAAGAAGAAGTAAACGATTGGGCCAAAGAGTTACCTTTAGAAAAGCAAACTGCAGCGGAACAGATGCAAACTAACAAAATGATACCAGTACTTGCAAAGAAACTACACGATATCGAAAAGCTTAAAGATCTAACACCAGAAGCCGAATATGATGATAAAATGAGAAAAGAAATCACGAAATGGATAAAAAAGCTACCCGTTAATATCAACGACGCAGACATTGCTAAACTAACCGATAAACTGGTTAATAACCTGAAAAGCACGGAACAGTCTAGAAGAGTCAGTGCTTCGACCAGACACTCGATAGAGGCTGATGCTTTCGATGTCAGAGCGTCAACGGAACTCCCAAACGCGTGTATACCGATCTGCAAAGCTCCATGCAAGTCACAATATGCCATACCCCCCAGCACTCTAAGCTTCGAGGATAGAGAACACCTTCAAATGATCAGAGAAAAGTCTCCAATTCCCAGGATGAGATGTCCTCCATTGAAAGACGCGTCAGTTAACCCATTACCGATGGACGCTGAGAGTCAGACAGAGATAGGTCCTTGGGATTCCAGCCTTCCTTGCGGGCGTAGACTTGGTAAGCAGAGCTCGGGAGTCCAAACGCATAGACCACCCGAACAGAAGTCCATGCAGGCTGTCGGCAGCCAGGCAGAAGTTGTTCCACATGTTATTGTTAAGGAATACTATTGGGACCCGCCAGACGCATCTAAAATTCCGTGCACATCGTGTCCGGCCCCGTTTCCAACTCAATATTCACCATGCATGACTCCTCAAACGCCCGAAAGACCTGTGTCTCAACAGCCTAGTCCTTTCTGCCAGGATCCGTGCCCGCAATATCCTCGGATAACTCCTCGAAGCTCACCATGCGACTCCCAGACTCCAACCCCGCAGCCGAGACGCTCTAGAAAAGAGTGGGAGCCGAATTATTGCCGAGAAATGCCTGGAACTCCATCCGGAACACCAGAGCCAGGTCCTTCATGCAGAATTCCCAAAGCTAGAGTCACTAGGTTAGGATCTTTTGATGATATGCCGCGGTGCAGTCGATCGCGTCATGCTTGGTCGAAGTTTCCAGAAGATGATGAATTCTGGGAAGAGAAGCCGGGGCTTTCGGATGATGGAGAGCCGTTCTTGAAGGAGAGAAAGGAGGAGAGTCGGTGCCGCTGCAGAGAGACAGTTTTGACAAAGTGTGCGGGGAGAAAGAGAGGCAGAGGCTGTCACTCTCGCCAGTCTACTGAAGATGTGAAGAAGTGTTCTAAATGTTGCGGGGCACATTGCCCTTATCCGAGTTACATGTACTTTAGGCAGTGATTGTCAAATTGTGGTTGTTTTGTTTTTATGATTTCGTGTTTGTTTTGAATAAAATCGTTTTTGATTTTTGATTGTCATTTGTTTTTGACCCTCAACTCGAAATCATAGCCGAGTTCGATAAATAAATATTCATGGACATAGGTACTCATATCACACAACGCCCTCTAGTCCCAAACTAAGCACTAATAGATTGCTCGTAAAATACCTATTTTCTTTTTTTTCTGTAAACCTAAAATAGGTGCATAGTAACACCCAGAGAGAACAAACATCTATATTTTCCCACACGTTTGTTCTCAGTGGGGATCGAACTCGCGACCTACAGCACGGAAGGCAGACCTATTACCGACTGAGCTGCTATGCCTATCTGGTTGGTCAAGCCCGACCTAAATCTTTATCATTCTAACGGTCACCAACGGTCATTTCTGACCTCGGTATAAATGAATATTGACCGCTTTCTATAATCAACCAACGGACAAACAATGTAGTAGTTTTTGACGTCCTGATATAACATCTATCCTGTCAAACTCAGAAAATTATGTTAAATATGTTAATAATAATCTTATATATCTAATACTAGCGACTCGCCCCGGCTTCGCACGGGTGCAATGAAGTGATGATGATGATGTATTATACATATATAAACCTTCCTCTTGAATCACTCTATCTATTAAAAAAAACTGCATCAAAATCCGTTGTGTAGTTTTAAAGATCTAAGCATACATACATACAGACCTTAGGACAGACGCGGGAAGCGACTTTGCTTTATACTATGTAATTATTAATATTTAATAAGATTATATCTAATAATAATCTTTGTTAATCCCTTTATTATCTTAGGCACTACCGCTTTCCCGTGACACTACCTATTCTTATTGGCTAAAATCTCCTGTGGATTACCTCATTATTAATGGCACGTACCTACTAATACAGAGTACCTATATCAAAACAACGCATCTCTTACCAATGACAGTAATCATAAGGCAAGCAAGCTCGTATGAGCTAGTGGCCAACTCTGGTGACGGAGTTTTTAGATCGACAGTTTAACGTGCCCTCCGAAGCACGGAAGCGCTCAGATGTAAATGCCACTAACGGTCACCCATCCAAATAGTGACCGCACAGTCATAACAAAATTAAACGTAGTAACGGTCACCCTTCTGCTGAACGTTGCTTAACCAGGCAAGTGACATCACCACAGACAATAATGTTGCTAATATTCTGTGGTATAAAAATAAATAGTTGGTAGTTTACGCCACTTTTGAATGAATGAATGGATATACTTTATTGTACGTAGGTACACCTTACAAACGAATATGCGAGACAGATTATGTTATATTATATTACGTACAATGGGCGGTCTTATCGCTAGGGAGCGATTTCTTCCAGAAAATGCAACGATTTATGCATTTTCTAATGCACAATAACCACGCAATTTTGCGACTGAGTTTTAAGCCTACACGGTCAACTTACCGTTGACAAGTATTTTTAACCGACTTCAAAAGAGGAGGAGGTTCTGAATTCTGTTGTATTTTTTTCAGTAGTTTGGCAGTTAAATAATCATAATAAGAGTAACTGGAAAAAACACGTCATCCACGTACACGACATTGCGTATTTTGCTTTTCTGTGGCGTTTACGATCAATAGAACAGTCCCAATGAACTGCTATCATCATCACCATTTGATGATGAAGGCGTATCAAATTGAAGTCGGGTTTTCCAGTTTTTTAAACTTAGCTATAAATTATTTTTATTTAAAAAAAGTATCTAGTTGTGAGTAATTTTGATAACTACAAAACTTACTAAATATATGCTACTGGAAAAATAATTAAGTAAAATTATTGAAATCGCGTATATGTTTCCATAACACTATATCTATGTCTTCAACGTGTTCCAAAAACCGAATCTTTAAAAAAAATCCATAATTTTGTAAGACATTTTCAAATTAATCTTTGTCGGGCATTAGTTAAGTTTCTATATACTATTAAGCTAAATATTTATACTAACGTACAAAGCAGTTCAAGATAAGCTTTTTGTGTGTTTAAATAATAATTAAACTAAGTAGGTAGGTAGGTACTTATTATATTTGTCCTTGTGTAAGCGCCCTAACGACTTCGGATTCATTGTTGTATACATCGTGACCATTTTCAACCTACAACAAAAACCCACATTCCGCTGTAATGCTAAAGTAACTTAGATTGAACCTTACTCCGTTGAATTAAAGTTTACAAACAGATTTTTAAATATTTTAGGTGTCGGTTGTGAACGCTCGGTCTTCGAAATAAGGTTCAAAATGTGGATACTCATTTGACGAAATGCAGCAATGTTCATCGTGTTCAACAGCCTCTGGTACGTCTGAGCCTAACTTCAGTCAGGTACCAGCCGTCATGCGCAGAACATGTTTTTTATTCTCGCTACAATATTTGAATTTCTTCCAAAACACATCGTTAATTTCGAAAAATAACCGATATTTATACCAGTTCGCATAAATCCAGTGTATTTTTAGTAGTATAAACAAATTGTGAGATCGAAAGTGTTGTGCGTTCAAGGCCGTAAACAAATGAACGAAATCGAATAACATGGAAGACGTTTACACGATAAAAGTGAAAACTAAACCCGATACGAGGAACTTGTATCCTTCGGAGCGAAGGTATTCAGCGTCTACTGTGTCCGGGCTAGCGTGGGTCCACATAGCCTTGGCTGCCACTTCATTTCTCCTAGCATGTTTGGCCCTCGTCAGTCCAAGCTCTGACGAACAAGCACTGGTAAATTCCACAGTTATTCAACCAAATAATACTGGGAATACCACAGTTATTGATGAGCGGAAAGATAACAGCTTCATGCTAGTGTTAGCACCGACATTGATAACAGTTTTTGGATTGGGAGCTGGGTTAGCCAGCATTCTAGCATCCGCAAGATGGTACATAGACCGAAACATAACTTGGCTGTTCATTATGTCGACACTGTCAACTGTGGTATCTCTGACTGCGTTTGTAATGATTGCAGCATGGTTCGTAACCACCTCAGAAGGTGATATATCAGATTTTTACAAAGATAAGATCCCTTTCAAAGACTTTATAGTGGTGAAACACACTGATGTTATCATCAAGAACGAATCTCACTTAGTTATTGCACTGAATAACGATTCTGAAGAAGAGAATCCACATAACTTCACCAAGCGAGTCTTATCTATCAATATTCTGATCGCTGCGTTTCTGGAGCTGCTGTGGTCGATTCTAAGCGTGAAAATCTCATACAAAGGTATGAGAAACAACTACAAAGACGAAGGCAACGAACCTAGAGGTAACTGCATATCTGTGGTAACAAAAATCAAAGGGAATGATACGAAAAAACTACCGCGAAACGGCAAACTACTCCCACCGAAACCGGATTTGATTGAGCATTATCCCAATCGGAAAATGAAAAAGCTATTTCTAGCGCAAGACGATAACGGGTTTTACCTGAAAAACCAGACGAAGAAGAACACAGAGACAAGCTCGGAGATTTACAGGGAACGAATGATGAACTTCCTAAATCGATGTGCATCGCTCGAAGGGACATCAAACCCTGAGTTGAACAGTCCTAGCGTGAACTCGGAGCCAGCATTGAACGCTATACAAGAAGGTATCATCGACTCGCCGATAAGGAAGGAATGTTCCACACCGGTTAGTTGGGGCGACACACCAGATCATACGGTGTACAATCAAAACAATATCAACTTTGATAAAATATTTAGATTTAAGAACGAAGCTAATGAAGAGGCTGATGTGACTATCGGAGCGTGAGATGAGATGTTGCTTATTTAGAAAGTAATAGCGTGTTTTATTGAGAATATTAATTGTGATTGTTCAACTTTGTGGCAATACATTTGTGTATAAACTGCACTCTTCTAACGTATCTGTAGCTATGAAGTGGGAAGTTATAAATAAGAATTGATGATAATATGTTGAACTATAGGAATTTACGTTTTGTAGGCGCTCAGAGTAATAATTAGATATACTAAATAATCAAGAAGTTTCGAAGGTAAATACCTAATATTATCGAAATAGCTACATAATCTATCTATTATAAAAATGATTCAATTCTTACTTAAAAATAATTTACTTAACTTAGACAACCCAACCTAACTTATATTTATTATTGGTGGGTAAAAATATTCTAAAAACAGTTATCTTTTATATTACCTAAAAATGCAAAAAAAACTACCTACTATACAAGAATTGAGATAATGTCGAAGTATAGGAATTTACGTTTGGTAGACACCAGCTATTATTAGATAATATATGCTAAATAACATCAAAATATAACTAATACATAGCCAATCAAGGAGTTTCGACGCTGTAGGTACCTTCCTAAAATTGTTATGTCATAATTTGCGTCGGAATACGGCGAGATGCGAGACGGTTAGGTACCTATCAATTATAATTGAAATGTCCTCTAAAATAGTTAATTTGGGCACAAATCAAGCGATTTGTAATCTAAAAATGAACACACTGTACTTATATTTAGTTATTCAAATTGAAACTTGAATAAAACTTTAAGTAGGTAGTGTTTATTAATTTGACCTGTCCAAACCCAGAAAAAAAATTCCCATCCATATATGGCTCCCACGGGAGCCAGCGGGATTGGACAGGTTAATAGATAATTATTATTATCAAAATAATATAATTTGCATGCCAATGTCTTTGGTGAAATATGTGGAACCTAGTTTTAAACATATCTCAAGAACTTGTTCTGGCAAATAAACCATTTCATTTCCAAATCAGTGTAGATAAAAACAATCATTTGGTAAGATGTAATTTAATTAGGTATTTAAAACACACACGATAAAATACTTACTCGTAACAGGTATGTATATTTCTTAAAAGAACTATGATAACTCTGTTTATATGGAGAAGGTTAACATATTAGCGCGATATTTTTTGTCAAGAATATACATAGCCTAGTTCTAAATTCAATTTAAGTACATAAGTGTAAATAAAATCAATGAAACATACGTACGATTGGAATGAATACACGACAATCGATAAATGGACGTAGAAACCAGAACCAACCCACAAAATTTGAGAACTAAAAAACATATAAAAATTTGTATGCCGACTGTGTTTATATAACTCAATTTCACAAATATGTTTCTATGTTTATGTATTATGTATGTATGTCCAAATATGTTTAGCAGCTGATTTTTATTCAATCTGATGTATTTATGTGACTTGATAACTCTCTAAATACTTTTTAAAGCATTGAGTCGACTTCTAATGAAAACTTTTTGACGATGTTTATAATGAATTTTGACAAATGCAACCTTTTTTACATTTCATCAAATCTTTTTAGTGACACATTTTGTCACGTAATTTTTTTTGTTTAATATACTAACAAAATTAAAACTGATTTTAGTAAAAATCAGACGTAACTTAAAAATGATCTGATTGTTTGTAAATAATTTAAGTTACTTAAATTATACTCTTAGGATTAAGAGACTGATATTTTATACTTTTGTAAGAAATTAATTAATTACAGAGAAAACGGAATAAAGAAATCAATTATCTAATTAAACCTATTTTATTATTATACCCTTCCTATTACTTAGCTACCTACCTAATTCTAGAACTAAGAACCAAGAATTCGTTAGCCGTGATGGTTCGGTGACGGAAAACATCGTGAGGAAACCCTTGGCTTAGTTAGCTCCGCACGTATTGACCTTGTCGTTCCTGTGGATATGTCTGACTAGGCTGAGAGGATGGTATAGTACTACAAGCCTACTCCATCTAAACATTATCCCAGGCACTACAGTGTGTCGTTAAGTGTAGGCATAGGTTGCCTTCTGACACTCTATAAATCTTCTTCAGATGTAAAGGCCTACGAGGTGGTTTTACTAATAATAATAATCTCGATATTAGCGTGGAATAGTTACATCGTGTCTTTTGCAACAAACTTATATTGAGTTTATTAATAACAGGGTACCTAGTTTTTATTTCAGAAAAAATAGGTTTTAAATTAAAAAGATATTATTTACGAATATATTTATTTGGTATTAATTAATTATAATGTAAAAGGAACAGTTCATGTAAAAATTAAAGCTACTTAAATGTATCTTAATCTGCCATCAAATTATCTTAAAAAAAAACTGCCATGCCCACCGTGACTGATCATTTTATCAAGTTATATTTATTCAAAGTTTTACCTAAATCGGTTCATTCCTGTGGGCCTAAGATGCGCACCGTGAGATATTTGTCATGTCGTTCTGTCAAAATGTAAGCATTTTGTACCAGTTTAGGAACTATTGCATTATCTGTGGTACCTAATGGTGTCGACAAAACGCGCCATAATGTACACTTTTTTCTTTTTGTTAGTCGTCGTACGACAGAACGACATGACAAATATCTCGCGTGCGCATCTTAGGCACCGCTGATTCAAAATCATTCAACATACAAAATCTGCCAAAAAATGACTTAGGGTCAAACGGGGTTTTTATAAGACATGCGATATTTTGGGTAAAAATAAGACTTATACAAAAATCCTCAATAAAACATCTTTTACTAGCCATTATTCAGTTTAAAATGAACCTTAAAATGTAATGAATAAGTTATGTATTTTTGGCAATCCTTACAAATAGTGTTCAAGAATTATTTGACATAATATTTCTGATCAATAAATTTGGCGCGAAAACTTTACGTCAGTATTGACAAACTTTGTTTGCTGTCGCGCGCTTGTAGTTCACCCGCGCCCGGCCTCCCGCTCCCTACCGCTGCATGGGCTGTACTTGCGCGGGCGATCCGCCATTTTAGTCTATCTGTCGCTAGTGCACGGTGAGGACGTATTCTTTTTTAGGGAAAAAATGAGACACGCTTTCGGGAAAATATAAGACAGCTGTCGTGTAAAAATAAGACAAGACCTTAAAGAGGATTATTGCAATGCCGCGAAATTACGTACCGAAACCAAAGGAATATAGTGAGAAAAATTTACAAGATGCTATAGAAAAAGTGCAAAAGGGTGAGTTAACTTACAGAGAAGCTGAATCTAAATATAAAGTAGATAAATCTTTACTATGGAGGAGGGTACATAATTATAATACATCAAAGCAAGGAAGGAAAACAGTTTTGAGCATGGAAGAAGAAAAGGATCTGGCTGAAAAAATTAAAATAATGGCTAAATGGGGCTGGGCCCTCACTAGAAAAGAAATAAAAGAAATTGTTCATGCTTACATAGTTCAAAATAATATCAAGAATAATTTCAAAGAAAACGTCCCTGGAAATGACTGGATAGAGCTGTTTTTTAAGAGAAACGGATTGGTTAGCAAAAAAATGGAGCAGTTGGAAAAGTCTCGTCGCCAAGCAACTAGTGATCCATTCATAATATATGGATTCTACAATATTGTAGAGGAGACACTTACTGCCCTGGATTTGCACGACAAGCCTCAACAAGTATTTAACTTGGATGAGACAAGTTTCTCCTCTGATCCTTCACGTATAAAAGGAGTAACTGGTAAAGGACAAAAGGCCCATCGAATTATTCAGGTTGGTACCTAAGTTTTAAACCATATTTATTACCTACTTATATCATTTATCATAGGTAATAATTGTTTATAATTGAATAAACGTAATGTCTCAATCATTTCAGGGTTCCGGAAAAGATAACACAACAGTGTTGGGATGTGTATCTGCAGATGGGAGATTATTTCCACCATTGATAATCTTCAAAAGCCAAAACCTCTGGAGCTCATGGAAAGGCAACAAAGACATACCAGGTACGACTTATGCTTGCTCGGATAATGGCTGGATGGTGGCCAGCATTTTTAACGAGTGGTTTGCTAACTTCTGCAAGTCTGTGACAGAAAGGCCTTTGCTCATAATATTTGATGGGCATACGACCCACTTGGATCCGGCTACAATTGCATTAGCAGTGCGTGAAAATGTGGCTTTATTGAAGCTTCCAGCTCATACTACTGACTTGTTACAACCGCTGGATCGCAGTTGCTTTGGTCCCATCAAATTTAAATGGAACGAGCGGCTTATTGAATGGCAAAGACTCAATCAAAGAACTCTCAGCAAGTCAGAATTCTGTGATTTGTTGTGTGAAGTATGGCGTGAAGGGCCCTCCAAGGAAGTAATCCAAAATGCATTTAGAGTGACAGGACTTTTTCCTGTAAACAAAGACGTTTACCCAAAAGACCGGCTTGACCCTATAAAGTTAGAAAGATACAACAAAAGCTTGTTGAGTCCCAGTGCAATTTCAGATCCAATGAATATATTTGAGAATTCACCAGTGCAAACCGAAGAAAGGTCGATATCACCTTCAATCATGAGCGAAATTGTCACATTGAATGTCTCCGAAAATGGCCAGGAATATAGCTTGCAAGAATCCAATGATAACAATACACCCCAGATTGTTCAACCAGAAGTTATAGAGACGGAAAATTGTGCCACAACTGTATCTGATGCTGCACTTTCTGCTGACGCTTACAACAGTCTTGAGCCATCTTGCTCATTTGAAACCTTGTTATTGAATAAAATTAAACATACTAATCCGGCAACTAGAAAGAGACGAAAGATAGATGGCAAAGGAAAGCTTTTGACTAGTGAAGAATACCTAAAGAGCATTGAAAATTTAGATATGAATCAAAATAGAAAGAAGAAAGAAGAACCCAAAAAAAAGAAACGAAAACAGAAATCTGCACCGGTTACATCTGACACTGATACAGATATTGAAGAGGCAATTATTTACGAAGACGAAAGTGATCTGGACAATATCAGTTTGTCAGCCCTTATCGACCAGGAACCGCTACAAGATCATGAGTTCGATGAACTGCTAGAAGACAATAATGTGAGCGAGCCTCGTGAACCACAAAAACAGCAAGCTCCCAATGCACCAGTAGAGTCTGAAATACATGAGATTTTGACTGGTGAAACTAGTATGGATACATCAGCTAATGTGACGACGGATGAGCTAGAATATGGCATTGGTGATTTTATCCTTGTGGGTCATGCAACGAAAAAAAATGCAAAGAAGTATTATATAGCTAAAATTGAAGGATCTGAGGACAGCGACAACTTAACAGTGACTTACTTAAAGCGAACAAAAAAGATTTTCTTCACATATCCTGCTACTAATATAATGTATTTGATCCACAAAAACGAAATTGTCATGAAACTGCCAAATCCAAACCAAAAAAATAAAAGAGGGGCACTGATGTTTGATGTTGACCTAGAAAAGTATCCTATTAATTAACGTAAAAATGTCTCATATTTTACCTTATTTTGATTTTTGTACCTCATTTCTAGGTTTTTGGCCATGTATTTGCTTATTTGTTCTAATTGAGATCTCAATAACTAAGTAGTATTAAGTATAATTGTCATTTTCAACTAAGTTCCTGTTTACCTAGTAATAACATTACAAAAGATTTATAGAAAATAAGCTAAGATTATATAACGTTGATTTTTTGAATTTTAAAAATAAAAATAAAGAGATTTTTTCGACTATCAAAGCTATTTTGTATTATTTTTACCCCTCTCTGTCTTAAAATAACTCACGCGGTTGAATAAGTCGTAGACCTTAGAAATTGTATGCAGTATTATATTTGGACAACGATGTTTCATATTTACCCCATAGTGGCGGAAAAATATGAGACACATATTTTATGTAAAAAGTCTAGGAATTTGAGTCTTTATTTGAAAATTGATAATAATGCAGAGTCGATTACATACCAATACATAATATAACATTTTCAGTAATTACATAAACTGTTTTTAGAAGCCTGAAAACGCAAAAGTTGTTGTATTCGTCTTATAATTACCCCGTTCGACCCTATAATATTTAAACATACCAATAGGCAATGAAAGTGGTACATTTTAAGTTATAGTTTAAAAGTATTAATTTTAAGTAACTTTTAAGTATGGGGGCTAAACTTCATGTATAATTTTCGTAGGACAAATAACATAATACCTACTAACTAAATTTCCATAGGACTAAAATTGTGGACAAAAATATGTAATATTATCGAAATACCTATAATCTACCTATTATAAAAACACTTACTATTACTTTTTTCAATTTTTATTTAAAAATATTTACTTACTTAACTTAGACTACCTAACTAACTTATAATTATTAGTACCATTTATTATTGGTGGGTAAAAATTCCAAAAACATAGTAATCTAATATATTATTACCTATAAAATGCAAAAACAACTGTACCCATTAGTTTTAAAGTTACTCCTTCAACTATAATTATTACACCTTGTACTTTCATTTATTTATTTAAAAAAAAAATGATTATACTTATACCTAGTCCTTTCAGAAAGGAGTAGATGCCTAAAAGCTGGATTTTGCTTCAAAATATCAATTTTATAGGTACAAAACTTGCACTTCTAATCTTGCGCAGACGGAGTCGCGGGCACCAGCTAATAAAAGATATTTGACTTTAACTTGATACATGCATAGATATCAGATCAAAGGTTCGTCGGTAAAATATCGATGGTTTAAGCAATCCAATGCTGTTAGTCTTTTCGCTGGGTCGAAGATCAGCATACCCTGGAACAACAAGGAGTCAAGATATACGAGAATATTTATAGGGCAAACGCGTCAAATGTCCAAAAGGTCCAAGAATATTTTATTAATAGCTTCCGCCCGCGACTTAGTACGCGTCCCGTTGGATCCCGTTGATTTTCCGGGATAAAAAATAACCTATGTGTTAATCCAAGTCACGGACAATATAAATTCCAAGTTTCACCCAAATCGGATCAGTAGTTCATATTCATATCATTTATTGCAATTATTATGTTACATGGTGAGGTCTTAAGGATTAAAATAGTAGTGCATAATAGCCCTTAAGCTTAGGGCATAGCAATATTAGGAGTGGAAGCGGCCCGTAATTTGAGTGAAGTTAAAATTAGAAGCTAGATGTTTGTGTTCATTTCAATTAAGTTATAACACAGGCAGTTCATCATTGAAAAAGTCATTTAAATTATAATAGCATTTATTAATTAATAAGTTTTTACGTGAAAGAGTAACAAACATCCATCCATCCATACTTACAAACTTTCGCGTTTATAATATTAGTAGGCTTTCGAACACCAACTAAAATAAACGGATATGAAAACAATAATTTTTTTTAATGACAGGCGTCATGGTTCAGTCGGTATTAGCTCTGCCTTCCGTGCTGTGGGTCGTGGGTTCGATCCCCACCGAAAACAAACATTTGTGTCGCAAACATGAGGTTTGTTCTGTGTCTGGGTGTTACTATGTATTATACGTATGTATTTACAAAAATATATATATATATATATATATATAAGTATTCTATCAGCAATCTAGTTTCCATAGTACAAGCTTTGCTTAGTTTGGGACTAGAGGGCGCTGTGTGAAATGTCCAAGAATATTTATTTTTATTTATTTTCTTTTATTTTAATATTAGTGGAAAATACGATACCTTGATAAGTTCCAAAGCATCAGGGTGTATCTTCGGCATGATATGGGCCAGGTTCTGTGGGGAGTAATCAGGGAAGCTGTCCAGTAACACGGACACATTGTCCGGCCACTCGTGGCGAGGCGGTCGACCTATTAGTCTGCAACATTAGGAAGCGTCCATAAATCACGTGAGGTGTTCTATAGTAGGTGCCAAATAACACCGCAATACAGGTCATTCACCTTCACCGCGATGTCACAAAATTCAATTTATGTCTCTGTTTGACATTACTCATTTGTAAGAGATGGCAATAATTTAAGTGTGAACTTAATTTAAGGGGTAACTCCCATTTGTTCTATAGAACTGTTACGTCTAGAACTGTAAAAACTTTTTTTATCTCTAATATCTGGTATATTCCATTTGGGTAGGACTATTGAAACGAAAACTGCCCTAATGGGCTAGTTTCAATAGTCCTACCATGGAACTACACGGATAAAAACAGTCCTATAGAACAAATGGGAGTTACCCGGCTGTGCGACTGTGCGTTGATTTTCAGTCAGCTTCAAAAGAGTTTTATATATTTAGAAGATAACCTGAATATTTTGTGTAATTGATCTGAATCCGAGCTCCCCGGTAGCAAGGGGCACCGTGTGTGCATCTGCGCGAGTACACACCCACACGACCACACATCAACAGCCGTGTTGTACGACACTCCTAGCAGGACTTCCGGGGGACGGTACCATAGTGTTACCACCTGGAAATTGAAAATGTTTTCAATTAAATAAAGAGAGGACACAAGAGGCACAAGTATTAAGCCAGTGCGGGGCCCGTATCAACTTCTATCAAGGGCCCTTGGATTGCTTTAAGTTACAAAGTGACAGGCGTCATGGCTCAGTCGGTAGTAGCTCTGCCTTCTGTGCTGTGGGTCGTGGGTACGATCCCCACCGAGAACAAACATTTGTGTGGCAAACATAGATGTTTGTTCTGTGTCTGGGTGTTACTATGTATTATAAGTATGTATTTACAAAAAAAAATGTATGTATGTATTCTATCAGCCATCTAGTTCTCATCGTACAAGCTTTGCTTAGTTTGGGACTAGAAGGCGCTGTGTTAAGTGTCCGTGAATATTTATTTATTTTTATTTAAAGTTTCATCATCATCATCTCCTTGCCTTTTTCCCACTTTATGTGGGGTCGGCACAACATGTGTTTTTCTTCCATGCTCTTCTATCAGCCGTCATCTCAGTTGTCACTCCTTTCTTACCCATATAATTTTTAACGCAGTCCAGCCATCTTTTCTTTGGCCTACCTCTACTCTTATATCCATCTACATTCATATCTAATATTCTTATCTTCCTTTAGGTTATAAAGTTTATGGTGTTTAATAAAACAAATCTGGTGCAAACAAACTTTACTAGATTGAATAAATGACTTCAAGAAAAGGAGGTGCTCAATTCATGAGATATGAGCGTTGAATATTGTATCAGTTAGTTAGAAGCGAGGACTGCGTCGCTCCTTTATGCAAAAAGCAACAGTAATGTAATCATCGGCGAGCGAAGCGAGCCGCGAAATTTTTTTTCGTTGGTGCGCGGGGCCCGTAGTATTTGCTACACCTGCTACGTGGCGAATCTGCTACTGTATGCGGGTCTCGATAGGGCCTACACATTTGTGCCTCTTGTGGTTGAGACTCTAGGTCCGTGGGGTACCGAAGCCCTCCGGGTTTTCTAAGTTATTGTCGGGCGTATAGTTGAAGCGACGCGTGACCCTCGTGCTGGTGATTATCTAGGCCAGCGTATCAGCATTGCTGTTCAGCGCGACTGCAGCCAGTGTCTTGTACACGCTTCCGATTGCTACTGATTTGGACCAGTTGAGCTATCTATAAATCGTTTGCAACGGTTTGTAGATAGCTCAACTGTTTCATGTGTATTTTGTAAATATTGTGAATATTGTAAATACTGTATTAGTTGTAATTTTCTTTGTGAATAAATTAGTTTACTTTATTGTAATCAGGAACTGTTAACTAATTGCAAGTCCCCTAATTGCCTCACTGTTCCACTCACCACACTAGTTAATTTCATCTCGGTATCATACGTCTTGGCTAGTCCGAAATCAGCAAGTTTGACTCGGCCTGATGACGTCACCAGAAGGTTGTGAGGCTTCAGATCTCGATGGACGATCCGATGGGAGTGCAGGAAATCTATGCCTGATAGAATGTCGTACGACATACTCTGAAAGCATACATCTATACTATTATAAAACTGTAATAAAGCCAAAAACTAAAATTAAAGATATGGATAAACTAAATATGCAGATCTACTAAATAAACGATTCTGATTCCGAAAATCGAATTTGTTTGTTTGTTCGCGGATCACGCCTTAACTACTGGACCAATTTCAATGAATCTTATACCATTCAGAAGTCCTTTTTCCGGATTGAAACAAAGGCCATATTTTATTGAAATGAAGACGTGGATTCTTAGATACAGCTTGAACTCTCTGAACCAAAAGCTAAAAAAATAAAAGAAACAAATTGAGAACCTTCGCCTTTTCCGAAGACCTTCCAAACATACCCTAATCCGGTTCTCAGACAGAGGTCCGGGTGATCTCTTCAGGAAGGACTCCAGATCCTGTTCCACGTGCTCGAAGACCAGGAAGAGGACCAACTGCTGCTCCCGTTCTACTGACGGACCTCCATGACACACATCTAGTAATCTGTAATGGTGATTATCTCATCAATATACATAAAACTCTTTTGAAGCTGACTGACAATCAACGCACAGCCTAAACTATAAGTCCTAGAGGTATGACATTTGGAGGGTAGTATCCTTATATAGTGTAGGGGTGCACTAAGAAAGGAATTTTGAAGAGTCACACTCTAAAGGGTGTAGAACGCGAACAACGCAGCGGGCGACGGCTAGATTAGATTAGAAAATTCTTTATTGCACTTTTAAAAAATCGTACAGAGGCGAGTTCAATGCTATTTAGCATTATCTACCAACTAGTAATATTAATATTATAAACGCGAAAGTTTGTAACGGCGAAATGATAAGTCACGGCGAAATGTTACGGCCTTCGGTCCTGGGCACAGACGAAGTATGATCCTTCGTCTGTGGTCCTGCGGGCCTAAGATGCGCACCGCGAGATATTTGTCATGTCGTTCTGTCAAAATGTAAGCATTTTGTACCAGTTTAGGAACTATTGCATTATCTGTGGTAATGAGGTCGAGAAACCGCGCCTTTGAATTTTCAACTTTTGACATTTCTGCATGACTATCATCTCGTCCTCAGAGAGGTACGACGACTAACAAGTGTCAAAAGTGTACATTATGGCGCGTTTTGTCGACACCATTAGGTACCACAGATAATGCAATAGTTCCTAAACTGGTACAAAATGCTTACATTTTGACAGAACGACATGACAAATATCTCGCGGTGCGCATCTTAGGCCCGCAGGGCCTCTGAGTGGATCGCCGCGTAGCGCCGAAATGTTACGGCACGGAGACACGGCGCGTTGAATTGTTACAGATGTGGACCCAGTTTGTATATCTGTTCCTCTTTCACGCGAAAACTATTGATCCGATTTGTATGAAACTGGAATATATATTGTCTGTGACCTGGATTAACATATTATGCTACTTTTTATCCCGGAAAATCAACAGGATCAAAGGGGAGACGTACAAAGCCGCGGGCGGAAGCTTATATTATATTCAACAACTTTAAAAAAATCTTATAAACTTACCAATTAATTCCTTGTGCCAGTTGTCAAAAGAAAATAAAAAAAAATACTCTTAGTATAAATATTCTTAGATTAGAAACATAGGTATCTCGCCCTTTCTCACGGGTAATTTTTTCATTAGCCACCTACTCTGATCTCGCCAATAAACAGACATAGGCAAATTCATGGCAGTCCTAGCCACCAAACAGCCACTAGGCAAATTCGTGGCAGTGGTGGCCACAAAACAGCCACAACAAAAAGAAGAGTATATACATACATATTTGACTCTCATAAAATTCTACCGGCCATACTCTTATTCTTCCCTATCCTCCATCCCGTTTGTAACACTAGACTAACCAGACACTGGCAGAATTGTAACAAGTTGCAAAAGCCATAAACTAAGAATTTGAAGTTACTTACATTTATCAATTTAAATAATAATATTATCTGTTTATTTCGGATATTGGTCCATACAGCCAAAGGAGCCACCGTGCACTTTTAGCATTTGCTGAGTGAGTAGGTACCTTTTTTATGGTGCGTTTCCATGCTTGCCAAGGCTTGACCACCGTCCACAAGAACAAGCGTGTAAAGAGGGTGTTTGGCTTGGCTTGCGTGAGCTTGTGGACCCTTGTATCCGATCCGGTCTAGTGTCGGTTTTTGGACACAGATGAAGGACGCGTTCACACGTTGGCGCGTGCTTATTAGCCGCTGTGATCTCGCGACGAACGCACGTCTAGTTCTGACCTCAAAATGAGTGGCTGGTCGAACGAAGAGAGTTTATCGTTTTTGGAATATTACCAGACCGAAACGTGTATCTGGAACCCCAAAGAGGTTAACCATAAAGGTGTCCGCCATGCTTGGATGTACGTAGCACACTGACGCATTGACAAGCGTGTAAACGACTTCCAAATGCCAAGCGAGATTTTTGGACGCTTGTGCCTTGCGGATGCTTGTCAAGCCTTGGTCACCTGTCTCTATAATTTCATGTTTACTTCATTGTATCTTTGTATGTGTTTTTGCGTAAAATAAATTATTTCTATTCTATTCTATTCTATACAATAAAATACAATACATACCTCACAATATTAGGATGTCGGTAAGCCTCGAGCTGCCTCAAAAGTGCAATTTCCCTTAACGTAGACAACGGTATGCCGTCCTCTGTTAATGCAACTTTAACTTTCTTCATAGCTACGATCTGACCTCCGTTGTGAAGGTCTCTCGCCTTGTACACCGTTCCGTAGGCTCCTGAACAGAAATAATTTATAAGATTAAAAACTCGAAAAGACCGACTTCAATTTGATACAGCTTTGTCAGCAGATGATAAAGATGATGGTAGTTCATTGGGTTTGTTCTTTGTTCTTCCTATTTAACACCCAAACTACAAACCCGATTTTGATAAAAAATTTATAGGACCAATTTGGATGTATACCCTTTCAGATTAAAAGAAAATTCTAATCAGTTCATAAATAATGGAGTTATGAGCGAGCAAAATTAAAAAAAAAAATACAACCGAATTGAGAACTTCATCCTTCTTTTGAAATGAAATGAAATGAAATGTATTTATTCGCAAGAAGTTACTTAAAAAACAATATCCCATTTGAGTTTGTTAAACATTTTGACAGTCATCACAGCTCAGTTGTTAATAGTTCTGACATTCACACTGGGTCGTGGGTTTCGATCCCTACTGAGGACAAACTGTGTGAACATAGATGTTTGTTCTGTTTAGGTGTCTCGACGTTCACATGAGAGAGTAGTGGAACAACACCAATGGCCGGGACCAGTGGAAAACTTTGAGGGAGACCTTTGCCCAGCAGGGGGAAACAATAGGTTAAATAAAAAAAAAAAGGTGTTACTATGTATTCTGTCAGCTTCCATATACCATTCAACTTGGCACACAGTAATGTGAGCATCACTGTTTTATGGCAAATGTATTGAGCCGGAGATGTTTTTCATCTTGAATATTTTTATTGGTGCAAACTATTTTATTGATTAGCATTGTTATTCAGTTTGCTGATGCAGCCAGTGTCTTGTACACGCTTCCGATTGCTACTGATTTGGACCAGTTGAGCTATCTATAAATAGTTTGCAACGGTTTGTAGATAGCTCGACTGTTTCATGTGTATTTTGTAAATATTGTGAATATAGTGAATACGGTATTATTTGTAATTTTCTTTGTGAATAAATAGATTTTAATATTTAATTGATTTTGTTTTCTAATATTTTTCGAGTTTCTCTAACTTCAACATTCTCTAACCCCACTACCCAAAGGTTAGCTGGTAGAGAATGCTATTTTAGCATTAAGTTCGCCTGTATACTCTACTTGTGTTGTGCAATAAATAATTTTTCATATCTATCTACACAGGTTGGCCTACCAATCTATCTACCAAACTTTCACGCAATATAATAATAAAAAAAATTAAATGTTTTTTTGCGCGAAAACCGACCGGGCGGCACATGGCTAGATAGATAGGTTACAATAATTATTATTATTGCAAAATAGAATTACCTGTGCCAATGACATTGAGTTCCTCGTACTTCTTCACATTCTGGAACAGAGCGCTGACATCGCTGATGGACGCTATGGCCGGTGCTGATGATGTACTGGTTCCAGCCATTTCAACTTTACTATCACTTTTCTACGTTAAAAATACGCCTTTTTCACCAACAAATCGATGTGAAACAATCGTACATTTAATGTTAATTGGTTTTGCTACATATTTTACAGGAATACTGGGTTTTTGTATACAAAATAAACTAAAAAGTTTCGATTGGAAGTTTTTGTTTTGTCAACTTTGCAAACTTTTGCTTTGCGTTAATGATCGAATCTATCATGGCAGGGAAGGCCGTTGAACTCGAATCGAACCACAGATAATAATTTATTTTCGAAACAACACCTGCTGCACTACCGTACCAAGTTTCAAAGACAGTCACTTATCATCCATAGTGATAAAGATTACGGACTTTTTAAATTATTTGTATTGTAATTAACGGCATCTAGCGTCGAATAGCATAAGCTTTGACTCAGAGTCCCTTTATACTCTAATAGATGGCGCTAGCTTATGAACTAACCTAATGCACAGCCAATAAATAGTATGAGTGTGAAGCTAAGTAGGTACCAATATTCCTCAGAATATTATAATAATATATTTGGTAATCTGAGCAATATTCTAGCTGGAAGAATGATAAACAAATTCGTGCACTATTTACTGACATCTAGCGTCAATTAGCAAAACCTTAGGTAGTAGAAGCTACAAAAAGATGGCGTTAAGTTAACGTCGCGCAACCTATGGGTTGTAATAAGCAAAGAAAGTGGTTCTTGCCGAATCGGTACTCAAACAATAATCTGGAATCTTAGTTACAGACCGTCCGAAAAAACTACAAGTAAAAAGCGTCGTACTGAATGATGCAAAGTGAATTCACGAAACAAAAATGCAAAACGCAAACTCGGGCTCGTCCGGGATTTGAACCCGGGACCTCTCGCACCCGAAGCGAGAATCATACCCCTAGACCAACGAGCCTTACTTTAAGATGCTGAATTTGGTATATAAATGCCACAACGCTTATAACTATGACGACGCACCTGTCAGTTTTCATGTCTTGTTGTTCCAATTTTAAACAAGGTGTTTTTTGTTACTTTTTTTAATTACTTAAAAAAGGTTTTAATATTTTGATAAACTCCTTTGATATAAAGATATTAGACATAATATAAATACAAACAACACGGTTTACGATACTTTGTAAACCTATCTAGAGAAGATGTAAACATTACTTATAAAAAGTAGGTAATACATTAGAGTCCTTTTCATGAAAGAAGTCCCGCGGAAATTTCCGGAACTAAAGTTTAAAACTAAATTTTAAATTAGTTGTCAGGTGCTGTTAATGTGTTCGGATGCTAGTGCGTTTTTATTTGGTTTCTGTGATCAAAGTCTTGTTTTCAATGCCTAAAGTTGTTAAAAGTGCTGCCCGAGAAATAATACTTAAAGTCGACTACAGCGCCGCGTCTGCGGGACTTTTTTCATGGAAAGGACTCTAATTATAACTTCTTTACGTATTAAAAAAATAACTATTTCTCCAAAAACAAAACTATGAGACGAACACCTCAGGCGTTTAGAAAGTTGATGTGCGAAAGGAGAAAAAAAATACCGCTACATGACACCCTATACAGATCTCGCTCTATCTTGCGTAATTCTAATTTTCTTTCTCGCTCTTTCATATGAAATCAAGTGGATTCGTTCTAATGAAGTCAGTCTAGTAAGAACACCGTTGCGCGCGCATGTTCAAAATGGCGGCAAATTTTGAGTAAAAATTTTAAGAAAAGAAAGTGCTCTTTAATTATTTATTCTATATCATCTAAACATTGAAAATTACATAAAAAACCGAGGAAATTTTATAAGTGTGGTCAGTGTGTGTCAGTGTTATTCTAATGATAGAAATGTGAAAGTTGTGAGTGTAGGAGAAAATAGTGGACATTTTAGCAATACCATACTGATTTCTAGTCGCTCAGCTGTTTGGAAGTCAAATCGTAAGTACCCACTTACTTTTAGTACTAGGTACCTACCTAGGTAGATTTTTTTATTTAGTTTTGACAAATTCAATCAAGATTCTAATAAGATTTTACTGTGAAACTATGTAGGTACCTACCTAATGAACCTATATAGATACAGCCAATACGTAAAAAAGTACTATACTTAAACCTATGGGAGGTTTAAGTATAGTCGTCAACGTAAGTTGACTAACAAGTTACGCTTCTAAAGTCCATGTCAATGCAGTCTCAATATGTTTATTATCATTGAAATTAGATTAAAAATTGATTAGAAAGGATTAGAAATTAGCAGTTATATCATAGAAATTAAAACGCTTATATAGTAGGTGCCAAATAACACCGCAATACAGGTCATTCACCCACCTTCAAAACGATGTCGCAAAATTCAATTTATGTATGGTAACAAACAGTATATACTAACGAGATTCGAGCGATTACCGTCTTAGCGACAGGTTTGTATAGAAAGCGACAGAATTAGCCATTCATAAATTGAATTTTAAATTGAAGGTGGGTGAATGACCTGTATTGCGGTGTTATTTGGCACCTACTATAGCAATCCTATTCCTATTAATATTATAAACGCGAAAGTTTGTGAGGATGTATGTATGCATGACTGTATGTACCTATATTTGTTCCTCTTTCACGCACAAACTACTGATCCGATTTAGATGAAACTTGGAATATATATTGTCCGTGACCTGGATTAGCACATAGGCTACTTTTTATCTCGGAAAATCAACGAGATACGACGGGACGCGAACGAAGTCGCGGGAGAAGTATACAACAAAATCTTTCAAAAGTTACAAGATAAATAATAATAATAATATAATAATAATATATCTTTATTTCAGACACATGATCCAATAGGAGGTAGGTACAAAATAAAATAAAATATAAAACTTAATAAAACTAAGAATAGGTAGGTATAGGCGACCAAGAAATTGGTTTACCACTCTAAGGTTGAATATCATTTGCACGTACAAAACATCAAGGGCTATTTTCGCTTGACAGATTAATAACTGCTACGTCAGAATCTGTCATTCCGTTTATTTAAGCTCCTTAGCGAATATTTATGTTACTGGGAGATGTCATCAAAAGTGGTAAACCAATTTCTTGGTCGCCTATACTTACTATAAAGAAAATATAGCTAAGTAACCTTAGGTACCTACCTAAGATGCTAGTTGCACCCACCGTTTATAGACTCCTGTCAGAAGGAGCCTATCCGACAAACTTGCTATTATCGCATTTTTACACTCTTTACTTTACTTAAATACCTACTTTGTCAAAAGCATAACATTAGTTGGACACTCAAACGATTTCATCAACTTTATGTTACTTACTGTACTTACCTACTAACGTACCAAAGCTAAAAATTATGATCATGATGGAAGACATATATGTGACGTCATAACCGCTGAACCGGAACAATGAATTTGTTACATCCGGTTAAGAAAGGGGCTAAAATATTTATAGGTGTGATCAATTTTATACAATATTTTTATTAAAACTCAAAAAAATATTAAATATTTATTACATAATATCAAAAATGTCCATAAAATTATGCATGTTAATAAGTACCTAAGTACGTGCCACCAAATGCATGTGGTAAAATTATGTTGAATTTGTATCCAAACTTTTGGATACAAATTACTCTGAAGTAAGAAAAAATCCCCGCATGATTAGAATCGGGCTCCCTATAGTTGCATAAATGTTCATACAAAAGATCTCAACGCGCTTTTAGTGAAATGTTTAATTCGTGTTGAAACAAAACCTAATGCCTAATTCAAAGCGATCAGTGAGATTTTATTGAATAAAAGCTCTTTGACTTAGACTTTACACTAAGAAAAGTTTTGATACAAAATCAACAATGTTACAAGATGTTTAAATTCAAATCGTTTATTGCGTTTATGTTGTTAAAAAGATGTTGTACAAAAGGTAGTGTACCAAACATAAACCCTGTTAGGGCACAGCAATTTGTTGAGGTGTAGATAGGCACTAGGTGGCATATTTATGTATCTAGTTTTAAATATTTTAATAACTTTCATCTAGAAACTCGTGAAGATTTATAGATTTATAGACCTTGTTGTATCATGTAAATGGACCTTTAAGCAATGGATTCCTCACTCACTATTTACTTACAAATACATTATTAGTTAATACAGTTATGTACCTAACGCACCTACATGCATACCTATCTTGGCTTGACTCGCCTACTGACCAAGCGTGAAGGTACAGTTAATTGTGACCATCTGACCATCACATTGTTGTTTTGATAATCAGTTAGTTGACTTTGAAATCACTTTGCCCATTCTTGGTTGGTGCTTCGAATAATCCTCGCCTCGACTCCGTCTTGACTCCGTCGTAATTTTGACAAATTTACTACGTGTGTGTATGTACCTACCTGATCTTATTTTTCATAATCATAAAGTTTGTAAGAGTTAGTGGCCATCTCTAGCGCTTAGCTGCTTTCGCTACCCAGCATAATGTCAAGTGACGTGGCTACAGGTATACGAAAACAAGAAGATTTTGACAGCAAAAAACGCGCTGAAACGCGTTAAGAAAACAAGAAGCTTTTGACAGCAAAAATCGCGCTGAAACGCGCTAATGTCACTGTTTAGTCACAGGATACCTATCTATACAAATATTATAAAGAGGAAAGGTTTGATTTTTTGTTTGTTTGTTTGTATGAATTGAATAGGCTCCGAAACTACTGGACCGATTAAAAAAATTCTTTTACCATTAGAATTCTACATTATCCCTGATGAACATAGGCTATATTTTATCCCGGAATTCCCACGGGAACGGGAATTACGCGGGTGAAACCGCGAGGCGCTGCTAGTGATTGGGCAGGTTTTATGAGACAACGATACCCCCACAGATGTAAACACCCTAACGGTCATACAACCAAAAAGTGACCGCGCAGAACGTCGCTTAACTTAGATAATCGGTGAAGATTGACTTATTCATCAAACCAAGATCGCAATGTGTAGTTTCTAGTTCAACTAGTTCAACCTATTTCTCATAACACGCCTTATCTATTATGTTCAGAATCTTAATTCTCATGTATAGTACAAGCTGAGTTAAATGCGGTTCACACAACATTGTCGGTTCCGCCGAGTCGATGCTGTGAAGAATTATGTTAAGGGGAAGCTGGTTTGTTGAAGCTTTACTTTCGTTAAAGTGTATTTATGAAGTCTTCTGTGCCTTGATCAGCGTGCCTAAGATGCGCACCGCGAGATATTTGTCATGTCGTTCTGTCAAAACGTAAGCATTTTGTACCAGTTTAGGAACTATTGCATTATCTGTGGTAATGTTGTCGAGAAACCGCGCCTTTGAATCTTCAACTTTTGACATTTCTGCATGACTATTATCTCGTCCTCAGAGAGGTACGACGACAAAGAAGTGTCAAAAGTGTACATTATGGCGCGTTTTGTCGACACCATTAGGTAGCACAGATAATGCAATAGTTCCTAAACTGGTACAAAATGCTTACATTTTGACAGAACGACATGACAAATATCTCGCGGTGCGCATCTTAGGCCCGCAGGAATAAATGTGACAATCGCATACGTATCGTAATTCGTAACGCTAGCGTATCCGAGATACACTACGCGGTGACACTACAACGGTTGACATTATGTCAGCTCGACTGCCAACCGTTGTAGTGTTTGACATTGACACGCAATATAACTCGAATACTTTAGCACGACGACTGTCAGATTTGTTCTTGATAGAGATAGAGATTTGTTCGTGATACAGTTACAAGATTTTTATAACACCCCTAAAGTTACGTGGCGGTTACATTAGGTAAATCAATAAATAAGCAACAAAAAATATTTCTTACTCACTGGTGGGGCGCAACTGATTTACTCTCTCAAGACTATTTCCCAAAATTCAATCTATCTCTAAAAATGTTTGACGTAAGTCGCTAGTTTCTTGAAGAAACTAGAATACAAAGAAACTTTCTTCACCGAGGGAGTATTGGGATTGGCTGTTATATAGTTAGTTTTATTTTCTGTAAAAACAAGCTTTTATGTAAGTATTTCATAATATTGGCTCATCCCTACCTACATACAAATTATTTTAGCTAGATACCTATTTTATGAAGAAATAACTAAATCAGTGAATACCTATAATACCTAAGTAGGTACTATTATTTAACCTGAAACCTAAAAAAAAAACGATAAAACATCCTTCTAAAGATTATGTCCAAGAATATTTACTATTTTTATAATATAGTAAATATTCTTGGACATAATAATATTACACAAAGCTCTTTATTCCCAAACTAAGCAGAGAAGGGATCGCTTATAGCGATAAGACCGCCCATTGTACCTTATACTTAAAACTTATTTCTCTTTTATAGTTCTTCTTCTTTTCTTGGTGTGCAATAAAGAATATATCTATCTATCTATCTATCTAAGCAAAGCTTGTACTATGGGAAATAGATTGCTGATAGAATAGTTTTACACATGAAACATACATGAATACATTACTAATACATAATAATACATTACTAATACATAATAATACATTAGAAAACGAATAATAACAAACTCTTCTACATTCAATGTCTTCAAGCTTCGCCTTAACCCCTCACGCGTCCGACTGACCGCACTCACCTAACCGGTTGTATCCCTATTTGGGTCACTAGTGCCCTTGCCTCTACTTTTTACCCATCTCGTTTTTATGAGGCTGTAGATTGTGGATTGGAATTTCAAAAGATAATTTGAGTTTCTGGTATATAGGTGATAGAGTTTTTGGGCAAGAAGTAAAAACTAAGTATAGTAAGGAAAAATGTTTAAAAATTTAGTGCATGTCCAAAGGTACCCAAAATTATTAATTTTAATAATTACCTACCTAAGTTAGCTGAAAATCGAGCAATTTTACACTGAGCTATAACCTGTTTGTCTACTGCAACACACATAATACCTACACACGTCCGAGAAACACAGGCAGTTAGTGTTTTTGTATTGTTTTATGGTCCTTTTATGGTTTTATAGTTTATATTTTTGTTTTAATTATTACTTACGCAATGTACTGCTTCTTATTTATGTTGTAAGTTTTATGTGTGTGTTTTAGTGACAAATAAATGTATTATCTATCTATCTATCTATCTAAGTTTAAGCGCAAAAAAAACCAGTGCGTGGAGTCCTTCCGCGCGGAAGAAGCTATACTTCGAGTGCCACGCATTCACTCTCGCTCTGTGTTTAATGTGAAATTTATTTAGTATTTATTTTTATGTACTTAACCAATATGCAGTACCTACTTATTTAGTTAGGAAAGGTTCTATGCTCATGTTGCCTTAAATCAGAACTAGATGGCGCTGCTAAGTTTGGTCGGATCCTAGAACGCGCTATCGAAGTGTTTTGCGTTTTGTGGGGGTCTACGTATGTGATCACTCTCGCTGGTTTCTGTCTCTTTCTATTCGGGGGAATGGAAAGAGACAGAGACTAACGCTTCACGTTTGACGCAACCTTGTTGGAAGTCGCATTACAAGTATAACTTCAAAAAAAATTGCGATACCTGGAAAAGGTGAATAAGTTGAAAAGTGCCTCCTACAGTTAAGACCAAGTTGTAACACTTATTTATGCAAATAAACATCTTGTATCTTGTAGTTCTTCACTGCTGATTTCTACAGGCAACATGTGTACTATACGGAAACAGGCACCGTACATATTTGTTTTATACCGCGTGCACACTACGCCCATGCCGCTGCCGTCATTATTGTCCCGATTAATTCCGGACTTATTGCCACAGCAACATCGCCTTTATTCTAACTAATAAGAAGCTAGGGCATGAACTTGGCGATGTTGCTGTGGTAATAAGTCCGGAATCAAGCGCGGTGTGAACGCGGTAAAGAATAAAGGCGATGTTGCTGTGGCAATAAGTCCGGAATTAATCGCGGCATTATTGCCGGCAGCGGCATGGGCATAGTGTGCAGTGTTGACGCGGTTTTAGAAACTATAGGTATAATTATTTTGGGTGGTTGCAATACGATTTTTACTTTTCATAGTTGGCACTGTTGTCATGTAATAACATTATTATTATGCGGGTGCTGATAATGGCACTTTATCATGGAACTGTCACGTAAACCCATGCTTTCCACTTCCACTGTTTATAGATAAACGGACCGATGGTTTGGCATTCAAACTGATTATTGTATAGTTTTGGTTTACATAGATACATAGATCGAAAATACTTTATTGCACACCACATCTAAAAACTAAACATACAGGAAACATAATGTTACTATGTAGTATAAGTATGTATTTACAAAAAAAAAAGTAGGTATACCTATATAAGTATTCTATCAGCAATCTAGTTTCCATAGTACAAGCTCTGCTTAGTTTGGGACTAGAGAGGGTTGTGTGTAATGTCCAAGAATATTTATTTATTTATAATAACTTAGCTCTATTATATATATATACGTCGACTTTCGATGCGAAGGTCGTGGGTTCGAATACCGGACGTGCATCAATGGATAGTTCGTTTCGGGAAATTTATATGCGCATTACACGAGCTTAACGGTGAAGGAAAACATCGTGAGGAAACCCTTGGCTTAGTCAGCTCCGCACGTATTGACCTTGTCTTTCCTGTGTGTATGTCTGACTAGGCTGAGAGGATGGTATAGTACTACAAGCCTACTCCATCTAAACATTGTCCCATCCCAGGCACTACAGACAGGTTGCCTCCTCGCTGTATAAATCATCTTCAATAGATGTAGGCGTATTATATGATACTAGCCGTCGCCCGCGGCGTTGCTCGCGTTCTAGATCTTTTAGAGTGTGACTTTTCAAAATTTCTTTTTTAGTGCACCTCTACACTATATAAGGATACTACCCTCCAGATTTCATACCTCAAGGACTTATAGTGTAGGCTGTGCGTTGATTGTCAGTCAGCTTCAAAAGAGTTTTATATAATTTAGAAGTTATACATGGTATTAAGAATATTATTCTCAAAGCACTGGTCTCCATGGTCAGGAAACTCGGCAAAACTGAGTATTAAAGTGACACCACGGGCTTCCTCACGATTTATTTACCGTTCTATTAATATTCCCACTTTTTCTAAAACCTAAGCTTAGTTATTGAATTGATAAGTTCGACGACTCGGGTTTTTATCACCGCCTGCCTATTCAAAGGCTTGTTTATCATATAATCTGTGCCATACTGCTTAAAAACTTTGACATCAAAAGAACCAGTCTTAGGAACTGTATTTTCCGAATTCCGAGGCGAAAATATTTAATTCGTAGGTATTAAATTTGTAAAAAAATATCTTTTATTCACAAAGAAAACTAAGACTATTAAAATAATACAGTTGGGCTATCTACAAACTGTTGCAAACGATTTATAGAGAGCTCGACTGGTCCATTTCAGTAGCAATCGGGAGCGTGCGTCTTGGGCACGCTCCCGATTGCTACTGAAATGGACCAGGACCAAGTATGTCTTGGATACTTGGCAGAAAAAGTATCTATCGTTGGTTGGTACAATGTCATTTTGGCTGCAACAGGTCCAAATATTTAAAATAACTTCCCGTTCGTTCCACCAACATCTCAGTGGGACGAACGGGAATAAAATAATATTTGTTTTTTGCATTCTTGCTCGTCCCCCCAGTGGGACGAAATCCAGTGGAACGAACAAGAATGATGATGATCCGAGTTGAATACTAAACTGCTATTGTAAGAATCCTGTGGATCCTGTAGATATGGCTGACTAGGCTGAGAGGATGGTATAGGTGCTGGGCAAGCCTACTCCATCTAAACATTATCCCAGGCACTACAGTGTGTCGTTAAGTGTAGGCATAGGTTGCCTCCTGACGCTCTGTAAATCATTTTCAATAGATGTAAAGGCCTATTATATTATACTAGGTGCCGCCCGCGACTTCGTTCGCGTCCCGTAAAGTAGACGGACAATATATGTATATATTCCAAGTTTCATCCAAATCGGATCTTATCGGATAGATTTTTACGTGAACGAGTAACAAACATCCATCCATCCATACTTACAAACTTTCGCGTTTATAATATTAATAGGAAGAACTATCCTCGTGTCACCAAGGCAAAATAATGAAAGAAATCGTAAAGTTACAAGTTATGTGGGTCGCCACACCTGCACACCATTGGCAGGTAGCTCACCGTTATGTGACGGCTCACGGATGTCGGTAAATGCTGTCAAAGATCATTGGTGCTGTCACATTTATCACCACACTTGGGATACGAGTTCTGTCATTTTTGGGTGTACACTAGGACTTTTGTTCTTTGTGAGTGTTGCTGGTTCAAATCAGTGGTTTTATTTACATCGCACAGCGATCGAATGCTGTGCGATTATATTACCCTATTATATACAACCTAACTTATCAACTAAAACAACATATACACACAAAATAATACATAACTTAATCCCTAGCTAAACCTACTTCTGCTAACCTATATAGCATCTTGCCTTCGTCCGAAACGGACTAGCCAAGATGCTATTTACTGTGCCTACTCCTTCCAAACACAAGTGGAATTGTAACCAATTAGTACTTGAGGTCGTAGCATAAAGTGTGAGCCATTGGAATATGTATAAAGTAGCTTTCTCACAGAACATGGGTTTTCTTATGATGGAATTTGTTTCCAAGTTATGTAGGGCCGATGCTACCACGGGCACCAGCTGAAAAGGGTTTCAGTTCCAAAGCCGGCTTTGTCCATCCAAAGATTACACACCTTTGTCAAAAAATACAACTCTTGTGCAAAGATTACAGTGATGATAAGTGACTGAATCTCGCGTTCAAGCCATTGTTACAACACACCGTCATTCGCGAAACTCCACTGACACACTGCGTTGCGCAAGCAAGTTAAAGACATCCTGAATGAGTCAGTTGGACTAGTTCGCTGATCGTTTGGTAGTTGTAATGAGCGCTAGCGGATTCAGGAAAGCTAGGAATCAAGCCCGGCCATAACTTCCAGCCTCCATATCGCAAGCTCTGAACTGCTTTCGCTGCCCAGCATAATGTCAAGCGACGTGGCTTAAATACGAAAACAAGAAGCTTTTGACGGCAAAAAACGCGATGAAACGCGCTAATGTCACTATTTAGTCGCAGAATACCTATGATTTAGAATGAAAATGGGTGTTGGGTGGAGTAGCAATACTAATAATCAGGCCTTTGCATCTAATTAGATGATTCTTAGCATCAGGAGCCACTTTTACCCGTACCCTTACAGATGGGATACTACAACACCCTGGACATGGTTTTAGATGGTGTAGCCAACACGCTGTAAAACCAGGGTGTATAAACCAGAGTGTAGGTACTCCAGGTGTCAATATTTTGTTCTGCGGCACTCTTTGCCAGTGACGAAACTAGCAGTGAAACAGAATTTCGGTTTGGGGCCCAGCTTAGCCCACCTTACTGGAGTATTCCTTGACAGACCCAGCTTGGAGTTTCTGGGAAGGCTTTTGGAAAGGCGTAGACGTCTCTTGGGTAGACCCAGAACTTTTGGGAAGGCTTGAGAATCCTAGCCCCTCCTGGATCCGCTAGTGACCGTATCATGATGATGATGATGTCTTCCTGGGCCGGTTTTGGCTACGGCGATATTGTGCTTGATGCCTACGATAGGCTCTAAGGTGATTTGAATAGCTAAATTTGGGTTTAAATGTTCTTGTACACAGGGTGCATGTAAGAGCACCGTTGACGTAGTTATAGTTGATATTTGAAGGTTTAGCTTTTAATTGGTCGCGTATAAGACGGTTTTTGACCGTATCATACGTAGCAGATAAACCAATGACTTTCCACTCATTTTCCTTGGCCATTGAGAGTAACCGCAAAGAAACCACTATCAGACCAGCTGTAAGAATCCAGAGCAAGTCGCAGATAATCGGCACACTTGGCAAACGGTATTAGCTAGGTCAACACTAGTGTCAGGACATCTTCTGAATGAGAATGAAGCTTCTACTTAGGATGGAAGGCGACACGTCCAGCCTATATCTACTTACGATGACCTGTGGAACGGAAATGTCTACTAATGCTATTAATTCTGAAATAAAAATTATTGAAATTGAATTATTGGCACGATTCTCACGTTGTAGAATGATAGATAAAATGTGATTCCCACAGTGCTCGTCCTCTGGACGTGTTCAGAAAAATAATTCAAAATCAGTGTCCAATCGGATAGTCACTGGGTTACGTAAACCTTACATATTTGAGTCATATTGCGCGTCAATTCCAGCTCGACCGCCGATTGTTGGAGCGTCACCAAGCAGTGTAATGCGTTACGATACGTATAAGATTGTCACATTTTATTCGTACCTCCTGATTGTTTATAGACTAGTTCGCGAGGCAGCTGATCGCGACGATCATTATTTTGATGGATAGCCGCAATTTTGCTTGGCCGCAAAATGCGTTAGGAGCCTAAACCGCGCAGTGCGTTATCATAACATCATTTCTCTATCGGGAAGTAGGACACGCGGACACGCGTGGAATACTGAGCACGTAACGTATCGATTTGCCATGTATTTGGCACAGCAGTGGAATGCCAATACAATATTGAATATACTGGTGTTAGATTTTTGGTCACGATAGGTCAGTGACTTTAATATTAAATACAAATACAAAAAATTATTTACACACAACTTCTGTTTTGTTATCCACTAAAATTTTACTTGGAGCATAATTTCACCGGTACCCATACCTAACCCGTGCTTATACGTTGAAGGAAAACATCGTGAGGAAACGCTTGGCTTAGTCAGCTTCGCACGTATTGACCTTGTCTTTCCTGTGGATATGGCTGACTAGGCTGAGAGGTATAGGTACTGGGCAAGCCTACTCCATCTAAAACATTGTCCCAGGTACTACAGTGTCCCGTTAAGTGTAAGCATAGGTTGTCTCCTGACGTTGTATAAATCATCTATAATAGATGTAAAGGCTTATTATTATTACCCATAACTACCTATCGAACATGACGTGAGCGGTTACTATTTGGATGGGTGACTGCTGATGGCATTTACATCTGCCCCCGTATCGCAAGCTCTGAACTGCTTTCGCTGCTTAGCACACTTTCAAGCGACATGGCCACAGATATACAAAAACAAGAAGCTTTTGACGGCAAAAAACGCGCTGAAACGCGCTAATGTCACTATTTAGTCACAGAACACCTATGATTTTGTATGAAATAGAAAAACCTGCCGGTTTTTATTGGATAACGATTGCCTCTCTGAGCGCTTCCGTGCTTCGGGCACGTTAGGGATTGTTTAACGTGCCCGAAGCACGGAAGCGCTCAGGCTCTAGCAGTCGTTAAGCCACAAAATCTCCGTCAACAGAGTTGGCCACTAACTCATACGAACTTACTCGATTGACCTAAGTATTACCTACTAAAGTATATTTTCTCTTTCCCAGGTAAAAAACCCAATGACACAACTACCTCCAAAAACTTAAGTGTCAGTGCAGTGAACTATGTGAACACGGATGTAGGGAAATATTACGTGTACAATATGGACGCCGTTACAAAATGGCGGGCCTGGCGCTTCGGCGTGTTGCTGTTGGCGGTACACATACAAATTACTAAAGGTATGTTATACAAGTTCTAATTTTACAATGTTAATTAAATGCCCTTGGGCAATATCCTTGGACATTTCACATAACGCTCTCTAGTCACAAACTATGCAGAGCTTGTACTATGGGACCTAAATTGCTGATAAAAACTTTTATTATTTTTAAAACTAATAATGTTCTATGTAAGCGCGTGTTAGGTAGGTACTATGTAAAACGCAGACATAAACCAAACATCTACGTTTGTCACACACAGTGGTTGTCCACGGTGGGGATGGAACAAACTTATTACTACCTAGGTTCAACATCTTCATGCCCTCAGCGATGGGTACAGTGCTCTACTACACAAGGCATGTGTATGATCTGTGAGGTGATGCAATTGTTAGATGCAAAAGTGGTCTCTCTCATCTGCTCGTCCCGTCACATTTTCAAATTGGCTCTCCTGAGAGACAAAAAACTATACTCTAAATCTGAGCACCGTGAAACAAACTGCTTGTAACCCTGGTATTAGAAGGTTTATCTAAACTAGTTGGTAAAAGATGGAGAGAATGACCCTGCTCAAGGTCCACGGGTCATTTGCCTGTGATGAGGCGATTTTTGGATCGAAATTGGTCATGCGTGACCAATCATGCTGTAATCTTTGAAGGTTTGACCACTGTAGACAGTAATATTGCTCAAGTTTCAAGACTACTAGTAAATATTTGATGAGTCTATGATCATCATCAGCCACAAGCCGACATCCACTGCTGGGCATAGGCCTCCCCAAGTTTGTGCCATCCACTGCGGTTCTGAGCTAATTTCCATTTACGGCCAGCGACTTTGATGATGTCGTCTGCCGATCTCGTTGCTGGACGGTTCTGTAACCGCATCTTGGCCACCATTCATTTTATGATAATTTACAAGTTTATAAACTTGAAAAACCGACTTCAATTTGATCGTAAACACCAAAAGTCACAGGAAAGTAAAAGGCGCAATGTCGTGTACGTGGATAACGTGTTTTTTTCAGTTATTCTTATTTAACTGCCAAACTACTGAACCGATTTTGATAAACATTTTATGAGACAAATCTGGAAGATAAAAAAGAAATTTTCAAATCGGTTCATAAATGACAGAGATCTGGGGTAACAAACATAAAAAAATACAACCGAATTGAGAACCTCCTCCTTTTTTTAAGTCGGTTAATAAAACCCCATCAATGTGGCGGAAAGATGCCTACAACAAAACTCAACGCTGGTACTGAATGATATTTCGTGTTACTTTCACTGCAAAGTACTTTCATTTTTTGGTCTTATCTCGCTCGGCTTATAAACAAACGATGGTTGGCTTAGAATACACATTGGTGAATTGAACACAACACGATTGACGACCATTATCAATATTAAATAAACTAGCTGACGCCCGCGGCGTTCGTCGCGTCCCAGATGCTTTCGAGTGTGACTTTTCAAATTTCCTTTCTTAGGGCCGGTTTTTTGATCTCTAGTTAACTCAACTAATTGTCAAATTTGGATCAACGAATAGTCAAATTTGGTCCAAATTTGACTCCAAATTTGACTATATTAGTTGAGTTAACTATGTATCAAAAAACCGGCCCTTAGTGCACCCCTACACTACCCTCCAAATTTCATACCTCTAGGACTTATGTTTAGGCTTTGCGTTGATTGTCAGTCAGCTTCGAAAGAGTTTTATATATTTAGATAAATATTCTTGGACATTACACACAACGCCTTCTAGTCCAAAACTAATCAAAGCTTGTGTTATGGGACCTAGATTTAAAAGAAGGCCTATGCCATTCCATACTAATGTTCAGTGCAACAGCATGGGGAGGAGCAGTGGAAACGCACATGTTAACACTGAGCCCGAAGTCTGAGTTTCGTTTTGTTAAGGTGTATGTAAAAGGCAGACAACCCTCTCGCTCGCACATTTCAACATTTTTGAAGATATAATATAACTAAATGTAATTATGTGAAATTGCAGACCTTCAGGGTCGAGAGAATAACAATACAAAGGTTCAGTAAAAATATCACATTGATCCAAACAAGTTTTCCTACCAAAAAACTTATACCAATGCGATAAATTAAAGTGCACATTTTTTGGTTAGAGAACTTGTGACACTGATAACTCGTACTAGGCCCTCTGGAGAGGTGATAATATGTGGCATTTACATAACACCTAGGTGTATTAACGCATCCCATGATTACGTAAGCCATCACTATTGATATCCCATGATTAGCAGAACTACTAATAACGGTAACTTATACTTACCAGACGAGGGAAACTTATACCAAGAACTGAACGGTGTGGTTGATACACGTGGAAACCTAAGGAAGCACGTCATTTAACCACGGATTGAAAACAAATGTTATAAGAATAGTATAATAAGAATAGTATAACTTAGTATAACTGCTAAATTATGGTTTTAAGGTGGTTTTTTGATAAAAATTGGTGCAGCCGTTTTCAAGTTATAAGGATATTCAACAGCTCTGTAAACCAGTTTCCTCTTAATGTATTATTGATGAAATGGAGTTCATACTAAGGTCTGATGATGACCAGCAATGATGAAGAGGGTCCAACGAGATTTCAGTCAAAGGTTTTGTTGTAAAATTTACTTGATTAGTGTAGCGACATCTAGCTCGCTGTATGAGAACTATCCTAGATCGCGCCAACGAAGTTATCACGGAGTTTGAACATAAGTAATATACATGGTAATACTACCGAATACCATCCATTGCTTCTCGGAGCCCGAGACAAAGGTCGCTCAGCAACGAACATCGTCCCTTTTCGTAGGAGGACGCAAATCCTACCGTGTAGGTACTTCCTACGTTTGTATTGAAACAAATTTTGGGACGAAACAGTAGGTAATAGAAATATTAGTAAAATTGATTGAAGTTATTGGTATCGTTGTCTCATAACAGGGCTGCCAGGGAAAAATATGCCGCAATCGTACCACAGCACAAAAAAAGTCGTACGCCCTAGGAAAATATGAAATAAAAAATCGTACATACGTTCATATGTAATAGAAAACGGAATATTAAATAAAAACTATACTATTCCTACAAAGGTACATATAATGTGTTTGTAATTAACTACAGAAGCGCATCGGTTTTCATAAGAGCCTGCACGATTTAGAAGAAAATAACAAGTAGGTAGAACAGAGATTTTCCGCACGAAATGATTTGTCGTCATTCTTATATCTTAACAATCATCAACTACTTATAGGGAGATATACCTTATTCTTTACGATTGAACGTTTTTTTCATTAAAAAGTAGCCATTAAAAAAGTATAATCAAAATCTTATGTAAAAAAGTCGTACGTTTTCTGTACGATTTCGATGTTTCGATCGTAATCTTACAAATGTGCTAAAAGTCAAAATACGATTTAAATCGTGGCAAGTGGCAGCCCTGTCTCATAAAAACCTAAATCATTAGTATTCCGTGACTAAATAGTGACATTAGCGCGTTTCAGTCCGTTTTTAGCCGTCAAAAGCTTCTTGTTTTCGTATATCTGTAGCCGCGTCAATTGACATTAGATATGCTGGGCAGCGAACGCAGTTCAGAGGGCTGGTCACTCATTTACACAGACAGTGCAACGTTGCAACTGCCACGTAACTTACCGGCTGTAACCGTAGAGATACCGTATCTTATCCACGTTATAGTACAATGACTTGTGGCTCTGATATCAAGTCACGCTACACTGACTCCGTAGTGCTTTTAAGCGCTCGTGGCTAGGCTTGCTTCGTCAATCTTCACCGATTATCTAAGTTCTTCTTCTACTTTTCTATACCTACATGCATGGCCTCTGTCTTTCATTTCGACAGACAGTTTTGCCAGTGTCAACTGAGATATTTGAAAAATATAAGTCAAGTCATTCGTCAAAGTCGGCTGTCGTTTGTTTTGAAGAGAAAATAGTGGATTGGATTTTCTCTTCAAAACCGAAAATTGAATTTTCGCATTCAGAGAAACCAGTTTACACACATTTATTCCAATTGCTAAGCGACGTTCTGCGCGGTCACTATTTGGATGGGTGGCTGTTAGTGGCATTTACATGCGCTTCCGTGCTTCGGGCACGTTAAACTGTCCCGGCTCTGGCAGTTTTTAAGCCACGACTGAGGCTTCAAAACTTCTTCACTAGAGTTGACTTGCTGCCTTTTTTCCTAGGAATTTTCAATCCAACAAGCTTCCCTATTATCTATCTTTTGATACGTACCAACAAAATTTGTCGAAAATGATACTTAGTTCAGTAAATCAGACGCCGGTAAATATTTTGATTTTGTGTGCAAAAAAATCTTGCTAACTAGGTACCACTGGTATTTCTACCAACTTCATTCCTCAGCGGAATCGTAAAATCATATTAAGTATTTTACAACAGCCTCTTCGATTACTTAACCACTAGGCACTAAGTATAAGTACCTCCTTTGAGTGAAAGTGTCTACCTGTCTGTCTGTTCGTACATCACCTATTGTTACTGCAATAACATAACATTGTTAAGTCACATTTGTGACAGTGAAATAATAAATTTAAATTGCCGTGATGATGATTGCTTTCTTTCCCCTGTCATTTTTATATTGGCTGGAGTGGACTAAGACCGGAGGTAGCGAGTTCAATTCTTGCTGCGGATGGATGAATTTTTGGATTTTTTGCAAAAAAAAAATTTCATTTAAATGTTGGTTGTACATGTACATAACCAACCTAACCTACTACCTAACCTACTAACTGAGTTAGGTACCTAGTGTACCTACTCACAGTTTCTAAAGCCTAATAATAGACAGTGAAGAAAGAAAAAGAAAACTGTTTGGTTGAGTATAATTAATTTATGTATTTTTCTTAATTTCAGGCTATGAAGAAAACAGAATATCACAACTATCACCAAAATCTGATATCACCTACAAAGTACCAGAAGATTCAGTGCTCAAAACCAGTCAAACAGAAAACTTAGCATTTAGGATAGAACCCAGCGTCCTATTCGATGAACCTGAACTAGTTGAAGATATTAATGAAGAGTCAGAGGAGACGAGAGAAGACAAACACTTTATAGTAGCTAGATCAGCTGCGCCATTCGATTCTATAGTCAGAGAATCGAGATCTATAAACATCGATGAAATACCTTCCTCGAACAACGAAATAGACAACGAATTAGAATTACACAATAAAAGGAAATACTACGATATACATCCAACGAGAACAAAAGACTTTCTTCACAGCAACGACGAAGTATTCCAATCATCAAGTTACGGAGATAGATTAGAGTTTAGGTTTCCGGGGGAAGCGAAAAGGGTCCCATTCGGCCGTGCACTGAGCATGGGACCCAGGATCAGACCTTCTGCAGTGCAACCGATATTTGCGACAGCAACCCCTAGAGACGAGGGTAGACAGAACACAGAAATCCAGAACATAATAACTGGTATTGTAAAACTCCTCAACGGTAATGTGAATGTGCATGCTAATACTCAACTGTTGGGACGACCACGACCCATGGCTTCGAGAATCAACAACAGAGGTCCTCCTAGAATATCAGATGTCCCTCCATTACCAGATTTCGATAAGCCCCTTGCGCCGTTACCATCACACTTATTCGTACCGACAAAAACTCCACCACCGTATCCATTCGACAGGCCGCCGGTACACGTGAACTTACCCGAACAGATAGTGCCACCCCTGGCTCCAAGACCAGGTCTTCACAGACCTATGCCTCCATGGAAGAGACCTAGGCCTCCAAACAGACCACCAAATCGAAGACCAAACCCTGGTCTTCCTATGTATAAACCTAATCTTTCTATCATACCTTATGATATACCCGAGATTGATGATGAGAAACCCGATGAGGCTTCCGCGGTAGAGAACGAAACTGTCCATTCTGAGAACGTTATCCAACACGAAGAAGTGTCTCCGACTCCTGAAGCTGTAACAGAAACAGAAGCAGCTGAGACTACTACTACTGAAGTTACAACCACGACTGAACAAACTACCACTCCGAAAACTACGACTGAACGAGCAACTACTCCAAAACCAGTGAAAATTACTACAGAACCCGCTAAAACTGAGAAACCAGTAAAAATTGAGAAGGAAAAGAAAAAAGAAACCCCTACTATCGAAAAAGAAAAGCCTAAAGACAAATTTAAAGAAGAGAAAACAACGCAAGCGAGTAAAATAGACGCCACTACTGAAAAAATGGTAGAAAAAACCACAGAAGCAAGTAAACCTATAGAAGAAAAAGCAACACCTTCAAACAAACCAGAAGATAAACTACCTCAAAATGATACAACAAGCACAACGCAAAAAATGATCGAACAGATAATTGAACCGTCGTCTCCAGAGCCAACCATTTCGTTGGAATCTTCAATAACCACGCCGACTGAAGGACTACTGGATCAAGTTCCAGTGGTGCAATCAGATGTAAAGGTGGAAGTATCTTCTATCAACACGCAGCCAACACGTAAGTAGATTTCAATAATAATGAAGTCCTATTATCCTATTTTAATATTAAAAACGCCAAAGTTTGTAAGAATGTATGGATGTATGTATGTTTGTTCCTCTTTCACGCAAAAACTCTGATCCCATTTGGATGAAAGGATATTATTCTAAGATAAGTATGGATTAACTAAATATAATGTAGATCTACTAAATAAACGATTCTGATTCCGAAAATCGAGTTTGTCTGTTTGTTTCTTCTCGGACCACGCCTTAACTACTGGACCAATTGCAGTGAAACTTATACAATTCAGAAGTCCTTTTTCCGGATTAAAACATAGGCTATCATTTTATTGAAATCAAAGACGTGGATTCTTAGATACAGCTTGAACTCTCTAAACCAAAAGTAGCCATTTGCTACGAGTTTCATCGTATGCTGGTGACAGATATTTTGGTGGAAAGTATCGCACGCGTACGAGTCGCGGGTATCAGCTAGTAGTTAAATAAAATAAAATATGCAGATGTAAAAACAGACGCACACTAACAAAAATAACCAACAAGAAATCATATATTTCAGCGTCTCAAGGCATCCCTTACCAGCCATACCGACCTAGACCGGGGATAGTTCTAGATGACCCTGACTTCAAGCCAGGTGGCAGTCGGTACAGACCTGAGGCGTCGGTGATCACAGCTTTACCGCCAGAACGACTGCCGGGGTATGGGGAGATATTTGACGTCACTGTATCTGCTATTCAAGGACCTGGGGAGAAAGGGGCTTCAGGTGAGCTTCAGGGAAAGTTTCAGGGAAAGTTTCAGGGAAGTTCTAGCAACACCAGGGTCAAGAGGCGTCGGTGATCACAGCCTTATCGCCAGAGCGTCTACCGGGGTATGGGGAGATATTTTACGTCACTGTATCTGCTATCCAAGGACCAGGGGAGAAAGGGTCTTCAAGTGAGCCTCAGGGAAAGTTTCAGGGAAAGTTTCAGGGAAAGTTTCAGCAGTCGTTAAGCCACGACGGAGGCCTTAAGGCAGCCTAAAAACTCCGCCACCAGAGTTGGCCACTAACTCATACGATCTTGCTTTTTTTACCGCCATCCTACCACATTCTACTTCATTTCTATTCCAGTCCACATCGAAAACGTGAACCTATCAGGTCACGAGCAGGACATCATCGTCTCGGCGTCTGGTGATCAAGGATTTGTCTCCATAGATGGAAAAAGGACATATCTGAACCTGTTCGATACAGCCACTCCTACACCCAGCATCGCACCTACGAGGGTTCAGAATCTGCCGCAGAAATCTGGTGAGCTTCATTATAGGTGTCTAAAAACGTAGACTTTTTACAAGCATACTATAAAATATCTGATTATTTAGAAGACAGAAGGAGAAAATCTACAAGACGGTTATCTGTCGCGATGTATGGCTCAGAGTGTTGGGCAAGCAAGAAGACGGATGTAAGAAGAGTGCATGCTACTGAGATGCGAATGTTAAGATGGATGTGTGGGGTTACGAGGTTAGATAAAATAAGGAATGAGTATATCAGGCGAAGTGTGAAAGTGGCGCCTATGGTATTGAAAAGATGAGGAGTGGTAGATTAGCATGGTATGGACACGTAATGAGGAGGGATGAAAGTCATATTACGAAGAGAGTTATGAATATGAGTGTGGCTGGGTGTGAAAGTAGAGGAAGACTGAAGAAGAAGTGGTTAGATTGCGTGAATGTGAGAGGAGTAGATTCAGAGTTGACAAATGATAGGAGTCAGTGGAAGAAGGAAACATAATTATTGTGCCCACCCCACCTAGCGTGGGATAAAGGCAGATAAATTATGATTATTTAGAAGACAGACAAGCTTGGGAAGAACAAGCTTTAACTCATTCAATAAAAAAAAACGTTAGAATTTAGGTCTTGGCTCTAGCAGTCCTTAAGGCACGATAGAGGCCTTAAGGCGGCCTAAAAACTCCGTCACCAGAGTTGGCCACAACTCATACAAACTTACTTCATAGTTTATAACTTCTTTCTTTCCAGCACCACCCCCTCAATTACCACCACCACAGACCACCATAGGCCAAGGGGTTGCTATACCAGCAGACGACGTCCCTCAACCTCCACCAGTCAGAAGACCAAACCCCCATATACAAACCCATGGACATCAACCCCATAGTCATACCCCAGGACCTCATAGACCACACCAAGGGTATAAAAGACCTCAACCTACAGTAAGGTTAGTATTAAGAGTCTAGACTGTAGAATTCCAATAAGAATTTTTAGAATTAACAAAATTTTCATCAAAATTTCAGAATTGACACATGTATTGTTGGCGATGACTCCACATGCGACCAAGCTCAGAACGAGAAATGCAGGACTGAAGCAGGTAAAGCATTATCATCATTTTCCGACAGATATTAACAAGTTTCGACGAATCCAACTCCTTGGAGTTGGATTTATCGTAAAACTCACATTCTCCCACCCACATATAACAGTTCAAACATTTATCATTTAAAAACATACATTTTCTGGGTACTTAGAAACACACGCACCCTTTCTAGCTACGTAATAACACACACACTTTCTAGGTACTTAGAAACACACACTTTCGACCTACTTAAAAACACACACACTTTCTAGCTACTTAGAAACACACCCTCTTTTAAGTACATACTTAGAAACACACACACTTTCTAGGTACTTAGAAACACACACACTTTCTAGGTACTTAGAAACACACACACTTTCTAGGTACTTAGAAACACACACACTTTCTAGGTACTTAGAAACACACACATTTTCTAGGTACTTAGAAACACACACACTTTCTAGGTACTTAGAAACACACACATTTTCTAGGTACTTAGAAACACACACATTTTCTAGGTACTTAGAAACACACACATTTTCTAGGTACTTAGAAACACACACACTTTCTAGGTTATAAATACCTAAAAACAGTTTTTATGAAACCTAGATTGTTTAAAATATGTGACTTGTGATTTTCCTTATTCAATTCGAGTAATTTGTGCAAAATCTTGGCTTTGGAAGAACGCACCAGAATTATCATTATTTTCAAACTAATAAATGGTTATTTTGAATCAAACTGTACTTTATTTTATACGTAATCAAATTTTCTTACAAATATTTTATAGTTTAAAGAGCTGGCTTGTGTGGTTTTAAAGTTATTCCGAGTTAACTGAGGTGACCCTTCATTTTTGCGGGCGAGTGTATTATTTACACACTTAACCACTTGTCACTCGTAAACCTACTAATTCTCCCTCTCCCTCTCTCTCTCTTAGATATATTCGAACTCGCTCCAACTCATCCAATAAAAAAAATTGTAATCATACCTAATCATACAAAACGTAATGACGATTCAAAGTGATCAGTGAGATTTTATTGAATAAAAGATTTTTGACTTTGACATTATCTGCGTGGAAAGTACCTTAACCCTCCAAAGTTATCTGGATTGGTCATATCATAATACACATTTTAGTTATTTTCTAATGTATTTGTTATTTCAGGAATATCAAGTTGTCAATGCAGACCTGGATACGCCAGGAGAACACATAGAGATCCTTGCAGACGTGTGGTTTCCCTACTTCTCAATTTGAGGGTTGACAGACTCTATGACAGAAAGGTATGTCTAGTGTTATCATCATCATTATTAGCATCTATACTATTACTAGTGGCTCTGGGAGCTGTAGACCTCGCGAGCATACTAAATATTCCAATATTCAACATCATCAATGTCGTGTAAGGTGTTTTCTGAAAGTCTTTAAGTGCACTTTTATTAATTTCTAATTTAAGGCTTATTATTATGCTGATGCTCTCATTCAGTGAAGGAAAACATCATGAAGATAATTATCAGTTTGTATTCTAACAGCGACGAAACGCTTGCAGCCTGTCACGTATTGAAAACTAACTATAATGCAAAATGTTGTGTGTGTGTGTGATGTGATGTTTAATCTATTTAATTTTGTAAATTTTTGAGGAATGAAATGTACAAGTGCATTTTCCGTTTTGGAAATGTACAAGTGCATCATCTTGTGTAGAATGAGGTCCTTTGTGTTTCTCTCAAATTTGATTGAAAACCATCGATTGTTTGATGAGCTATCCTGTTCATCATGCTGAAGATCCTTATCAGATCTTCACCAAACTTTTATGAGACCAACTTATAGTTACTACCTTTCAAATAAAAAAAGAATAATCGAAATCGGATCTCATTTGGTGGAGATATCCAGTATATCAAATAGCCCCCCTTTTGCCCTTTTTTTGGGGGAAGTACCCCTCCAATCAAAAATCCCCGACGACAAAAAAAATCTAATAAGTCATATAACCTGTGTACCAAGTTTCGTCCAGATCGGTTGAAAAATGCGACCTGTAGAGGAGAACAGACAGACAGACAGACAGACAGACAGACAGACATCCGGACAAACGCATTTTTGGCCAATGTGGAAACTGAGACGCTTCGCTCGCTTCGCTCGCTCGGTCAATAAAACAGTAAAAAAGCCAAAACCTTAAATTAATGATATCGATAAACGAAATATGCAGATCTAATAAATAAACGATTTTGATTCCGCAAATTGAGTTTGTCTGTTTATCTATTTATACCATTCCCCCTCTAAAAAGCTTATTTTATTCACTGAAAACAGTGAATAAAAAGCACTTTTACTCACTGTTTTGGTGTTTGAATTTAGAACATACTAATATATTTTGACCTCCATCTAATTATTGTTTTAGCGCAAGGTTGTATAGCATTGGCTATACAACCTCCAATCTTTCTTTTTCTCGTAGTCATGGTATAAAGTATAGTGTGCAACTCTTGAATAAAACGGATTTATACCGAGGGCCATGAACCACTCACGTCGTTCAGGATTCTAACACTTGAAGCAATCATCATGAATCACTCCCTACGGCCGTGATTCAGTCGTTAGAATCCTTCACTTGCTCGTGATTCATTTATAGCCCTCGCTTCAAATCCGTCTTTTATTCACTAGTTGCATAATATACTACTAATCATACAAAACGTAATGACGATTCAAAGTGATCAGTGAGAATTTATTGAATAAAAGATTTTTGACTTTGACTTTGACTTTGACTTTGACTTTGACTTTGACTTTGACTTTGACTTTGACTTTGACTTTGACTTTGACTGTTTGTTCGCGGATCACGCCTAAACTACTGGACTAATTTCAACGAAACTTATACCATTCAGAAGCCCCTTTTCTTATTGAAACATAGGCTATATTTTATTGAAATTAAAGACGTTCATCGTATGCTGGTTGACAGATATTTTGGTTGAAAGTTTCGCACGTGTACGAAGTTGCAGGTATCAGCTAGTCAACAATAATGATATCGTCATCGTCGTCATTATCTCACCACTAAACATAATATGTATATAACAGTTTCAGATGAGAATATTTTATTGTTTCATTCTTTTTAGTGTGATTTTCAGTAGTTTTAGTTTTTGAACTTATTTTGTTTTTATTGCTACAGGTAGCATGGGATGCTAAATTAGCTGACAAGGAGTCCGAGCCCTTCCAGCAGTTGAGCTATGAAGCTGTTAGAGCTGTAAGTAAATAAATCTACCTATATTAAAAAAAAAGAGAAGATATCTCTGAAAAAATGAACCTGAAAATGAAAATGAACCATATCTGTGAAAAAATGAACCTTTCATTTATTTTTGTAGTTTTAGCATAACCTTTGATACATTTCCTAAGAGTTGAGACCTTAAATTATGAAATACCTTGTACCAAAAAGAAGTTATGATTTTTTTTTCTTTTGTAAATCTTTAAAGCTCCGTATCTCAAAACGCCAAAAAACGACTTAATGACTTTTCGCTATACGGCGACGATATATCTATCTATCTACATTATCAGCATTACTGGTTCTAGCAGCCACCCTCACTAAAACACCAGCGGGCCTAAGATGCGCACGCGAGATATTTGTCATGTCGTTCTGTCAAAATGTAAGCATTTTGTACCAGTTTAGGAACTATTGCATTATCTGTGGTAATGTTGTCGAGAAACCGCGCCTTTGAATCTTCAACTTTTGACATTTCTGCATGACTATTATCTCGTCCTCAGAGAGGTACGACGACTAACAAGTGTCAAAAGTGCACAATAAGACTGCGCATCCTAGGCCTGCTGGTCTACTCAAGGGTGAACCAGGAGTTGTCAACGAACATCTCATTCCATCCCATCCCACTAATATTATCAATCCCATCCAATCTCATTTCAATAATATCGAGCCAGTAGTTGCAGCATGATTGAAACACAAACATCCAAACATCTAAAGCTTGACATTTATATTCGTAGGATGGGACGGGATTTATAATATTAGTGGGATAAGATGGAATTGATAATATTAGTGGAATGGGATGGAATTTGTAATGTTAGTGGGATGTGATCAAATTTATAATATTAGTGGGATGTGACGAAATTTATAATATTAGTGTGATGTGATGGAATTTATAATCTTAGTGGGATGGGATGGAATTTATAACATTAATGGGATAAAATGTCTGTATTTATTATTATTTTTAGATAGACTCAGCATTCTCAATGACTCCATTCTCTGATGACTTCGTCAGCAGTTCCGTGAACATGGTCCATAAGGGAGATGAGAATAATCGCGGAGTATATGTCAATTATACTGTTTTGGTGAGTATTTCTGGGTATTAGTACTTACTTATAATACATAACACAGTAATGTGTTATGTATTATAAGTAAGTACTAATAAAAAAATATGTAGACATATAATGTATTCTATCAACCATTTAGTTCCCATAGTAGCTTAGTACCATAGTAGCTTTGCTTAGTTTCGGAGTAGAAGCGGCGTTGTGTGATATGTCCGTAAATATAACAATAAATGTAAAATTTCATGGACTTCCAAGATTCAAGATGCTATGTTACTTGGAAAAAAAATAACATAGCATCTTGAATTTTGGCCTTTTAATTGGTATCATAAAATAACGGATGTTATGTGTTTACAATTTAGTGGGTTCGATTCCTGGTCAGACAGGCAATTATTCAAAATTTTAAATGCAATTTAAATTGTTTTTAAAATCGAAATAAAGTCTTCTTTCAGTAAAATGTTCTATCTACATTATTTAAGATACTTTCCCTCCATATGGCATGGCCTGTATATTAATAAATTGGAGTTTTGTTAAATTAGAGTATATTTTTATATTTTTTTGTTATTTTTAGATGCAAGAAACAGGAGAAACGCTATCAACACAAATAGGAACAGAAATACAGAAGCACATCTTAGGAGTAATACGACGACGTTCTAACAATGTTGGTGCGTCCGCCCTTTGGGTCGACTCGGTCGCCGGCTCTGTACTACCTTTACGTGGTAAGTTTACGTTTTTACAATGTTGTTAGAATAAAGTGACTTATTTACAAACTTTTTTAGGATAAAGTGACGTTTTTACATGATTTTTTTGGATAAAGTGACGTTTTTACAAACTTTTTTAGTATAAAGTGTAGTTTTTACAAACTTTTTAGGATAAAGTGACGTTTTTACAAGTTTTTTTAGGATTAGGACATAAAAAAGAAAGTTTTGGTCAAAGACGGTTTTTCAAAAATAAAGAAAGTGTAATTTTGGCTAAGTTTTGACGAGGACTAGGTATAATGTTTTTTAGTAAATAGAAAAATACAAAATGCTTCAAGATGACGTTCTAACAATGTTAGTACATCTAACATTGTTCAGTCCTTTGGGTGAATTCTCTTCAACCCGTATGGGATAACTTTTGACGTGTTTTTAGCAAAATAGAAGCCCAAATGTATCAATTAGCAACATTTTTAACATCTGACAAAAGTATTAGTCAAAATAATCAATTTTTGCTTTCATTTTTGTTTTCAGATGTCGACGAGTGTTCGTCTTCAGATTTGAACGATTGTCATCAACTAGCATATTGCACCAACACTTGGGGTGGATTCAAGTTAGTTTATACTATCTATACATTATACATTACAGGGTGTGATAAGGCCTCCCAAAAACTTAGGGAGGTCAAAATTTCCTTAAGGCGTATGTAAAAGGCAGACAACCCCCCTGCTCGCACATTTCAAAATTTTTGAAGATAATATAATATAACTAAATGTAATTATGTGAAATTGCAGAGCTTCAGGCTCGAGAGAATAACAATGCAAAGGTTCAGTAAAAATATCACATTGATCCAAACAAGTTTTCTAACCAAAAAATGTGCACTTTATCGCATTGTTACAAGTTTTTTTGTTGGAAAACTTGTTTGAATCAATGTGATATTTTTACTGAACCTTTGCATTGTTATTCTCTCGACCCTGAAGCTATGCAATTTCACATAATTACATTTATTTATATTATATCTTCAATAATGTTGAAATGTGCGAGCGAGAGGGTTGTCTGCCTTTTACATTCGCCTTAAAGAGATTTTTTAAATAAAATCTAAACTTTCAGATGTACATGCCCAGATACAACATTAGATCCTAACACTGGGTCAAAAGCAGGACGCGAATGCAAGGCATGTCCGGCTTCACATTGCAGTGAACGTGGGACTTGTCGGTACGCGAATGGGCTGCCTTATTGCAGGTCAGTGGCTACTATAAGTAACTAAGAATTACCCAAATGTAACTTATATTAATAACGTAAATCGAAAATAGAAGATGGCGTGATATCGATCCCTGTGAAACACCTTTATCAAGTCATTCTATTCTACCTCAAATAATTGTTAATTTGTGACTTGTTACATAAATATGATGTAAATGAGAGTTTTAAATGTAACTTACAACAATTGGGCCATATTTTATCTGTGCCTCTATCTTTTAAAAGTCACTAAAATCATGTGATACGCAGTCCAAAGCCTTTGAAAGATCAAAACATTTGGTGGCTTCTTGTAAAAAAGCTAGTACAGGTTCAGTACTAGCACATATATCTGCTAAACAGTACGTAATGCTGGCATGATGAGTATGTATTTATTTATTACTAGCTTCGGTCCGCGACTTCGTTCGTGTCTTGTTGGATCCCGTTGATTTTCCGGTATAAAAAGTAACCTATGAGTTAATCCAAGTCACGATATATATTCCAAGTTTCATCCAAATCGATAGTGGATCAGTAGTTTTTGCGTGTAACAGTAACAAACATACAAACTTTCGCATTTATAATATTGACTAGCCGTCGCCCGTGGTTTTGCTCGCGTGGTAGCAGCATTATGCATTATTTGGTAAAAAATAATAATAAATAAATTTTATTATCGTTGTCAACAGTTGTACAACGGGCTACTACGGCAGTAGATGTGAGGTTGACGGTGAGGTTGTAGGTGTGGCTGTTGGGGCTTCACTAGCTGCAGCACTCGTCATAGCACTCACACTGGCTGCACTACTCTCATGGAGGTAAGCAACCTCGTATGAGTTAGTGGCCAACTCTGGTGACGGAGTTTTAAGGCCGCCTTAAGGCCTCCGTCGTGGCTTAACGACTGCTAAAGCAGGGACAGTTTAAAGAGTCCGAAGCACGGAAGCTCTCAGATGTAAATGTAACGGTCACCCATCCATATAGTGACCGCGCAAAACGTCGCTTAACTTAGATAATCGTTGAAGATTGACTAAACAAGCCTAGACACGAGCGCTTCTTGGAGGTAATTTATATTCACTGATCTAAACAGATTTAAGGGGAGTTACTATGTATCATAAGTATGTATTTCCAAAAAAAGATATTATAATTATTCTATCAGCAATCTAGTTTCCGGAGTACAAGCTTTTTAGTTTGGGACTAGATAGCGTTGTGTTATCACACAATGACATGATATGTCCAAGGATATTTATTATGAATGCCTAAAATACTGCGAGGCAATAATGTAATTATTTTTGTATTTGGCATTATATTGACTATTTGACATATTATTTTTATTAATCAATTAAATGAATTTTATTGTATTACTATTTCTTATGACTTATGTGTACCTAATTTGACTGTCTTAATAATAATACCTTGCAAATTTGTATGTATATATAGTTCTATAATTTAATGTGTATGTTATAATAATTAGTGTAATTGGTTTATCTCCGTGCTACTTATTAAATTAAATAAATAAATAAATTATTATTATTAAGATTGTTATATTAAATTTTGATTTTAACTGTGACTTTGATTACGACTTTAACTTTGTCAATGACTTGTATTTAATGTATACATTGTTGTATATTGTTATCATTTTAATTTTAACTTTCAACCTAGACTTCGAAATCAGAAGTGTCAAAGTTATTTTTGCCGTCAAAATCAAATTCAACTACATTGAAACACTTCAATTTTAACAATCCTGATATTAAACTATATAGTTTTCAGTACACATTACGAATATGTTTGACATTTCAGTCGTAAATGGTCACGCGAACAGAAAGCAGCTGGCATGGGATCTCCTGTGTTCAACTACATGGCTGCTAACACCATCAAAACACCACCTGTTGGACAACCACCATACCAGGTAATATTATAATTCCTCTTTCAATTCCCTTCTTTGACTCTTCTCTTCTTTTTCTCTACCTTTTTGTTTTTAATTTCTGATTTGGTTCCAGTCCGTTTTCTATTATCTTCTACTTATCTTAAAATATTTTTCTATTGTTTTCTTTTGCATTGTCTTCTCTTTATTTTCTTTGTCTTTCTTTTTCTACCATTATCTCCTTCCAGTTCATTATTTTTCTTGTCTTCTGTCAAATTTTTTCTGTCCTTTTTGCATTTTCTTTTGATGGCTTTAATTCGCCTAGTTCTTGGAACTTTACTATGTAAATTTTTCAGTAAAATTACAATATTTTCATACATCTTCCTTTTATTTATCTGACGGCAGAATGGTTATTTTTCATCACTAACATCAGACATGGTTAGACTAGACTGCTTTTCTCAGTGGGCGTAATGCGGGTAGGAGTCGGTACAAATGAAAACGCATCAAAACAAATCAAATTAAATAGCTACGAGCTAAGCAAACCGAAATAGCCCTTTTAATATTCTAAGACTGTATAACTAGGTAGGTATTCGCAACTACGGAACGCGGACAGTTCCGAGACGTCTTCACTTAGCGGCGATCGGGCTGAGACTGAGCAGTCCGTTCGTTGAGCGATGACACCTCGACTCTGTCAAAGCGCACGGCAGAGGGCGCTTGCGTTTCGTTTGAGCGACTATTCATGACCGGATGCGACATATCTATATTAATACTTACACAGAGAAACTTAATTGTAGCAGGATTATTTAAATTACTGTTGAATGTTCTTTATATTTGTTTTAGGTGACAATGGAAGAAAGAATGAGATGGGCACAAATCGCAGAAGCTATGGTTGCCAACCACTATGCAGTAAGTGCTACTTTACCTAAAAAATACCACTCTAGAGTTTTGAGGCCACCTTAAGGCCTCCTGTGTGGCTTATCGACCGCTATAACCGGAACAGTTAAACGTGCCCGAAGCACGGAAGCGCTCAGATGTAAATGTAACGGTCACCCATCCAAATGACCGCGCAGAACGTCGCTTAACTTAGATAATCTGTGAAGATTGACTAAGCAAGCCTAGACACGAGCAGTTCAAGATGATTATTATTGTAATTGTTACAGCCAGAACAACAGACAATGGCGACTAGACCATCGTCGGCCATGTTTGGTGGATATACTACATTACCACCTGTTCCATTACCAAGGTAAATATTAACTAGAATACGCTATAATAGCCTCTGAATTTCTCAAGAAGTAATTATATTATTAACTAGCTGATACCCGCGACTTCGTACGTGTGCGTAACTTTCCACCAACATAATATCTGTCAGCCAAGCAAGCAAGCAAGCTCGTATGAGTTAGTGGCCAACTCTGGTGACGGAGTTTCTAGGCCGCCTTAAGGCCTCCGTCGTGGCTTAACGACTGGTAGAGCCGGGACCAACAGTTTAACGTGCCCTCTGAAGCACGTCACCCATCCAAATAGTGACCGCACAGAACGTCGCTTAACTTAATGGCTGCTTTTGGTTTAGAGAGTTCAAGCTGTATCTAAGAATCCGCGTCTTTGATTTCAATAAAATATAGCCTATGCATATATGTATCAAATTTTGTATTTGTATTATTCATTCTAGACTATGTTTTTTATTCTAGAATGGGATTACATGGACATCACAACGGAACACTAAACACAGTGGCTTCAAGAGTCAATACATCTACCTCTCATCATAATATGTATGGTAAGTTCTTTCATACATTTAATTACAGTAGAGCGTCGATTATCTGAACTAATTGGGGGACGTGGGTGTTCGGAAAACTGATATTTTCGGATAATCGAACTACCTATAATGTACAGCCGTGTTGGCCGAGTGGGATAATATTGCACCTCGACTTTCGATCCGAAGGTTATAGATTCGAATCCCGGCCGTGCATCAATGGATTTTTCGTTTCGGAATGACAAATTGATTGTAAGTCAGCTTCAAAAGAGTTTTCATCACATCTATTCGAAAAGAGCGACTTGGTTCGCCTTTATGTGCACCCAAAGGTAGTGTTTTCTATAAGAAACAATAAGTGCGGGGCAAAGTTATCTTAGTGTTCAGCGCCAAAGAAATCGAACGAATAGAAAACATAAGAAATAAGTGGTTTTCATCATAGATACTATTTATTTTCATTTTACTTGTTACTATATAATATGTTTTATTAAATAATAATATTACAATAAAATATGAGGCGCCTTTTATTTTCTCATAGTTGGTGATGAAAAGTAGAGTGTACCACTCGGGCGCAAAATATATTTTTGGCTCAGGCGAAGTACTTTGAATCCCTCTCTACGTTCAGGATTCTACTAAAGAATCCCTCGCTACGCTTGGGATTCTACTCTAGAATCCTTCACTTCGCTCTGGATTCAAAAAATCGCCCTCGCCGTAAAAATATAATTTTGCTCCCTTATGATACAATCTACTATTTATGTACAGGATATACAAACCACATGGCGTCAGAATCAACTTCATCAGAGGCTTCGAGTCATGTACAGGAGAGAGCTGACTTACTCGTACCGCGGCCTAAGTCTAGAGCACGGAGTATGCACGTAAGTGTTGCTGTACCTAACTAACATAATGAATATAATATAAAAAAAAACATATAAATTTATTGAAATTTGATATAAATTTATTGAAATTTGACATAAATTTATTGAAATTTGATATAAATTTATTTAAATTTGACATAAATATATTAAAATTTAATATCGTGTAAATTTATTGAAATTATTAATCTTGATTGCAAATGCAATTAATTAACTAAATTTTTATTCAAATTTATTGTTTTTTAATTGAAATTTAATAAATTTTATCAAAAATGCTGTTCAAATTTATGAAATTTTACCTAAATTTATTCAGATTTATTTAATTTTAACTAATTTCAGAATCAAAATGGGATCTACTACGATGTTGATTACGAGAACGCTGAACCAATATACGGGTCTAAAGGAATACCTCTCTCTACGTACACCGTTAGTAGGGGACCGCCTTTTTATAGGTAGACACGTATTTATAATATTTATAACAAGTCTAATAACTTTTATAACTGACCTTCAAGTTATGAGTAAAAATTTTTCCAAATTAAAAAAAAAAATTGTCCTAAAAATTTGTAAAATGAAAAAGAACATATCAGATTTTTTTTACTTGGAGGATTTATTTTTGACAAAACAAGTGAAATATATAGTTTTTCAAAGTTTTTTGAAATACTTAATAAAAAAATAGTTAGAAATATTTAGAAATTTTAAAAAAGTCAATATCATCACCTCTAACAAAAAAATTTTTTATTCCATTTTTTCATATTAAACTACTGTACCGTCACTGGAAGCTTTATATTGAGAAGGCGTATCCGGTTCCGTCGTATTTCCATTCGTTTTAGTACTTTTTACCCGTGTGTATCCGGTCAAGTGGCGCCACCTGGCGGGTGCGATTCATTTTTGCTTCGTAAAATGAAACACGCCATATTGAATTCATTGGCGTTTTGTATTCCGTCGAAGCAACTTGTGCCCAGAGCTCTCTCTGTCACAACCGTTGCAAAAATAGTTTAAATATTATATTAGTATTATTTTATATCATATAAAGTAAGGATTATTTCAAATAGTGAAATTCTCCATACCTTTGTTCAGTAAAACTGTGCAAGTAAACTAAGATTAGCATGGCCCTGCAAGGACACGCAAAAGAGGAATAAACTGTAAGTACTACCCTCTATTTTTAATGATTGTACGTGATCAATTCTTTTAACGGTTTTCCGTTCGGATCATGTACCCACATAAGTTATTATTTTAGAAAAGTTTAGTATCCGGTATAATTTATTGTGCAAAAAATTTATTATTTATTTAGAATGGATAGTATGAGTCCGCTTTGGCTGGTAAGCCACAAGTTGTGGCTGATCCTAAGCGAGTTCAAAGCTGCTCCAGCAGCAACTCCTCCAGCAAATAAAGATTTATCTTATCTTATCCCTTACAGCAGTAGCTCATCGAGCTCATTTTCTTAGGTACTTTAATATTTTAGTTTTAATAAGCTTACCTTTTCAGCAATTTTTCTTTATGGTGGTTTGAATAAATGTTTATCTACCCTATCTATGGACTGTGAGCCACCAGCCTGGCAGAAACTAGTCCAGAATATGGGTGAGTTACAAAACATTTTTACCAATTTTATTACCAGCTATTCTGATAATGTGAATACAACTTGTCTTTATGAGGCTTCTATTTACTCCGAAGTTAGTGGAGAGCTTTATGAAAACCACAGACCACATCGTTACCTACGGACGAACTGTAGTAATTTAGTACCTAGTGGTGGGTAGTTATAAAACTGTTTGTAGATGACCTCTACCTACGAATGTGAATAAACTAGTGTTCAATCAGCAAGCTGTGTTTCACTACACGGTGGTAGCGATGGAACTGTGATGACGGTCAAAATCAACATCAACTTCTTGGTTTATGGCTTTGCAACTTGTTTTTACAATTATGCATTGTCGGTTCAGTAGGACAAAGCTGAAGAACCGAGAGTTTCTAAAGCTACTAGAGGTCCAGTGTTTAGGTAGTACCTCTTGGTCCGAGGTTAGATAAGCTGAGGTGTTTAACCATACTCCAGGTTTCATAGACTTGGTAACAAACGAAAGGGGGTAAAACGTATGACACCTTACGTCATCTGGCACACACGGCTCTAATTAAATTAATTAAATATAATTAAATTAATTTAATTAAATTATATACCGTAAACTTTGACAATCTGGTTTATTTATTTTATTTAAAGTAAAGTTGATTTGCTTATTATAGATGAACATACCTAATACTTCATCAGATCTTTTGTGATTAGTTTGCGGCCACTGAGCCGAAAGTATCGAAATGCGCATAGAGCCTTTTAGTGGAAGCGTCACTAAATAGATTACCCGTCTGCCACTTACATATTTGAGTCAGAGCCTTTCACCGCTGCCCTGGAAAAGCAGGGGGTGTCCCGCAAAGCCACTCAAATCTGATGGTTTCTCACAGGAGAAATCTAATCCGTGCAACAGTCGCCCCTCGCGGGGGCAAGGCGTTCAGTCAAAAGTCTATAGTCTATAGAAATGTTTACCCATGATGAGCCTGGTCTCCTAATGCATATGCATGGTTATAGCAACACACCCTCGCGGGGTGGATGTTATCAGTGCAACAGCCGCCCCTCCCGGGGGCAAGGCGTTGATGGTCTATAGTGCCGTCGCGAGGAACATGCACCCATAAGCCTGGTCTCCCAATGCATATGCATGGTTGTAGCAACCCACCCTCGCGGGGTGGATGTTATCAGTCCAACAGCCGCCCCTCGCGGGCGGAAGGCGTTCGATTCGAAAGTCTATAGTTCCATCGCGTGGAACATGTACCTACCAATAACGAGCCTAGTCTCCCTTTGTATAATAATATGCTCTGTTGTAGCAAGCAACCCAACCCACCCTCGCGGGGTGGATGTTTCCATAACAACTTTCAGTACAGGAGTCAGTTGTCCAATGTTCAATACTAGAACTATAACTATGTACAATCATGGGAGAGGTTCATTTCACAACAGGGCTCGCGGCCCGACCGTGAAAACAGCTGAGATGAGGACGCTCGAATGCTCCGAGAGGAAACCAGAAAGGTAAGTACAATGAATAAGAAAGCAAGCTCGTATGAGTTAGTGACCAATTCTGGTGACGGAGTTTTTAGGCCGCCTTAAGGCCTCCGTCGTCTCTCAACGACTGCTCTAGAGTCGCGACCGACAGTTTAACGTGCTCTCCGAAGCACGTAAGCGCTCAGATGTTAATGCTACTAACTGCCACCCATCCAAATAGTGACCGCACAGAACGTTGTTTAACTTAGATAATCGGTGAAGATTGGCTAAGCAAGTTATGCCACGAGCGCTTCTTACAAGGACAATGAATGACTCAATGTTTTCGAGCAGGTCAGTTAGCGCACTACCACTCACAGTGGAAGAAAAGATACACTGTTATCAAAAACCATTTTTTCGAAAATATAAACATCTTTTCACACGTCTGGTTGCAGAAATGTCTGCCAAAGAGCTGCCAGAAATGACTTCAGCCCCCAAAATATTTTCTATACTAAGAAAATTAGGTGGCTCAGGCATTGCGATAAAATTGGAATGACATAATCGTTGTATATCTTGAAGATTACCTGATAGTATACCAAAAAGCAGACTTACTTCACGAACATGTCAAGGTCGCAGTCCAAACGTTAAATGGGTAGTCAATGTCGAGAAATCAGTCCTCAACAAAAGAGCATAATATATCTCGGCATTTGTACTTGGAGTCCCTGGGACAACCTAAAATCTCTACCCAAAGAAAAATCTATAAAAATATTTCAGAAAGTTGATCAAGTTCTCAAACAAACAAAGGTAACCGTAAAAGATTTGCAGATAATAATTTAATAATTAATTTTGCCAGCCTTGTTGTTCCTCGAGAACGACTCAACCATCGTCAATGATAATGTTCATGAACAGATTTCCAGATCTGTCGACAATGACCTACCTACTGGTTTGGTGGACTGAATTGTCTTTTATCATACCCGCATCCGGCGAACTTTTTGACAACAGATGCCCTATCGGGCAATTGGTCACAGGAAGAGCAAGGTCTACACTGCAACCGGAATGAGATGCTGGCTATTCTATATGCCCTTCAAAGTCAAATCAATCTTGCAAACCATCTGGCACGTCATCGTCGCCTCCTCATCGAGTGGCATCTACTACCGGCCTGTGTGGACGTAGTGTTTGCAAAGTAAGAAACATAGTAAGTACAAGACCGGAGACATGTATGTCAACAATTATATTATGTCCCGAGACCTAACAGACCGCCAAACTTTGTTTCATGACGTGTTCAGTGTTCTATGGAATTACCAACTTGCGTGGCTGTTCCCACCACGGTTTCTAGTCCTCAGAGTCTTTGCTCACCTAAATCAGTCAACGGGAATATTTCTCGTAGTAGTTCCCCGGTGGGCAATGGTATTTTGGCGAGCCGACTTCAAAGCTCAAGCTTTGGCAGCACCATTGACACTGAAAAATCTCCAAAAACGCATCGACAGGGCTTCCACCTCCGCTGGTTGACAACATAACTCTCGATGTGTGGAAATATAGGGTGGTCAGAAGCAATAACAACATGGAACACTGAACAGTTATCGTTGCTTAAAAATTCCTGGCGGAAGCCTACTCTAAAAACATATGAGGTGGCTTGAATCGTTGGATTTCTTGCTGTAAATCTAATAAAGTTGACGTAAAAATGCCTACGGGGTCACAAATAGATTTACTTTTGATTAACAAGTAATCATACAATACTATTATTTTACATCAATTTGTAGTCTCTACATCTACATTATGTAACGCTAGCACTTTGCTTTCATTTTTTGGTTAAGCACACTCTAAAATCAATAGCTCTATTAGCTAGAAATCCGAAAACTTTCAAGCCACCGGTCTAGGAAATTAGTGAACTAACTTCGCTTTTTAATGGACTATACAGTAGACAGTAGTAATTTGTTTCAAGTATCGCGTCACACTAGTATAGCACTAGTATTACTTTGCTCAGGAATTCGCATCCACGACCTGAACTTATTCTTAAATATCGTTATCACTGCGTTAGATCAAATAGCAGTATCACATTTTGGCCGATAATCCGTTCAAAAACCGACTGCAGGTAGTTATAGACAGTCTGGCTGGGCTGATCATACTAACTTAACCTTGTTCACAGATCATATAATACTTTACTAGCACTCCGTTAGTATGGGTTGAAATAACTATTAATCATTACATGAAAGACGTTGCACAACCAAATCATTTAATTTGTTTTTTACGGTAAGAAGTATCGCTAAACCTACATCATGCACTGTCATAGCAGTCTAGGTTAAAACGTTGTTTGAACAAGCAGGTATTACAGCACTTTCACGAAGCGTTCGATCTGCGGTTTCTCGGAAGAGTTGGTTGGAGAATCGTTCTCTTGACGAAATCTTGGCTGAGAAAATTAGCGATCAGCTAATACGTTCCAGCATTTTTACAGGCGAGAGATATGAGCAGCAGTCAATCTGAAAGTAGGTGTAACACAAATATTTAAAGCATTAAATAAGCTTGGTTAAATAAACAAATGTATGACATGTGTGAAATAAGATTATGATCATTACATTACTTATGATTTTTGATTGTAGCAAAATGATTAAGCTTATTATTACATAAGTAATTAAAAATAGTAAATGAATATTTTACACTTACAGGTTCAATTTTGGTTGATTCGTAAATCACTTTTACCACAGATTATATAATACTATACTAGTCTTTTACTAAGAGTTAAATTGTATTATTGTATACTTGTTGCTATAATATTTAAATGTCACATTGGCGCTAGGTTACCTAATTATACAAGTGGCGACACCAGGCGATAACAAACAGGTCTCAATATAAAGCTTCCAGTGACGGTACAGTAGTTTAATAGCAGCGTTTTACCTGAAATAAAACGCATATTAAAATACTTACCTCACTGGAAGCTTTCACTTTAATCTCTGCCTGGTGAAATTAAGCCAATGAATTCAATATGGCGTGTTTCATTTTACGAAGCAAAAATGAATCGCACCCGCCAGGTGGCGCCACTTGACCGGATACACACGGGTAAAAAGTACTAAAACGAATGGAAATACGACGGAACCGGATACGCCTTCTCAATATAAAGCTTCCAGTGAGGTAAGTATTTTAATATGCGTTTTATTTCAGGTAAAACGCTGCTATTAATAAAAAAAAAAGTTTAATCTAATACAAAAACTCAAAATAATTATGATCTAACTAGTTTCTTTTTTTTATTACTAAGTAAACTTAAGGTTTTTTTATACTAATTATTATTTGATTGGCAATTAATTATGACTTTTCATATGTAAAAATAAATAAGTATATATTTTGAGTTATTTATAACATTTAGATAACGATAAGATTATTTTAAAAACTTGTAAAAAATGTATAATAAGACTGCTTTTATCAACGATTTATAATTTTATATGTGATTTGTTTTAAGTATTTTTAAAAAATAATTTTAGAGAGAAATTAAAAATAAATAAATTAAGGGTAACTTGTAAATATTTATAAACACAAACACTAGTTTTAATGTTATTAAAAGCACGAATTATTTGTTATATTTAATATTTTCAGTTTTATTTTACAATATTTTATAATTTTAGTCAATATTAAAATATATTTATTATTTTAAATAAATATTTAAAAACTTTCTGGCAAGTTATTTAAAAACGAACTATTTTCGATATATTATGCATTTAGCTTTTTATAGTAATTGTAGTAGAAAGGATTAAAAAATAAAATATTGATATAATTTTTTGTATTTTATTTTAATAAACAAACACATAGTCAGCTACAAAATACAATATTTATTTACTTAAATTTAATAATAACAAATAATTATTTAAGTAATAAATTAAATTTATAAATAAATAAGTAATTTTTAAATTATTTATTTACTTAAATCATATTCATAATATTTTCACATAAATATGAATAATTAGTTAAATGCAATGATAGAAATGTTAAATAATAAATAATATTAAGGCACTGGCCGGATACAATAAAAAAACTAAAAGTACAGTCAGCTTAAGAATTAAAATTATCCTCACGCGTTAAATATATATTTTCAACTCGTGGGGATTATTTTTAATTATTGTGATCTTATCATGAGGGTATTGATGTTCTTTTTAACACAAATTAAGTACCTACAAAATTGCAAAACTAAATACATTTTCCAAGAACATTTTTTTAAAGGTTTATCAAAATGATACCTATTAAAAAATCACCATTAGTTGTAGAAAACTAAAAAGTGTCACTCATACTAAGCACAATAATGCCGCTGCCTCTGTATCCTTGTAGGTGACTGTACCGCGACTACTTCGCATACTACGTGCTTCTAAAAAATAAAAAATATTTTACAAATTATTACAAAAAAATTTCGTACATACGAACCCACTCTTATAATTAGTATTTACGTTTATTATTCAACTAACGTACTATAGCAAATTGTAGGTATTTATATAAGTTAAGGTATTAGACAAAAAAAACTTTAACCGCCAAATTATGTTTCCAGATTTATCTTGGATCTAACAAAAACCGCCAAAAACCGCGTCTGTTTTGGTGAATCACATTTACGTTCACACACTAGGCGTCGGAGCAAGATGGAAGGAAAAAAAATCAGGAAAGTAGATCCCACCAGATCAGATTAATAATTGCAGAGGAAAAAGAATATCGGTCAGATTTAAATCAAATAATAAATAAATTCACGCGTTACACAACCCGACACAGCAGGTAAATGTAACTATACCTTAACATAGGTATAGTCATACTAGAGACAAAACTTATGGCCGATTTACGTTATTGTGTCGGTGTATCGTGGTGCGTTACATTTGACAAAAAAAGACACATTGTGGCGTTTCATTTTCAAAGCGCCAAATTTATAGTTCACTTGTAGGTATAAAATATTGTTGTAAGTATCATCCTACTAATATTATAAATGTGAATGTAAGTTTGTTTGTTACGCTTTCACGCGAAAACTAATTAACCGATCATTATGAAACTTTGTACCTACACATATTCTTGAAAGTATTGGAAGTAACAGGATATTTTTTATCCCGGAAAATTAACGGGATCCAATGGGACGTGAACGAAGTCGCGGGCGGAAGCTAGTAATTATAAAAAAAGATTAAACAATAGAATAAATAACCTCTTACATTCCGTTCCTCGTGCCGACGTGGCAGTTATTCAACACGTTGTAACTGAATCGATATCCAGCTTCTGAGATATCGTCTGTCACCAGATTGTCACTGTGGTAGTGTACATAGAGCGGTCCAGGGGGTGTGGCTGAAACATGTTTATAACTTCACTAGCTGTAGCCCGCGGCTTTGCTCGCGTGGTAGCAGCATACGCATTATTTGGTTTAAAATCTTTAATCCTAATTTTAGACCCCTTAGGGTGCGATTTTTCAAAATTCCTTTCTTAGTGCACCTCTACACTGTATAAGGATACTACCCTCCAAATGTCATACCTCTAGAACGTATAGATTAGGCTATGCGTTGATTGTCAGTCAGCTTCAAAAGAGTTTTATATATAACTTCATAAACTGACTTCATCTTTAGGTTGTTAACTTTAAGATTCACTGTTGGGTAGATATAGGCGATCCTTTCCAATCCTGCGCCAGGTCAATGGAATCCTGTCACTTTTAAAATATCGTCCACTCACCTCGCAAAACTATGACCTTATGAGGAAAGTGGCAAAGTAGTGGTCATAAGTTATGACCACTACTTTGTCACTTTTCTATATGGTACTGTTGGGTATAGGCCTCCTCTTTATCATGCCGTCCGTTTTGATACTCCGCCAATGGAATCTAGTGAGCTCCTACCATTTTTACAATATCGTCCGTCCACCTGGCTGGTGGTACTATGACCCTCGCGAAGCCACCATTTGGTTACTTACCTTCCTACCCAATAATAAAAACATGACTTACAAGCAATTATCTGGTTTGTCGCGCTACCTCCACAGAACTTAGCACCCCTGAGTCCGTCAGCGGTCTCCGCTTCAGGTATGAACAGATAATCCTCAGATTGCGGTATACCCCTCGTAACTGGGTTTACTTGGCAGTCGGTATCAAGGTATAGGTTTTCATCAGTACGGTACGCCATATCGAAGCTAGCTGCTGTGAGCCTGTTGAAAGTAAACAAGTAAACTTTAGAGTAAATGAAATGGCAGTGGCCCGGCCATGTTTGCCGCAGAACCGACAATCGTTGGAGCAAACTAATACTCGAGTGGAGACCGCGTTTAGGCAAGCGTAGTGTAGGACGCCCTCCGGCTACGTGGGGTGACAATCTGAGCCATGTAGCTGGCAAACACTGGATGAGACGAGACATGTAGCTGGCAAACACTGGATGAGACGAGACATGTAGCTGGCAAACACTGGATGAGAAGAGACATGTAGCTGGCGAACACTGGATGAGAAGAGACATGTAGCTGGCAAACACTGGATGAGAAGAGGCATGTAGCTGGCGAACACTGGATAAGAAGAGACATGTAGCTGGCGAACACTGGATAAGAAGAGACATGTAGCTGGCAAACACTGGATGAGAAAAGCCGAAGACCGGGCGTGGCTCAGTGGCGCGTCTTGAGAGAGACCTACGTCCAGCAGTGGACCTATATAGGTTGATGATAATGATGATGATGAAACTTTAGAGCCCAAACTTTTAAGAGAGCTTAGTAAGAGTTTTGGTACGTAAAGCTGGCGTCATATATCTGACGCCCACGACTTCAGCGTGCACTGCATGAAATGTATAGTCACTGAGCGGATTCTTTGAGACGCTTGATCTACACCAAGCCCGTTCTCGCATGTCAAGCTTTTCAAAGAATCCACAACACTCACTGATGTGTTGGGCATCAGACGTTTTACACCAGATTTATACACCAAATCTCGTAGGCACTAGGCCCTCAGGGTATTTTTTATCTAAAAAAACTTAACAGATTCTTCAGCGTACAAGAATAAATGGATAGAAATATGCCTGAATTATTGATGATAGCAAATAGAAGCCAGTGTGTATTAAACTTACTTGATTCCACAAACGTCAGGAGTTCTCTTAAAGCAGGTTGCGTACGCCAGGTTAGCTATGTAAGGTCCAGCTCCTCTGTTATAGTTGAAGGACTCAAAATTCCCAGATCTGTCGGGGTAATACTGAAGACAGCCAGGGGGAGCTGCACAAATAAAACACAGGTTTTAATCTGAATTAACCAATGTAATATATCTGTCATTGGTGTGTGTACCAGAGGCCCTAGTACGAGTTTTGGTGTGTAAATCTGGTGTGAAACGTCTGACGCCCAGCACACCAGTGGGCGCTTATTTGTATGGAGACACTGAGCGGATTCTTTGAGAAGCTTGGTCTACACCAAGCCCGTACTCGCATTTCGAGCTTCTCAAAGAATCCGCTCAGTGTCTCCATACAAATCAGCGCTCACTAGTGTGCTGGGCGCACTAGTGAGGGCGACACTGAAAACTTGTACTAGGCCCTCTGTACTGGACCATTTGCATCATGTTTGGGAATGTTTCTGTTAACTACACTGTTGATGTTCCTTTTTAATAAATAAATAAATAATCTAGATCTATCAGGCAGGCCGTAAGTATCATGAGAGGCGCAACAATGATATTGAATTCATACGATCACTTTTGATCATCATCATAGCAGTTTGCAGAAGCCCACTACTGGACAAGCCTCTTCCATAGATTTACGAATAAAAAGAACAGTTTTGGGCAAGTTTTGGGCCTTTGTGTTAAGGTGTTTTCTATCAAATGTTTACTGTAGAATGCCAACTGGACTCCAGTAGCTGTTTCTAAGGTAATGACTTACCGATGAGGTATTCATCTCTATCAGCTGATGAGGAAAATGGCGTGGAAGGTAGAGAAGAGGTGATCGCCTCTAGTATTCCATCACGGTATTTTCTGAAACACAAAAAAACTTTCAACTTAATATTCAAGATTTTTTTTTAAAATTACCAGCCCCTTTATCCAATTTGGCATTTTTACAGTTGCTAGTGATTAAAAAACTTCAAAAATGGTTCAATCAAATCAAAAATGGGTGTGAGATTTACTACAAAAACAAAGATCCTTAACTAAAAATATGACATAGGCATGATAATTATGTAAAGGTATACCTACCTACCTAATATACCAACAAGTAATTAATGTTTAGTTTATCAATAATGTCAATAATTGAATAAGGAAGCCCATATTAAAATAATTTATTTATTTAAGGTCACATTCACACTCATATGTTGGGTTGTGTCGGAGTGCCTCTGTTAAATATTTGATGTGCACAACCCGACACAATAATGCCTTGATTTTTTTCGTGAGTACCAGTTTGGATATAAAATCTTACCCTAAAGTATTGAAGCACTCCAGCTGGGTAACCTTGATCTTCCATGTAGCTTGCGGTAAGTTAGGCTGCGTGTTACGATCTGCAATCTTGAAGTTGATCCGAACTGAGCGACTGTTAGTTGATGCGTTCACTCTGACGTATACTGGAAAACAAATTATTATTAGAAATGCAAAAATGTGTTACCTAGTTTATTTTCTTACTCGCTTCTGCTCGCAACTTCGTTCGCGTCCCGTTGGATCCCGTTGATTTTTCGGGATAAAAAGTAGCCTATGTGTTAATCCAGGTCACGGACAATATAAATTCCAAGTTTCATCCAGATCAGATCAGTACTTTTTGAGCCAATTTTTTTACAACCATACTTACAAATCCTTCCTCTTTATAATATTAGTATAGAAGTATAGATTATGTACGAGATCCTAATGAAAGCCCGCCCATTGTGCGTAATATAATATAATCTGTCTCGCATATTAGTTTGTAAGGTGTACTTACGTACAATAAAGTATTTTCATTCATTCATTCATTCAAAATATTTTACCAGATACAGGAAATAAAAGTTTTACCTTTTTCAAAGTAGTGAACAGTACAGAATAGTGCTATTGATACGAGGAAAAGCGCAAAGACAGTGAAGCCTCTAAAACTACTTTCTTGTTTTTGATACTTACAGTGTTGACCATTGTTGTCTCCGCAGAGAGGAGGGAGGATGTCCGAATTGGCTTGAAGGTTGGTGACTTGGAAGATATCGTTTCTGCAAGTGTAGCCTGGACGTTGGGTCACATTCTCTACAGGCTCAACCTAAAAGCACACAATTTAATTATATTTAGTTCAATATGGTGTCTCTCCTATAGATTATTTTTTACTTATGATAATAGACAGGCTATGTATTTGCTTATAATACCTTATAAGTACCTTGCTTATAATATTGCTTATAATATATTTGCTTATAATACCTTTGTGTGTTACCATACACTTACAAAACAAGACTTACAACACTACAAAGAAACAAAGGTAGAAAGAGAAAAAAATTACATGAGTAATTTGCACACTGTAACCGGTAAGACATGTTTGTGTTACACCTATGAAACCATACCACCTTATGTACACATGTTTTTAGCAAATAAACAATCTTTATCTTTAACTAGGTATCTTGGTAAGTACTTATTTGTGTGCTACAGCAGCAAAAGGGTTCAATTGTAAAAACTGTTTCTACTTACTGTTGTAGGTGGTGCTAAATTAAACGTCTCGAAGTCGATCCTCAGCTGACAAACATTATTGTTGTTGACCTCGATGTTGTACGAACACTCCAGCCCTGAAGACTCCCGACTTAGTGGGGGGTTGATGAACACTGCCACTTTGGTGTTGGTTCTCACATCGCAAGCGTTTACTAGAATTAACAATAGCGCCATCTGGTTTTAGCACTCCGTGATAGTTGGAAAAACTATTTAGAAAGAAGATTAGAAGGAGAATAATTTATTAACTTAAATATTCTTGTTATTACAAGAAAGTTTTTAGCTCAGAGCTACGGTTCCCAACAACGAAGCAAAGATTGAGGGAAGTAGTTTCAAACAATACATTTTGTAAACTTCTTTAAACTGAAACTCTAGTGACATAGTTTGATGCAACTATCGTGGCTTAGCTGGAGTCTAGCCTGAACTTCAAAGGAATGAAGCACTTACTGATTTGCCACTAACCGGCTTGTCACTGTAAAATCCTGGCATTCTTATAGGTAAGTATCCCTTATGGAAGTGACCAAGCAAGTCACACCACGCAGTAAGAACAGCTTTAGCACTTACAAGAGCAGCAAGTAGCGAAAACTCCACAGAAGCCAATGGCCTTCCCTCCCTGTGTGTTACACTGGTTCCTTGACAGGCACACGCCGCCGGTAGACCTGTCAGAGCCGAGGCACTGCTCGCCGTTGCCGACTGTGAAGATACTGCCGGGGGCTTGTCTGGCAGCTGTAAATTGAAACATTTTATAAAAAGCTGAAATAACGTTACGTGTTTTTGAATATAACGGCAAGAATATATTGCGGAGACTAAAAATTAAAGATTTTCAACCTCATTATTACACCACCACGTTTTAGGTTAGCTCACAGACAATGTATTAAGTTCCTTTGTATAAAATTATTATATTTTTGCACAAAAAAGTGTTAAATAAATAAAGATTTTCGAAATTAGCTCTTTTTACAAAACGAAAGCCTAATTTACACTCGACAACGACAGACAACTACGTTCGGTCTCATCCCGACACAAGTCCGACACACACCACAGTGTGAACCTAGCTTTAGCCCTTAAATATATATTAGATTAGGCACATAATAGCTATTAGATTAAGTTTCTTGTAAAACAGAGCGCGTGTCGCAGAGGCTGTACGCCACTTCACTCTAGGCACTCCTGAAAACCAGCGCTAACGGAGCCACCGTGTACCTTTAGCATTTGCTGAGCGAGTACTCTTTTTACGCATCTTTCTTTATAATTTAATGTTTATTTCATTGTATCTTTGTATGTGTTTTTGCGTAAAATAAATAATTTCTATTTCTATTTCTATTTAAATATTTCAAAACCAAATGAAGAACGATCATTTGTATTTTCTTTAGAAGCTCAGAATTAGGTATAAATAAAATATAAATAAAAAATAAATATTCATGGACATTCAACACAACGCTTTCTAGTCCCAAACTAAGCAAAGCTTGTACTATGGGAACTAGATTGCTGATAGAATACTTAGATACTTTTTTTTTTAATTACAACAGAATCAGGGTTATAGATCTTTAGAATAAGTAGGCTTCAAATATTAGGTATGACTCGCTCTAATAAAACAACAAAATACAGGTAGGTAACTTCTTTTCACCACACTGTTTACTTACTTCTGCGTAGTAAATCTGATGCACTACTGGCTTGAGCGGCGAGGAACAGCAGAAGTAATTTGCATAACGATTGAACCGCCATCTTGTTTTATACTGAAAAAAAAAATGCGTTCACTTCCTTGATGCAAAAACAGGCCATAATAATAGGTAACTCATGTTAGAAGTGTATGTTCTCTTTCTGCGGCGAAACTCTCGAAGTAGACTCGTGCTATCGAAAAACGAACTAAGTATGTATGAAACGGGGGTCAAAATTTGAATCACGTTTCATACAAAACGAGATTTTCAGTGTGTAATTTTGGTAGAATGGTAGTCCCGCTTCTTCTTACGTAGGAACTACGTATTGCATACTAGTTGGTGCCCGCGACTTCGTCCGCGTGGAATAGTGTCTTTGAGTAGCATAGCTTTTACAAACCTTGATTTTATATCGAATCAACAGCTTAAAAATAAGTTTCAAGCTTCTAGTTCTAAAAATGACGATACTTACATACAACTTTCGTCCCCCCTTTAAACCCTTTCCAACCCTTTTTTCGCATTAAAAAGTAACCTATGTTCTTTTTCAGGCTCTAGACTATCTGTGTACAAAATTTCATTCAAATCGGTTCAGTAGTTTTGGCGTGAAAGCGAGACAGACAGAGTTACTTTCGCATTTATAATATTAGTAAGGATTCTTTGCTTTCTTCCTCGTACCTTGACGTATTCGTTGTCAAGTTTTGAAGAAAAAATATCCACCATTTTGCCTTCAAAACAAACGACAGCCGACATGACGAATGACTTGACTGATATTTTGTCAAATACCTATCTCACTAAAGGCCCATTTAGATCATGAACCTTAGATGGAGAGAGTTTCTCGCCTCGAAGATACGATTATCGAAGGAATATAAAACCTTTTTTTCGTCTAAGCATTCGCTCTTCTCGCTCGTGGCCTTGGACGACAATTACCTCGCAATGGAATATTATTGTGTCCGTCTAATCACTAAACTCGAATGACAAATCTCGCACTGAAAACGATTCGAATTGATTTGTACGATACTCGTACGAACTTGAAAATATGTCACACGAGATCGTGTTTACACAAGTTGAGATTCTCATAAGCAAGAATCTGCTTACTATACTTTCGTCGTGTAAACAAACAAGTAGGCAATTATCGCCTAGCGATAAGTCATAAGCGAGTCTCGTATGACATGACGTAGGCGAGATTTTAGTTCTTGCCTGTATATACACTCGAGAGGATAGAAATCGCACATAGAGGCATTTTCCTACATTTTAATTTCGACCCTTATTTTTTTTTTAAATTAATGTGATGTTGCAAATATAACTTAAATTAAATTGAAGTACACACTGTTAGCTTCCTAAAAACACAAAATGTCTAGCCTTGACCTTCGAAATCATAACAGTGGCAACTAAACAATAGAATGGCCTAAATTAGCTCGTTTCAGGTAGCGCGGTTTGTGGGACTTTGAGCAGGTATAAAAGGTTAAAAAAACAATAAATTTGTGAATGCATCGATTTATTAATACGAGGTATTGCCTCCCCTAGCCTGAATAACAGCTTCCATTCGGTGTTTCATTGAAGAAATCAATTTTTTGACGAAATCCTGCGGTATGCTGTCTCATTCTTCCTTGATCGCGGTTTGGAGCTCTCTGAGACTCGTAGGCGCTGCGTTTCTGGATCTTACTCGTTTCTTTAGTTCGTCCCATAAGTGCTCAATGGGATTGAGATCTGGGCTTTGAGCAGGCCACGCCATAACGAGTACTTCAACCTCCTCCAAGTACTGGCGTACTATAGCAGCGGTGTGTGGTCTAGCGTTATCCTGCATCAAAACGAAGTTTTCGCCGATAAATCCAGAAAAAGGCACAACATGTTCTTCCAGGATCTCCTCGACGTAACGTTGGGAAGTCAATCCACCCGATCGACGGTCGGTATCGGGCCCTGTGATGAAGACAAGTTCGGTTTTCGCTTCCAGAGAAATGCCTCCCCAGAACATACACGAACCACCGCCGTATGCGATCCGTTCGGAGATGCAACATTGAGCAAAACGCTCACCGGATCTTCGGTAGACTCTACCTCGTCCGTCGTTACCATGAAGGCACATCCTGCACTCGTCGGAGAAGAGGACTGCCTGCCATTGATCCATAGTCCAATTAACGTGATTTCGAGCAAACTGAAGGCGTGCTTGTCTGTGCGCTGGGGTCAATTTTGGGCCAGTTGCTGGTCTGTGCGCTGTCAGACCTCCTTCGGCTAGTCTTCTTCTAACAGTCCACCGACTGACTTCCACTTCTCTAACTTCCTGGAGCTGCTGTCCGAGTTGAACTGCATTCAACCGACGATTTCGTAGTGATGTATTCACAAGGAAACGGTCATCGCGCTGTGTTGTCGCACGTTTTCGGCCTGTTCCTGGTCGCCTGGTATAGCCACCAGTTTGCTGATATCGCTGGTATACACGTTCAACAGCATATCTGCTCAAATTTAATTGACGAGCCACTTGACTTTGGTTCTGTCCAGCTTCGATAAGTGCAACCACTTGAGACGCTGCTTCTGGTGTGGTATCCATTTTCTTGTTTAGAGAGATGACGTATTCGTTAAAGGACCTTTCTGACTGGGAGTTGGTATGCAAATGATGTCATTTCAATCATCCCTTACCGTTTTATACCTGCTCAAAGTCCCACAAACCGCGCTACCTGAAACGAGCTAATTTAGGCCATTCTATTGTTTAGTTGCCACTGTTATGATTTCGAAGGTCAAGGCTAGACATTTTGTGTTTTTAGGAAGCTAACAGTGTGTACTTCAATTTAATTTAAGTTATATTTGCAACATCACATTAATTTAAAAAAAAAATAAGGGTCGAAATTAAAATGTAGGAAAATGCCTCTATGTGCGATTTCTATGCTCTCGAGTGTATGTAAACATTTTGATACGATTGTGTCATGGCGATTATTGCTTGCGATAGTTGCGTATGGTTTCTCGTACCAAACGTACGAGAAACTCTCTCCATCTAAATGGGCCTTAACTCACAAGTTTACAAAAACTCTTACTAACTAGGTAACTAGAGTAAAAGTTTATCTCGTCTGCTAGTGCCACATTCAGAGACATCACTTACACATAAGTATTACCTACTTAAAATTACCGATCTCCCGCTCGACATTGGCAAGAGATGTCAGTATAGTAGGTGCCAAATAACACCGCAATACAGGTCATTCACCCACCTTCACCACGATGTCGCAAAATTCAATTTATGAATGGCTAATTCTGTCGCTTTCCATACAAACCTGTCGCTAAGACGGTAATCGCTCGAATCTTGTAGTACTGTTTGTTTACCATACGTGGTGAAGGTGGGTGAATGACCTGTATTGCGGTGTTATTTAGCACCTACTATAGACGCGTTGGTTCTTGAACGTACGTACTTGAGTATGGCAGACCTCTTACAGTTATCAAACCGTTAAAGATTACTTCTAAATCGTTCGTTCAACTTAAACTGGTTTAGCTATTTTTTGTCTGTTAAGTAATCAATAACCAATAACTGATAGTATGGTATTCGACGGTTAGTTACGATTGGTATCTTGTCGGTGGACGTGCTCTGTGAGACAACCACAGCATATTTTGTATCTTACAGGATGAAAACTAGCTGATACCTGTGACTTCGTACGCGTGCGAAACTTTCCACCAAAATATTTGTCACCAGCATACGATGAAGCAAAGAGCTGCTTTTGGTTTAGAGAGTTCAAGCTGTATCTAAGAATCCACGTCTTTGATTTCAATAAAATAGAACCTATGTTATAATCCGGAAAAAGGGCTTCCGAGTGGTATAATTTTCATTGAAATTAGTGCAGTAGTTAAGGCGTGATCCAAAAACAGACAAACTCGATTTTCGGAATCTGATTTAGTAAATCAGCATAATATTTAGTTTATCCATATCTTTAATTTTAGTTTTTGACTTTTTTACAGTTTTATAATAGTATAGATAGGTAAATTATGAATTTTATTATTTACCAATTAGACTCACAGACGGCAATCTCTACTAATCTTAGTAGAGGTGGTAGAGGAGTGATCTATAGTGCGCCTGCAGCCTAACCGCTTAGAATAACTGTAATCTTTACAGTGACTACATTTATTACTGGTTTTAACTATTATTGTAATTATGATTGATGATGATGATGGTCTGCGCCGTTATAACTTGTATGGTAAGATGGGATCTTGTTAATGTGCATGGTGAAATAGGTACCGTAAGTGACCGGTACCTACCTACTTAGTCGTAAAAGTACTTATATAAACCCACTATAAAATATTTGATTGCTACTGATTTGGACCAGTTGAGCTATCTATAAATCGTTTGCAACGGTTTGTGGATAGCTCAACTGTTTCATGTGTATTTTGTAAATATTGTGAATATTGTAAATACTGTATTAGTTGTAATTTTCTATGTGAATAAATTTATTTATAAAATATTTGATTATTTAGATGACAAACAAGTTTGGGACGAACTAACTCCCACGTTCAATAATAAAATATCAAAGGCAAAATGGTGGATTTTACCTTCAAAACTTGAAAACGAATTCCATCATTTTAGGGAAACCACTTTATACATTTTCCAATGGCTCACACTTTATGCCACGAGCACAAGTATATGGGCGAGGCGAGGTTATCCAAGAAGTTTAGGACGAAGACGTCTAGACGGGCACTGGGCGCGGGCGAGCGTTCAAGGCGCGAGCGCCTGAACGGGCTGAACGTATAGATTTTGATAGATTTCTTTCACAGAGATGAATAATAACTAAATTATAATCATTTTTTTTTACAGTTCCCTAGTAAATAATAAGCCCTATCTTTTGATATAACTTTGATATGATTTCAAGAAGAAACATCGTAGTATGAACCGTTTGAAATATCGATTTAGTGTCATCTTTACGATTTTTTTTTATCGAGAAAATTATTATTATTCACGTTTCTATCTTTACAAAGCTCTAGGATATATGTTCAATTTTAATAAAATAATTTTTTTCGTGCAACTTTTGCACTTCAGTAGAGATACAGTTATTGTTAAAAAACCTAAAAGTTTCGGATAACCCCGCCTTAAAAACCCACCAAAATTAAACAACACAATAACACAACAAAAACAATTAAAATAAAAGTAGATACCACTATGAATGTTTCCTTTAAAATGACAGTACTCGAATCCAGTGACATTTTATTGAATACTAGCTGATACCCGCGACTTCGTACACGTGCGAAACTTTCCACCAAAATATCTGTCAACCAGCATACGATGAACCTCGTAGCAAACGGCTGCTTTTGGTTTAGAGAGTTCAAGCTGTATCTAAGAATCAAGAATCCACGTCTTTGATTTCAATAAAATATAGCCTATGTTTCAATGCGGAGAAAGGGCTTTCGTCTTTGTCTGTCGAAAATGACGGACAGAGGCCATGAATAGAAGAAGAATGATTGATTTTAGGAGATTTTCATCTACGGGGCTTCTAAATTTTTTCTAATTTAACATTTTAAGTCCGTTTTAAAGACCTTTGTAATATACAGAATATGAAGAACGGGTTTCTAGAAACGCTAGTACTTTCATCCAAACATATCGCTTTGAATAGAAACGCATAACTTTATAACGGTTGCCATAGAAACAGAAAGCCATGACCTATGGCTATAAGATTTCATAGCCGAGTTCTTAGAATCTATGAATACATACACCAAATGAAAGCATCGAGAAATATCTTAAATGCTTCTGAATATTACTGCGTGTTTCCACTCAAAACATTCACAAGAAAACTTCCACAACACAATAAATAAATAAATATTCTTGGACATTACACACAACTCACAACGCCCTCTAGTCCCTAACTAAGCAAAGCTTGTACTATGGAAACTAGATTGCTGATAGAATACTTATTTAAACATATTTTTTTTGTAAATACATACTTATGATACACTAGTTGATACCCGCGACTTCGTACGCGTGCGAAACTTTCCACCAAAATATCTGTCAACCAGCATACGATGAACCTCTTGTCAAATGCGGCTTTTGGTTTAGAGAGGTCAAGCTGTATCTAAGAATCCACGTCTTTTATTTCAATAAAATATAGCCTATGTTTCAATCCGGAAAAAGGGCTTCCGAATGGTATAAGTTTCATTGAAATTGGTCCAGTAGTTTAGGCGTGATCCGCGAACAAACAAACAGACAAACAAACAGATAAACAGACAAACTAGATTTTCGGAATCAGAATCGTTTATTTAGTACATCTGCATATTTAGTTTATCCATATCTTTAATTTTAGTTTTTGGCTTTTTACAGTCTTATCTCTACTTTATAAAAATAAGTCGGGTTTTCCTTCCTGACGCTATAACTCCAGAACGCACGAACCGATTTCCACGGTTTTGCATTCGTTGGAAAGGTCTCGGGCTCCGTGAGGTTTATAGCAAAGAAAATTCAGGAAAAATTTCAACAGAAAAGCGGGAAAATGGAATTTTGAAAAGTCACACCCTAACGCGAGCAACGCCGCGGGAGACGGCTAGTAATAGTATAGATAGATAGTAACACCCAGACACAAAACAAACATCTATAGGTATAGGTAGTTCGTAACTTGGATAGTTTAGAATGGTACAAGAGAATCGACACCAGTATTTATATACATACAGTGTGTAATTATTTTTCGTATAGGTACGCTTCGAATTAATACTGATTTGGACCAGTGGAGCTATCTATAAATCGTTTGCAATGTGTATTTTGTAAATATTGTGAAGTGAAAGTCAAAAATCTTTTATTCAATAAAATCTCAGTGATCACTTTGAATCGTCATTACGTTTTGTATGATTAGGTATGATTACATATTTTTATTGGATGAGTTGGAGCGAGTTCGTCCCAAGCTTGTTTGTCTTCTAAATAATCAGATATTTTATAGTATGCTTTTAAAAGAAGTCTCTGTTTTATTACGTTTTTGAACTTGCCAATCGACAACTGAGACACATCACTTGGGATTTCGTTAAAGAAGCGTACACATTGCCCTTTGAAAGATTTACTAATTTTTGTGAGCCTAGTGGTGGGAACAGCGAGATTGTCTTTATTTCTAGTGTTAACATTATGATTATCACTTTTTTTGTTGAATAGATTGATATTTTTATTAACATACAATAAGTTTTCATAGAGGTTGTAAATACTATATTAGTCGTAATTTTCTTTGAAAATTCACATTATTTTAAATTATTTATGTGTTAAATGTTAAAAACACAGACTATAAAATATATAAAATAAGTTATAACAAATAAGTACATACGTGTGAGACTGCAGGAGTCCGCGGCGGAAATAGTATAATTATATAACGCACGGTCTTATATACCCAGCCTTGGCAATAACCGTAAGTAGTGCGGGAGACTGTGCGGTAATCTCGCACATTATATGATAAATATATGAAATAGTTCAACTAAAACTAACTGTTCATTTTATTTCTGTTTATTTGATTTATTTTTTGCTTAGTAGTTATCTTCATTTACGAAGTTAAAACAGTTGTCATCAGAAAGATAATACTCTTTAGTGGTATTTTTTTATAAGTATAAAAATATAAAAATACCACTTTTGTAGTTTTATGAACTTTTGTCTTTAGTATAAGTTGATATATAATCTTTTAAAATTACATTAATCTAGCAAAATGCCTTCTTTTTCTCAAAATTTAAATTTCATATATTTTGGCTTTTTACCGATCATCAAAATACAAAATAAACACTGGTACTTTTTCATAAGATAAAATCGCTTTTGCTTCAATTGAAAAATAATATTTATTATTATAAAATCTGAGATCTGATTAAAGATCTGGGACACCTCACAATATTATTGCAAACCCCGTTAGATTGGTTATAAAACGCAATTTAAATACTGCCACTTTTAATTAAACCAAATCGTCATTGACTTGTACGAATAACGATTCCAAAGTTAATATTATCAATTCGGAAATGTTTTAAAAAAAATATCTAAATTATGATGTACTTACTTTATTATCAAGTAGATACTTCCTTTAGGTACTCTCGAAGTTGCAAACCTATGTGAAAATTATTTATACTTACATAACTAATAACTTAATGATTCTTGCTACCTGCAATTGATATTTCCGAACCTGTGTTTTGTTAAATAAACTATTTTTTATTATTATTTGTTTTATTTACAAAAAAAACGTGTGGCACTGGGAGACTGCCGCGGTAAAGCTATTGCATAGCATTTTTTATCGTATCACCGCTGTGCCGGTCGGAGTGGGGGGTGTTAGGTTATTTTCGTTACGGAATTTCTGGATTCGGTCTCCGCGCTCAAGGCCCGCGATAGAGGCTATGCAATAGCTTAAAATGGAAAAATATTTAACTGCATTATAAAGCCCACGGGCTCCCGCTCTACAAATCTTTCTCCAGTCACGAAGGCATCTTACGACACATCTAGAACTTGACAGAGAAATGTTTGTGTACGCACCTGTACATTAGATGGTACCTCTATTCAAAGAGTATAATCATATACAGGGTGTCCGGTAAAATATTTAATATCGACTGTATGGACACCCTGTATGTAGAGGGAGAGGATGACTTCAAATAAGGAGACCGATATTTTTTGTGATTTCTAAATTAATTAATTTATTTATTTATTTAAGATACAATTTAGGCTTACAGTACCTACCAGACCAAAGGAGCTAAACTTATATCATACAATGCATGCAAGGTCATTATTGTCTATATTATTATTTTTTCTACTAATCCTATTATACTAATTATAAATGTGAATGTAAGTTTGTTTGTTACGCTTTCACGCGAAAACTACTTAACCGATCATCATGAAACTTTGTACACATATTCTTGGAGGTATTAGAAGTAACATAGGATACTTTTTATCCCGGAAAATCAATGGGATCCAACGGGACGCGAACAAAGTCGCGGTCGGAAGCTAGTAATGTTATAAATGCGAAAGTTTTTGAGTATGCATGTTTGTTCCTCTTTCCCGCAAAAAGTACTGATCCGATTTGGATGAAACTTGGAATACATATTGTCCGTGACCTGGATTAACACATAGGCTACTTTCTATCCCGGAAAATAAATAGGATCCAACGGAACGCGAACGAAGTCGCGGGTGGAAGTTACTTTATAAATATTCTTGGACAATTTATACAAAGCTACGGCAGCTAGATTGCAGTTGTTTTTTTTTACTGAATAAATTATTTATTACTGACTTTAGCCCCTTTCACAATAAAAAATCACCATGTATAAGCAATTAACGGTCATCCGTAGGTACAAATACATTGTATTATCGGTCCATAAAATTTTGTAAATTTTTTGATAGTTATTAACGTTAATTACTGTTTGTGACGACATAAAAGTTCATTGAACTTACCTTCATCCACATTGGTACATCTAAGTACATCTCTCTATATACACAATGTCAAGTGGCCGTTTGTTTGTCCAGTAAAGTGGGCATCTCTATGATTCAATGACATTTAGGATACAGTCAGCTTCAAACATTTAAGGAAGTAACACGAAGGCGAACGCTCAATATCGTAGATTTTTGACAATTCTATTCTACTGAGATATATAATTTTATTTACCTATACTACACCTGCTTGAAAAGTCGCCATTGCGTCATTGCATATCAAACAAATATGCGGGGAGAAAACGCATCTGAGCGGGAGAGAAAAGTGTATGAAAATCCATTTCTTACGTGGTTTTTCTTTTTTAATTTTGGGTAAGACTATGCGCCGGTAACCTAAATATCAAAAGCCAAAAAGTTTTTACATTGAGTTTTTATCTCCAAGTTCGCAAAATGACACTGGCCACTAGCTGTGTGTTGGATGGTGTCGGGCTGGCAGTGCGACCCTGCGGCGGCAGGATAAACAATTTGAAAAAAGAACATGTGAAAATTGCAGACGCCATTGGCGCCATTTTCAATTTGTGTGTTGTTTGAGGATTCAGTTTTAGTTTTTTATTTTCCTCGTAGGTGTAGTATAAAGCACTATGTATCACTCGAGAGAAAGTGCGATTCCCGATCTCGGGTGTTTTAAAGCCCTCGCCTACTCGACGGTAATCGGTCACTTTCTCCTCTCGGTGAATAATGTACTATTATTTATTTAAGCCTTTTGTTCTGAACTTCTTGTTTCTCTTATGTTACAAAATATCCCTCAGTTCAGTGGCCTTTTGGGAAAGGCCTCCTCCAGCATCTTCCACTGTGATCTGTCCCTGGCAACTCTTCTCCAATTTGAGCCAGCTGTGAGTTTGAGATCGTCTTCCCATCTCCGTTGTTGTCCTCCACGACTTCTCTTGCCATCTCGTGGGTACCAGTCAGTGACCACTTTGCTCCATCTATCTTGACCAGTGCGTAACAAATGGCCTGTCCATCTCCACTTTTGCTGAAAAGTGGAGATGGACAGGCCAAAAATAGACCAGCGTCTATTTTGGTTAGTATATCCATAACTTTAGTTTTTTCTCTAATATCTGAGCTTCTAATTTTCTCTTGCTTTTTGATACCTGTCATACTTTTTTTCATGGAAAGAAGTATTGAGATATATAATAGCCTAATTAATAATAAGCCTTTGTTACATCTATTGAAGATGACTTATGCAGCGTCAGGAGGCACAATGTTTAGATGGAGTCTAAACTGGGACAATGTTTAGATGGAGTAGGCTTGTAGTACTATACCATCTTCTCAGCCTAGTCAGACATATCCACAGGAAAGACAAGGTCAATACGTGCGGAGCTGACTAAGCCAAGGGTTTCCTCACGATGTTTTCCTTCACCGTTAAGCTCGGAAAAATACATTGATGTACCTACGGCCGACGACCTTCGGATCAAAAGTCGAGGTGTAATCCCACTCGGCCAACAAGGCTCTCGGCGGCCGTAGATATTGAGAAGTGACCGAGTGAAGAAAATAAATAAATATTCACGGACACTTAACAACAACGCCTTCTAGTCCCAAACTAAGCAAAGCTTGTACGATGGGAACTAGATGGCTGATAGAATACATACATACATTTTTTTTCTAAATACATACTTATAATACATAGAAACACCGAGACACAGAACAAACATCTATGTTTACAACACACAAATGTTTGTTCTCGGTGGGGATCGAACCCACGACCCACAGCACGATGTGTGTTAAATCAAATGTTTTAAAAAAATGTCTTAACCTGACTGTACATTATACTAACAATGACCATTCTGATTGTACTATTGAACCCAATAAGAATATCACAAGTGTTTTTTTTTTGAAGATATAGTACGCAAGCAAATTTAGACTAAAACAGAGCACGTCAGATATTTATTTTTTTATTTCTTTATTTCGGTTTAAAGAATTTATCTACTATATAAAAATAAGTCGGGTTTTCCTTCCTGACGCTATAACTCCAGAACGCACGAACCTATTTCCACGGTTTTGCATTCGTTGGAAATGTCTCGGGCTCCGTGAGGTTTATAGCAAAGAAAATTCAGGAAAAATTGCAACAGGAAAGCGGGAAAATGGAATTTTGAAAAGCCACACCCTAAAGCGAGCAACGCCGCGGGAGACGGCTAGTTTCTCATAAAGAACAATACAGTTCACTTAAAATGAGACTTATTAAATTAGGTAGGTAGGGGCTAGTGGCGAAGCATGCATTAGTTAATATCAATTCTAAGAAAATATACATAAGTAAACCGTGATTACAAAGTAAATAGTAGGTAGGTAGGTATGTAGTCTATTTCTAAAACACGAGTAGATTAAATTATTATTACACGAAGGTTGGTAGGTATCTTACTTAATTCTAAAACTTATTATGTACCTAATTGTTTCTTTTTTCACACAGAAAATTAACATTACAGACATAAAATAGTCGTTATTCTAGTTCTTAAAAATTAAAAACAAATCAAAAATATTACGTTCTTATATTATTATAACCTATGCATAAATACCAATTGCATGGTCTCAACACAGCACGTTTACCGAAGAAACTAAAAGATAACTAGTGCTGTCAAATTGATTTAGTTTAGAAAGATGCACATACAGATGCATAATATGCTGAGCTATAGGCCTCTTCACCACCACTATGAGTTCATATAGACTTATTCTATATGGTTTTGTCTAGATATAAGATATAATTTATAGTTTGTTATATTAGTTTTTACCTTTATTTCTTGTTTTTACGGTTCACTTTTTTTATTGTGGTGGCTGAATAAACGTTATCTTATCTTATCTTTTTTTTACCAACAGAATCGGACCATTGCCATTATTATTAAGATAATTCAGAGAACGTATCGCGTTATTTATTGCTTTTCTGTGTTCCAACGAATATAAAAAAGTAGAAAGTGCTCGTTAGTATTTTAATGCCTAAAATAGAAGCTTACTTTCGTTACTTGATCCTTTAGGAGGTGTCCACGTGAGGTATTTTTGAGAATTTTTCGACCCCCCCTCCCCCCTTTGTGAGATATCGTAAGATTTTCCTCAACTCCCTCCCCCCACCCCTAATCTCACGCGAGATTCTTCAAGACTTCTATTTCGCCTGTAAACGTGTTGGATTATTGAAAAAAAAAAATACAACAAATACTATTGTCTCAGATTTGGCCATATTTTATTCTAAAAATAATTTTTCATGCAATTTTACACCGTTTTCTGCGAGAAAAATAATTACGTGATATTTGCCAAGACCCCCCCCTCCCCCTTAAGTGAGATTTGGGAAGATTTCGCTTAATCCCCTCCCCCCCTAGAACACCTCACGTAATTAATGGACGCCAATTTTTTATTCTTTTTACATGTTTTTAAAGCATCTAAATGCTCGTAGGTATAGCTTATGTTGCGTTCACACTATGCCGCAGTCGGCAGGGAAGTGGGCACGTGCATAGTGTGAACACGATAATGCCTCTGTCCCGGCTCCCGGCCCAAGTTCATGCCCTTGCTCCCTAATGAGAGTAAAGGCGATGTTGCTGTGGCAATAAGTCCGCGGCAGTAATGCCGGCAGCGGCATGGGCATACTGTGAACGCGGTATTGTAAACCGTTTTGGTTTTATACTGCAAGTTTTAATTAAGCAGCTGTGATAAAATATATAAATACCTAATTAAAACAGACAGCCCGAAAGTAGAACAACTTATGAATCCAGTTTTGTTGATGCAGTTTGTATCTATATTGCATTTCTATCCTCACTGATCTAAGTTATTTATTTATTTATTTTATTTATTTATTTATTTAAACATTACATCTATTATTACAGATCAGACCTAATACAATAGAGTAGTCCTCAAATTCATATAAAATCAAACAGTACAATTACAAATGTCATACATAGAACAAACAAAAATCTATCAAATATTAGTCAAATTATTAATACGCATGCAAATGTCGGGAAATAATAATAATAATAAGTTAATAACAAAACAAAAAACAAAAAACAGTTAAGTCGTTCCCTGCCATACGAATATATTCGTTGTAAAAAAAATCTATAGTACCTATTGCCATCCATACAAAATCATCATCCCGAGTATATAGTGCGTCATTTTTTTGTTGCCATGAAAAAAATATATGGTAGAGTTCTCATTTTATTTTGAAACTTTTATTTCCAATGTCAACTAATCGATTCCCGTCATGTTTACACTGAAACTGCTATTAATTTTGTAGGAAGCCTCAACTAAACATCTACGAATAAACTCGTAGCTGGCGCTGGATCCTAGATACGCTACTATGTATATTTTCGTAGTTGGCATTATAGTAGGTGCCAAATAACACCGCAATACAGGTCATTCACCCACCTTCACCATGATGTCGCAAAATTCAATTTATGAACGTCTAATTCTGTCGCTTTCCATACAAACCTGTCGCTAAGACGGTAATCGCTCGAATCTCGTAGTACTGTTTGTTTACCATACATAAATTGAATTTTGCGACATCGTGGTGAAGGTGGGTGAATGACCTGTATTGCGGTGTTATTTGGTACCTACTATAGTGGCATATATAGCGCTTTCGTGCTTTGGAGGGCTCGTTAAACTATCCCGGCTGGCTAAAAACTCCGTCATCATAGTTGGCCACTAAGTCAAACGAACTATTTCAGAAAATTAGGATACTTACATAAGTAGGTACGAGTAGGTAGATAAACTCATACAAAATTACAGTTAGAACCCTACGGAATACGGAAGTTGAATACAAAAAAACTAAACCTGTTCAGCCATTAGCAAGTTGAATGTGATACTACAAATAAAATATGAAATCCCAGCCGTGTTACTTTACTATATAACCTTTTTACACGTAAGTAGGTATGTTTTATTTAGGGAGTATAGTATTACATTATTATGATCTGTGGTTAGGGCAATGTAGCATATGACCAAGGCTATCTTCTTACCATCACTGTGTAGTGTAACTACATAACAATTTTATGAGAATATTTTCATGTTTCCAGCCGGATTTTAGTTTCTAAACTTATTTTTTTTATTAAGAAAATATTTAATATTATGATGTTAAGGGCCGTAAGATCAAAAGCAGTTTAAACTATGGGTTTCGCTAACTACGATTACATTTGATCGATGGATTAATGTACTGTCGTCTCTGTCAGTTTAAGCTACCGATGGTCGATTAACTACCATTAATCTTATGAAATAATCGGAGACTGGAGGTTAAACTCTATTTTGTAGTTTAAACCACAGTAACCACTATTGATCTTACGGCCCTAAGTGGTAACCTCTGCCTCTGAGTCTTCGTTCATCTATGTGCTTTTCTATTACAATTAAGTATTCTAGTCAAAAAGATTTTCATTAAAATTGCAATAACTTTTTTGAGTATTCAAAAGAAAACAAAACCTTTTTAAAACTTGAAATATGTTAGCTATATCAAAAAGGTTTCATTCTGATAAAAAAAGCTCCGGAAAGCTCAATAAGTACAGAAGCTTTTTAATAGATGGCGTTGTAAGCTTCTGCCATCTAGTGTCGAGTAGCTAAACTATTAGTTTCAATGAACATAAATTACTTTTATATTTCTTATCTAGATGGCTTTATTCTAAATGTATATCTAGTAAAGCTCACATTTTGACTATCTAGAACTGAAAAAGGCCCAATAAGCCTTTGGAGGGGGCTTCAACATCCAAGCAAGCAAGCAACTTCGTATGAGTTAGTGGCCAACTCTGTTGACGGAGTTTTTAGGACGCCTTAAGGCCTCCGTCATGGCTTAACGACTGCTACAGCCGGGACCGACAGTCCCTTAATCCTCTTTTTTGGGCTACTGATTATGGGATGCTGTTTGGAACTGCAAGGGATGGTAGTTTTGATGGGCAAGCCTATATTATATAAAATAACAACAAAAAAGCCTTCTATTTCTTGCTAAAAAATATTACAAAAACATAGGAAAAGCTAGTATTATAGTAATCTTACATCTAGTTCCAGCGTCCCTTTTATCAGGGCATCGAAACCGCTCGTGGCTAGGCTTGCTTCGCCAATCTTCACCGATTATCTAAGATAAGCGACTTTACCGATTCGCCAATCTTCACCGATTGTTAATTCACCAGCTGCCAGGGCCCCATGGCTGGACCCTGTGGCCCGCTCGCATGTCGCTCTGGCGACTGCGGTAACTCTGTGGGCCCTTGCTGTGTGCACTCCTTTGACTGCTGCTCGTCACCGTGTGGAGACAAGCTTGGGGTTTTACATGGAGCTCGTGGCGGAGTAGCAGCCTCATACTTCACGTGTGGAGAGGGCTGCATCGGAGGCTGCACTAGCGGCATCTGTGCCTCCTGCTGCGGACCTGCTTGTGGCCAGACCTGCAATCTATTCCAACATTCAAGTTTTCTTGTTTTTGGTCATAATAAAGTCCGAGAAAGTGTAAATTCCGTGATTATCTTCTGCGCGGTCACTATTTGAATGGATGACCGTTAGTGGTAACATCTGAGCGCTTCCGTGCTTCGGGGACGTTAAACTGTCCCGGCTCTAGCAGTCGTTAAGCCACGACGGAGGCCTTACGGCGGCCTAAAAACTCCGTCACCAGAGATGGCCACTAACTCATACGAGCTTGCCTGCTTACCTAGAAGAACAGGCAAAATATTTACAGCTCATAGAAGTGCTAATAACAATATTGTTACTGTCAAGATATGAGTTCAGTCAATTTCCATTGTGTCTGGTTTGAACCTCAGGTTTGAATAAAGAATTGCAATCAGATTGTTTGCCGACGGATATCAGAATGTGCATTTTCAATAATGCCCGGATCACGCGGTATTAAGGGATATGTGGCAGTGCTAGTGGAGGCTAGAGACACTTTGTAATATTACTGGGACAAAGAAAAGTGATAAAACAAGTCTATCCGACTTCCACAAATTAAAAACCTCAATAGTATTGCCCTTCTATGTATTACACAGTAGAGGTAGTGGTATTTATGGCCTACTTACTGTAAGGATGGGTGTGTATGTGCGTATGTGCGACAAGTGTGAGTACCCACACAAACCTTCTGTGGTATATAGGGTGCAACATCTGAAATGTTCATTTGAATTGTGGTATGTGTTGAAAATAAATAAAAAAAAAAACCTGCCGTTTTCATACATCACTTGGAGATCACAAATGTATTCAAAAATTTGCACGGTCTCCGACGAAGTAAGTGACACTTAAGGCCGAATACTGAAACGTCACTCAAATTTAAACACCACTTAAAATTGCTCTGCCTCTTTTTGACATTACTCATTAGTAAGAGATGGCAATAATTTAAACATGAACTTAATATAAGAAGCGTTTGAGTAATCGGCCGTTAAACTTATAATATAGCCTATTATTAAGAACAATGGGTACTGTAGCCACATTATTACCATACTATTGCATATAAATCCATTTTCATTTTTCAATTCTTTCGTGTACTGTACCGGCACCTATACACCTGAAATCGATACACAGCATTGCACTAATCACCCTCCTTATGTTTAAGCTCACCCTTTGTGCCCGTAAGTTTGAGAAAATATGTAGTAGCAGTTTTATTTCCCCAATTTCAAAATCTTTCCAAACTCTTCTAGAGGCTCCGACTCGCAATGAAAAACCAGAGGTTATTCACTTGAACGTTATTTCTGAACTTATCAAAGACACTTTAATCTAGACACTTACAAAAGTGTCCGATTCAACAGTTTGCCTGCGACCGCGACATTCCCACACAAATCCAACGATATTGCGGACCAAGTGCCTCTACCGGGCATTTACTTAGCACTGTCGTGTCTAGAGAGATGATAATACCACCTAAAATAAATAACACAAAAACAACCTGTTTCATTTAATTTATTCGATAACATGTTTGTTACAAATCGTATGTGAATTTGTTGTTTAGGTCTAGGTACCACATCTACTATATAAAAATAAGTCGGGTTTTCCTTCCTGACGCTATAACTCCAGAACGCACGAACCGATTTCCACGGTTTTGCATTCGTTGGAAAGGTCTCGGGCTCCGTGAGGTTTATAGCAAAGAAAATTCAGGAAAATTTTCAGCAGAAAAGCGGGAAAATGGAATTTTGAAAAGTCACACCCTAACGCGAGCAACGCCGCGGGAGACGGCTAGTTATTCATAAATGCAAAATAATTTATTTCTCACATTTTTTTTATTTATCTTTATAGGTTTAACCTAATGCAATAGATGTCTACATCCTAGAATAATAATTAATTATAATTTCTGAATTATAAATAATTAAAAATAATATAAGTGTATAGAAGCTTTGCCTAGTTTAGAGCATGTAAAATGTTAATAATCTATTTTTAAAGTGAAATGAACTTATTTTTTTTTATATGCTTAGCCAATAAAGTTATTTAGTTAAAAAGGGTCTATCCTCATGTTTACCTAAAACAGAACTAGATGGCGCTGCTAAGTTACTATAAAAAAAACGAGCAAAGATGTCTTCGTTTTATCAGACTTATGTAATTTAAAAAAATCTACTTATTAGTTTTTTTTTATTGGTGTTGGCCTCTTAAAAACTTTTTTATCGCACTTGTATAATGCGTCTTGGCCTGTAACAGCGTTAAATCGCGAAGAGTGGAAGAAGAGAGAGGAGGTCTTTGCCCTGCAGTGGGAAAAAACCGGCTAAAAAATAAAATAAAATAAAATAAAATTGTGTAATTTAAAAAAATACATAGGCGTACAACTTTTTTTATCGGTTAGAACAGCTCCATATAGATCAACAGTTGTAATAATTTAGGATTAAAAATATGCATCTCTCGAACTAGACGTGCGTTTTCTTTAAACCTGTCGAGTGCTTAGAAACTGCTAGCTATTCTGTGTCTAGATTAGTTTTTAGGTACCCTAGAATTATACAGGCTGTAAAATACATTTGTGGATAATCTAAGGTGCATAATCTTTTAAAAGCGTACTATAAAATATCTGATTATTTAGAAGACAAATAAGCTTGGGATTGGAACGAATTAGCTCCAAATCATTCAATAACTAGATGTAATCATACCTAATCATACAAAACGTAATGTCGATTCAAAGCGATCAATGAGATTTAATCGAATACTAGCAGCCCGCCCCGGATTCACACGGGTATTTAACAAAAACCATTTAATTTTTTTTAGGTAATTTTTTACAGCTCGTGTTACATTATTGGAGTTTTATTAAAAAAAAATACATTATAGCCTATGTTATAGTAGGTGCCAAATAACACTGCAATACAGGTCATTCACCCACCTTCACCACGATGTCGCAAAATTCAATTTATGTATGGTAAACAAACAGTACTACGAGATTCGAGCGATTACCGTCTTAGCGACAGGTTTGTATGGAAAGCGACAGGATTAGCCATTCATAAATAGAATTTTGCGACATCGTGGTGAAGGTGGGTGAATTACCTGTATTGCGGTGTTATTTGGCACCTACTATACCCGGGAACATGACAGGTAGCTGGCAAACACTGGATGAGAAGAGCCGAAGACCGGGCTCAGTGGCGCGTCTTGGGAGAGACCTACGTCCAGCAGTGTACTGATATAGGTTGATGATGATGATGATGATGATACCCGGGAATAGTGTAAAACTGGCTAAGAACCAGCCCAGATAAATTATTCTTACAAGAAAAAGCTGCATTCATATCCAAGCCCTATTTTCAAAGTTACGAGGGCAAACACATACAGACAGACACAGAACGCCATCAAACTTATAACACCCTCTATTTTGTGTTCGGGGTTTATAAACGGGTTGTCCAAAACGAGAAACTTATTAAAAACTATGTAATTTTTAACAGCAGCGTAACAAAGAGTTATTTTGATGTCACGCCTAATTACTCACGTTTTCATGCAGAGACACGAAGCGACAGCGTACTAATATTATAAACGCGAAAGTTTGTATGGATGCATGTATGTATGTTCCTCTTTCACGCAAAAACTACTGATCCGATTTGGATGAAACTTGGAATATACACGGTGTAACATAATTACCCCATATGTCCGAAAGGGGGGTATTTTACAGATCATGACGAACAGTGTTTGTTCTACGACTTTTGAGATTTCGAAGTTTTTCATTCATGTTAAATGAGTTCGTAACTTTTACTTAAAATGTACCTACACACATCATGCGTGTGCGTGCGCGGCGGTAGGAGGGTACCTACGTGTACATGCATGTGTAAGGGTTTACGCAAATTAGGTAAACAAAAACTTAGGGTTGTCGCAAATTTCTAAAATAATAAAAAATTTAGGTACTTTTGTATGAAAATTTCAATTACGATTTATTGACCCTTTGCACATGTCCAAGCACTCAAGTGGTCGGTCTGATTACGCCCCTTTCGGACTTATAGGGTAATTATGTTGTCCATGACCTGGATTAACACATAGGCTACTTTTTATCATGGAAAATCAACGGGATCCAACAGGACGCGAACTCTTCAGAAAGGCCTTCGCATAGCAAATTGCAGTTCTAATCCTGCATGGACGAAGTCGCGGGCACCAGCTAGTATGATATAACCTAGTGGATCTAGGGGGGCTCCTAAAACCTTGGAGGGGCTAAAGAAACTATTAATAAGAACAAGTTTCTCTACAAAACTATCAGTGTTAGAGTTCTTCAAGTAAAAATAGAAAACTAAATTGTTAAGAAATCGGAAAGTTATCCCGAACAAATACATAAAACTTGTACATAATTATGTATAGATATTTGTCGCGTTTTTTTTTAAACAGAAACATACTTCATCAAACTTTGACAGGACAAGGAAAAGAATGGAGCATCGGAATGAGATTACCAAAACATAAAAAAAATTATTGACATTTTCACACGTTCCAAACTAAGCTTGGGAACTAGATTGATAATAGAATACTTTTTTGTAAATATATCATGTACTTGTACCTAAGCATGGAACAAATATTTAAGTAGGTATGTCTGTCACACAAAAATGTTTTTTCTGGCTGGGAGATCACAACCACAAAACCTCAAGCAAAACTAACACTGACTGATATAATTTCCAAAAAGATTTCTCTATTTTGCACTTTAAGTTAGCACTTATGTAGGTATTTATTTATAAAAGTCAAAACGCATATTCCGTAAACTTATTATTAAAAAAATATGCATGAGGTAGGTAAATAAATTAGTATTATCTTAATATTTTATTCACAAAAATATTAAGAAACCGTATTTAAAATGTACAAAATCTACATAATAAATAAATAATAATAAATATTCACAGACATTTAACACATCGCCTTCTAGTCTCAAACTAAGCAAAGCTTGTACTATGGGAACTAGATTGCTGATAGAATACATATTATATACATATATACATGAAACAGATGAGCCATTTTTATTTAAAATCCAATTCTATTTGCATGCCCATTAGGTAGAATATAACGCACTATTTCTACTCTGTAACATATTATATTCTTGCAAATATACATATATCTTATCTTACCATTTTATCAAAATATTTCAAATATATTTTTTTTATCTAAAAGTCATCTCCACAGTTTTACAATCCATAAAAATATGCATCCGTTGACTCCCGCCTAGGGCTGTACCAATTAGCGAGTTCCGTTCGCAACGCCCATTGTGACAGCCCTGCGCTAAATATATCTAGATTTAAAAGTTAGGGAGTTTTAAGATGATATTTCACAATAGACATCGGTCGGTGTTCGGAGTTCAACCCTTAATAACTTATAATAACTAGATTTGAAGTTACGAGTTTTTAGTCACAACTGGCGCCACTGAAAACCAGCGCCTGGGCATTGCAGGGTATTCACATACCCTGCTCTGGCACCAGTGGAACCATGCTGAGTGGTGGACATTTTTAACCGACTTCAAAGGTTCTCAATTCGGTTGTATTTTTTTTTATGTTTGTTACCTCAGAACTCCTTCATTTATGAACCGATTTGAAAAATTCTTTTTTTATCTGAAAGGGTATGCTTCCAGATTGGTGCCATATAATTTTTATCAAAATCGGTTTATTAATTAGGCAGTTAAATAAGAATAACTGGAAAAATCACGTCATATGCGTACACGATATTGCATATTTTGCTTTTCTGTGACGTTTACGAGCAATAGAACAGTCTTAATGAACTGCCATCATCATCATCATTTGATGATGAAGGCGTATCAAATTGAAATCGGTTTTTCCAGATTTTTGTTATTTAATAATGCGTATGCTGCTACCACGCGAGCAAAGCCGCGGGCGACAGCTAGTAATTTTTAAGTTTCAAAACTAAAAAAGAGACTTCAATTTGACTACCAGCTTTATCATCAGATGATGGTGATGGCAGTTCATTGGGATTGTTCTATTGAACACAGAAAAGTCACAGGAAAGCAAAATACGCAATGTCGTAAAGGGGCCGTTCAAGTATTACGTAATCACTATGGGGGGTGGGGGGTCTTTGTGTTGCTTATTTTGGATGACATGGGGGGTCGGGGAGTCTAGATGATGATTACGTCATCGGTAGTTATTTACTCTTTTACTCGAATGGCAACCCTCACATTGTCTATGCTTGAAAACGAAACGCATTTTCGGGGATTCCCGCAAATAATGCATACGTTTAGGTACTCGCTTTAGAACCGATTGGGGGAATTACCGCGCGCTATTCTCTATCCTGCATCTATTTTCTTATTAAAATTATAATTATATTATTATAATTATAATTAATGACAGGCGTCACGGCTCAGTCGGTAGTAGCTCTGCCTTCCGTGCTGTGGGTCGTGGGTTCGATCCCCACCGAGAACAAACATTTCTGTGGCAAACATAAATGTTTCTTCTGTGTCTGGGTGTTACTATGTATTATAAGTATCTATTTACAAAAAAAAATAATATATTAGTATTATATCAGCAATCTAGTTCCCATAGTATACAAGCTCTGCTTAGAGGGTTGTGTGTAAGGTCCAAGAATATTTATTTATTTATAAATCAAAATACATTTATAATTGAAAAATGTTTACGTAAACATAGTGGGAGGGGGTTTGCTTTGCTTACTTTTGCTGACAAGGGGGATGTGGGGGTAAATAATTGTAATGAATCTGCTTACGTAATATTTGAACGGCCCCAAAGAAAGCGGGCTTGTCACCACTTAACCAACAATGCCATCATATTAAGTACCTAAATACCCACATTCTTATGTATAAATAACCTTACTTTACCTAATGTTTAGAAGTGAGAGTCACTTGGAGCGTAATAAGACACCTGGGACCATCCAGTTACACCAATGGCTTAACCACTGACGATATCTACAGCCTTGTCGGGTTTATTCACGGAAAAAACAAGGGTCTAAATAAATTGCAAGCTCATCCCATCCCACAAATATTATAGAAATAGAAAATATTAATTTTGTTATTTTTATAAATACACAAGACAACCACAAAGAAATTTATTCACAAAGAAAATTAAAACTAATACAGTATTTACAACACTCACAATACTTACAAAATACACATTAAACAGTTGAGCTATCCACAAACCATTGCAAACGATTTATAGATAGCTCAACTGGTCCAAATCAGTTGCAATCGGAAGCGTGTACAAGACACTGGCTGCAGTCGCGCTGAACAGCAATGCTGATACGCTGGCCTAGATAATCACCAGCACGAGGGTCACGCGTCGCTTCGACTAGACGCCTTGAAAGAATTATTATAAAATTCAAGACAAATATTATAAAATTACTAACTAATTTGCTATATTTTACTTTAGACAAAAATTAAAATCTACCTACCCGTACACGTACAGGTACCAACTACCTACAAAAATGCTTATAGAATTACGGCAATAGGAATAGGAATAAGTACCTACCTACCTACCTATTTATTACCTACATAATGTTGTTTACGTTGATTTTAGGTCCCTCTAATCTACGTATTTGTACCTACCTAGTTGTAAGTGGTCTCATCTCAGTTATTTCTGTAATAAAGAATTTGAATTTGAATTTGAATTAAAACTTAAAATTAAATTAAAATAACAGAAATGGCCACCACAGAATGGTGCCAGGGCAGGATATGTGAATACCGTTCCCAGGCGTTGGTTTTCAGTGGCGCCAGTTGTGTGCATGCGGTAGATACTGCGATCACAGATTTAATTATACAACACGTAGACAACATACAATTATAATGTTTGTGCTTCAATCTGGAGAGGGGTTTGTGTTTCAATCTGGAGAGAGAGGGACTGGCGAAATAGAGCTCAAGAACGTGGAGACTGGCGGAAGTGGGGGTAGGCCTTTGCCCAACAATGGGGCAGTATGGGCTAATAGTAGTATAGAAGGTGCCAAATAACACCGCAATACAGGTCATTCACTCACCTTCAAAACGATGTCACAAAATTCAATTTATGAATGGTAAACAAACAGTACTACGAGATTCGAGGGATTACCGTCTTAGCGACAGGTTTGTATGGAAAGCGACAGAATTAGCCATTCATAAATTGAATTTTGCGAGATCGTTTTGAAGGTGGGTGAATGACTTGTATTGCGGTGTTATTTGGCACCTACTATAGTAGTAGTAGTAGTGTTTCAATCAAGCTGCCACTGCTGGTCCGATTTGGATGAAACTAGGAATATAATTATATAGTTCGTAATCTGAATTAACACATAGGTTACTTTTAATCCCGAAAAATCAACAGGATCTAACGGGACAAAGACGCTGGCGAAAGCTAGCTAGTAAATAAATAAAATAAAAACTAAGAAAGCTTTTATTTCCGCACACAATTATATTGATACCTATGAAACTGAACAAAAATGTATGTAAATATCACTAACCGTGACCCATCCAAATAGTGACAGCGCAGAACGTCGCTTAACTTAGTCTTCGGTTAGTTCCATCATTTAGTTGTATAACCAACGCTTGTTTCATTTTATTTGAAACAAAAGTTTGCTACTATTCCACGCATAATATAAATAAAATAATAAATAGAACTCGAACAACACCATCTAGCGTATTTTTATGCAAAAAATCCCGAGAGCACACTGCCATCTAGCTCCTTATAATGTAAACATTAACTTTAATGTTAATGGAAAACGCTAGATAGCGTTATCTAGCAATTTTCATGTGCCTAGCTGAATAGCCCGAAGAATAGCCCGAGTTAGGGCAATCGCGTTTTGTTGTATTAGATGAGGTATCTGTACTAGTATAGTGTATGGTTTTGAAGCTAATTTGATAAACTGAAAAATAATATGGCTTGCTTTGACTCACAGAGATGCTGCACAGAGATGCCGTTCCTCTCGTGTCCCGGGACGTATTACCAACAGTTCTGGTCACCGCTGGCACTTTTTGGATGGATTTCACGGTGTAGAAATAGGGATTTTGATTTATTTCGAATTTTCTCGACAGAGTTGCGTGTGCGTTCTCTGAGGTTCGCGACGACAGTAGCTCCTTCGCGCGCAGGGTGGCAGCGAGCGGAAACTTTTGCTCGGCGGGAGTTATCATATCAAAGCCAATTTTTTAATATAAACCCAACATATAGTATTATATAATCTGTGACTTAGATAAACGGTGAATATTGAATAAGCAAGCCAAGCCACAAGCGCTTTGCTTCAAACTATTAGTGCAAGTGGGCCTCTAATGGCGGCGCCCGAGATCTAAAAACTTTTCGCGATTTATTTACAAAGTTAATTAAATATAGGAAGGCATTTTGTGACAGTTTAGTTTGAAAAAAAAAAGCTGCGTCGATGATTCGGGTTGTGTTATTTTTGGATGCGACAATTAGGTAGCCTAAATGCCGAATTCTGAAACGTCACTCAAATTTAAATGCCACGCTCTGCCACTGTTTGACAATTGTAAGAGATGGCAATAATTTAAGCATGAACTTAATATAAGTGGCGTTTGAGTACTCGGTGACTAGCGATTCGAGTTTTGACATTTTTTGAAACAATAGTACATTGTTCACCGAGAGGAGAAAGTGACCGATTACCGTCGAGGGTGTCGGCTTTAAAACACCCGAGATCGGGAATCGCACTTTCTCTCGAGTGATACATAGTGCTTTATACTACACCTACGAGGAAAATAAAAAACTAAAACTGAATCCTCAAACAACACACAAATTGAAAATGGCGCCAATGGCGTCTGCAATTTTCAAATTGTTTATCCTGCCGCCGCAGGGTCGCACTGCCAGCCCGACACCATCCAACACACAGCTAGTGGCCAGTGTCATTTTGCGAATTTGGAGATAAAAACTCACTGTATAAACTTTTTGGCTTTTGATATTTAGGTTACCGGCGCATAGTCTTACCCAAAATTAAAAAAGAAAAACCACGTAAGAAATGGATTTTCATACACTTTTCTCTCCCGCTCAGATGCGTTTTGTTCGATATGCAATGACGTACTTTCTACCGTAAATTTGATAAAGTATCAAGGTACTTTCCAAGCAGGTGTAGTATAAACGTTTATTTCTTGTGTTATTGTGAGTATTGTTGTTTAATTTTGGTGGAATTTTAACCAATAATACTTGAGCTCGTAACATAAAGTGTGAGCCATTGGAATAAAATAGGTATGAATAATGGTTTGCAGCTAAATACGAACGTACTTACTATGACTCTGTGTACAACTAATTGAAAATTGATGTAAAATAATGCAGTGTTCATTTATTTGATACCGCACGCCTTGCAGCGATGTAAAAACAATTTAACGCACTTTCAATTGGTTTTTTTTTAATTTTCAATTTTAAATTGAATTGTGATTGTCATTTTTACAATGGCTCATTGTAATGACAGTTAGTTTTGACATTTTGAGAAATAGAAGAAGACGTTTTTATCTAGAGATCAACTGTTTCATGTGTATTTTGTAAATATTGTGAATATTGTAAATACTGTATTAGTTTTAATTTTCTATAAGTATTGTGAGACTTTTATTGTTTTTTATATTAATAAAATTACTTTAATAACTTATATGTTAGTTAATTATAGTAGTATTTTTAATTTTTAACCGACTTCAAAAAAGGAGGATGTTCTCAATTCGGTTGTTTTTTTTTGTTACCTCAGATCTCCGTCATTTATGAACCGATTTGAAAGGGTATGCTTCCAGGTTAATCCCGAACTGCCATCATCATCATCATTTGATGATGAAGGCGTATCAAATTGAAGTCGGTTTTTCCAGTTTTTTAAACTTATAAATTATGTAAACATTGTGAATATTGTAAATACTGTGAATATTGTAATATAATATATTAATTATTTTGTAAACATTGCGAATATTGTTAATTATGTAATATAATATATTAGGTAGGTACATAGTGTTAATTTTCCTTGTACTTGTACCTATTTATTTTAATTCTAATTCGAATGACTATAATTTGGAAGTTTTCAAGAGTAGAGTGAATAAGTATCTTCTAGGTAACCGTGCTACATCGTCGACCACATCATTGCTTAACATCAGGTGCGATTGTGGTCAACAGGATGCCTCTAATGTATAAAAAAAAACTCTCCTATGCCTCAAAGGTTCTCTGGAAGAAACCTCTTATTCGCGTAAAGCTCGCCTTTGTACGTATCTGTTGTTTTAACTTGTTTGCTCATAGCTTTCTGTGAAAAGAATTTAAGAATGATTATAATATTATGCGAGAATCAAGTCATTCATTGAAGCATTGCTATTCAGCGCGGCAATGCAGCCAGTGACTTGGGCACGCTTCCGACTGGTACTGATTTGGACCAGTTGAGCTATCTATAAATCGTTTGCAACGGTTTGTGGATAGCTCAACTGTTTCATGTGTATTTTGTAAATATTGTGAATATTGTAAATACTGTATTCGTTTTAATTTTCTATAAGTATTGTGAGACTTTTATTGTTTTTTATATTAATAAAATTACTTTAATAACTTATTTGTTTGTTAATTATAGTAGTAAATTTCGATTTGCAATTTTTTTGTTTATCAGTGTAACATGTAATTTTACGTCTTATGAGTAATTAAAGTTTTAATCAATAGCTCAAAATAGTACGCAAAAATTTAAAAAAACAAAATTCGAATTAGAATCAAGGGGAATTTGAGACAAAAAGTCTCAAAATTCCCGTAAAAAGCTCAACAGGGATTACGAGCCCAGTATACCTAGATAGATTAGTTGTGACTTGTGAGACTTTTTCGTTTTATTTAAATTTTTCATTGAAAATAGTTCAAATATTTTATAATAGGCTGGAAATGCATCTGCCGGAAATATACAAACACGCGAACTTTCGTTCACTTCATATTAGACTAGTGCTGGGACTCTTTCGATAAAATGATGAATTACCAATATCGATAAAATGTATCGTATAATCTTCTAGACTACAACTTTTAATGCTAGTTTTCCTAAAATTCTTAAAAAAGTTATATTTACTTCCTTATTTCTGTTAATTTTAAACCAGCCAGCCAGACTACCAAACCAGCCAGGGTTTTTGTTTTGGGAGGTATTTGAACAAGGGTTGCCCGAAAAATCTTGGCCCTTGGGTATACCTAAAGCTTTTGGGGGAAAATTTGATGCCCACTATTGATTTGCTAGTGAGAGTGTCTGAGATAGTGACTCCACGCTGAATTGAAAAAACAGCATTCTAATCTCATTCTAATTCGTAGTGGGGGAATGAGATCTGCACTGACGTCCCGCGTTAGGGTGTATTGTGCATTGTCCCCGCTGCTGACCTCACCCCAACCAACACAACTCCATAAAGTACCTAAAGGAGAAGGACTTAAAGTTAATGACAGCAATGTTCCAGCATCCCCGATGGTGTTGTGATTAAGCCTTATCGATAACTTTTATCGACATATGCCCATCTCTATATTTCAGCCACTTAACTCGGGCGCGTTCAAAAAACTCCTATTCACGAAAAAATATTTATATTTTTTTGATTATTTTCGCCTCGCGTTCCATACAAACACTTGGTATTTCATTTGAAAATACAGTTTCAAAGGTACCTACTTCTTTCATTGCGTAAAAGTACCCATACCTGGGTTTCAATGAAATAGGTGTTGAATATAACATAAAATTTTTTTGTTGATCAATGCGATACGTTGAAGACTTGAATTTGGTACTTACCTATGCATTAATAACTGTAAAATATGGCTCATATTGATATTCTAGCTAAGTAGAACCGAATGCGGAAATAAGTTCAAAGATTAAATAAATAAATATTCACGGACACTTAACACAACGCTTTCTAGTCCCAAACTAAGCAAAGCTTGTACTATGGAAACTAGATGGCTGATAGAATACATACATACTTTTTTTTTTGTAAATACATACTTATAACACATTGTGTATATAATATCAGTAATATTTAGTCAGCTCCGCACGTATTGACTATGTCTTTCCTGTGGATATGTCTGACTAGGCTGAGAGGATGGTAACTACAAGCCTACTCCATCTAAACATTGTCCCAGGCACTACAGTGTGTCGTTAAGTGTAGGCATAGGTTGCCTTCTGATGCTGTATAAATCATCTTCAATAGATGCAAAGGCTTAAATACTTATAACACAGTTCTAACACAGTTCCACGCAAATGTTTGTTTTCAGTGGCGATCGAACCCAAGACCTACAGCACGGAAGGCACCACTATTACCAACTGAGCTCTGACAACTGTAGAATTGTAAATTATTTCTAGCAATAGAAGACCGGTCTTTTCTTCTTCTTCTATACCTTTATAGCTCTGTCCGTCATTTCGACGGACAATTTTGACAGTGTCAAGTGATGAATTTGAAATAATATATAAGTCAAGTCATTCGTCAAAGTCGGCTGTCGTTTGTTTTGAAGAGAAAATGGTGGATTTTCTCTTCAAAACCTAAAACGAATGTTTACATTCAGAGAAACCACTTTACGTTTACACACATTTATTCCAATGGCTCACACTTTATGTTACGACTTACGACTTATGTATTATTGGTTAAAATTCCATCAAAATTAAACAACAATACTCACAATAACACAAGAAAAACTATACTAGTAGTTGCCGTCTAGCTAAGTACCAGTCTTACTTAAACTATATAAAACTATTGAAACTCAAGGAATGGTAGCTCACGTTATACTGGGTATACAATTTTATAATTTTTACAACAACTCAAAAACGATTAGACCTAGAATCAAAATAAAAACGGTTTTGGAATGTCTACGCAAAGCCCTATCATATGACATCCCACTTGATATTTTAATACGACTTTTTTTTTACTCCCTTTGGAACCATAACATAACTTTCCAACCTCTTGACCGATTTACTTTATTTTTCAAACCAATAAAATTTAACAGTAACATCCGTATACCTACCAAATTCTGTGAAGATCGGATAAGCGGTTCAAAAGATCTCGACGAACAAACATACAAACATGCAAAGCATTTTTGCCCAAGTTGTCACTAAGATCTCGAGATATTTATCTTGTTTAAAAAAATGACAAAACTCGAATCCAAGACGGTCATGGTCTGATGACTTCATGGTGACAAATCAGAGGGCTCAATGCTGTTGTGATTTTAGTTGCCATGGTAACCGCCACTCCTTCAATGAGGTGACCACTTAGGTAAGTACATAATTTGTAGGGTGTGGTGTTATTTACCGAGTCATTCTCTGAGGCCCATATGATTTACTGCTCAAACACTGATCCAGACTCGAGCATAGATTTTGTATGAAAATACCTACTACAGGGGCATTATTCTGTATGACTTAGGAGATTCCTTGCCGTAACCGTATGACGTCACCGTAAGGAATGACATTTATGGCATAGGAAATACGGCATAGGCATAGGGCGATTTCACGCCGCTGTCTTGTCGTGCTGCGTAACGCGCTTGTATTGGTCATAGTGAATAAGGCCCCAGATTTACGAAACAAGAAGCTTTTGACGGTAAAAAACGCGCTGAAACGCGCTAATGTCATTATTTAGTCACAGAATACCTATGATTTAGTATGAAAACTGTTCAGAAAACCTGCCAGGCTTGTGATTCAAATCTATGCTTGAGTGACGATTACTGTGTATCAGCATAAAGGCCTAAATAATAAGTTAAATCATTAAAGTTTGGTTCTATAAAGATTCCGAAAATCGAGTTTGTCTGTTTGTTTGTTCGCGGATCACGCCTTAACTACTGACTGAAGCAATATCTATAAAACTTATACCATTCGGAAGCCCATTCCGGATTTTAACATAGGCTATATTTTATTGAAATCAAAGACGTGGATTCTTAGATACAGCTTGAACTCTCTAAACCAGAAGCAGCCATTTGCTACGAGGTTCATCGTATCTATGCTAAAAGATATTTTGGTGGAAAGTTTCGCACGAGTAGGTACGTAGTCGCGGGTATCAAGCTAATAGTTTATATAAGACGACTAGCTGTCGCCGGCGGCTTTGCTCGCATGGTAGCAACATGCGCATTATTTGTCTAAAACCTTTGATCCTCATTTTAGACCCTTTAGAGTGTGACATTTCAAAATTCCTTTCTTAGTGCACCCCTACACTATATAATGATACTACCCTCCAAATGTCATACCTCTAGGACTTATAGTTTAGGCTGTGCGTTGATTGTCAGTCAGCTTCCAGAGAGCTATGTGATTGATGCTGATGATGATTGGTGATTCTAAACGATCCAAGTGATTTTACTGAATAAAAAATGTATGACTCTGACTTGTCTATCTACTTACCTACTTAGAATTCTTTTTATTTGACAGATAGCGTTACTTAGAGATGATGGAACAGGGCCTCTACGAATATTGATATCCGAAGATTCGGTAGTGACGTTTGTGTTGACTGCGCGGTCGCCTCGAGCGATGGCCTAGGCTCTTTCGAAGTCACAGCGTTACTGCTCAGTGTAGCACAAACGTCACTACCGAATCTTCGGTAACCATTATTCACAGTAGAGGCCCTGGATCTTTTAGGCCCGTACGTACACTGATTATCTGCTCAAGCACAGATTTATGAAAATCTCTATAGATTAAAATCTATGTTTGAGTAACGATTTCAGGGACGGCATACGGGCCCTAGACTTGCATCTACCTGGGTACCTACTGTTCGGGATAGGGAACAAGAATAAAATAGAATTTAGATTAACTAGGTTTTAATGCGCGTTTTACAATGTTTGCAACGACACATAGGAAATACAATTAAATTAAGATAAAGTAGGGAACGCAAAGCGTGCTGTTGTATGGGAGGCGAGCGGGCAAAGAGAACGGACTGCGTGGCTCTTTGAAGCTTCTTTCTTCTATGACGTGATGTATCGATCACGGTATTGGTTTTCTCGGTATTCTTGCCTATGACGTGATGAGTCGCTTCCGTCATTGGTTGATTCAAGGCAACCACCGTAGAGTCCTTTTCATGAAAGAAGTCCCGCGGAAATTTCCGGAACTAAATTTTAAATTAGTTGTCAGGTGCTGTTAATGTGTTCGGATGCTAGTGCGTTTTTATTTGGTTTCTGTGATCAAAGTCTTGTTTTCAATGCCTGAAGTTGTTAAAAGTGCTGCCCGAGAAAGCAATACTTAAGGTCGACTACAGCGCCGCGTCTGCGGGACTTCTTTCATGGAAAGGACTCTAGCTAGAGGAACTGTTATGCGTAGGGTATGTCGCTGTCAATGTCATCTTTGCTGGGCTTAGATGCGTTCGGTAACAGGTTGGCCACAGATAACGAAGACGGCGTCGACACCTACCTAACCTACTTATACGAAAGTGACTAGGTAGGCGAATGAAACAAATATTTTTTTAATAATAAATTTATTTATGCACAAACCTGATAACCAGTAACACTAGGGTCGCTTAATCTACTGATTCATGGTCACTATTTACTGTTTATTAATTTATAGCCAGCAGACTAACCACCAAGTACCTTTAAATAGTAAAATAATAATAATATAAATCAAAAACATTCATTGGTTTATAGCATTTTTATAATATAAAGTAAAAATCTATCAATGTTTTCTACTTGATATGTTTAGATATAGACGATTACAACAAACTATTCCCATTTTCAATTTGAAATGATTTGGCTAAAGTTATATAAAAAAAAAATAAAAAAAAAGTTTTATTTTTTGCTAAAAATATGACAAAAAACATAAAAAATCAACTTATTTTAAGCACTACTTACTTACTTTTATTTTTCGTAACTAAGAGGTTGTAAAAATAATCTTATATATAAAATTCTCGTGTCACAATGTTCGTTCCCGTACTCCTCCGAAACGGATTGACCGATTCTCATGAAATTTTGTGGGCATATTGAGTAGGTCTGAGAATCGGCCAACATCTATTTTTCATACCCCTTAGTGATAAGGGTTGCACGCAGCAAAGCCGCGGGCGACAGCTAGTAACCGATAAAATTTTGATTTTCATGACCACCGTCAGTGCCGAATACCTACTGAAACGGCAGTCAAATTTAAACACCACTTAAAATTGCGGCTCTGTTTGGATGGCAATAATTGAAGCATGAACTTGTTACAAGTATCGTTTGGTATTCGGCCGTCAGACAACTTAACTTGCTTGTGAGAATGACCTTAGTTACTATTAAGTACAAAACTTTTAGTTAAATTATATTTATCTTACTTACAGTTTAATTAATAACTTTGTAAGATCTCAAAGTTTACGCCTGGAGCGTTTTCGTTTAATTAACATAAACAAGTAGGTAATTTTAGTTACAAATGTTAATATAAAATGCATGTAAGATTGGCTGAGAGGATGGTATAGTACTATAGTAGGTGCCAAATAACACCGCAATACAGGTCATTCACCCACCTTCACCACGATGTCGCAAAATTCAATTTATGAATGGCTAATTCTGTCGCTTTCCATACAAACCTGTCGCTAAGACGGTAATCGCTTGAATCTCGTAGTACTATTTGTTTACCATACATAAATTAAATTTTGCGACATCGTGGTGAAGGTGGGTGAATGACCTGTATTGCGGTGTTATTTGGCACCTACTATACAAGCCTACTCCATCTAAACATTGTCCCAGGCACTACAGTGTGTCGTTAAGTGTAGGCATAGGTTGCCTCCTGACGCTCTATAAATCATCTTCAATAGATGTAAAGGCCTAAGTAATTAATATCATTGCTTATAATAATAAATTAGATAGGATTATATTGAATTGACAGCTTAAAGGGGATTATGAAACTAACCCTATTTTTTTTACTTCTAGAACATAGTATGTTTTATATTGTAAAATAAGCTTCTTCGGATTTCTTCGGATCCCTCGCTGATACCGCAAAGGTCATGCCCTTATCAGTTCTCCGTCCAGTAGTTCCATCACACGGGGCTGGAAAAATGACAAGGGCGCGACACAGTGCTTATTTCTGCTCTTTGTAAACGTTATAGTAGTGCTGCCATCAAACGGTGAGTAGCAGAAAGCTTTTGGTTTACAGCGCAGCCGGTAGATGGTGTTGTTGTGTTACAATTCGGCATTCTAAGAGTGATGGCGGCACAAGTTAGAATGCAGAATTGATGTTTTTATGAGTTGGTACCTGTGGGAAGAAAAATATTATTAGTTTTTTTTTTTTAAGTTTCCAAATTGTATAGAGTTTTTTACTTGAAAATAATAAAATCATTGAACTGAAATTAGAAAATAATCGTATAAAACAAGTGATAGGGATGTGCTATCGATTCAGAATGTCGATAATCATTATTATCATCATGAGCTGAAATAGCCACTGCTGGACGTATTTCTTATGATTTTTACAATGTTTTCTGTGCTTCATCTTTGTTTTTTTTTACCAACTCTTCTCATAATTTACCATTCCTTTGTAAACCTGTAACAAAAGAAAAATCATCCATTAAAATAGGTACAATAAAAGAGAATAAAAAGGAAAACGGCACGCAATGTAAAATTGTCAAAAAAAATCTTTGCCATTTTGTCTACTATTTTGGGGTTTGACTTTTGAAATCTCTATTTTTTTTTATCAATTTGCTAAACTTTTCAATCGACTATAATTATTCCAATAGAAACGAACGAAGTGTGCCTAAACCTAATATTTACACCTAACTTATAAAGTAAGAAGTAATTATGCTTAAGGCCTAACCAAAGTTATGATAAATGGTTTGTAAGCGTAAGTATGTACCTACGCATAATATTTTGTGCTGTAGACTATAGGTTAGTAAATTCCTAACCGCGAATATTCACGAATTAAATACAATTTAAAGCCTCATTTGAAGTTCATATCAACCACCGTTTTCACGATAGGTAGCTAATAGCTAAAATGTATAGAGCTTATAGCATAACCCAGGTACCTTCGCTTTACCAAATATACTTATCGATTATAAATCAAATAGGTAGAATAGGTACCCATAAGCAAAAAGATAAAACTAGAAACGACAGTTTATTAATGCTTTTTCCTTTTACCCCACTAGGTTGGGACGCCACAACCAGTTCTTTTCATACATTTTCTCCTATCATCTGTCATCACAGTGTTCTTTTCTTTCTTTAGAAGATTTCACAAAGTCCATCCTTTTCTTAGGCTTAATTCTTCCTCTATATCCATCTACCTCGTTCTGTGACAATATAGAGTAATGTAGCCTAATTTGCTTGTGTTGCGTGTTTCATTGTAAATGAAGTAAAGGTTCAGTATCAATCGCTCCCTAGCGATAAGACCGCCCATTGTACGTAATATAATATAATCTGTCTCGCATATTAGTTTGTAAGGTGTACCTACGTACAATAAAGTATTTTCATTCATTCATTCATTCAATCGGAGAAAAACCTCAAATTGAACCTTACCCGCAGCTTGTAGAGATGTGTGGGTAAGGTGGACGTAGCTTGCGGCCCTGTGCCAGCTGTCGTCGACATGGCCACGATTTGTTAGAATAAAACCATGTGTAATGATACGTGGACGTATTTCTCATGTGACGGCCGATTGGGTGCGGAGTTTCTTTTAGAAAATACGACCTTTAAAGATATTTACTAAAATGCTATTTCTGATATTTTAATAAGAGTTTTTGGGCGAGTTACAAGCTCAAATAGGTAAGTAAAGTACCTAAGGTCTACTATCTGATCTGAAGGGCATTGTATTTTCATTTATATTTGATCTTAGGACTTTATTTCTTTGTCAAAGCTTGCAAATGATACTTCAAGCGTAGTAGGTAGCGGTACTTAGCATTAATATTTGCAAATAAAGTTTTAAGGCCATGAAATGACCTTTAAAGGCCTCTAGACTAGAGACCACAGGAATAAGGTATCGTCTTAGCTATCTAAATAGCCAGTTCAGTGCGAGTAAAAATGAAATGAAAACCCTATTACAGTCACTTTCAAGCCAATACAGTGATAATGAGTTTTTAAGCTGCCCTAATAGCGCGATCACACTATGCCGAAGTGGGCAGGGACTTGGGCAGGGAGGTGGGCATCATTCCGGATGCTGCAGCAACTTCGCCTTTATTCTCACGGAGCTAGGGCATGAACTTGGGCAGGGAGACGGGACAGCGGCATGTTCGTGTTCACGCCACTTTCCTGCCCAAGTCCCTGCCCACTTCGGCATAGTGTGATCGTGCTATCAGGATTACAGGAATCGCTTTGACCGAACTTATAAACCACTTAAATCCCCACTAACTTCCCGATTGTCTATCTCAAAATATGACAAATTACAATCAAAATTATGTCAAAATTTAACGAATCAGCGACCGGTAAACTGACATTTAGAATTCAAGGTCCGTAGCCTGATTTACTGCTCAAACACTGATCCGGATTCGAGCATAGATTTTTGTATGAAAACCTCTACTCAAATCTATGCTTGAGTAATGATTTCTGTATCAGCATTGTTCTACGCGCTTAAGTAAGTCCATGTCCAAACAACACCAATGATGATTGCTTTAAAAATCAATACAGCTCCGAAACAGCTGAGTTTAAACACCCGTGAGTGGACGAGTGTGTCGAACGGCCAGATTTACGACCGCGATTGTTCCCCCCAATGGCGCGGCAACAACTAAATTGAGCGAGTTGAAAAACGTTCGCTCAATTGTTTCGATTTTGTTCTTGAAATTGGTCGAGTTTATTGAAACCCTTGGGCAACTGAGCCCCGAGTCTGTCTGTGCATTTGTTACGACTTTCGACTCGAGTACAATAGCACTCGCAAACGTATTGCACAATTACCAAATGTCCCGGTAGAGGCGCTTATCCGGTTCTCATACAAAATTTCTCACTTTGCGAATGCGTTTGCGTGTGCTATACTCGATTCGAAAGTCAATCAAATGCACAGACTCGGGGCACTAAGCCCGTAGTCTGAGTTTTGTTTTGTTGATCGAAACGCATATCGAAAAGCGACTTGCGAGATATTTTGAATGGAAAACCGATAAGCGCCTCTAGCGGGAGATTGGCAAACAATTTTCCTCCATACAAAAACTTCGAGTTTCTCGATTCTGAATTGTCGCAAATGAACATAACAAGACACAGAGTACGGGCTCAGTTTAACAAACAATTATTACGAAAACGTTTTTGAGTAACAAAAACAACTAGGTAGGTACTTAGAGAAGCAAACAGTACCTCCTAAGATATCTATGAAAAAGTGGCGTTTCAATTAAAAACATGACCTGATTAGATACATAAATAAGATAAAATTGTTTGTTTAATAGCTAAAAGTTCACAAAGTACTGTTTTTTTTATACTTGCCAATCAGTTATCTGTTGTTTGGGCAAGTAACTCAAGTTGTTTGGGTAAGATAACAAAGGTGACCCAGACAGAACATTGTTTCACATAATATAACATTTTAGAGATGTTTATGATTGTTTTGAACTCATTATTTTCTCTATGAACTTGAGCAGGATTCAATACAGTTCGTGTCTATGGTCTTTGCAGTGTTGCCCGCAATTTCGCCAATGTCACGTTTAGTTAGACCTTAGCACGATGGAGAATGGCCGGTGGTAGAAGTAATGTTCGGTGGAGAATTCGGATCCAAGCAAAATTATGAGATAAATCAACAAACACAACACTTGAGCAGTATCACTAGACATTTCAACAATCTGTCAATGTTTGACAGCTGTCATAATTGCCGTCAATGTCAAGTTAAACCAAAAGCAATACGGGTACCACTTGAGAGTTCAGCAAACGTTATCCTAATACCATGATTAATATATTTAAACTTAATACAAGGCCGTGAGTAATGACACTGCGTCAGGATGTCTCATTAAGTCGGCGTTCTTTGACAAGGGTCCTGTAGCCACGTGCAGTGGTAAAGTAGTATTGATTTTAGTCATCAGAATAAGTGCTTTTCGAAAGCTCGCGCCAAAATAAGACTTTTTTTCTTTCTATCTATCAATTCAGCCTGTATGCATCCACTGCTGGGTATAGGCCTACTCTTTAGTAAGCCAGTCTCTCAGGTCCTGCCTTTTACTTTTAAGACTTTTTTAAACATTTTTAATTCTCAGAAGTAACAAACTGTGCAATAACTCAAAACTTATATTAGTGAACCGCAAATCAATAAAAGTACATTAACTTAAATTTATTTAAAAACGAATCTTTCAAATGCTCTCTAAAAATCTAATGACGAGTGCCCTCTTATATGTATCACTCTAAATAATAATTATATTGTATGTTCGACCTAAGCCTTAATTTCTTTGTTAACTTTATGCTACTAAGTTGCAAATAAACTGTCTGATTTGATTTCATTTGAAAAAAACAATAAATAAACCCCTACTTTTCTTAGAAATTATAGCTAGATATTTGTGACAGTAGGATTTAAATATCAACAATATACAATGTGTTTTTGATGACCATGGTTCCTATAAGTTATGGTAAAGATAAAGTAACGACTTAGAACACCATTTGATTCCAATTATTATCATCTTGATGAACTAATGTCGTCATAAAACTCCATGTCAATTGAAATGGATCGTAAAAAATATTATTTATTAGCGTAATGGTTTGAAGTCTGCTGATATTTATGCAAAAATCGATCAGTCATATTCAAAATTAAATGCTAAAGTAATTTTGATGCAATTTAATAAGGTTGATAACATTTTGATCCAACACAACCATCAGTAGGTACTCGTAGGTAAGGTACTTTTACAAAAACTACGCTGAAAACGCTTCAAGAGAGCCATACTAAGTTTTTTCACTACAGTTTACTTTAAGAAAGCTTTTAGTTTAAGTACATCCCAAAATCTCAACTCAAACAGGTCTTTAGTAAAAATCAACACTAAATTCTTATTAGTTTCACTTATTACCTATTAATTACCGAAAGTACTAGCAGGCGACAGGGCGAGGTCATAAGAGGTCATTTATAAGATGAAATGATCCCGGGTGGGCCGTTATGGGCCGTTATTGGTTCTAAAGAGCACTAAATCAATTTTTAATTTGGAAGGTTCATAAGTGATAATAAGTTTAGGAGTAAGATGGTGTGTTCAAAATAGTTACTTATTTTTTACACTAAACTTGTATACTAACTAACGCAAGGTAAAGATTCATTTTGATATTTTGACGGATTTTGATAGTGTCAAAACATGAATCATCCCGCTGTTTTACTGATGAATGACTTGACTTGACTGATATTATTTCAAATACCTTACTTGACACTGGCAAAATGGTCTATCGAAATGACGGACATAGGCCATAAATACAAGAAGAAGACTGACCATATTCTTAGTCTACACTCCCTTCATGTTTATGACACTAGCATTAGCGAACTTGACACTGGCAGAATTGTTACCACTAGCCACAAAAGCCACAAACCAAGAAGTTGAAGTTGTCTGTCAAAATGACGGATAGAGGCCATAAATAGAAGAAGAAGAATGATTTGTACTACTATAATGTGATGTTGGTTTTGACTTCCGAAGAATGTATCATCATGATGACAGTCAACACTTCGAAAGCCATGAACCAGCGGTTATATCTTACACTGATCGATGGCTAATAACACGTCCCGTACATGCACTAGGCATTAGTGTTGCGACTAGCGATATACAACTTAAAACTTAAACTTGTGCAAGTCTTTAGGTCCACCAATCCACCAAAACCGATATGCAAGGATATTAAATCATATAAATAAATAAAAATATATTGCTTTTTTTAGCTTTTTATCACCGTTAAAGTTAAGTTTAGAGAAAAAAACCAATTAATTATTATTAGTTTTATTTGTATTATTATAGGCAGCAAAAGTCGGTACGATTGTACGATCATTAAACGTAAATGATATTCTTGACAAAAGAAATACCGTTAGCACAGATCATTTAGTACTATACCCGGTAGGAATAATTGGTACATCACTAATGTGGCCTGGACGCACTCAGTAGTGGCAAATTGATGGTCCGACTGCTGTCATGTCGACTGTATGCAATTGATCTGTCTGTGTGTTTGTATGAGAAATTAACGTTGTGTTCAATAGATTTCTGTAGATATTTATGGTATGCCTTATATTTCTCATTAGTTGTCGCCCGCGGCTTTGCACACGTGGTAGCAGCATACGCATTATTTGGTTAAAATCTTTGATCCTAATTATAGCTTTTAAGAGTGCGACTTTTCAAAAATCCTTTCTTAGTGCACCCCTACACTATATAAGGATACTACCCTCCAAATTTCATATATTGCTGTATGTTGATTGTCAGTCAGCTTCAAAAGAGTTTTCTATATAATAATATTTATTGATAATAATGAAATATCTACTTTTCGATGGTTAAAAAAAACCATTAAAAGGCTCACAATACTTAAAGAAAATTAATATAAACTAATATAGTATTTACAATATTCACAATAATTAATTAATAATGATGATTAACGGATAGTTCTAAGGCACTTATTTTATTTTTGGTTTCCGGTTTCCTAATTCCGAAATCAATAAACCAAGGTCCAAGACTTATAGGAGATCGAATTGTGCGACTCAAATGAAGCTAGGCGGAACATATCGCAAGTCGTGGTAATCATTTTTAATTATATTGAAATTTTATAAAACTGCTATAATAAAACAGTGAACTAATAAATAAAATTGTACGTCACACAAATAATTAAATTTCACATAAGAACTTATTCCAAAATTATGGTTATCGACATTTTTAGCTTAAGTTTATCGACATCCGCCCATCACTTAGTCAAGTGTACCAACATAATAAACCAACACACATAAAAGCGCGCCAAACCTAATACCATAGTTCATTATATCCCAAAACAAAAGCAGTTACCGTGCCCCTGCATATTTTAGATCCTATTTCGAGGCAAGATAGCAATTTGATGATACATCCCGTACTGGGAGCAGTGGGTCTGTTATGATGCCCTGTGGTATAAAGAATGCATGTATTGACGGCGCGCTCACTGGGCAGCGCCATCTATGAATACCGGATGGAGTTATTGTTGATGCTACTCATCAGTAGATGGCGCGAGCTGTAGGTTGATGAATTTGACAGCTGAATTTACCAAGATTTTTATTTTTCTCTGAAAAGAGACAACATTTTTAGAAAAAATATAATTTGTTTGTGTTTCCGTTTTTTGCGAGACTTTTCCACAGTTGTTTACGGAATGTTTCATAAATATGTCAACGGAAACAAAAGAGGCTTATTCTCATTATTTTCGACGTCTTTTGAAAAAATTCAGATCGGTACATAAATGAGAAAAAAACCGAGTAAGAAAAAAAGTATTTCCAACTCAAATACGTAGTAGGTCCACCACAAAGGTACCTTCAATTGAAGTACAAATAGCCTGGCCCTAATTAGTGTGCTCTTACTGTTTGCAGCTCTGCGGTAACTAACTGTTGTTTAATCTGTGCTGCGGTGACGTGCTTGCGATTTGTGTTCTATCTAGGTAGGGTACGTAGGTAAGCAAGCTCGTATGAGTTAGTGGCCAACTCTGGTGACGGAGTTTTTAGGCCGCCTTAAGGCCTCCGTCGTGGCTTAACGACTGCTAGAGCCGGGACCGACAGTTTAACGCGCCCTCCGAAGCACGGAAGCGCTCAGATGTAAATGCCACTAACGGTCACCCATCCCAATAGTGACCGCACAGATCGTTGCTTAACTTAGAGATTCCAAAATAATATTTCTTACAAAATATCTCCACAAAACGACAAAAAACTCGAGAACGGAAAACTGGAATCGTTTTGTTTCAAAAATCGAAAGCAGTATTCTTTTCTTCTCCGCTATCGGTGGTAAATAGCGGGGTGTCTGTGCCTTTGATATTTTTTAGCAAATTGTAACAACAAATTATACAAAAAAAATCGCACTTTATTGCACACAGAAAAATATGATCAAACATTTTAAAAATAAAGGCAGAACAAAGGCGAGCTTAACTCTAATGAAAGTTTCTTCCAGCAAACAAAAATAGGTCGACTTCGACATTAATTTTCATTATGAGACGATATCTTCTTCGAGTTTTACTGAATTTTAACCTCATAAAGAAAATGCTCGGATTTACGAAGATATAATGAAATTAACAGCTGAATCAATTAAGATGACACTCAATATTATAGGAAACACAAGTAGGTACCTATCTGAAAAACAAAAAATGAGTAAACTAAATATGCTGATCTACTAAATAACCGATTCTGATCCGAAAATAAAGTTTATCTGTTTACCTGTCTGTTTGTTTGTTCGCGGATCACGCCTAAACTACTGGACCAATTTTAATGAAATTTATACTATTTAGAAGCCCTTTTTCCGGATTGAAACATAGGCTATATTTCATTGAAATCAAAGACGTGGATACTTAGATACAGCTTGAACTCTCTAAACCAAAAGCAGCCATTTGCTATGAGGTTCATCGTATGCTGGTTGACAGATATTTTTGTGGAAAGTTTCGCATGCTTACGAAAGTATCAGCTAGTTTGAAATATAATATTACTTTAAGTAGGTAATGTAGATTAATTTTTTGTGTTTTTAGACGTGCCCTGTGTTGTATTGCACTACGTCCTTCATCTAAGAAGTGCTCATCTACCTACCGGCAGTGATCAGCACCCATACCCTTGAAACCGGAACACAACAATGCGAGCATCACTGTACATAATTTACAAGTTTAAAAAACTGGAAAAACCGACTTCAATTTGAAATGCCTTCATCATTAAATGATGATGATGATGGCAGTTCATTGGGACTGTTCTATTGATCGTAATCACTGAAAAGTCACAGGAAAGCAAAATACGCAATGTCGTTTACGTGTAAGATGTGTTTTTTCGAGTTATTCTTATTTAACTGCCAAACTACTGAATTGATTTTGATAAAAAAATTATGGGACCAATCTGGAAGTATACCCTTTCAGATAAAAAAAGTTTTTTTCAAATCGGTTCATAAATGACGGAGTTCTGAGGTAACAAACATACCTCCTTTTTTGAAGTCTGTTAAAAATAAGAGCTAGTACTGAACCCGGGCGGACTCTTAAACAAACTCCTAAAATTTCATTGCTTATCTGTTTCTGCTCAAAAAGGACCAGTGTGGTAACCAAGCATGTAATTCTAAGGGAAATAACTGACCCATAATGACTCAACGCAGATAATACGGGCTTATAATAGTCCCTATGCGGGCCATATGGTCCACCCCTTACGAATCTCCCCTAAGTAGGTGACTATCAGAATCCCTTAACAAAATTACCAGTCTTACTTAGAATTGTCTCGCAACTTCTGGTAAAAGTTAATCACTAATATTATAAACTAGGTGCCGCCCGCAACTTCGTTCGCGTCCCGTTGGATCCCGTTGATTTTTCGGGATAAAAAGTAGCCTATGTGTTAATCCAGGTCACGGACAATATATATTCCAAGTTTCATCAAAATCGGATTAGTAGTTTTTACGTGAAAGAGTAACAAACATCCATCCATCCATTTTACAAACTTTCGCGTTTATAATATTAGTAGGAAGTAGGATAGGATGCGTTTGGATATTTCCTTCATCGTGAGGAAACCCTTGGCATAGTCAGCTCCTTACGTATTGACGATGTCGTTCCTGTGGATATGTCTGACTAGGCTGAGAGGATGGTATAGTACTACAAGCGTACTCCATCTAAACATTGTCCCAGGCACTACCAGTGTGTCTTTAAGTGTAGGCATAGGTTGCCTCCTGACGCTCTATAAATCATCTTCAATAGATCTAAAGGCCTATGTTTGGATATTTTTGTTTCAATTTGGCCAAAACTATTGAACCAATTCGGATGAAACTATAGGCTACTTCGAAAAATCATTACGATCAAACGGGACGAAGTCACGGGCGAATGCTAGTAATTCATAAGTTTAAAAACTGCAAAAAACCAACGTCATTTGCCAATGATGATGATGGCAGTTCATTGGGATTGTTCTATTAATCGTAAACACTAAAAAGTCACAGGAAAGCAAAATACGCAATATCGTGTGCGTGGATGACGTGTTTTTTCCAGTTATTCTTATTTGACTGCCAAACGGCTGAACCGATTTTGATATTTTTTTTATCGGATCAATCTGGAAGTACGCTTTCAGATAAAAAAAAGAATTTTTCAAATCGGTTTATAAATGACGGAGTTATGACGTAACTGTCGGAGACAAATCATCGCATAGCTCGCCGCCGCTGCAGCAGGACGGCGAACATTACAAACCGCGGAGCGTGGCTCGCGGTGGGGGACGAAGGACCGCGAAGGAGCAGACCCGCGCGTCGCCCCACTCAACACAATCGCGGCACCGAACCCGCACGCGTCTCTTTGTACCAGTACATACCTACCTAATACAGTCCACTTCTCGTTTTATTTCACCTACCACCTGAGATATCCAACATAACAAACAAAAATACAACCGAATTGAAAACTTCCTCCTTTTTTAACAGACTTCAAAACAGGAGGAGGTTTTCAATTCGGTGGTTTTTTTGAAGTCTGTTCAAAATACATCTTAGTACAGTACAACTTAAAAGCATAACTCTAGACCATAAAAGATTTTTTGTTAGTAGTCTTATCACACCCTGTATATAATCGGACTCGACCTTTAGGGGGTAGGCAGGTCACGTGTCCAATTAAGGAACGTATTGCCAGACAAACATGTATTTCCTGTGACAAACTGGGGCTTAACGTAACATTAACGTAGGAGAATAAAAAAAAAATGCTGGATGTGACAAGATCAAAGTTTGAAGATATTCATAAATATATAAATCTCTTTTGTATCTGACTGACAATCAACGCACAGCCTAAAATATAAGTCCTAGAGGTATGACATTTGGAGGGTAGTATCCTTATATAGTGTAGGAGTGTACTAAGAAAGGAATTTTGAAATCATCATCATCATCATCAACCTATATCAGTCCACTGCTGGACGTAGGTCTCTCCCAAGACGCGCCACTGAGCCCGGTCTTTGGCTCTTCTAATCCATTGTTTGCCAGCTATCTGTCGCACCCTAAAGGGTCTAAAATTAGGATCGAAGATTTTAACCAAATAATGCGTGTGATACCACGCGAGTTAGTTTTATATAATAATGGAGTTTGTTTTGGCGTTCTGATAAGGGAACGAAACAAATGTACATACTCAGACGGGGGCGTGAGCACATTTTTTTGTTATATATTACTGTTTGACCATGGAACATTTTGAACTTGTAACCGTAACAGGAAAATATCGCATTATTTTACTAGATTTTATGGATTTTCGGAATATACCCATTTTCGCAATTACCCCAATGCACCTTACCTAATAGTATGCACTTAATTGCAGAAATAAATGAATTGAATTAAACAAAAAAAAATATTATTGTCACATCTAGTAATAATGACTAATATCTTTGACCGACCTCGCCCAGGGGTGTGACTCCGTGGTGCCAAAAATGTGGATTTTGTCATATTTATTTTAGTTTTACCCGATTGTGTGTTGTGCAAATAATCAATACTATTTCTATGATTTTCTACTATTTGGTAGAACTAACGGTAATTCCCGCTCGTCCTACTAGACTTAGATTTGGTAAAACTAACGGTAATTTCCGCTCGTCCTACCAGATAGTCCACCGGTAGAACTAAAAAAAGTTCTATGAATTGTATAAAATGTGTCTGGTTTGTGTTACAATATTTGTAAATAAAAAAAAAAGATTCGAACTTACCAAAAAGTCCCGTACTATGGAAAATCGGTCGTAACTCGATTGCAATTCGAATCGATCACGCTGCATTCCCGCAGTGATCGAGTATCGAGTTAGCACACGTGTACATCTGCAACAAAGAATGACGGAATTTAAAAACGAATTTGTATTTTTAGAAAATTCGCCAGCTGCATATTTTTATGGGCTTATTTTTAGGGATGAAAAGGATTTCGTAGGTATTCTCATGCATGAATATGTTACTGGGTACCTACGGCAAATCTTCTAAATACTAGTAGTTCGCCCCGAACTGAGATCTCGTGATGGTCGGAGGTTAATAAAACCCAAACAATTTTTATTGACCAATGGTTGTAATAAACTTTACGAATCGCTTCGAAATCGCCGTCTAGCTAAGTACCAGTCTTACTTGAACTATAAAATCATTGAAACTCCAAGAAATGGTACCTCACGGTATACTGGGTTTGCCAATTTTATAATTTTTACAACAACTCAAAAAATAATAGACCTAGAATCAAAATAAAAACGGTTTTGGAATGTCTAAACAAAACCCTATCATATGACACCCCACTTGATATTATTGTACGACTTTTTTTTTACTCCCTGTGGAACCTCATAACCCCCAGACCGATTACTTTATTTTCTAACCAGTAAAACTTAAGAGTAATATCCGTATACCTACCAAATTCTGTAAAGATCGGATAAGCGGTTCAAAAGATCTCGACGAACAAGCATACAAACATACAAAGCATTTTTGTCCAAGTTGTCACTAAGATCTCGTTCGCTTCGCTCACTCGATCAATAAAACTCTTTTGAAGCTGACTGACAATCAACGCACAGCCTAAACTATAAGTCCTAGAGGTATGACATTTGGAGGGTAGTATCCTTATATAGTGTAGGGGTGCACTAAGGAATTTTGAAAAGTCACATTTTAAAGGGTCTAAAATTAGGATCAAAGATTTAAACCAAATAATGCGTATGCTGCTACTATATGCGAGCAAAACCGCTTGCGTTGCGACAGCTAGTAAATAGTATCTGAATAATTTCATAAATTTTCTAAATTATGTACCTACTCATTAAGTAGGTAGGTAGGAATATTGATGATGGTTCTAACTATATTTTTTATGATAAGTATTGTTTTAACAATTTTTGTCCTTATACCATAGCTTTTTTTTCATTCTTGTTAAAAAAAAGTACCTAGTAATTCAACTTTTTTTATTTCATAATCTTTTTTCTATTTACACATGTAAAGATATATATCAGTAATTCAGTATATACAATTCAAAATAATATTTACCCAATTTTTTTTTTTCATACTTTCATAACTTTTTTCATAGAATGGATTTCAAAGTGGATCATTTCCAGCTTTTAATCACAACGAGTAGGCAAGAGAGACTGGAAAATAACGACATCTTAATCTTCCGACACCTGGTCCACAATTTTACGCTTTGCTTTGACAAATCTCTCAAGTTATAGCAAAAATACCATTAATTATAATAACAAATGTATACTGTAAAACGCCTTCACTACCAGCTTAAAAAATCTCGTAATTATACAGTCCTTACCTTAGCTTGCTTTATGAGTAAATAAAAAAATAAAAAAAGCCCGCGAACCGGCGACAAAGGCCGATGATATCGCGAGAATGCGACCCTTTTAATTAAAAACTCTAATTTCAAAATGGAAGGCCCCGTATTCAAATTTGGAACGGCCCAATGAATTTTTACGAAACAAAAGTTTTTGCGTTTTGTTTTTTTTTTTAGTTTTTTTTTTAGCCGCAAGACTTTGTGAAGATAGTAAACAGTTCTTTTTTTTTAATCTGTTTCTGATGTCATTGCAGAAGCGTTTTAATTTGAGTAGGTACTACGAGTCATGCTAAGTTTGTACGTTTTACTACAGAAATAACTGTTTCTACTAACTTCTACTAATGCAGAGTAAGATTAAATGAATTTTAAACGTGGTGTAGCTAACAAGCGTTGTTTATTTTAATAAACAAAATCTTTCCGCCAAATTATGTTTCCAGATTTATCTTGGACCTAACAAAAACCGCCAAAAACCGCGTCTGTTTTGGACATAACCCCTGTCAAAGCTGTCAGATTTATATGTTACGTAATATGAAAAAACCTAGTTAAGTCCAAAACACACGCGGTTTTTGGCGGTTTTTGTTAGATCCAAGATAAATCTGGAAACATAATTTGGCGGTTTAAGTTTAAAAAAATTCATAAAACAGACTTCAATTTGATACAGCTTCATCAAATTTAACTAATCTGGAAGTATCTTTCAGAAAAAAAAATGGAAAAATAACGGAGTTATGAGATAAAAAAGAATACATCCGAATTGAGAACCTATTCCTTTTTTGAAGTGTAAACCTTATTGAAACCCCGAGCTACTAATAATTCAAATAAAGACCAATAATGGTTTAAAATGGTCTAAAAGATACATTTAGGTAAGTACTCGTGTTTGGAAAAAACCCAGATTGTAGTTATCGGAAATAACAGGCGACATAAAATGTTACACATGGTTACTAGTATTATATGATCTGTGGTGATTACTAGTTTTGCGTCATTACGTCATTATGACGTCACACCATGTGTTTCAGCGTCCATTTTGTAACCTAATTTGGCGAGGTTAGTATGAATTTGTGATACTGGGAATATTTGACTATCATTTTAGGGTAGGCAATGATTGTTTTTAGGATCTTTCTACTAAGATTAAAGTATACAGACCTTTTAGGGCATCTCTTCAAATATAAAGACAGACCCTTCATTCTCATTTTCTGATATTTTTATGACACACCGTTTTGAAACGATATCAGAGATTTCATTCATTCGTTCATTTAAAAAATCATTCCTTGATTCATTTGGTGTAGGTACGGGGTTTACGAGTTTGTCTGTTTGTCTGCTAGACCAATTTCAACGAAACTTATACCATCAGAAGCCCTTTTAGGCTATATTTTATTGAAATCAAAGACGTAGATTCTTAGATACAGCTTGAACTCTCTAAACAAAAATCAGCCATTTGCTACGAGGTTCATCTTATGCTGGTTGACAGATATTTTGATGGAAAGTTTTGCACGTGTACGAAGTTGTGAGTATAAGCTAGTACTAAATATGTTTTGACTTTGACGTGACGTATGTAAAGTAAGCCGGCTCTAAATAGTTTGGTACTTAATGGGACCAGGAGCACCGAATGACAAAAGGACGAGTTCGATATTTGAAAAGTCAAACGGAATCGTTCGATTTTTAAATACGACACGTCAAACGGACGTCCGCGACGCTTCAATTTGCGGCAGGATGCAGCCAATCGCGATCACTCCCGCCTCGTGTGACCCCCTACTAGGGTTGCCAGATGCAATCCACATCGAAATTTGGTCTGTTTGTCTGTGTATCTGCGAAAATCACCGATTATCTAAGTTAAGCGACGTTCTGTGCGATCACTATTTGGATTGGTGACCGTTACATTTACATCTGAGGGTTTCCGTGCTTCAGAGGGACGGAAACCCTCGGAAATTGACACAAAGCTTGCCGCCTCATTGTCTATCTTTTGAGTTCATACTATCAGAATTTGACAAATTACAATGAAAAATTATAGTTTAGCTACCGAGTATGTTTTATTGTGGAGAAGTTTGAGGTTCGATTATGAGTTCCAAATAAAAACAAATAATAATAAATAGGTCTTTGCATCTAACTTAGACGATGTTAGGAATCAGGAGGGCAATCGTTGTCTCATAAAAGCATGCCAGGGTTAAGCTTGGCAGGTTTTCTGAACTGTTCTCATACCAAATCATATGCATACTGTGACTAAATAGTGACATTAGTGCGTTTCAGCACGTTTTTTGCCGTCAAAAGCTTCTTGTTTTCGTATCTGTGGCCACGTCGCTTGACATTATGCTGGGCAGCTTGCGATACGGGGGCAGGGGCCCATGCTCCGATGAACGGAACTTTGTAATCTATAAATTACTACGAAAACAATTAAATTCTATATATATTTTCGCTTGTCCAGATCACTATACATTTACATGACCACTAGCCGTCGCCCGCGGCGTTGCTCGCGTTCTGGACCCTTTAAAGTGTGACTTTTCATAATTCGTTTCTTAGTGCACCCCTACACTATATAAGGATACTACCCTCCAAATGTCATACCTCTAGGACTTATAGTTTAGGCTGTGCGTTGATTCTAAGTCAGCTTCAAAAGAGTTTTATATAATTTAGATTTAGGATAAAGTTTGTCAGCCCTAATGATGGATGTGAAGTAAAGTAACGATAATATGAGGAAAATGTCACGAGGCTAACTTTATTCCAATAGAATATTTTATTAGTATTTATACTGGGTGTTACTATGTAAAAAAATGTATATAAGTATTCTACCAGCAATTCAGTTCCCATAGTACAAGCTCTGCTTAGTTTGGGACTAGAGGCCGTTGTGTGTAATGTCCAAGAACATTTAATTATTTCTAAATAGCAGAGTTTTATAGATTTCTGTACTAGAAACAGTAATTTAATATACCTATTTGATATGTAGCAATCGTACACGTATCCGAGATACACTGCGCGGTGATGCTGCAACGTTAACCAGTCGAGCTTACGCTGACGCGCAATATGATTCAAATTTGTACGTTATATAGAAGTGTACGTAACGCGGCAGTCAGATTTGTTCGCGCAATGTGATTCAAATTTGTACGTTATATAGAAGTGTACGTAACGCGGCAGTCAGATTTGTTCGCGCAATGTGATTCAAATTTGTACGTTATATAGAAGTGTACGTAACGCGGCAGTCAGATTTGTTCGCGCAATGTGATTCAAATTTGTACGTTATATAGAAGTGTACGTAACGCGGCAGTCAGATTTGTTCGCGCAATGTGATTCAAATTTGTACGTTATATAGAAGTGTACGTAACGCGGCAGTCAGATTTGTTCGCGCAATGTGATTCAAATTTGTACGTTATATAGAAGTGTACGTAACGCTGCAGTCAGATTTGTTTGCGCAATGTGATTCAAATTTGTACGTTATATAGAAGTGTACGTAACGCGGCAGTCAGATTTGTTTGCGCAATGTGATTCAAATTTGTACGTTATATAGAAGTGTACGTAATGCGGCAGTCAGATTTGTTTGCGCAATGTGATTCAAATTTGTACGTTATATAGAAGTGTACGTAACGCTGCAGTCAGATTTGTTTGCGCAATGTGATTCAAATTTGTACGTTATATAGAAGTGTACGTAACGCGGCAGTCAGATATATTGTTCGTGATCCTCAGACAGTAGGTACTTGTTTTTATAAAAACAAATGACTAATTGATCTGATTGGCAATAACAAACAGATATAACGTGATCATGCTCCAATTTTTACTATCTAGTAAAGGGTTTGGGTCAAATTGGATGAAGCTCAGGTCCCACATTTTTTTGAAACTTGCCATGATGGAACTTTGTTTATTACAATATTTACAATACACTTACAATGCAGTTTTAAAAATGTAACAATGTCATTTTAAAGCAGCGGGAATAATTAATTATTAGACATTTTACTTGGAAAAAATCGTCTTTTTCAATGTTGTTTATCGTATTTACAGCTGTTTACGTCAAAATGATAACTTTATTTTGCGTTTTTGTGACTGTTACTGCATAAAAGACTATGATAAGACCAACAAACATTATAAATAACAAAATTAATCTAAAAATTTACTAAATGTAAGCAAATCGGGACCTGAAATGCCCAACGCCTTGTAGAAGCCTTTGTTGCTCTCAAAAGCACACGTTGACATAGTTTTAGTCTATCTATTTTTGTAAATACATAATAACACCCAGACATAGGTATAAAGAATTGGATACATAAGGAAACAAATAAGTATGTAACCATAATACCACAAAGTTATGAATCACGCGGGAAAAGTATGATTAGGAGGTACCAATAGTCATAGTCATACATAGATATTAATTCAACATTTTCAACACAATATGGGACACTTGACTTTGTTCATAACTTTATACTTTAGCAACTGTACATGGGCCTTGTCATATTATTGTAATAGTACATTATGATATGAGTGCGGTAAGTTGAAAATTACAGCCGAGACGATATTGCCAGCCCGAGCCGTAGGCGAGGGCTACAAGAAAGCAGAGGCTGTAATTTTCAAACGTATGTCATACGACGTTTTATAACACATTTGCGAGTAAATAAATAAAACTCGTTATAAAAGTTGTTTAAAAGTAAAATTAACTTATTAATTTTATAAAAGTAAAAAGCGCGGGAAAAATTTTTACTTGATCACAAATTAGCGATGCGCCCGCATCAGCGCTATAAAAACTCTTTGCTAAGATTTAAAAAAGGTTCCGTTCGTTTTAGTGGGAGCATCTTGATAAACCGTACGTTTTACATTACCATAACGCACGAGTGCGTAATGACATACATCACGATACTCAAATTGGTGAAATAAGAGACCCTTTACGAGCAAATGTGTTATAAAATATATTATGTACATACCTATAGAATAAATAAACTTTAAAAAGAAACAGAATTAAAATTAATAATTTGTGTAGCGGTTGTAAAGAGAACTTGTATAGTAGGTACGTACCAATTTCAGCAAGTGGTATAAACAATCAGTATTCAGTATCAATAACACTACGTATTAGAAAAGCAAGCTCGTATGAGTTAGTGGTCAACTATGGTGACGGATTTTTTAGGCCGCCTTAAGGCCTCCGTGATGGCTAGAGCCGGGACCGATAGTTTACGTGCCTTCCGAATCACGGAACCGCTCAGATGTAAATGCCACTAGCGTACGAGTCTATGAATTAAAACAGCTGAAAGAGATAATCAGGTCGGCACAGAAAAGAACTGAAAACGATAATCGGGTCAACACAGAAGTTCTTAGAAGCAAATCCACAAAACTGTGAACACTGAAAACTTCAAGAATTAAAATCACACGCTCCACCACCACGGCTTTAACAAACACTACTCGCTCCCAAACTCACGCCGCACAATGATTCTCAACATTCATGCGAAATGCGCCATTAAAAACTTCCATAGAGCGAGGTAGCAACACATTCCCTCTCACATCAATTATGTTCTAACCCTCCAGCTTCCGACAGAGCCATGTTCCCACTAATGACCGTTAGAACGAAAATTGAAATAGGGTTCTGAATTGGCATCGGATGAAAAATGATTGGAATTGTCTATGGAAAGTGACTGTCAGTTTACGTGAAATTAGGATCTAGATGTGCTGAAATAAATAAAAGTTTTTTTTTTCATAATTATTAGTAAATGCCAGAAAGGTCGAATATTGTGTTATACTTTTTATACCTATTCTTTTTTAAAATTGTATAAATGACGAGATACTAACGTTAATGTGTTTTGCTTTAGCAATCAGTAAATAGTTTTCATTTCATTTTTCATTTTTTCAAAATTGAGCAAGACAAGAAAGACAAGATTTTTTTTAAAATTATGAGTTAATTATTGTAAATGGCAAAAAGGTAGAATATTGAAAATACTGAAAAAGACGTAGATGTGATTGAAAGGATAGAAGTACTCCTGCACTTATATTTATTGGATTCGTTGTAGGTAATTGTATTATCCAAAAGTAGGTGGATGTAATATAAGAAAATTAAATATAAGTTGAGAATAATGATGCTAGACTAGAATGAATGAACTGTACAACAAACCTAAAGCATCAGGTGGGTTACTCTCGACCACAGTTCCCATCCGGATCTATAGATTTTGACTGAAATTTGACCGATTTCGTTTCATTATTACTGAAAAATTACGCAAAACCTATCAAAATCCGGATCCAATTTGCAACAGCGGTGATCAAGAGTAGTCCTACAAGTCTGAACGTGTTCAAAAAACCCTGAATAAGTATGACAACTACGTGCTTGTCTTACAATTTGTGAACAGTAACTTTTACTGTCTACGAGTGTCTCATCCCTGTGGAATACAGGGATACTTACCTAAGTTTGTGATGCACTGTATTATTCATGTTTGTAGCTTTATCTACATCTAAAACCAACGCGTCATATGCCCTTATTCAAATATAGGACAAGGATATAAAAACTCCTTTCATATACAAATCAAAAAGCATTCAACGCTCACAATACTGTCTGTAATATCAGTGACGAAATCGCTTACATTTAAATAACAAATGAGACGAAGCTCTATAACAGGCTCTTTTACGCTTTAAGACCTATTTTTTGAGATTTTTGTAATTCAAAACTATGAATTGAGAAGGGCTGTGACTGTGTTCCATTTTCCTTGAATTTAAAGTTTCTTTTTGTATGCATTGACGCCTGCTGCAGTTCATGGATAATTCAATTTGGGCTTTAATGAATAATTCCTTGGACTATATGATGTATTACGCAAAACGCGACCTCGAAACATTTTGCGTGTTTTCGAAGTAGTCGATTGATCTACTTCAGTAACTTCCTGTGTTTTTATTTGGAATTTTCCCATCGTTCTGTTTAATAAAGTTACTTGAATTTTACCAAAGCTGCTGATAACTGTATAAAAACTAGACAAAAAATCATATAATTTACATTTCAGATTTGTCACAATAAAGCGTTAGAATTTACAACATTGTTATTAATGTCCGACTTCTAAACAGATTAGCTAGAATCGATTGTGGCACAAAAAATGTTTAAGAGATGATTCAAATTGAAGCCATTTTGAATTTTGCCCCCGCTATCGCGAGGTCAGCCCTTCCTATCGACTTATCGACACCGCTTCCTGTTCGACTTGAAATATTGAAATTTCGGCTATCAAAATGGTGATCGACTTTATTTTGTAAATCGACTTTTTGTATATTTTTTACGCTTCTTTTTTGTTCGTATTTTGTTTTACATCCGAGCGAATTGTTAGATTTTTTAATACTATTTCCAATATAATATATTAAATGAAAATGATTTATAATTTTAATTAAAAATATATTTCTTCCTACCTTTTAGTGTATAATAAAATAAATAATAAGTGGCTAATTTAAATAGGGTTTGTGTGGACTTCAAATCATTAAGGTCAAATGTTTGAACATCTGGGCAAATATAGATTACAATATTGACCGAAGTCACCCTATTTTAAATTGAATTCAGAACAGTGAATCTGTTTCAATCATCAGTTAGGGTGATGGACAGGACTATCTTCATAGTATTAATGGTCATTTGAAAAGTATTAACGATGAAGAATGATTTATCATCATCATCAACCTATATCGGTCCACTGCTGGACGTAGGTCTCTCCCAAAACGCGTCACTGAGCCCGGTCTTCGGCTCTTCTCATCCAGTGTTTGTCTTGTCACCCCACCTAGCCAGAGGGCGTCCTACACTACGCTGAAGAATGATTATATTAATAAAACTAGTTAATAAAATAATGATTTTAGACTATGCAAAAACACAGATCATAATAATACTAGCATCAAACGTAACGAAAATCGGCAATATCAAAAACTCTTCACATGACACAAAAATATTGGGTCACAAAGAAAACCCCAAAGCATAGATCTACTCATTTAAAATGTTAAGATCATAGAGAGTATTGACAGAATAACATGATAGGCAAGTTGGAAATAAAAGCCAGTAAATAGTAGCAATATCCTTCGAAAGCTCTTAAAAAAGACAGCCATTTTCAACCGACAACCACAATCTTAAAGAGTCTGGCGGGAAACCGGAAAAGCAAAAAGTTTATCGCTAAAAGAAGGTTTTTATCTGTAAATCGGATATGTTGCGAGTCCACAACAGGATCTTGATTTGAGGATGCCCATTTGACAGATAAGAAAACGTTTTAGTTGCAATTGGCAGATAAAGGTACACTTTAAAATATGTCTTGTTCAAAAAAATTGAATGAATGAATGAATGATAATACGTACACTTATAATTATTGTACGTACACCTTACAAACTAATATGCGAGACAGCATACAGAAAATAAGATTAAATTATTACGTACAACAGGCGGTCTATCACTACGGAGCGATTTCTTCCAGAGAACCAAAAAATGTAATGTTGGAAAGGAAAAATAATATGATATCGCTATTGATTTAGACAATGAAATGTAATCACAGACACCTAAATACGAAACAGTTGAAATTACTTTTTGAAGGACAACTTTGAGAAAGTCCACGAAAATGGCGCGACAGTCTGAAAAGGTGTCTTTCCGCAAATCACAACCCCAGCGTCATAAAAGAAAATTATCACCTCCCCCGCGGACAAAAGGACAAAAATGCCCGTAAAATATCAATGTCGAAATGTAATACGAGCGTTCCACCATTAGCCCGCGAATTGGGGTCAATTGTTGTTTGTCCATTGGACTCGTTACGGCGGCCATATTTGAAATAATTTGGAAATGGAACGCGGAATGAACTGTAAGTTTCACGTTTGAAATTGGAACGCATTTTCGCGGTATCGAGAGTGAACGTCGATTTTTATTGTGTTAGCGGTTGGTAATGAACTTTTCGTTGGTAAAATGCTGGATATCACAGCTTTTATTTTGAAATCTAATTTTCACTGTGATTTTAATTTATGAACGGTTTAGTTTTTAGTTTGAATGATTGAATAGGCGTTTGATTTTACTAAACTTAAAAAAAAATTTTTTTTTTTAAACTATGTATACCTAACACAATGAATGCAGATGACAGCTGTCAAATTACAATAACATTTGTTTACAAGTTGCATTATTTAAGCTGGTCTTCTGACAATCAGAGTTGTACCTAGCATAGCAACAGTAATACCAACATAAAGCAGATGTCATGTCAGTGCAAAAATCACTTCCGAAAACGCCCGTTAAATTTTATTGTATACCAAACAAAAAAAAAACTTTTGTGCGTCGAACAATGAGGCAGCTGAGTTCATGAATGCTTTTGCTCACGAAAAAATATGCCGAGGTTTTCTCGAGTTGCGTTCGACTTGAAAGCAAATGGTAGGAGGGTTTTACTTGACAAGGGACTGTGACCTTTCTGTCTGAGATTTTAGAGTGCAAAATGCTTTGAATATAATTTGGTTCTTTAGGCGGCTATACTTCTTTCTTACAAGCAAATTTTAGGAGTTGTTCATTATAATAGTAGGGAGGAATTCTTGGATTCGTGTTTTTATGCAAGAATGATCTTTATGTCTATGATGATAACGCACAATTTCTCGTTATCAAGAACTTGAATAGGGCCTTGATTTTGTAGATTTGTGGGAAAATGTGAAATTATGAAGTGTCGTCTGTCTCATGACATGAGGTCAATGAACTTTGGTGATAAGTAGGTCTAGGTATTATAATGATCTGTGGTCTAGGTATACTTAAACCGACAGGCGTCATGGCTCAGTCGGTAGTAGCTCTGCCTTCCGTGCTGTGGGTCGTGGGTTCGATCCCCACCGAGAACAAACATTTGTGTGTTGTAAACATAGATGTTTGTTCTGTGTCTGGGTGTTTCTATGTATTATAAGTATGTATTTACAAAAAAATAATGTATGTATGTATTCTATCAGCCATCTAGTTCCCATAGTACAAGCTCTGCTTAGTTTGGGACTAGAGGGCGTTGTGTGTAATGTCCAAGAATATTTATTTAAATAAAAAACAAAAAAAAAAAAACCTACCGAACTTATTATAGTACCTACATCAAAAGTGACAATTGGGACAATTTGTCCCAAAATATTTTGTCCGAAACGTCAGCAAGTACCTACCTACTTATCTCTGACTTTTCTAAAAGCCTATAGATATACCTAGTGTACCTACTACCTATAGGTACACTAGGTATATCTACTTATAGGTAAGCCAACAAGCAACCTCGTATGAGTTAGTGGCCAACTCTAGTGACAGAGTTTTTAGGCCGCCTTAAGGCCTCCGTCATGACTTACTTATAGGTAGGTGGTAGGTGTAGGTAGGTACTACCTAGCTATATACTAACGGCCGAATACTCAAACGCTAATTATATTAAGTTTATGCTTAAATTAAAATAAATAAATAATAAATATTCACGGACACTTAACACAACGCCTTCTAGTCCCAAAATAAGCAAAGCTTGTACGATGGGAACTAGATGGCTGATAGAATACATACATACATTTAATACATAGTAACACCCAGACACAGAACAAACATCTATGTTTGCCACATAAATGTTTGTTCTCGGTGGGGATCGAACCCACGACCCACAGCACGGAAGGCAGAGCTACTACCGACTGAGCCATGACGCCTGTCAAATTATTGCCATCTCTTACAAATGAGTAATATGTCAAACCGAGGCAGAGCAATTTTAAGTGGTGTTTTTAAGTTTCAGTATTCGGCCCTAAGTACCGTACCGTATGATTTAAAATAATAATCTGGAATGATATAAAACAATTTAAAAAAAAGATTTTGAATGGCCAAGTTTGAAAAATCTATCATGGTGATTATGATTTCGACTTTGGCGAGACAAAATTGGAATCGGAGACCGCGTTTAGCCAAGCGTAGCGTAGGACGCCCTCCGGCTAGGGGCGACGATCTGAGACATGTAGATGGCAAACACTGGATGAGAAGAGACATGTAGCTGGCAAACACTGGATGAGAAGAGACATGTAGCTGGCAAACACTGGATGAGAAGAGACATGTAGCTGGCAAACACTGGATGAGAAGAGACATGTAGCTGGCAAACACTGGATGAGAAGAGACATGTAGCTGGCAAACACTGGGTGAGAAGAGACATGTAGCTGGCAAACACTGGATGAGAAGAGACATGTAGCTGGCAAACACTGGATGAGAAGAGACATGTAGCTGGCAAACACTGGGTGAGAAGAGACATGTAGCTGGCAAACACTGGATGAGAAGAGACATGTAGCTGGCAAACACTGGATGAGAAGAGACATGTAGCTGGCAAACACTGGATGAGAAGAGACATGTAGCTGGCAAACACTGGATGAGAAGAGCCGAAGACCGGGCTCAGTGGCGCGTCTTGGGCGAGACCTACATCCAACAGTAGACTGATTTAGGCTGATGATGATGAGACAAAATTGAAAAGGAAAATGAATTTTCTAACCCTTCAAAACAATGTCGTAATTTAGTAACAGCTGTGCTTCATAAAGTAATTATTTTGTATTATGATAATTAATTTGAAATATTACTTAATCTATCTACTTGAAACGTGGTGTGATTTCTTAACCCATTTTAACCCCAGTAGACATTAACACGTTCTTAGCTGAAACTTCTCATTAAGTAACGTGATATAGGTCTTTAATGACCTACTTTGAGTTTTATATATTTAGAAATATTAAAAGAGTGTTTATCCTACTAATATTATAAACGCGAAAGTTTGTAAGTATGGATGGATGGATGGATGTTTGTTACTATTGCACGCAAAAACTACTGATCCGATTTGGATGAAACTTAGAATATATATTGTCCGTGACCTGGATTAACATATGGGCTACTTTTTATCCCGAAAAATTAACAGGATCCAACGGGACGCGAACGAAGTCACGAGCGGCACCTAGTAAGGGACTCTTCACATAATATTTCCGTTCCACAGCCACTTTCGGAAAAAGGAATCGATTTCCTTTGAAGTGTGGATTTCTACATTGTAAAGCTGGGAGTAGAGAAGTGGCTTCTTTTGTGATGACCACGGCTAAGCTGAGATTTGAAACCGAATTTTAAAGTGGGTGCCTATCTTTAAAGATTTGTAAGATATATGGATGTTTTGTGAATCTCACAAGGGATCGTTCTTCCTAGAGTGGGATCAGATGGACTTAGCCAAGCTGCAGGGTCCTCTAGCCAGGTTAAAATACTATACCGTATTCTATAATTTGTTCTAAATCTGTACTTAAAATCAAGATTAATAATTTTTAGGTTTAAAAAGATGAAAATTTACCTCAATTTGATACGCTTTCATCATCAAATGATGATGGCAGTTCATTGGGACTGTTCTTTTGATCGTAAACACCACAGAAAAGTCACAGGAAAGAAAAATACGCAATGTCGTGAACGTGAATGCAGTGTTTTTTTCCAGTTATTCTTATTTAACTGCGATACTACTGAACCGATTTTGATTAAAAATATTGGGAACAATTGGAAAGTATACCCCTTCATATAAAAAAAGATTTTTAGAAATCGATTCATAAATGACCGAGTTATGAGGTAACAAACATTCAAAATATACAACTGAATTAAGAACCTTCCCTTTTTTTAAGTCAGTTAATTATATCAATTCTTTGAACGAAACAAAACAGTGTTCATTACACAAAAAACTATGGTACGGGATCGAACCTACAACCTACAGCGGAGAGAAAAGAGCCATACAAACGGGTTAGGTTCATAATCCCCATTGAGTCGTCCCCTTCAAGGGCTCATAATCCCCTTGATTTCCAAATTTTAAAGTCAAGGGGATTACGAGAGTTTTCGGTCTCAAAATCCCTTTTGGTCAAAATTACACCGTAATAGCTTAACACAAAGTCATAACTTACGAAGGTATTTAAAATTTAAACAATCTTGCAGTCCTAGACGAAATAATTATGTTTACAATACCGACGTATCATGTGACAAGTCTCAATGTTACACTGTTAGCAAATATTTGAATGATTGCGAATACCACAATCATTTACAGAGTGCTTATAGTAGATATTCACGAGTTTAACGGTGAAAGAAAACATTGTGAGGAACCCTTTGGCTTTTCATTCATTCATTCAATCATATCATTTATTGCAATTATTATGTTACATGGTGAGGTCTTAAGGATTAAAATAGTAGTGCATAATAGCCCTTAAGCGTAGGGCATATCAATATTTGGAGTGTAAGCGGGCCGTGATTTGAGTGAAGTTAAAATTAAAAGCTAATTGTTTGTGTTCATTTCAATTAAGTTATAACACAGGCAGTTCATCATTGAAAAAGTCATTTAAATTATAATAGCATTTATTAATTAATAAGTCCTTCAATTTGCTTTCAAACGTTCTATCCATTTCTATCTCTTTAAATTGTTCGGGAATTGTATTGTAAATTTTTGATGCCATTGTTGTTGTGCCGGAACTATGAATTTGTAGTTTAGAATGAGGTACAACTAGTCAGCTCCTTACGTATTGACGATGTCTTTCCTGTGGATATGTCTGACTAGGCTGAGAGGATGGTATAGTACTACAAGCCTACTCCATCTAAACATTGTCCCAGGCACTACAGTGTGTCTTTAAGTGTAGGCATAGGTTGTCTCCTGACGCTCTTTATATCATCTTCAATAGATGTAAAGGCCTATTATCATCACTACATAGTATAAAGCAAAGTCGCTTCCCGCGTCTGTCCTAATGTCTGTATGTATGTATGCTTAGATCTTTAAAACTACACAACTGATTTTAAAGCGTATTTTTTAATAGATAGAGTGATTCAAGAGGAAGGTTTATATGTATAATACATCATCATCATCACTGCATTGCACCCGTGCGAAGCCGGGGCGGGACTTAACTAACATTATTGTAACATATGAACCTGTGGGCCTAAGATGCGCACCGCGAGATATTTGTCATATCGTTCTGTCAAAATGTAAGCATTTTGTACCAGTTTAGGAACTATTGCATTATCTGTGGTACCTAATGGTGTCGACAAAACGCGCCATAATGTACACTTTTGACACTTGTTAGTCGTCGTACCTCTCTGAGGACGAGATAATAGTCATGGAGAAATGTCAAAAGTTGAAAATTCAAAGGCGCGGTTTCTCGACAACATTACCACAGATAATGCAATAGTTCCTACACTGGTGCAAAATGCTTACATTTTGACAGAACGACATGACAAATATCTCGCGGTGCGCATCTTAGGCACGCTGGTGTCTCTGCGAGTTAAACTAGTATGTACTTTGATTCAGTTATTATATATACTAAGAGGTGTAATATTTATCATATTTATCAGCCTTATCAATGAATCAAGGACATACAGTATCAGTCAGTTAGTTTTCGTAACAGATAACACGTTTACAATAATGTTTTACAACAAATTTGTATCTATATGAAATTGAAAACCAATTGGATTGTAGGCTTGTGCTATGGTAAGTGAATTCACGGACACGGACTTTTAACACAACGCCTTCTAGTTCCAAACTAATCAAAGCTTGTACTATGTGAACTAAATGGGTGATAGAATACCTACTTATATATATTTTTTTGTAAATACATACTTAATAAATAGTAACACCCAGACACAGGACAAACATCCATGTTTGCCACACAAAAATGTTTGTTCTCGGTGAGGATCGAACTCACGACCCACAGCACGGAAAGCAGAGCTACTACCAACTGAGCCATGACGTCTGTCATTGTGTGCATATGAATTGCTGATAGAATACATAAATTAGGTAGTGATTCTTAATATAATAGTAGGTACCTATATGTAATGCTTAACGCTTAACGACTGCTAGAGCCGGGACAGTTTAACGTGCCCTCCAAAGCACGGAAGCGCTCAGATGTAATCGCGGTCACCCATCCAAATAGTGACCACGCAGAACGTTGCTTAACTTAGATTATCGGTTATGATTGGCTAAGTAAGCTACACTACGGAGCGCTCCATAGATCAGTACAATAATTATGATGAAAATCTTTTTAAAACTCCGAAATGAAAGTGTAATAACTCAGTGATACGGCGTGCGCAGGTTATAAAATAGACAAAATTGTAGTTAGACAAAAAATAGCGCTACCCAATACTATTCACAGGCAGGATTTTTAACGGGAACAACCTCGAACCCACGACCAACACAAATAAACCGGCACATCTGCCGCGCACGTGGCCGCACAATAGGGACTTATGGGAACTTCAATGGGGTACCTACCTACTGCAGACGGACAGATGTGACGCTAATGTGGCAGTACTAACTTGGGTATCATCTATGGCTTACTGTACTTCGTACTAACCTATTAGCAAATGAATTAGTTTTAGTTTGAATCATATTGTACCTTTATAGACGATCTAAGATGGTACCGGAATAAAAGTTTCATCTAAATCAGTACCTACACTATTGAGGTACAAAATTTTATATGTGCTAAACAGTAACATTCCAAAATAGACATTAAAACCTCCATATTGCTATACCCATGATATATCTATTTACACCCAAAATTCATGTAAACCATGTGAAAGCAATAAAAATATTGAGTAAGTACCTATTGAATGTTTTCCAATACATTTCAAAAGTTCAAACCTTGAAACTGCAAAAAGTACGACATACCACGTGGTTCCTGGACAAATAGGAACTATTGAGGACGAACAATTGGAGGCCATTTTTCTTGGCAGACAGATGTGCGATTTTACACGTTAGTTGTTATGAGAGCTTAGATTTTTATATTAATATCTAGATATCTATAATAGTTTACGTCAAAAGTGTAGATAGTCAGCTTTTCAAAAAAAAATTGTGCGTGTAGTCACTCCGCGCGGAAAAAGTTATACCTACTTCGAGTGGCACGCATTCACTCTCGCTCTGTGTTTAATGTGAAATTAATTTACTATTTATTTTTATGTACTTAACCAATAAGCAGTACTTATTTAGTTGACCGAGCGAGCGAAGCGAGCGAAGCGTCTCAGTTTCCACATTGGCCAAAAATGCGTTTGTCCGGATGTCTGTCTGTCTGTCTGTCTGTCTGTTCTCCTCTACAGGTCGCATTTTTCAACCGATCTGGACGAAACTTGGTACACAGGTTATATGACTTATTAGAATTTTTTTGTCGTCGGGGATTTTTGATTGGAGGGGTACTTCCCCCAAAAAAAGGGCAAAAGGGGGCTATTTGATATACTGGATATCTCCACCAAATGAGATCAAGGACAACACAAAGGACCTCATTCTACACAAGATGATGCAAAAGAAATCAAAAAGATCAAAAAAATAGCAAAACGGAAAATGCACTTGCACAGTGGGGGTTGCGGGTGAGGGATGGGTGTCAGGTGAGAAGTAGTGGGGATGGGTATTTTCTACTTCTCTTCAACATTGATAGGTTTCTTTCAAAACTCTGAAATAGCTTTTGCTAAGGCAGTAAATAGCTCACTTTTAGTATGCTCGCGAGGTCTACAGCTCCCAGAGCCACTAGTTAGAAAAGGCTCTATGCTCATGTTGCCTAAATCAGAACTAGATGGCGCTGCCAAGTTTGGTCGGATCCTAGAACACGCTATCGAAATGTTTCGCGTTTTGTGGGGGATCTCTGTGTGTGATCACTTTTGCTCTGTCTCTTTCTATTCCCCGTTTAACTCGTTAAACGCTGTCTTTTTCTATTCCTCCTTCGTTTAACAACGTTTAACACAACCTTGTTTTGGAAGCCCCATTAGAAGTATAACTTCAATAAACATTATACATCTTTCAGTTTTAGCAGCCATTTTATGCAAGGTTACCAAGGTTTTATAACAAGACAAGGGGTATAATCCTCGGTACAGACAGAATCCATATTGTAGTTAGGTTAGAGTTGCCAGATGTAAATTTGATAAAGGAGGCCAATAGGGTCTAAAAAGGAGGATTTTCTGTAAAAAAAGCAGGACATTTACAATAAATCGAGTATATTATAGGTATAACTTACTGCTTTAATCATATTTGTCTGAGTTGCCAATTTTGGCAAGAAAATTATGATTCTTTAACTAAATAAGCATGAACATTTTTATATGACATGTTTTTGCAGTTATATTGAATATAAATCAACGATTTTACTGACTGCATACTTAATGCTTGGTCTCGCGAATTCGCGATCGTAACGCACAACGCAACGGTATGCAGCATGCAGCGGCGAACACATAAAACGTCTAGTATGGTCTTTTGTTACGTCGCAGTCTGCGTCAGCGGCGAGGAGCAACGCGGTACTCTGCGTTGTGCCGCACACCGCAGCGTTATGCGTTACGATCGCGAGACCAAGTCTTTAGTCTGTTCCTCTCTTTGCTCCACTGAGTATTAATCAGTGAGAAAACTCTCTAAAGGACTTAGAGTAGGTAAGGGAGGACACAATATGGAAAAGAAGGACATGTCCTCCTTTTGGATACCATCTGGCAACCCTAAGTTAGGTAGATACGACCCCGGTATTACGTCATCCTGTGTCGCATAGTTCGCGTTCTTCCTTTGAAATGAAATTAAACTAGGTTATGTTACAGACAAGATCATACTGCTTGATGCTAGGGGTAGTTTAATTAATATGAATTGGGTATGACGATGAAGTCAACAAAGAGAAAGGTGAGATACTGTTTCCGCAGAATTTTACAGTATTTAATTATTATTTTATTAATTATTTTATTTTAGGTACAGAGTTTTTTTGATGTGATTCGTCGAATTGTGTCGTTGAACGTAGCTGTCAGATATTTTTGCGATAGTTAGGATCCGCAACAGATAGCTAAGAATGGACAAAGGAAGCTTTTGCTATGTGAGAGGATGGACAATTGCACGCTGATTTAAAACTATTCCACTTTTGCGCACCGAGCTTAAAATCGATTGGTAGCGTAGGTGCGGAAGTCCTTGGTGCGCAAAAGTAGTCGCTGGCTCGACGTCTATAGATAGATAAATACAAACTTAACTGTACACAATCACAACGAATTAATATGTATAGAATATAAAATGTGGAATATGTGAATAGCTCGGTCTCGGCTCTAGCAGTCGTTCAGCCACCAGGACGGAGGCCTTAAGGCGGCCTGAAAACTCCGTCACCATATTTGGCCACTAACTCACGTACGTACATAGTTGATAGCGTTATTTATTTCTAAGCTGTAGAAGCTAAGTACCTAAGTCAGTCGTCATCATCATCATCATCAGTTCAGCCCGTTTGCACCCACTGCTGAAAATAGGCCTCCTCTTTATTACGCCATTCTTTTCGGTCCCTTGCGAGTCTTGTCCAGTGATTCCCAGCTAGTTTAATGTCATTTGACCATCGGGCGGGTGGTCTGCCTCTTGATCTACCTAAGTCAGTATCACCACTATTACTACATCATCATTACATAGTATAAAGCAAAGTCGCTTCCCGCGTCTATCCTAATATCTGTATGTATGTATGCTTAGATCTTTAAAACTACACAACGGATTTTGATGCAGTTTTTTTTTAATAGATAGAGTGATTCAAGAGGAAGTTTTATATGTATAATACATCATCATCATTGCATTGCACCCGTGCGAAGCCAGGGCGGGTCGATAGTAATTTAATAAAAATTGTATGAAATAGATGTAAATGTGTTCAATATAAATTAAATAGGTCCATTGGCCCTTTATTTGTAAGAGATAAGAGACCACCGCGAGATATTTGTCATATCGTTCTGTCAAAATGTAAGTAAGCATTTTGTACCAGTTTAGGAACTATTGCATTATCTGTGGCACCTAATGGTGTCGACAAAACGCGCCTTTGTACAAAACGCGCCATAATGTACACTTTTGACACTTGTTAGTCGTCGTACCTCTCTGAGGACGAGATAATAGTCATGCAGAAATGTCAAAAGTTTAAAATTCAAAGGCGCGGTTTCTCGACAACATTACCACAGATAATGCAATAGTTCCTAAACTGGTACAAAATGCTTACATTTTGACAGAACGACATGACAAATATCTCGCGGTGCGCATCATAGGCTCGCACGGATGTCAACAGGACCCAGAAAATAAAATGTAACTTAACATTATTTAGCAGAGTCAGTTTTCCAAAGGGCACGGGTTACGTGGGCAGATTGTAGGTTTCTTCTTACACTGATCAAACACGGCTGTTCTTAGAAAGGCGCTTACTACGAATTCTTGACTAAAAATGTCTACAACTAATTATAAGTAGGTAGGTAGGTAACTAAGAGTGTTTACTTTGTAACATAAATGGTCAATAGTAGGTATTTACCCTCTAGCTAAACTAACCAAACTAATCAACGCTTTTTATTGGAAATATCTAACAGTCGCCCGCGGCGTTGATCACGTTCTAGACCCGTGTGACTTTTCAAAATTCGTTTCTTAGTGCACCCCTACACTATATAAGGATACTACCCTCCAAATGTCATACCTCTAGGACTTATAGTTTAGGCTGTGCGTTGATTGTCAGTCAGCTTCAAAAGAGTTTTATATAATTTTCTGAAACATGCTTGGAAACTAAATCATTAGTTTTTGACAACCTTCTTCGAGATATATCGTAAATGCAGTACGAGCCAAATACATGCGAGCAGCGGCCAGATAATAAAAATGTATGAAAATCCATTGCCGGCGTGTTTAGCGGCCAAATAAATTACATACAAATTCATATTATCTGTCGTGTAATTTAAAAATGGTACGATTTTTTACTCCATAACATGGCAACCAAGAAGGTAACTTATCAAAAGTTTTGTTAAAATATCAAACAGGCTTTCAAATAGAAAGCTGATTATTGAAAAAAAAAAACAAATGAACACTGTAACTTCGTTGTTCGTATTGGTTTTGAAAAGTACATAATTGTATTTTTACTTAAAAGTTTTGCCTAGATACCTACTTAGTTTTAATTTCCGCGCATTATTTGAGAAAAGTACTATACAAGCCTTGGCCACAACTAGGCAATGAGGGATTCACGTACGTGTGCCTCGTCTTCGACTCGGCCCACATTTACACGTTCTTCCCTCATTGCCTCTGTTGCAGGCCGCTGCAGTAATGTACTATTAGATGATGTTTTGGCTGAAGTAATTATAAACCATTGGTCAGTACAAAGTGCAAACATAAATCTAAATGAATGATTTTACTGTTATAATAATATGAACAAACTCGGTTCGTTATTATCAATTTTTATCGTAGTCACAGAGTATGTAGGAGTATGTGTCATGAGGTCACGGGGTGGGAAGCGTGGTTCGTTTACCTAAAAGTATTTGGGCTCGGTCAATTATTAATAATAAGAAGTGGTTTAGACCCTCGTGGACTTTGGACAGAACACAGATTGAGAAAAATTCTATACGATGTTTTATTTTTATTCAGCGATTTGCAATTGATTAGGTATTGTTAGGATATATTGTATCGATTCGGTTGTTGCCTTTTTCTAAACTAACCTAATTTGACAGCTCTAAAATTATAGCCGTCCTTGTCGTTTCAGCTTATGAGAAAGGGACGGCAACATTTTTAGTGCTGTCAAATTAGGTTAGTTTAGAAAAATGCAACAACCGAATCGATACCATTGGCAGTTCAAAATTGCTTCATTTTCTAACCTAACTTATGACAGCACCAAAATTGTTGCCATCCCTTTCTCACAAACTGAAACAACGACAGTTAAATTGAGGAAAATGCAACAGTATAGTAGGTGCCAAATAACACCGCAATACAGGTCATTCACCCACCTTCACCTCGATGTCGCATAATTCAATTTATGTATGGTAAACAAACAGTACTACGAGATTCGAGCGATTACCGTCTTAGCGATAGGTTTGTATGGAAAGCGACAGAATTAGCCATTCATAAATTGAATTTTGCGACATCGTGGTGAAGGTGGGTAAATGACCTGTATTGCGGTATTATTTGGCACCTACTATAGAATAGAAGTCATTAGGTTTTTAATAATGATTCTATAAAAATATACTAATCTAGTTGTCGACATTACTTTTAAGCAATAATTGATTCCTGAAAGTGATTTTTATCTCAAAAGTGAGAGAGATAGGTTAGGTTTTGTTGTAGGTATACCTACCTAATATACCTACCTACCTATGTACCTATACTAGGTATTTTTTATCGTCGACGTTGTTGCTAGACAAATAAGTAGGTAGGTAGTGTAAAATACTGTACTTTGTATCCCTGGCTCACTGGTACACCGAGCTGGTCTTCCACTGTCTTTCGTCCGTGACCGTATATGTCGGCTAACTCCCCGACCCCCTCGGCTCCCGCCCTCACGTCGGGAGACATTGACAGGTCGGGAGTTTGACACATGACAGTTACCTAACCACTCGTGCTAGCGAGACAGGGTAACGCATCTACTGAATAGATGCAAACACTACAGGGAGCCTACCTATATAGTAGGTACTACTTTACTTACCCATTCCGTGAATTTGAAGTGTATTTTGCAAACTAAACGGGTAGGTAGGTTGAAAATATCTAGGTAAAAAAAAGGTTTAAAAATAGGTGTTTTAATTACCTGTGAAAATATCCTGAAAGTTGAAAACTTATGGTCACCCCAACTTTTAAAAGATTTATGGTCAGCTTACTGCCAAGGTAAACTTGCACAATCGTTCTATAGGTGTTTAAATAGCATCTATTTTTATCAAAAACGACTCACCATTTCCAACAAAAAAAAACTAGGCACAACCCTGAAAATCACAGTCGCCATTTTCTTTTTAACAAAAAAAAACAAATGCGCATTTAAAAATAGAATTCAGTTCGAAGATTGACACGGGCGCTCGATTTTTGACTTTTTTATTTGATAAAAACACTGAAACATGATTTTGGGAGAAACTGAGCTTCACAGACAACCGCCGCGGATGGTGACCAATAATGAACTGACAGATTATTTTGAATGAAGCATGAAGTGAAGTCGTTGAATGACTAGAAATAGTCGAAGGGAGGACTTGGCGTGGAATTTGTAAGCGCTGCAAGCGCTTTCTTGCGCTATCAAAATCACAGCGAATTGAAACATTTGCAAAGATGTTTCTAAGTAGGAAATATTGATTGGTATACCTACTTACTCAATATTTTATTATAATTACTACCTATACCTACTAGCTACCTACCTACCTATTACCTAAATGTACAATGCAAGGCCTACAAGTGCTTTTTTATGTTATCTAAATCACAGGGAATTCAAACGCTTGCAAAGATGGTTCTAACTTCGAAATATTAATTGGTACTAACTCAATATTATAACTACTATTAGAGACGTTAATCATCATCATCATCAACCTAATAGGTACCTATTGGTCCACTGTTGGACGTAGGTCTCTCCCAAGACGCGCCAAAAGCTTGACATTACCTACCAATAATTTTTGAAGGAGTTTTAATAAAAAAAGCAAGGTACCTAGTACCTACTACCTACCTACTAGGTAGGTACCTAGTACAAAGTACCTAGGTAGGTACATTAGTATTAGTTGGACTCCCGTTTCCGCATTTAGACTCAAGATTGGTCCACTAAACGTGAAGGATTCTGGAATTTTATTCCAGTTTTCCCCCGCCGGCAGTCGCTGGGTTCGCTGAGGGGATTATTGGACAAAAGTTCCCGAAATCCCCTATGCAAGGGACTGACGCAGGGGAAAACTGGAATGAGCCATTTGGTTAAGCATGCAGCCAGCAACTCCTCCCAAAAGTTACCTACTAACCGTTTCTTATATTAAAAATATTTTCCCAAAATGTAACCTAGGTATAAACTAATCACTTCCATATTGTTTTACCTACCAAATTAAAACTAAGCACACAATATAAAATTCACAAGCGATATTGCTGAGCATTATAAAGCGCTGATTGCGCTGAATCGCCCAAACTATCGCTATGGGCGCGTCGACCAATAGCGAGCGAGTGCGCGAACTACGTTCAGTAAGACTGCGATTGTCAAACTTTTTGCTCTGTATTTTATTTATTTTTAAAAAGAGGTTGTTTAAAAAATCTTTGTTTTTGACATCTGATCTGTGCTATGATTTTGGTGAAGTTACTCAAGCGAGCTATAAGTAGTAATTGTTAATAATAGTAGTTTTTGAGACTTTTTTCTGATTATTTTTTGTTTTTTTTTAGGTAGGTAGGTAGTATGTTTTTATTATAAGTAAGACTTAAAGTGAATTTATTTAGTTTGAAACAAAATGTTAAATAAATATTTGATTGAAAATTCTCATGAGCTGACCTACTTACCTAAGTTTCTACTTAATGGGTAGGTCCTATCTATTTGCTTTTCAACATGAATTTTTTTCCCCCAGAGTCTCAAAAAACAAGCAAAAATTGTAGTAATTTACAAACTCTGTAGACACCAAAAATGTCCCAAATACTCTCCCCAGCCTGTTTCAAAAGTTTTTTTCATCAAAATTACTTTGAAGATGTCACCTTAAGTATTCCCCTGTCTTAGAGATTTTTCACACAGTCTACGACACGACACCTCCACGATATCGTCGAGCAATAAATAATTAATTTTATATTTCAGTCCGTATTCGCATTTACAGTGCTTAAGCACTCATTCGGACTCAAGCATAGATTTGATAGTTTTCTGTGAGAATCTCTACTCAAACCTTTACTTGAGCAAAACCGGAACACGAGCCAGACGATTAAACAGTGTATCTACGCTGAAAAAGATATTTTTATTCGAGTTTATCCACTAGATATGTCGCTATCGTGTGTAGGTGTCTCATGTCGGTGTCGGGCCGTGTTTAAACGCCGTTGGGAACAAGGGGACGCGGGGACACGTGAATTTTCCGTCTTTTGAGATAGAAATTGTTGCAAAGCAATGTTTTTGATGTAAGATAATACAAGTAGGTAGGTATACCTAGTAGCCTAATTTTAAGACTTGATTTTTAGTATCATTTTTTAAGCATTTTGTGGTGGTTCCAAAAGCTGTGTCACTTCAGAGTGGGTATTGATTTTGCTGCCGACTTTCTGTAGTAACATTGGTTACGTTAGGTACCTACTTAAACTGTAGATTCGTAACTACACTTAGGTCAATTAAGACAGAGATCTATTGAGAACACTGAACAATTATAAATGTCACAATCTGAGGTCACAAGATAAGGGATTGTTTCACCCTATTCCTGTAACTTGCATTATTAATAAAAACCCAAGATCTACCCTACAGATCTAGTGAATATGTCCCACCGCAGGATACGAACCAAAATCTTTTGCGTCTCCTGTCACCCACTGCACTACAGAAGTAATGTAATCTGTACAAAATATAGGTACAATAAGGTTTGTATAACAACTATTATATTATAATATAAAGCTAGCTAAAGTAACAAAACGTACTTTTCAATTCCAAAAAAACATTTAAGTGTTTTTCAATGTCAGTGAAGTTGAAAAAAGTTTATTTCAGCTACATTTAATGGCTGGTTGAAACTATACTAAGCTTGTACCTTGTACCTATTAATACTCTGTGGTATCAGTCAAGTTGCCATTTCCAGGATGTTTATCAGTTTCTAACCTAAAATTTGGTCTTTTTTGGCGACATATTTACCGTTTAAAAACCTTTAAGATACCTTACAACTTGTGAAAACTATAAAAGGACGAAATATTATCATTTAGAAATCTACTACATATTATCTCTAGGTGGATGTGCATTTCTAAATGATTATATTTCGTCCATATATATTATGGATGTGCATAAAGATGGCCATTCTCACTCGTTCATATCACTCAAATATCAGTCACCAATTTTATTTAAAACCTAAGTGGCACACTCATTCCATCTTTAAAAAAGTTATCTCAATTTCAGTTCTTTCAAAGCAGGGCTTTAGAAAAACCAGAACCAGTTTTCCCGCCATTTTGCCCAAGAGTATAATTACTAGCGCCATTTGCTTGCCAACACAGTATTTGCATTAGGGAACCTTTCAGGGGAAATTCGACCATATTCCATCTTCATTACGTCTGAAAATTCTGACGGTTTATGTGAGAGCTCCTTTCACGTATGGACCGTAACTGTGGCTACTGAAAACAGACTGAAATTCAACCTAAACTCTTGGTAATACCGTTCAAATTTGAAGAAACGAAATGAATTTAAATTCCAGATGAGTCAAATTTCTCGTAATTTTTTTGCTGAAGTCCTAAAAGTAAGAGCTTAGAATATGAAACGCGTTTTCGATAGGTAAATAATAAATAGCATTGTATTTTGTGTAGCTTAGTCCCGTATACTGACCGATACCGAAATCGTTACTTATGCATACATTTGATTTTAATACAAAAATACTATGCTTGAGTCTGGATTAGTGTTTGAGTATAAAACAGCATACGGGCCTTATTAAAAGTTTAGGTTCTGTTAGAAGAGACTTTTATGTAATTTTAGAATGCTTTCGTATTACCTAGCTTATGTATCCCCGCTTTATGGATTTTTTGTCCTAGTGTAGAGAACAAAGTAACTAACTCAAAAATGTTTAATAAGCCCGGTCAACAGAAGCACTATTTTACAAAAGCAACTCTAAACAAATTGAGTAAACCCCACATTAATTATATTTTAATTTAATTTTGTTGAAAAACCTTGCGTTTAATATAGTAAACATTGTTTTAGGAAGATTACGGGCTTAGCTTGACCGCCATTACGGTACCCGAAACCCGGTTATTGCGTGTAAGTCGATGTTTCTCAACATTTCCTTTTTATAAACCGGATATTTTATAAGCTTCTAAAACATTTACCAAAATGAATTTATGATGCAATATTTTATATATAATGAGAATGATTTTGTATGTTTACTTATCTAATTTAATTATTTTTTAATATAAAACTTACTTAATTTAACTTTTTGCATAAAAACAGTGGTTTTCGTAATATTTTCAGTTCATGTACAATATTAATAATTTTTAGGCTAAGATGCCTAAAAATTAACATTACGAATCTTCCATAACTTTTAGTTAAGTTGAATGCCTTTCGTGTTATATAATTATAGTTAATAAAATGATTTGCTTTTTATATAAAAAAACTCATAAGATTTTTTTTGCAAGAAAACCATATTTTTTGCGTCCGTTTTTTGTACAATAAAGAAAAAAATAGCAACGTATACGTATAGAGTTCTACAAAAGGTGTGGCAATAACAATTAGGCACGCAGAACCTCGCAAAACTTTATGAACGTGTCATAACGGTTGCTCAGGCTCAAGTGTGGAAGTTAATTAGTGTAAGATTCCTTTTACAAATTCTGCTACACGCTGTTTTAATTCTAACAAGTGCCCACCGTTGGCAACCTATCGGCTCTGGTCGAGTTGAATGTTTTTTAACAACACGATCTAATAAAATCCTTGTCCTTCGGTCTGTATCCTGGTTTACTGCTCAAGCACTGATCCGGATTTAAGCATAGATTTTTGTAATGTTGTTTGTGAAAATGTTTGAGTAACGATTTCTGCTCTCCTCACTAATAAATAAAGGTAAAAAAAAACCTATTTCTGTTTTGGCATTCGGGCTTTAGATATTTGGAAAACAGAGTTTCTTTTTACTATGAGAGAAAATGATAAAAAAAACAGATGGTGTCTGTTTTTTTTTAACAGAAGCTATGTTAGCTACACCGAAAATCAGATATGTGTGCTAAATGAAACTGGACCGTTCCTCTGACTACCTATTTAGACCTAAAAGACGTGGTCAATTCAACCTACATAAAAGGTTTAATGAAAACAGGTAGTTTAACTGCTATTTCGGGTACAATTAGAGGGTTGAGGGTACGGAAGGTATCCTTAGATTGTGCCCACAGTGCCGGATGTCAAGTATTTTGCTTTAGTTCCGTGCTTTGTTTTGCTACGTTTTGCTATCTTCATTTAATTTTGCTTTATGATTTTTGTGCTTGCTGGTGACCAACTGACAGTCAAATTCAAAGTTAAAATATCTTTTATTTAGTAAAATCATAAGGACCATTAAAATTTAGAATCTTCTAATAACTTAGATGATTCTAGATGCCAGTCCCTCACGACCAGAGCCTAGGAGAACGGACAACAAACTACAGACTGGTTCCTAAGGTTTTTTTTGTATTTTGAATTGCTGGAACATAAGAAAAAGAAGAATGAACTTGGCAAGGGAGGCTGATATGATACTCACTCAATGAAACTAATAGTTATTGACACAGGTAAATAATAGCATCCGTCAGTGCTGTGTTGTAAGGTAAAAGTCATGATTAACTGTAAGCTCCCCAATGTCTCATTAATTTTGAAACCATGTAAGTAGGTAGGTACCGTTCCACGTACACGGTGAGTAATAATAAATTCATACCTACCTACTCCCGTTCGTGTAACACTCAGGAGCACACAAGTTGCCAAAAACATTTCCCCCTACATTTTCAAAATAGGTCAACCACATTAAAATATAAAATTTAGCACAAAGTCAAACCGAAAAATTCTGCACCCCGGACGAAAACAGATAAAAAATTCAAAATACCCGGATGGACACCGCTGGGTTAGCAAATAGGGAATGTTTGGTCACAATTATACGTAAAATGATATTACACACAGATTTTTAGATGATCTCTTGCCACTTTTGATGCGAGAACGCAATATCCGGGTTCAATTCCCGCACCAAAGTATACTTTTTAACCAACTTCAAAAAAGGAGGAGGTTCTCAAATCGGCTGTATTTTTTTTGCACAATTTTTACACTCGATTACATACAAGTTGTAATAATTATTAAAAATATTTTTTTTTCTGTTTTAAGTCTTAAAACCACTCCAAAAACCCATTTTCAAGGAAAAATGCTTACTAAAATGTTACAGAACGAATAAAAAAATGCAAAGTACTCACCACCCGATCCGTAGTGGTTAGTCTGCAAGCTGAGTGCTTCAGTGCTCAGTCGACTATATAGCTCTTCCACAATTTCATAGAAAAAAATAATGAGATACAACGTATATTTTGTCGGATAATGATTTGTTGCATCGCTCACTGTATTTTCACAATATGCTTATAAATAATTTTGCTTAGTTTGAGATTACAGACCGTTGTGGGAAATGTCCAAATATATACATTTATTTATACTGACTTAATGTAAGCTAGAAATAATAATAATAATAGGCCTTTACATCTATTGAAGATGATTTATAGAGCGTCAGGAGGCAATCTATGCCTACACTTAACGACACACTGTAGTGCCTGGGACAATTTTTAGATGGAGTAGGCTTGCCCAGCACCTATACTATCCTCTCAGCCTATAATGTTTATAATGTAGGTAGGTACTTAATTGTTTCTAAGCGTGTTAAACAGAAGGGTAATTATTTACAATAAATATGAAACATAACATGGAAATAAAAATAATTTCATTGGTTCTGTAACCGCGGAATGATAATGTGGATATAACCAAAATACCATCTGCCATAACATAGTTAATATCTAAAGTAATAATTGATGAAAGATAGATATTTCATCATTTTTTTGGAGCTTTTTTAAAACCTGCAAAGAACATAGCGCTCATGAACAAAAATATCTAATTGCCCACAAAATTAGATAACTCAAAAAGGTTGGTACACTTGGTACCTAAATGAGGTGAAACCTCAACATAGGTACTATTTACATACAAACCAACCCCCTAATCTTTATTATGTATTTAGTAGCACATCCTGCGGGCCACGATAAAAACGTGGACACCCTGGTAATAACCGGTTTAGGGTTGTCAGAATGTTTTACACAAAATTAAATTACAGTAATTTAGAATTAAGCGAGCTGTTCGGTCTCGAAATCAGTGTTTAATTAAAACTTTTATGGGCTTATGATGTTCAAGGTTTTAGGATGGTAAAAAAGGGCTAGAAACTAGTAGAAACCAGGCCATAGTTCGTGGTCCGTTCTTCTAGGCTGTGATCGCGAGGTACTGACCTAGAATCACATAGTTTATAAGACTATTTTAAATGATCCTTTTGATTTTACTGAATAAAAGATCGTTAAGTAAAATCTTATCTTGATTCTAATAAGTGGTGCTTTTGACATTTTATTTTTAAAATTAGTTAGCTAGATAAAAGTTTTATGTTGAAGTTAAGGCATATATATTTCAGGCTTGATATTGTGTACATGTAATATGAACAATGAACATAATTGTTTTCTTTTAAACTGATTCAAAAAACATAAGGTATTTTAGGGCATATAATAAAAAAATTGTTAGTAAATAAACTGTATCACATTTGGTGATTACCACCGATTCCAACCTCTCCAAACCTCCCAACTGCCGTGAATTGCCAACCCTATTCAGATCCGGTAATAACCGCTTGTAGCCGCTCCGGACCTGACCGAACTGCTTTGATGTGAGTATATTTGCAGCTTCGCAACTTTTAAGCGCTCAACGATTGTGGTTTGGTCCTTGTGTTGGATATAATTTTAATCTCCTTGCCTTACCAGCTTTTCAAGTTCTTATTGAATAAGAAATAGGTACTGTTTATACTAAAATATGCAGGTTCTAGTTACACCTCAGCCAGATATAAAAAGAAACTATGTTCATATTGATGGGTACAGTAACTCACCAAAGTTTTCGGGACCCTTGTTTTTCTACAATTAAACGATGGAACAAGCCGATGGTCCACCTGATGTAAAGTGATAACCACCTAACCACTTTATATGCATATGCCTATATAGGCAGTCTCACTGTGCCCGAGATAAGATGTCATTAGTATAGTCATAGACTATGTATATTCCAAGTTTTATATAAATTGTACCAGCCGCTGTTACTTCATTGAAGAACCAACCTAAGTACCTACTAAAGTGCCACCAAGTATGTAACCACAAGCTTTTTTACAAGAAAAGCTTGGATCAAAATCAAATCGCTTTACGTAAACCATTTTTATTTTTAAAATAGTACAAGCCACGATAAACATAAAAACTTTTTAAAACGTCCATTTCCGCAAGCGAAGCAACAATGGCAAACTTTTTTAAATCTGTGACAATGCAACCGGGTTGATCCAGTTAGGGTCGGTAAAAACCGGCAAAAACCGGTTTAACTAATAACGAGCGAGAACGAGTTGAGTGCAATTTTTTTTCTTAAAATGTGACCAATTAGAACTGCAGTTTCCTAATTGGTGTTTTGAGGACTAGGTTTGTTGACAGTGGGCTTGGGCTTGGCGAACTTTGAAGTGAAAAAATTAGGATAGGTATTGCTAAAATAAGTATCCGGTAGTAAGTAAGATAAATAATAGGTAGGTACAGTAAGGATAGGTAAGTAAGTGCCTGGCTTCTAAGTTTAGTTAAAAACTCCCGTGTAATTTTCACATAAAAAAATATTTTAAAACAGGTTGCTAGGTAACTTGTTAGAACGGTAATATTTCCGAGAAATCCTTAAACCGAAAATCATGCCTCTTGGCTCCTCAGACTAAAAGTCTCGAAAATCCCGGTTCCGGCATGGGTGGGTGTGGGTAACCTAGGCCTAAAAAATAAAAAAAATAAAAAAATAATAAAAATCTGTCAAAAAAATATGCTTGGACTTTTTACAAGCTTTCCTTTCACCACCCTGGTTCTTTTTATTTCCACTGGTCTCTTACTAAAGCAGTGTGATCAAAAAGAGCAACGTGGTATTCAAAATAACCTGAATAAAAACGCAAGATTGTGATAAGCAAAGATTGAGAGCCACATTCTAGCAGGCAAAATATATTTCTTCGCTTGTAACACGTAATTTCAAAAGCTCAATCACAGCCCGGCTAGCTCAGTCGGTAGAGCATGAGACTCTTAATCTCAGGGTCGTGGGTTCGAGCCCCACGTTGGGCGGATTCTTTTTGCTTTTCGAAGTTTTTCTTCATATTTTATATAGTGGACTTATTTTATTAGGTTAATAGTTTTTCACAAAAATAAAAATAATGTCAAACATTGGGAAATTATCAAACAGATTTTTGCAAAAGAAATCACAGAACATTATTGGTAACGTTTCCCCAATTTTTTTATAATGAAATTATTGGGCTTGGTAGTAACTATTCTATTGTCAGTACATTTCATTACGTCACATATATCAGCCAGCAAAGCATTTGATAAATTCGCATCACTTATCATCGGGGGTGTAGCTCAGATGGTAGAGCGCTCGCTTAGCATGCGAGAGGTACGGGGATCGATACCCCGCACCTCCAACTATTTGCATTTTTTTTATTCTTAGCATTTTTATAAAGCTAGGTTTCTATATCCTGTTTTTGTTAATATCCTTGAGTTTTATAATTTTTTATTGTACTTTTTTCCAAAAATTATATTCTAAATTATATTTTCTTGTTGAAAGTGAAACTTCTAGAACTACAAAAACGCCAATAATGCTACTTGACAATGGATGTCGCTACGCTACGCTTAACACCTTAGACTTTTTAAACTTACCATCTCAAAGGTTTTATTTGCAAAAAGATTATCAAACTCTTTTCATTTTATACAGAAAACACAACGTTGTTGTTCATACGATGTAGTTTATTTACGAACGAAGTATAGTTATTATGTTATATTATGATCTATAGTTTATTACCTAACCTAGGTAGGTAGGTATACTACTAAGATGCCGGTCCTGGCTTAGTTCAAGACCTAGGTAATAGTTTACTACCTAGATAAAGCACTTTACCTATTTTACGGCTACTTTAGACCTAAAGCATCCAGCCAATTTCGATAAAATAACCTAAATTGCTACATAAATCTGGAGGTAATATTTAAGTTATTCCGTCATCCGCCGATAGATGGCGTTGTTACCGAAATTCCGCAAACTTCGGAGCCTTGCATAGTTGTCTTTGAATTTAATGCTAAATTCGTTGGCACAGAGTTTGGGAAGTTTAGCCTTGGGTTGCCAGATTAAAGTTATGTTTTGTTATGTGTGCAACATTGTCTGCAAGGTCTGATAGGAAGAGTATTTCAGCTATATTCCTAGCTCATAGCACACGCTACCTTTACATGAACGTTTTACAATAAAAAAACGTAACGTGTATGATTCAATCCAAGATTTTTTTGATGATTTTAATGGAAATTAGTAAAAAAAAAACTATATCTACAAGATTTGAGCATTGCTTCCGCATACCTTTTTTTTTCTTTTTAGTAAGTAGGTATAGGCCTACTTACTTATTCTATAATAATGAGACAAAAAATGTGCTTCGAAGGTACCTATCTCAATAAAATATAGTTATATTGTACATAATTAATTAACACATTAAGCCTAGGAAAATCTCTCAGCTATGGGAAATAGGGGTTATTTATTTTTCCCTAGCGAATAGCAAATTTTGACATTTAAATGTCCTTTATTTTTCGTAATGGCAAGGTTTTGGGGTTAACTTGACATTTGGAAAATGTCAGATTGAACTTAACGCTTTGTAGTTTTATGGGTGAAATAGAGAACAAGGGATTAAGTAGCTATTTTACGACTACCTACCTACTTAGTAGTACCTAGTAGAGCTTCTCTAGCTCGTCCGGGAAAGTACTACCTATTTCTTATTGGAACGAAGTTACCTAATGCGCGTTGCGAAAGGGGGCTAGACGGAAAAAATTTAGACCAAACTTGTCGCGACACTTTTTTCAAACTTTGACAACGTCGAACACTTTTTTTTTTTTTTTTTTTTTTAAATATCGTGTGCCTGTACATTCACACGATATTTAAAACGGAAACAAATGAATGTAGGTATTGTTGGAAGTTTTTGTTTTTAGGGTTCGTTAAGGTTCTTATAGAAAATATTATAAGAAAACAACACCTCAAGGAACTTCGTTCCATCCGGGTGTCCCTTGACACCTCTCAAGTTTTTTTTCTTACCTATTTTTGCCACCTAGCAGTGATGCTCGCGTTGCCTGTGTTCTAAGCCCGTAGTCTGAGTTTTGTTATGTTCTTTTAAAAGCATACTATAAAATATCTGATTATTTAGAAGACAAACAAGCTTCGGACTAAATAGCTCCAACTCATCCAATAAAAAAAATGTAATCATACCTAATCATACAAAACGTAATGACGATTCAAAGTGATCAGTGAGATTTTATTGAATAAAAGATATTTTACTTTGACTTTGACTTTTGTGACAAGCGAGAATCGAGAAGAGAAACTGGCCACTTTTGTACGGAGAAAAATAGCTTGCAAATCTCCCGCTGGAGGCGCTTATCGGATTTTCATAAAAAAATAGCTCGCATGTCGCTTCTCGATATGCGTTTCGATCAACAAAACAAAATTTCCTCAATAGACATTCATATAATTATTCAATAAAACAAAATAACAGATTAAAATCACAACAGTCTTCTAAAAATCACAATATTTTTTCAAATATTTATGAATTTTTGTTTAGGCTTTAGTTCTAAATGTACCTATCTATCTTTATACAGACACCCACACTATTACTTAGTTTGTGTGTGTACGTAAGTGGTTACGCACAGGAATGTGCATAAAGAGGGGACAAAGCTAGTGCTGCCAAGGTGCCAAATTATCGATAGATTTTTTATGTTTTATATTAGATAAAATGATAGTAAAAATTCTTGCTAATAATGCCTTGAATTTTTGCATTAATTACTACAATAATAGAAAGTTCAAAATTTAAAAGTACTTATTATTATTATTATTACTAAAATAACTTTAAGCAGTCTGTGACTAACATTTATAGTTTTTTATAGCGAGTTTTAATAGTGATGTAGGTATTATTATTTTAAAATTTAACTTTTACAGGCTTTTTTTAAATCAACTAAAAGTTACTAAATCTTACGTAACAAAATCCTCTTTAACAACAAGGTTTTTACCGAATTTGTTTATCATAGGTAACAATTTCGGAAACTTTTTACAAACCTTTGACTACAATTTAATGACTGCCACTCCTAACTGAGCCAAGACGTGACAAATCGCATTACCCCACCCCATCTCAACGTCGGTTAATAACTCTACCTTTTCCAATGAGTTTCATTATTTTTAATTGTATTACTTTGAAGTGAAGGAGGTTGGTTTTAAGTCTACAAAATTCTATCTTTAGATTGATCAATATATTGACTACGACTTTATCATTTCATTGATCGTTTATCCTTTTTAACCTTTAAATTGCTGAAGTTGTTGGATGAGCAAGACTGATAGTTATTTTGAAAAATATTTATTTATTTAATACTTTATTGCTAAAAATTATAAAGGGTGGATTTAATGCTTAAAACATTGTCTGCCAGCCAACCCAAACGTGGTGGTGTAAAGAGTTTGGCGTGCGACATAAGTAAAGAACCAACTTCAAAAGGTGATTTAATTTTATCTGGACATTATAATGTATATCTGCCACGACGGAGGCCTTAAGGCGGCCTAAAAACTCCGTCACCAGAGTTGGCCACTAACTCATACGAGCTTGCTTACTTTTAATGTATACTAGTAGAATACAAGGAATTTGTTTTCTTCATTTTTAACTAATTTATAAACTAATAATAATAATTCACTAATATTTAATAGTATTCATTAGCTTTACATACCCTATTGTAACAGATTAGTAAGTTGTTGACAAGTTCCAAGAGTCCTTCCTTATATCTCCCCAAACTCTAAATTAATAAAATCCTGCCAAACTATCATCTCAGTCAATTAAAAGCGCAATCTCCGTCCATCACGCAAATTGCCCGAAAATTGTAGACCACCCGATAATGGTCTAACAGACCGTAGACAGTTAACAGCTAGTTAATCCTGGCCACAGAATGTGTTGATCGGGTAACACTCTTATTTTAGAAAACACAACTTTACCTGAGTAAAAAAAAACAAAGAATAATACTTTATGAACTTTTCACACAACGCCATCTAGTTAGCATAAAATAAGTAATTTAGAACAATGTTTCAATTCAACAAGTTTACTTAGTTGTTTGATATCAAGTAGTCGTAATTAAGGTGATATATAAAATGTGCTCATAAAATGTACGTTGCCTAGTGTTGTGAGAGTTCAAACACTGACTGGTAATATTGACATCTTAGTGCTAATTTTAGGTTGTTATGGCCAAGGTTTGTATGGTTTGTATTGTAAGACATCTAGGCAAAACCTAATTACTATTACTACTAGCCCATACTGTCCCATACTTCGGCAAAGGCCTCCCCTCACTTCCGCCAGTCTCTACGTTCTTGAGCCCTTGAATTTAGGCAAAACCTAGCCAAAACAAATTAAAGTTAATGCAATGTTCTCTGACGTAAAACCACATATAGGCAAGACTAGCCATAACCTAATAAATTTAAGTAGTTTTAGTAAGTACCTTAAGTAAGAATTAAGTAGTGAGGAAAAAATGTTTAAAAATTTAGTGCATGCCCAAATTTTAGAAATAGAAATTGTTTATTTTACGCAAAAACACATACAAAGATACAATGAAATAAACATTAAATTATGAAGAAAGATGCGTAAAAAGGAAAACGCTCAGCAAATGCTAAAGGTACACGGTGGCTCCTTTAGCGCTGGTTTTCAGGAGTGCTTAGAATAAAGTGGCGTTTATAATTATCTACCTAAGTTTAAGCGCCCAAAACATTTGCGATACCTGGAAAAGGTGAATAAGTTCTAAAGTGCCTCCTACAGTTAAGACCAAATTGTAACACTTATTTATTTATGCAAATAAACATCTTGTTTCTTGTATACAAACTCTTTTCCTAAGGTCCTTAGACCTTAAACAAAACATAAACAGAATAAAACCTGTAAGTTCCTGGATATGAAAGCTTAGATTTTAGATAGTAATTTCAGACGCACCAGACTGAATTGAAAATTATGTAAGTATAAGCCACCGTCGGCTTATTAGGTTACAGGAGATTTAGACGAGGTTGTAATCGAGTTAGAGGTTAATTAAGACAATGAAGTTGGATAGGGTTAGCGGAAACTATCATGGAACTACGAGTAGCTAAACCTCAGCTAAACTTTCTGTGATAGGAAAGTTTTTTATCGCTGGTCTTGTGAAAGATTTTGTTAGATTTTTATTTAAGGTTGAATGGGAGCGTAGCTGTGGCACTTTTGACGGGGACTAGCTGTCGCCCGCGACTTTGCTGCGATATCGTTCATGTGGATATGGCTGACTAGGCTGAGAGGATGGTATAGGTGCTGGGCCTGCATCTAAACATTGTCCCAGGCACTACAGTGTGTCGTTAAGTGTAGGCATAGGTTGCCTGTTGACGCTCTATAAATCATGTTCAATAGATGTACAGGCCTATTATTTTATACCTTGGAATTTTAATCGTTCCATATGCTACCCCATCACTAGCTCACAGACGCGTCCTATCGATCGATCCAGCATCCGCGGAGCGCACTTATCACCTTCTGCCGCTAGACCGTACCGGCCGATGACCTGATGACCTTTTTCATGTACTACTTAGTTTTCAATGACAGCAAATTGCCTGAACTGGGTTTTAGCTATTGTTTTTTGAGAATAATGGTGTTTTTTATTACTAACCAGCTGTCGCCCGCGGCTTTGCTCGCGTGGTAGCAGCATACGCATTATTTGGTTAAAATCTTTGATCCTAATTTTAGACCCGTTAGGGTGCGACTTTTCAAAATTCCTTTCTTAGTGCACCCCTACACTATATAAGGATACTACCCTCCAAATGTCATACCTCTAGGACTTATAGTTTAGGCTGTGCGTTGATTGTCAGTCAGCTTCAAAAGAACCTAGGTAAAAGCTACCTACGTGAAAGATTATAAGCCACAGGCTAGATTATAATAAATATACTAGTGAGTCTACAAAATATAATAAAAAAATACGCAAAAAATTGGTAGCAAATTAGGTATCTACTTAAACAAGTACCAAGTTAGTACCTACCGAATAAAAACAAAAAAAGAAAAAGTAATAAAAAATACTTGTGATTGAATTTTTTTTAGACTTTTTTTTATGCCATAGCTGGCAGACGAGCAGGCGGGCCACTTGATGGAAAGTGGTCACCGCCGCCCATGGACACCTGCAACACCAGAGGTGAGGCTAGTGCGCTGCCGGCCTTTTAAGAGGAGATAAACCCGCCTTTTGAAGGACCCCATCTCAAAACACCGAGGGAAAACCGCAGAGAGAGACTTACGTACATTTTGTGAAATTTGCAAATAATAATAAACTACGAAAGTGATATATTTCAATAAATCCAGTTACTATTAGCATTACTTTCATTTTCTATCGTAATATTTTTATTCATGTCCGTCCAAATCGGGCAATGACCCTTTGAACCTTTTATCGATAAGAGGTCGATGTGTTCGATAATACTGACCGCACTAATGGGTATAGGAAATTAAGAAGTGCTTCGGTGGTGTTTATTTTGCACCAAATTTTTTATTAGCACAGAATTTTTGTAGGTATGAATACTTTTTACGTGATGCAGAAACCTCATTTTTCAAATCAATTATTGACAATCTCTCAGATGTCAGTCTCTTAGTGACTCTTAAATGTCAATCTTGTGACACTAGAGAGAAAACAGATACTGGCAGAATTGTAACAACAAGTTGCAAAAGCAAATTGAAAAAAATATTAACTGAGAAATGTTACTACCATATTGACGAGTTCCTAAACGATAAATTATAATAGATTATTAAAATTATTACTTTTTGATTTTGTTAATTTATAATTTAACTGTTGACTAAGATATAGATATTATAATAATATGTATTTCTCTTTCCCGATTATTTCGACATTTTGAGTTGTAGCATGCCATCTCTATTTGCACGCCAAAATCGGTAAGACATGTTGTGTCACCAAATTATGTAGGTACCTACAACAACCTTATTTACACATGTTTTTGCAAATAAACTATCTTTATCTTTATCTTTAAGCCATAAACCAAGAAGTTGAATTATGATGTCAATCTGGATAGTTTAAAAAGATCTTTAAGTTTTGATGGTTTTGGAATTGTAAAAAATTATAGATAACGTAATTTTTTTTTTAATTATGATTTTCAATCTATTTTAAAAGAATGAACCTGTGTATTTTTGAAGCAAGCGTGATTTTATTTGGATATAATAATAAATAAATATTCTCGGACAAATCCACAACACTCTCTAGTCCCAAACTAAGCAAAGCTTGTACTATGGGAACGAGATTGCTGATAGACTACTTATATACATATTTTTTTGTAAATACATACTTATAATACATAGTATAACACCCAGGCACAGAACAAACATCTATGTTGGCCATTCACAATTTTTGTTCTCGGCGGGGATCGAATCCACGACCCACAGCACGGAAGGCAGAGCTACTACCAACTGAGCCATAAGATATGTCATTGTATAATAAGCTATCATTTCAAGATTATAATGAAGTGTGACTGCTAAAATAATATTCTAATATAAAAAGTTACAAGATTTTTCGGCAGCTTTTTGACATACGTCGTTTATTATAACAATGCACAGATAATATCAAAAGGATAAGGAATAGTACATCTTCAAGGCAATATTTTCTCGCCAAATTACTGCGAAACTACATAAAACAGCTCTGATTGACAGCTCAAAAGAAACACGAAAACGGAGGAAGCATTTTTTGTAAATAAAAAAGTTGAGAATGCCTCTTTGAGTCTGTTATAGTGATATTCCTCACGATGTTTTCCTTCACCGTTAAGCTAGTGTTAATGCGCATATAAATTTTCCTAACAAAAAATCCATTGATGCACGGCCGGGATTCGAACCCACGACCTACGGATCGAAAGTCGAGGTGCAACCCTTGGCTTAGTCAGCTCCGCACGTATTGACCTTGTCTTTCCTGTGGATATGTCTGACTAGGCTGAGAGGATGGTATAGTGCTACAAGCCTCCATCTAAACATTGTCCCAGGCACTACAGAGTGCCGTTAAGTGTAGGCATAGGTTGTCTCCTGACGCTCTATAATAAATCATCTTGAATAGTGATATTCCTATACGTTTGATCACGTTAATCTGACAAAATAAACCTTGAAAATATACTATGAATCAATGTTATCGTCAAAGTAGCAGGTAATACGTGGAGCAGAGTCGCTAGAGACCGAGAAAAATGAAAAAAACTGGAGGAGACTTTTACCGCTGAAAGCGGTCTGTAGGTACATATAAAGTACATTTACCTTACCTATATTTTACTTATTTAAACATAATTCTTTAAGTCCAAATACATTTTTAGTTAAGTTCTCAACACTGTGTATGGAAATAATAGCTTTTTTATTTTATTTATTTATTTATGAATGCAATGCGATTTTGTGTCAGTTTTTATTTAATTTTTCATTTACGTTGAACGCCACAGAAGAGTATTAAGGTAACCATATCGAAAACTCTGAACTGCTGCCGCCGCCCAGAATAGTGTCAAGCGACGTGACGTGGCTGGCTATATCCGAATACAAGAAGGAATGCTTCGCTTTTGACGGCAAAATGTCACTATTTAGCCACGGAATAACTATGATTTAGTATGAAAACAGTTCAAAAAACCTGCGATTGCCCCCCATGAGCCAAGAAATATGCTATTTAATTTTGTTTCTGCTTTTATTTATTAGTTATTTTAAGCTAACATGCTTGAAATAAATGATTTTTATTCAAGTGTTATTTTGCTGTCAGATACAATTTGAAAATATTACAAAATCTGTTTATTTTCAGTAATTACTAATAATATTAAATTGTAATACACTCGAGATTGAATTGTAATTGTAATTTGATTAAACATTGATAGATACATCAATCTAAATTCGTAGCTATAATTCATTTATCGATATATTATAGGATCTCTACCCCTTCTCTAAAATTATTACTCCCCAGTGAATTATAGGTACTCATGTCTTTTGCAATTTAACCTTTGAAGGGTCTTCATCATCATCATCTACACACCGACTTCACCCACTGCTGGATATAGGCCTCTTTGTTGGTACCACTCCTCGCAACCCTGTGCCAGTGTCATCCATTTTATATTTATTAAAAATACATATTAGACATTTCACACAACGCTCTCTAGTCCGAAACTAAGCAAAGCTTGTACTATGGGAACTAGATTGCTGATAGAATACTTATAAACCTATTACATTTGATGTTGTCTTCCTGTTTGATAAGTCTTAAGATAATGCAAGCTTTGGCATCCTGTAATTGATGAAACACAATATTTTTTAAACCCATTGCCATGATATTTATATTATTCCAGTGTTACCCTTGCTTAAATTGTCCTCCACCAAGGCCTATAATGTTGTACTATAGTGTAATGTACCCTTGTTAGAATGTCTATGTCCTATGAATAAAACAAAAATAAAAAAACATTAGGTTCATCATACCTATTTCTAAGAAATCTTAACTACCTATCCAATTCAGTATAGTAACTCCTAAATCCCATTCAAGTGTTTCCCAATACCATTAGCTATTCCGTATAAATACGGAAAACGATGACCAGAAATGGGCATTTGAAGACAATGATAATATTACACCCTTGAGATAAAACTCCCATGAGATCATACTATACCTAAGTAGAGACTGAACAATCTTACATTGAACTATACGCCCGGCTTAGTCATTCAAAGTTAATTATTGTTATACATAAAAGGAACATTTTGAAATACCTTGCTATGCGTAAGTTTAAAAATCAGCGGGAGAATTTTCAGTTGTATATTATACGTTCCGGAATCATTTTTGGATAAAATTAAGGGTTATTTTTTGAGAATTTCGTAAGAGCATTTCTATTGATATATAGTCATTACAGACACAATATTAGTATCTTTAGTGAAAACAATGGTCGAGTAATGCTTAAGTCCGAGTTCCTTATCAGAATATAAAGAGCATAAAATGTCGAAATGGAGATCGATGTAAGATTTAATGTTAATGCTGATTGGACGAGAAAAACTATTAAGAACTGTCAAATAATTTACAAAGATGATGAAAAACTAGAACTTCGAAATATAGTCCGTGTTGAGCGCCATTATTAAACACCACGTTGGGCGCCAAGTTTAAATCTTTTGTTTTTTTAGATGAATGAAGATTTCTTACTATCATAGACTACCCTGGTTATGGCCCACCTAATGGTAAGTAGTCACTATCATCTTTGAGAGCGATGTTGCAGTCGCCTCGTTTCCTACCTCGAAAGACTTATAAAACCTTTTAATGTTACTCGTAGGTAAACGGAAAAATTGAAATAACTTACAAAGTTGTATAAAAGGAAAAATACGTACGGAAGTATTAATCTTAGTAATGGATTCAGGGTTTCAAAAGAGTCCATTCCCTATAGGTTATATCAGAATAATATTTTAGATTACAAATAATGAGCGTTTCCAACAAATATCAATAAAATCAGTCACAATCAACTCAAACATTAATCATTTTCCTATACCGATGCGCTAGGAAGGTGGTCCACGATCAATTCACGCAATTGTAGACTCTATTGTGCCATTACAAAGTCGAGAGTCTTTTGCAAGAGATGAGAGGTTATTTTTACCCCCCCTCATCTGCAGAGATCGATTCGTACCTTCAAACACGTGCTTAAAATCTCCATCAAACCCAGAAAAAAGGTTTTAACCTGATATCTTAAGAGTTTCTTTGGAACCAGCATTTTGGGACTGTAACCTACCACTTACCTTGAAATCTGGACACCAACCACCATCACAAAAAGTAAAAACCAAAAATAAACCAAGAAAAACAGAAAATTTATATCAATAATTGACTTTATGAAATAAGAGATGAGAAAAACAAACATAAAATCGCGAGTGGATATGCAGTTCAAAAAATGCGGAAATAAAATGATGTGCGCAATACGAAAAGACACAGTACGTGCCCTGACTGAAAGCACTGGTTCTCTGAAGATGGTCCAGCGAGGGTGAGATTATATACCACCGGTGCGGGTAGGAGGGGGGGTTGGCAGCCATTTTGCGCGGTTGCCATGGCGACGAGGAGATGGCCTATTACGAGGGTGGGAGATTAGTAGTAGGGATAGTATAGAAAGGGTTGGTTGAGATATTTTATAAGTTGGTTCATTTCGCTTGAATCTAACATAGTTATTTAATAGTTTACTAGGATTTTTTTATTGTGAATTTTTGCCCCACGTTGGGCGCCAAAAATTTCTTGTACCGAATTAAGGTAGTTTGATAATAATTTTGGTAGTTGATAATGTTAATGTTTCTTAAGTTCGTGAGTAGAGATAGATAATTTTAGGTAAGTTTTTAGGTAGTAAATTCGAAAAAAAATATTCATAGTGCAATAAAGTCACGAAAATCTCGTTTTAAAGCTTAATAATCGGTGTTTTAGATTAAATAAGAGTATATAACTAGCTTCATGCTTAAAAAAAATCCTACAAAATCACCAAAATATAATAAATTACAAAATTATAAATAACTAACTAAACAAAACTAAAAAGAAACTAAAGTAAAGTAAAATATTCATATTTTTTTCTACCCTAACTATTTTGCAGACCGTCTTCCCGACGAACTCAACCCTCGCACGCACACATTCGCAAACCACACACAAACAAAATGCATACAACCATCCACCCCATCCTACACTGCACACCACTAAGCATTTTGCAACAGCACACATAGAGGGCGCTGCGCGAATAAACCAACATCGACATTATTGTCGATACTAGACAACCCTATTGTCTCAGACCATATCGATGCAATTCCATCTCTCTTACTCTGTAAAGAAATCCAGAAAGGCATTGGGGCATTTCAGGTCCCGATTTAGTTAATTTCTAGATTGATTTAGTTATTTATATTTTTTTTTGTTTTATCATAATCTGTTATGGAGTAGCAGTCACGAAAACGCAAAATAAAGTAATTATTTTGACGTAAACACCTGTAAATACGATAAACAACATTGAACAAGACGCATTTTTCGAAGTAAAATGTCTAATAACTAATGATTCCCACAGCTTTTTAGTGGAATTGTTACATTTTTAAAAACTGCATTGTAAGTGTATTGTAACAAACAAAGTTTCATCATTGCAAGTTTGAAAAAAATGTGGAACCAATCCATCCAATTTGCCCCAGACCCACCATCTCTTTCTACCATTGAAAATGTCACTTTTTTCCGCGAAAAAAATGACTTTGACAGAAAAATTGGAGGGATTTTGTTTTTTTTCTGTAATATCGCAGCATGGGAATTCTGTTCTACCAAATAAAATAATTAAGTAGGGTACCTACGCAAACACACCCGTAAGAAAACGATAGTTGTATTTTACCCACCGACTCCCTCTAAATAATTCAGTAGTAGCTCCTTGACGTACGCGAAATATAATATTCTGTCTTATTATTCAGGCGGGAAAGTGTATTTTGCTATGGACGAGTTATTTTGTATAATATAGTAACTTCCTAGCCACGTTGAATATTTCATGAGATTGATGTTGACGCTAGTCGATAACAGGTGGCGCTGACGGAGATTTATTTACGTGAAATGTTAGAAGTTCTACAGTTTTAAGTTAGAAACAAGTAATTTTTACTTAGATGCATTTGATCCAATTTTTTAAATAAAATAGAAACCCATTTATTTAAGGTTTGTTATTTTTAGATTCAACTACTCGACGCTAGATGTCACTAGGTAGAAATAATTAAATAAACTTTAGTCACGTCGGTAGCGTCACAGAAGTATTTTCTATTTAAAAAAAAAATTAATTAACTTACCTATTAAACCCAACCCTAAAAATAACCTCTAGCGTTGTTTCCTAAACAGTAAAAATCCCATGAAAATCGGAGCAGCCTCAGTCAAATTCGACGTCCTCATAATATTATTTTAAAAGCCGGTTAAAAAAACACCATAGATACACGAACAATAAAATAAAAAATGCCACATTTTCATTTAAAAACTCGAAACCAGTAATTACACAGGAACAAACAGAAGTATTTACACAAAATGGACAAAACGAGTAGAATGGACTTCACCTTGCAGTATGTAGGTATGCACAATGCATACCTACATACTAAAATTCATTCTGAGGGCGTATTCTGAAGACTGACTCGTATGCTTTATTTTAAATCGAAACTCAAACGTGCTGACACAAACATTTGACGGGCATTAGAAAGGGGAATTAATTTATTCGCAAAGAAAATTAAAACTAATACAGTATGTATTGATAATATTTAAAAAATACACATGAAACAGTTGAGCTATCTACAAACCGTTGCAAACGATTTATAGTTAGCTCAACTGGTCCAAATCAGTAGCAATCGGAAGCGTGTACAAGACACTGGCTGCATTGCCGCGCTGAACAGCAATGCTGATACGAGATTAGATAATTCGTTAGATCTTGTTGAATAATAAGACAACAAAAAGTTATAACCAGTCCTTTTGCATCTAATCTAAATGATTATGTAAGCCCATTCCAGTTTTTCCCTGCGTTCATCCCCTGCGGGATTTGTATATAAATTTTTCGATGAAAATCTGCCAAAAATTTACGGTGTGAAAGTTAAATATCCTTGGAAATTTTACACAACCCCTTCTAGTCCCAAATTTAGCAAAGCTTGTATTATGGCAACTAGATTGCTGATAGAATACTTCAGTACATCATCATCAACCTATATCGGTCCACTGCTGGACGTAGATCTCTCCCAACACGCGCCACTGAGCCCGGTCTTCGGCTCGTCTCATCCAGTGTTTGCCAGCTACATGTCTCAGATCGTCACCCCACTTAGCCGGAGGGCGTCCTACACTACGCTTGCCTAAACGCCGTCTCCACTCGAGTATTAGTTTGCTCTAACGATGGTCGGTTCTGCGGCAAACATGGCCGGCTCACTGCGATTTCAGCTTGCTAATACTCTGAGCTATGTCGACCACCTTGGTTCTCTGTCGGATAACATCGTTCCGGATTCTATCCTTCAGAGAAATTCCGAGCATAGCCCCTCTCCATAGCTCGCTGAGCGACTTTCAGCTTGTGGACAATACATGCTTTTTTGTAAATACATAATTATCATATTTGTAATACATAGTAGCACCCAGACACCCAGTACTAATATAATAATAATATAATATAATTCATTTATTTTCTCATCACAAAAAAGGGTTCTTATTTACATCATGTTTAAGTACTAAATTCATTGTCTCTCTACCAATGTCGTAAGTATTGTTGGTAAAACACAAAAACACATGTCGATAAAACGTGCCAATAATACGACAAAATGGTGTAAAAATTACTGAAACATCGCGTAGTGTTCTCATTTTGAGAATAAGCCATGAAATTCCTGTAATCTCGCACTGAAACCAACAGGTAGGCTGGGTTATTAAAAAACTTAGTTCAGAATGCAGAGGATGGCTTAATATCATGCGTGGAAGTAGAAAAATGCATCGTACGAGTTTATAAACAGTCTGCTGGCAAAAAAAGCTCCTCACTTGTTATCCAGCCACGATATACTCAATACTCAATATATTTATTGCTTTCACATGGTTTAGGTAAATTTTACATTGGTGGGGGATGTAAATAATGTCTCATGGACCCTGCTTAGGGTATAGCAATATGAAGGCAGGCCGAGGTTTATAGATAGCTAGTAGATCGTTAATTAGTATTACATAATAGGTAGTCGTTTTATTTTAGGATATTTTATATAATGTTCGGGTCGGATAATAGAAAATATTTTAAGGTTTGTTGTTCAAGTGTTCATGTAAGCGTGCGAATAGTGTTTAGTGTCAAGTTTTGTCCTTGTTGTAATTTATTTCTTATATTTAGTAATTAGTTTAACGTTCGTAGATTTAGTAGATAGGTGTAATTAGGTTTGTATGTGAAAATGAATATCTCAGAGGACCGCGAGTCTGTGCATTTGTGTTGACTTTTGACATGAGTATAGCACGCGCAAACGCATTCGCAAAGCGAGACATTCTGTTGGGAATTACACAATTCCCAAATCTCCCGCTAGAGGCGCTTATCCGGTTTTCATTCAAAACTTCTCACTTTGCGAATGCGTGTGCCATACTCGAGTCGAAAGTCATTACAAATGCACAGACTCGGGGTTCAGTTCTGTGCAGGTTGTGGGTTCAAACCCTAGAAGGATTTCATATTCATAGCCTGGGTGTTACTATCTTTTTCTTAATAAATAAAACTCGTTTGCAGCTGACTGACAACGTACAGCCTAAACTATAAGTCCTAGAGGTATGAAATCTGGAGGGTAGTGTATAGTGTATGTTTGATTCTAATTTTAGACCCTTTAGGATGCGATGGTTCAAAATTCCTTTCTCATTTTCCTTTCACTAAGAAAGGAATTTTGAACCGTCGCATCCTAAAGGGTCTAAAATTAGAATCAGACATTTTAACCAAATAATGCGTATGCGTGGTCGCACGCGAGTAAAGTCACGGTTGTAGGTATGTACGGTTATAGTACTTTCCTGGGCGAGCTTTTTTACAAATGATTTTTACCCCTAAAAGTCTCCAAACCAAGTAATATTCTAACTGCAAACGTACGTAAAAACATTTAAAAAAATAATTAAACATACAAAGCATTTGTTTTGCCGACAGTACAACGCGTGCAGTTATTGTTTTGTGTCTAACTGTACAGTAATGAACATTTTTGCAAATTCCGCGACGTACGGACGAACGCGGTTTTGGGATTCAACAAAAAAAAATTTCGCGTAGTAAACAAGAAAATGTCTGTTCAATAAAAAAAATGTAAATCTCTCATTTGCATGTGTGTGACAAAACAATAAAGGTTGCAGGTGTACTTTTTTTCATAATGTGACCGACCTAAAGAAGCAATCTATTAAAAATATAAAGATAAGATAGATGTTTACATCTGAGCGTTTCCGTGCTTAGAAGGGCACGTTAAACTGTCGGTCTCGGCTCTAGCAGTCGTTAAGCCACGACAGAGGCCTTAAGGTGGCCTAAAAACTCCGTCACCAGAGTTGGCCACAGCTCATACGAACTTGCTTTTATTGCAGAAATCCCCTGTGATTTTTCCTGCAAAAGGGATTTCCGGAGCTAATGTCCAACAAATCCTCTTAGCATCCTGCAACGGCCAGTCGGAGATTTTTGGATAAAAACCTCCAGAAATCCCCTGACGGATTCATTTACACCGTTCACCGCGTCCGTTCCGTTGTTACACTTTGTGTTTTTTTTGTTTACGGTGATATCAGACGGTTCAATCGAGTGAACATTCACACGAATGAATGCTTCATTTTTCTTTCATTCCATGTTCACACGACTTATTGCGAATGACAAAGAAAAGAACGTTCATCTGTCATTTTGCTGCCAATTTTGCGTGACGCAACGGGACGTGCGTCTACTACCGAGCTCGAAACGAAATGGCGGAATGCGAGTGAACATTCACTCTGTGTTCAGATTGTTCATTTTTCATTCATTCGGAGTGGGAGTGTTAGATGCGAATGAAAATATCCAACATTGTTGGATCGGTTCATTAATTAATTCATTCGGCACTCTTGTTTCAGAGGAATCATTTCGAGTGAAAGATGCCGAATGAAAGACAAAAATGAACGAAAAGTGAACTGTCTGATACCGCCTTTAGCAAAGTTCTGGTTTCCCCAGAACCTGTACCCCATAATGAAGAGCTCCATCCATTAGTCCTGGAATCAGTTTGAGTTAAATGACTTGCAAACGTTCATTATTGTTGTACTTGTAGGACGTAAATACTAACTTTCAAACTGTATTGGAAATGTTTAACAATAGTTATTTTAGTGTTTGTTTGGTATTTTTAACCAACTTCAAAAAAGGAGGAGGTTCTCAATTCGGTTGTATTTTTTATTTTTTTTATGTTTCTTACCTCAGAACTCCGTCATTTATGAACCGTTTTGAAAAATTCTTTTTTTTCTGTGGTATTTACGATAAATAGAAAAGTCTCAATGAACTGCCATCATCATCATCATTTGATGATGAAGGCGTATCAAATTGAAGTCGGTTTTTCCAGTTTTTTAAACTTATAAATTATACGTATTTAACTGTCTAGATACTGCTATTGGTGGTAGAGAGCATCGATAAGCAAGCGAGCTCGTATGAGCTAGTGGCCAACTCTGGTGACGGAGTTTTTAGGCCGCATTAAGGCCTCCATCGTGGCTTAACGACTGCTAGAGCCGGGACAGTTTAACGTGCCCTCCGAAGCACGGAAACGCTCATAATATGTAAATGCCACTAACGGCCACCTATCCAAATAGTGACCGCACAGAACATCGCTTAACTTAGATTATCGGTTAAGTTTGGCTAAGTAAGCTACGCCACGAGAGCATTGGTAGTTTACAAGGACGAATTGTGTTAATTCGCCTTTGGTAGTATAGTGATAGCAACCTTGTCTTTGGTTGTGGGTTCAAAATTTTCAAATGCAGTCGTGCATGCCGAGCGCACGGAATGCATACGGCGGCGAGAGGACAGTTAGTTATCTAGTTCCTCGGTTAATAAACAACCTACCTACTGATCTTATTAATAGTATTACGCCTAAGAACATTAAACTTAAATTAAAATCCTACTTTCTAGCTAATATTGAAAAATACCAATAATACCTACTATTTAAAAAAACAAATCAATCTACCTACTTAATTACCTAACTAACTAAGCAAGTAAATAAATTTGTAACGAAAACTAGCTACCTAAGAAATTGGAATGCACTTTGCTAGATCCTACTTACCTACCTAATGTAAGGATATCGACGCTAAGACTCATGTAGCATTATTCCTATAAACTTTGTGGTTTATTTAGTGCTATAGTACAAAATAAGTTATTATGTATTTTTAAAACAATAAATGAAAAAAAAAAACTATGGGTTTTCGATTCGAAAAATGTATGTCAGGGGTGCAATCGTTGTCTCATAAAAACTTGCCAGGTTTAAGCTTTAAATCTTTGTATAGCGGATCTTACGCTACCGGGCAGGTTATCTGAACTGTTATCATACTAAACCATAGGTATTCTGTGACCAAATAGTGACATTAGCGCGTTTCAGCGCGTTTTTTGCCGTAAAAGCTTCTTGTTTTCGTATATCTGTAGCGACATCGCTTGACATTATGCTGGGCAGCGAAAGCGGTTCAGAGCTAGCGATAGCGGCAGTGCTCTTAGGAAAACATCTTGAGGTACTTGCTGCTTTTTCAGCTCCTGCGATTTTCCTGTGGCAGTCGGTTAGGCAGAGAGGATGGTGTAGGTACTACAAGCTACTCAATCTTTAGATTAGATTAGATTAGAAAATGATATATTGCACTTTTAAAAATCGTACAGAGGCGAGTTTAATGCCATTTAGCATTATCTACCAACTAACCTGGGTGTAGTGCGGAGATGATGGTAGTTTTTCACAGGTCCTAGGCATTGGAGCGTCCTCGGGGCTGGATCTAGGTAAAAGGTAGACCTTGACGATGTTTTTAGATTAGATGCAAAGGCCTGGTTCACATTGGTTTTTTTAGGTTAGGTATATAAATGTGTATTAGTATATTTTGTACTAGGTGCCGCCCGCGACTTCGTTCGCGTCCCGTTGGATCCCTTTAATTTTTCGGGAGAAAAAGTAGCCTATATGTTAATCCAAGTCACGGACAATATATATTAGGTTTAGGTTTAAAGAAATTTATTCACAAAAAGACAATAGTCACTTACATGCGAATAGTTATTTAGCGTAAATATTCAAAGTTAAAATAAGTAGGTAGTAAGTATAATAAAAGTAAAACAAATCTGAGTAGGTAGGTAAGGTAGATCATCGTCCGATTTGGTAGAGTGTTATAATGTAGGATAGGTAGGTAGGTACGTAAACGGTTGGTAGATAGGAAGGTGAGTTGCTAGGTAGGAAATGAAGAATTACAAACAGTTGAAAATCAATAAAAAATAATAATAATTATTATTATTATATAGGTAGGTGGTCTAGGTAGGTAGTAGGTATTCGCTAGTTATTACTATTAGGTAGGTAGGTAGGTATGTATTACTTATCGTCCATAATAAATTGAGCAAGTTTTGTTTTAAATGCTTGAAACAGGCTAACATTCTTCAGAGTTGCGGGTAGTTTGTTATAAAGTTGTGCTCCTTCAAATGTAAACATCTTTTTTCCGTAGTTTGTTCTGACCTTGGGCATAACAAGAAAGCTTGCACGACGAGTGTTGCGCTTTGTCACCTGTTTAGATTTTATGAAGGCTAAACTGGTATGGAGAGAGCCTTTTATTATTTTGCGAACTAAGATGCATGTGTTATAAATGTACATTTGATTGATCGTCATTAACTTAGTTTCTTTATAAATAGTTTTAGTAGATGTTAGGTAGGGATAGCGAAAAAGTAGTTTTATAATTTTATTTTGTAGGATTTGTAAGTCGGCTAATTTTGTTTTGGGAGTACTGCCCCATATTTCAATTAGGTATAGCAAGTGTGGTTTGACTAATGAGTTATAAATGGTGTAGCGTATTTGGCGTGGGATACATCGCACTATATTGCGAAGTGACCCGATGAGTGACGAAAGTTTAGCCCTTATTTTTTCAATGTGGGTACTCCACGTCAAACCGCCATCCATATGTAAACCGAGATATTTTTCACTTATTTTTTTTTCGATTATTGTATTGTTTAGATGTAAAGGTTCGTGAGGTCCTATTATTTTATTTTTAGCTCTAAAAATTACGTAACAAGTTTTTGAAACATTAATTGTTAAGAGGTTATATTGGAACCAGGAGTGGAGATTGTTTAAATCATCTTGTGCTTTTCTTATAATTTCCTGGATTGACGGGCCGAAATAAAACAAACACGTATCATCAGCATAAAGCGATATGTGACCATGCAGCCCTAACTCATGTATGTTGTTTACGTAAATTAGAAAGAGCAACGGGCCTAGGATAGATCCTTGCGGAACTCCACAAGTGATAGGAAGGTTAGAGCTTTGGCTATTCTTAATTTTGACTACTTGGGTTCTGTTCGCTAAGTAAGATTGAAGCATTTTTAACGCATTGCCTTTGATACCGATGACTTCAAGTTTTTTTAATAACAGTTTATGACTTACGGTATCAAAGGCTTTTTTTAAATCGATAAATACACCTAAGGCAAGGTTTTTACTATCTATATTAGATTTTATTTTTGTGACAATATCTATAGTTGCAGCTAGGGTGTTGCTCTTAGGTCTGAATCCAAATTGATGTTTGTAAATAAAATCTATCGAGTTTAGGTATTTTTCTAATTGGATGTAGATTATTTTTTCAAGAATTTTTGACAATATGGGAAGCACTGATATCGGCCTGTAATTACCAGGGTCACTTTTTGATCCAGATTTATGAATTGGAGAAACCTTGGCTATTTTGAGGGTGTTTGGAAATTCTCCAGTCAGTAGAAGTTCATTGAAGCAGTTAGTTAGGTGGTCTAATATAAAATATTTAACGCATTTAATTGCTTTAGTGCTTATGCCGTCTAAACCTGAGCTAGAATTCGAATCTAGGCTATCAATTATTTTACTAATTTCGTCGGGACTGCATGGTTGAAAAACGGATAGTCCTTCTAGTGTACGGTTATTGGTGAGCGGTAATGCTAGGTTGAAGTTTTCATGAAAGTGCTTTGGAATTTGGTTTGCTAAAGTAGATCCTATTGTTGCAAAATATTGGTTAAACACTTCGCAGATTTGGTTTTCGTTTGTTATGTCTTTGTCGTTAACTGTAAGTTTTGAAGGAGCACAGTTTTGTGGTATTTTATTTTTAGCCAATGTATTAACTAGTTGCCACATTTTTTTTGGTTTTTGAGTATATTTACAGAATTCATTATAGTAATACGTATCTTTTGTGTCTTGAATAATTTTTGCAACGTTTTCTTTTTTTTCTTTGTATTCAGCATTTAGATGGTCACTGTTTGGATTATGTCGTAGCTGTGTCCATAAGTAGTTTCTTTGATTTATATTTGTTATTATATTTTTGCAGATCCAGTCTTTCTGAGGGGGGTTCAGAATTTTAGTCTTTGTGATCTTGCTTTCATCTATGTACTGTTTTATTTTCTGTTCTAAGTATCTGTAATCTAATCTTGTTTCCAAACTATCTTCCTTCACAAGTGTATATAGCTTGCTGTAATCTATAGCTTCATATTTTGTATAAACTTTAGGTGGTGGTTTATATTATTGTTTTAATTCTACGTATATTTGTTTGTGATCTGACATCGCAGAATCTATGATAGCCATGTGAAATTTGTCGTCTTTTAGGTTGGTACTGACGTGATCTAAGATAGATTTTTTGTTTTTCTGATCTCGGGTGCAATACTTTGAACCTATCTTGTTTAGAAGTTTATGTCCAGCTTCATGAAGTAGATATTTGTATTGTTTTGTTTTTTTGTCCTTGTCAAGAAGGTTGACATTAAAGTCTCCAAAGACTATTGCCCTCTTTTTTTGCTGTAATTGTTGGTCGTATGTAATTAGAAAATCTTTATAGTTTGTGTCGCCAGGGTTGTATACTACACCTACTTCAAGCCCGTAGTTTTGCAGGTGTATCCAGAGATAATTATTTCCATCCAGGTATTTTGACTCAGATAGACTATGATAGATATATTCGAAGTTTCATCCAAATCGGATCAGTAGTTTTTACGTGAAAGAGTAACAAACATCTATCCATCCATCCATCCATCCATACTTACAAACTTTCGCGTTTATAATATTAGTAGGAAGTAGTTATAAAGGCGCTTTTTGTATCATTTAAAATTTTTCCCATAGAAGCACTACCATCATTTTCAAACTCGCCTCTGTACGATTTTTTTAATAAGTGCAATACATCATTTTCTAATCTAATCTAATTGTTGGCACTTAGTCATCTACGAGGTGTAGGAAAATACTCTGTTTTTCTAAAGAAAACTGGTTAAAAAGTGTGTACTTACAAAAATTTCGTAGACCTACTACGAGCGCAGTACTGTCGTAGACAACGTAGGCTTTGCGTAGGCCTAATATATCTCGGTAGTTGTAACCAATCTCGTTTGGTGTAAAGACCGCTCGGTCAATATAAAAAAAGTTATTAATTAAATTCAAAATTTATTATGAATTATTTAAATAAATAAATATCCATGGATATTTCAATATATAACTAAATTTTTTTTTGTATTCTATTGACAGCGTCGATTTTTTCTAGTATTATATTGTAAACCTGTTTTTGGCACGTTTTTGGTTATCAGTTTTAAAAAATCTACGAACTGTGAATGCCTATTTCCATTTATTGCAGACTTACGGTCGAATACTCAAACGCTTCTCAAATATTTGAGAGCTGCTTAAACGTTTGAGCAGCTCCTAAACTTTAATTTCGTATACCTAAACGTCTTTTTTGAGTATCTGTTAAATATAAGAGCTTCTCAAAATAAGTCCTGCTCAAACACCACTCAGTGTAAAATTCGTATACAGGAACGCTACTCAACGTTATTTATCTGTCAAATCAACTGTCAAACTGATTTGAGCAGCCCTTAGATCTGAGAGTGGTCGCGAGGTCCCTCAAATCAAGTTAAATCTATAGAAACTTTTCAAATAGTGATAAAAAGTGGATAAAAATGTCTCTATCGTCCATGTCTTCACTTTCGGACCCTATGTTGAGGAGAAACCCACAGTACAACAACCTATAGGACTTGAGGCAAATCAAAGCTTTACTGTGAGGACCAATTTAATAAATACACATTTTTCCACTTAAATTTTTTTTTATTTCAATGCAATTTAGATTACAGTTTCTGTAGTTTCAATTTCTTTATTCATGTTCATAGAGGTGCCGGAGTTGTATCCATGTCCTGCAGCCGCGTACAGCGACAGCATTATTCAGTTGGCACACTCTATCCCAAGCCTCTCGCTTCAACAAAAGTATTAGGTGGCAGCCTCTTTATTTTCAATTTATATCTTGATATCTGAAATATGTAGCATATTATTTAAAACATGAAACAGTTTGGAATTAAGCTTAGTGTACGGTCTATACAAACCACACAGTATCGTCATGTTCCCGCGGGTCAGCATTTTATACGCTCAGACGTGCTGTCGTGACCAACACTCTAGTTGACAACGATCACTCAGATCGACAGCACGTCGCTGCGATCATAACTATACATACATTTACCTAACAAATAAACAACTTGGACATTTTAACCTTTTACTAATTACAAACAAATCAACTTATAAGATTGTAGGATACAGACCCTACATCTTTGTTTTTTTTTTTAGTAAACTATCGCGCGGTACCAGTGTGTAAATAAACTGTGAGTGCGGTAAATTTTACAAAAACTACAACTACTTAACTACCCGTGGATAAACCTTCCACAACTACTTAATGAACAGTGGTTTGTATTTTCTTTTCGGTAGCGAATTGGTTTACTGGCCTCCCACAAGCGGGTCTCACCAGCTAAATTGAAAAGGCGCATATACTGTAGAGAATAATACACTACCACATACGTACGTTCATATGTTAAAATCTTCGACTCAACGTTAGCAACATGAGCACAATCGAAGATCTTTTAGCAACACAAAACCAACTAAAGGAGGAGATCGAGAAACTTCTCAAGAACTTCAAAAAGGATGGAGCCGACAGAAAGACACCACAACTCGCCAAGAAACGCCTTGAAGTTCTGGATTCGTATTGGGCAGAGTTTCAACTAAATCACACAAAACTATACCAGTACCAAGACCGAGATAACATATATTTTTCTGAAAATCATTATCAGTTAACTAAAGATTTCTACTCAGCAGCTCGAACGTTCATCCAGAAATACGAGACCTCCGAGGTCACTGACACTACTGACAAGAGAGAAAAATCACCTGCGAAGTCTCCAATTCCAACTTTTCAACTACCTGAGACTAAACCTTCTGTGGAACCATCAACTTCTCAACAACAACAGCTGAATACCGAAAAAACTTCAGCTACGAACAACACGACCTCTCAAGGTAACGTTAGTAAATCGGAAGAATTGCTACGCAAACAAAAAAGCAACTTTAAGGCTTTCAGTCGTACTCTCGCTACAATTAAGCTGGAACAAATCAACGAAAACTGGGAGTTCGAGGACACATTGAAAGACCTTCAATCTAGGTGGAAAACTATCGATACTCTACACTGGGAGATCGATAGTGAACTAACAATCGAACAAGATTATGAACAGATTTTTGAAATCTACGAACAACAATACCACTCTATGAAGAAAGCCATTAACACAAAAATGTGGTCTGTCTCTCATAAAGAAAAATCTACTCCCAAAATGGACCTACCAACTTTCTCTGGAGCATACCAGCACTGGACATCCTTCAAGGATTTATTTACCGAAGTAATTCACGAAAATCGAACACTATCCAGTGCACAAAAAATGCAATACCTAAAATCCAAGGTCAAGGGAGAAGCTGAAAAACTCATTCAGCATCTGTCTATCAGCTCTGACAACTACCAGGTTTGCTGGGACATACTTAACAACAGATATAACAACAAGAAGTTAATATTTACTTCGCATCTTAACACTATATTGAACTTGCCAACTTTGCAATACCAATCAGCTACTGCTATTAAGAGGGTACATGACACAACAAATGAGTGCTTGAACGCTATAAAGAAACTCGATGTCGACATCTCTACTTGGGATCCTATCTTGATACACTTGCTGTCACAAAAATTGGACACCGACTCCTACAATGACTACGTTGAATGTATTAAAGAGCCACGAGAACTACCTACTATGAACGAATTTATGAGCTTCTTGGAGTCTAAATTTACCTCTTTGGAATCTACACGACGCAAGCAAGATCGTACTACTAACGATAACCAACAACAACGTAGTCTAGCCGGCCAGTCCAACAACAAACCACAACAAACAAACAAAGCTTTTGGAAACTACCAAAACTTCAACGGGAAGCCTAAGATCTTCTCAAATAACGCATATAACTCTACAATCAACAAAAAAAGTTTTGTACCCCGGGATGTGAAGTGTCCGCTCTGTAAAAGTGAACACGGATTATTCCACTGCAATGACTTCATAAAATTGCAAACACCTGACCGACGGAACCTAGTTGTGAAACACAATTTATGCTTAAATTGTTTGTTTGATCACAAAGGTAAACAGTGTAAGTCAGAAAAAAGATGCTTACAATGCAACGAACACCATCATACATTACTTCACGACACGTCCGTGAACATGACACCAAAGCGAAATACCGACGGACCGAACAATAACAACTCAACTAACAATAACGACGGTCCAAGTAGCAACGTGTCCATGGAAAACATATCTGAAACACTTTTGGCCACCGCTCAAGTAAAGGTCAGAACAAACGATGGAACAGAGGTTACCCTACGCGCTCTCATCGACCAAGGATCACAAATATCCATAATTACTGAAAATGCTGCGCAACTACTGGGTTTACCTCGTGAACGATGCAGCGGCGTCATTTTCGGCGTCGGGGCAAAAGAAAACAACTGCAAGGGAGCTGTGAATTTGTCATGCTCTTCTTTAAACAACAATTTTACTTTCGACACACAAGTCTACGTAATGAGAAATCTGGTTAACAACCTACCAAACAAATCCTTCTCCAAACCTTCTAACTGGACACATCTTAATGGAATCCAATTAGCAGATCCTGACTTTAACATCAGCCGACCCATCGATATACTATTCGGGGCTGATGTTTACTCTACAATCATCCTTGGCGGTATCATCAAAGGAGATGAAACACAACCAATGGCTCAACAATCTCAACTAGGATGGATTTTATGTGGCACCATAAAATCGTATCAATGCAACGTTATCCTCAACAATTTGGATGACATAAGAAAGTTTTGGGAAATTGAAGATATAGCAGAAACCTCACAAATATCTGCTGAAGATGCTTACTGTCTCCAACAATACAAAACTGAAACAAAACGTCAATACAATGGTCGCTATGTGGTGCGGTTACCCCTACACTCTGACATCAAAGAATCTAAACCAAAAGCAGCAGCCCAATTTTTTCAACTAGAAAAAAGGTTTAGAACCTCTGGAAACGTTGCGGAACATTACAAATCATTTATGACTGAGTACGAAGAATTGAATCACATGCGATTAAGCGACAACAACATGAAACCGAGCTTCTACCTACCACATCACTGTGTCCAACGTGCCGACTCAAAAACAACACCGCTACGTGTCATATTTAATGCCTCAGCAAAAACAACTACGGGTCATAGTCTAAACGATCTCATGTTCAGCGGCCCAAACTTACAAACAGACCTATTGTCTCTTATCTTGAAATGGAGACAATACAAGATTGCCATCACGGCTGATATTGAGAAACATTTTCGCCAGATTGTTTGTCATGAAGAAGACCAAAACTACCAGAAAATTCTGTGGAGAAACTCTCCTAACCAACCACTGCGAGAGTATGCTTTAACAACTGTTACTTATGGCACCAAAGCTGCTCCGTTCCTGGCTATGATGACTCTGAAGCAACTGGCACACGATGAACGACACAACTACCCTGAAGCTGCAGCCATCCTGGAAACTTCCTTTTACATGGATGACCTGCTCTTCAGTGCTGATGACTTACAAACCGCAACCCGCATCAAAACAGATCTAACAAACCTACTCAAGTCTGGATGCTTTAACTTAAGAAAATGGTCATCAAATGAAACAAAACTACTACAAGAAGGATCTACAAGTAACGAACCGGAAGCATATTGCTTCAAACACCAAGAGTCGACAAAGACATTGGGCCTACGGTGGAACCCTAACGAAGACAACTTTACCTTCCAACTACCTATCAACACCACCTCTACGAAAACGGTCACAAAACGCATCCTTTTATCGGAAATTTCAAAAATTTTCGACCCCCTGGGTTGGCTAAGCCCGGTAACTACAAAACTGAAACTCATATTCCAAGAAGTTTGGAAGGAAGACCAACAACGATGGGACGACAATGTTCCTGAACATATAACCAAAAATTGGGAAAAGGTCAAATCTCAACTGACTGAAATAAATGACCTAAAAATACCCAGTTGGTTACAGATCAAACAACAAGACAGAGATATTGAATTACATGGATTTTGCGACGCGAGTATAAATGCTTACTCTTGCATCATCTACACTAAAACTAAACAAGGCTCTGTGGTCATAGTGGCCGCAAAGTCACGACTTGTACCAGCAAAGAAAACTGTTTCTTTACCCAGGCTTGAACTATGTGCGGCTGTACTACTAGCAATGCTCATGAAAAAAGTTCAAGAATGTCTAACAAACCACAACTTAACTATATACGGCTGGTCAGACTCGACTGCAGTCCTGGGATGGATTCATGGTGATCACACTCGCTGGAATCTATTCGTGTCAAACAGGGTGCAAAAAATAAGGAAAACAATCCCGTCTAACTGCTGGCGCTACGTAAAATCGGCGGAAAACCCCGCGGACTGTGCCAGTCGCGGAATACTACCTACTCAGTTAAAATCACATCGCCTGTGGTGGAATGGACCAGAATGGCTCCCTACATTTCAACCCTCAGAAGATCAACCAACTTACAAAACGACCGAAGAAATGAAGAAGTTACAAACAAACGTAACAATACAGTCTCACTACAACGATTGTATTGAAGACTTGCTTACAAGACACAGCAGTCTAACTCGGATTACACGAGTTATCGCATGGATACTACGCGCGACTCCGAGTGACGAACAACGTCCTACCTACCTAACTGCATCGGAAATCCGCAAAGCAAGAGACATTGTTTTGAAACACGTGCAACACAACTCGTTCAAGGACGAAATAACGGATCTGGAACTGAAAAAAGGGATAGATCGAAAAAGTAAACTCCTACCCTTGAACCCCTATCTCGACAACGAAAGACTACTTAGAGTGGGGGGGAGGATCAACAACGCATACATTGATGCTGAACAGAAAAACCCAATTATCGTGCCACACGACGGTCATTTTACTGAGATGTTAGTGGACCAAGCCCACAAGATGACATTTCACGGAGGAGCTCGAATTACTTCAGCTAGATTGAGAAAACAATACTGGATAATTGGCGGCAACCGGGCTGTCAAGAAACGAATTTTTAACTGCATAAAGTGCAGAAAGCACAGCCCTATACAACAAACTCAACTTATGGGAAACTTACCGGCGGCGAGGTGTAATCCGACCCGGCCGTTTTATCACACTGGTGTTGATTACACTGGGTTCATCGATGTAAAATCAAGTAAGGGACGAGGCGTCAAAACTACAAAGGGATATGTCGCTGTCTTCGTTTGTATGGTGACGAAGGCAGTGCACCTCGAACTGGTCTCTGACCTCACATCCTCGGCGTTCTTATCAGCTCTGCGAAGACTATCAGCTCGACGAGGGGCACCACGTCACATACATAGTGACAATGCCACTAACTTCACTGGATCAAATCGCTCCCTGAAACAAGAATTCATCAACATGAAAAATACACTCGACCCAGAGTTCTTCACAGCCATAACAGATATGAACATTGAATGGCACTTCATCGCTCCATCGTGGCCAAGCGCTGGTGGACTCTGGGAGGGTGCTGTAAAGAGTCTAAAGTTCCACCTTCGAAGAGTCGTAGGAGAACAAAAACTCACGTATGAAGAACTGTCAACACTACTGGCACAACTTGAAGCCTGTCTCAACTCTAGACCACTTTTAGCGCTGACAGAAGATCCTGAAGACATCGACTATTTAACGCCGTCTCACTTCTTATCCAGTGGCCCTACACTCACTATCGTTGAAACTGAAACGGACGAACGAACGCGATGGCAACTTGTTCAAAAAATCTTCAAGGATATTTGGAAAAGGTGGCAATCCGAATACCTAACGCAACTCACGCCTCGAAGCAAGTGGCTACAGAAAAAACAAAATTTGGACATTGACGACCTCGTAGTCATCCATGACGCCAATTTACCAGCTGGTAAATGGGCACTAGGCAGAGTGATTGACCTACACGGAGGAAAAGACGGTTGTGTACGAGTGGTCAGCGTACGAACACAAAACGGGATCATGAAACGTCCTATCACAAAACTATCTAAGCTGCCTATAACAAAACAAGATGAAGAACAAGGTGGAAACGAAAAACGACAGGAAAAAACGGAAGAAAACGAGCCACAAAACAACGAAGAACAAACACCAATCGTAAACAAACGAACTAGAAGTCAAAACTAGATGTTATGTAATTTGATATGGGCAACTTTATCAATAATTACATTTATGGCACCTGTTCGGTGTGACTGCAGTCTACGCATAAACGCTGATCAAAGCATTTACTTTGACAAGGACACGGACATGCTACATAAACGCGACGAGTGGAAGCCAATCGTGCTTTACGATATGACTCCTTACTGGCAGGGAATACAAGCTTCAAAGAACTACGAGTATAATATCACTACACTACAAAAAACATGCACCAACATAAAGAAACAACATAACACTTATAACCAAAACAATGACGCCCTCGGTAAAGTCCAGAACACACTTGCGAAGAAAGTGAACGATCTAACAATGATGTGGATTATCAATGACTGCATTTTGGTAAACCTGAAGCGACATCAAGATACACTATGCGAGTCCAATGCTGGGATCCACTACAAAAAATTCACGCTTAATGCGAAGAAGGATTCCTGTTCACCGATAGATGTCTAACAATGATGACGAACGTGTATCTACACCCTATGATTTGGAATCAACATACCGCTGGCACGGGACCCACCTACTTCGGAGTCTTCGAACGTCAACTGTTATTATGAAACATTTTAGTACCTATCAGTGGCAGTGTAAAATGAATGAAATTTATTAAGTTAGATTAAGTTTATTTTTACTTTTACGTTATTTTGTACTTTTTACTCGGCTTGCCTTCGGGAGCATGTACGGTCTATACAAACCACACAGTATCGTCATGTTCCCGCGGGTCAGCATTTTATACGCTCAGACGTGCTGTCGTGACCAACACTCTAGTTGACAACGATCACTCAGATCGACAGCACGTCGCTGCGATCATAACTATACATACATTTACCTAACAAATAAACAACTTGGACATTTTAACCTTTTACTAATTACAAACAAATCAACTTATAAGATTGTAGGATACAGACCCTACACTTAGGATCTGTGAAATGTTCAGCTGAGTATGTATAAACATAGGAAAAAAGTACTTGTACATAGACATAAATCATGTATTTATTCTGAGCCTTTCAAATGGTAAGTGGTCACAAGTTTCAGTGCTTGATACAGACAACGGTTGCCCTGGCCACCCCTGTGCGATGTACGATTACCTATGTTATAGCCATGTATTGTACCTATACTAACAAACTTACATGTACCTACCAGGCTCTTGCGGTTAAATAAGTATAAAGTACAGCATTTATTGTTTATGTAGGTACTTACTTCTTTATCAGCTCCAAGAGGATATCTTTCTCTGCAGGGGTATAGTTGCATCCACGTTTCTTCTTCTCCTCCATCGTGAATCAATCTTCATAAATATAAAAATGAATTGCTGTTGGTTATTCTCGCTAAAACTTGAGAACGGGTGGACCGATTTGGCTAATTTTGGTCTTGAATTATTTGTGGAAGCCCAGAGAAGGTTTATAAGGTTTGAAAATTAAAATTGAGGCAGTAGGAAGTCTGCGGGGTCAGCTAGTTACATAATAAATGCTAATACAGATCTTGTTGAATAATCGCGCGTAAAATGTCAAGTTTGACGTTCCAAATGTTCCAATCTACGACGATTATCTCAAAAAAAAATCTTTTCATAAGACGTCTTCTTTTGATATTTATTTAAATAAAAACATAATTTCAATCTTAATTTAATCCAAACCTACATCACGCTGTTATATTTCAACTTATTAATAATTATACGCTGTTATATTTCAACTGATTAATAATTTTAGAAAATATTTGTTCAAACAAAACTGCGTAAAACGAATACGAGACGTAAACTAAATTATTTTGTAACTGAGAACGTGCTGATGCACAATTTTTGAGCAGAATGTTGCCATGATGTTAACATTTGAGGGCTGCTTGGCTAATCATGGTTTCGAATTGCTTGAGTGGCGTTTCTGTATACCATTTAAATTTGAGGGATGCTTATATTTAAGTAGCTTTTAGATGATTACGAGATTTAACTGGCGTTTGAGTATTCGAGCATTACGGTCGAATACTCAAACGCTTCTCAAATATTTGAGAGCTGCTTAAACGTTTGAGCAGCTCCTAAACTTTAATTTCGTATACCCAAACGTCTTTTTTGAGTATCTGTTAAATATAAGAGCTTCTCAAAATAAGTCCTGCTCAAACACCACTCAGTTTAAAATTCGTATACAGGAACGCTACTCAACGTTATTTATCTGTCAAATCAACTGTCAAACTGATTTGAGCAGCCCTTAGATCTGAGAGTGGTCGCGAGGTCTCTCAAATCAAGTTAAATCTATAGAAACTTTTCAAATAGTGATAAAAAGTGGATAAAAATGTCTCTATCGTCCATGTCTTCACTTTCGGACCCTATGTTGAGGAGAAACCCACAGTACAATAACCTATAGGACTTGAGGCAAATCAAAGCTTTACTGTGAGGACCAATTTAATAAATACACATTTTTCCACTTAAAAATATTTTTATTTCAATGCAATTTAGATTACAGTTTCTGTAGTTTCAATTTCTTTATTCATGTTCATAGAGGTGCCGGAGTTGTATCCATGTCCTGCAGCCGCTTACAGCGACAGCATTATTCAGTTGGCACACTCTATCCCAAGGCTCTCGCTTCAACAAAAGTATTAGGTGGCAGCTTCTTTATTTTCAGTTTATATCTTGATATCTGAAATATGTAGCATATTATTTAAAACATGAAACAGTTTGGAATTAAGCTTAGGATCTGTGAAATGTTCAGCTGAGTATGTATAAACATAGGAAAAAAGTACTTGTACATAGACATAAATCATGTATTTATTCTGAGCCTTTCAAATGGTAAGTGGTCACAAGTTTCAGTGCTTGATACAGACAACGGTTGCCCTGGCCACCCCTGTGCGATGTACGATTACCTATGTTATAGCCATGTATTGTACCTATACTAACAAACTTACATGTACCTACCAGGCTCTTGCGGTTAAATAAGTATAAAGTACAGCATTTATTGTTTATGTAGGTACTTACTTCTTTATCAGCTCCAAGAGGATATCTTTCTCTGCAGGGGTATAGTTGCATCCACGTTTCTTCTTCTCCTCCATCGTGAATCAATCTTCATAAATATAAAAATGAATTGCTGTTGGTTATTCTCGCTAAAACTTGAGAACGGGTGGACCGATTTGGCTAATTTTGGTCTTGAATTATTTGTGGAAGTCCAGAGAAGGTTTATAAGGTTTGAAAATTAAAATTGAGGCAGTAGGAAGTCTGCGGGGTCAGCTAGTTACATAATAAATGCTAATACAGATCTTGTTGAATAATCGCGCGTAAAATGTCAAGTTTGACGTTCCAAATGTTCCAATCTACGAAGATTATCTCAAAAAAATTTATTTTCATAAGACCGTCTTCTTTTGATATTTATTTCAATAAAAACATAATTTCAATCGTAATTTAATCCAAACCTACATCACGCTGTTATATTTCAACTTATTAATAATTATACGCTGTTATATTTCAACTGATTAATAATTTTAGAAAATATTTGTTCAAACAAAACTGCGTAAAACGAATACGAGACGTAAATTAAATTATTTTGTAACTGAGAACGTGCTGATGCACAATTTTTAAGCAGAATGTTGCCATGATGTAAACATTTGAGGGCTGCTTGGCTAATCATGGTTTCGAATTGCTTGAGTGGCGTTTCTGTATACCATTTAAATTTGAGGGATGCTTATATTTAAGTAGCTTTTAGATGATTACGAGATTTAACTGGCGTTTGAGTATTCGAGCATTAGCTTGCCCAGACTTTAAAATCAATCTTTATTTTAGAAACTTTTTTAGGAATACTAAAAAGTTCCGTAAATACTTAAAACTTTTTGATTATGAAGACCAAGTTCTGTCAAAATATTCCTTGGTCCAAATGTCAAGATGTCAAGATTACCACAACAAAAATATCCCAAAGAGAAATAATCAATAAAAACAAATAATTTTATAGAAATTTAAATGAAATGTGTACCTTTTGCCAGATGATGACATGGAGGATATCTTGTACCATTATATCTTCAGCTCTGATCATTGTATCTTTCTTATTTGGACCTTTACACACAGCACTTTATTTAGCAGGTATGTTCGGCTTAGTCGGTAGTAGCTCTGCCTTCCGTGCTGTGGGTCGTGGGTTCGATCCCCACTGAGAACTAACAAACTGTTTGTTCTGTGTCTGGGTGTTACTATATCATAAGTACCTATGTATTTACATAAAAAAATATGTAAGTATAATCTGCAATATAGTTCCCATAATACAAGCTTTGCTTAGTTTGGGACTAGAGGGCCTTGTGTGAATTTTTATTTATATGTATAGATAAATACACACTTTATTGTACACAAAGATAAATTACACATTTTTTTATTTTTTTTTTCACTCCTCGGAGCAGGCTATATAGTTTTAAAACCATACCGCCTAGTCTTACGTTATTGTTTTTTCCCCTATTATGTTCGTAGTTCGTTTGTTTAGGTGTTTGTCTTGCGTAAAATGATAAGTTAAGTCAAGTCTTCGTCAAGTCGGCTGTCGTTTGTTTTGAAGAGAAAATGGTGGATTTTCCCTCCAAAACCGGAATCGAATCTTCCCATTCAGAAAAAACACTTTACACACATTTATTCCAATGGCTCACACTTTATGTTACAACCTAAGTATTATTGGTTAAAATTCCACCCAAATTACACAACAATACTCACAATAACACAAGAAAAACTATTAAAATAAAAATGCTGTGTGGTTTTAAAAAATGACAAAATTCGACCTCGATAAATTACACAAGTAAGGAAATAACATAAAATAGTACAATGGGCGGCCTTATCGCTAAAAGCGATCTCTTCCTGATAACCTTTAGATGGGGAGGAATTACGAAATCATAAGACGGTGGTGTACAAAAAAATGCACATTTTGACGATGGCGCATTTCATCGCAGATACATTCATGGCATTTGCTCATTTTGTCGTTGAGGATTACACATTTTGTCGTTGGTTCCTTTGGAACGTCAGTGCATTTTGGCAGAGTATATTTAAGGACCCGACGGCAAAATGTTAAACCCAAATAAAATTAAAGTTATGAAACAGAAACCCAACTTTATACATATTATTTGATTAACTTTTTCTACTAAAAATTATGAGAGGATGGTATAGTACTACAAGCCTACTCCATCTAAACATTGTCCCAGGCACTACAGAGTGCCGTTAAGTGTAGGCATAGGTTGTCTCCTGACGCTCTATAAATCATCTTGAATAGATGTAAAGGCCTATTTTTTTTTCTACTAAAAATAGTGATAATTATTATTGATACTTATCGTTTATTTAACAGATCTGCATATTTAGTTTATCCATATTTTTCATTGTAGTTTTTGTCTTTTACAGTTTTATAATAGTACTAGCAACTCGCCCCGGCTTTGCACGGGTGCAATGCAGTGATGATGATGATGTATTATACATATAAACCTTCCTCTTGAATCACTCTATCTATTAAAAAAAAACTGCATCAAAATCCGTTGTGTAGTTTTAAAGATGTAAGCATACATACATACAGATATTAGGACAGACGCGGGAAGCGACTTTGCTTTATACTATGTAATTATACATACATACATACATACATACATACAGGCATTAGGACAGACGCGGGAAGCGACTTTGCTTTATACTATGTAATTATACATACATACATACATACAGGCATTAGGACAGACGCGGGAAGCGACTTTGCTTTATACTATGTAATTATACATACATACATACACACATACATACAGGCATTAGGACAGACGCGGGAAGCGACTTTGCTTTACACTATGTTGTGATAGAGGAATTCTTTCTCTGTTTCAGGTCTACGCCCAGATTTCGAAGCATATTTTGAAAATGAAATTGAGTTTGCTATATTCATTAGCTTCATTATCGGTTTGATGTGGCTGACGTTCCTCGCAAATATATTTCTTCTTCTTGCGTGCTGTTACAAAAAAAGAAAATTGCTAGACATTTATATTTTTTTATCTGTTTTAAACATAATAACATCTGTGGGCTTAACTTTCCGGTATCTGGTTTACTGCACCGTTTTTGATACGATTTGTTTTGACCACGATGAAGAAAGAGAGGGAAATGATGTCGGAGCAGTTGTTGGGATGTTGTTTTTATGTATTGCTTACGTTGTTTTTTTGTTGTTGGTTGTTTTCGCAGTGTGTAACTTTAAATTGGCTTTGAGGAGATATTTGTTGTTTTTATTTTATTTTTTAAATATATTCAGTTTTCACCGATGATGTGGTCACTATTTGGATGGGTGACCACTAGTGGTATTTACAACTTTTGTGCTTCGGGCACGTTCAATCGTAAGTCTCGGCTCTAGTAGACCTTCAGGCGGCCTAAAAACTCCATCACCAGAGTTGGCCACTATGACATACTTTTAGTTAGAATCCCTTATTTTTGTAAATATAATATAGCCTATGTCACCCGGGGATAGTGTAGCTTCCCAACGGTGAAAGAATTTTTCAAATCAGTCCAGTAGTTTCGGAGCCTTTTCAATACAAACAAACAATCAAATCTTTCCTCTTTATAATATGACTAGCCGTCGCCTGCGGCGCCTTGAGGGTGCGACATTTCAAAATTCGTTTCTTAGTGCACCCCTACACTATATAAGGATACTACCCTCCAAATGTCATACCTCTAGGACTTATAGTTTAGGCTGTGCGTTGATTGTCAGTCAGCTTCAAAAGAGTTTAATATTTAAGAAGATTAGTAGGCATAGAAGCTTTAAAATAATCATAGATACCTACTAACTTAAGTATCTACTAGATATACCTACCTACTTACAGGAATAGTACATTACTGCAGCGGCCCGTAACAGAGGCAATGAGGTGTTAATGTGGGCCGAAGCGAAGACGAGGCACAAATACGTGAGTCCCTCATTGCCTAGTTGTGGCCAAGGCTTGTACAGTACTTCTCTCAAATAATGCAAGGAAATTAAAACTAGGCAAAACTTTTTGGTTGAAAATACAATAACTTTTCAAAACCAATAATGAACAACGAAGTTACAGTGTTCATTTGTTTTTTTTTTTCAATAATCAGCTATTCTATTTGAAAGCCTGTTCAAAATTTGAATAAAACCTTTGATAAGTTACCTCCTTGGTTGCCATGTTATGGAGTCAAAGATCGTTCTATTTTTAAATAACATGACAGTAATGAGTTTTGTATGTAATTTATATGGCCGCTAAACACGCTGGCAATGGATTTTGATACCTACATTTATTGCCGGCCGCTGCTCGCATGTGTTTGGCCAGTACTGCATTTTCGATTTATCTTGAAGAAGGTTGTCAAAATAATGCTTTAATTTCCAAGCATGTTTGAGAAAAGTTATTATTCTGGCTTGTATCCAAAATAAACTCTACCGCAACATAGCACCTAGGTAAGGTTACTGTAGACGACATTCAATTTTCCGCAAATCTTTCAAACTATCTTTTACGGTATTTTGAACTTGAACGATACTTTTGATGATAGGGCAGGCGTGTTATAAGTTGAAAAAAATGGTGTCGTCGATCGGTACACGTGTACGAAGTTGCGGGTAACAGCTAGAGTATTAATGTAATAAGTAGTAATGTATTTACAAAAAAATATAAGTAATCAATACTATTATAAAACTGTAAAAAAGCCACAAACTAAAATTAAAGATATTGATAAACTAAATATGCAGATCTACTAAGTAAACGATTCTGATTCCGAAAATCGAGTTTGTCTGTTTGTTTTTTTGTTCGCGGATCACGCCTAATCAGCAATTACTTCTCATAACTTTACTTAGTTTGAGACTAGAGGGCGCTGTGTGAAATATCAAAATCTTATATTATGCAAGTCAAAAGCTAAAATTGAATATTGGCAAAGTCCCGTTGGACATACGGATATCCATTGTCCACTGGCTTGTTTGCTGTCCACTGACTTGTTTGCTGTCCAACACCAAACATCATAAAATGTTGAATAAACGCAATAAAAGAAGCAATGTGTACACAACACTGTCAATAAAGTCCTAAGATGTTATTGCTAGTGTGATCCAGTGTGTTTTGATTTGACGTTACGGTTTTCAAAGATCTAGGCTCTGAGCTTAGCAAAAAATCTAAAGAACTTTTATATAATTGTTGGAGATATTTTGGCTTGCCGCTGTCATGACATAATGTAGAGGATATAGACATTAGGCCAAGACGATGAAGTTGACACGCGCTCGCTCTCGTGACAGAAACATCGCAGTTGTTTCGTTCCATTGAGTTTCGATAACATCAAAAAGAAGAAGGAGAGTTTGTGGTTAGGTCTATGGTTTGTCAAGACGCCGCAGAAGCTATGGAATCTGGACTGGCGGACACGAGTTTTGACATTTTTTTAACGACACAGCACTTTTATTTTAATAGTTTTTCTTGTATTATTGTGAGTATTGTTGTTTAATTTTGGTGGAAATTTAAAGAATAATACTTAGGTCGTAACATAAAGTGTGAGCCATTGGAATAAATGTGTGTAAAGTGGTTTTCCTGAATGTGAAAATTCGTGTTAGGTTTTGAAGAGAAAATCCACATTTTCTTTTCAAAAAAAAAACGACAGTCGACTTGACGAATGACTTGACTTATATTATTTCAAATATTTCACTTGACATTGGCCAAATTGTCTGTCGAAATGACGGACAGAGGCCATTATTGAAGAGAAGAAGAAGAAGTATATTGTATTCTTGTGATTTTGGGCTCACTTCTATTCATATTCATATCATTTATTGCAATTATTATGTTACATGGTGAGGTCTTAAGGATTAAAATAGTAGTGCATAATAGCCCTTAAGCTTAGGGCATAGCAATATTAGGAGTGGAAGCGGCCCGTAATTTGAGTGAAGTTAAAATTAGAAGCTAATTGTTTGTGTTCATTTCAATTAAGTTACAACACAGGCAGTTCATCATTGAAAAAGTCATTTAAATTATAATAGCATTTATTAATTAATAAGTCCTTCAATTTGCTTTCAAACGTATACATAATTTATAAGTTTAAAAACTAGAAAAAACAACTTCAATTTGATGATGATGAGGCATTGTTATATTGATCGTATATAAACACCACAGAAACGTCACACGAAAGCAACATTACCTTGTTTTATTTCCTTTTAAATGTACGTTGATTTGTGTTGTGTAAACCTGTGTGGGGTATCCATTCTTTGAAAAATAAATAAAAAATAATTTACGCAATGTCGTTGTACGTGAATGACGTATTTCCAAATATTTTTATTTAACTGCCAAACTACTACACTGATTTTGATATTTTTTTTATGGGATCAATCTGGGAGTATACCTTTATAAATAAAAAAAGAATTTTTCAAATCGGTTTATAAATGACGGAGTTATGAGGTAACAAAAAACCACCGAATTGAGAATTTCCTCCTCTTTTTGAAGTCAAAGTATTGCGGAACTTACGTATCTGGTAGCCCCATCTTCAGACTTCCGCTTGAAACTATTTATTAGAACACCGTGTATAATGTCAAATCTAATAAGGTTGTCACCTCATTCTGTCACTTATGTCACACCCTATATCACAACCGCAGCACAATAAACTTCAAACATCGTATGCTATTCAATAATAAAGTGAATTTAACAGAAGCAGAGGTAACAATAGACTAACAATATAAGTTTGTACAGATGTACAGACAGCTTCATAAATGGGTAAATTTTAAGTGTTATGTAGGTGCCAAATAACAGCGCAATACAAGTCATTCACCCACCTTCAAAACGATGTCGCAAAATTCAATTTATGAACGGCTAATTCTGTCGCTTTCCATACAAACCTGTCGCTAAGACGGTAATCGCTCGAATCTCGCAGTACTGTTTGTTTACCATTCATAAATTGATGCGACATCGTTTTGAAGGTGGGTGAATGACCTGTATTGCGGTGCTATTTGGCACCTACTATAACACTTTTATTTTAATAGGTTTTTTTAATTGTGAGTATTGTTGTTTAATTTTGGCGGAATTTTAAACAATAATACAAAGGTCGTAACACAAAGTGTGAGCCATTAGAATAAATGTGTGTAAAGTGGTTTCTCTGAATGTGAAAATTTGTGTTAGGTTTTGAAGAGAAAATCCACCATTTTCTTTTCATAACAAACGACAGCCGACTTGACGAATGACTTGACTTGACATATATTATTACAATTATATCAATTGACATTGGCAAAATTGACTGTCGAAATGACGGACAGAGGCCATTAATGAAGAGAAGAAGAAGAAGAAGTTGAAATACACAATTTTGAGCTTCGGTTAACGTGATCAGTTTTGGATGCTGACTGTACCAGACGACGCAGGTTAAAACAATGCAAAATAAACTAATTTAAGTTGATATCTATTTAATAAGTGAAGTTGTCTCTTTGTTAAACTATAGTAGGTGCCAAACCGCAATCAGGTCATTCACCCACCTTCACCACGATGTCGCAAAATTCAATTTATGTATGGTAAACAAACAGTACTGCGAGATTCCAGCGATTACCGTCTTAGCGACAGGTTTGTATGGAAAGCGACAGAATTAGCCATTCATAAATTGAATTTAGCGAGATCGTGGTGAAGGTGGGTAAATTACCTGTATTGCGGTGTTATTTGGCACCTACTATATACTTCTACTGTGTACAGTTGGCGTTTGTACACTCGCTTAGTGTTTCGTACGTATCTATACTACAAAGTTGACAAAAAGCTAGCTCGTATGAGTTAGTGGCCAACTCTGATGACGGAGTTTTTAGGCCACCTCAAGGCCTCCGTCGTGGTTTAACACGTTCCCTGCCAACTACGAAAATATACGTAGTAGCGTATCTAGAGGATCCAGCGCCAGCTACGAGTTTATTTGTAGATGTTTAGTTGAGGCTACCTACAAAATTAAAAGCGTTGGCAGTGTAAACCAGCGGGCCTAAGATGCGCACCGCGAGATATTTGTCATGTCGTTCTGTCAAACTGTAAGCATTTTGTACCAGTTTAGGAACTGTTGCATTATCTGTGCTAATATTGTCGAGAAACCGCGCCTTTGAATTTTCAACTTTTGACATTTCTGCATGACTATTATCTCGTCCTCAGAGAGGTACGACGACTAACAAGTGTCAAAAGTGTACATTATGGCGCGTTTTGTCGACACCATTAGGTACCACAGATAATGCAATAGTTCCTAAACTGCTACAAAATGCTTACATTTTGACAGAACGACATGACAAATATCTCGCGGTGCGCATCTTAGGCCCGCAGGATGGGAATCGATTAGTTGGAATTGGAAATAAAACTTTCAATATAAAATTAGAACTCTACTATATATATTTTTTTCATGGCTACAAAAAATGACGTATACTCGGGATGATGATTTTGTATAGATGGCAATAGGTATAGTTTTTTTTTTACTACGAACATATTAGTATGGCAGGGAACGAGTTAACGACTGCTAGAGCCGGGACCGACAGTTTTATATTAGTGCACGCATACGAGGTCGCGGGAAACAGCTAGTATTCCTGTATAAGAATTATTTTGTCACATCTCGCTGTCCAACAAATTGAACGAAATGCAGTTGACAAGCATTTATTTTAAGCTAAAGAGTTTCTAAGTTTTTTTTTTTCTAAGCATGCATGAAAAACACTAACATTTTACACAGTCCCTTGCTAGTCACATAATTTCTAAATTCAAACTTAAAAAGCGTACACATTGAAAACAATTTGAATCTCAAGATAAAGCACGCAGCCGCCATCTTGGAATATCGCTTGGCGCGCGAACTGCTGTCATCTGTCATATTTGACAGTCGATTTGGCGGTAAAGTCATAACCCTATCTTGCAAATTGGTTTTTAAATGTATGATCTCGAAAATAACGTTAGTATTCAGAGGTTATTTAATTCTTTACAAATAAATAATGAATATTTTTGCCATTCAAGCTTTTAGGGTCGTGTACTGCGATTTACAAAGACCGTAGTCTGAGTTTTGTTTTGTTGATCGAAACACATATCGAGAAGCGATTTTCGAGATATTTTGTATGAAAAACCGCAGCTTAATTTAAGCTGTTGGTTTTCCATAAAATAAATAAATAAATAAATAATATTAGCATGTCGAAATATATACATATATATATACCAGTTTAGAGTTCAATTTATTTTGTATCTGAATATTCTACAACACAACGGTTGCATAAAAATGTAAGTTCTTTATTGTGGTTTATTGTCATAATCCCTACTAATATTGCTAGCGTTTTCCCCTCTATCCTGGCCGGTGGGGATTATGACAATAAAGATAATTTACGTTTATTTTCTATTATCACTCCTTTTAAAATAATGTCATGTTATATTTCATTAGAAAATACCTAATTAACAAAGTAAGCTTCGTTCTTTTCAATGAAGTGGATAAACACCAGCCATTATGTTCTTTTTGAGTTTTGTTTTAAGTTATGTGTATTATTCTTTGGCAATCCTAATAAATAAATAAATAAGCCTCTAACTTGCACAACATCCAGGTTATCAAACTAACTTCAATCAATTTCCGCCAGCAACCGGCGACACGTCCGCACCCAACAAAAGTCTGGACTGGAGTGCGCTATCAGTTCGAAATTCAAATTTAACGGTTGACCGGAAATGCGACGTCGGGCGTATCCGGCTGGGTGCCGCTGCGTTTAGTTGTTGCGAAACGTTTTGTTATGAGTACCTGTGGTTTGCATTTGTAGATTCCAATTTCAGATCTTGAACCTAGACTCAGATTTAGTTTCAAAGTAAAATGTTTTATTAATTAGCATCACTAAGTTATTTTTTGAACGACTTTTTTTTACTTCCTTTTTTCCTTTGGACCCTTATAACTTTACAACTCCTTGTCCGATTTACTTTATTTAACAAACCAGTAATAGTTATGCTTTTTGTATATGATTTGATTCTAAGTCAATATTTTTTTTCCCGTCCTCCACCAGTGGGCCGGCCCGTGGGTTTGATGGGAATAAGCCAATTTTAAGAGACCTACCATATTCTGTAAAAATTGGACGAGCGGTTTGAAAGTTCTCGGCGAACAAACACACAAAGCATTTTTGCCCAAGTTGTCACTAAGATCATAATAATTATGATTCTAGGTGGCAGTTTCTCGCGACATAAAGAAGACATTTTGAAACATCCAGCTATGCTATCAACGTGGAAATAGCGTTGAAGGGACGTGGAGTATCAGTGGACGTGTCCAGTAAGGTAATACATTTTTTATAAGCAGAAGCACAGCAGAAGTTTCAGGGGGAGCAATTTTGCTTATTAACTAATTTATATCTTAGAAAGCGGAGCTGACTAAGCCTTAAGTTATATTACAGTTGTTTTCTTCAATAAATGATCTATGGTTTAAATCTTTTTGCGTTATATTTTGCCCTTATTTTAATGTTTCAAAATAATTTTGATCATACAAAGCGTCATGCATATCGTTCTACGCATGACTTTTGTCATGAATCATATCAATTAGGCCATCTACACACACACATGTCATGAGGAAAGATCGGGCCTTCATCACAAATAAATGCGACAATCTTAAAAGTATCGCTAGAATATCCGAGATACACTGCGCGGTGACACTCAACATTCGGCAGTCGAGCTGAAGTTGACGCGCAATATGAATCGAAGATTTTGATTTGCTCGCAATCACCCCTCTGGATGTAATTGTTGAAATCGTGAGGTTTCCTGTACCATTATCACGAACAAATCTGACAGTCGCCGCGTTAGCGTATTCGAGTTCTATTGCGCGTCAATGCCAGCTCGACTGCCAACCGTTGTAGTGTCACCGCGCAGTGTATCTCGGATACGCTAGCGTTACGATACGTCTGCGTCTGTCACATTTATTCGTGATCAAGGCCCTGACCGATGTAACTGTGAGTACTCGAACGGAAGTCAATTGAATACCAACGATGTAACTGAGTTCTCGAACGGAAGTCGCCTGAATGCCAGCATCTGCTGTAAGAGGATGTCGGAAGCCACTCGACTGATATTGTTTCTCTTGCGTGCTTGTCTTAGGGTGATATTGTTAGACATTTGAGACCTTTTACAATACAAACATGTTAGATAGATAGATAAATGTATAGGTAGAAAATACAATGAAAATCTAATCATTTTTAACCGACTTCAAAGAATGGAGGAGTTTCTCAATCTACTATATAAAAATAAGTCGAGTTTTCCTTCCTGACGCTATAACTCCAGAACGCACGAACCGATTTCCACGGTTTTGCATTCGTTGGAAAGGTCTCGGGCTCCGTGAGGTTTATAGCAAAGAAAATTCAGGAAAAATTTCAACAGAGAAGCGGGAAAATGGAATTTTGAAAAATCACACCCTAACGCGAGCAACGCCGCGGGAGACGGCTAGTTCGGTTATATTTTTCGGCATTGCTCGCGTGGCAGCAGCATACGCATTATTTGGTAAAAAACTTTGATCCTAATTTTAAACCTTTAGGGTGCGACTTTTCAAAATTCTTTTCTTAGTGCGCCCCTACACTATATAAGGATACTACCCTCCAAATGTCATACCTCTAGGACTTACAGTTTAGGTTGTGCGTTGATTGTCAGTAAGCTTCAAAAGAGTTTTATATATTTAAGAAGATTCATTTCATTTATGAACCGATTTGATCTGAAAGAGTATAACTTGTTTATATATAAATGGTGTACAATAAAGAATATTCTATCTATCTATCTATCTAACTTCCAGATTGATCCAGTCCCATATTTTTTTTACCAAAATCGGTTCAGTAGTTTGGCAGTTAAATAAGAATAGCTGGAAAAGCGTTAGGTACTAAACTTTCCCTAATAAAAACTTCACATCTGGAAAGCACAAAAATAATTTCTAAAAACGAATAAAAACAAACTTCCGATTGTGACTCAAACGGCTTTAATACTACCGACGACACGATATTGAGACGATATCGTCGGAGAGCTAAACTCAATTAAGTTTATTTAAGATAGGTTAAGGTAAGTTTTGGCTAAATTGTTTTCTAGTAATATATTTGACAGGCGTCATGGCTCAGTCGGTAATAGCTTTGCCTTCCGTGCTGTGGGTCGTGGGTTCGATCCCCACCGAGAACAAACATTTGTGTGTGGCATATATAGATGTTTGTTCTGTGTCTGGGTGTCTATGTATTATAAGTATGTATTTACAAAAAAAAGTATATAATAATATGTATTCTATCAGCCATCTAGTTCCCATAGTACAAGCTTTGCTTAGTTTGGGACTCGAAGACGTTGTGTTAAATGCCCGTGAATATTTATTTATTATTTATTTATTTATTCCTGTGCGCTCTACACTAATATAAACTGTTATCCGCATTACCCAAAGGTTAGCTGGTAGAGAATGCTATTTTAGCATTAATTTCGCCTGTATACACTACTTTTAAGTTGTGCAATTAAGAATTTTCTATCTATCTATCAATAAAGTGGCGAAAGTCAAAGTCAAAGTCAAAAAGTTTTTATGGTTTACGTGAATTTGTAGTATTGTTCTTGTCCTATTGTGAGTATTGTTGTTTAATTTTGGTGGAATTTTAACCAATAATACCTAGGTTGTAACAAAGTGTGGAGCCATTGGAGTAAATGTGTGTATAACTGGTTTTTCTGAATGTCAAACTTTGTTTTTATATTATTATTTCAAATATCTCACTTGACACTGGCAGAATAGTCTGTCAAAATGACGGACAGATGCCATAACTAAAAGAAGAAGAAAAATAAGACATCGTGTTGCTGTCGTGCAAACGCGCCGCTGAATTATAACAAAATTCCGCTTACAAATAGAATTGGGAATTAAAACAAATGCAAATAAACATGTAAAATACTAGAATAATTTGTATTTTATACAGATTCTTGGAGCAGCCGCTGTTCCCTAATCTTGGGATTGATTTGTATGGGTAAGACTATAAAAAAAAAGATAGACTAAACATACAGGAAACATAACAACTTAAGTCTATGACATACAATGGGCGGTCTTATCGCTAAACAGCGATCTCTACCAGACAACCTTGAATGGGATGGATTGTGTTGTAATCTACCTGGGGTACTAACTGCTGATGCGACTGCTGCTTGGAGATTGGAGAAATAAATTAGATAAGCAAGGCTAACCGCATTATAGTTCTGATCTGACTCTGCGCGTATTGACGTGCTTCCTGTAGATATGTCTGACTAGGCTGAGAGGATGGTATAGGTACTACAAGCCTACTCCATCTAAACATTGTCCCAGGCACTACAGTGTGTCGTTAAAGTGTAGGCATAGGTTGCCTCCTGACGCTGTATACATCATCTTCAATATCTGACTCAAGCATTGATTTTTTAACTGTTCTGCATAAAAAACATGAAAACTTGAACTCAAATCTATTGAGTCTACTGGTTCTGGAAATCGCCTGCATGTTCCCCCTACTAAAGAGAAGGCCTATACCCAGCAGTGGGTGCATACAGGCTAAATAGATAGATAGATAGAAAGGTGGGTTTCAATCTTTTTCTCTTGTTCATAACTTTTACCAAATATAATTATCTAACAAAGTCTTATCTATACAATTTCATCATAATCTCAGTATTTTTAAGCCGTGCCCAGTGAAACGTTTATTCAAATGAGTCCGTCCCCGCGACAGACAAACATACCGTAGAGTACTAAATATACATAGTGGAGGGCTTAGTTCAAATTCAAGACGAATATTAGAAGTATTAAGCATGCTATACGACGCACAGCTACGACGTAACCAGTGGAGATTTCTGTGATACATCACAGGGCCTCTACTCTACTGTGAATAATGATAACCGAAGATTCGGTAGTGACGTTTGTACACTGCGCAGTAACGCTGTGATTTCGAAGGACCCGTGTTCGTCAAACTTTGTGCGGCCCGCGACAAAGTAAAATATTTCAATGGTCAACTATTTACCTACACTAGCTGCGCCCCGTGTTTTCACCCGTGTAGTTCCCGTACCCGTGGGAATACCATGGTATAAAGTATCATATGTATTAATCCAGGTTATAAACGATCTGTGTGCCAAATTTCATCCAAATCCGTTCAGTAGTTTTTGCGTGAAAGAGTAACAAACATCCATCCATACTTACAAACTTTCGCGTTTATAAAGTAGGATGTCAAACAAAAATCCGATTTAGCGTTCGAAACCGATAGTCCGACGAAACCGAAACCGACGATACCAGAGGGCCTATTACGAGTTTTCAGTGTATAGTGTGGGTGTGAAACGTCTGACGCCCAGCACACCAGTGGGCGCTGATTTGTATGGAGACACTGAGCGGATTCTTTGAGAAGCTCGAAATGCGAGTACGGGCTTGGTGTAGACCAAGCTTCTCAAAGAATCCGCTCAGTGTCTCAGTGTCTCCAGTAAAGTGTGACGACCGCTGGCCTAGACCATCGCTTGAGGCCACCGCGCAGTGTGACACAAACGTCACTACCAAATCTTCGGAAATCAATATTCGCAGTAGAGGCCCTGGTATCAAGCATGCTACGGCCGTTACGGCGTAACTAGTAGGGATTTTTGGAATACTTCACAAGTATTGTGCATGTTACGACGTAACCAGTGGGCATTTCTGGAATACTTCACAAGTATTGTGCATGTTACGACGTAACCAGTGGGGATTTCTGGAATACTTCACAAGTATTCTGCATGTTACGACGTAACCAGTGGGGATTTCTGGAATACTTCACAAGTATTGTGCATGTTACGACGTAACCAGTGGGGATTTCTGGAATACTTCACAAGTATTGTGCATGTTACGACGTAACCAGTGGGGATTTCTGGAATACTTCACAAGTATTGTGCATGTTACGACGTAACCAGTGGGGATTTCTGCAAAAGATCACAAGTATCAAGCATACTACGTAGCCAGTTGGGATTTGCGACAAATATCTCGCGTGATCATCTTTGCCCGGCTGAACAAATCGTTCATACCTATGCATAATATATGTTCGTTTTTATATCTCTCTGAAATCCATACCTACCCCTAAGTACTCGCTATTTCGCAATATGTACTTGTTGCTTTGTTTTCGAGAGGGTTCCTTTGTTTGACAAGTTATTGTGTTCAGTATCCAGCCATTGTACCTACTCTATAGCTTAACTGTAAGTACAAATACTTATCTATTCACTGACAGCTCAGTTTGTCGTCTTCTTCTTCTATTTATGGCCTCTGTCCGTCATTTCGATAGACAATTTTGCCAGTGTCAAGTGATATATTTGAAATAATATAAGTCAAGTCATTCGTCAAGTCGGCTGTCGTTTGTTTTGAAAGGAAAATGGTGGATTTCTTCAAAACTAGAAGACGAATTTTCACATTCTGAGAAACCACTTACACTTATGCTACTTTTTATACCGAAAAATCAACAGGATCAAACGGGACGCAGACGAAATCACGAGCGGAAGCTAGCCTTGTATCCTGTCCTATCCTACTTCCTATCCTACTAATATTATAAACGCGAAAGTTTGTAATGATAAGTATGGACGGATGTTTGTTACTCTTTCACGTAAAAACTACTGATCCGATTTGGATGAAACTTGGAATATATATTGTCCGTGACCTGCGGGCCTAAGATGCGCACCGCGAGATATTTGTCATGTCGTTCTGTCAAAATGTAAGCATTTTGTACTAGTTTAGGAACTATTGCATTATCTGTGGTACCTAATGGTGTCGACAAAAGGCGCCATAATGTACACTTTTGACTCTTGTTAGTCGTCGTACCTCTCTGAGGACGAGATAATAGTCACGCAGAAATGTCAAAAGTTGAAAATTCAAAGGCGCGGTTTCTCGACAACATTACCACAGATAATGCAATAGTTCCTAAACTGGTACAAAATGCTTACATTTTGACAGAACGACATGACAAATATCTCGCGGTGCGCATCTTATAGGCCCGCTGGATTAACACATAGGTTACTTTTTATCCTGAAAAATCTACGGGATCCAACGGGACGCGAAGTCGCGGGCGGCACCTAGTAAATCATATAGCAAAGATTAAAGACTTACAATAACGTTTTATTGGTCGTTAAATCTGATTTTTCAGTAGTTACAGCGTAGACGTTTCTTAACTATTAACTTTCCAGTTTTATGCATTCGACTATAAAATAAATTGTTCTGACGTTTCAATGCTTTTCGCATACAAATGAGAGTAGTTTCAGATCGTTTCTGCCTATCTTAAAAGTAATCATAAAATAAGAATAATAATATTTTTTATTTACGACACTAGGTACATAGGTACTAGAACAGAATCAAATAAAAACTAATTAAATACTAATTGTACCAGAAACTATGTACTACATCGTTCTATCAGTCGGTAGTAGCTCTGCCTTCCGTGCTGTGGGTCGTGGGTTCGATCCCCACCGAGAACAAACATTTGTGTGTTGTAAACATAGATGTTTGTTCTGTGTCTGGGTGTTTCTATGTATTATAAGTATGTATTTACAACAAAAAAAATTATGTATGTATTCTATCATCCATCTAGTTCCCATCGTACAAGCTTTGCTTAGTTTGGGACTAGAAGGCGTTTGTTAAGTGTCCGTGAATATTTATTATTAATTATTATTATTATCTATCTATACTATTATAAAACTGTGAAAAAGTCAAAAACTAAAATTAAAGGTAGGGATAAACTAAATAAGCAGATTTGTCTGTTTGTTTGTTCGCGGATCACGCCTAAACTACTGGACCAATTTCAATGAAACTTATACCATTCAGAAGTCCTTTTTCCGGATTGAATTTGATTAGCTTGGTTGCTTAGAGTTAGAGTGAGTTAGAGTGAGTGAGTTGAGAGTTAGAGTGAACTCTCTAAACCAAAAGCAGCCATGACAAATACTTGATGGAAAGTTTCGCACGCGTACGCAGTCACGGGTATCAGGAATCGTAGCTTATTTTATTTATAAACTAGCAGCATAGAACCAACCTCTTTGAGTTATAAAGAGTATTGGTTCGCGCTGGCCGCCAGTTGTCTGACCTCTTTTTAAAGATTACCTTTTTGCTATGGTTTTGAAAATAAAAAAATGACACGATCAGCGACAGCAGAGAGACCTCAGACTGGCGAAACTCTGGAACTAGACTCGTGCTTTCGAAAAACGAACAATGTATTAAACGGGGGTCAAAATTTGAATCTGCACGTTTCATACAAAACGAGATTTTCAGCGCGTAATTTTGGTAGAATGGGCGTCCCGCTTCTTCTTACGCAGGAACTACGTATTACATATTCTTTGAGAGACGTGTCAGTCGAAAACTATGGCAAAATATCTGTGGATGTGGTTATATTTAATTACTATGGAAACACTATGATAAATAAACTAAAGCTTTGTCTAATACTGTTTTAGTTGACAGTAGTAGAGCTTGTGAGAGAGTATGCCCGGGTTCAGTACTAGCACCGTACCTATTTCTGCCGTACAGTGATGCTCGCATTGCTGTGTTCCGGCTTGAAAGGTATGGTGTAACAGTTTTTCCTTCCTGCTGTAGGGGAAAACTCAGGCAAAGAAGAAAATAAGTTTAAAAAATCAAAATTACAAGAATTTATTTATTCAAAGTACATAGTAACAAGTAGGTGTAAATGCTATGCTTTAAAGTACTTATAATTAAGTAAATTAGGTAGAAATTGCCTAAAAGTATACTAAATAGATATGATGCACATCTGACGTCTGACTCGGCGGAAACTTTGATATTTTTACAATATGATACTTGAGTTAGTAGAAGTTAGGGATAGGGAAAACTCTTGATCCGGTAGGTGAGTAGTGGTGAAGAACGGGTTTTAGCTGCCTTCTTCCTATTCTACCTAACCTGAGCTACTATGGACTAGCCGTTTTGTTTTGGGTATGCGAAGTGAACGTGCTCGGATCTTTAGGTATGGTATCGACCAGTGTTAAAAATCGAAGGTTACAATGGGTGCCGGAAGCCACGACTTTGGTAGATTTGTGCTCGGCATCTGTCTCAACCTGTGATGTAGAGACTGTTGTTTAGTATTTGAATGGCATTCAAGCTCTGTACAGTACGGTCTCGCCTGTACCTGCGCACAATTTCCGAAAGCGCAACTTCAGACCGGTCTAGATCCGCCGGCCGTAGTGTAATTTTGGAAACAACTTATCACTTTTGTTTTGCTTTTGCATTGTTGTAATTTCAACCAATAATACTTAGGTCGTAACATAAAGTGTGAGCCATTGGAATAAATGTGTGTAAAGTGGTTTCTCTGAATGAATATATGAATTAATTTTCAAGTTTTGAAGGGAAAATCCACCACTTTGCCTTCAAAACAAACGACAATCGACTTGACGAATGACTTGACTTATATTATTTCAAACATCTCACTTGACACTGGCAAAGTTGTCAGTCGAAATGACGGACAGAGGTCATGAATAAAAGAAAAAGACGCATTTAGGTAGGCCATGTGCTTTTTTAAATCTGATACATAAAAAACCTCAGATTGCCAAATATTCTGAGTAAATAATAATAAATAAATAAATAAATATTCACGGACATTTAACACAACGCCTTCTAGTCCCAAACTAAGCAAAGCTTGTACTATGGGTACTAGATGGCTGATAGAATACATATATACATTTTTTTTTTGTAAATACATACTTATAATACGTAGTAACACCCATAGTAAATATTGTAAATACGTAGATAATGTTATGAATTTATGTTTGACTTTGCATCCGCTTGATAATTGTATAAGTACCTCCCATTATTATTGACATTCATTCAACTTTTACCATGACATTATCACTATTTCATTATGCAGGTAATCTATAATATTAATTTACTACTGCTATCTACTTTAGTACTATTGCTGCGCCCTCACAGGGTACATGACTGTTCTTTTAGCTAAATAATACCTAAGCTATATTATATAAACCATGTATGCAATCAATAAATAAATAAAAAAAAAAAAAAAAAAAAACATAGAACATTATTGAATGCAACAAGATCTGAAAAAATATTATGTGGGCTCAGAATTACAGTCGTAGAACGAAACTACCTGAAACTGAAATTCTGCGAAACACGCCGAGCAAAACATTCCAGGAAGCTCCCAAATCCCCTATAATAAAACCTGGATGTCTGTTTGTATAAAACATTCATAAAATCCAAGGTAACTGGACAACAGTCTGTGGAGTATTGATTTCTGTGTGGTGGGCCAATGAGGGTGCGGTTCAACGCCTACTGAGAGATAAGATGGAGGCAGAAGAGTTGTGAGAACATGATCATTTTGGATACGACACTTTTTACCAGCTTTTTACTCCTGAAAATCCGCGCTGAAGGAGCCACAATGCACCTTTAGCATTATCTGAGCGGGTACTTTTTTACGCATCTGTTCTGTAGGTATAAGCAAGCAAGCTCGTATGAGTTAGTGGCCAACTCTGGTGACGGAGTTTTTAGGCCGCCTTAAAGCCTCCGTCGTGGCTTAACGACTGCTCGAGCCAGGACAGTTTAACGTGCCCTCCAAAGCACGGAAGCGCTCAGATGTAAATGCCACTAGCGATCACCCATCCAAATAGTGACCGCACAGAACGTTGCTCAACTTAGATAATCAGTAAAGATTGACTAAGCAAACCTAGCCACGAGCGCTTCTTGTAGGTATAATGTAATAAATTGACAGGAGTCACAGCTCAGTTGGTATATAAATAGCTCTGCTTTCCGTGCTGTAGACCGTGGGTTCGATTCCCAACAAGAACAAATATTTGTGTGTGGCACACATAGATATTTGTTCTTGCTAGGGATCAAACCCACGAGCCACAGCACGTAAAGCAGAGCAATTACCTATGTCTGGGTGTTACTACGTATTATAATTAAGTATGAATTTACAAAAAAAAGAATTTAAGTGCTCATAGTACAAGCTCTGCTTGGTTTGGGACTAGAGAGCGTTGTGTAGTCCATGAATATTTAAAAAAACTCTGTCTTTATATATATATATATATATATAGACTATATATATATATATATATATATATATATATACAATTATCATATCAACCCTTGCACTATGTTTTTTTTTATTTAGGTAAGTATTAGTGCAACAGAGTTTTTTTTAAAATATATATATAGGTATAAAAAAACCTCTATATATATATATATATATATATTTATATATGTGTGTAAATGTGTAGGTATATGTATTTATCCATATTAGTTTTGTATGTGTATAGGTTAAATTATATTTATGTATTGTGTATATTCCAGGTTATTTTTATGCGCGCCCCGTTCTTACCTAGTCGAACTGCTTCTGTCCATCCAAAGGTTGTCTGGAAGAGATCGCTTATAGCGATAAGACCGCCCATTGTACCTCATACTTAAAACTTTTTTATCTTTTTTTGTTTTTCTTTTTTTCTTGGTGTGCAATAAAGAATATATCTTTCTATCTATCTAAGGGTTGCCTAGTTTGGAACTAGAGGGCGTTGTGAGAAATGTCCAAGGATATTAATTTATTGTTATTACTAGATGTCCCGTTGGATCCCGTAAATTTGTCGGGATAAAAAGTAGCCTATGTGTTAATCTAGATCACGGACAATATATATTCCAAGTTTCATCCAAATCGGATCAGTAGTTTTTACGTGAAAGAGGAACAAACATCCATCCATCCATACTTACAAACTTTCGTGTTTATAATATTAGTAGGATATTTCACCTTGGCTGGCTCCAAAATAGCACATCCAACTTTCGAAGCTCTCCCGTCACGCCCCGCTCTAGCCACGCCCATACAAATGGGCGTGTCATATGACAGTACTATCTGCATGGTCTTCCTGACAGTAACTTCCTTTGAAACTTCTGTATGGTGTTTGTTTGGAGACATGAGCTAGGTGGAACTGTATGTAATCTTGTTCAATACCTTTGACGTTTGAAATGGAATGATGAAGAGCATCTGACCTGTCAAGATAGAACAAAGACTTGCCTATTTAGATGGCAGAATAACCAAGAAAGTACAACGGTTTATTTCAAAGTATTTCCAAGTGACAGGCGTAAACATGTTTGTTCTATGTCTATTAGCCTGTTTCAAGCATTTAAAACAAAACTTACCTACCTAATAGTAATAACTAGCGAATACCTACAACCTACCTAGACCACCTACCTATAATATTTTTTTTTTTATTGATTTTCGACTGTTTGTAATTTTTCCTTTCCTACCTAGCAACTCACCTTCCTACCTACCAACCGTTTACGTACCTACCTACCTATCCTACATTATAACACTCCTACCAAATCGGACAATGATCTACCTAACTTAGGCTGAAATACTCAAAAGTCATTCAAATTTGAGCACCACTTAAAGTTGTTCTGCCTCTTTTTGACATTACTCTTTTGTAAGAGATGGCAATAATTTAAGTGGGACTTGATAATGCAATAGTTCCTAAACTGGTACAAAATGCTTACATTTTGACAGAACGACATGACAAATATCTCGCGGTGCGCATCTTAGGCCCGATGGTACCACATTTTTTTTAAACTTGCAATGATGGAAACTTTGTTTGCTGCAAAGTTTCATTATTGGTGTTGTTGTTTCGTTGTGTGTAATGTCCAAGAATATTTATGATTATTATTACAATACATTTAACAATGCAATTTTAAAGAATGTAACAATGTCATTAAAAAGAAGCGGGAATCATTAGTTATTAGATATTTTGCTTCCAAAAATGCATCTTTTATAATGTTGATTATCGTTATTTACGTCAAAACAATTAAGTACTTGTTTTGCGTTTTCGTGACTGCTATTGCATAATAGATTATGATAAAACCAACAGAAGTTATAAAACAAAATTAATCTAAAAATTCACTAAATGTATGCAAATCGAGTACTAAAATGCCCCAACGCCTTTGGGACTAGAGACCGTTGTGTAAAATGTTCATGAATATTAATTTCTATTTAGTTAGAAACTAAGCGATCTAGATGGTTTCCAACCTCCAAAAAATGAGTGTTACTTCAAGAAAAACATACTAGAATTCAATGTCTACAGCCCAATCGATACCCAGAGACATTTCCAGTCAATAAAAACCGTTGCCAGATGAAATATTAACGAACAGAGCCCCCTCTGTTGGCCGCGTCGTAAACATACCCTAATGGTCGGTGAGATGGCTTGGGAATTCTGCTAGCTTCGTATTGAATTTGGAAAAGGTTGGATCATTCTATTCACGGAGAAAATAACCAATACAGTATTTAATTTAGAATATTTGCAAAATAGAAAGTAAGAAGTCCTCGTGGCGTAATTTGCTTTGTCAATCATTACTGATTATTTAACATAAGCGACGTTCTGTGCGGTTACTATTTGGATGACCGCTAATGGCATTTACATCTGAGCGCTTCCGTGCTTCGGAAGGCACGCGGCTCAGTTGTTAAGCCACGGCGGAGGCCTTAAGGCGGCCTAAAAACCCCGTCACCAGAGTTGGTCACTAAGACCATAAGTTTCTTGACTGCTTGTTGACATTCTTTACTAACTCGAGAATATACAAGTCAATTTAAAAAAACTTAAGAACACAAAGAAAATCTCAGATCCTCTTCATCATTGCTGGTCATCATCAGCCATTTAAATATGGACTCCCAGTTCATTAATCGAACTCTCGCAAGAACCAACGTACCATCGCCCATACCCCCTAGTGGTACGGTAATTATTATTCCCTACGATACCACCATAGTGCTGAGACAAGCGACTGAATATTAAAGATAACCTAAATGTTTCAATCAGCAATTATGCCTGAAATTCCTCAAAATTGGTGTTTGGAGCTGATGAATATCCTCATAACTTGGAAACAGCTCCACATATTTTCACCAAACATGGCAAAAAAAACTTATAATTGTACCACAATTATTTCTATCAAATCTCCTAATTAAATATATTATCCATAGCGTACTTTTACAGGCATTTTTTTTATTAAAACTTTGATATTTATAGCTAAAGTTTGGGCCCATGTGCTTGCAATCTTGAAGCTCCAATGATATTACGAGGTTTCTTGTTTCAAAAAGTTTGGAAGTTACATTCTGTGTCTTTTTATTTCAAAGTTTATAAATTGAATACTTTTTATTTCTTATTGTGCAATGGTTTTAATTTTATTGTAAAACTCATTTTTATTTTATTTTACTCACTCATAGTTTTATTCAGTCCATTTTTCTCTTGATCTATGAAGATCTACTCACATCAAATGAACTCGACGCCCTAGCTAGCCGCCACTAAAGGAAAGTTGAGCTCATTTGCTTTTGGTTTCGCTATAACTGAAACAGCTTTCAAGGAAAAGCATAATATTGTGACGTAATCCGGCTCAAAATAAAGTCGGATTTTCAAAAAAAAAATTCTTTTCTCTCCCTAACTACACGACGCGACGTCTTGTCTTCGATGTAGTTTGACGCCCCGTATCGCAAGCTCTGAACTGCTGTCGCTGCCCAGCATAATGTCAAGCGACGCGGCTACAGATATACGAAAACAAGAAGCTTTTGACAGCAAAAAAAAAAACGCGCTGAAACGCGCTAATATCACTATTTAGTCACAGAATACCTATAATTTAGTATGAAAACAGTTCAGAAAACCTAACCATACCCCCACAGAGCCGATGCCTATGACAAAGAACATGTGGTATTGTAAAAAAAAAAGACGATTTACGAAAATATCATTCCCTATATCGAAATCCAAGCGATCCATTACGAACGTGAGGCAATGTGAGCTTTCGAATTAGTGGTATAGAAATATAAATCGCGTCGGTTTACATGGTACATAAGTAGGAGTTATTTTATTTATTTATTTTTTTGCCGTTTTTTCCCACTGCAGGGCAAAGGCCTCCCCTCACTCCTTCCACTCTTCGCGATTTAACGCTGTTACAGGTCAAAATGTTAGATGCCTTTGGTGACTTAGGATTATCAGGAATAATGACTAGGTATAAAAATGACTAGAACGCGATATTGTCTTAAAAGAAAATTGGAGACATATATTATTAACTAAGTATAAAAATGCCGAGATAAAAAAAAAAGTCGGAGATGATTATGATCTAAGTATAAGAATGTCGACATTTAAAAAAGACCAAGATGATTTCTACCTAAGTATAAAAATTACGACATATAAATATCGGTTTACTTCAGTCATGGGTACTTTAAATTAAAATAATATCACCTTCATGTTAAGTGTAATCACGTGAAGCGTCTCATTATGATAAATCTACCCGTTATTTAGAAAACTAGGTTTTGAAAAAAAATATTTTTTGAACGAAATTTTCATCGAAAAGAAAATCGTAATTATCATTTAGAACATTTGGTAAGGTATTGTTGAAATTTTTATACTTAGACGTTCTGGATCATAATCTTGCCAAAATAATATGTATACATTTTTAAATATCGGCATTTCTATACTTATACTTTCTAGGTTATAGACATTTTTACATGTAAATATCGTCATTTTTATATCTCGGCATAAATAGCCTTCGACAAATTAATTTTATAAATTTGTTATTTTTATACCTAGCTATTATTCCTGATAGTCCTAAGTCGCCAAAAGCAGTTAGATGTGCATCGGGTTCGTCGCGCCATCTCCTTCTGGGTTTTCCACGTCGCCGGGTTGCGTTTGGTGGGATCCACTCTGTTAGTTTTTACTTATTTTTTTTACTTAAAAGAAAATGTAGGAGTAACTTTTTTTTAAATATACCTACTAAATAAACAAAAGGGAGAATTAAGCCAAAAATGAAAAATTAACAAACTTTTATAATCTAACAATAATTAATTTAAAAAAGAAATCAGTAAAACCATTTATTATTATTATTATTAAGAGCCTGTAGTGTCCCACTGCAGGGCAAAGGCCTCCCTTCCTTCTCGCCAGTCTTTTCTGTTTTGGGCAACTGTGGACCATTCCTTGAGGTAGGCATCAATCTCGTCCCTCCATCTTCGCCGTACCATATTAAATAAAAATTACACTCGCGAACCCTACATATTATTTAACAAAACTTTTATTTATGGGAATCGAACCTGCAACCCACAGCAAGGCTACACCAACTGATCTGTGACACATGACAACAAAGACCGTGGTCTTAAAATTTTTACATTTTCTATTTTCCACAACATTTTAAACAAACAATATATAAAATGTTCAGAAAAATAATGAAGATTCCTGTCACGTAGCACTCCGAACCAGACGTTTCTGGTTATAAATATAAATGTATAAGTATACAGGATGCAGGTATCAAATTTAAATAATATATATGTATACAGCCTCACTCATTACCTTACAGGGTGTTTAGTTTGTGTAAGTGTGTGGCGTAGTACGAGTTTTGGTGTGTAAGATAAGATAAGATAAGATAATAATATGTTTATTTGCAAGAATATATGTTACAGATTAGGTCTTAAGTGTAGAAATAGTGCATTATATTCTACCTAATGGGCATGCGAATACATAGAATTGGATTTTAAATAGAAGTAGGTACCTACTTATAAGATGAATTAATTTTACAATAATAATCATATAACTAATAATAAAAATCATTACAAATTAGGTGTCACGTAAGTATTTCATAGGTCATTGTCTCTGTATTTTATAGAATAATATTGCTCTATAGAATAATAACATTTTGAGATCAAATACTGTTTCAATTTTAAGTAAAACAGATTTCCTTATAAAATTTTCAAATCATTTGGTAAGTGATTGTATAGTTTTATTGCCATATAGAAGGCTTGATTTTGTGTCATTTTTAATTTATATTTTGGATTGTGCAATCTGCTGTTTGTGGCATCCCTTAGTCGTCTAGACCTAAAATCTGTGTTTATTTTAAACAGTTCTGGATGCTGTTTTACAAGCTCTGTCAATTGTGTAAATCTGGTGTGAAACGTCTGACGCCCAGCACACTAGTGTGCGCTGATATGTATGGAGACACTGAGCGGATTCTTTGAGAAGCTTGGTCTACACCAAGCTCGTACTCGCATGTCGAGCTTCTCAAAGAATCCACTCAGTTTACGCTTACTGCGGTTACTGTAGATTACGCTTAGTTACACCAGATTTACACACCAAAACGTTTACTAGGCCCTTAGAGTCACGTCACTATTCCATTATGATTAGATAATCGAACTACTAGTAGGACTATATTGGAATAAGCCTGCAAAACGAGCTTTCCATCGCGATTTCGTCCAGTTTGATCCTGTTGATTTTCCGGGATAAAAAGTAGCCGATGTGTTAAATATATTCGAAGTTTCATCCAAATCGGACCAGTAGTTGCCTGCAGTAAGCTCTCAAACGCACTAGCGGTTAACCGCGGGGGCATTATGCAACCGCGTTGCGTAATAAAGTGGAAATGCGCGGTTGGCCGCCCCCGCGGTTAACCGCTAGTGCGTTTGAGGCTTAATCGTGATTAAAACACAAACATTCAAACATGTAAACTATAAAAAAACCTGTGCGTGCAGTGCCTACGCGCGGAAGAAGTTATACTTCGAGTGCATTCACTCTCGCTCTGTGTTTAATGTGAAATTAATTTAGTATTTATTTTTATGTACTTAACCAATATGTAGTACTAAATTTTCACTTCAAAATAAAAAGTTAAAAGTTGCATGAACACTGCCATCTATTATATTTTGACTGTAGCGTATTAGTCTCTTTCTATTCTCCCCGCTGTCAGTTGGAAGTCGTATAACTTCAAAAACACGGGCGGTCAAATGCTGAATTGCTGAACAATGCCATCTATATTTGATTGTAGCGTATTAGTCTCTGTCTCTTTCTATTCCCCCGAATAGAAAAGAGACAGAGACTATGTCCTCTCGAATAACGCAACCTTGTTGGAAGTCGCATTAGAAGTATAACTTCAAAAATATTATACTGTTGTTACATTTAGAAGCACCCTGTAGAACGTTTGTAAGCTAGTATCGAAAATATCCGGCGGAGTAAGTGCTGTATTTTATACCGAAATTATAGCATTGCTCAGACTAGGGATGGGACAGTGTGTTTATCGATATAGACATAGACATAGACAATCATTTATTCGCTTTAGATTGAAATCATTACAATAGATCAGTTACAATTAAATTGGTATAACATAATATAATATTAATTTAAACAAACAATAGTACGTAATAAGAAAAAAAGTATGCTATAGCAGCGAAAAGGTCACGGCTCAGCATTATGCTTCGCCATCCGAAGACAGGTCAGCGCTGTTATTCTGCCGTAACCTACGGTTCAGTCACTCAACCCTATGAAAAGCAGATATCGATTTATGCAATATGAAACTGACAGTTCGCCCCGAAACTTAGATCTAACAGTGTGTTTATCGATATCGATTTTTGCAATATGAAATTGACAGTTCGCCCCGAAACTTAGATCTTACAGTGTGTTTATTGATATCGATTTTTGCAATATGAAACTGACAATTCGCCCCGAAACTTAGATCTAACAGTGTGTTTATCGATATCGATTTTTGCAATATGAAATTGACAGTTCGCCCCGAAACTTAGATCTTACAGTGTGTTTATTGATATCGATTTTTGCAATATGAAATTGACAGTTCGCCCCGAAACTTAGATCTTACAGTGTGTTTATTGATATCGATTTTTGCAATATGAAACTGACAATTCGCCCCGAAACTTAGATCTAACAGTGTGTTTATCGATATCAATTTTTGCAATATGAAACTGACAGTTCGCCCCGAAACTTAGATCTAACAGTGTGTTTATTGATATCGATTTTTGCAATATGAAACTGACAGTTCGCCCCGAAACAATCTAGCATTGTTGTGTCAGAATACAAAAAAAACTTAATATGTACCTACGTAAGTAGGTAAGTAACCACGTAACCAAGGTGATGGAGTTGCGTAATTTATTATTTATACGTAATTCACAATAATTTTGATTCGTTTTGTATAATATTCTCTTACGATCGTAACTAAGTAAACTTTGACTATACAAACTTTTTTTTTTAAAAGTAGCTCTACATTCCTTGAATTAGCAAGTCAATAATAGTTAGGTTACAATAGTCGGTTCATGAAATAATAGCCTCAAGTAGATTTTAAAACAAAAAGTGTTCTAAAATATATTTACAATTGAATAAATGGAATTAAATGAAATGGGGTCTCACGCCTATCTCGGAGTATTTTATAGAAATATTTATTAGCACTTTGTTTTCCAAAAGCACAGCTCACCACCTAAAATATCGACATCGATGTATCGATAATTTTCCCATCCCTACTCTAATAGCCGAACGAGAGTGCCGTCTCGCCGTCATAATGTCGATAATGCACCGCACTAATTACACTCGATATCGATAAAAATAGGTACAACACTATTATGTAGCGGAAGCATGAGGCTTAAGATATTAGGGGTATTATATCACTGGTTTTAACGCATTGAGTTGTAACTAACTGGTTATTCCCTGTGACTTTACTTATCTAGTCAAATAAGACGATTTATCAGGTATTAATAACATCAGGGCTGGCAGACATTGCTTTCAGCATTAAGTCCACCCTTTGTAACAAATTAATAATTTATTCAATAAAGTATTAAAATAAATAAATCAGGTGGGCCATCTTGTTACATTACTTTTTAAAGGGTGAACAAGTCGCCCACCTTTCCATACAAACGTGGAAGGGTAACCACTCCACTGTTTGACGTTGACCAACCAAAACTAAGGATTATATCAATTTACCTCATCATAATCTATGTCTGTGTACACCCCAAACCGTAAAAAAAGTATTCATTTAAAAATTACAAGCTTCTAAACTTTTGTATTGAAAGTTTAGAAGCGAAGGTTCGGTAGTGACGTTTGTGCTACACTGAGCAGTAACGCTGTGACTTCGAAAGAGCCTAGACCATCGCTCGAGGCGACCGCGCAGTCAACACAAACGTCACTACCGAATCTTCGGATATCAATATTCGCAGTAGAGGCCCAGAGCCCAGAGTCTTTGCATGTGTTTTGGCTCATTCCACTTTTCCCCTGACTAAGGGCTCAGGCACGCTTGACGGAAATTCCGTCGCGGACGACGGATGATCCGTCGCGGAAATTCTGTCGCGGAACGCAATACATGTTATTGCATATAAATTACTAGCAGCGCCTCGCGGTTTCACCCGCGTAATTCCCGTTCCCGTGGGAATTCCGGGATAAAATATAGCCTATGTTCATCAGGGATAATGTAGGATTCTAATGGTAAAAGAATTTTTTTAATCGGTCCAGTAGTTTCGGAGCCTATTCAATTCATACAAACAAACAAACAAACAAAAAATCAAACCTTTCCTCTTTATAATATTTGTATTGTATAGACAAATAGCGGCCACACTACGCGGAAGATCGGTCGCGGAAGTATGGTACCGGATTGACACCCCCGGAATTTCCGCGACGGATCATCCGTCGTCCGCGACGGAATTTCCGTCAAGTGTGCCTGAGATCTAAGTCCCCGAACAAGTGTCAAAAGTGTACATTATGGCGCGTTTTGTCGACACCATTAGGTACCACAGATAATGCAATAGTTCCTAAACTGGTGCAAAATGCTTACTTTTTGACAGAACGACATGACAAATATCTTGCGGTGCGCATCTTAGGCCCGCTGGTCTCTGTGTAAGAATGGAACCTACAGCGCAAAAGGCAAAGGCCATTACCAACCTGCTGTGAGGTCAGTCAATAAAATTTTACACAAGCCGTTATACAAAGCTAAGCCATACATTATTTGCAGTACTGCAAGCAATAAAATGCAGGCAAAGTCTGGATTATTAACTAGTTTCCGTCTGCAATAGTTTTATGAACTAAAAGTTAATCTTACAAGGGTTTATAACATTTCAAATTGTTTATGGTTTAACCGCCGCACTCAGAGATGTCACTTTACTTAAAATGGTTACGTAAAATTTAACGCTAGCACTTACAAATTTTTTTTTTTATTGCATACGTGTGGTGAGATTATTCTTATTAAATATTTCCATAAAATACAAGATAAATATTTTAAACAAAAATACATAATATTAACATATATTTTTTTATTTCAAATTAAAATAATCACATACCATAAAATAATAACTTAACACTTTGAGTAAAATAGAATATTATAAATCACTTTTTAAATTTTTTAACACTTTGTGTGTTTGATTTCAATAAAGTAATCATAAATCGTAGTATTTTCATATCACTTTCAGTATTTTTCATATCACTTTCATTATTTTCACATCACTTCCAGTATTTTTATTTTTATTCTGAATTATGTAATTACTACGTATTTTTATAGCCCACAGCTGTACCGTGCTCGTCCGGGGAAGTACGCAACATTAGCACTTTTATTTTAATTGTTTTTATGTGTTTTTGAGAGTTTTAATTTTTAATTTCGTTGGAATTTTACCCAGTTACATGATATCGTAACATAAAGTGTACGCCATTGGAATATTTATAAAGTGATTTTCAGGTTTTCTCATATAATGCAAAGAATATTATGTTATACGTAGTTCTACGTAAGAAGAAGCGGGAATCCCATTCTACCAAAATTACACACTGAAAATCTAGTGTATGTATGAAACGTGATTCAAATTTTGACCCCCCGTTTCATACATTGTTCGTTTTTCAAAAGCACGAGTCTAGTTCGAGAGTTTCGTATAATGGAACTCGTTTCAAAATTTTGAAGAGAAAACCCACCATTTTTCCTTTGACATTTCGCAGTGCCTGTTTCTGACAGCTGTCATTCTACTTCAACTTCTTGGTTTATGGCTGGCTTTTGCAACTTGTTGTTACAATTCTGCCAGTGTCTGTATACTCTAGTGTCAGTTATTCTACGTATGTGAGAAAATATCATGTCCTTTGACAGTGGTCAACTTTTTAGCATCAGCCAGAGCTTTAAAATAAACATCTCTTAGATTTCTCTTCTCTTTGACTATTTTTACATCTTTGTTCTCAACTTTCAACGTGTTCTTTTCCTTAGATTCTTTTCCAATATCATTATTATATTTAACGTCACTGCTAGTATTATTGGTGTGATGTTTTCTGCCAATTTTTCTGATTAAATTCTTGATTATTTGTCCCGGTTTGCATCTCTTCTTATGTTTTTTTGGAGTTTCGTCTGTGGAGACATCTCTTCTGAATCTAATCGAGTCTGTATTGTAGAGCTGTTAAAAAAATAAATGATTTAGAAAAAATCTTTACTGTCGAAACTATTCCAGTGCCTATATCTACTATATAAAAATAAGTCGGGTTTTCCTTCCTGACGCTATAACTCCAGAACGCACGAACCGATTTCCACGGTTTTGCATTCGTTGGAAAGGTCTCGGGCTCCGTGAGGTTTATAGCAAAGAAAATTCAGGAAAAATTTCAACAGAAAAGCGGGAAAATGGAATTTTGAAAAGTCTAGCTAGTCACGAATAAATGTGACAATCGCAAACGTATCGTAACGCTAACGTATCCGAGATACACTGCGCGGTGACACTACAACGGTTGGCAGTCGAGCTGGCATTGACGCGCAATATAACTTGAATACGCTAACGCGGCGACTGTTAGATTTGTTCGTTATAGAGGTACAGATTGAAACATTTGAGATTAATCAAATATTTCAATCTATAATTATGCCTGAGATTTAAAGCTGGGATTTTCAGAGCTGTTAATATTCTTGCAGCTTTGAAACTGCTGCAAATTATTGTACTTTAGCAAGCATCCTAGAAAAATCAGCTTTCTTAGGGTGTTACCACACTAATCGATCTATCGTCGATCGGTGCTCGGTCGATCGATTGGTATGGTAACTTTAATCGATTGACGGATATCGTTCGACTAACCAATCGATCGATGGCCGGTCGATAGCATCGACGTCTCCGGCTGTATTCCATCAGTTGATCATCTGACAGGCGTCATGGCTCAGTCGGTAGTAGCTCTGCCTTCCGTGCTGTGGGTCATGGGTTCGATCCCCACCGAGAGCAAACATTTGTGTGGCAAACATAGATGTTTGTTCTGTGTCTGGGTGTTACTATGTATTATAAGTATGTATTTACACAAAAAAAGTATATAAGTATTCTATGAGCAATCTAGTTCCCATAATACAAGCTTAATTTGGGACTAGAGAGCATTGTGTCCAAGAGTATTTATTTATTTGCTTTCTTTCTATCGACTAATCGATTCTTCCATCGATCGATGATCTATCGATTGGTGTAGTAACACCCCAAAAGCCTCTTCGAAGATATGAGGCCAAAGGCTCGAAGGCCAATTCACATAACCTCCGATTTATCTCTCAGAATGAAAAAAAACTAACACCAAAATCCTGGGAAGTAGGAATTTGCTTCTGTAAGTACTGCATCTGATTTTCCAAATATTCTTTCACTCCACTCATTTTGCTCTGAAAGTTATAAGAAACTTGTTACAAGTTTAGCCATATACACAGGTAACAGGCGAACGGTGGGGTGTGACGGCAGTGTGTGGACTTTTTTTTATGTCCCAGAGAATCACTAAGAAATAAGTTTAAAGAAATAAATATAATGACAGTACCTTGCCAGTACATCTATGAAAACATATTGTATGTTCAAAAAAATATCAATCTATTCAACAAAAAAAGTGATAATCATAATGTTAACACCAATAGGCTCACAAAAATTAGTCAATCTTTCAAAGGGCAATGTGTAGATACGCTTCTTTAACAAAATCCCAAGTGATGTGTCTCAGTTGTCGATTGGCAAGTTCAAAAATGTAATAAAACGAAGACTTCTTTTCAAAGCATACTATAAAATATCTGATTATTTAGAAGACAAACAAGCTTGGGACGAACTAGCTCCAACTCATCCAATAAAACAATAGTAATCATACCTAATCATACAAAACGTAATGACGATTCAAAGTGATCAGTGAGATTTTCTATACTACATTTATAAAACTGTAAAAAAGCCAAAAACTGAAATTAAAGATATGGATAAACTAAATATGCAGATCTACTAAATAAACGATTCTAATTCCAAAAATCGAGTTTGTCTGCTGTTTATCTGTTTGTAATTTCAACGAAACTTTTCCGGATTACAAAACTTTCCGAAACTTTTCCGATAACACTTTTTCCGGATTAAAATATAGGCTATATTTTATTGAAATGAAAGACGTGGATTCTTAGATACAGCTTGAACTCTCTGAACCAAAAGCAGCCATTTGCTGGTTCATCGTATGCCGGTTGACAGATATTTTAGTGGAAAGTACCGCGTTTCGCACGCGTTCGAAGTCGCGGGTATCAGCTAGTATTGAATAAAAGCTTTTTGACTTTGACTTTGACTTTGACTGTATATGTGCCGGTGCCGGCGTTGGTGGACAAACGGCCGGGTCTGAACCCATCATCAGGGTGCGTACCTTATCATCCTCCCCCAGATCCTCGTACTGTTGCATCAGAGCCTGGACAGCCTGCAGCGTGCCGAGGCAGTTAGACCTTGAGTCCGGAGTATCCCTCTCACTGAATGATATGCCCAGCGAGTCTGATTTATCTGTATTGATAAAAATTAAGATAAATAAATATCTTTCATGGCTCAGTCGGTAGTAGCCCTGGCTTTCGTTCTGTGGGTCGTGGGTTCGATCCCCACCAAGAATAAACATTTTGTGTGTGGCAAACACAGATGCTTGTTCTGTGTCTGGGTGTACCATATTGTATGTATTTACAATTAAAAATGTATAATATGTATTCTATCAGTAATCTAATTTCCATACTACAAGCTCTGCTTAGTTTGGGACTAGAGGGCGTTGTGTGTAATGTCCAAGAATATTTATTTCTTTATTTTATAAGTAATCCCTTTTCGTTAATACCAGCAGTGCAAGTACCGTTCTTATCGATCGCTTTGTTATCGATCGCTAAAGTCGATAAACGTACCGAATCGTATCGTTTCATGCGAGTACGGATCTCTTGACGACAAAAGATCCGTACTCCCAAAAATAAGGTCAGAGTTTATCGAAATCATTCGTTCACTGCTGCCATGATTTACAAGTTTACTGTCAATATCACTGTTATCACTTTCGTTTGTCAGAATCAAAACATAGTAATCATACACCATTGCCAATTCGTTAAAATTTAACGAATTTGTCTACCGATCGTCTAAGTTGGTAACGTACCCGCAACTGTCGATAAAACCATTTTTATTGAATTTTGACGAATCTAAATGCCAAATTATGCGATCGACAAGAACGGTACTTGCACTGCAGTTTCGCAAACCTACTTACCACTGACTTTACCGAAATCGACATCATGAAAATCACCAGACTTGTAAGAGCTATACTTGTCTGCGTCTGACTCCGAGCTGGATGACATCAGCCACTCTAGAAACTCCTGTAAATCTGGAGGCAGTTCTGTAACAAAATCAGTATTTACTTTGAGAGTCAAACATGGACAAACGTAGGACAATGATGACAAAACAAAGACGATTCCCCTGAGTTGTTTAAATCAGGGACTTCAATGAGTGGACATGCTGACAAAACAAAGACGAGTTGTTTAAATCAGGGACTTCAATGAGTGGACATGCTGACAAAACAAAGACGAGTTCTTTAACATCAAATTCTGTGACATAAACTATAAATAGGGACTTAAGAACTAAACTGAAGCAACCATTTAAAACGCAATGTTCTGTGATGTAAGGGTGTGTGTGTTATGGTAAGCGTGATAGGGTGTGTGTGAGATAGTAAGGGATGTGTGTAGTGTAATGTATTTGTGTAGTGTATAGGTGAAGTGTACGTGTAATGAACGTATGAGTTAATGAATGAATGAGTTAATGAATGAATGAGTTGATGAATGAATGAGTTAGTGAATGAATGAAAACGCTTTATTAAATTACAACTAATAAACAAGGAAAAATTCAATACTTCAAAAACTGGTGCAAAAAAATATTTTTACCGCGTAGTGTTATCAGTGCCTTCAATATTACTTACTGCGGCAAGTCCGCTGCTTCACCTGGTAGTCCACCAGGTCGCCCATCAGTCGAACTAACTGCTGCATCAGGGATGATGTCACCTGTCCGTCCTTGCTCACTTCTCTTACTGCAAGTCACAAGGCTTTATAAACCAGCACATTTATCAATATCATGATATATTTCTGAAGCGCTCGTGGCTACGCTTACTTAGCCAATCTTAACCGATAATCTAAGTTAAGCAACGTTCTGTGCGGTCACTATTTGGATGGGTGACCGTTAGTGGCATTTACGTCTGAGCGATTCCGTGGTTCGGAGGGCACGTTAAATTGTCGGTTCCGGCTCTAGCAGTCGTTAAGCCACGACGGAGGCCTTAAGGCGGCCTAAAAACTCCGTCACCAGAGTTGGCCACTAACTCATACGAGCTTGCTTTTATGATTTGTTTCTTTATTTTTTACTATAGTAGGTGCCAAATAACACCGCAATACAGGTCATTCAACCCACCTTCACCTCGATGTCGCAAAATTCAATTTATGTATGGTAAACAAACAGTACTACGAGATTCGAGCGATTACCGTCTTAGCGACAGCTTTGTATGGAAAGCTACAGAATTAGCCATTCATGAATTTTGGGACATCGTGGTGAAGGTGGGTGAATGACCTGTATTGCGATGTTATTTAGCACCTACTATAGCTGATACGACTTCGTACGCGTGCGAAACTTTCCACCAAAATATCTAACAACCAGCATACGATGAACCTCACGGAAAATGGATGCTTTTGGTTTAGAAAGTTCAATTTAGTTTAGTTTTATGTTTCAATCCGAAAAAAGGGCTTCTGAATGGTATAAGTTTCATTGAAATTGGTCCAGTTAGTGCGTGATCCGCGAACAAACCAACAGACAAACTCAATTTTCGGAATCAGAATCGTTTATTTAGTATATTTGCATATTTAGTTTATCCATCTTTAATTTTGGTTTGTCTTTAATGCAATGCGAGCTGCTTTGCGACAAAAACAGGCACAGTGCTAATACTAATCGTTGTACGAACCCTTTCTAGGAGCTCTTCTGTTAAAAATACTGACTTATTTATCCTTGTAAGTAATATTAAGGCGTAGGGTAAAGGCAGACAACCTTCTCGCTCGCACATTTCAACATTTTTGAAGATATAATATGACTAAATGTAATTATGTGAAATTGCAGAGCTTCAGGGTCGAGAGAATAACAATGCAAAGGTTCAGTAAAAATATCACATTGATCCAAACAAGTTTTCTAACCAAAAAATGTGCACTTTAATTTATCGCATTGGTACAAATTTTTTGTTCGGAAAAGTTGTTTGGATCAATGTGATATTTTTACTGAACCTTTGCATTGTTATTCTCTCGACCCTGAAGCTCTGCAATTTCACATAATTACATTTAGTCATATTATATCTTCAAAAATGTTGAAATGTGCGAGCGAGAAGGTTGTCTGCCTTTACCCTTCGCCTTAAAGCAGTGTCTAAGTGTTTACCATCAACTCGTTTCGCCAGTTCTATGTCTTTAGCTGCTTTTCTGCAAATTTTCTTCATATTTGCCGTGAGAGCGGCGAAATCTGTCTTCTTGTTTAGACCGAGATCATCCTAAAAGAATTAAGTTCATTTCATTTTTATTTTACTTATTTCTATAAGTCAAAGTCTATTCAAGAGGATCATTTAGAATCTACTTCTTCTATCTAAATAAGCTGACTGACAATCAACGCACAGCCTAAACTATAAGTCCTAGAGGTATGATATTTGAAGGGTAGTATCCTTATATAGTGTAGGAGTACACTAAGAAAGGAATTTTGAAAAGTCACACTCTAAAGGGTCTAGAACGCGAGCAACGTCGCGAGCGACTAGTTTTCTTATTTAAAATAAGTGATTCTTTTGTAAATTTCTCGTGACCAGACCTTAGAAGCACTGGCATAAAACCACGGTCTGGTTTCTACCATTTAAACCAACCTACTATTACTCCTAGAGATACCAGATACTTTGGTACTAGAGATAGTACCTCATAATATTTTGTAAGCATTGTAAATCTTACCTCTATAGCCGTTCTTGATACTCTCTTGTTTATTTTTTTCGTTTCACCCTTTATTGCCTCTTCTTTAATATTCTTGGCTTTTCTGAAATTTATCTTTTTCTAAATATATAAAACTCTTTTGACGCTGACTGACAATCAACGCACAGCCTTAAACTATAAGTCCTAGAGGTATGAAATTTGGGCAGTAGTATCCTTAATAGTGTAGGGGTGCACTGAGAAAGGAATTTTAAAAAGTCTCACGCTAAAGGGTCTTGAATTAGGGTCAAAGATTTTAACTAAATAATGCGTAATGCGTATGTCATAGATAATTCACCTTTTGCGCGCGTAATGAGGAGGGATGAAAGTCATATAACGAAGAGAGTTATGAATATAAGTGTGGCTGGGTATGCAAGTAGAGGAAGACCGAAGAAGAAGTGGTTGGATTGTGTGAAAGAGGATATAAATGTAAGAGGAGTAGATTCAGAGTTGACGAATGATAGGAGTGAGTGGAAGAAAACATGTTGTGCCGGCCACACCTAGCGTGGGATAAGGGCAGGGAAATGATGATAATGTTATTACAATCAAACTACCATTTGAATGGACTCACCCAGTCTTCAAAGCACCGCCAGTCTTACCAATTTTCCTCAAACTCTCCGCTTTCCTATGAATTCCATCAGCAATCTTCCTAACTTTACTACGGAACCACTCCTGAGGTATTTTCATCAAATCGCTTTTCGTAATCGAATGTTTATCTCTGACATTACTTTCAAATTGGTCGACTGCGACTCCATACTCATCGTCGTATAAATCGTTCCAAAATATGAGATTACTTTCAGCGTTTCTTTTGACAATGGTTTTCGTTTTATTTTCTGTTATATTAGTTGCTTTTGGTTTATTCGTTGTTAAGATGATGTTTTTGGGATCTGTATCAGGTAAAATATTTATCAATTGGGCAATATTATTTTGGAATTAACCGTACCCTGTCCTCATCAGTGATAATACTATCTGTTGTAAATTACAAGTTATCACCACCACACAGAGCATAACTTATCTCTGTACTTACAATTACTTTGCTTTTATTTTCTTTAGGTACCTTATTATTTTAGATTTAAGTTTACTTTTTAATGCTGTTATTTCTTTTACATTGTTAAATTTGTCGTGGTTTGAAATAAATGTCTATTTATCTTATCTTTAAAGTACCCTAGGTATCTATTTCCAGAATACCATTTGCTTTGCTTTGGTTTCATAGTTATGAAACTTTATGGTCTTTTCTTTAGTTGTATTCAACTTACCAGTATGATTATCCACTTCTGTAATCCCTTTATCCTTATCATCGCTATGCTCAATCTTCACAGTAGCATTGACGTCTTCAACTGATAGAAGAACTCTAGATCTGTGGCCAATATTCTCAATCATATCGGAGTCATATTCCGGATAAATGATGTCTACTGTTTTATTTGTTACTTTTGCCTCGGTATTATTTGGTAAACTGGAACTAGAATAATAAATGAGTTAGAATATGTACATTTAAAAAGTACTATTAGAAGAGTTGTGAATTTAATTCCCGGGGCAGAGTAAATGATTGCAATTTGTATAAAATTGGACATGAACTTGTAATCTTTTTGTTTTGTGCTATGTTTTCATTCACGACACAGAAAATGCTAAATTTGTTGTCAGTATTATATATGTGCTCAATTTTTTACCTTGAATTTCTAAGTATATTGCGATCAAAGTTAAAATCTACACCGTCTAATGCACTAAACCAGCTTGCTAGCGTCATAAAGAAATCGCTTAGATTATTATTGTTAGCATCACTTGATTCTGTTGTACTATTGCTAGATATTCCATCTTGTTCATCTGCCTTCATAGTCGTGCTATCAAGTTCTTTTGCATCAACCTTCACAGTACAGTTGACAAATTCATCTACCACACCCAACTTCTTGGCATCACTGGTTACATTATTATCATCCGTCAAAAGATTATTACTAACTTCACATTTGAATTTTAAATGTACACTCTTCAAACCATTTTCCTTAGAGTTCATAGCATCTTCTAAATTATCCTCAGGAGTTGTTTCCGAAATCTTATCAATAATTTCTACTGATTTCAAAGTTCTCTTTTTGCCAATTGAAAAAAATATACCATTACTTTCTGGTATAGTGTTTGTGGTAGTTTTTAGTTGGTTCGTTATCGGTGTGTAAATAAAATCAATATTTGAGTCGATTGGTGAAGGGTCTGGTATGGTTTCCGTCATAAATTTTGATGCTACTTTTATATGTTTTTTTATTTCTTTGTACATGTCTACTGGCATGTCATCGCCAGATGATGGAGTAGGTTTATACTCAAGTCTAAAGCCTTCAGATGGAACATCTTTACCTAAATTTCCTGAAAGTTTAGAAATTAGCCTTCTTATAATTATCTTCATCGCTATATTACTTTTCACATTCTTTTTGCACTTTTTACCATTATTTGTATTGTGACTTACCCTTTTTAGGTCTCCCAAATAAATTATTCTTGAACCCTTCTTTAAAATCTTTAAACGTAAATTTGATACTACGATTTGGTACTTCTAATTTAACCTTATCATCAACCTTCTTTTCAGTACCCATTTTTTTACCATCCAGCACACCATAATCACTGTACGCTTGTGCCATTTCAACTAGTCTATCATATTTATCACGGAAATAATCTTCTATATATTCCATATCACTAAGATTTACTTCGAATTCATCTATTTCTGAAGGCGAGTCTTTGCTTACAGGAATTTCAACTTTATTAACTACGTTTTCTTCTATTTCTGAAGCGCTATTAAGCTCAAAATCTTTGGCTTTGTTAACTGCAACTGGTTTTTTATCAGTTTCTAAATTATACTTGTTAAGCACGGAAGTTTCAGGCACTTGTTTCACCATTGAGTTTAGCTCATCAGGGTAAAGTGGCATAGGGCCTTTCCAGTTTGGACTCAAAGCAAAATTAGATTTTACTATATTTTTCATGTCCTCCAAAGTTAGTCCCTGCCGTAATAAGAACAAGAACTATTAGCTCATGCTTTTAACATCAATTTTATTTTAGTAAACGGATTCCTACTCTAATCTTAGAAACTCTAGATCTGTTATTATCATCATCATCAACTTTACTGCTGGATAGGCCTCCTCCATACATACCAACAATTATTTTGAGCTCTCTATAATCCCTGACCCACGACGGTAAAACATTTTGTACTAACATTCGTTCTTTTGTTCCTATTCTCCTTATTCACTTCGTCTTGACCATCATTTTTAACCATTACCTCGTTCATATCATCGTCTGCATCAGCTTGAAGTAGTTTCCGAGCATTAGGCACTCTATTTATTAGGGGGCTAGGGGTGTATATTGTATTTCTTTTGAAGTTAGTATTTCTGTGAATGTTATTATTATCATTAAAACTTCGAATCACCAATTAATGTCTTTTTCATGGCAGCATTATTTATGATTGGTCCACTTTGGTGAATAATTTAGCCAAAAAGTTCCAGCTGCAGTGTACCTTATGTATTATCTATTGAATTATCTTTAAAACTGTGTCCTTTTTAGACTAAATCATGAATATCTTGAAATCCTAATTATATTTCCAACAAGTACATGTACTTACTCAGGGTACATCATAGTAGAAATACTCATCAGCAAACCGTAATTGTTAGTTGTAGTATCTTCTCTCTTTCGAGCTCCATCGCCAAACTCTAAATCATCAAACATAACATTCCGCACTGTACTACTTTCAGTTCCATACGCATTTGTAAAGCCATCATCTATTCCGATACCTTTTCCAGTTACTTTCGATTCTATTTTCGTCTGTGTAATGCTTTTCACTTTAGTAAGAGGTTTTTCAGGTGTACCATCTTTATTTAACGCATCTACTTCTGTTTTAGGATGTTTGCATTTGTTTTTATTATTTTGGAAAACCAGGTCTAATCCAAACTGATTAGCCATTATTTCCGGGAAGTTTCTATCTAAAAACTTATCTAAAAGCTCATCTATTCGTTGCGTGTTTTGATAAAATGGATGTTTTAGCTGGTTTTCGTGCGATTTTGAATCTTTTGGCGCGTGAGAACATTTTGATTTCCGATTGTAGTTAGGCTTGTATTGTATTAGGATCTTTTTATCTTCGATTAAAAATTCTTCAGGCTTAGATGCATTATTAAATCGCTTACTTCTGTTAGCTTTTTGATGCTTTTGCTTAGAGTCTTTTCCTAAAGCAGATGGCACTTTATTTTCACCATTATTCGTAAGATTTTCATCGTCCATCTTATCTTTGTCAGCAGTTATCTTCTCTTTTCTGTTAACTATCTTATTACCTTTATCTTTTTTATTTTTTTTTAAATGAAACAGTTTCCAAGGTTTTTGAAAGTTTTTCAAAGATCTCTTGACTCTTTCCGGGTATGTTTTATACTTGTCTTCGAAATCTATGTTGTTGATACTCGCTTCGTTATTTTTCTTAAGATTCCTGATTTGTGCGTCAGTTTCGATGAGTTTCTTGTAAAATTCTGTGAATAAATATAATTGAAAAACTATCTTTTGAGCACAATTCCAGCCTACCATGCAAAATACTACTATAAAAATATGTCATCATCCTTCTCCAGCCCTTATTACACGATAGGTGTGGTCGGCACAACATGTTTTCTTCTTCCACTCACTCCTATCATTCGTCAACTCTGAATCTACTCCTCTCACATTAGATATTCTCTTTCAAACAATCCAATCACTTCTTCTTCAGTCTTCCTCTACTTGCATACCCAGCCACACTCATATTCATAACTCTCTTTGTTATATGACTTTCATCCCTATTCACTATAAATATATGTCATGATATATTATGTGATTCCTTCTATTACTTTTTTATGTGAATAATAACGCACTAACGTTTCAACCGCTCGCTGCTCTGAATCTCGTTCATCACATCATTGTCCAATATCTTAAATAAATCACTGTCAGCGTCCACTAAACTACTCTGTAACAAAGGAGTTGAATCATCATCATCATCATCATCATCTTCAACCTATATCGGTCCACTGCTGGACGGTCTCTCCCAAGACGCGCCACTGAGCCCGGTCTTCGGCTCGTCTCACCCAGTGTTTGCCAGCTACATGTCTCAGATCGTCACCCCACCTAGCCGGAGGGCGTCCTACACTACGCTTGCCTAAACGCGGTCTCCACTCGAGTATTAGTTTGCTCCAACGATTGTTGGTTCTACGCCAAACATGGCCGGAATGAATAACAGAAATTAAGTTCTCTGAGCCAATGGCCTTGAGAGTTTGGACTACTTTGGACTTGAAAATCGATACACAATCTTGCACGTGGGACAGTTAGATACGCACGCTTCATTGAAATAAAATAGATAAAAAAAAATTACCTGCATAATTTTTTGCAAATCAAATGTAAAATAATTGAATTATTAAATATATATCTCTTGGTGTAAACCAAAAAGATAAATTTGATTTAATTTGACATGGCTCAGTCGGTAGTAGCTCTGCCTTCCTTGCTGTGGGTCGCGGGTTCGATCCTCACCGAGGACAAACATAGATATTTGTTCTGTGTTTGGGTGTTACTATTGTCTTTTAAGTAGGTATGTATTTACAAAAAAAATGTATTCTATCAGCAATCTAGTTCCCATATTGCAAGCTTTGCTTAGTTTGGGACTAGAGAGCGTTGTGCAAAATGTTCAAGGATATTTGTTATTATTATTTATTTATTATTTTATTTAAAGTAACTTCACAACAGTAATAACTCCATTACCTACTTCATTATTTTGCAATTTACCTGCAAAAATAGTCAAATAATTTTTCCCTTGTCCCGTTGCCCACCTGGGCTTGAATAACTACTGAAGGGTTAATATACAAAATGGGGGTTCAAACGACCCCTTTCAGCTAATGGGCGCTCGTTAATTGTTTAGCCATTTTTGGAAGTTTCGCGGAACACTACGTACCTACCTTTACCAAAGGCTGTTGTTGGGGCATTTCCGGTCCCGATTTGCATACATTTCATTAATTTTGTTGTTATAACTTTTGTTGGTTTTATCATAATATATTATGCAAAAGCAGTCACGAAAACGCAAAATAAAGAAATTATTTTGACGTAAACACATGTAAATACGATAATCAACATTGAAAAAGACGCATTTTTCGAAGTAAAATATCTAATAAATAATTATTCCCGATGCTTTATAATGACATTGTTACATTTTTAAAAACTGCATTGCAAGTGTATTGTAACAAACAAAGTTCCATCATTGCAACTTTAAAAGAAATGTGGAACCTGCGGGCCTAGGATGCGCACCGCGAGATATTTGTCATGTCGTTCTGTCAAAATGTAAGCATTTTGTACCAGTTTACAAACTATTGCATTATCTGTGGTAATGTTGTCGAGAAACCGCGCCTTTGAATTTGCAACTTTTGACATTTCTGCGTGACTATTATCTCGTCCTCAGAGAGATACGACGACTAACAAGTGTCAAAAGTGTACATTATGGCGCGTTTTGTCGACACCATTAGGTACCACAGGTAATGCAATAGTTCCTAAACTGGTACAAAATGATTACATTTTGACAGAACGACATGACAAATATCTCGCGGGGCGCATTTTAGGTCCGCTGGACTCCATCCAATTTACCCCAGACCCTATACTGAAGTAAAAATTTTTTTAAATACTAAAATATATAGTGGCTCGGCGAGGTTTGAACCTATGATCGTAAGATCGTTGACGTTGCTCTGTCAGTATAGTTTTAGTTTCCACTGTAGGTACGCCTTACTATAGTAACACAAACTCTTATTCGTCTTATTCACTCCTACACAGAGATCATATTGTAATAGCCTAAGATCCGTTATACAAAGATTTGGACCGAGCTGGTTAATGGATGAAAACTATTTTATTATCAATTAAATATGTCAATAAATATTATTGCAAATGGCTTGTCTAAAAAATTTAAGCCCAGAATATGATTAATTTAAAATTTAACTTTTTAAACCTCGACAACCGAAATTCAGGACTGATTTTTCGCAGACAACCCATCGTGTTTGTAAGTTTAGATCTTTCACCTCCTTAAGAGGGCCCCGGAGGACATACAAACGTAGTACCAAGATCACTTTTTCCTTCTTTTGAAGACTGACAATCAACGCACAGCCTAAACTATAAGTCCTAGAGGTATGACATTTGGAGGGTAGTATCCTTATATAGTGTAGGGGTGCACTAAGAAAGGAATTTTGAAAAGTCGCAACCTAAAGGGTCCAAAGTTAGGGTCAAAGATTTAAACCAAATAATGCGTATGTTGCTACGGAACACGAATTTGAAGTCACACCCTAAGTTGTCACATAGGTATACCCCATGGCTTTATCAGTAAGTAATTCAGTTTCTTGACGCAATTTATAATAGACCATGATTAAAACATCATAAAATACAAAGATTTACTCTCCCCATCAGAAATGCCGATTCAAGCCGCCCTGATTCGGCTGTTAGAAAATTAAATAGTGAGATCGTTTTTTCAGAATCTAAAAACTAAAATTAAAGATATATGGATAAACTAAAATTAAATATGCAGATCTACTAAATAAACAATTCTGATTCCGAAAATCGAGTTTGTCTGTTTATCCGTTTTTTTGTTCGCGGATCACGCCTTAACTACTGGACCAATTTCAACTTCGGAAGCCTTTTTTCCGGATTGAAACATAGGATATATTTTACTGAAATAAAAGACGTGGATTCTTAGATACAGCTTGAACTCTCTAAACCAAGAGCAGCCATTTGCAACGAGGTTCATCGTAATTCTGGTGATAGGTATTTACGTGGAAAGTTTCGCACGCGTACGAAGTCACAGGTATCAGCTAGAATACCTAAAAATATTGCATGGATCCAAACAAGTTTCCTGACCAAACAAATGTACAACAAAATTAATTTGACGTTCCTATTTCTTCTTTTTTTATTTTCTCTTGTTTTGTACGTGTGTGTTGTTACCAATATTCAAATTATTGTTTATTTCTCTCTTATGCTATTAGTAACAGAAAAATTATAAACTAGGTCCCTTCTCTCTGAAGAGTTAAGCAAGTATATCAAGTATGTATATGCTAGGTAGCCTAAATCTAACTAAAACTATGTTATGATTTGAGAGCTGGTGCCCAAAAGGTTTTAAAATAAAAACCGACGATGAGGGTCACCAGCAGGCCTAAGATGCGCACCGTGAGATATTTGTCATGTCGTTCTGTCAAAATGTAAGCATTTTGTACTAGTTAAGGAACTATTGCATTATCTGTGGTACCTAATGGTGTCGACAAAACGCGCCATAATGTACACTTTTGACACTTGTTAGTCGTCGTACCTCTCTGAGGACGAGATAATAGTCATGCAGAAATGTCAAAAGTTGAAAATTCAAAGGCGCGGTTTCTCGACAACATTACCACAGATAATGCAATAGTTCCTACACTGGTACAAAATGCTTACATTTTGACAGAACGACGACAAATATCTCGCGGTGCACATCTTAGGCTCGCAGGCCCATCTCTATAGGTGGCAGGGGTAAGAGTGTATGCATAGACGTGTATCTATTGAAATTTAACTTTTTGCAACCGAATCGTGCGATCTCGGCTCAGTGGTCCGGCCCCACCTGCACGTAACTCCAGGTACTTGTAATTAAGTCGCCCGTATTTATGCATATCGAATCGGTTCCCTAATTGTCCCGCTGAGTTACAGGTTTTAGGAATTTAATTGAAACGTCTTTCTTGTAGTTTTAATAAAATTAGACTTCAATTTTTAAGTTTTAATTGATTTTTAGAACATCCTTTAGTTTAGTTTGTAACCAACTTGAAAAAAAGGAGGATTATTTTTGGAACACCATTTAGTTTAATTTTTAGACTTCAAAACAAGGAGGAAATTCCCAATTCAGCTGTATTTTTTTATGTTAGTTACCTTAGAAATCCGTTATTTATAAACCAATTAAAAAAAAATCCAGATTGGTCACATAATTTTTTTATCAAAATCGGTCTAGTAGTTTGGCAGAAAAAGTCCAAAAACATAATAAAAATAACAAAAAAGTCTGGAGGAGATCGCTTTTAGCGATAAGGACCTGTATTGCGGTGTTATTTGGCACCTACTATAGCTACCTATATTGAGGGCTCCTTTAGTACCTGCTGTACAAAACACAACAACAAAAGACATATTCCAGGTATCCTCGTGTTTAGTATCAGTATCATAAAAGTCTAAAATACGACGTGTTTTCTACTTAAAAAGTAATCATAGTATTTTTACGTCTAAAGTCTGGTTCTGCAGACCGAAACAGTTTTTTTTTACTCTGTCCCATCATAATGTCGTAGACCAAGAGATAGTTAGATATGATATTATTTTACTATCGCAAAGTAAATTTTATTGGAACCGGTTTAGCATAAGCGTCGTTTCTTTCTAACTGGGTGTTAATATGCGTATTACAAGTATATTCTTCTATCTATCTATCTAAAACCAACAGGATCAAACGAGACGCGGACGAAGTCGCAGAAGAAGGCTTGTAAAATATATAATTTAAGCGTCAAACTACACTAGAAGGCAAGACGTCGCGTAGTTTTTGAGTTGTAGTAATAATTATAAAACTTTTCGAATCGTATATATCTCAGATACGGTGGCTCGTAACAAAAAAGTATTGAAACATTTTTTATAGATAATTTTATGATCTACAATCAAAAACTATTTAAGCTGGAATAAAAATAGAAACGGTTTTAGAATGGCTAAACAAAGCCCTATTTATGGCGTCACATTTTATATTTTAGCCGGATTACGTCACAATATGCTTTATATTGTAACGTAATCCGGCTCTAAAAAGGCCGGATTTTCAAAAAAATATTTCTTTTCTTTCCCTAACTACACGACGCGACGTCTTGTCGTCAAGTGTGCGCCAACGCTAAAACTATCAAATTGAATTGGCAAACAAACTATGACAAAATAACACACGTGATACAAAATAAATGAATTATGAAAACCAATTGAATTTCCGTGATTTTCTCGTCAACTTTTCACGCTAACTTTTTCCCCACCAGCTCGGGGACTATACAAACTGATTGTCCCGACCACAGACAAGCACTGAACAGGTAGGTAAGTCCTCCGCCTCTTTGTGTCCGACGTGGCTCGCGCGAATGCATTCTGTTACAATGAGTTTTGGCGACTGAGACGCTGAAAGGAACTAAAAATACTGGGAAAATGGAGGAAGAATGTAAAATATCAGCGACTGGTAAAAGGTAGTAGTAGGTAGGTACTCTAAGTATGTAAAGTAAAATTAAAACACAGTTATTACGGTGTAATTTTTAAAGGGAGTTTTGAGATGGAAGTGTATCAAAATCCGTTTGATTATGAATTTAGAAAGATACAATCAATTAAGGTGCATTGGGGTAATTGCGAAAATGGGTATATTCCGAAAATCCATAAAATCTAGTAACATAATGCGATATTTTCCTGTTGGCATGAGGATATGTAGGACTGTCACGGCGATGCCAATCAAAATGGCGTCTAGACCAATGTTGCCAACAGGAAAATATCGCATTATGTTACTAGATTTTATGGATTTTCGGAATATACCCATTTTCGCAATTACCCCAATGCACCTTATATGATTTAGTTGCGAGATGCCTACTATTGGACTTAGTTTATTTTTTAAGTGTTAAACAGCAAGAGCCCAGATTATGGGGTTTGCGACGAAGTTTCTTAATAATCCCCTTAACGGGACAGCCAGCACAAAAGGGATTTTGAGACTAACCCAGTGTTTGTTAGTAAATGTAGTTTTAACGTGTGAAAATGGAAGATTAAAAACATTATAACAGAGAAAAAATGAGTTGATTAGGAATGTATAGTATAGATAAATCTAGCTTCCGCCCGCGTTCCGTTGACTTAGTGACGATTCGGACAAAATATTTTGGGACAAATTCTCCCAATCGTCACTTTTGATTTTAATAATTTTTGTTGTGACGATTCACGATTCGGAGAACATCAAATTAAGGAAGCCGTTGAGTACAGTCAGGTAAAAATATGTTAAGCAAAATATGATTTAGCTATTTAAATTGCTTTGCGAGCGTGTGGTTACATTAAGGTGGTTCGATTTCCATACTAATTTATTTAACCAATTTGGGGGAAATTATATTATTATACCTAACAAGCAATTTTTATTTCTTTCTTGTTAATCTTCTGGTAACTAAAAAGTAACCTATAATATAATAATAATAATAATAACGTTTATTTTCTTACACAAAAGGTTCAGTACCATAATAAAAGTGAAGAATAGATAATGAGACATAATCTTTAAGCTATTTAGATAGTCAGGTGGGTACTTAGTGTATCCACCCATACTACTATGGAGGAAATGCAAGAAACCTGTTTTGTGTAAGACTGGTGCCTGAGATAGGTTGTAAACCTGTGATACAGGTCACCAGTGTGATACAGGTCACCACCAATATGTTTAATCCAAGTCACGAACTAGGTATATTCCAAGTTTCATCCAAATCGTACCAGTTGCAACGTGATTGAAACACACATCCAAATATCCTAAAATCTAAACTTTGACATCATACTAATATTATAAATGTGAATGTAAGTTTGTTTGTTACGCTTTCACGCGAAAACTACTTAACCGATCATCATGAAACTTTGTACACATATCCTTGGAGGTATTAGAAGTAACATAGAATTTTTTTTATTCCGGAAAATCAACGGAATATTAGTAGAATAGGAAAATCTCAATTTTATTGAAAAATCAATCTTATTTTCAAAATTTCACCGTTCCATATTCAAAACCATTTATTTCCACCATTTATTTCAGAATTAAAAACTAAGTAAAATTAAAAAAAATATCATAAATATAATTTCATCATAAATTTTATACTTAGTTTTGATTTTTTCACCGAAAAAGTCAAAACATAAAAATATTGTGAATATTGTAAATACTGTATTAGTTGTAGGTAATTTTCTTTGTGACTAAAATGATTTTATTTGCTTATAAATAATAACAAAGTATATATAATAATCATAAAATAAGTAATTTCATGCACAATGCGATAACATACACAATGCGATAACATGATAAAAAGCTCTTGTTATCGCATTGTGTAATGGAGCCTTTTGTCACAGAGTATATTCTTTTGTAATCAGTGTAATTGAGCATTTCAAAGTGAAGCGATGTTGCTTTTACATCACAATGGGGTAGGCAGGGGCGGTGACGTGAACTAAACAATGCGTTACGCATAATGAGAGAAACTGCGCTGTTAATCTCTGATGTGGTGGATGAACTAATTGGTATTTTAGTTCTTTTTACCCCCTGACAGAATCTATCTATTTATCTAAATATATAAAACTCTTTTGAAGCTGACTGACAATCAACGCACAGCCTAAACTATAACTCCTAGAGGTTTGACATTTGGAGGGTAGTATCCTGATATAGTGTAGGGGTTCACTAAGAAAGGAATTTTGAAAAGTCGCACCCTAAAGGGCCTAGAACGCGAGCAACGCCGCAGACGACACCTAGTAACATTATAAAACTGTAAAAAACCCATAAGCTAAAATTAAAGATATGGATAAACTAAATAAACGGTTCTAATTCCGAAAATCGAGTTTGTCTGTTTGTCTGTTTGTTTGTTCGCGGATCACGCCTTAACTACTGGACCAATTTCAATGAAACTTACACCATACAGAAGTTCTTTATTCGGATTAAAACATAGGCTATATTATATTGAAATCAAAGACGTGGATTCTTAGATACAGCTTGAACTCTCTAAACCAAAAGCCGCCATTTGCTACGAGGTTCATCGTATGATGGTGACAGATAATTTTGGTGGAAAGATTCGCACACGTACGAAGTCGTGGATATAGCTAGTAAAGCTAACTCGTATGAGTTAGTGGCCAACTCTGTTAACGGAGTTTTTGGGCCGCCTTAAGGCCTCCGTCGTGGCTTAACGACTGCTAGAGCCGGGACAGTTTAACGTGCTCGAAGCACGGAAACGCTCACATGTAAATGCCACTAGCGTTCACCCATCCAAATAGTGAACGCGCAGAACGTTGCTTAACTTAGATAATCGGCGAAGATTGACTGAGCCACGAGCGCTTCATACATATAGCTAGTGTATTATAAGTACGTAGGTATGTATTAACGATATTACGATATTTGAACAAACTCTTTTACAAAGCCGTCGTATGAAACCAGCGTGCCTAGGATGCGCGCCGCGAGATATTTGTCATGTCGTTCTGTCAAAATGTAAGCATTTTGTACCAGTTTATAAACTATTGCATTATCTGTGGTAATGTTGTCGAGAAACCGCGCCTTTGAATTTTCAACTTTTGACATTCCTGCATGACTATTATCTCGTCCTCAGAGAGGTACGACGACTAACAAGTGTCAAAAGTGTACATTATGGCGCGTTTTGTCGACACCATTAGGTACCACAGATAATGCAATCGTTCCTAAACTGGTACAAAATGCTTACATTTTGACAGAACGACATGACAAATATCTCGCGGTGCGCATCTTAGGCCCGCAGTTGTCTAAAATCCTCAGGGTCGTAAATAACCAAGCTTCAAAGAAACGGTTCCCACAAGACACCCCGTAAATATTATGGGGTTGTTTTGTCGCTTAGACGCGTGGGGGACGCATTTTTATCAATCAGCCGTTTGTTTGTACCGGGTTGCGTGAAATATGTTTTTTTCTCTGATTTAGGTACTTGTGCAAAAGAGTTTTTTTCATCCCACCATTTCGGAAAGAGTATTTTTGCTCTTCAATATCTGAGTGCAAAAGCCGTTTTTATTCTCTAGAGGATAAAGTAAATTGAATTTAGAACATCGTGTGCACTAAGTTTGTGAATTAAAAAAAAACATTAAACCTATTTACTGCTACCTCTATGGTGCTGAATATATCATACAACTTTTATTTAATTTGTTAAAAACTCAGACTCGGAACTTTCTTGGTGTTCTTTTTTCAATTTGCTTTGTACGCGGTTCTTTACGCGGCATTTTTTCACTGAAATAAAAGTACCTATCTTGTGATTGTAAACGTTTTTTTTTTGCATTTAGTCATTTCCTCGCTGAGGTGGAATGAAAAGTTACGTGTTGCACTCGAGTGCAAAGATTTTTCACCTCGTGCTCTTTTGATTCCCTCGCTAACGCTCAGGATTCTCATTTGAATCCTTCGCTTGCTCGGTCATCAAAATTAAACACGCGGTTAAAAAGCAATTTTGCACTCTTGTATAACAAATAACTATTTTTTTTATATATGGACATTTGGACATTGCACAACGCCCTCTAGTCTTAAACTAAGCATTGCTGATAGAATACTTAGATACATTTCTATTTGTAAATACGTACTTATGATCCATAGTAACACCCAGACATAGAACTAACATCTATGTTTGCCGCATACAACATTTTTGTTCTCAGTGGGGATCGAACCCACGACCCACAGCACGGTAGGCAGAGCTACTACCGACTGATCTGTGACGTAGTCACTAACAGGCTCGATAGAGACCTAGTGCGAGGAACTAAACTCATCAAGGTACACTATAGTATATTTATGAACTGTACTCATTTATATAAAACATAATGCTACCAACTATTGTACCAGATCACTAGTTTATTAGTTTATTTACCAAAAAAAATTACGAAAATTAAAAAAAAAAAAAAACTTTAGTTACTATTTAAGTCACTACAAAATATTTACAAAACACTTCAAAGTAAATCACTTTTTTACAATAATATAGGTACAGTTTTGCAAATAAACTCTTGTGACTAGGTACGCAATGTACTGAAAAGATCACGCAAAAATCAACCTTAAAACAACGCAGATACAGGTTTATATTTACAAGTGTCAGTAGTACTAGTAAGAATACACTAACTCAGAAAGTTCAAGTTATAATCGACCTTATTTGTTGGTGATTAAAGCGAAGTTTCCTGAATGAATTATAAAACGGTCTAAGTGCCACCCTCTGCCAAGTGATAAATATTAATATTACGGGATAGAGGTAATGCCAGTCAATTGGTTGCGACCTGGTGTACAGGGTGCTTTATTTAAAAAAAAAAAAGAAATCCTATTAATATTATAGACGCGAAAGCTTGTGAGGATGTATGTACATACATACATCCTCACAAGCGTGAAAGAGGAACAAACATATATGTATGTGTGTTCCTCTTTCACTCTTTTTTTTGTAAATACATACTTATAATACATAGAAACACCCAGACACAGAACAAACATCTATGTTTGCAACACACAAATGTTTGTTCTCGGTGGGGATCGAACCCACGACCCACAGCACGGAAGGCAGAGCTACTACCGACTGAGCCATGACGCCTGACTATGGAAACTAGATTGCTGATAGAATACTTATAAACAATTTTTTTTGTATATTTGTAAATACATAGTGTGCTTTTTTGTATTTTTTAACCAACTTCAAAAAAGGAGGAGGTTCTCAATTCGGTTGCATTTTTTTTATGTTAGTTACCTCAGAACTCCGTCATTTATGAACCGATTTGAAAAATTCTTTTTTTATCTGAAAAGGTATGCTTCCAGGTTGGTCCCATAAAATTTTTACCATAATCGGTTTAGTAGTTAAGCAGTTAAATAAGAATAACTGGAAAAAACACGTCATACAAGTAAACGACATTACATTATTTGGCTTTCTTGTGACTTTTCTGTGAAGTTTACGATCAATAGAACAGTCTCAATGAACTGCCATGATCATCATCATTTGACGATGAAGGCGGTTTTTCCAGTTTTTTAAACTTTTAAATTATGTAAATACATAGTAACACCCAGATGTAGAACAAACATCTATATTTGCCACACTCACACACACACACACACACACACACACACACACACATATGTGTATGATGTTGCCGTTGTGATTATACTAAGCTTTTTATGTTTTTTTTTATATTAAGGAAATATATGCTATTTCCTTTCTTTCAATTTAAAATATTGTCTGTGCAACGAACGGAAGCGAAGTCCTAAGCTGAAACTAGTCTACAACAACTTAACCACACCCTGTATATGCCACGGCCACAAGACGGCCACAAATCATAACACAGCACGTTAAGACGCTACTTTATTGTCCCGTAAGACTGCGCCTTAAGTGATTTGTTGGGGCCCGTATCGAGACGCGGACTTTTTTCGACATTTCTTGTTTTAGTTCTGATAAATTTATTGCTTGTTTTAAAGAAGTTTTTATAAAAGAAAAAAGAAAAGTTAAATATTGAAAAGTGGGTAATTTTTAACCAACTTCAAAAAAAAGGAGGTTTTCAAATTCAGTTGTAATTTTTTTTTATGTTTGTTAGCTCATAACTCCGTCATTTATGAACCGATGTAAAAAAAAAAAAATTATCTAAAAGGGTATACTTCCAAATTGGTCGCATAAAATTTTATCAAAATCGGTTCAGTAGTTTGCGAGTTCAATAAGAATAACTGGAAAAAACACCACATCCACGTACACGACATTGCGTATTAAATTTTTCTGTTGTGTTTACGATCAATAGAACAGTCCCAATTAACTGCCATCATCATCATCATTTGATGACGAAGGCGTATTGAAGTCGGGTTTCCCAGTTTTTTAACTTATAAATTATTTAAAAAAAATTGTTAACATTGTTGGTCATTAGCTATGTCCACACTGTGCATTTTCATCTTCAACTTTCGTCTTCATCTTTCTATTCTACTTGCGTATGACGCTTTCAATAATTGAATGCGTTAATAAAAGCAACACCACTAGTTCAGTCGTAGTTTCTTCTGTCTATTGGAAACATGTGCGACGAGAATATTTTACTTGGTGGAATATGTGCAGCTTACTTGGTTATAAGAAATTCCAGAAAAAAACAACCAAGAGAAAGTTTTTGATACGAGGTTATTATAATAATCGAAGTAGTTATTTTGATCCCAAAGTTGTGGAAAGCTGTGGATAAAAATAAGTCGAGTTTTCCTTCCTGACGCTATAACTCCAGAACGCACGAACCTATTTCCACGATTTGCATTCGTTGGAAAGGTCTCGGGCTCCGTGAGGTTTATAGCAAAGAAAATTCAGGAAAAATTTCAACAGAAAAGCAAGAAAATGGAATTTTGAAAAGTCACACCCTAACGCGAGCAACGCCGCAGGAGACGGCTAGTCTTTAATAAACATTAATGTAAATCTTTTTCTTCGTCCGCCATCTTGTTGTTGAACGCTATAAGGCACAGAAATCCACCCGAGCCGGAAAACGGGAAGCTGTGCTTCGCTTTCAACTCTCATTGCGCATGCACTAAGGGCATGCCTCACGTGCGCTGTTGACTTGCGCTATGACGCATGCCCTTATTGAACATAATGAACAAAAAAAGGCACAGTGTGGACACTAATTAAGCTATTAAGCTCTATTAAGCTACACAATACGAAATAAATAAATATTCATGGAGATTTCAAAGTAAAATCCCGGACTTTCGTATTTATATTAATATATTTTAGTGTTTTCTTTAGTAATTTTTCATTCAGGGCCGTGTTTACGCTTTTAAGGCTTCGACCCCATGTTACTGCATACATTACCATAAGGTAAAAATAAGGTAAAAATAATGTGAGTACCTATAAACACTAAACAATACGCACTAAACGCTTTGCGTCTACATTTATTATGCGGACAGCCAAAGAGTGGAACTCGTTGCCGGCGTCTGTGTTCCCGAATGACTATAATTTGGAAGTTTTCAAGAGTAGAGTGAATAAGTATCTTCTAGGTAACCGTGCTACATCGTCGACCACATCATTGCTTAACATCAGGTGAGATTGTGGTCAAACGGTTGCCTATATTGTATAAAAAAAAACTCACATTATTTTTAAAACGACAGCATCTGAAGTTGTGATATTTTGTAGTAATTATTACAAGAATAAACTGGGAACTACAAACAGTGAATTTAATTTCAGTATCGAAGCAAAAAAAAATAAGAATTTTAGTTAATTTTTGTAATGTCGACTAATAATTCAGAAAAAATGATTACCAGATATACATACCTACGTTCTGCGTACTTTTTGAACGAACTTCTATTCTGTGACAATAAAATAACGCAAAAAGTTGCTTATTCATAAGAATAAGAAAGAAATAAATATTCCAAATTTTTTTCTTCATCTTTGACCTCCAATTATGCAAATTTTTAATTCTTTTAAATTTCTTAGACTAATAAAAATTTCTGCAATTACAATTTTTGATTCACTAAATGATAATGCCTGCCTCAACATAGGGCTGCAGCCTTAATCCACGTCTGGCCCCAGGGGCGCATTGTTCTGGACAGACAGACGGACGTGTCTTTTGTAGTCCCTGTATTATGTATATATCTAGGTATGCTTTTTGATGACTAGTGTTTTTTTGCGCGGTTGACAATTTAGGGCTGCTCTGATTGTGGTTAGGGGTGATACAAATCTTTTTGTATGAAACTAGCTGATACCCGCTTCGTACGCGTGCGAAACTTTCCACCAAAATATCTGTCAACCAGCATACGATGAACCTCGTAGCAAATGGCTGCTTTTGGTTTAGAGAGTTCAAGCTGTATCTAAGAATCCACGTCTTTGATTTCAATAAAATATAACGTATGTTTCAATCCGGAAAAAGGGCTTCCGCGAATGGTATAAGTATCGTTTAAATTGGTCCAGTAGTTAAGGCGTGATCTGCGAACAAACAAACAGACAAACTCGATTTTCGGAATCAGAATCGTTTATTTAGTAGATCTGCATATTTAGTTTATCCATAATTATCTTTAATTTTAGTTTTTGACTTATAAATTAATATTGACATTTAATGTGATGGCAAAATAAATGAAATAATATTAATTTATAATTTAATTATGGCTAGAACCCGAAAACAGTTGAGAAATCGCAAATCAATAAACATTATTTTGTTTATATTATTGTGAAAGTCAAGAAACTGACCCGAAACTTAAGAGATTAAAACTTAACGTATTAATATGTGAGACTGTTAAGGGGAGGCAAGAGTCTAATATTAAATAAATAATAAATATTCACGGACACTTAACACAACGCCTTCTAGTCCCAAACTAAGCAAAGCTTGTACGATGGAAACTAGATGGCTGATAGAATACATACATACATTTTTTTTTGTAAATACATACTTATAATACATAGAAACACCCAGACACAGAACAAACATCTATGTTTGCCTCACACAAATGTTTGTTCTCGGTGGGGATCGAACCCACGACCCACAGCACGGAAGGCAGAGCTACTACCGACTGAGCCATGACGCCTGTCATGGATAAATAATTAATAGACATTTCAACGCTTTATAGTCCCAAACTAAGCAAAGCTTGTACTATGTGAACTAGATTGCTGATAGAATTGTTATATACATTTGTTGTTAGTGTTACATAATTTTTTTGTAAATACATAGGTACATAGTAACATCCAGACATAGAAAAAAAATCTATGTTTACCACACAAAAATATTTCTCAGTGGGAATTGTACCCACGACCTACAGCGCGGAATGCAGAACTAAACTGAACTGAAATCGACTGAAAGTTAAGCTTTGGTTTCGCGATCGTAACGCACAACGCTGCGGTATGCGGCTCAACGCAGCGTACTGCGTTTGCTCTTCGCCGCTGACGCAGACTGCGACGGAACAAGAGACCATACTAGACGGTTTCCATACGATTGTGTCCGGCGCCGCATGTCGCATACCACTGCGTTGTGCCTCACGATCGCGAGACCAAATAGTCCAATCTTAGTCAAAATTAGATAAGAATCTCGGAATTTGAGATACCCAGCTATAAACTCGCATAAACTTGTATCTTGACATCCGAAAAGTTGCCTCAAAACCTACATAATGGTAGGGTGTTCGCGACTATTAAAATCTCAAGGTCAAATGTCACAAAAATCGACCGTTGCAAATATCTCGTTTCCTATGGGTTTTTTCGTTACATAAATGTATACAAGTTTATACGAGTTTATGGGTGGGTATCTCGAATTTCGAGGTGAAAGGGTAAAATGACTGGACTACAAAGCTTTGAAAATTAAATTAGCGAGACATCCACCCCTTAACAAATCTTAAAATGTACCCTCATTACAAACATGTGTGACATTTCGCTAAATCTACCGTCTCCCTCACTCTGCTGTGTTAGAGCGAGTCAGAACACCGTATTAAGTTAATTTATAAATTGAGCTCAGTTTCATTATGTGTTGAGTTGGGATCTAATCATGACGTAGTATAGACCGACTTAGGCCGGAATACTGAAACGTCACTCAAATTTAAGCACCACTTAAAATTGCCCTGCCTGTGCTTGCCATTTGATGATCTTTGATATAGTAGGTGCCAAATAACACCGCAATACAGGTCATTCACCCACCTTCACCTCGATGTCGCAAAATTCAATTTATGTATGGTAAACAAACAGTACTGCGAGATTCGAACGATTACTGTCTTAGCGACAGGTTTGTATGGAAAGCGACAGAATTAGCTATTCATCAATTGAATTTTGCGACATCGTGCTGAAGGTGGATGAATGACGTGTATTGCGGTGTTATTTGGCACCTACTATAGTGGTCTAAGTTGCGTTCACACTATGCCGCAGTCGGCAGGGACTTGGGCAGGGAAGTGGGCACGAGCATAGTGTGAACACGATAATGCCTCTGTCCCGTCTCCCGACCCAAGTTCAAGTCCTTGCTCTCTAATGAGAATAAAGGCGATATTGCTGTGGCAAAAAGTCCGGCAGCGGCATGGGCATAGCTCGAACGCGGTATTAGAAAACTTACCAGATCTTGGAAGTCCATGGAACGCGGTACTCCATAGCTAGACTCTTCATTGTCCCATCTTCTCCTGAAAGCAGAGTCGGTTCTTTTACATGCAATTAAAGACTGAACTTCATCAACTTTTACTGGCTTAATAAAAAAGCAACTGGCTTATCGTCAATCTTCACCGATTATCTAAGTTAAGCGACGTTCTGAGCGGTCACTATTTGGATAGGTGACCGTTGGGGGCAATTACATCTGAGCGCTTCCGCGCTTCGAAGGGTATGTTAAACTGTCGGTCCCGGCTCTAGCAGTCGTTAAGCCCCGACGGAGGCCTTAAGGCGGCCTAAAAACTCCGTCACCAGAGTTGGCCACTAACTCATACGAGCTAGCTTGCTTGTTAGCAACTTTTTTTGGTATTATTTGTAGTGTCTTGGCACATGACCACTTCCTTAAAGGCAAGTTGATATCACCACAATAGTTGGAAGTTGATGAGGTTCATGTCTTGTCTTAGTTGAATAAAGGCCCATTTAGATGAAGATAGTTTCTCGCCTCGAAGATACGATTATCGAAGGAATATAAAACCTTTTTTTCGTCTAAGCATTCGCTCTTCTCGCTCGTTGCCTTGGGCGACAATTACCTCGCGGAATGGAATATTATTGTGTCCGTCTAATCACTAAACTCGAATGACAAATCTCGCACTGAAAACGATTCGAACTGATTTGTACGATACTCACATGAACTTGAAAATATGTCACACTAGATCGTGTTCACACAAGTCGAGATTCTCATAAGCAAGAATCTGCTTACTATACTTTCGTTGTGTAAACAAACATAGGCAATTATCGCCTAGCGATAAGTCATAAGCGAGTCTCGTATGACATAACGTAGGCGAGATTTTAGTTCTTGCCTGTATGTAAACATTTTGATACGATTGTGTCATGGCGATTATTGCTTGCGATAGTTGCTTATAGTTTCTCGTACCGAAACGTACGAGAAACTCTCTCCATCTAAATGGGCCTTAAGTAAGTTCACCAAGAAAATTACTACTAGGTAATACAGTATTTACAATATTTACAAAACACACATAAAACAGTTATTGAGCTATCTACGAGTACAAACCGTTAAAACCATACAAAAACACATTCGTATACAGATTTGAACTCGCGTCCTCAGGATTATAAAGCGGTGTCACTACCGCTAGACCATCTGGAATGTAATTAAACTTGCGAAAATAGTGAACAGCTTACCCTTCCTTTCCAAGATGATCCCAATTCAATCTGCTCAGCCCTTCTATCTTTCTTTTAGGTCTGTCAGTGTCCTTCTTAGGCCCTGGAATGAGAAGTAATTTAGTTGTGCACTTTGGTGATGCCTAGCCCTTAAGTAAACCTAATTGATAGAGAATGGCAAACCGATAAGAATGTACGCGAACGACATTTACGATAGAAGATTCGTGGACATAACTATTCATAATTATCTATCAAAGTAGCTGACACCCGCCACTACGCACGCGTGCGAAACTTTCCACCAAAATATCTGTCAACCAGCATAACGATGAACCTCGTGTCAAAGGCTGCTTCTGGTTTAGGGAGGTCAAGCTGTATCTAAGAATCCACGTCTTTAATTTCAATAAAATATAACGTATGTTTCAATCCGGAAAAAGGGCTTCTGAATGGTATAAGTTTCATTGAAATTGGTGAAGTAGTTTAGGCGTAATTCGCGAACAAACAAACAGACAACCTCGATTTTCGGAATCAGAATCGTTTATTTATTTAGATCTGCATATTTAGTTTATCCATATCTTTAACTTTAGTTTTTGGCTTTTTTACAGTTTTTTAATAGTATATATAGATGCATGCCGAGTTTGTACTTTTGTTATCCGGACTCGAGCATAGTTTTTTGTAAGTATGCAAATCTCTACTCAAATCTATGCTCAAGTAACGATTTTTTTATTATCATACGGGCCTTGGCGTAAACAATCTTTTATCGTAGTTCTCAGACTGCGACTGTTAGTTTACAGTAGTAAGCCACGACGGAGACCTTAAGGCGGCCTAAAAGCTCCGTTACCAGAGTTGGCGTTACTCATACGAGCTTGCTTGCTTACAAATAAAAGAAAAAATAACAAAAGAAAAAATATAGACAGCTGGTTTATAAATAAAAGAAAAAATTTACCCGTCTTATCGCTAAGGCAAGGTATGCTCTTGTAGACGAGTAGAAAGGCGACGATCACGGATATGGTGAAGAGTAACACCAAACATCCAATGCAGGCGTAATCAGTGTTTACAATCTTTTTCAGGCTGAAAAAATAAATAAATATGGGCATATCACACAACGCCTTCTAGTCTCAAACTAAGCAAATCTACTATGGAAACTAGATTGTTGAAAAAAAAAGTATTCTATGATCATCATCATAACCATTAACCTATATCAGTCCACTGCTGGACGTAGGTCTCTCCCAAGACGCGACACTGAGTCCGGTCTTGGCTCTTCTCATCCATGCCAGCTACATGTCTCAGATCGTCGTCTCCACCTTGCCAGAGGGAGTATTCTATACTTATATTTTTTTTATAAATACATACTTTTAATAAACATAGAACCCTTGATTTCCACACAAATGTGTGTTCTTGGTGGGGATCGAAAATGCGACCCACGGCACGGAAGGCAGAGCTAATACAGACTGATCTGTCGCTTGTCAAAAATCAAATAATATTATACCTAATACCTATAATTGTTAGTATACTTACGCACAAGATACACAGGAACATGTATCATCAGAAGGAGGTTTCTCAGGCGACGGATCTCCCTGAAATCACATTAATAAGAAAACGCTATTTAACGAATTATTCTTTTCTCTATGGCTGTCTTTATAACTGACTTTTGTTATTGTCCCTCTCCGTATGGTGTACATGCTGCATCACACACTACATAAACACGTCTAAATTAATTACCTAACTTACCTTATGTTGCCTCGTTCAACTTGTCTTCCCGAAGGTGATAGCTGAAAATCAGTGTTGCTCTCGAGCAATTTTACACTGAGCTATAACCTGTTTGTCTACTGCAACACACATAATACCTACACACGTCCGAGAAACACAGGCAGGATACTACCTGCCTGTGTTTCTCGGACGTGTGTAGGTATTGTTTTATGGTCCTTTTATGGTTTTATAGTTTATATTTTTGTTTTAGTTATTACTTACGCAATGTACTGCTTCTTATTTATGTTGTAAGTTTTATGTGTGTGTTTTAGTGACAAATAAATGTATTATCTATCTATCTATCTATCTAACGCTTGAGTAGAGATTTTGCTTTGTTTTCGGAATTAAAACGTAGCTAGAGTCTCCATTTATGTCTGAATCTGTACTCAGCTAATCTGAATCTGGAAGAGTGCTTGGGCAATTAATGAAGATGCGATGCTGATATATTGCGTTCCCACTATGCCGCAGTCGGCAGGGACTTGGGCAGGGAAGTGGGCCTCTGCCCCGGCTCCCGGCCCAAGTCCATGCCCTTGCTCTCTAATGAGAATAAAGTTGTTGCTGTGGTAATAAGTCCGCGGCAATAATGCTGGCAGTGGCATGGGCATAGTGTGAACGCGGTATCACTTAACTACATAGTATAAAGCAAAGTCGCTTCCCGCGTCTGTCCCAATGTCTGTATGTATGTATGCTTAGATCTTTAAAACTACACAACGGATTTTGATGCAGTTTTTTTAACAGATAGAGTGATTCAAGAGGAAAGTTTATATGTATAATACATCATCATCATCACTGCATTGCACCCGTGCGAAGCCGGGGTGGGTCGCTAGTAAAATATGTATAGTTACTCAAGCATATGATAGATTTAAGTAGAGGTTTTGATACTCCCCTCTTGTTTATGACTCTAGCATCAGCGAACTCGACACTGGCAGAATTGTGACAACTAGCCACAAAAGCCATAAACCAAGAAGTTGAGTTTAGTTGAGGTTTTGATTCAAAAATCTCTATGCTCGAGTCCGGATCAATGCTGAGCAGTATAATCAGCATACGAGCCGAAGTCACATAATTATACTCTGTGTACTTTTGAATTGATAAGTACTTCTAACTAACTCACCCAAAACCACCAGCTCTCTCTTTTATCCCCTTGAAAAGGCTGGAAAGAAAAAGTAAAGTGAAATGGACATCTTCAAGCGATTTCCTCTTTTTGGGTAAAACTGAAGAGATAAAAATTTTGCAAATTTTCTGAACCAAAAACGACAAATTTTTGTATAGAAGCTCGCAAGCCTGATCACGTTAAGTCAGCAATGGAAGAAACATTCAACCATATTCTAGATTCTGCAAAGTTATAGTAGCTACTGCTGACTTCGTACGCGTGCGAAACTTTCCACCAAAATATCTGTCAACCAGCATACGATGAACCTTGCAACCAATGGCAGCTTTCAGTTTAGAGAGTTCAGGCTGTATCTAAATATCCACGTCTTTGATTGCAATAAATTATAGCCTATGTTTCAATCTGAAAAAAGGGCTTTCGATTGGTATAAGTTTCGTTGAAATTGGTCCAGTAGTTAAGGCGTGATCCGCGAACAAACAGACAGACAAACTCGATTTTCTGAATCAGAATTGTTTATTCAGTAGATATGCATATTTAGTTTATCGATATCTTTCATTTTAGTATTTGGCTTTTTTACAGTTCTATAATAGTATATAGATTAATAGTGTCGTCTCTGACTGCGGCAGAATAGTTTAAAAGTACTAACAACGCTGTGTGTCCTTATGTCATACTCAGCATTTCGTAGTTCCTTATTACCGGTGTAGGGGGCGTTGCGGCGACCTGAACAACTAGATTCAACATTTTTCTGTAAAAGAATTTACATTTTAAGTATATTCATTAAAAAAAATCTAAACTAATACGTAACAAAAAGTAAAACCCGACTACTGAAAAGTACGCTCTAAAAAGAAAATATTCTCATCTCAAATTGTTATATTTGAGAAGCGCTCGTGGCTTGCTAGCTTATGCAATCTTCACCGACTATCTAAGCGACGTTCTGTGCGGTCACTATTTGGATTGGTGACCGTTAGTGGCATTTACATCTGAACGCTTCTGTGCTTCGGGCACGTTAAACTGTCCCGGCTCTAGCAGTCGTTAATCCATGACGGAGGCCTTAAGGCGGCCTAAAAACTCCGTCGCAGGAGTTAGAAACTAACTCATACGAGCTTGCTTGTTATTAATAAAAAGAAGTTCCAAAACTAAAACCCGACTACTAGAGAATCACTCTCTAAAAAGGATGAAGCCAGATTAAGTCAGCGAGGGGCCCGTAGCAATTTCTATTAAGGGGCCCTTGGGTAGCTTGAGCTTAGAATCTTCTGTTGCGCTCCGAGATTCCGACGACGCAGCTGTATGTGTCCCACGTCCACCACGCCGTCGAGGCTGAGGATGTGACGAAGTATCTGCTGGAGAAGACCGGAGCCAAGCTGAGGGTCGAGCGGTTGGAGTCCCGCTACAAGACGAGTTTCAACTCCTTTGTAGTGCGGGTGCCGCCTACCGAATATCTATCGACCTACATGGAACGAGCTCTCTGGCCGAAGGGTGTCGCGTTTCGTCGCTTCCGAGGACGGATACTCGACACCGCGAAATCGCGTCCCACGTCGCAGCGCAATGATTACGTGGCAAATAAATAAATAAGTGTTTTTATATTGTATGTATGTTAGTCTCTAAGGTATATATTGATATGGGTCCTAGAATAAGCTTTTACATCTTGTATTTTTCTTAAGTTGCCTGAAATAAAGTTTTAATATTATTTACCGAAAATTGTGATTTTAAAGTACACTGTTGACTGCAAGCAAAAAGATTTATACGTACTCGTGAGCCGCGAAATTTTTTGTGTTTTTGAGCAATATGATTCGAAAAAGTTGATAGATTTTACGTTTTCCGGTCAGAAAGCGTTGGTGCGCGGGGCCCGTAGCATTTTCTACACCTGCTACGTGGCTAATCCGCCACTGACAACATTCTCAAATAGTTATGTAGGTACATAGTGATGTTTCGATTCGCCAACTCGCGAGCGTACTTAAAAGTAAAAAAAAAGTAAAAATGTTTTTTTACGCACATGTTCAGATTTACATCTTGACCCCGAGTTCTTCTTCTTCTTCTTTTCAGTCTTGCTTTTAAGAAGGTTCGTTTTTTCTGGGTCGCTGCAAATATTGAACAGAAAATTATTTAATAATAAATAATAATAATAAATAATAACTATTACCTACTAAATAAAAATAATTGTGGCGTCGCGTCGTCCAGGGATCATATTAAACGTCATTTAAACATATTTTGCGCCATATTTAGTCCTATCCTACTAATAATATAAACGCGAAAGTTTGTATGGATGTTTGTTACTCTTCCACGTAAAAACTACTGATCCGATTTGGATGAAACTTGTAATATATATTGTCCGTGACCTGGATTAACACATAGGCTACTTTTTATCCCGAAAAATCAACGGGATCCAACGGGACGGGCGGCACCTAGTAATAAATAAATAAATATCCATCTAGTTCCCATAGTACAAGCTTTGCTTAGTTTGGGACTAAAAGGCCTTGTCCATGTCCATAAGTATTTATTTATTTAGTGAAATACGTACTGCTTCTCTCTCTGTATCATATCCTTGAAGAGTTTCAGTACCGGTGACTGGGTTTCCTTGTCAGATTTCTTGTCACGACTGCAATATAAAAAGACCAAGTAAAATTGAAGACTTTAACTACGTCAACACTTAATAATAAAACCTAATATGGAGTAGTTTGTATCCAACTCTGGTGACGGAGTTTTTAAGCCGTCTTAAGGCCTCCGTCCTTCACGACTGCTAGAGGCGGGACGGTTTAACGTGCCCGAAGCACGGAAGCGCTCAGATGTAAATGCTACGGTCACCCATCCAAATAGTGACCGCGCAGAACGTGAAGCATCTAAGCAACTAAGCAAGCTGTTAGGTAAAATCTTCCCTTAAACTCTTCCACTAATTCCGGTATACCTCTATCACGAACAAATCTGACAGTCGCCGCGTTAGCATATTCGAGTTCTATTGCGCGTCAATGCCAGCTCGACTGCCAACCATTGTAGTGTCACCGCGCAGTGTATCTCGGATACGTTAGCGTTACGATACGTTTGCGATTGTCACATTTATTCATGATACACCGGTCCCTAGCGATACCCTCATAAGTGATATCTCAAACATTCTTCTGAATCTCAAACACATCAATGTCTCTCCAACGATTTCTCAGCAAACACTATGCCGTCGACCCTCAGGAATACACCTGGTAGTGGTAGTATTCATGAAGCCTACATGCGAAGCGCTTGTTCGTTCGATATAGATACCTACGAGAACCTAGTGTCTAGACAAACCTTACCTAGGCTTTAAGGCACTATTTAGTTTTTTATATGTGTTATGTTATAAATAAATAAATAAAAATACATTATATTTCATTTATATACCTTTTGTGACTCAATCCCATTTTTTGTAAAAACACATTTCAAAACGACAAATATAATTATTCTAAATTTTTGACAGCGTCACTTTTAGCAATGTACTTTTGTAAAAATAGTTTTTATACCAAAATTTATTATTATTTCGAAAAAAGATTACACACCTGCATAGGTACGTAATTAGGATTTAGCGTTGTTTACCCTATACTGAGTTTCGTTCCACTAAAGTCCAAAAAGGGTACATAACTAGCGTTGAAAGATGTATGAATTACTAGTGGACCGTCTCGGCTTCACAATTTTTTACACCTTGGGTTACATTATTGGAGTTTTAGTAAGGATCCCTAATTTTTTTGAAAATATAATATAGCCTATGTCACCCGAGAATAGTGTAGCTTCCCAACGGTGAAAAATTATTCAAATCGGTCCAGTAGTTTCGGAGCCTATTCGATGCAAACAAACAAACAATCAAATCTTTCCTCTTTATAATATTAGTACAGATTATTTTAAGAAGTTTGACATTATTTGATGACATTTTAATATTATTAGGTAATAATTGTTTGCTAATCGCAAAACTATTACTAAAAATTATTGCATGCTGCAAAACTGAATTAGGTTTGTCTATTTATTTATTTAATTAGAACGGTCACACACAACCAATTACAGTAATTAATTAAACACTGCCAATTAAAAATGTCAAAACACAAAAATAAATAGATATAAATAATAAAATTGTTGTCCATAAATTATAAGTCAGATAGTTTAATTATATTATACGTAACATTCATTCATCATTCTCGCAATATCTCAGGCATAACAACATAAGTGTCTTCCAGTCATCCGTGAATATATCACAGTCTGGATTGGCTGCAAGAAGTTCATTAAGAGCAGTGAGGGTGAATTAGCACGAAAAAAATGATGAAAGTTACCGATTTTCTCAACAAATAAGTACGAAATACTGAAAAACAGGTATGTATTGGCAAGTATACAAATGCCCTAAGATTCCTACGTATATTAGACGTCAAAAAGGTCGGATATAACATGTTTATATATCCAATAACTCATCAGTAAAATGTGGAATGTAAAACCGACATTTATTATCGGTCGTACATCGCTCTTACGGCAAACCAGTAAAAGTATATTTCAGTTAAGCTCTCTTAAAATAATTGGTATGAGTTTATCGCTGGATGGTTCGCTGTAAACCTTAGGTATGTTCGCCTTGGGATACCTACCTTGATTGCTGACCTTTCATAGATACAATTTTATCAACAAAGTGATCTTCATAGTATCATCAACAGGCTTCAAAAAAGGAGTAGATATGCGTACTTACGCGATCATTCTGCAAATTATGAAGCGTATTTGATGATTTTTGAAGTTATACTTCTAATGCGACTTCCAACAACGTTGCGTTACGCGGTTGACGCGTCCAATACGCTAATACGCTACAAATGCTACAATCAAATATAGATGGCAGTGTTCAGCAAGGGAATTCAGCATTTGACCATCCGTGTTTTTGAAGTTATACGACTTCCAACTGACAGCGGGGGGAATAGAAAGAGACTAATACGCTACAGTCAAAATATAATAGATGGCAGTGTTCATGCAATTTTTTACTTTTTATTTTGAAGTGAAAATTTAGTACTGCATATTGGTTAAGTACATAAAAATAAATACTAAATTAATTTCACATTCAACACAGAGCGAGAGTGAATGCGTGGCACTCGAAGTATAACTTCTCCCGCACGTAGGGACTCCACGCACTGGTTTTTTTATTTGGACCATAACTCAGGAGTGGTGGTACATTTTATCAAAATCGGTACAGTCGTTTGGAATGGAAAAAAAGACGTCATCCACGTACACGCGTCTTGGACGAATTAACACACCGCGTATTTTGCATTCCTATAACTTTTTTGTGTTGTTTACAATCAATAGAACAGTCCCGATGAACTGCCATCATTATCATCATTTAATGATGAAGAGGTATCAAATTTAAGTCAGTTTTTCCAGTTTTTAAACTATATAAATTACTAGCTGTCACACGCGGCGTTTCTCACGTTCTAGACTCTTTAGATTAAAGTGTGACTTTTCAAAATTCCATTCTTATTGCACCCCTACACTATATAAATAAATAAATAATAAATATTCACGGACACTTAACACAACGCCTTCTAGTCCCAAACTAAGCAAAGCTTGTACGATGGAAACTAGATGGCTGATAGAATACATACATACATTTTTTTTGTAAATACATACTTATTATACATAGTAACACCCAGACACAGAACAAACATCTATGTTTGCCACACAAATGTTTGTTCTCGGTGGGGGTCGAACCCACGACCAACAGCACGGAAGGCAGAGCTACTACCGACTGAGCCATGACGCCTGATACTACCCTCCAAATGTGATACCTCTAGGACTTATAGTTTAGGCTGTGCGTTGATTGTCAGTCAGCTTCAAAAGAGTTATATATATTTAGAAGATTACAGCCATAACACTTTTTTCCAAATTTAGAGGCTAGTTGGTAGCAATAAAAAATGGGGCCCCTTCCACCCGAGTTAATTAATTTTAAGACATACCCTGTAAAACATGTCGATGTTTCCAAAAATGGCGGACGGCGCACATTGAATGTAAATATAGTCTGATAAATAAAGAACGAGGTTAAACGGAGGTGCGGTTCAAATATCGAGGTTAGGGCTGATACACTGATAGAAGTAATTTTTACGTGTAAAAACTAGAGTTTCAAGAGTCGACTTCAATTTGATATTGGTATCGATTCGGTTGTTGCATTTTTCTAAACTAACCTAATTTGACAGCACTAAAAATGTTGCCGTCCCTTTCTCATAAACTGAAACGACAAGGACGGCTATAATTTTAGAGCTGTCAAATTAGGTTAGTTTAGAAAAAGGCAACAACCGAATCGATACCATTTTCAAACAAATAAATAAAAATTAATCTAAATATATGAAACTATGTTTTTATAATAATTTTGTTATTGTTCTGAGTGCTCACTGCTTTGTACCTACTTAAGAAAAAACATGTTTCCCAGTAAGTAATTTTTTTAAATTTATGAGAAATAAATAATCTTAAACCTAAAAAGAAACTCTTTTGAAGCTGACTGACAATCAACGCACAACCTAAACTATAAGTCCTAGAGGTATGACATTTGGAGGGTAGTATCCTTATATAGTGTAGGGGTGCACTAAAAAAGGAATTTTGAAAAGTTGCACCCTAAGTCCCTTGAAAATTGGTACATTGATTCCTCAAATGAATTGACTCGACACGTGATTCAGGATTTTTTTAAATTTGTTTGTATGCTGCTACCACGCGAGCAAAGCCACGGGCGACGCGATGGCTAATAATTTATAAGTTTTAAAAATTGAAAAACTGACTTCTATTTGGTATGTCTCAGATTTTTTTTTTTTTTAAATCGAATACGACCTAATTGAAAACCTCCTTTTTTTAAATAATGGGTAAATTATATAACTACGCTGCTTTATCAAGACAGTAGTCTTATCCAGATACCCATAAATTCATATAGCACTTACGATTATTTATTTCATTTTTATTTTCAGAATATTCGAGGTCTACGAGACGTCTACGGCGTAGCACTGCTACGAGCTACGTACGTAGCTAATAAGATGAAAAAATTTAAGTGGGTTCCGTGAGTATAATCCTATCGCATTAATATTACACATGCGAAAGTTTGGGGGATGTATGAATATTATGTATCTATGTATGTTTGTATGTTTGTTCCTCCTTCACGCAAAAACTGCTGATCCGATTTGGATGAAACTTGGAATATATATGGTCCGTGATCTGGATTAACACATAGGCTACTTTTTATCCCGGAAAATCAACGGGATCCAACGGGGCGCGAACGATGTCGCGGCTGGAAGCTAGTTATTAAATAATTGTGACAACCCTAGCAGCTAATATGTGAGTGACAGAGAGTCATAAATTACACACGTCACTCGACGCGGGGCGGGATCAAGGGTTGATGCTGTGGAGTTAGGGTACCGAACATAAAGGTAATAGAAAAACTCTTTTTATTTATTTATTTATTTTATGGAAAATTAACAGCTTAAATTAACTAGATAAACATTTTTATAGCAGTAGAAAGCCAATTACAGGTTTTCACGGATACGTTGACATAATAGTTACACACACAACTGTGAACGTCTGGTCGACGACAAAGTGACTACAAATTTAACTACGTACACTATGATCTTAGAGAGGGATTTAAATCCCCAAAGAATTCTCTATTCAACCGCTGTCTAGCCGAACCAACAACTCTTTACAATCAAAATCGAAGCGCTCGTGTCTTGGCTTGCTTAGTCAATCTTCACCGATTATCTAAGTTAAGCGACGTTCTGCGCGGTCACTTTTTGGATGGGTGACCGTTACATTTACATATGAGCGCTTCCGTACTTCGGGCACGTTAAACTGTCCCGGCTCTAGCTGTCGTCAAGCCACGACGGAGGCCTTAACGCGACCTAAAAACTCCGTCACCAGAGTTGCGTCTAAATCATACGAAGAAATCGCTCCCTAGCGATAAGACTGCCCATTGTAAGTAATATAATATAATCTATCTCGCATACTATTTTGTAAGGTGTACCTACGTACAATAAAATATTTTCAACCATTCATTCATTCATTCATTCTTAGATTCTTATATTCTTTATTGCACACAGAAAAATATGAACAAACAAGTTAAAACTAAATATATGTACAAAGGCGAGCTTAACCCTAATAAGAGTTTTCTTCCAGCAAACCTTTGAGGCATAGGAGAGGATTAAAATAAAGACTCATTCGTTAGTTCATTCATTCATACGAGCTTGCTTTTACCACGGAACCCGTCTTAACCTTTTTTATATATTTCCACCTTGCAGTAAAGTAAAGTAAAGTAAACAGTTTTATGAAGGCCACAGGTCTCGGGAGGGTTAAGGGTTGCAACCCTCCACCCCGCTAATGACGACGTATTGGTGTCTCAGATAGATTTGTACAAGACATGTTGGGTGGCTTGAGGCAAAGGTCACTGGGACCATTTGTGGATTATCCTTTACCAAATATAAAGCTCTAGGAATTCTCTGTAAGAATGATCAGAGAAAAGAAGATTTTGTTAAAAGCTTAGAATAAAATAACATAAAAAATGTTATTTAAAAAAAAATACTTTAATTTTTCTCCAGGATTTCTTTGTAAAGAACAAATTATTTATTGAAAAATGATTTGTAAAATCATTTATTTTTTTCGTCATATAATAACAAAGTTTCCATGGTCACCTTCCAACTTCATATTATTATCATATCATTATATCATAATTATCATTTAATTTTTTTCAATAACAATTTACAATTTATGTTTGAAATACTTAACTTTAAGATTATAATAATACTCAACTGATTTGGACCAGTTGAGTTGAGCTATCTATAAATCGTTTGCAACGGTTTGTACATAGCTCAACTGTTTCATGTTTATTTTGTTAATATTGTAAATACTGCATTCGTTGTAATTTTCTTCTATACCTACTATTATAAAACTGTAAAAAAGCAAAAAACTAAAATTAAAGATATGGATAAACTAAATATGCAGATCTACTAAATAAACGATTCTGACTCCGAAAAATGAGTTTGTCTGTTTGTTTGTTCGCGGATCACGCCTAAACTACTGGACCAATTTCAATGAAACGTATACCATTCGGAAGCCCTTTTTCTGGATTAAAACATAGGCTATATTTTATTGAAATCAAAGACGTGGATTCTTAGATACAGCTTGAACGAAAAGCAAAGCCAAAAGCAGCCATTTGCTACGAGGTTCATCTTATGCTGGTTGACAGACATTTTGGTGGAAAGTTTCGCACGTGTACGAAGTAAATAAATACTCCAATAGAAATAATTAGAGCATTTCATTATCAGATAAATAAGCGGGTAAAGTTATTCAGCGTCAGAGGGTTCTACTGAGCTCTTAAACCATACCGCAGCAGTAACTGTGAACAGGAACATTATTAGGAGATCCCGATTCAATTATAGGATGAGCCGGGTTCGGTTCTCGGACTCGTAAAATGTGCAGTGTTACCGCATATTGGTAGGTGGCGCCTGGCGCTGTTCACAAGCGAACGCGAGCCTCGCAGAGTACATTCCAGAAATACCCACTGAGAAACCCCAACCTGTGGGAATTTCTTTTTTTCCAGAAATTCCCACTGAGAAATCCTTATCTGACAGATTTTTTTTTCCAGAAATCCCCACTAGTGTAGAATGCTACGGTGTTGCAGTGATGGGAGTGCCGCGCACTTATATGCACCATGAAGGCAGTTCCGTATCTCTATGATAATGGTACGGGCCCACTGGTATGAAAGATGGAAAAAAAATCCCAATGAGCCCACTATGGAAATGAGTGGGCCCGAAGCGATTTTTTTGGGGCCACCGGTGGGCACGAGACAGCGTGATTGAAACACAAAACATCCCAAATATTTAAACTTTGACAGATGGGATACCCGGCCAAACTATTAGTAGAAATAGAAAATAATTAATTTGCAACACAAGTAAAATGTGATATAAGTAGGTAGACCAAACTAAAACATAAAATATAAAAATAAACAAATAAAAGAAACCAAAACGTAGCTAAAAGAATACTTAATTATAATAACAAAACTAATCATCGTGCTGCAAAATGGATCCTAACTCAGCATAATGCGGGTGGAGAACAACCCACGCTGGTCTTCCGTTAGGACCAATTTCGATGAGCGGACGTAAACTATTAGCTGCCTTAGTTTAGTCTAGCTGGAACAAAATCTTAGTTTAATTCAAAATTTTATTTAATTTTAAAAAATTAGTCAATTGTGCAAATTTAGTCATTTTTAACAGATTAAAAATTATTATTACTATTATTTTTTAACATTACACTATATTATTATAACTAACACTATTTATAGTTATTTCCAATTATTTTGTTCATTTTAATTTTTACAGTCTGTCTTTTTATTTTTACCCACTTGTTTTATCAAAATTAAATTAATGATATTTTAAAGAATTAATTCATGAATTAAAACAATGTAATATATTACAATAAAACAAAAATAGAATTATATAATTTTATCTTAGGAAATGTACTTATTATTGTATGTATTTAACTTCTTAATTTAAGTTTAAAATACTACCATCTAATTTAAAATCAAATTTGTTTGGCGGAGGGCATTGATACGCCATAACACAGGTTAATCCTAGTTTGGGTATCAATGTTGTCCAACCAGGAAACACAACGCTGTTAACCGATTTACAATATTGAAAATGTAATATTCATGTCTGTGGTTATTTCAATAAATTTCATTTCATTTCAAACTAAGTGTAAAAACAAGAACAATAAATAAATAATAAACAAAAATGTGCTATAAAAGTCAAACAAACAAACAATCAGTAAAAACAAACTCAAAACCTATAACCGTGGAAGCTCTAAGTATGTATTCGCCGACAGACACCCGACTTCCGACTGTAATGGATGACGATGGCTTCCGCTACAGCTTCTAACTTACCTTCATATATCGACAAGGTATCACAACACCCCATTTTACGATTATGTCCGTTTTTACATTCAAAGTGATCCTAGTGGCTTTATTAAATAAATACTGTGATATTTGACTTTCTGTTGTTAACTGATGAATTTAAAAGTATAGATATTCAGTTACATAAACTTCGTATAAGACCCTGACGTAATGGTGGCCTAGGGGACACAAGAGAGGCCTTGGCAGACCAACAGTCAGATGGGTAGATGATATCGTTGCCGTACAGGGGAAGACCTGGATGGAAAAAGCCCAAAAAAGACACCTGTGGCGTTTGATGTCTCATTAAACCTACCAGGTTTAAGCCTGGCAAGTTTTCCGAACTGTTTTCATACTAATTCATACGCATTCTGTGACTAAATAGTGATATTAGCGCGTTTCAGCGCGTTTTTTGCCGTCAAAAGCTTCTTGTTTTCGTATATCTGTAGCCACGTCGCTTGACATTATGCTGGGCAGCGACAGCAGTTCATCTGGGAGCAAGGGGCCCAGCAAGCTGATGATGATGATGATGAAACTGGTTCTTAGAGTCTACTCCGCTTTGTAGATCAGAAATAATTTAAAAGTGAAAAAAAAACTGAAAAACCCGACTTCAATTTGATACGCGTTCATCATCAAATGATGATGATGATGATAGCAGTTCATTGGAACTATTCTATTTATCGTAAGCACCACAGAAATGTCACAGGTAAGCAATTATACGCAGTGTCGTGTACGTGAATGACGTGTTTTTTCGAGTTATTCTTATTTAACTGCCAAACTACTGAATTGATTTTAATAAAAAATTTATGGGACTAATCTGGAAGCAAACGCTTTAAAATAAAAAAATAAAAAAATGAATTGAGAAACTCTTCCTATTTTGAAGTCGGTTAAAAAACTGAACGCGATAACAATATTTACGGTAAAATAATATTTATTTCTCACAATCGTGACTTTGAAGAGGAGTTTAAAAGCTCTGTGTACTCGAGCCGATGCTTTTGGATGGTGTTATGCCTCAATGCATAACCCCTGAATATCATAGGTAATTTTTTGCGTGAGATAAATAATATAAATAGATAAAATATTCTTGGACATATCACACAACACTCTCTAGTCCCAAACTAAGCAAAGCTTGTACTATGGGAATTAGATTGCTGATAGAATACTTACACACTTTTTTGTTTTGAAAAAGCTTGAAAAAGTGCCCGCGCGAGTTTTTTTCAAAAACATGCTTCGAAATATTGGCTGTAAATAAGTATACAAGACAAAATCGGGAAAAGCGAGGCCGCTATGTACTATATTTAAAGCTGTTCTTCATTATACAACAAGTTGAAATTGTCGAAGAGTTACAGTTTCTCTGGTTAAGAACGCCAAACAGGTAAAATCACGGTTTCTTTGTAATAGGCCTCTTAACATAAACTTCAAAATTTATGTCAAAGAATAATCTATTCAGTAAAAACCAATGATTATTTGTTCAGATACAGAAAGAAAAAAAAAACTAGGAACATTTAAAAGTTAAAAGAATACAAACACAAACAAAAAAAAATAGAAAATACCAAACCCTTGACAATTTATATAAAACAAGTAAGAAGCCACGGAAGAGAGGGAATTAGTTGGTTTACGAGTAGCAAGTGGTTGAGTGTGTAATATTTTATTTATTATACATCCTCCAAGAAATGAACCATTCTAGTAACAATGGAGAAAATCTAGATAAAATCTAATGGTCAAACAAATTTTTCACTTTATAAAGAAATTGTTATTATGTCTAAGTTACTTACAGACATAGTTTTATAGGTTCTGCTATGTTACATCTTCCCCTGATTTCCTACGAATAAATGTTCATTAAATGTTCATTTTTTCCTAATTTTATCAAAAGCCAACCAAAAGATTCTACTTTCCGAAATCTACTAAGGGAATTCCTTATTTCTAAGTGTTATTACTCTGTTGACGAATTTCTGTCCGATAAATTGTAGCGCATAATAAAAACTGACATTATTCTAATTAAATTACAACTTATTTTTGACATTTAAATTATATTGTAAATACGTAGATAATGTTATGAATTTATGTTTGACTTTGCATCCGCTTGATAATTGTATAAGTACCTCCCATTATTATTGACATTCATTCAACTTTTACCATGACATTATCACTATTTCATTATGCAGGTAATCTATAATATTAATGTACTACTGCTATCTACTTTAGTACAATTGCTGCGCCCTCACAGGGTACATGACTGTTCTTTTAGCTAAATAAGACCTAAGCTATATATATAAACCATGTATGCAATAAATAAATAAATAAATAAATAAATAAATAAATTTATTTGGGAAAATAAACAGTTATACATTGTGTCTTTAAGAAAAGTACAGAGTAAAAAACAGTTGTTAATGTTTAACCGACACCATTATCCACAGCTTACAACAAAGAAAAAGAGATCTTGCTATATAAACAGAATAATATGAGTGGCGCGGAAAGAAAGAGAAGGAGTGGGTTAGGAATACCTGTGATTCTGCGCGGTCGGATGATGATGACGCGATGGGAGCTCCCACTCGGTTCTTCCACACCGATGATGTGCTGATGTTGGCGGAAGGCGCTGATGGATGGTTTTATGGGAAGGCGCTGATTTTCCTTGATACGAAATGCGATTTTTCCGGGGTTTTGATGAGGAGAAGTAAGAACTCTCGACTCTTGCGACCGGCCGTGAAAACGTTGAGATTCGTAATGGTGGTTTTAATTCCTACCCACAGGTTTTAGGTAGGGAATGATAGGGAAAATGAGGGTAGAATAAATATATAAAAATGACAGATAAAGTTTCGTTCCAAAGTTGCTATCTTTACGAAACAATGAGAGTGTGGGGGAAAATAAACAACGACTGTCTGCATCCAGCATACCACCGTCCAGCGCCTTGTATTCCCATACAATTAGACCGTGACTGCCACTGCTACATATTCTGTGGAAATACGTGAGATATTTGTAATGCAAGAGGGGGGCAGTGATGTGAAAATGGATTCTAAATCCTACTAATATTATAAACGCGAACGTTTGTATGTATGTTTGTTCCTCTTTCACGCAAAAACTGTTCCGATTTGGATGAAGCTTGGAATAGATAATAGATAAGAAATTAGATGATACCCGCGACTTCGTACGCGTGCGGAACTTTCCACCAAAATATCTGTTAACCAGCATACGATGAACTTCGTAGCAGATGGCTGTTCTTGGTTTAGAGAGTTCAAGCTGTATCTAAGAATCGAATCCGGAAAAAGGGCTACCGAATGGTATAAGTTTCGTTGAAATTGATCCAGTAGTTTAGGCGTGATCCGCGAACAGGAGACAGACAGATAAACAGACAAATTCGGAATCAGAATTGTTTACTTAGTAGATCTGCATATTTAGTTTATCCATATCTTTAATTTTAGTTTTTGGCTTTTTTACATAGATAGACTACGTTATTCACAAAGAAAAGTACAACTAATACAGTATTTAAAATATTTACAAAATAAACATGAAACAGTTGAGCTATCTACAAACCGTTGCAAACGATTTATAGATAGCTCAACTGGTCCAAATCAGTAGCAATCGGAAACGTGCCTGAAACACTGGCTGCATTGCTGCACTGAATAGCAATGCTGATACATACGCTGGACCAAATAATCACCAGAATATATTGTCCGTGATCTGGATTAACACATGGGTTACTTTTCATCCCGGAAAATCAACAAGACGCGAACTCTTCAGAAACGCTTAAAAGATTTCAAAGCAAATTGTTTTTGTAATCGTGCGTAGACGAAGTCGCGGGCACCAGCTAGTCTTTCCTATTTATTTGTGCATCAGTTGCGCATTGTACCAGTCATTGTTGCGAAGATAGAAAATAAATATTGCTAGTTTTTGAACTTATCTAAGGTTTTACAGTTGAGTTGAATCTGGGAATCGAGTCTAGCAGTATCGTCAGTAGGTACCTACAATAATAGACAGATTTTCTAGGCCTGTATGCTGATACAGAAATTGTAATTCAAGCATATTTATTTATTTACTAGCTGACCCGACAGATGTTGTCCTGTCTTAGCTATTTACTAGCTGACCCGACAGAGGTTGTCCTGTCTTAGCTATTTACTAGCTGACCCGACAAGAGGTTGTCCTGTCTTAGCTATTTACTAGCTGACCCGACAGACGTCCTGTCTTAGCTATTTACTAGCTGACCCGACAGACGTTGTCCTGTCTTAGCTATTTACTAGCTGACCCGACAGACGTTGTCCTGTCTTAGCTATTTACTAGCTGACCCGACAGACGTTGTCTTGTCCTGTCTTAGCTATTTATTAGCTGACCCGACAGAGGTTGTCCTGTCTTAGCTATTTACTAGCTGACCCGACAGACGTTGTCCTGTCTTAGCTATTTACTAGCTGACCCGACAGACGTTGTCCTGTCTTAGCTATTTACTAGCTCACCCGACAGACGTTGTCCTGTCTTAGCTATTTACTAGCTGACCCGACAGACGTTGTCCTGTCTTAGCTATTTACTAGCTCACCCGACAGACGTTGTCCTGTCTTAGCTATTTACTAGCTGACCCGACAGACGTTGTCCTGTCTTAGCTATTTACTAGCTCACCTGACAGACGTTGTCCTGTCTTAGCTATTTACTAGCTGACCCGACAGACGTTGTCCGGTCTTAGCTATTTACTAGCTCACCCGACAGACGTTGTCCTGTCTTAGCTATTTACTAGCTCACCCGACAGACGTTGTCCTGTCTTAGCTATTTACTAGCTGACCCGACAGACGTTGTCCTGTCTTAGCTATTTACTAGCTCACCCGACAGACGTGGTCCTGTCTTAGCTATTTACTAGCTGACCCGACAGACGTTCTCCTGTCTTAGCTATTTACTAGCTGACCCGACCGACGTTGTCGGCCTCATTCTGTCAATGTTATGTCAAAAGCACTAAGGTTACATTAGAAAAAATGTAATATGGTGGTTAAGTATTCTTCAATTTTCTAAATTTCTGCGCAATTTTTAAATTTTTCTGTCTTAACAACCTTCTGGCAATAGCAAACACAATAAAAAAAGAATTAACGAAATCGGTCCAGCCGTTCACGCGTGATGCCGTGACCATAGGAAATAGGGATTCATTTCTACACAGAGAAGTCAAAGTCAAAGTCAAAGTCAAAGTCAAAAATCTTTTATTCAATAAAATCTCACTGATCACTTTGAATCGTCATTACGTTTTGTATGATTAGGTATGATTACATATTTTTTTTATTGGATGAGTTGGAGCTAGTTCGTCCCAAGCTTGTTTGTCTTCTAAATAATCAGATATTTTATAGTATGCTTTTAAAAGAAGTCTCTGTTTTATTACGTTTTTGAACTTGCCAATCGACAACTGAGACACATCACTTGGGATTTTGTTAAAGAAGCGTACACATTGCCCTTTGAAAGATTTACTAATTTTTGTGAGCCTAGTGGTGGGAACAGCGAGTTTGTCTTTATTTCTAGTGTTAACATTATGATTATCACTTTTTTTGTTGAATAGATTGATATTTTTTTGAACATACAATAAATTTTCATAGATGTACTGGCAAGGTACTGTCATTATATTTATTTCCTTAAACTTATTTCTTAGTGATTCTCTGGGCCCATGTTATAAATTGCACGAATAGCCCTCTTCTGCAACACAAATATGGTGTTTATGTCTGCAGCACTCCCCCACAACAAAATGCCGTACGACATAATGCTATGAAAGTAGCTGAAATAGACTAGTCTTGCGGTTTCCACATCTGTAAGGAAGCGGATCTTCTTGACTGCATATGCTGCAGAACTAAGTCTCTTCGACAATTTATCTATGTGTGGGCCCCATTGAAGTTTATTATCTAGAGTTATGCCTAAAAATACTGTGGTGTCCACGAGATCTATATTATCTTCTTTGATTTTTACATTGGCATTTATTTGTTTGACGTTTGGTAGAATAAACCGAATACATTTAGTTTTCTTTTCGTTAGAGATTAGCAATATATTATTATATTATTTTTATATAAATGGTACAAAAACAAATTACTTATACTAAACTAATTATAACTCATTATTAATCAAAAGAAGATAAATCCTACTAATATTATAAATGTGAATGTAAGTTTGTTTGTTACGCTTTCACGTGAAAACTACTTAACCGATCATCATGAAACTTTGTACACATATTCTTGGAGGTATTAGAAGTAACATAGGATACTTTTTATCCGGGGAAATTAACGGGATGCAATAGGACGCGAACGAAGTTGCTGGCGGAAGCTAGATAATAATGGTTAAATTACATAGACATAAGGCCGAATACTGAAACGTCACTCAAATTTAAGCCCCCACTTCAAATTGCTCTGCCTCTGACATTACTCATTTGTAAGAGATGGCAATTACTTAAGCGCGTATTCGTATTCGGCCATAGGACTTATAGTTTAGGCTGTGCGTTGATTGTCAGTCGGCTTCAAAAGAGACGCGTGACCCTCGTGCTGGTGATTATCTCGGCCAGCGTATCAGCATTGCTATTCAGCGCGGCAATGCAGCCAGCGTCTTGTACACGCTTCCGATTGCTACTGATTTGGACCAGTTGAGCTATCTATAAATCGTTTGCAACGGTTTGTGGATAGCTCAACTGTTTCATGTGTATTTTGTAAATATTGTGAATATTGTAAATACTGTATTAGTTGTAATTATCTTCAAAAGAGTTTTTCATATTTAGAAAGAAGGAAGAAGATATGAATTGTCAAGACAAAACCATTGAAGGATTATAAATTATGTTGACAGTAGGGTAACGAATAACATAATCCGATTCGTGACAGATGTTTCTAAATCCCATCGCTTATTCATAAACAATTTACAAAATATACAGTAAAATCACAAAACTGGTAAAGTAAAATATCAACACAATATTGTTTTGTAAAGAATTTTATTTACACAAATTATCAGATAAGTGAAAAAAATTGAAGTGTGGTGTTTCCAAGTGGAAACGGCACCAATTTTCATGAAACATGGTTAGAACCATCCCAGATAAATCACCTTACTTACAAAAAACATCGCATTCAAATCGGAGCCTGTTTGATCTCCGATTTGAATGCAATATAATATATTATACTATTATTATACGGTATTATTTTATATTATTTTTATATTTTGATTCTAGAGCACAAACAGACAGGCAGACACACAACGCCGTCAATCTTATAACACCCTTTCCGTTTTTCGGTTGGAGATTAAAAATGACTAATTAAAAAACAATACAATGAGGGAGAGGCTGTTCTATTTCGCAAGTAGCGCCATCTGTTGTCGAGTAGCACTACTGAAGGCAATAATAATAGTAATCAAACTTTTTTTTATGTATAAATTATTGTTTTACAACAGCTTCAGGGTGTTTTAAATAAAGTTAGTATACAATACTAATACAATATTTACACCATAGGTGAGGAAGATTCACTTTAAGAAATATAGACAGCTAATGCCATCTATTGGAAACAAAATAAATTTCAGCGACAATGTCACTGTATTTCAGTGGTGTGTAAAAAGTTTGAGTTCTAATACTATACTAAAACTGTTTTGACAGTTAAAACGCTAGATGTCACTATTATAATTTTTTTTAAAGGGTTATAATTACCTGTGTATGTTCTACGTCACTTGTTTATATACGGCGTACGTGTCTATAGCTACCTAATTCTTCTTTTACAACCAAAAAATATTGTTTACGAACAATATAATAATAATACGTTTATTCAGCCACCACAATAAAAATATGAACAGAAAAACAAGAAATAAAGTAAAAACTAAAATAAGAAACTATAAATAGGCAATAGATAGGTATATTAACTTGATCCAAGAAAAACATTTGGTGGAAACACTAACTCCCACCCTAGGAATATCCTGTGTTGTGGGTAGTTAGTCTCTTTTATCTTGCTTGGTGCTTTTTATGTAATTTTACATTGAGTAGATAACTATATAATATTTTAATCTGTTAAAAACAGGGAGAGAAAATTGTACTGGATTTCTTTCATCCTCTAGGGGGAGAGAGTGATTTAAATTTGGAATACAATTTATACTGAACTACATCTGTGTTTACTTACACCATTGAGTTTGTATACAAAGCATTATCCATCTTTTTGAAAAAGGAATACGCATTTATTATGCAGGCCGTATGAGCTTGATGCCTTTGCTTTTCCGACAAAAAAAATTAGTCTAGGAAAATGCCGCGTTTTTGTTTTCTTCAAATACATAAACGTTAAGTTTATTTTAATTTATTTTTATAAATAAGTTAATGTTCTAAAATGCTATCTCATATTATTATTGTGTTAATTTTTTCGCAAATGGTACGAAAAGTAGAGTATTTTCCTCGGTGATAAAACTGTCTTAGTCTTGGGTGAACTTAAATCCCTCGCTACTCTCAGGACTCGTCTTAAATCCCTCGCTTCGCTCGTGATTTAAGTTTTTAACACCCTCGCTACGCTCGGGAGTAAACTTCGAGTCCTTCGTTACGCTCGCGATTTAAATCGTCACCCGCGACAGAAGACACTGCTTTATCCCCTTGTATAATAATCTACTAATATTATGCTAGGTACTTAATTATGGGGTACGACGGCAGGCAACCTTCTCGAGCGCTTGTTGAACTGTTGATCTCTCGGGATACTCGGGCGGGCGCTTCGGCGGTCTAGTGCCTTAGGGGCAACCTTGGTGGCTTATCCCGAGCGAGCTTCAGTTCAACAGGACGGTGTACCCTGTTACGTCCGAGACTAATCCGCAGATTGTCTATTAACCCAGATAGTCAATTTGTGGATTACTCTCGGATAACCAATAGCCTGTCAGGGAGGAGGCTTCTCCACGCGTGCCTCTGATGAGCAGAGGGCGCAGTGAGTGGATGAAGCGGGGCGTGCTCGGCGTGCACTCACACTGCCACCGAGTAGACACTGGAGATGGGATCTCCTTTGTCAGCGCCCAGAGCTCGGAAACCCGCGTGCTCAGGCATGCGGGACTGAGGGCCTTGGCTTAGCCGCCCGGGCTGCGAGGAAGAAAACCTCTATAAAAAATTACCCGCGGTGGAGCACCGGGGGCGATGGGACGGAGGTTTTGTAGCCCTCAATGCATAACTCCGTCTCCGCAGCCCCCGTGTCACAGGAGAGCGATGGGGCAGTTGGTGCATGGGATGTACCTCCGCCTCCGCAGCTCTCCAGAGGCCGCAGGGCGCTATCGGTGGGACTGATGCGCCCGGGATGGAGGCGGCGAGGGGTTGCTGTTGACAGTGGCCCAGCGCTGCCTGCCCCGAGAGGGGGCGAGTGGTAGCCCCTGCCATACAGGGGCCTTTTCGGGTCTGCGATCGGCCGGAGTTCAGGCTCTGGTCGGTCAGTATGCAGATCTCGGGAGGGCGGCGACACTTGGTGGCAGGTGTCGCCGTGAGCACGGGGGTGTCAATGGGTGGCATTCCCGGGATGTGCTCAGGCAAACTGCGAGGGGGGCACCGGCGTTGGTCTTTAGAGGTCCCGGAGCCCCCTGACAGGCAGAGAGGCCGGCCACCGGGGTGGTTTAGTGGGTCGGTACGCCATCCCCACACTACCTTGCCACATTCCTGAAGTGTGGTGAGGTGTCTGTAAGCAGATTCCCCCCGTCAACAAAAAAAAAAAAAAAAAGGTACTTAATTATACTTAGTGTTATTATTAGATTATGTTTTATTATGCTAGGTACTTAAGATTACTATTATTATATCAATACTATATTTAGGCACGACCAATAGGCAGGTAGGTACGCAGTGAAAAAACAGCTGATCAGAGAGTAGCTCTGTCTCTGTTTGGCATTGCCTTTAGCAGGAGATAGATAGGTGATAACGAAGTTAAAGTTATGTAACGATTAAAATTGCCTATAGCAATAAATGTAGTATTGTGTAAGTCTAGTATGTATTATGTGGGTAATAGAGAAATTGTCATTTATTTAGGTAGTTAGGTAGTATTATCGATAGGTGTTCTTTGTGTGTGCTTCTCTTTCAACTGATATACCTACTACCGATGGAAGCCAGAGTTTATGGATGAGTGTTATGATAACAATTAGGGTGTCCGAGTGTAATTGTTTATTTACGGGTTGAGAGTTCGTGTGATTGAATGAGATGGGTGCAAGGGATAGGTAAGGATGTGTTTGCATGTTATTGGTGTGTACTGTTAGATTCTTAGGTAAGAGGGTTTTGAGTGTGTGTGTCATTATTAGTAGGTTGTAAGGGAGGCCGATAGAAAACGCAATTTTGTATTAAAAGTATTGAACAATATTTTAATTCAAACATTTTGTTTATTTTTCTAAAATATCTGATTAATCAGGGATTAAAATGGATAATCTGGTGAAAATATACAATTAGTAAGTACCTAATCTCTACTTAATTGATATTCATTTACGATAGCAACAAAACTAAGACCGCCTAGGCTCAAAGGAAAAAATAGGCCTCAGCGTCTAATCAAAATGATTACATCGTCAGAAGTTAATTATTATTACTAGTTATTTTAGTAGTAGTAGAGCTTCTAGTAGTAGTAGAGCTTATAGTAGTAGTAGATAGCTTCTAGTAGTAATAGAAATTCTAGTCGTAATAGAGCTTCTAGTAGTAGTAGAGCTTCTAGTAGTAGTAGAGCTTCTAGTAGTAGTAGAGCTTCTAGTAGTAATAGAAATTCTAGTCGTAATAGAGCTTCAAGTAGTAGTAGAGCTTCTAGTAGTAATAGAAATTCTAGTCGTAATAGAGCTTCTAGTAGTAGTAGAGCTTCTAGTAGTAGTAGAGCTTCTAGTAGTAGTAGAGCTTCTAGTAGTAGTAGAGCTTCAAGTAGTAGTAGAGCTTCTAGTAGCAGTTGAGCTTCTAGTAGTAGTAGAAATTCTAGTCGTAGTAGAGCTTCTAGTAGTAGTAGAGCTTCTAGTAGTAATAGAAATTCTAGTCGTAGTAGAGCTTCTAGTAGTAGTAGAGCTTCTAGTAGTAGAGCTTCTAGTAGTAGTTGAGCTTCTAGTAGTAGTAGAAATTCTAGTCGTAGTAGAGCTTCTAGTAGTAGTAGAGCTTCTAGTAGCAGTTGAGCTTCTAGTAGTAGTAGAAATTCTAGTCGTAGTAGAGCTTCTAGTAGTAGTAGAGCTTCTAGTAGTAGTAGAAATTCTAGTCGTAGTAGAGCTTCTAGTAGTAGTAGAGCTTCTAGTAGTAGTAGAGCTTCTAGTAGTAGAGCTTCTAGTAGTAGTTGAGCTTCTAGTAGTAGTAGAAATTCTAGTCGTAGTAGAGCTTCTAGTAGTAGTAGAGCTTCTAGTAGTAGAGCTTCTAGTAGTAGTTGAGCTTCTAGTAGTAGTAGAAATTCTAGTAGTAGTAGAGCTTCTAGTAGTAGTAGAAATTCTAGTCGTAGTAGAGCTTCTATTAGTACCTAGTAGAGATTTTATACGGGATAACTATTACCGACTGAGTGACGCCTGCCTAAATATCCAATTTTTTTTTTCAATAAAAGTGCTATTCTGCACTAAAGTAATATTGATAATGCAACCCCGTGTAAATCTCCTATCCAGGGGATTTAGTCAGGGGAAAAGTGGAATGAGCCTCAAAGGGAAAGGCGCAGGTTTGAATCCCGCTCGACTCATATTGGGTTATTTTTCAATTATTCAAAAGTACCTAATAACTCATCAATGTTATTTTCTAAAACCAATTAGTAAAATTAAACTGCTGACAGTTTAATTTTACTTATTTAATTCAGTTTAATTTTTCGTTAATTTTCTTTGTTATTACAGTGATTTAATTAAATATTTAATATATCGATACAGGAGGTACCTATAAAATTTTATCAGATAGGTAGGTAAACGTAGGCTGTGCAAGGCAGTAAGTAAAAATCTAAAAAAAAACAGTCCCTACGCGCGGAAGAAGTTATACTTCGAGTGGCACGCATTCACTCTCGCTCTGTGTTTATTGTGAAATTAATTTAGTATTTATTTTTATGTACTTAACCAATATGCAGTACTAAATTTTCACTTCAAAATAAAAAATAAAAAGTTGCATGAACACTGCCATCTATTATATTTTGATTGTAGCGTATTATAGTTTCTTTCTATTCCCCCTGCTGTCAGTTGGAACTCATATAACTTCAAATACACGGGCGGTCAAATGCTAAATTGCTGAACACTGCCATCTATTGATTGATTGTAGCATTAGTAGCGTATTAGCGTATTAGACTATGTCAACCGCGTAACGCAACGTTGTTGGAAGTCGCATTAAAAGTATAACTTTAAAAATCTAAGTATAAAATCTTGTAAGTAAAAATAAACATTCTACTTAGGTAGTCAATTGTGACCATATACTTGAATGTGTGTCACTAGAAGCATCTCGGGAAGCTTGTACTAACTTTTAGATAATCTGTTACGCAAAATGTAAGTGTAATAGTAACTAGTAGCTCATCTGTAATCTGTCGCTTTTTTTAGTTTTATCGACTTTCAAATCACAACAATGCTAAAGAAGTTTTCACTTCAAAAACAAACAGACAAACTTTGATTATTTACGATTTAGTAAATATGGATTAAATTATCTTGAGCTAGTTATTATAATAATTATAATAACGAAAGGGGTCAGTACGGGGAATCCCTCAAGTGGACTACGTAGATAAAACCGAAGATATAGTCAAGTGTGTGTCGCTCGTAACTTGAGGATTCCGTAGATTCGTATTGCAAGAGTTTTAATAAATCGTTTATTACACTTATGTGGTTTTAAAGATGTTGTACAAAAGGTAGTGTAGCAAACATAAACCGGCACAGCAATTTGTTGAGGTGTAGATAGGCACTAGGTGGAATAATTATGTATCTAGTTTTAGAAATTTTAATAATTTTCATCTAGAAACTCGTGCAATGAATAAAAACAGTTTTTTAATATATTTTTGAATTTTATAAACAGTCGTCATACCTTTTTTTTCAATTCAATTCATTTATTTGCATAAAAATATGGTAATATAAGTACAAAGATGTAAAAGTATAAATAAGTGCCGCATATTTTTACCAAAGTGATTGGCGTGCAAAAGTTTTTAGGTCATCAATTAACTACTAGGTTCGATAAAACAACACACTATAAGTCACTGTAACAACAAAAGTACCAACCTATTAATAGTTGTAGAAGCTTTCGTGCTGTGGGTTTTAATTCCCACTGAGAAAAAAGCCTTTATTTCCTTAGGCACTACCGCTGGGCACTACTAGTAGAGTGAAGTGAAATTTTACTTTCCCGTGACACTAGTAGTGCTACGGGTAAAAGTACATTACCAGTGACACTACACTGTTAAAAACATTTGTGTGTGACAAACATACGTTTGTTGTATGTATGAGTGTTACTATGTAATAAAACCATGTATTTTTACAAAAAATATATAAATAAGTATTCTATTAGCAAGCTACTTTCCATAGCTTTGCTTAGTTTGAGACTAGATTGCGTTGTGTGAAATATCCAAGGATAAAAAAAACCTATACGTGCAGTCCCTACGCGCGGAAGAAGTTATACTTCGAGTGCCACGCATTCACTCTCGCTCTGTGTTTAATGTGAAATTAATTTAGTATTTATTTTTATGTACTTAACCAATATGCAGTAGGTACCTACTAAATTTTCACTTCAAAATAAAAAGTAAAAAGTTGCATGAACACTGCCATCTATTATATTTTGATTGTAGCGTATTAGTCTCTTTCTATTCCTCTCGCTGTCAGTTGGAAGTAATCTTCAAAAACACGGGCGGTCAAATGCTGAATTGCTGAACACTGCCATCTATATTTGATTGTAGCATTTGTAGCGTATTAGCCTCTGTCTTTTTCTATTCGGGGGGAATAGAAAGAGACAGAGACTATGTCATCTCGTAAGGCAACGTTGTTGGAAGTCGCATTAGAAGTAGAACTTCAATAATATTTATTTATCATTTTATTCATAAAAAAGGTGGGAAAAATATAATTTTATTACGTCAAACTAATTTTTGTGAAACTATTTTGAAGTTTGTGTCTTTTGGGGGTTGTTTCGTTCAGATTTTGATCAATATTCCTCGATTTACAGACGTGTACATTATTGTACATAATTTATTATGTCCATTAACCTACTCAAGTAGGTATTGATTTGAATACGCTGTAAAATACCCTTTATCCGTTTTTTTTTTCTTTGTCTGTCCGTCTGTCACATAGCTATATATTTACTGACACACCTATTACAAGAAATATTAAAAAAAACCCCACAGAACCCTAAAAACTATCTTCCCGTACAAGACAGAGTTGTATTATTTTATCAAAAATGATAATCAATTATCAGTACTTGTATCAAAAGTAATCATTATTATAAATATCATTATTTGCGTAACGATATCATTAGTTAGCTGACTACGCATTCTGTGCGGAATCAGCGTGGTGCTAAAAAGTGACGCGTCAATTTGACGCATAAAAAAATAATGTTAGGTAAGTACATATTTATTAGTACCTACAGAAATAGTGTGGAAAAACATCGTAGAATAATTTTTAAAATAAAAAAAACTATCATAAGTTATAAGATAAAAAAAAACTAGAAAAAACTAAGTACCTACCTACTTCAATTTCACTACCCTCCAGATTCATCATCACATGATGATGATGATGGCAGATAATTAAGATTATTCAGTAGTTTACTGAACCTATTTATATGGGAGTATAAAATATTGACAGTTATAAAAAATCGAATTTATAAATAACGTAGTTTTGAGGTAACAAACTAATTGAGAACCTTCTCTTTTTTTTTTTATTCGGTGAAAAATATGTATAAGCTCCCCTTGGCTTTCCCATGGCTATCCCATGACTATCTAAAAATATAAGATAACCTACCTACATGATAAAAAACTTAATTTTATTATTTCACACAACATTCTAAAATATAATTTTATAAAAACACATATTTGTAAAGAATAAAAACAATCTCTTGGCACTGTTGGACGAACTAGTTCATTCGTCCAAGGCTCTACCCAATTCACGCAAATCTTAGTCAGCTCCGTATTGACTATGTCTTTCCTGTGGATATGTCTGACTAGGCTGAGAGGATGGTATAGTACTGCAAGCCTACTCCATCTAAACATTGTCCCAGGCACTACAGTGTGTCGTTAAGTGTAGGCATAGGTTGCCTCCTGGTCCTGGCGCTAACCATCTCTCTAAATATATAAAACTCTTGAAGCTGACTGACAATCTACGCACAGCCTAAACTATAAGTCCTAGACTGAAATACTCAAAAGTCATTTAAATTTGAGCACCACTTAAAGTTGCTCTTCCTCTGTTTGACATTACTCATTTGTGAGATGGCGATAATTTAAGCGGGACTTAAATTGAGTGGGGTTTGAGTGGCGTTTGAGTATTCGCCCACTGGAGGTATGAATGACATTTAGAGGGTGTAATATAGGGGTGCACTAAGAAAGGAATTTTGAAAAGTCACACTCTTAACGGTCTATAAGAATAAGAATAAGAATCATTTATTGTAAAACTGTGTAAAAAAGATACCTATGTAGTGTTTCAACAGTTAACCGGTGCCGGGCGTACAATACTTTACCTAAATTATGTAAATTTTTTCAATTTAAACAAATCTTTTTCTAGAACGCGAAAAACGCCGCGGGCGACGACTAGTCTAGACTAGACGATAAGTAAATGCCTATTATTGTTATGAAGAATGGTTTATACTAGGTATCGGTAATCGGAAGTTAAATAATCTTAATCTCCATGTTTTTTCACTTCCTGGATAGTAAACACTCGAAACTCATGTTAGTTTCAATTGTGTACTATTATGCGGCGGTAATTACATCACGTATGACGTAATTACCGCCGCACTCAGAGTCGTATGTTAAAGATAATCAATGCGTAGGGCCTGTTTCACCATCTCTATGTACCTAATGCTATCTGTCAAATAATTATAAAAAAAAATATAATACTCTTTTGGAGCTGACTGACAAACAACGCACAACCTAAACTATAAGTCCTAGAGGTATGACATTTGGAGCGTAGTATCCTTATATAGTGTAGGGGTGCACTAAGAAAGGAATTTTGAAAAGTCGCACCTTACCTATAGGGCCTAAAATTAGGATCAAAGATTTTAACCAAATAATGCGTATGCTGCTATAGTAGGTGCCAAATAACACCGCAATACAGGTCATTCACCCACCATGACCACGATGTCGCAAAATTCAATTTATGAATGGCTAATTCTGTCGCTTTCCATACAAACCTATCGCTAAGACGGTAATCGCTCGAATCTCGTAGTACTGTTTGTTTACCATACATAAATTGAATTTTGCGACATCGAGGTGAAGATAGGTGAATGACCTATATTGCGGTGTTATTTGGCACCTACTATAGCACGTGAGCAAAGCCGCGGGCTACAGCTAGTAAAAATATGTCCCATTAAGAACAAACAGACAAACAAACATAGATTTTTGTTCTATGTATCCCATCCCACTTCCCACTTATATTATAAAACGTCGATTTTTTTTTTGGATATTTTGATATTTAGTTAATTGTGTTTCAATCACTCTAAAACTGCAGGTCCGATTTGGATGAAACTAGGAATATATTATAGTTCGTAACCTGGATTAACACGTATAGGCTTCTTCTTCCGGAAAATAGACAGGATCAAATGGAACGCGGGCGATGTCGCGGGCGGAACCTAGTCACCCTATAATTCTAATAGCACCACACTGAAACAACATTTTGAATCAATAATTATTATCTATCAGCAAAAATATTTACAAATATATGGCGGACTTTGACAAAGTCGTAGGCTCGCTAATCCAGTGGATTTAATGTGCGGATATTCCAAGTACTAATGTTATCTTAATCCTAGCAATGTTTTTGTTTTGTCATACAGATATTTACAAATTAATCATACGGAGCAGTGTGTTAAAATAATAATAATTTTCCCGAAAACTGAAAATGCATCCAGACTCCGTAAACTCTGAACTGATCTCGCTGCCCAGCACAATGATACGAGATAATATGTTTATTTGCCTAATGTCAAGAGCCCACCGGGCCTAAGATGCGAACGCGAGATATTTGTCATGTCGTTCTGTCAAAATGTAAGCATTTTGTACCAGTTTAGGAACTATTGCATTATCTGTGGTACCTAATGGTGTCGACAAGACGCGCCATAATGTACACTTTTGACACTTGTTAGTCGTCGTACCTCTCTGAGGGCGAGATAATAGTCATGCAGAAATGTCAAAAGTTGCAAATTCAAAGGCGCAGTTTCTCGACAACATTACCACAGATAATGGAATAGTTCCTAAACTGGTACAAAATGCTTATATTTTGACAGAACGACATGACAAATATCTCGCGGTGCGCATCTTAGGCCCGCTGGCCACAGAAGCTTGGTCTACACCAAGTCCGTACTCGCATGTCGAGCTTCTCAAAGAATCCGCTCAGTGTCTCCATACAAATCAACGGCCACTGGTGTGCTGGCCGTCAGACGTTTCACACCAGATTAACACACCAAAACTCGTACTAGGCCCTCAGATCACATCTATCTATCTATCTATACTATTATAGAACCTGTAAAGAAGCCAAAAACTAAAATTAAAGATGGAAAAACTAAATAAAATGCAGATCTACTAAATAAACGATTCTGATTCTGAAAGTGGAGTTTGTCTGTTTGTTTGTACGCGGATCACGCCTAAACTACTGGACCAATTTCAATGAAACTTGTACCATTCAGAAGCCCTTTTTCCGGATTGAAACATAGGCTATATTTTATTGAAATACAACTTGAATTCTCTAAACCAAAAGCAGCCATTTGCTCCGAGGTTCATTGTATACTGCTTGGCAGATATTTTGGTGGAAAGTTTCGCACTCGTACGAAGTCGCGGGTGTCAGCTAGTAATCCTACTTCCTACTTAATATTATAAACGCGAAAGTTTGTAAGTATGGATGGATGTTTGTTACCCTTTCACGTAAAAACTACTGATCTGGATGAAACTTGGAAAATATATTGTCCGTGACCTGGATTAACACATAGGCTACTTTTTACCCCGAAAAATCAACGGGATCCAACGGGACGCGAACGAAGTCGCGGGCGACACCTACTATACTATACGTCTAAGGGCCGTAAGATCAATAGTGGTTTAAACCACGAAATAGAGTTTAACCTCCAGTCTCCGATTATTTCATAAGATCAATGGTAGTTAATCGACCATTGGTAGCTTAAACTGATAGAGACGACAGTAGATTAATCCATCGATCAAATGTAATCGTAGTTAAAAACGCATAGTTTAAACTGCTTTTGATCTTACGGCCCTAAGTAGGTAGAGTCCTTTCCATGAAAGAAGTCCCGCAGACGCGGCGCTGTAGTCGACCTTAAGTATTATATCTCGGGCAGCACTTTTAACAACTTCAGGCATTGAAAACAAGACTTTGATCACAGAAACCAAATAAAAACGCATTAGCATCCGAACACAATAACAGCACCTGACAACTAATTTAAAATTTAGTTTTAAAATTTAGTTCCGGAAATTTCCGCGGGACTTCTTTCATGAAAAGGACTCTACCTATATTGTTTCAGGAAAAACAATATTCATAGCGTTGATAGCGCTGGCGCTCGGGCGACCAGAGCCTTCACCAGACAGCAGAGCGCTGTGGGAAGCCAGTGACAGCTGCCCGTCAGAAGGACATTGGCTATTGCAGCATGAATTTGACTGCACCAAGTTCTACTACTGCGAGTATGGCATGAAGTATATCGCGCCGAGAGACTGTGCTCCGGGCACTGAGTTTTCGTACGAACTTCAAGTAAGTTTACCATGAATTACTTTGAGAAGAACATTGTAGGATATGTGTCCTCCTACGAAAAGGGAAGATCTTCCACGCCGGGCGACCTTTGGCTCGGGGTCCGAGGACCAATGGATGGTATTCGGTAGTATTACTTATGTTCAAACTCCGTGATAACTTCGTTTGCGCGATCTAGGATATTTCTCATGTTAGTTCTTATGTAGCGAGATAGATGGCGCTACATCACTCCCTTTCCAGACCGGAGGTCGATCCGTTGTTGGTAGCAGCGTCGATGAAAGCCAGGTTTTGCTAGCGTTGCTCGTTGTCAACTTAATTACTTTTTATGGGAGTTACTATGTGTTATAATTGATCGAGTGAGCGAAGCGAATGAAGATCTTAGTAACAACTTGGACAAAAATGCTTTGTATGTTGGTATGTTTGTTCTTCTAGATCTTTTGAACCGCTTATCCGATCTTTACAGAATTTGGTAGGTATACGGATAGTACTCTTAAGTTTTACTGGTTTGTTAAATGAAGTAAATCGGTCAAGGGGTCGTGAAGTTATGAAGGTCCAAAGAGAGTAAAAGAAAAAAAGTCGTACAAAAATATCAAGTGGGGTGTCGTATGATAGGGGTTTGTTTATACATTCGAAAACCGTTTTTATTTTGATTCTAGGTCTAATACTTTTTGAGTTGTTGTAAAAATTATAAAATTGGAAAACCCAGTATAACGTGAGCTAACATTTCGTGGAGTTTTAATGATTTTGTAGTTCAAGTAAGACTGGACTTAGCTAGACGGCGATTTCGATGCGATTTGCAAAGTTTATTGCAACCATTGGTCAATAAAAATTGTTTGGGTTTTATTAACCTCCGACCATCACGAGATCTCAGTTTGGGGCGAACTACTAGTTATGTATTGACCAAAAAAAGTAGGTTTATACGTATTCTATCAGCGATCTAGTTCCCATAGTACAAGACTAGTCTATTTCAGCTACTTTCATAGCATGTGTACGGCATTTTGTTGTGTGGGAGTGCTGCAGACATAAACACCATATTTGTGTTGCAGAAGAGGGCTATTCGTGCAATTTATAACATGGGTCCCAGAGAATCACTAAGAAATAAGTTTAAGGAAATAAATATAATGACAGTACCTTGCCAGTACATCTATGAAAACTTATTGCATGTTCAAAAAAATATCAATCTATTCAACAAAAAAAGTGATAATCATAATGTTAACACTAGAAATAAAGACAAACTCGCTGTTCCCACCACTAGGCTCACAAAAATTAGTAAATCTTTCAAAGGGCAATGTGTACGCTTCTTTAACAAAATCCCAAGTGATGTGTCTCAGTTGTCGATTGGCAAGTTCAAAAACGTAATAAAACTTTTATTACGTTTGAAAGATTTACTAATTTTTAGTGGTGGGAACAGCGACATAAAACAGAGACTTCTTTTAAAAGCATACTATAAAATATCTGATTATTTAGAAGACAAACAAGCTTGGGACGAACTAGCTCCAACTCATCTAATAAAAAAAAATGTAATCATACCTAATCATACAAAACGTAATGACGATTCAAAGTGATCAGTGAGATTTTAATGAATTAAAGATTTTTGACTTTGACTTTGACTTTGACTTTGACTTTGACTTTGACTTTGACTTTGACTTTGACTTTGACTTTGACTTTGACTTTGACTTTGACTTTGACTTTGACTTTGACTTTGACTTTGACTTTGACTTTGACTTTGACTTTGACTTTGACTTTGACTTTGACTTTGACTTTGACTTTGACTTTGACTTTGACTTTGACTTTGACTTTGACTTTGCTTAGTTTGGGACTAGAGGGCGTTGTGTGTAATGTCCAAGGAAGGATTTAATATTGACATGACTATTGACTATCCCACTAATAATAAAAATGTCAAAGTTTAGATGTTTGGATGTTTGTGTTTCAATCACTCTGCGCCTGCTAATCCGATTTGGATGAAATTTGGAATATATATAGTTCGTAACCTGGGTTATCACATAGGCTACTTTTAGTCTCGGAAATCAACGGGATCAAACGAAACACGGGCGGAAGCTATATTCTTGGACATCACACACCTAACCAAGCAAAGCTTGTACTATGGGAATTCGATTTCTGATCATCATCATCTTCCTACCCTTGTCCCACGCTAAGTGGTGTTGGTACAACATGTCTTCGTCTTCCACTCTCCTCTATCAGCCGTCATCTCGGTGTTCACTCCTTTCTTACTCATATCTTCTTTCACACAGTCCATCCATCTTTTCTTAGGCCTACCTCTACTTCTACATCCGTCCACATTCATGTCTAGCACTCTTCTCGTAATATGGCTTTCTTCCCTCCGCATGACATGCCCATACCACGCTAACCTATTACTCCTCAACTTGTCCGTTATTGGCGCTACTTTCAAACTTCCTCTTATATTATACTCATTCCTTATTTTATCCATTCTTAGAATACTTAATACTTACACAATATGTTCCAAAAATTTCTAAAAATTTTGAAATTATAGTATCTCATCGTAATACCATGAACATTTTATCTTTGTTCTAGGTTTGTACCCACCCTTACGCAGCCAACTGTAACCTACCAGCAGTACCTACTGAAACTACCCCAACAACCTTTTACCCAACTTGGATACCTACCACAACACCCCAAACAACTCAACCCCCTACTACTACTACTGCCGCCCCAACTACTACTACTACTACTGCCCCAACTACTACTACTGCCGCCCCAACTACTATTACTACTGCCCCAACTACTACTACTGCCGCCCCAACTACTATTACTACTGCCCCAACTACTACTACTGCCACCCCAACTACTACTACTGCCGCCCCAACTACTACTACTGCCACCCCAACTACTACTACTGCCGCCCCAACTACTATTACTACTGCCCCAACTACTACTATTGCAGTCCCTACTACTCAAGGTCCATCAGGCACGCTCCCAAACGGCTGCCCAGCTAACTTCGACATCCATCACCTCCTGCCTCATGAGGAATGTAATAAGTTCTACTACTGTGTGCGGGGAGAGAAGGTGGAAAGGGAATGCGCTCCTGGTACATACTTCAACTATAAAATTCAGGTACCTACCCTATTATATGTATACTAGCTGTCGCCTGCGGCTTTAATAAATCCTATTAAAATTATAAACGCGCAAGTTTGTGAGGATGTTTGTTACTCTTTCACGCCAAAACTAAAGATCCGATTTGGACGAAACTTGGAATATATATTGTCCGTGACATAGGCTACTTTTGTCCCGAAAAATTAACGGGGTCCAACGGGACGCGAACAAAATCGCGGGCGGCACCTTGTTTTTTATATAATTTTTTTGCATAGATTTTTGTATGAAAATCTCTACTCAAATCCATGTTTGAGAAACGATTCCTGTATCGGCGGGCATGCTGCACTAGTTGTCAAAATTACTAGCAAAGCACGAATTTCGACTCGCTGGTAGAGTCTAACCACACTAAGACAACAAATCACGTAAAAAATCTCTTTGAAAGCGTGGTCAGATTCTAATTATACCTAGGTGTTTTGTCAATTACATATTACCCACTTATCAGCCTAATAAAACTTCTACATTACCACTAACTGATAACTATCGATATGAGAACATTGATGGCTACTGATTAGTAGGTACACTACCTACACTACACTACCTACACTACCTACCTACACTCACCAAGCCAAATAAGTTCGATACTTGCCTTTGCTTTGGCAAAAAAATCCGATCGCTGGACGCAGTCTAATATAATCCGTTTGATGCGATGCGTCCGATACGTGCGATGCGGGCCTGTATAGACGCTTGCCTTAGATAGAAAAGGTAAAGTAAAATTAATACAAAGTGATTCAAAGTGACCAGTGACATTTTATAAAAGCACTTTGAGTTTATCTTGAGCTATTACGGTGTAGCCTGATTTTAAAATTCTGAAATCAAGGGCATTATGGGACAAAAAGTCTCATAATCCGCTTGAAGAGGACGGCTCAAAGGGTATTATGAAATATTTCCACAAACACAACATCACAATTTCTTCAGATAGGTCATTACTAGGTAGGTACTTATACTTACACCTTTATTTAATTTTGTTCAACAATTTTTTTTTATTTTTTTTAGGTCTGCGACTGGCCTGCGAATGTAGAATGTGCTGGTAAAACCGAACCTCCGTTTGTCCCCACCACTGTACCCCCTACGGCAGCGCCTACTACTGCGGCCCCTACTACTCAAGGCACGTTGCCCAACGGCTGTCCAGCTGACTTCGAAATCCATCATCTTCTGCCACACGAGACAGAATGCTATAAGTTCTATTATTGTGTGTTTGGAGAGAAGGTTGAAAGAGAGTGTGCGCCGGGAAAACACTTCAACCCAGCTATTCAGGTAAATAATGTTATAATATTGTTTAGATTTTGTAATTTCAATTCGCTGGCGGGTTTGCTCGCGTGGTAGCAGCATACGCATTATTTGGTTAAAATCTTTTTTAGACCCTTTATAGTGTAACTTTTCAAAATTTCTTCTCGTGTAAACAGTTGCTTACAATTCTTGAAGGTGTCTTGGGCACGTTCCGATTGCTGCTGATTTGGAGTTGAGCAATCTATAAATCATATGCAACAGTTTGTAGATAGCTCAACTGTTTCAAGTGTATATTGGAAATATTGTGAATAAACTAGTTATAAACGATTACTAATTTCAGGTATGTGATTGGCCGGAAAATGTGGGTTGTGCAGGCAACAGTGTTACTGAACCTTCTTTTGTCCCCACCACTGTACCTCCTACTTCGGCCCCTACTACTCAAGGCACATTACCCAACGGCTGTCCAGCTGACTTCGAAATCCACCACCTTCTGCCACATGAGACTTATTGTCATAAGTTCTATTACTGTGTACTTGGAGAGAAGGTTGAGAGAGAGTGTGCGCCTGGAACACACTTCAACTCAGCTATTCAGGTAACATCTCTTTATTCAATATACAGTGTAGGCGACACACGCCCTAGTATTTAAATTTAGATTTTTTCCTACATTTCGTCTTTTACAGTTGTACTTATACTTGTAACGCCATCTGTTAAAAGCATTGAAGTACTAAAAAATAAATAAAAGGTTGAACTTGCGGGTGGATACGGTTTCAGTTTGACTAGTTTTCGCTAACCTACGAGAAAGCCACACCGCTGCTCCGTAGCCTTTTAAAATAGATTTTGGAAATAGCACCCCTACCTACTCCGTATTTCACCCCCAACTTCTTCTAGTGTTCAAATAAATGACGCATTTTAATTCGATCCCCTACATACAGACTTAAACCCACATTTTTTTAATAGCCCCTTATCTAAACACCAACTTCTTAAGATTTCTATATATTTTTGTAACATCACTAAATGAAGAAGACTTATGAATAAAATTTACATTTTAGGTCTGCGATTGGCCTGCAAATGTGGGCTGTACAGGTCTTACAGAACCCCCCTTCGTACCTACTACTGTGCCTACAACTAATCCTCCTACGGAACCCCCTACTACACCATCTACTGTGCCAACACAACCCTCTACTCAAGGCCCAACAGGCACGTTACCCAACGGCTGTCCAGCTGACTTCGAAATCCACCATCTTCTGCCACACGAGACTTATTGTCATAAGTTCTATTACTGTGTACTTGGAGAGAAGGTTGAGAGAGAATGTGCGCCTGGTACACACTTCAACCCAGCTATTCAGGTAAAATCTCTTTATTCAATACTAGCGACCCGCCCCGGCTTCGCATGGGTGCAATGCAGTGATGATGATGATGTATTATACATATAAACTTTCCGCTTGAATCACTCTATCTATTAAAAAAAAACTGCATCAAAATCCGTTGTGTAGTTTTAAAGATCTAAGCATACATACATACAGGCATTAGGGCAGACGCGGGAAGCGACTTTGCTTTATACTATGTAGTAATAGTGATACAGACTGTACTATAACCCAAAAATTTTTAATGTCTTCTTATGTAAACACCAACTTCTTAAGATTTCAATATATTTTTTTAAACATCACTAATTGAAGAAGACTCAAGAATAAAATTTACATTTTAGGTCTGCGATTGGCCTGCAAATGTAGGCTGTACTGGTCTCACAGAACCACCCTTCGTACCTACTACTGTACCTACAACTAATCCTCCTACGGAACCCCCTACCACCCCAACGACAGTGCCAACTCAGCCCCCCACACAAGGCCCGTCAGGCACGTTACCCAACGGTTGTCCAGCTGACTTTGAAATCCACCACCTTCTGCCACACGAAACATATTGTAATAAGTTTTATTACTGTGTATTTGGCGAAAAAGTCGAAAGAGAATGTGCGCCTGGGACTCATTTCAACCCAGCTATTCAGGTAAATCTATTTATTCAATATGTACAGACTGAAACGTATTAAAACGTACAAGACATTTAAGTTGCAAATTCACATTTTAGGTATGCGATTGGCCTGCAAATGTGGGCTGTACAGGTCTAACAGAACCTCCATTCGTACCTACTACTGTACCTACTACTAATCCTCCTACGGAACCCCCTACTACACCATCTACTGTGCCAACACAACCCTCTACTCAAGGCCCAACAGGCACGTTACCCAACGGCTGCCCAGCTGACTTCGACATCCACCATCTCCTGCCACACGAAACTTACTGCCATAAGTTCTATTATTGTGTATTTGGAGAGAAAGTGGAGAGAGAGTGTGCGCCTGGGACACACTTCAACCCAGCTATTCAGGTAAAATCTATTTATTTAATATGTACCAACTAAAACGTTGGCATTAAAACGTACGAGACTTTTAAGCTGCAAATTAACATTTTAGGTCTGCGATTGGCCTGCAAACGTAGGCTGTACAGGTGTTACAGAGCCACCGTTTGTACCTACTACTGTACCTACAACTAATCCTCCTACTACACCACCTACTGTGCCAACACAACCCTCTACTCTAGGCCCAACAGGCACATTACCTAATGGCTGCCCAGCTGACTACGACATCCACCATCTCTTGCCGCACGAGACTTACTGCAACAAATTCTATTATTGTGTATTCGGAGAGAAGGTTGAGAGAGAATGTGCGCCTGGCACACACTTCAACCCAGCCATTCAGGTAAATTAAGTATATTTGCATTAAACAAAACTCAAAATTCGACGTCGCAACCACTTGATCTAAGGTAATAAAAAATTATCATTTTAGGTCTGCGATTGGCCTGCAAATGTGGGCTGCACAGGTCTAACAGAACCTCCATTCGTACCTACTACTGTACCTACAACTAATCCTCCTACCGAACTCCCTACTACAAAACCTACTGTGCCAACACAACCCTCTACTCAAGGCCCAACAGGCACGTTACCTAACGGCTGCCTAGCTGACTTCGATATCCACCATCTTTTGCCACACGAGACAGAGTGCAATAAGTTCTATTACTGTGTGTTTGGAGAGAAGGTTGAGAGAGAGTGTGCGCCGGGAACACACTTCAACCCAGCTATTCAGGTAATTTTTTTTTTAGTTGTGTAAATTGGAATGTAAACTTTGTTACGCAAACTCTATTTGCATGCCAAAATCGGTAAGACGTGTTGTGTCACCAAATATACCTACAGCATCCTTATTTACGTATGTTTTTGCAGATAAGTGATCTTTATTAATCACGTTTGAAAGTTTTCGTGAAATAACAATGAATTAAGAAAAAATGTGTTATATTTTCAGGTCTGCGACTGGCCTGCAAATGTGGGCTGTATCAATGGAGGTGTTACTGAACCACCCTTTGTACCCCCTACTGAGCCCCCAACTGAACCTCCCACTCAGCCCCCAACTGAGCCCATAACTGAACCCCCAACTGAGCCTCCTACCATACCTCCCACTGGTCCACCAGAAATGTTACCCAACGGTTGTCCAGCTGACTTCAGTATCCATCATCTTCTGCCGCACGAGACAGAGTGCAATAAGTTCTATTACTGTGTGTTCGGAGAGAAGGTTGAGAGAGAGTGTGCGCCGGGAACACACTTCAACCCAGCTATTCAGGTATTTTTTTTAGTTGTGTAAATTGGAATGTAAACTTTGTTACGCAAACTCTATTTGCACGCCAAATCGGTAAGACATGTTGTGTCACCAAATGTACCTACAGCATCCTTATTTGTGTATGTTTTTGCAGATAAGTGATCTTTATTAATCACGTTTGAAAGTTTTCGTGAAATAACAATGAATTAAGAAAAAATGTGTTATATTTTCAGGTCTGCGACTGGCCTGCAAATGTGGGCTGTATCAATGGAGGTGTAACTGAACCACCCTTTGTACTCCCTACTGAGCCCCCAACTGAACCTCCCACTCAGCCCCCAACTGAACCTCCCACTCAGCCCCCAACTGAGCCCCCAACTGAACCCCCAACTGAGCCTCCTACCATACCTCCCACTGGTCCACCAGAAATGTTACCCAACGGTTGTCCAGCTGACTTCAGTATCCATCATCTTCTGCCGCACGAGACAGAGTGCAATAAGTTCTATTACTGTGTGTTCGGAGAGAAGGTTGAGAGAGAGTGTGCGCCGGGAACACACTTCAACCCAGCTATTCAGGTAATTTTTTTTTTAGTTGTGTAAATTGGAATGTAAACTTTGTTACGCAAACTCTATTTGCACGCCAAAATCGGTAAGACATGTTGTGTCACCAAATGTACCTACAGCATCCTTATTTACGTATGTTTTTGCAGATAAGTGATCTTTATTAATCATGTTTGAAAGTTTTCGTGAAAAAACAATGAATTAAGAAAAAATGTGTTATATTTTCAGGTCTGCGACTGGCCTGCAAATGTGGGCTGTATCAATGGAGGTGTAACTGAACCACCCTTTGTACTCCCTACTGAGCCCCCAACTGAACCTCCCACTCAGCCCCCAACTGAACCTCCCACTCAGCCCCTAACTGAGCCCCCAACTGAACCCCCAACTGAGCCTCCTACCATACCTCCCACTGGTCCACCAGAAATGTTACCCAACGGTTGTCCAGCTGACTTCAGTATCCATCATCTTCTGCCGCACGAGACAGAGTGCAATAAGTTCTATTACTGTGTGTTCGGAGAGAAGGTTGAGAGAGAGTGTGCGCCGGGAACACACTTCAACCCAGCTATTCAGGTAATTTTTTTTTTAGTTGTGTAAATTGGAATGTAAACTTTGTTACGCAAACTCTATTTGCACGCCAAAATCGGTAAGACATGTTGTGTCACCAAATGTACCTACAGCATCCTTATTTACGTATGTTTTTGCAGATAAGTGATCTTTATTAATCATGTTTGAAAGTTTTCGTGAAAAAACAATGAATTAAGAAAAAATGTGTTATATTTTCAGGTCTGCGACTGGCCTGCAAATGTGGGCTGTATCAATGGAGGTGTAACTGAACCACCCTTTGTATCCCCTACTGAGCCTCCAACTGAACCTCCCACTCAGCCCCCAACTGAGCCCCCAACTGAACCCCCAACTGAGCCTCCTACCATACCTCCCACTGGTCCACCAGAAATGTTACCCAACGGTTGTCCAGCTGACTTCAGTATCCATCATCTTCTGCCGCACGAGACAGAGTGCAATAAGTTCTATTACTGTGTGTTCGGAGAGAAGGTTGAGAGAGAGTGTGCGCCGGGAACACACTTCAACCCAGCTATTCAGGTAGGTACTTATACTATTATACCTACTAAAGATACATACTTTACCATTATAAAACTGTAAAAAAGTCAAAAAGTTAAATTAAAGATATGGATAAACTAAATATGCAGATCTGGTTTATTCCATCCAGTCCTACCAGTAGTTCGATTATCTAACTGTTTGGACAAAAATATTCAAAACTGTTACACTGACTAATCAAACTACTGGTCCAATTTTAATGAAACTTATACCATTCGGAAGCTCTTTTTCCGGATTGAAACATGGGCTATATTTTATTGAAATCTAAGTCGTGGGTTCTGAGCTTGACCTTTCTGAACCAAAAGCCGCCATTGGCACGAGGTTCATCGTATGTTGGTTGACTGATATTTTGATGGAAAGTTTCGCACGCGTACGAAGTCGCGGGTATCAGCTAGTGAATAGATAAGATTGTCAAATATGACGTACAATAAAAAAATATTGTAGGTCTTATTTTACAACGTTTGTTTGTTTATTTTTCTACAAGCATTAGGTACATGTAAAATCACTCAATTAAAAAAAATCGATTTGTATTCCTACCGACAATATTCCTTATGTATTCAATGTAACATAATATAGGTAGGTACTTACCTACTGAATTCATCCTACGTATTCATTTCAATTCATTGTTTTGTACCTATTACTTCACGCAAAATAAACACATTTAATTTACGTTCATTCCCGTTCTTCCACTGGGTTGTGCCACAAGTGGGACGAATGAAAAGATTTCAAAATAACTTCCCGTTCGTTCCACCAACATGATAGGATCACGGGACTAACGGGAATAAAAATAATATTCATTTTACACCACGTTCGTCACTTACATTTTATTTTTAAAATATACACTTTTCATTTTTATTTTATTTTATTATGATAGATAAACTATTCACAAAGTAAACAAAAAAACTATTCACAAAGAAAATTAAAACTAATTGGTACAGTATTTACAATATTCACAACACTTACAAAATACACATGAAACAGTTGAGCCATCTACAAACCGTTGCAAACGATTTATAGATAGCTTTTAAAAAATTGTATTGCTTATAGTAGGTGCCAAATAACACCGCAATACAGGTCATTTACCCACCTTCACCACGATGTCGCAAAATTCAATTTATGTATATGGTAAACAAACAGTACTAACGAGATTCGAGCAATACCGTCTTAGCGATAGTTTAGTATGGAAAGCGACAGAATTAGCCATACATCAATTGAATTTTGCGACATCGTGGTGAAGGTGGGTGAATGACCTGTATTGCGGTGTTATTTGGCACCTATCTACTATAATTTTAGACAATAGATTCTACACACATCCTAGGTAGATGCCTGTTTTTACAACCATACCGCTGAAAACCTCGATAGATTCACATCCATCACCAGCGGGCGTAATATCTCGCTGTTTTGTACGTGTGTGTTGTTACCAATATTCAAATTATTGTTTATTTCTCTCTTATGCTATTAGTAACAGAAAAATTATAAACTAGGTCCCTTCTCTCTGAAGAGTTAAGCAAGTATATCAAGTATGTATATGCTAGGTAGCCTAAATCTAACTAAAACTATGTTATGATTTGAGAGCTGGTGCCCAAAAGGTTTTAAAATAAAAACCGACGATGAGGGTCACCAGCAGGCCTAAGATGCGCACCGTGAGATATTTGTCATGTCGTTCTGTCAAAATGTAAGCATTTTGTACTAGTTAAGGAACTATTGCATTATCTGTGGTAGCTAATGGTGTCGACAAAACGCGCCATAATGTACACTTTTGACACTTGTTAGTCGTCGTACCTCTCTGAGGACGAGATAATAGTCATGCAGAAATGTCCAAAAGTTGAAAATTCAAAGGCGCGGTTTCTCGACAACATTACCACTATATAATGCAATATAGTTTCTAAACTGGTACAAAATGCTTACATTTTGACAGAACGACATGACAAATATCTCGCGGTGCGCATCTTAGGCACGCATGTTTCACGTCAAGTTCAAGTGCCACTGTCAAATAAGTTTTTTATGGAATATTCAATATGGCAAATGGACACGAGTTTTGACATTTTTTTAAACGACACAGCACTTTTATTTTAATAGTTCTCTTGTGTAATTGTAAGTATTGTTGTTTAATTTTGGTCGAATTTTAACCAATAATACTTAGATCGTAGCATAAAGTGTGAGTCATTGGAATAAATGTATGTAAAGTGGTTTTTCTGAGTGGGAAAATTTGTGTTAGGTTTTGAAGAGAAAATCCACCATTTTCTTTTCAAAACAAACGACAGCCGACTTGACGAATGACTTGACTTGACATAAATTATTACAATTATAACACTTGACATTGGCAAAATGGTCTGTCGAAATGACGGACAGAGGCCATTATTGAAGAGAAGAAGAAGAATATGGCAAATGCAGGAGGTGCGACGCCAAAAAAAAAAGAATATTGAACCTCATTCTTTTCTAAAAAATTCCAGATCTGTGATTGGCCAGAAAATGTGGACTGCGTTAATGGCGGGAACGTCGAACCAAGCAAATGCAAGAACTGCAACGTTCTTCCTTGGGCCCACGCCACAGACTGCGACAAGTTCTGGCGTTGTGACGGAGAAAAGGAAGTCTTAACTACATGTTCAGAAGGTCTACATTTCAATCCTAGTACTTTGACGTGCGATTTTATATGCAATGCTGGTTGTGTGCGTGACAGAGCTCAAACGTCAGAAAGTGCTGATGGAATTAAGCTCTTCCTGCCTTGGGATAGGGTCGATGATGAAGTGGAGAGACTGATCGAACTAATACAGGATGAGAATCACGAATAATGAAGTTACGAAAACATGACATTTTTTTTCTCAATATTTTTATAAGTTATTAGGAATCTATACATTTTGATGACGTGCCACAGTATAACTTTATGCTTAGTTTATATACAGGGTGTTATTCTTAGTACACCCTGCTCCCGAAAATTCGGGGGATTAAAGTACCCATCGATATCCCCGAAATTATCGGGAGTAGTATTAAGCCTGTATTTTATCACAATTATACGTAATAGGTACCTAGATAGGGACCTACCTAATAAGATGTTATTGCAAGAAATACGCAAAATGTATTATAAAATATAATTTATTGTGAATAAATAGACATTGCAAATTATATTTGCATTTTATTTCATAAAAATTGGTCACTAATATTTACTAAATAAAAAGTACGTATATAAAGGATATCTCTATATCATTATTTATTATTTATTTTAAGTCTATAAGAGAAATTTGAGCATTTTGCTAATCTTAAAAGTTACAAAAAAAGACAAAAACTATTTTTTTTTTATACTTAGATCTAAATAGCAAAAAAATATTAGCCTACGTGTTTGAAAGTCCGCTTTTGGTGTGCAAAAATCAAATAAATAAATAGTATTTTTTCATTAAAATAACGTTAGGTACAAAAATATTCTTTTACTTGTTCTTTTACTTATGGCCTCTGTAAGAGTACATAATAAAGTATACAAAATAAAGATAAACTATGATTATAAGTAGAACTTTACTGTTGAGTATCAGCTACATTTACAGCTGCGATTACCTGAAATAAAAATTTAGTTTACTTTTTTGTCAGTTGGTACTAATCGGGTATTAGCTCTGCCTTCCGTGCTGTGCATCGTGGGTTCGATCCCCAGTGAGAACAAAAATTTTGTGTGCGACAAACATAATCCCATCCCATCCGATCCCACTTCGTATTATAAATGTCAAAGCTTAGATGTTCAATCACGCCGAAACTATTGGTCCAATTTGGATGAAACTTGGAATATATATAGTTCCTAACCTGGAATACGTGGTTAGCGGGACGCGGACGAAGTCACGGGTGAAAGCTAGTGGGTACAATAATCCCCCGGTGTTTTCGGGGGATTACAGTAATTACACCCTGTATAATAATAATGTATGTTGTCGTTCACGAATATAATCCAAGATGGCGGAGATATTGCTAAAGAGTTGTGAGGTCACAGACTTACTATGCCAACTTATAACACCCCTTCCTTCTTCGGTCAGTGGTAAAAAAAACTCACCCTTTTAACCTTCTTTCCGTACATAGAAGTGAATGTAACGGACACTTTAGTCGGTGCCCCTGTCCGGGCATCGAACACGCGACAACTGCTGAACGGGGGAGAGTATAGATGGAGAGATATGGCTGCGTCTACGTGAGATGGATTCTCCATTCTGTGGAGGCCTAGGGCATCTGGAAATAAATATAAATAAATAAATATTCACGGACACTTAACACAACGCCTTCTAGTCCCAAACTAAGCAAAGCTTGTACGATGGGTACTAGATGGCTGATAGAATACATATATACTTTTTTTTTTTGTAAATACATACTTATAATACATAGAAACACCCAGACACAGAACAAACATCTATGTTTGCCACACAAATGTTTGTTCTCGGTGGGGATCGAACCCACGACCCACAGCACGGAAGGCAGAGCTACTACCGACTGAGCCATGACGCCTGTCAAATATCACCAAAAAGTTGATTTTCCAAAAAAAACGGACCAAAATCTGTTTAAATCATCATCATCATCATTGCTCGTCATCAGACCTTGGAGTATGGCCTTGGAGTTCATAAAGCATCAATATAAGCATTACTTTGGTTGGTATGTATCAGAAATAAAAAGTAGTGCGTGGAGTCCCTCCGCGCGGAAAAAGTTATACTTCGAGTGCCACGCATTCACTCCCGCTCTGTGTGTGAAATTAATTTAGTATTTATTTCTATGTACTTAACCAATATGCAGTACTTATTTAGATAGAAAAGGTTCTATGCTCATGTTGCCTAAACCAGAACTAGATGGCGCTGCTAAGTTTGGTCGGATCTTAGAACGCGCTATCGCGTTTTGCGTTTTGTGGGGGTCTCCGTATGTGATCACTCTCGCTAGTCTCTGTCTCTTTCTATTCGGGGGAATAGAAAGAGACAGAGACTAACGCTTCCCGTTTAACGCAACCTTGTTGGAAGTCGCATTAGAAGTATAACTTCAATAATTAAGAAGAGGCCCAGAGCATCTAGAAATATCGTCCAACGTCGTGAAACTTATAACAGCCCTTCCATTTCTCAGGGATTCAAAAAAGACTAGATTAGGACCCTAACCAACTCATCAACTAGAAACTTACCATTGATATAACAAACATCATTTATTTCCAATCTCGTTCTACCAATTTCTTCCATTATGTTTGAATCGAAATGCTCGTCGCCATTTTCACTGCCGCCATTAATATTCCCGCCGCCATTTTGGTTTTTGCTCTGACAGTTGTCATTTTGACAGGCGCTGTCAAAGTCTTCGCTTTCGGAGCAGCACCGTCGCACGGGTTTATTGTTATTTTTGTGCATTTTTCTGACTTCTGGCTCCACGTTTTCCGGCCAATCGTATCTGGAATGCGTTCAGTGATGATTTCAGTGAGTTTGGAACGAAAAATAAGGCCCGTATGCTGATTGCTCAAGCACTGACTCAAGCATATAATTTTTTATGAAAATCTCTACTCAAATGTACGCTTGAGTAACGATTTCTTTATCGGCACATTCGAAATACGGGTTTAAATGAGACCAGCCGATGGCCAACCTTTCTCACTAGGTACATCCACTGAGGACGTGCCCAGTGGAGGATTCGATCCCGGGATCCCGGATCTCGGGATTATTAAAACATTAATGTGTCTGAGTATAGAAAAATAACAAATGTTATTTTCTGTAGTTCTAAATTATTAATGTCAGACATATACTTAAAATGTTCTTTTCATTATTGTTTAGGTTTAAGAAGTAAACAATGCCACTATCCAAAGAAAGTTTTTATGTAAAACACAAAAAAGATGAAGATGTTTCGTCAGTATGGAGTCATTTTAAACTAAACTAGCGACCCGCCTCGGCTTCGCACGGGTGCAATGCAGTGATGATGATGTATTGTACATACATCATCATTCCTGCATAAACCTTCCTCTTGAATCATTCTATCTATTAAAAAAAAACTGCATCAAAATCAGTTGTGTAGTTTTAAAGATGTAAGCATACATACATACAGACATTAGGACAGACGCGGGAAGCGACTTTGCTTTATACTATGTAGTGAAGATAAATAAAAAAATGATTTTGATATGTTTTCCTGTCTTTTTGTTACCACTTTCCAGTACCAATCCAATCCCGGGACTATCCCGGGATCCCGAGATTAACCGTAAATAATCCCGAAATCCCGGGATTAGAAAAATCGACCGGGATCGAATCCTCTCCTAATCTCCTAATCTAAGGCAAAAATATGTTACCTATGTCTCATGTGCGTGTTGCACCGGCACTCATACCCTTCAAACCGAAACTGCAATACCTATAGTTTAGGGATTTTTATCTGTAAAATTAACTTACATATTTACTTATTTATTTAAACTAAACATTGCGTATTCTATCACAATTAGCAAAACTTTAGGTAGAACTACCGCAGTCATAGGTTATCATGAATGATGATTTTATCTTCTGTTAATAACTCATTATAATCTATTAGGCAGAGGAAATTACGGATAACAAGTGTAGGTATATCTACGTAAAATAAATAAGCAGCAGCCATTTTTTCCTTCTTTTTAGTCTATGGTTAAAAAAAAAGGTTATCTAGATGATAAAAAAATGCGGACTCAAAAAAAAGTTTTGAAATTTTTGCATTTCTTGTATAGTTTTTGATATAAATTTAATTTATTTAAAAAAATGTTCAATTATCTTCTAATTCTAATTTGATTAATTCTTTTCTAATTCTAATTCTAAGGCCCGTATGCTGATAGAAAAATCGTTACTCAAGAATAGATTTGAGTAGAGATTTTCATACGAAACTCTGTGATTGAATCCGGATCAAGGCTTGAGCAGTGAATCGGCATTCGGGCTTAAGCAAGCGAAGATACAAACAACAGTTTAAAGTATTAATCTTCTAAATATATAAACCTCTTTTGAAGCTGACTGACAATCAACGCACAGCCTAAACTGTAAGTCCTAGAGGTATGACATTTGATACGCCTTAGTGTCTTTGGAGGGTAGTATCCTTATATAGTGTAAGGGTGCACTAAGAAAGGAATTTTGAAAAGTTACACTCTAAAGGGTCCAGAACGCGAGCTACGCCGCGGGCGATGGCTAGGTAGTAAAATTATAATATTCATTGATAAGAAAATGACTTCCGTTGTGGGAGTTTAATGAAAACAAACTAATGTTTATACCATTCAATATCTTGATGGAAATATACTAAACCAATTTTATGAATGTTAAATACGTATTCATTCGGCTTTCGGCCTCCTATGTGCTAGCAATGCTCAAGCCGAAACATGATACAGCGTTCACAGTATGCCCATGCCGCTACCGGCATTACTGCCGCGGACTTATTGCCACAGCAACATCGCCTTTATTCTCATTAGAGAGCAAGGGCATGAACTTGGGCCGGGAGCCGGGACAGAGGCATGTTCGTGTTCACACTATGCACGTGCCCACTTCCCTGCCGACTGCGGCATAGTGTGAACGCAACATAAGGGTGGTTTATTCCCATCGAGCCCATTCATTTGCATAGTGGGCACGTTGGGAATTTTTTTCCCATCTGGCCCACCAATGGGCCCGTACAATTATCATAGAGATATCTCCTTCTGACATAAAATTGGAAACCAAAAATTATGAATTGAAAACTTGTAGCATAGGTCATTAAGTATACATGGCCGTACCACCACGGCTTCCCTCTAACATCACTACATCACTATGTATTGTAGGTATACCTATATAATATATGTATAACAATTTTAGATGAGAATAATATATTCTAGTTTTAGACTTTTTAGGGCGTGAACAGAGTTTAAATACATTTTTCAGTAGTATAGCAGTTAAATAAGTGTAACTGGAAAAAAAACGTCATCCACGTACACGACATTGCGCATTTTGCTTTTCTGTGGTGTTTACGATCGATAGAACAGTCCCAATGAACTGCTATCATCATCATTGTAGTGTTTGCATCTATTCATTAGATTTGCTATAATAGGTGCCAAATAACACCGCAATACAGGTCATTCACTCACCTTCACCACGATGTCGCAAAATTCAATTTATTTCTGGCTAATTCTGTCGCTTACCATACAAACCTGTCGCTAAGACGGTATCGCTCGAATCTCGTTAGTACTGTTTGTTTACCATACATAAATTGAATTTTGCGACATCGTGGCGAAGGTGGGTGAATGACCTGTATTGCGGTGTTATTTGGCACCTACTATACCCTGTCTCGCGTGCACGAGTGGTTAGGTAACAGTCAGTGTTAAGCTTCCGACCTGTCAATGTCACCCGTACGTAAGGGCGGGGGACGAGAGGGTCGTGGGGAAGGCTGATAGAGACGAACACGGACGGAAGGACTGTGGAAACCAGCTCGGTGTACCAGTGAGCCAGGGACATAAAACACAGTATTTTACAATCATCATTAAAGATGATGAAGGCGTATCAAATTAAAGTCGGTTCCAGTTTTAAAATTTGTTTACTTCGTTAAATGTACCTACTCTGTAATGCTACGCGTATTATGATATTAACTACCAACAAGGTAGGTAGGTAGGTATAGATATATCTAAGAAAACAAAATGATGCAATTATATCATCGTTTTCAATTCATAATATTGTGATAGGTAGATATTATTTTGCTATGTGTTGTGACCCTATCCTGTTTTGTACTATATATCAGAAAGTTCTATTAATATATACATTCATCATCATCATCATCAACCTATATCAGTCCACTGCTGGACGTAGGTCTCTCCCAAGACGCGCCACTGAGCCCGGTCTTCGGCTCTTCTCATCCATTGTTTGCCAGCTACATGTCTCAGATCGTCGCCCCATCTTGCCGGAGGGCGTCCTACACTACGCTTGCCTAAACGCGGTCTCCACTCAAGTATTAGTTTGCTCCAACGATTGTCGGTTCTGCGGCAAACATGGCCGGCCCACTGCCACTTCAGCTTACTAATCCTCTGAGCTATGTCGACCACCTTAGTTTTTTGTCGGATAACCTCATTTCGGATTTTATCCTTTAAAGAAACTCCGAGCATAGCTCTCTCCATAATATATACATTATATTATGTGATATCTTTTTGCAAAATAATTTATTTGTGTTATTTCTTTATATTATTAAAAACGGTGAACATCAATCACATTACCTCTATCTAAACCTTACTATAATAAAACTGTAAAAAAGTAAAATTAAAGAATCTAAAATTATAAAAGAATCCAAAATCTAAAATTAAAGATATGGATAAACTAAATATGCAGATCTACTAAATAAACCATTCTGATTGCGAAAATTGAGTTTGTCTGTTTGTTTTATATAATAGACTAGATTCCGCCCGCGACTTCGTTCGCGTCCCGTTGGACCCCGTTGATTTTCCAGGATAAAAAGTAGCCTATGTGTTAATCCAAATCACGGACCATATATATTTCAAGTTTCATTCAAATCGGATCAGTGGTTTTTGCTTGAAAGAGTAACAAAATCCTCACAAACCTTCGCGTTTCTAATATTAATAAAGTTCGCGTCTCGTTGGACCCCGTTGATTTTCCAGGATAAAAAGTAGCCTATGTGTTAATCCAGGTCACGGACAATATATATTTCAAGTTTCATCCAAATCGGATTAGTAGTTTTTACGTGAAAGAGTAACAAACATCCATCCATACTTACAAACTTCCGCGTTTATACTTAGTAGGATATTATTAAAAACGGTGAATGTCAAAGTCAAAGTCAAAGTCAAAAATCTTTTATTCAATAAAATCTCACTGATCACTTTGAATCGTCATTACGTTTTGTATGATTAGGTATGATTACATATTTTTTTTATTGGATGAGTTGGAGCTAGTTTGTCCCAAGCTTGTTTGTCTTCTAAATAATCAGATATTTTATAGTATGCTTTTAAAAGAAGTCTCTGTTTTATTACGTTCTTGAACTTGCCAATCGACAACTGAGACACATCACTTGGGATTTTGTTAAAGAAGCGTACACATTGCCCTTTGAAAGATTTACTAATTTTTGTGAGCCTAGTGGTGGGAACAGCGAGTTTGTCTTTATTTCTAGTGTTAACATTATGATTATCACTTTTTTTGTTGAATAGATTGATATTTTTTTGAACATACAATAAGTTTTCATAGATGTACTGGCAAGGTACTGTCATATTTATTTCCTTAAACTTATTTCTTAGTGATTCTCTGGGACCCATGTTATAAATTGCACGAATAGCCCTCTTCTGCAACACAAATATGGTGTTTATGTCTGCAGCACTCCCCCACAACAAAATGCCGTACGACATAATGCTATGAAAGTAGCTGAAATAGACTAGTCTTGCGGTTTCCACATCTGTAAGGAAGCGGATCTTCTTGACTGCATATGCTGCAGAACTAAGTCTCTTCGACAATTTATCTATGTGTGGGCCCCATTGAAGTTTATTATCTAGAGTTATGCCTAAAAATACTGTGGTGTCCACGAGATCTATATTATCTTCTTTGATTTTTACATTGGCATTTATTTGTTTGACGTTTGGTAGAATAAACCGAATACATTTAGTTTTCTTTTCGTTTAGTAATAAATTGTTTACAATATCAATCACATTACCTAATCTATCTATACCTACTATTATAAAACTGTAAAAAGCCAAAAACTAAAATTAAAGAAATGGAAAAACTATAATTTATAAGTTTAAAAACTGGAAAACCGACTTCTATTTGATACGCCTTCATCATCAAATGATGATGATGATGATGATAGCAGTTCATTGGGACTGTTCTACTGATCGTAAGTTACACAGATACGTCACAGGAAAGCAAATTACGCAATGTCGTGTACGTGTATGACGTGTTTTTTCCAGTTATTCTTATTTAATTTCAAAGCTACCGAATTGATTTTGATAAAAATTTTATGGGACCAATCTGGAAGCATACACTTTAAGATTAAAAAAAAATTCCAATCGGTTTACCTATAAATCACGGAGTAATCGGTGAACATACATAAAAAAAAGATATATTACGACGAATTGAGAACCTCCTCCTTTTTTTGAAGTCAGTTAAAAAACAATGCAAATTTTCTAAATAAACTCTGTCTTCTTTCTCCTGTTTTTTCTGTCTGTTTGTCTGTAATCTTGCTCGAGTATTCATATTTGAGTGTCGTTTGAGCAAACGAGTTTTAGTAACAAAGACAAAAATAATTCAAAAACAATGATAAAAAGTTCAGAGGGCTAATCGATATGTTATTAAAGTAGGCATCTATATTCTCTTTTATAAATAACATGCGATAACATTAAAGCTCTAGTTAAATCTGCAGTGCAGGTTCTTGTCGATCGCATAATTTGACATTTAGATTCGATAATAATTTATAAGTTTTAATAAACTGGAAAAACCGACTTCAATTTGATACGCCTTCATCATCAAATGATGATGATGATGGCAATTCGGGACCAACTTGTAAGCATACCATTTCAGATAAAAAAAGAATTTTTGAACTCGGTTCATAAATGACGGAGTTCTGAGGTAACAAACATAAAAAAAATACAACCGAATTGAGAACCTCCTCCTTTTTTGAAGTGGGTTAAAAATGGTTTTATCGACAGTTGCGGGTACGTTAGCAACTTAGTCGATCGGTAGACAAATTCGTTAAATTTTAACGAATTGGCAATGGTGTATGTTTAGGTATTATGTTTTGATTCTGACAAACGAAAGTGATAACAGTGATATTGACAGTAAACTAGTAAATCATGGCAGCAGTGAACGAATGATTTCGATAAACCCTGGACGATCGTAAGGCATTGTTAAAATTTGTCGACAAGAGATCCGAGCCTGGAGTCTGTGCGAGAAATCGGTATGAAAATCGGATAAGCGCCTCTAGCAGGAGATTTGGGAATTGTGCAATTCCCAACAAAATTTCTGGCTTTGCGAATGCGTTAGCGTGTGCTACACTCGAGTCGAAAGTCAAAACAAATGCACAGATTCGGGGCTCTGTACTCCCATGGAACGATACGATTCGATACGTTTATCGACTTCAGCGATCGACAACTAAGTGATCGATAAGAACGGTACTTGTCTTATTTATTTGCCTTTTGATTCCGAACTTTTTGTTTCGGTAGTGTTATAAAATATCTCTCAGAGGGCCTAGTACTTGTTTTGGTGTGTAAATCTGGTGTGAAACGTCTGACGGCCAGCACACTAGTGTGCGCTGATTAGTATGGAGACACTGAGCGGATTCTTTGAGAAGCTTGATCTACACCAAGTCCGTACTCGCATGTCGAGGTTCTCAAAGAATCCGCTCAGTGTCTCCATACAAATCAGCGCACACTAGTGTGCTGGGCGTCAGACGTTTCACACCAGATTTACACACCAAAACTCGTTCTAGGCCCCCTTTTCAATGTGCCTCTTTGCAAAGGCCTCCTCCAGCATTTTCCACTGTGATCTCTCTCTAGCAACTCTCCTCTATTTAGAGCCAGGTTTGTCTTAGTAAATGATAAAACCCTCAGTTGGATAAAATTATAGTAAGCTAGCTGTCTCCCGCGGCATTGCTCGCGTGGTAGCTACATACAAACAGTTTTGAATTTTTTTTTAAATCATGAATCACGTTTCGAAATAATTTATTTGAGGAATAAAACCATATTTCAAGGGTCTTGGGGTTCGACTTTTCAAAATTCCTTTCTTAGTGCACCCCTACACTATATAAGGATACTACCCTCCAAATGTCATACCTCTAGGACTTATAGTTTAGGCTGTGCGTTGATTGTCAGTCAGCTTCAAAAGAGTTTTATTATATTAATCAATAATGAATATCATTAGATATTTTACACCGATACCTACTTTGAAACCTAAAAAAAAACCCAAAAAAATGGTTTATCCTTTGAGATAAACAAAAATTTCAAACCGGTTCATATACTTTTAACCGAGTTCTAAAGGTAAAAAAATACGACCAAATTGAGACCTTCTGTTTTTGAAGTCGGTTAAAAAAAAAACTCACCTGACTTCTTCCAAACTGCCACCGAGAAGCTTCATAAAGCAGTGAGAGTCAGCGTGGTCGTGGATAGCCGACGCGTGGCCGGCCCCCCAACATAATATCATTATGTTGAACGCTCCATTGCCCGCGTCTACTAAGTTTCGAGTGTACCTGGAAAGTATCGTAAGCTGGCTGACAGATATTTTGGTGGAAAGTTTCGGACTCGTACGAAGTCGCTTATTCGTCGCATTATGTAGTTTGAGTAAAGTCATTTTTCGGAACTTTTGTCTCTGACAGTACATATTTCACTTCTGTTCGTATTGTAACGAATTTCGGGACGAAACCGTAATAGAAATATTAATAAAATTTAAGTTATTGTTTCGTCCCAGTAGGACGAGATAACAGTAGACCGAAACCGAACTCCTATTTCTATCGCGTATACCTATGAGGCCTTGATTACAATGTTGCGTTCACACTATGCCGCAGTCGGCAGGGAAGTGGGCACGAGCATAGTGTGAACACGATAATGCCTCTGTCCCGGCTCCCGGCCCAAGTTCATGCCCTTGCTCTCTAATGAGAATAAAGGCGATGTTGCTGTGGCAATAAGTCCGCGGCAATAATGCCGGCAGCGGCATGAGCATACTGTGAACGCGGTATTACATAGCAAGTCTATTGAGGACGTGCTCTGTAAAGCAATGCACTGTGTCCATCCCTTCACACTTCACTTCACACACAAATCGGTGTTCCGTTTCGGATGGTATCTATACTGGTGATATTACACGCACATGAGACTTAGAAAGATGGACGTGAGCGGATTCTTTGAGAAGCTCGACATGCGAGTACGGGCTTGGTATAGACAAAGCTTCTCAAAGAATCCGCTCAGTGTCTCCATACTAATCAGCGCTCACTGGTGTGCTGGGCGTGAGACGTATCACACCAGATTTACACACCAAAACGGATGGCTCCCATTTGTTCTATAGAACTGTTACGTCTAGAACTGTTGAAACTTTTTTTATCCCTAATATCTGGTAACTTCCATTTGGGTAGGACTATTGAAACGAAAACTAGCCCTAATGGGTTAGTTTCAATAGTCCTACCATGGAACTACACGGATAAAAACAGTTTTAAAAGACAGGCGTCATGGCTCAGTCGGTAGTAGCTCTGCCTTCCGTGCTGTGGGTCGTGGGTTCGATCCCCACCGAGAACAAACATTTGTGTGTTGTGAACATAGATGTTTGTTCTGTGTCTGGGTGTTTCTATGTATTATAAGTATGTATTTACAAAAAAAAATTATATGTATGTATTCTATCAGCCATCTAGTTTCCATCGTACAAGCTTTACTTAGTTTGGGACTGGAAGGCGTTGTGTTAAGTGTCCGTGAATATTTAAAATATTTATTTATTTAAAAAACAGTCCTCTGTACTGGACTCTCTGTTATTTTCCTATTGAAAATATTGTGACAAAAGTAAATTTTGCGTTCGATAACAGTCCTAATCAATGAAAACAAAATGTTTGCACTAGTTGTTGGAACTACGTCAACACAATGTTTTGAAGAGGAGTAATCACCCGTGACGTAATTCAAGGTTCAATATAGTTGCATGCGTTGATATACCTACGTCTTTTCAATTTTATTAATGTTTCCCTAATTATAGGACACCACAACATGCATAATATTGTTCACATGACGTTATAACAAAATATAGTACCTATAGAGACCTATACTCTAACAAATAATCTAATTCAAATCTTGACAGATAGAGTGTTGCCGCTCTTTCATGTGACTAAATAGACTTCTAATCAATAATTCTAAAAATAGCTAATTTTAACATGAAAAATTCAGTTAATAGTTTGTGGCAAATGGTTGTGAATTTATTTATGCAAATATTTTTACATTAAAACCACCAGAAGTTTTTTCTGCGTAGTACCTACTTATAACAAGTCTTTACATCTATTGAAGATGATTTATAGAGCGTCAGGAGGCAACCTACGCCTACACTTAACGACACACTGTAGTGCCTGGGACAATGTTTAGATGGAGTAGGCTTGTAGTACTATACCATCCTCTCAGCCTATAGTCAGACATATCCACAGGAAAGACATAGTCAATACGTGCGCAGCTTTCTAAGCCAAGGGTTTCCTCACGATGTTTTCCTTCACCGTTAAGCTCGTGTTTATACGCATATACATTTTCCGAAGTCGAGGTGCAATCCCATTCGGCCAACATGTCTCATACCCACACAGGCGTAATTGCTTTAATCTCGTTGTAGTGCACACAAAACTCCGGGATGAGCCCACTGGTGGGGCCGATGGGAAAAAAAATCCCAACGAGCCCACTATGACAATGAGTGTCTCGATGGGTTTTTTTTCCCATCTGACCCACCAGTGGGCTTGATGGGAAAAAATAATCTCTACAAATATCAACTTTTACTTTATTCAGTACTAGGTGCCTCCTGCGACTTCGTTCGCGTCCCGTTGGATCCCGTTGATTTTTCGCGATAAAAAGTAGCCTATGTGTTAATCCAGGTCACGGACAATATATATTCCATGTTTCATCCAAATCGGATCAGTAGTTTTTACGTGAAAGAGTAACGAACAACCATCCATCCATCCATACTTACAAACTTTCGCGTTTATAATATTAGTAGGATTTGGAACTCACCGAAATCTGTCGAACTTCGCATACTTTCTCCAGTCTTTCGGATCTGATTTGTACCCCGCCATAAGTTTCTGAACATCCTGTACGTTGACGTGATCGTTTGAGAACACCATGTGTAGTTCCTCAATTAGCTTCTCGAGGCCTGTGATCTCTCTGCAAATGAAAAAAAAACATGTGTGAACTTCACACGTGGTAGAAGTGACACCCTCAAAAAAAAAAACCAGTGCGTAGTATTTATTTTTATGTACTTATCCAACATGCAGTACTTATTCGGTTTTAGAAGTTTTCACTTCAAAATAAAAAGTAAAAAGTTGCAAACAGTTTAATGTCGCCTTGGATTTGAACTTGCTCCCGTTGTCGGTCTGACCGCAGTCCAACGTTATCACTATTCGGCCAACAGTTCCTCTGCTGCGATGGTTGAAATTACGGCTATGTCAATATGCTTCATTCATGTCATGCTATGTCATTATGTCATTTCCGTTTCATCTTTTCCGTTTCATTGACTTTCAAATCACAACAGTGCTAAAGAAGTTTTCATTTAAAAAAAAACTTAGACGTCGCCACTCCAGGGGCATTATTCTGTATGACTTAGGAGATTCCTTGCCGTAACCGTATGACGTCACCGTAAGGAATGACATTTATGGCATAGGAAATACGGCATAGGCATAGGGCGATTTCACGCCGCTGTCTTGTCGTGCTGCGTAACGCGCTTGTATTGGTCATAGTGAATAAGGCCCCTGTACTTCTATCACGAACAAATCTGACAGTCGCCGCGTTAACGTATTCGAGTTACATTGCGCGTCAATGCCAGCTCGACTGCCAACCGTTGTAGTGTCACTGCGCAGTGTATCTCGGATACGCTAGCGTTACGATACGTTTGCGATTGTCACATTTATTCGTGATCAAGGCACTGAAACCTCAAGATGCACGTACGATACCCCTTTATTCCTGACTAGCTTCCGCCCGCGACTTCGTTCGCGTCCCGTTGGATCCCGTTGATTTTCCGGGATAAAATGTAGCCTATGTTAATCCTGCCGGCCTAAGATGCGCACCGCGAGATATTTGTCATGTCGTTCTGTCAAAATGTAAGCATTTTGTACCAGTTTAGGAACTATTGCATTATCTGTGGTAATGTTGTCGAGAAACCGCGCCTTTGAATTTTCAACTTTTGACATTTTGCGTGACTATTATCTCGTCCTCAGAGAGGTACCTACGACGACTAACAAGTGTCAAAAGTGTACATTATGGCGCGTTTTGTCCATAGAGTAAGGGAAAAAAGAATAGAGATGACATACCTACGAAAAAAACGTGCATACCTAATCTGAGTCTGGCACAAAGATGGAGGCTTGCCGTAGAGCTGCGCGCACTATTATCGATATCGATAGTTGAATTGCACGGTGTTTACAGAATTTAAAAAATTCGCATATGAGTTTCTTTTAGATTTCTTCATAAAGGCTTCTACGAGTAGTACACACACACAGTGCCGCCGGCTTAGGTTGCCGCGTGCGGCTCAAGGTTACTTAGCTTATTGATTGAGTTTCATGCGGACTGCCAGTTTTTGCGGCTTGTGCCGGGGCATATGTGTAGGAGCCTTAGTAGAGTATCACTATTACTGATCAGCATACCACGCATTCATAATTACCAATGGAAATAATAAATAAATAACTGCTACTACAGATTTTTTCTGGTTTGTAGGACTATACCTACTTATTCATTATTAATCTATCTTCTATTATTTTTCTATATAATATATCAAAATGAATCCTATTTCGTTGTCACTCAATAGCTCGAGAATGGCTGGACCAATTTGGATAATTCTTTTTTTTTATGTTTTCTAAAAGTTCGTAGATGGTTCTTGCATTTAAAAAAAACTATGGTGGTACGTAGTGCGCCCGTGTCAACTTGTTACTAATATTATAATACTTAAGTGTAAAGGGAAATTACTCAGGTATAATTATTTATGAACTACTTGGCACGATCATTCCTAATAAAACGAAAATTATCATTTCAAACAGGTTTAATAAAAACTGTAAAAGCCGTTCCGGTTATAATCAAGTTCTAAAAATGCCTTTTACAAGTAAAATAATTATGTTCACAATAATCAAATATAAGGGTTCATCAAACCGTCGATCCCAGTCATAATCAAGTTCGAAAAATATTTAAAGTTCGGTTAAAACATGTCTCTTCAAAATGCAGGGAACAAATGAAAATATGTTTCGTTGATCTATTTAAGTTTTCCAACCCAATTACATCCAGCCACTGTTCTTTTTTTTTTTTAGATGTCGGCAATCTAAAATAATAAAAAAGAAATCCGAGTTTAATTATATTCACCTGTCGCTAAGTTATCGATATCGATAAAAATGAAAATGCCGTACTACCGAAACTCTATTTACAAGGGAGAATTATTTTCTTATAAAATCACATAATATTAATGGTAAAACAGTAAATGATTACAGAAAAGCAAGAATATCATTTTAAACATTCCCACTAATAGCAAAATCTTTCAAAATAATAGGAAAAACAAGATATTTTGAATGAATTCGGTAACTTGCCTGTGCAACGTTTTAATGGGATGTTTTTTATGGTGTTTCATGCGGCAACCTAACACACTGCACCTACCCATAACAAATGCAGTATTCTGCAAGTTCTAGCACTACTAACAAGCACAATTTTCGCGTAGAACACTAAATTTTCTTGAGAACATTGAAAAAAACAAGTCGCTATGACAACTGATGTACTTGATGTTGGCTGTGCTAAAACATGGCGACCGGCCGCAGGGAGAACTGTTCATAGAGATGTATAATGCCTGGTCCATAGATTCCTAGGTTCATGGTTTTGTCGACACCATTAGATACCACAGATAATGCAATAGTTCCTGAATTGGTACAAAATGCTTACATTTTGACAGAACGACATGACAAATATCTCGCGGTGCGCATCTTAGGCCCGCAGGTCACGGACAATATTACATTCCAAGTTTCATCCAAATCGGATCAGCACTTTTTGAGCCAATTCGTTACAAACATACATACAAAATCTTTCCTCTTTATAATATTAGTATAGATCAACTGTCATTTTAGCGAGGCTTTAAAAATGCACTATCATTGTAACTTGCATGACAACGAAAAGAGATTACAACATATTTAGCAATCATTTTAGTTAGCTCAGTTTTAGAAGATCAATATGAATATAGCCCTTAGCCCCGTATGCTGATACAGAAATCATTACACAAGCATACAAAAAAAAAAAAAAAAAATTTACTTTGACATAAAAAATGTTACAAAAAGGGTAGTGTTTTTTTTATGTCAAAGTAAATAAAAAATTATTTTATTACTCAAGCATAGATTTGAGTAATAGAGATTTTCGTACAAAAATCTATTCTTGAGTCCGGATCAGTGATTGAGCAGTAAATCAGTCATTACTTAAGTCCAGATCAATACAGCATTGTTTTGAGTCGATCTTTGATACCGGAACATTGCTAGAGTCGAATATTTATGTAGAGTTCCTCCATATCGTAAGCTCTGAACTGCGTTCGCTGCCCAGCATAATGTAAAGCGACGTGGCTACAGATATACGAAAACAAGAAGCTTTTGACGGCAAAAAACGCGCTGAAACGCGCTAATGTCACTATTTAGTCACAGAATACCTATGATTTAGGCTTGAACCTGGCAGGTTTTTATGAGATATAACGATTGCCCCCCTGTGCCTGTGCTTGAGCATAGATTTCATCTTTATTTTTGTGATTATCCTTTGGTAAGAGAAAGTTTTTTTTTTCATTCTGGTGCTGAAAAAATAAACTATTCCTTATTTTTGGAACGAAGTTCCTTATTGCGTATTGCGAAAGGGGGCTAGACGGAAAAAATTAAGACCAAAAGTTGTCGCGACACTTTTTTCAAACTTTGCAAACGTCATGCGAATAAATTGGTGCAGGAAGTTTTTTTTTTTAATATCGTGTGTGCCTGTACGTTCTCAACCGAAACAAATGAATGTAGGTATTGTTGGAAGTTTTTGTTTTTAGGGTTCGATAAGGTTATGTATGTATATAAAATATTATAAGAAAACAACACCTCAAGGAACTTCGTTCCATCCTCGTGTCCCTTGACACCTCTCAAGTATTTTTTTTTTCGTGCTGATCTAGTAGAGATTACTTACCTGTCTACTTTCAGTGGCCTCTCGATGGAATATGACTCCATGTCCGTGCATTCTGATACTCTAACCTTGCAGTTCGCGTTATCTATATCCATTATACTCTGCAACACAGAAAAACCTTAATTTATTAGTACTTTTATACAAGATGTAATATAATTACCATATAACTCCGAAGGAGGCGTAATCAGACCGACTACCTGAGTGCTTGGACATGTGTAAAGGATCAATACATCGTAATTGAAATTTTCATACAAAAGTACAACTTTTATTAATTTAGAAATTTGCGACAACCCTAGTAAATTGTAGAATTTATTTCAGCTAATTAGAACAAAATCACCGATTAGTTGATCGTTGATTTGACAAGAGCTTGACCAACGAAAAACGCCTAATTAGCGTTCGAGAAACCCATTTTGATGTTTGACAAGAGATTTGCTACAGGGATTTGACAGGCAAGTCAATTATCTCTGTTCAAAATTAAAGTACGTAATCAACGTTCGTGCAACCCAAATTACATTTGATTAGAGATTTGACCATTGATTAGTTAATTATGAAGATGATCTGCGTTCGAGAAACTGGCTGTAAGTGCTTGTTTACTAGTTGCGTAAACCCGTACACACGCATGCACACGTAGGTACCCTCCTACCGCGTCGCACGCACACGCATGCTGCGTGTAGGTACCTACATTTTAAGTAAAAGTTACGAGCTCATTTCATGAATGAAAAACTTCGAAATCTCAAAAGTCGTAGAACAAATACTGTTCACCATGACCTGTAAAATACTCCCTTTTCGGACTTATAGGGTATTTATGTTACACCGTGTATTTTTTCTTAATAATAATTTATTTATTTAAAAAAAAAATTATTATTTACCGAATTCTTTGGACTCTTCTAAGTAACTTTTATAATTTTTTAACTGTTTTTCCAAAAAATTCGGCGTCGAAGAAACGCCTGAGCAGTATATCAGCATACGGCCCTAAATGATGGAACTAGCCGATGGCCCACCTGATGTTCAGTGGTAACCACAGATTTGTGATCATTCCTATTTGGCAGCAAATCCTAACTAATATTATAAATGCGAAAGTAACTGTCTGTCTGTCGCGCTTTCACGCCAAAACTATTAAACAGATTTGAATGAAATTTGGTACACAGATAGTCTAGAGCCTGAGAAAGGACATAGGTTACTTTTTGATGCGCAAAAAGGGTTGTAAGGGGGTTGAAAGGGGGGGATGAAAAGTTGCATAAAAGTATCGTCATTTTTAGAGCTAGAAACTTGAAACTTATTTTTTAGGCTGTTGATTTGATATAAATAAATATGCCATTCAAAGTTTGTAGGTAAAATACCCTATGGTACACAAGGACACTATTCCACGCGGACGAAGTCGCGGGCATAGCTATAGTAGGTGCCAAATAACACCGCAATATAGGTCATTCACCCACCTTCACCTCGATGTCGCAAAATTCAATTTATGTATGGTAAACAAACAGTACTACGAGATTCGAGCGATTACTGTCTTAGCGACAGGTTTGTATGGAAAGCGACAGAATTAGCCATTCATAAATTGAATTTAGCGACATCGTGTTATTTGGCACCTACTATAGTAGGTACATAAAGTGGTAGTACTTCCCCGAAGGAACTATTAGGTATCGTCAGGGGAATTACCACGAGCTACTTATACTACTAGGTACCTACCATAGACTAGATTGTCCATGTAGGTTCGAATTTTCCCCTGGCGGCAGTCGCCGTGGTAGGTAAGGGGATTTTTGGACAAAAGTTCCAGAAATCTCCCACGCAGGGGATTTAGTCAGGGGAAAATTGGAATGAGCCTTTAGCCATAGCTGCCCTGAAGGAATCCCCAGAAGGGCTAGCATAAGTACTTGTCAATAAAAACTAATGCAAACAAGCAAGCAAGCTCGTATGAGTTAGTGGCCAACTCTGGTGACGGAGTTTTTAGGCCGCCTTAAGGCCTCCGTCGTGGCTTAACGACTGCTAGAGCCGGGACAGTTTAACGTACTCTCCGAAGCACGAAAGCGCTCAGATGTAAATGCAACTAGCGGTCACACATCCAAATAGTGACCGCACAGAACGTCGCTTAACTTAGATAATCGGTGAAGATTAACTAAGCAAACTACGCCACGAGCGCTTCTAATGCATAAAAAACTAATGTCAGACTGGCGAAACTCTCGACCTAGACTCGTGCTTTCGAAAACGAACAATGTATGAAACGGGGGTCAAAATTTGAATCAAGTTTCATACAAAACGAGATTTTCAGGGTGTAATTTTGGTAGAATGGGAGTCCCGCTTCTTCTTACGTAGGAACTACATATTCCATATTGTTTGCTAATGTCATGAGTTTTTTGACTATAACAAAGAATTGAAAAAAAAAACTGTTTGCTAGCTATGTGATAATTATTTGACTATTTACCTATTACCTATAATCCATACTAGTCCATACTTACTAGTATTATAAATGCGAAAGTAACTCTGTCTGTCTGTCTATCTCGCTTTCACGCCAAAACTACTGGACCGATTTGAATGAAATATGGTACACAGATAGTCTAGAGCCTGAGAAAGGATATAGGCTACTTTTTAATGCGAAAAAAGGGTTGTAAGGAGTTGAAAGGGGGGGTGAAAGTTCCTTAATCTTTTTCATAAAACCTTTATTAATGTCATATTTGAAATAACTGTCAGTTGTTTGACAGTAACGGCCTTACCACGTTATCAGATTTATCTTGGATCTAACAAAAACCGGCAAAAACCACGTGTGTTTTGGACTTAGTTCCCTGTCAATAAGTTGTCAGATTTATTGTAACATAAAAATCTGACAACTTATTGACAGGGGTTAAGTCCAAAACACACGCGGTTTTTGGCGGTTTTTGTTAGATCCAAGATAAATCTGGAAACATAATTTGGGGGCAAGAGTTTGAATGAGAGGACAACGTCTGTCGGGTCAGCTAGTGACCTTTAAATATATTTTTTAACCGACTTCAAACAAGGAGGAGGTTCTCAATTTGGCAAAGGCTAGTAGTAAACAAGGTACACGACCATCAAACAACTTCTCGCCACATTTCAAAATTTGTAAAATGTAAAATCACTGAACATATTTATGAAAACTCGCAGCAACCAACTGTTCAGCGTAAATTTATATAATTCCGATGCAAAAAAATTACTAAAAAATAATTTTTTAGTCGAAAAACTTGTTTGGATCAAAATTATAATGTATTTTAAGTGCTGCAAACTTTTCATGTTCCGACTCTGACACCAGTAGTTATTATTATTATATTTATTTTATTAATAATTAACAATACCTACCTACTAACTTTGGACTTTCGAGTTTTGACTCAAAAATATGTGGGTTCAACAATAAACGCTTAGAAAGCTTTATAACTCTTGAACTTTGAATTGCAAGACAGTTACTGCGTTTTAATGACCATTTATCTCGCAAATAAAGATATCTTAAACAAACATTCTTATTTACTCACCGAAAGATCTCGAAACTCGTCAAAGTTCGCACGATTTCCACTTATTTAGATAAATAAAAAGTTCTTGTCCAACCTTACAACAATAAAACTGTTTATTCACCAAACTTTTCACAAAAGTCGTAAGTAAAAAAAAACTCCACAACACAACTGGTTTATTCGACAGTTTTTAAAAAACAACCGTCTTCGTGCGTTCGCAAAGATTGAATGACAGTTGAATTCGCGCCTCTTTTATTTTGACAGATAGGCCTATAGCGCGCTCGTTGCAAGTCCATAGTGGTACGAGGGTATTGGCCCTATAATCTATTACAGGGATGCATTAAGGTCAGCCCTTTGATAATGTTGTTTGTTAAAACAACCCTGCACTCAATACAATACAATCGATTGTTTCTTTTACTCACGTTTTTTGGGCTCATTCCATTTTTCCGTTGCGTGTTCCCCTGCGTTTCTAGTTTTTTTGTCCAATTATCCCCTTAGCGACCCCTGTGACTGCCGGCAGGGGAAAATTGGATAAAAATTACAGAAATCCCCTTAAGGGTTCATTTACACTGTTATATTTTAAAAGTCAAATTATGCAATCGAAAATATTGACCTAATTTTTATTTTACTCAATCTCTTCTGTACTTTGCTATTTTTTTATGTAACAGTAGTTTAGGTAGGTACCTATCCCACTGGTCTAGGTACTACTTTCTTAAATGGGCTTCATGGACATATTCCCATCTAATGTTTTGCAAGTTTTTTATTAGTTTTTACTTGATAACAATTAAAATAATAATAATAAATGACGTAAAGATCTACATACGTCGTCGTTATTTTGACAGAACCGTCTCAGCAACAAACATCGATAACTTTATCACTACATAACAATATAAAGATTCAGTTTCAACATGTAAATAGGTACCTACGAAAATGATAAGACTCAACAGTACTTAGGTAGCTCTTAACATATAGTTTATTGTGTTGAGTACATATTGTACTATCTTGAATCGAACGATGAAGAATAAAAACGCAAAAAATTTAGAAATTAAAAGAAAAGATTAGAAATATGAAAATAAGAATCCAATACGATAAAAAGCTTTCAAATCTTCACACTAAAGATGTTTGAGGATGAGGATCTCCATATCCCCAAAAAAAGACATGGTTGACTGCCTAAAAGATAGTACCTACCTGCAAAATGACTCAGTTAATCTCAGAACTTGCAATAGAATCTAGGTAAACTCTAAAAACTCTATCTACTTGGATACCTACTTTTTGGTAATTTATACAACCGAAGATACTTCAGCTGGTTTGACGATGTCAGCGTAGTAAAGCGACCCCACCTAGTGGGAGCAAAAAGAAGTCATACAAAACTGTGTGTACTTTGGTATGTCTAAAAAAAAAAAAAAACGTCAATAGTCAATATATTGTTACAAATATACTAATATAGGTACCTAGTAGGTAGTTAATACATTATAACAAATGCTGTGCCTGCCTGTAATTGGCACACTCTAGGCACTCCTGCTAACCAGCGCTGAAGGAGCCACCATGCACCTTTAGCATTTGGCTGAGCAAGAACATTCAAGAAGATGTTCTTATTTGTCTTTTTAAATGCTTATTTTATTGTGCTAAGCGTTAAAAATAATTAATAATTTTTCTATTGTATTTTATACATTTATAGTTATAGAATAAGATTATTTAAGTGTTTTATAATGTTCAATATGTGCGCTGTTGGAATAGCTTATATAAATAAATAAATAAACGTCTCATTGCACCCCTGAGACCCCGTTGTATAATCTGTGCTAAACTAGTAACTACTGAACCTGATCTGAGAAAGTAAAACCTAGTGTTTGCGTGTATTCTTTTTTGCTACATCTTCGCACGTACGATCGATAGTCTCTCCCGGTTTTACTTTTGTTGAGATATCTTTAGGGTCGATGTAAGGGGAATGGGACGCTATTTTTTTAGAACTTAATACCATTGTGACCTCTAGGGACCCTAAATCCTAAGGGACTTTGACCTCCGGTGACCCATTACAAAGTAGGTGATAACTCCTAGCTTTAACCTTTGACCTCACGTGACCTTTGAAAATGTTGACCTTGACCCTAAAACAACTCTGTACCAAAGCCCAGGAATATCTTTTAAAATGATCTAGGCTGTGATCTAGGTATCCAAACATATAGGTAAAAAAAACATTAGTAGGTAGTGACTAGGTACCTATTGTATTTTATTTTATTTATTCAGGACGGCTATTAATGTCATCCGGATTAAAAAAAAATCTCGAATACCTTAGAAAGGCATTTCGCCACTTTCCAAAATAACTAAAACGTATCAAATATGCCGTTTTCCGCACCAAAAAACAATGCACTTACGACATTTTGCAAGCAAGAAACCACTTGTAAAAGTAGTATACCATTTTTAAACGAGAACATTGTCCTTTTTATTCAAAAACAGCGTATCCTAACATTACAATCTTACTCACATACGACCTTTCGTTCGGAGCGAAAAAACGCGCAAAAGTAGTATACTATTTTCTCCGCGCGGAAACCAAAAAGTCGTAAGTGTCATGTAGATACGTCTCTTTACTGCGTTTTGTAAGTAAGAAGATAGCTAATTCAGCTTGTGTAATGCGAATCGCGTGTCTTTTAATAGGTGAACGATGTTATTGATACGAGGATTGAATTTTGTATGGATTAGAAGTCAATACTGCATGATACTGCTTAGTGGTGCCTTACCTACTCTATTTTGATCCATTTATTTTCTTAAACACTACCGCTTGGCACTACTAGTAGAATGAACGGAAATTTTAGTTTCCCGTGACACTACAATTCTCATTGGCTGATTAAACGCAAGTTTTAAAATCTCCCGTGGATTACCTCATTGCCAATGGCACTGCTAATAGTAAGGACCTAAAGTAGGTATAAGCTCCACTCCATCCAAAGGTTGTCTGGAAGAAATCGCTCTCTAGCGATAAGACCGCCCATTGTACGTAATGTAATGTAATATAATATAATATAATCTGTCTCGCATATTAGTTTGTAAGGTGTATCTACGTACAATAAAGTATTTTCATTCATTCATTCATTCATCAAAGCAAAATTGGTAAATACAATATTTAATTGTTCCAAAGTGGGTGATCTATGAAAATACACTAAAGGACCTAGTTTAGATGACTTGCTGACGTTTCGGACAAAATGTTTTTGGTACAAATTGTCCCAATTGTCACTTTTGATTTTAATATTTTTGTTACTGACGTTTCGGACAAAATCAAATGGAATATTTTTGTTACTGACGTTTAGGACAAAATCAAATGGAATATTTTTGTTACTGACGTTTAGGACAAAATCAAATGGAATATTTTTGTTACTGACGTTTAGGACAAAATCAAATGGAATATTTTTGTTACTGACGTTTAGGACAAAATCAAATGGAATATTTTTGTTACTGACGTTTCGGACAAAATCAAATGGAAGCTGTTGAGTACAGTGAGGTAAACAGTTTTTAAGCAAAATATGATGTAGCTATTTAATTGCGAACTTTGCGAACGTGTGGTGACATTAAGGTGGTTCGATTTCCATACTAATTTATTTTACCAATTTAGGGGAAATTATATTATTATACCTAACAAGCAATTTTTATTTCTTTCTTGAATATTGAATCTTTGGGATGTTACCGAATAATAGTTTGTGATTCCATATTACAAGCTTTGATTCGATTGGGGTATAATATTATATGATCTGTGGTTTGGGACTAAAACGAAAACGAGAGATGTTAAAGAATATTATTTATGTATAATAATTTATTAACAAACATATTTCTTATACCTAACAAAGATTATAAATTATCTTATAACTTCAGATTGTTTGAGCCATCATCATTATCAGTTGTCATTATCATTTTTTTATTTTATGTTATTTACTACCTATGTATATTTCTTTTCTTTGTAGTCTGTTTGCGCTTCCCTAATTAGAAACGGCGCTGTTGTCATTGCGTCACATAGAAAGTGGCGCCACCCTCGCGACAAAATCGCAACAAAGCAAGATGGAGAATTCGGTACCGGCGGCGAATGTAGAGTCCTTTCCATGAAAGAAGTCCCGCAGACGCGTCGCTGTAGTCGACCTTAAGTATTATTTCTCGGGCAGCACTTTTAACAACTTTAGGCATTGAAAACAAGACTTTGATCACAGAAACCAAATAAAAACACACTAGCATCCGAACACATTAACAGCACCTGCAAACTAATTTAAAATTTAGTTTTAAAGTTTAGTTCCGGAAATTTCCGCGGGACTTCTTTCATGAAAAGGACTATGCAGAACTGCGCATACGTTCTATCAACTTTATTAACAAAAATGCGGCTTGGATTCGGTCTGTGCGGGTTTGAATCTTTTCGGCGGACCTGCTAGCTTCATCGGAGTGAATAAACAGTGCACAGGACAATCTCTGGACAATCTCTGGAGCCGGCATCTCGGCACGCGGAAATCTGCCGTCAAAGGTTAGTGATTTTTCTCAATTTAATTTTACGGAGTCGCAAACTTTTCCAGAGCCAGGGTCTTACATTTCCATGTTCTCGCGAACATAGTCCTACTAATATTATAAACGCGAAAGTTTGTAAGTATGGATGGATGGATGGATGTTTGTTACTCTTTCACGTAAAAACTACTGATCCGATTTGGATGAAACTTGGAATATAAATTAAATAAATACTCATGGACATTTTACACAACGCCCTCTAGTCCCAAACTCAGCAAAGCTTGTACTATGGGAACTAGATTGCTGATATAATACATAATATAATTATTTTTTTGTAAATACATACTTATAATACATAGTAACACCCAGACACAGAACAAACATCTATGTTTGCCACACAAATGTTTATTCCCGGTGGGGATCGAACCCACGACCCACAGCAGAAAAGGCAGAGCTACTACCGACTGAGCCATAACGCCTGTCAAATATATATATATATATATATATTGTCCGTGTCCTGGATTAAGACATAGTCTACTTTTTTTACCCCGAAAAATTAGCGGCATCCAACGAGACGCGAACGAAGTCGCGGGCGGCACCTAGTGTACAATAAAGTTTTCCGACCAAATAACGAATTTTCACTTATTTTCTACCTTTCGTTTAGAAAACTTTGCTTGGATCAAAATTATATTTATGCTGAACCTTGTCATCACCGTTTCAATCATCATCATCATAAATATCCTCTCATCATCATACTAATATTATAAATGTGAAATGTGAATGTAAGTTTGTTTGTTACGCTTTCAAGCGAAAACTACTTAACCGATCATCATGAAACTTTGTACACATATTCTTGGAGGTATTAGAAGTAACATAGGATACTTTTAACCCTTAAAATCAACGGGATCCAACGGGACGCGAAAGAAGTCGCGGGCAGAAGCTAGTATTACATAATTATCATCATCAATCATCATCATCGTCGTCGTCGGCGGCCATCTTCATCTTCGCCTCCAGATCTTTGGCGGGATTGAACACGCCGTTAGTTTGCGCGTTACAAATATAACAGCGCGTTGTTTTCTTGTAATTATCTAAAGCGCATTTTTCGCAAAAGTAATGTTTGCACCTGTAAAAAGAATATTCTGATTAATCACTACTGTTCAACTATAAAAAGGTTCCGAAAACACAACTAGATGGCGCCCCAAAAATTGTACCGATTGTAGATCGCGCTGACGAAAACGCGCGGTCTGCAATCGGTAGAAATAGAGATAATTAGATTATTATAGAGATGGGCGTTTTCGTTTTTTCTCCCAAACGGCTACGTAGCCGCTATACAGTTTGCATATCGATTTCAATAACGGATTTCAAATATCGATATGCGCTTCGTGCTTTCGCGCCGCAAAACCATGGACCAAAAAAAGTTACAATTGAAAGTAAACCATATTGTTATCTTCATAAGACATATTTTTACGCACGCCACTAACATGCAAATATGTAGCTAACTTTACGTCACTCAAATTCGCCCCATCTCTTTCTAACCAGTAAAACTACATACTTAGAAAGAGATGGGGCGAATTTAGCGTATCGTATCGGTGTTTCATTATAGTTTTGGTTGGTTTGTGAAGTTTTCGTTTTGGTCGTCGGCTAACTTGAGGCCAGTCTGCGCTGCGCGCTGCGCGCTCCCATAGTAGGTAGGTACTTGGAAAGTCGGGATCGTTCGTGGGTGTTCGTACGTGTACCTACTCACGAGTAAAAATCGTACGAAAGCGTAGGTATCCGCTCCGCGGCCTAACAGTAGGTAGTTTTCGTGAAATCGGTTATGTGGATGTAGGGTATCGATATGGTATGATAACCGACCCATAACCGTTTTTAGTTACGTTTCGCTATATCGAACTCATCTCTAGATTATTGAACTGAACCGAACTGTATGTACACTAACAAACAGACTAGACAATAAATCTTTCGATTGTGCCTCGGTGTTCTTGATATCAGATTCCTATCCTCACTCCCACTTGAAGCGGATCCTGTATAGTATAAAGCAAAGTCGCTTCCTGCGTCTGTCCTAATGCCTGTATGTATGTATGCTAAAAGCCGGTTTACATTAGTCCAGTGCTGAACTGGATTCGTTATCGTCTACATTATTCCAGTAATTTAGAAGCCGTTGAAACGTGAACACTACAGTGACAATGATTACAAAAAGAGATCAGTTTCTCAATGGCACTGGACAGGCCGTCTACGTTATTCCAGTTGCACTGGATTCAAAAGTAGACCACGAATCCAGTTACTGGACTGGAATGCTTACTGGATTCCAGTGTCGGTTTACATTTTTCCAGTAAGTAATCCAGCACTGGACTGGATCGCTGGACTGGAATAATGTAAACCGGCCATTTAGATCTTTAACACTACACAACGGATTTTCATGCAGTTATTTTAATAGATAGTGATTCAAGAGAAAGGTTTATATGTATAATACATCATCATCATCATCACTGCATTGCACCCGTGCGAAGCCGGGGCGGGTCGCTAGTATATTATAAACGCGAAAGTTTGTATGTATGTATGGATGTTTGTTACTTTTTCACGCAAAAACTGAAGCGCTAGTGTCTAGGCTTGCTTAGTCAATCTTCACCGATTATCTAAGTTAAGCGACGTTCTGCGCGGTCACTGTTTGGATGGGTGACCGTTAGTGGCATTTACATCTGAGCGTTTGCGTTAATGGCATTTATATCTGAGTGTTACTTTATAAGCAAACTAGCTTCCGCTTGCGACTTCGTTAGCGTGCCATTAGATCCCGTTAATTTTCCGAGATAAACAGTATCCTATGTTACTTCTAATACCTTCAAGAATATGTGTACAAAGTTTCATGATGATCGGTTATGTAGTTTTCGCGTGAAAGCGTAACAAAAAAAATTACATTCACGTTTATAATATTAGTATGATAAATGCCTGTCTATGTCTATGTTTGCTTATGTCTATGTCTGCCTATGTTTATGTCTGCCTATGTCATTGTCTATGTCTGCCTATGTCTATGTCTGCCTATGTCTATGCCTGCCTATGTCTATATCTATGTCCGCCCATGTCTAATGAATACTTACTTAGTAACCACGGGGTCTGTAAAACTGTTTCTACATATAAAACACTTGAATGGGAGTTCATCGTCGCTGTGTATTTCGTAGTCGGAGTCAGAATTGCCATTTTCCTTTTTATTTTCGTCTCTTTCTAACTGCCAGCCGTGCTTGTAGTCCGAACGGTCGTGGAGGAATTTGCATGAGTCTGTTGTCAAATAATATATATATATATATATATTGTAAATAATAATAAATATTCATGGGTATTTCACACAACGCCATCTAGTCGCAAACTAAGCAAAGCTTGTACTATGGGAACTAGATTGCTGATAGAATACTTATTATGTAATAGGTATTTTTTAACAGACTTTTAACAAGAAGGCTCTGTTATGAAAGTCAAAAAGATTAAACGGGACGCGCACAAAGTCTCGGGCGAAAGCTATAGTTAAATAATTAATAACTTACCGCCGAAACCACAGAAGCCAGTTTCTTTGTAATCTTTACAAATATCCGGCTGGTAATCCCATCTGCAAACAAAAAGAAGTATATTACTATAATTTACATTATATTAATTTACATGACAGGCGTCATGGCTCAGTCGGTAGTAGCTCTGCCTTCCGTGCTGTGGGTCGTGGGTTCGATCCCCACCGAGAACAAACATTTGTGTCGCAAACATAGATGTTTGTTCTGTGTCTGGGTGTTACTATGTATATGTATGTATTTACAAAAAAAATATGTATATATGTATTCTATCAGCCATCTAGTACCCATAGTACAAGCTTTGCTTAGTTTGGGACTAGAAGGCGTTGTGTTAAAACGTCCATGAGTAGTTATTTATTAACTTCATTACCTGACTGTAGCCCTCAAGTTAGCCGGAGCCCTAATAGGGCCCTTTCTAACGAGCCCCGAACTAGCATTCCCAGCCGCTGTATCTTTCTTCTTATAATATTGTGCGTAGTTATTTAACCCTCGATACACCTGGAATGTATTACAGATATTAAAACCTAATATAAGTAACTAGCGACCCGCCCCGGCTTCGCACGGGTGCAATGCAGTGATGATGATGATGTATTATACATATAAACCTTCCTCTTGAATCACTCTATAAAAAAAACTGCATCAAAATCCGTTGTGTAGTTTTAAAGATCTAAGCATACATACATACAGACATTAGGACAGACGCGGGAAGCGACTTTGCTTTATACTATGTAGTGATGATAGTGATGCAATCCACTTAATATTATAAATGCGAAAGTAACTCTGTCTGTCTGTCTCGCTTTCACGCCAAAACTACTGAACCGATTTGAATGAAATTTGGTACACAGATAGTCTAGAGTCTGAGAAAGGACATAGGCTACTTTTTAATGCGAAAAAAGGGTCGTAACGGGTTGAAACGGGAGGGTGAAAGTTCATGAAACTTTTTTAATGTCACATTTGGAATAACTGTCAGTTGTTGACAGTAAGATTTTGAATGACAGGACAACGTCTGTCGGGTCAGCTAGTCCTACTAATATTATAAACGCGAAAGTTTGTAAGTATGGATGGAAATTTGTTACTCTTTCACGTGAAAACTACTGATCCCATTTGGATGAAACTTGGAATATATATTGTCCGTGGCCTGGATTAACACATAGGCTACTTTTTATCCCGGAAAATCAACGGAATCCAACGGAGCAAACTCGAAAGAAACGCTTAGAAGATTTCGCATAGCAGATTGCACTCCTAAAGCCTTGGTCTCGCGATCGTAACGCACAACGCAGCGTTATGCAGCATGCAGCGCCGGACACATAATTGTATGGAAAACGTCTAGTATGGTCTCTTGTTACGTCGCAGTCTGCGTCAGCGGCGAGGAGCAAACGCGGTACACCGCAGCATTGTGCGTAACGATCGCGAGACCAAGGCTTAATCCTGAGGACACGAAGTCTGGGGCACCAGCTAGTAAGTTCATAAAAATATGTCTTATGATAAATGTACCTTGTCATCAGCTTGACCTTCCAACTCCTCGTTAATCTTCTGCGCCTTTTCGAAGATCGCTTGAGCGTCTCGATCCCGTTCTGTGTCCAACTCATATGTAGCCGTTGCGTTCTCTCTTTGCTGCTGCACCGATAGTGTCGTGCGATCTTTTACCTGGTTTGAAGTAAAGTAAATGAACTTTATACCATTCATTCCCCCTCTAAAAAGGTTATTTTATTCACTGAAAACAGTGAATAAAAAGTACTTTTACTCACTGTTTTGGTGTTAAAATTTAGAACACACTAATATATTTCACCTCCATCTAATTATTGTTTTTGCGCAAGGAGGTTGTATAGCATTGGCTATACAACCTGCAATCTTTCTTTTTCTCGTAGTCATGTAAAAGTATAGTATGCAACTCTTGAATAAAACGGATTTATACCGAGGGCCATGAACCACTCACGTCGTTCAGGATTCTAACACTTGAATCACACGCTACGCTCATGATTCAATCATCATGAATCAGTCGTAAAAATCCTTCACTTGCTCGTGACTCATTCATGGCCCTCGCTTTAAATCCGTCTTTTATTCACTAGTTGCATAATATACTATTTTTAATAGTACACAGATGAAAAAATAAATATTCATGGACATCCTTGGCCTGCCTCCATGTTACTATTACTACCCTAAGCATGAGACTATTCCATAAGATACCTATTTACCAAAACCTATGTCAAATTCATGTATAAATCATGTGTAAACAATAAATAAATTCAGTACTGACATTTCACACGCTTACTAGTCCCAAATTAAACAAACGATGCCTATTGGATTTAAAACACATCCAGAGCAATTTAGCTAAATCCTACTAATATGAACCCGTGTTGGCCGAGTGGGATTGCACCTTGACTTTCGCTCCGAATGTCAAGGGTTCGAATCCCGGCCGTGCATCAATGGATTTTTCGTTAGGAAAATTTATATGCACATTAACACGAGCTTAACGGTGAAGAAAAACATCGTGAGGAAACCCGCGGCTTAGTCAGCTCTGCACGTATTGACCTTGTCGTTCCTGTGGATATGTCTGACTAGGCTGAGAGGATGGTATAGTACTACAAGCCTACTCCATCTAAACATTGTCCCAGGCACTACAGTGTGTCGTTAAGTGTTGGCATAGGTTGCCTCCTGACGCTCTATAAATCATCTTCAATAGATGTAAAGGCCTACTAATATTATAAACGCGAAAGTTTGTAAGTATGGATGGATGGATGGATGGATGTTTGTTACTCTTTCACGTAAAAACTACTGATCAGATTTGGATGAAACTTGGAATATACATTGTCCGTGATCTGGACACATAGGCTACTTTTTATGCCGAAAAATCAACTGGATCCCAACGGGACGCGAACGAAGTGGCGGGCGGCACCTAGTATTAATATAATAATAATATAATCCTTAGTAATGTTAGCTCTGGTAGAAAAGTACCCTTATGCTCAGTCTGGTAGATATTTTACTCTATTAGGGATGATGTCATATCTTAGCCGAAAACTATCTTTATCTGCTGGGGTATGGAGTTTTTGACGTCCTTATGATGTCGAAATGAGCATAAGCCGTGTTGCATTTGTATAAGGCAGTAAGTTTTAATAATTAAATTAAATAAATATTCATGGACACTTAACACAACGCCTTCTAGTCCCAAACTAAGCAAAGCTTGTACGATGGAAACTAGATGGCTGATAGAATACATACATACATATTTTTTTGTAAATACATACTTATAATACATAGAAACACCCAGACATAGAACAAACATTTATGTTTGCCACACAAATGTTTGTTCTCGGTGGGGATCGAACCCACGACCCACAGCACGGAAGGCAGAGCTACTACCGACTGAGCCATGACGCCTGTCAAAAAATATAAATGTTAGTAAAGCAACAAACTTTTTCATCATCACTGCTATCACCAGCTTCATCAATCTCCACTTTCTGCTTCTTTGGTCCGGATGTCGATTGGATGTTAGGGTTTGATTTCATTGGTTTCTTCACCGGCAGAACTACACCTTGGTCAGAATCCGAGCTATTCTTCTCTGAAAATCATGGCAAGAAACATGGTTACGAAGTTGAAATATCACTACACTGTAAATCTCTTCTACCTTCTAAATATAAAACTCTTTTGAAGCTGACTGACAATCAACGCACAGCCTAAACTATAAGTCCTAGAGGTATGAAATTTAGAGGGTAGTATCCTTATATAGTGTAGGGGTAAACTAAGAAAGGAATTTTGAAAAGTCGCACCCTAAAGGGACTAAAATTGGGATCAAAGATTTTAACCAAATAATGCGTATGCTGCTACCACGCGAGCAAAGCTGCAGGCGACTGCTATGTTACTGAGACATTATGTACATACTCTGAGGTACTAGCACGTCCTATACTACAACTTTACAACTTTTGTTAGTAACATAACCTCCAATTGGTATTTATGATTTTTACTTTGTTTAGAGTAATTAAAATGAGAAGCTATGTGTTATTTACCTTCAGAACTAGACTCCTTGCGTTTTCTGCCACCTCTGTTTCTAATATTACGCTTTTTGAACGAAGTAGGGACTTCAACTTCTTCGTCAGACATTTTTGCAATTTGGTAAGAACAACCTGTTTTATTTCACAAGCAGAAACATTTATTATCAAATTCTGTAAGTTCCTTCACGCGATTTTGTTATTTTTAGTTTCTTTTCAAAATCTCAATAAAAAAATAAAAACCAAAACAAACATGATTTTTTTTTTTCCGCTCCTCGGAGCAGGCTATAGTTTTAAAACCATACCGCCTAGTCTTACGTTATTGTTTTTTCCCCTATTATGTTCGTAGTTCGTTTGTTTAGGTGTTTGTCTTGCGTAAAATGATAAGTTAAGTCAAGTCTTCGTCAAGTCGGCTGTCGTTTGTTTTGAAGAGAAAATGGTGGATTTTCCCTCCAAAACCGGAATCGAATTTTCCCATTCAGAAAAAAACACTTTACACACATTTATTCCAATGGCTCACACTTTATGTGACAACCTAAGTATTTAGTAACCTAAGTTTGTTAGGATTCTGTTGCGAAGGTTTTTAGTGGAAGCACGCAGTCTCATTACAACTCATCAATAAAACTTTTACCCTCGCTCTATCTCTAGTAAGTTCTAAAGCCAAAGAGTGGGCATCCCTATACCCTTCGCCACAGGTGCCCTTCCCCCTTCCTTACGTCAAACATGCGTCAAACATAAATAACATTACTGTCAATGTCAAACTGCTTTTTTTTTATTTTGCTAAAAGTGTTATGAAAGTTTTGAGGTACAACTAAAAAAATAAAATTAATTCATGAAGAATGAAATAATTTATTAGAAACCCGTAAGGACCAAAAATTATACAAATTAATAATAATGTAAGTAATTTAAAGTGTATAGAAATAATAAAAGATCAAAATTATGTATGTACACGAACACTGAATTTTCTTTGGTATGTACATAAAAATTGAAATAGCTTCTTTGGTAAATAAATAAATAAATTAAAGTTATTTGTGGTAACTCTCATCAAAAGATCCTCTTTATATACATACTACATCTAATATTTTTTTACATTCTGGTAGAATATCTAAACCGCTATTTGACTCAAAAAGTTAAATAATGCGTTGTTTGACCACTAGATGGCACTTTCACGGGTATCACTTGTCAAAATCCAAGGACGCGCCAAAGTTACTCAGTTTTCAAAATAGCTATTTCAGGGGCTTTTTTTCATTGCCTAGATGCCATGCAGCCTGCTTCAGAAATAGGTCGACATACCTGAAACAAGAAAACAACATTAGGTGCCGTCGACTTTATTCACCAGAGCTAAGTCACCTAGATGAATTAACCCGTAGGTATATACTATTTAGTAGATTTAAAATACTCTTCGGTGACTTGCGGAATAACTACACAAATGGTACTGGAAGGTGACTGAACTTCGTTTGTGTTCTTTGGTTCATCCCGTTTGAAACCGCATTGGAAAATGCTTCAAATCGCGGAACTACCTTATACCCTGGTATCCTCTTTCATAGACATTAAAAATTGGCAAATCACAATCAGAAAACCAAAAAAGACTTGGCAAAAGGACATGACAAGTCTCCAGCGGAAGAAAAAAAAAGAGATAAAAAAAAATTGGGGGGTTTTTTTTATTTTGCTTTGTCGCTGGAGGCTTGTCATTTTGCAAAGTCTTTTTTGAATAAGAAGGGGTTATGCTAAAAACTTACCCTACTATCAACGCTGAATCCATAACCAATATCACAGTGCATCTTTATTGCCTTCCCGCCTGCACAAACGTAGAAGGATGAGCACTTCTCCGGGTCCGGGATGATGCCGTCTCTCTCACACAGTCCGGTGATGGTGGCGATGTGCTTGGGAACCGTTGAAAGGTAAGAGGTTCCGAGAGTGCAACCTCCTTCGGCTATAGGTACGCATTGCTAAAAAAAAAGATAATAATTTACACCTATGTTTAAAAAACTGTCAAAACCGACTTCAATTTGATACCAATGATAGCAGTTCATTGGGACTGTTCTTTTGATCGTAAACACCACAGAAAAGCAAAATACGCAATGTCGTGTAGGTACGTGTATGAGGTGTTTTCTCGAGTTATTCTTATTAAACTGCCAAACTACTGAACTGATTTTGATAAAAAAATTATGGGACCAATCTGGAAGCATATAACCTTACAGATAAAAAAATATTTTTTCAAATCGGCTCATAAATGACGGAATTGAGAACCTCCTTTTTTTGAAGTCGGTTAAAAAGAAATTGTTGAAAAAAAACAAAAGAAAAATGACAGTTGTTAGGGAGTAGTCAATGGTCGAACGGGTGAACATCAATTTTGAATGTTTAGCAAACCAGTCAAGCTTTTTTTTTGTATATTTTGTAAAATCGCCAACTCTAAAGAACTCTACCAAAATATCAAAAAGTACAGATTGCGGCGCATAAAGAAGTGAAGCATTGCTCGTCAATATTATCCCCAATCCCCCACACATCAATGCCGTACATAAGCAAGGACTAACAGATAGTATACCAAGGTCTATTAACAACGTTTAAGTTTTACTGATTATACCTATTCTGTAAGCAAAAAGTATTGCAGGCTTTTGTGAAAATAAGTTTTTTAATACTCGATATCAATAAAATTGGGCCTATGTTTGAACTTACCCTCAAAACTGGATCAAATTCGAATCCTTCTGAACAATACAAGGGTATTGCCTGACCGCCTGCACACATAAAGTAAGCATCACATCGCTCTGAGTTGGCAACATTGCCCATCACACCGAGAGGGCAAAGTTGGGGTGTAGATTCTATTTCTTCTGTTGTTGGACCACTTTTTATCGTTGATGCTGCATCAGTAGCTGAATCTTTACTTTCCGTAATAGCAGCTAAGTTTTCTGTGGAACTACCACTATTTCCTAGCGTACAACCTCCTTCGGAGATTGCAACACAAGTTCTCAGTTCTTGGTCGAATTCAAAACCTTGTGCGCAAAATAGAGGTATGGCAACACCGCCCGCGCACATGTAATAAGCGTCACATCGCTCGGAGTTGGCAACATTGCCCATTACACCGATCGGACAAATCGGTGGTGGAGCTGAAGTTCCTAATTCTACTACTTCTGTTGTCTCTGTTTTTAAAGCAGTCACATCTATTTGCTCAGTTGTTACTACATTTGTTGTAATTTTATCTGCTTCAGTAGTAGTTTCAACTGATTTAATAGTAGTCCGGTCAGTTACTTCTGAATCTACATTAACCTCTGTAGTAGTAGTTACACTACTACCACCAAGAGTACATCCTCCTTCAGTGATTTCTACACAGGTTCCTAAATCTTGGTCAAATTCAAATCCTTGAGCACAGAATAGAGGTATGGCAACACCGCCCGCGCACATGTAATAAGCGTCACATCGCTCGGAGTTGGCAACATTGCCCGTTACACCGAGTGCACATATTGTTGGAGCAGAAGTGGTTAATTCTACTAATTCTGTTGTATCTGTATTGGTAGTAGTATCGCCTGCTTGTTCAGTTGTAAGTTCATTTCTTTCTGTTGTACCTTCAATGTATTTAGCCGTAGTCCAACCCGTTGCGTCTATTTCTAGGTTATCGTCTGTAGTAGTTATACTGCTGCCACCAAGAGTACAGCCTCCTTCAGCGATTTCTACACAAGTTCTCAATTCTTTGTTGAATTCGAACCCTTGAGCACAGTAAAGAGGTATCGCAACACCGCCTGCGCACATGTAGTAAGCGTCACATCGCTCGGAGTTGGCAACATTGCCCATCACACCGATCGGACAAATCGGTGGTGGAGCCGAAGTTCCTAATTCTACTACTTCTGTTGTCTCTGTATTTAAAGCAGTTACATCTATTTGCTCAGTTGTTACTACATTTGTTGTAGTTTTATCTGCTTCAGTAGTAGTTTCAACTGATTTAATAGTAGTCCGGTCAGTTACTTCTGAATCTACATTAACCTCTGTAGTAGTAGATACACTACTACCACCAAGAGTACATCCTCCTTCAGTGATTTCTACACAGGTTCCTAAATCTTGGTCAAATTCAAATCCTTGAGCACAAAATAGAGGTATGGCAACACTGCCCGCGCACATGTAATAAGCGTCACATCGCTCTGAGTTGGCAACATTACCCATCACTCCAAGAGGGCAAATCTGAGCTTGTGAAGCTTCTGTTGATGTAGCAATATTGTCTGTAGTAGAATCTTGACTTTCTGTTGTAGTTTCAGCTTTTTCAGTAGTGTCTGTATTTGCTGATATGTCTCCTTCTGTAGTAGTTTCAATAAATTTAGTAGTAGTCAATTCCGTTGCCTCCGTCTCTACGTTGTTTTCTGTAGTAATAGTTACACTACCTCTAAGAGTACATCCTCCTTCAGCGATTTCTACACAAGTCCTTAAATCTTGGTCAAATTCAAATCCTTGTGCACAAAATAGTGGTATGGCAACACTGCCAGAGCACATGTAGTAAGCATCACACTGTTCAGGGTTGGCAATATTGCCTATTACACCTATTGGGCAAATTGGAGGCGGAGCAGAAGTTGCTAGTTCTATTACTTCTGTTGATCCCATATTTTCTTCTTCTTCTGTAGTACTCTCTGTAACTGCATTATCAGGAGTGGCTGTTTGTTTTTCAGTAACAACTTCCGTTGTTTCAGTAACTGTAGTCGCTTCTGTAATCAGTTCAGTAGTTACTTCTAAAGTTGTTAAACTATCTGTAGTTGTTCTATCGTCTACAGTAGTGGTAGCATCACTTGTGATCTCAGCGGTTGTAGTGCTTTGCCCAAGAGTGCAGCCTCCTTCAGCTATTTCTATGCAGACCTGAAAAAAGGCAAACGTAAGACCTCTGAGACAAAGAAAACTTACAAGACTTTTAGATAAAGCTAAAAATAAAAAATAAAAAATGGGATCGAAGTTAAGACAAAATAGATCAATGTGGTAATATTGACAATAAAGACACTAACCTTTGTTAAAGGGTCAAACTCGAACCCGGTACTGCAAAACAACGGGATAGCATTGCCACCTGCGCACATGTAGTACGAATCACATTGTGTTGGATGTGCTACGTTTCCAAATACCCCCATAGGACAGACCACTGGAGTTACTTCAGTTACTGTTGGTTTGTCTGTTACAGTTGTTGCTTCAGTAACTGTAGTTGCTTCTGTGGTAACTGGTGTAATAGTAGTTGTGGGTGTTTCAGTCGTAAGTGTTGTGTCAGTAGCTTCTGTTGTTTCAGTGACTGTTGCTGCTTCTGTGACTGTTGTAGTTTCAGTGACAGTTGTTGATTCAGTGGTAACCGGTATGTCAGTAGCTGTTGTAACTGTTGTTGCGTCTGTAACTGTTGGTATTTCACTTGTAACCGGTGTATCCGTAGATGTTGTTATTTCAGTAGCACCGGGTGTTTCAGTGTCCACTGGTTTTTCTGTAGTGGATACTTCTGTCACAGTTGGTGTTTCTGTTGTCATAGAGTCTGGTGGATTTGGTACTTCAGTGACAATTATAACTTCTGTAGTAACAGGCGTTTCATCAACTGGTGTCTCTTCTACTGTTGTTTGTGCATCTACAGTTGTTTCCAGGGGACCTTGTGTTGTTCCTTCTGTGGTTGTTTTGTCAATTTGTTCTGTAGTGTAGATTGGTGTTGAAGAATCTGTCTCAGTAGTAGTTTTTTCTGTAGCAAAATCTTCAGTTGTGGTTGTCTCAGTGGTAACATCTTTAGCAGTAGTTTCAGTTCCAATATCACTAACAGTAGTGTATTCTACTGTTGGACTTTCGTTATTTACTGTGGTAGCTTCAGTAGTAACATCTGTTACTGCGGTGGTCGCAGCAACAGTCGTGATAGTGTTTGGACTTGTAATATCATCTGTAGTAGTCGTCTCTGTCGGTATGCCATTTTCATCTGTAGTTTCTTCATTAGGATCTTGTGTTGTTTGTAGATTGGTTGTACTGTCAGTAACTTCAGTAGTACTGTCTGTTGGAGGGAGTGTTGTAGCTGTACCAAGGGTACATCCTCCTTCAGCGATCGGGACGCAAGTCTGAAAAAGCATTAGGAATTTAAAAACGATATTTTCAGTGTGTAGGATTGGTAGAATGAGAGTCCCGCTTCTTAAAACGTAGTGTGACATATTCTTTGCCTATGGGTTTTAACAACAACCGGCACTAGTGGGAAATTTGGGAGAGACCTTTGCCCAGCAGTGGGACACAATAGGTTAAATAAAAAAATTAAACTAGTAGTTCACCCCGAACTGAGATCTCGTGGTCGGTCAAGAGGTTGTAGATAAAGATATGAGGGGTCCAAACGAAATGTAACAAAATGTCGTACATAAATATCAAGTGGGAAGTCATATATTATGATTGGGCTTTGTTTAAAGCCGATCAATGATAGTTTTTGAGGAGAACATGGTAGAATAGGTGTCCTCCTACGAAAAGGGAAGATCTTCCACGCCGAGCGACCTTTGGCTCGGGGTCCAAGGACCAATGGATGGTATTCGGTAGTATTACTTATGTTCAAACTCCGTGATAACTTCGTTTGCGCGATCTAGGATATTTCTCATGTTAGTTCTTATGTAGCGAGATAGATGGCGCTACAGTTTTTACAACAAATCAAAAACTATTTAACCTAGAATAAAAATAAAGGAATGTCTAAACAAAGCCCTATCATAATATGACACCCCATTTGCTATTTTGGTACAACTTTTTTTTCTTTTACTCCCTTTGGAACCTCATAACTTTCCAACCCTTTGACCGAGTTCCCGAGTTTTCAAACCAGTAAAACTTAAGAGTACTATCCGTATACCTACCTAATTCTGTGAAGATCGGATAAGCGGTTCAAAAGATCTCGACGAACAAACATGCAAAGAATTTTTGCCCAAGTTGTCACTAAGATCTTCGTTCGCTTCGATCACTCGATCAAACAATGAGGGTTTAAATCCATTTTCGTAGTAATTATTTATAAAAAATACTCACACTTAGTTTCGGGTCGAATTCAAACCCAGTACTGCAGTACAGTTTGATGGCCGTGCCACCAGCACACATGTAGAAGCTATCACATTTTTCCGGGTTCGCCACATTTCCAAACACTCCAGGAAGACAAATCGGCTGCGGTGTACTGGGAAGTGTGGTTGGTGCTAAAGTAGTTTCAGTAACTGGACTTTCAGTAACATCTGTTGAATCAGTGGATGTGGGAGAGAAAGTAGAAACTGTTGGTGAATCTGTAGGATCCGTGGGAGAGGAAGTAGAAACTGTTGGTGAATCCGTGGAATCAGTGGGAGAGGAAGTAGAAACTGTTGGTGAATCAGTAGAATCCGTCGGAGAAGAAGTAGAAACTGTTGGCGAATCAGTAGAATCCGTGGGAGTGGAAGTAGAAACTATTGGTGAATCAGTCAAATCTGTTGTAACGTCAGTAGTATCTGTAGTAGTTTCGATAACTGGAGTAGTAGTTTCTATACTTTCTGTAGTTGTTTCTTGAGTTACTGTAGTAGTTTCGATAATTGGAGTAGTTAGGGCTGTTGTAGGCTCTACTGTTGTAGGGCCTGCTGTTGTGGGTTCTGCTGTTGTTGGTTCTCCTGTTGTAGGTTCAGCCGTTGTGGGTTCAGCCGTGGTGGGTTCTGCTGTTGTAGGTTCCGCCGTTGTGGGTTCTGCTGTTGTAGGTTCAGCCGTTGTGGGTTCTGCTGTTGTAGGTTCAGCCGTTGTGGGTTCTGCTGTTGTAGGTTCAACCGTTGTGGGATCTACTGTTGTTGGTTCTGCTGTTGTAGGCTTCGCCGTTGTAGGTTCAGCTGTTGTGGGTTCTGCTGTTATTGGTTCAGCCGTTGTGGGTTCTGCTGTTGTAGGTTGAGTTGTTGTGGGTTCTGCTGTTGTAGGTTCCACCGTTGTAGGTTCTGCTGTGGTAGGTTCCACCGTTGTGGGTTCTACTGTTGTGGGTTCTGCTGTTGTTGGTTCTACTGTTGTAGTTTCAGCTGTTGTGGGTTTTGTGGTTGTAGGATCTACTGTTGTGGGTTCTGCTGTTGTGGGTTCTGCTGTTGTTGGTTCTACTGTTGTAGTTTCAGCTGTTGTGGGTTTTGTGGTTGTAGGATCTACTGTTGTGGGTTCTGCTGTTGTGGGTTCTGCTGTTGTAGGTTCAGCCGTTGTGGGTTCTACTGTTGTAGGTTCTACTGTTGTAGGTTCTGCTGTTGTGGGTTCTACTGTCGTAGGTTCTATTGTTGTGGGTTCTACTGTTGTGGGTTCTGCTATTGTAGGTTCAGTCGTTGTGGGTTCAGCCGTTGTGGGTTCTACTGTTGTTGGTTCTACTATTGTAGGTTCAGCCTTTGTGGGTTCTGCTGTTGTTGGTTCTACTGTTGTCGGTTCTACTGTTGTAGGTTCAACTGTTGTAGGTTCTACTGTCGTTGGTTCTGCTGTTGTAGGTTCAGCCGTTGTGGGTTCTATTGTTGTAGGTTCTTTTGTTGTAGGTTCTACTGTTGTTTGTTCTACTGTTGTTGGTTCTACTGTCGTAGGTTCTACAGTTGTGGGTTCTACAGTTGTGGGTTCTGCTGTTGTGGGTTCTGCTGTTGTAGGTTCTACTGTCGTTGGTTCTGCTGTTGTAGGTTCAGCCGTTGCCGTTGTGGGATCTATTGTTGTAGGTTCTACTGTTGTAGGTTCTACTGTCGTAGGTTCTATTGTTGTGGGTTCTACTGTTGTGGGTTCTGCTATTGTAGGTTCAGTCGTTGTGGGTTCAGCCGTTGTGGGTTCTACTGTTGTTGGTTCTACTATTGTAGGTTCAGCCGTTGTGGGTTCTGCTGTTGTTGGTTCTACTGTTGTAGGTTCTACTGTTGTAGGTTCAACTGTTGTAGGTTCTACTGTCGTTGGTTCTGCTGTTGTAGGTTCAGCCGTTGTGGGTTCTATTGTTGTAGGTTCTTTTGTTGTAGGTTCTGCTGTTGTTTGTTCTACTGTTGTTGGTTCTACTGTCGTAGGTTCTACAGTTGTGGGTTCTACAGTTGTGGGTTCTGCTGTTGTGGGTTCTGCTGTTGTGGGTTCTACTGTTGTAGGTTCTTCTGTCGTTGGTTCTGCTGTTGTAGGTTCAGCCGTTGCCGTTGTGGGATCTATTGTTGTAGGTTCTACTGTTGTAGGTTCTGCTGTTGTGGGTTCTACTGTCGTAGGTTCTATTGTTGTGGGTTTTACTGTTGTGGGTTCTGCTATTGTAGGTTCAGTCGTTGTGGGTTCAGCCGTTGTGGGTTCTACTGTTGTTGGTTCTACTATTGTAGGTTCAGCCGTTGTGGGTTCTGCTGTTGTTGGTTCTACTGTTGTAGGTTCTACTGTTGTAGGTTCAACTGTTGTAGGTTCTACTGTCGTTGGTTCTGCTGTTGTAGGTTCAGCCGTTGTGGGTTCTATTGTTGTAGGTTCTTTTGTTGTAGGTTCTGCTGTTGTTTGTTCTACTGTTGTTGGTTCTACTGTTGTAGGTTCTACAGTTGTGGGTTCTACAGTTGTGGGTTCTGCTGTTGTGGGTTCTGCTGTTGTAGGTTCTACTGTCGTTGGTTTTGCTGTTGTAGGTTCAGCTGTTGCCGTTGTGGGATCTATTGTTGTAGGTTCTACTGTTGTAGGTTCTGCTGTTGTGGGTTCTGCTGTTGTTGGTTCTACTGTTGTAGGTTCAGCTGTTGTGGGTTTTGTGGTTGTAGGATCTACTGTTGTGGGTTCTGCTGTTGTGGGTTCTGCTGTTGTAGGTTCAGCCGTTGTGGGTTCTGCTGTTGTAGGTTCAGCCGTTGTGGGTTCTACTGTTGATGGTTCTACTGTCGTTGGTTCCAATGTCGTTGGTTCTACTGTTGTAGGTTCAGCCGTTGTGGGTTCTGGTGTTGTAGGTTCTACTGTCGTTGGTTCCAATGTCGTTGGTTCTACTGTTGTAGGTTCTGCTGTGGTGGGTTTTGTGGTTGTAGGATCTACTGTTGTAGGTTCTACTGTTGTAGGTTCTGCTGTTGTGGGTTCTACTGTCGTTGGTTCCAATGTCGTTGGTTCTACTGTTGTAGGTTCAGCCGTTGTGGGTTCTGGTGTTGTAGGTTCTACTGTCGTTGGTTCCAATGTCGTTGGTTCTACTGTTGTAGGTTCAGCTGTTGTGGGTTTTGTGGTTGTAGGATCTACTGTTGTAGGTTCTACTGTTGTAGGTTCTGCTGTTGTGGGTTCTACTGTCGTTGGTTCCAATGTCGTTGGTTCTACTGTTGTAGGTTCAGCCGTTGTGGGTTCTGGTGTTGTAGGTTCTACTGTCGTTGGTTCCAATGTCGTTGGTTCTACTGTTGTAGGTTCTGCTGTGGTGGGTTCTGGTGTTGTAGGTTCTACAGTAGTTGGCTCTACTGTTGTAGGTATATTCGTAGTGGGCTCGTTTGTCGTTGGTTCAAGAGTTGTACTGGGTTCATAAGTAGTTGGTTCCCAAGTAGGTGTATCGGTTGTCGGGACATCAGTTGGTTCATTTGTAGCGGGTTCAGTGACTGTGGGGGGCTGGGTAGATCCTGGGGTGCATGTTACCAAGTAGGGATGGTTGCAAACCTGGAATTTAAATGAAATTGGTTCATGACTTTCCTATAGACATTGAGCAGCGCCTCTAGCGGGTAGTTTGGAAAGCTTCGAAAAGTTGCATCGTGTTTTTACGAAAGAAACAAAACACGGTGCAACTATTTAACTATTTTGAGCTTATTCTAAGCTTTTGGGTTTCGCCATGTCCGTTTATCAGTCTGCCTGTCTAGTTGGAGCCTAATATTAATGTAGGTAGCTGTTAGAAGTTGATGAACTCAGGCATAAGGAAGCGAAAAGGTCAGTCACGGGTATAGTTTAGAAGCTTTTAATTTGCATTGGAAAAACAATAAATACCCTTCAATCAATTTATTATTATTTATTTAAACTATTAAAATAAAACTAGCATGACATCACGGTACGCATCAGAGGAAGTAACTAGTAACGAACGCACGCAACTTTTGCAAGAATAAACAGCGTGGCAAAAAAGTACTTGTCTTTTGTGGCAGTTGCAAACGGAAGATTACTTGCCTTAGATATTAGTTAAGATGGTCTGGAAGAAATATTAAGCGATAATACCGTCGTTTACAGATAATACAGTTCTTACTGTTAGTAGCTCTGCCTTCCGTGCTGTGGGTCGTTAACTAACATTTTGTGTGTGGCAAACATAGATGTTTAATAGAATAGAATAGAATTTATTTATTTTACGCAAAAACACATACAAAGATACAATGAAATAAACATTAAATTATAGAGATAGATGCGTAAAAAGGGTTGTTCTATGTCTGGGTGGTAGTATGTACCTTAAGTATTGTATTTACAAAAAAAAATGTACATAAGTATTATATCAGCAGTGTAGTTCCCATAGTACAAGCTTTGCTTAGTTTGGGACTAGAGGGCGTTGTGTGTAATATCCAAGGGTATTTATTATTATATTTATTTATTTATTTACGTAACTGTAAGTTGTACCTACTTATCCTTATAAAGTTTTTATTAATATATTGCTTCTAGATACTAAGACGGGATCCAATTTCCTTTTGTGGTTTATAGGGTACAACATCTAAAATGTTCATTTGAATTGTTATACTATTAAGTGTTTTAAAAAAAAAATGTCCCTCAAAAAACGCCTTTTAGGGACTTTTTGTTTTAGATTGACGACCGTATTTTCTAACTAGCTGTCGCCCGCGGCTTTGCTCGCGTGGTAGCAGCATAGGCATTATTTGGTTAAAATCTTTGATCCTAATTTTAGACCCTTTAGGGTGTGACTTTTCAAAATTCCTTTGTTAGTGCACCCCTACACTATATAAGGATACTACCCTCCAAATGTCATACCTCTAGGACATAATTTTAGGCTGTGCGTTGATTGTCAGCCAGCTTCAAAAGAGTTTTATCTATTTAGAAGATAGAAAGAAGAAGAAGATTGCATTTTCAATATAAAGATCTATTTTATGACACCCTGTACTTGTCTATTGCAATTAGGCGTGTAATTATAATAATGTTTAGATGTAAATACAATATTTTATGTAAATTCCTCTAAGTTTATTGACTCGTGTACGACCTTGCATAGAGTTGAAATTTGAATGAAACCTGTCTTTAATTTTTACACAAAGATTTCTATTGTCTGTGGATCTAAACATCAATCAATTTGATGACAAATTGATTGATGTTTAGATTTTTTACAGTTTCTCAGCAGAAAAATGGTCACAGAAATCAATATTAAACTATACCGTCTCAACAGGGTTTAAAAATAAATAATAAAATATATCCTTGGACATAATACAAGATGTATAATATAATTACCCTATAAGCCCGAAGGGGGCGTAATCAGACCGACCACTTGAGTGCTTGGACGTGTGCAAAGGGTCATTAAATCGTAATTGAATTTTTCATACAAGAGTACAACTTTTATTATTTTATAAATTTGCGACAACCCTAAGTGTTTGTTTACTATTTGCGTAAACCCGTACACACACATGCACACGTAAGTACCATCCTACCGCGTCGCACGCACACGCTAGCTGTGTGTAGGTACATTTTAAGTAAAAGTTACGAGCTCATTTCATGAATGAAAAACTTCGAAATCTCAGAAGTCGTAGAACAAACACTTCGCCATGACCTGTAAAATTTTCGCTACTTCTTCCTTTTCGGACTTACACGGCCTTACCGCGTTATCAGATTTATCTTGGATCTAACAAAAACCGCCAAAAACCGCGTGTGTTTTGGACTTAGTTCCCTGTCAATAAGTTGTCAGATTTATTGTAACATATAAATCTGACAACTTATTGACAGGGATAGGCTATTTTTACGTTACACCGCGTATAGTAGGTACTAAATGGCTATTTTGTTAGCGTACAGGCAATGCCTGCATATTGTAATGTCCTTGCGGGGCTCATGTAATGACTATTGTACTACCTACCCATTAAAAACTTGTACTACAGATGAAACAGTAAATCTATATATACTTACACTATTAAGGTTAGACCGCACTAGGGCGGAACTGCACTTCAGCGGAGCGTCGCGGCATATAGCTTCTATATTCTTTCCAAGGTAAAAGAATATAGAAGCTAACTGACGCGATGCTCCGCTGCAGTGCAGTTCCGCCCTAGTGCGGTCTAAGCTTTATGTATAACACAACGTCCTCTAGTCCCAAACTAAGCTAGAGCGTGTACTATGTGTTGGCGTCCCAGGAAAACGCGATAGAGGTTTGTCCTTAAAAATATTAATTGTCAATGTCAAAGTAAGTAAATGTCATAATGAAAGGCGCATAGACCAGTCATTATGACAGGTGTGTGACGTCACGAACCCTACGCGGGAAGTGTGTGAGAGTGTTCTGCGGGCCTAAGATGCGCACCGCGAGATATTTGTCATGCCGTTCTGACAAAATGTAAGCATTTTGTACCAGTTTAGGAACTATTGCATTATCTGTGGTACCTAATGGTGTCGACAAAACGCGCCATAATGTACACTTTTGACACTTGTTAGTCGTCGTACCTCTCTGAGGACGAGATAATAGTCACGCAGAAATGTCAAAAGTTGAAGATTCAAAGGCGCGGTTTCTCGACAACATTACCACAGATAATGCAATAGTTCCTGAACTGGTACAAAATGCTTACATTTTGACAGAACGACATGACAAATATCTCGCGGTGTGCATCTTAGGCCCGCAGGTGACTGAAAAAGTTGGGATTATTGGAGATTCTGAGTATTATTGATAGTGTACAGACATTAAACAAATAAAGTGGAGTATGGAGTCTTATTCACAACCTACAGGAGAAACATTTAATATATGGGAACTAGATTGCTGATAGAATACCTATAATAATTTTTTTTGTAAATACATACTTATAATATATAGATGTACGTAGGTCCACTTTGTATATTTGTAAAATGTATTTTATTCACAAAGAAAATTACAACTAATACAGTAATTTACAATATTTACAAAATACACATGAAACAGTTGAGCTATCCACAAACCGCTGCCATTTGTACAATATGTTTTTTTTTGTAGATCCCTAAGAAGCTTAGAAGAGGTCACTCACCTGAAGTTCGTAATCAAAGAGCGTTCCAGGCGCGCACTCCCGAGGCACCTGAAAAAAAAACAAAGTTTTAATGAAAACTCCATAGACTTAGGTAGGTATTTTCATCAACATCAAGTAGATAGAGTTATTCTTGTTTCGGACTATCGGAATCTGTCAAAACACTACCTTTGAAGCATTTAAAAGTCCACCGCTCAACATTTTTGCTGTAGTAAGTATAACTATAGTAGGTGCCAAATAACACCGCAATACAGGTCATACATAAATTGAATTTTGCGACATCGTGGTGAAGATGAGTGAATGACCTGTATTGTTGTGTTATTTGGCACCTACTATAGAAGTTTTTGTGAAAGTTTGTCCGGGGAAGTATCTACAACCACCGCACAGTACCTATTTCTGTTACACAGTGGTGCTCACATTGTCGTAGTTTCTTGCCCGTTCTTGTATATAGTCTAAGTTCTAGCACAGAATATTAGTACCTACATGTTCTAGACTTGGTGGCGAGGAACTAGAACATGAAATCACCTACCTAGTTCATAAAATAATAATTGTATCTGAATGATCGGCGAGATTTACTGAGTAAAAGATTTATTTTAGACCCTTTAGGGTGCGACTTTTCAAAATTCCTTTCTTAGTGCACCCCTACACTATATAAGGATACTACCCTCCAAATTTCATACCTCTAGGACATAAAGTTAAAGCTTTGCGTTGATTCTCAGTCAGCTTCAAAAGAGTTTTATATATTTAGAAGAAGAAGATAAGAAGAAGACGATAAGAAGAAGAAGATAAGAAGAAGAAGATAGAAGATAGATTTTGACTAAAAACTTACCTTATTTCCAAAGTTGCACTGATAGTACATATCACATCGCTCGTGAGGAAGCAGGTGATGGATGTGCTCGTCTACCGGACAGCCGTTGGGGAGGTACTCCACCTCTGCCTGAGATGATGATGACTAAAATACAAAGTCGCTGTTATTGAGGCTTTCCCTAACCTAGCTATTGGCTGATGGTTTCGACAGAATAACAGCGCCTAACTACCTTTGGGTGGTGAGGCATACGCTGAGTCGAAACCCTTTTGCTGCTGTAGCACACAAGCACTTGCCAGCTTACCTAGCTACCTACCTATACTCAATCCGCTCATCTCGTTTTTTTCTGTGTAATTTTTGTTTCTTTGTAGTGTTGTTAGTTTAGTTCTGTAGGTGTATTTTGTGTGTTACTTTATAAGCAAATAAATGCTTGTCTATGTCTATGTCTATGTCTAACCCAAAACACATCGTGGGAAAGCCGAATAGTCCGCTCCGCGCGTATGACGTTGTCTTTTTTGAGGATGTCGACTGGGCTGAATGCATGGTATAGTACTACAAGTATACTGCATATAAACATGTACCCGGCACTGTAGCGTCCCATTAGGGCATGGGGAATAAGTAGCACCCGACGCTGTATACCTAAATGATATAGACCAGATGCAAAGACCTGTTTATTATTATTATCTAGATGAGAAAAACTTGTGTCCAATTTAAGTACCTGGGTTGTTGATGACGTAGTGGTAGATTGTGATGACGTAGTTGGTCGTGCAGTAGTGGAGCCAGTACTACACGTTGCCATAAACGGCCAATTGCAAATCTGTAAAAATAAATAGTAATTAATACTTTTGCATTTAGATAAATAATAAGAAATAAGTAAATATATCCTTGGACATTTGACGCAACGACCTCTAGTCCCAAACTAAGCAAAACTTGTTCTATGGGAACTAGATTGCAGATAGTATACGTATACTTTTTGAAGTTATACTTCTAATGCGACTTCCAACAAGGTTGCGTTATTCGAGAGGGCATAGTCTCTGTCTCTTTTCTATTCGGGGGAATAGAAAGAGACAGAGACTAATACGCTACAATCAAATATAGATGGCATTGTTCAGCAATTCAGCATTTGACCGCCCGTGTTTTTGAAGTTATACGACTTCCAACTGACAGCGGGGGGAATAGAAAGAGACTAATACGCTACAGTCAAAATGTAATAGATGGCAGTGTTCACGCAACTTTTTACTTTTTATTTTGAAGTGAAAATTTAGTACTGCACTATGCACATAAAAATAAATACTAAATTAATTTCACATTAAACACAGAGCGAGAGCACAGAGAGTGAATGCGTGGCACTCGAAGTATAACTTCTTCCGCGCGTAGGGACTGCACGCACAGGTTTTTTTTATTTCTGAATACACATAGACACAGAACACACAATGTTTGTTCGCAGTGGAGATCGAAACCAGGACCCACAACACGGAAGGTAGAGTAGCTACTGAGCTGTGACACCTGTCAAAATAATTCATTAGCTAAAGAATTTACCTGAAAAACAACGTCAAATTGCAATCCAACCGGGCATTCCTTCAGCACCAAAACTCCCCCACTACATTGATAGAACTGTGAGCAGTTCGTTCCATGAGGAACTAACTCGTGCTCATTCCTACATGGTATAGGCGCCTGTGTAGATGATGGTGTAGGCGTTGTTTGTGTGGGTGGCTCGCCTGTCGTGGATTGGGTGGTTGGCTGTGTCGGTGTGATGTTACACGTCACTAGAGCTGGCCAGTTGCAAATCTGAAATTTGAAAATACTTCTATTCAATTCTTGTCTATGGCCTTTGGAGTGTTGCCCGCAATTTCGCCAATGTCCCGTTTTGTTAGACCTTAGCACGATGGAGAATGACCGGTGGTGAGAAGTAATGTACGGTGAAGAATTTGGATCCAAGCAAAATTATGAGAAAAATCAACAAACAAAACAAAATTCTATAGTAGGTGCCAAATAACACCGCAATACAGGTCATTCACCCACCTTCAAAACGATGTCGCAAAATTCAATTTATGAATGGTAAACAAACAGTACTACGAGATTCGAGCGATTATCGTCTTAGCGACAGGTTTGTATGGAAAGCGACAGAATTAGCCATTCATGAATTGAATTTTGTGACATCGTTTTGAAGGTGGGTGAATGACCTGTATTGCGGTGTTATTTGGCACCTTCTATAGCTAAAAATACAAAAGAGAAACACAAAAAATGAGGAACCTAAACATACTAACATAATTGAAAATACTTAAAAGGCTGTTTTGGAAATGTAATATCTACTTATTCTTTTTTTTTATATTACTAGCTGATGAAACAAGCAGATGGCCCACCTGATGTTAAGTGGTAACCATCACCTATAGCAAAACATTGCCTCGTAGTCACGCACGATAGAAACGTATACCCTACAATGCACTGCCTTGCGTCCATGAACTTGAAGCAAACAGATGTTAAGCCTCATGCGCCTGTAATTTCACCGGCGACCACACTCTTCAAACCGAAACACAGGCCACTAACTAATAAAAAATAATAAAATAAAATCAAATTCATCACTGGCAAAATTGTCTATTGAAATGACGGACAGAGGCCATAAATAGAAGAAGAAGAAGAAAATCACCCTAACAAAGCCCTTCTCTCATTACGATACGCACAAGCGATTCATTCAAGTATCCTGCACGTCTCGGAGACTAGTCGCCGCCAAGTATCTCGCATACATTTGAATGCAGGCTCGCACACTACGCGCCTGTGCGTATCGTAATGGGAGAAGGTCTTTAGGCAAACATGTTGGTACCTGTAAATTTGCGTCAAACAGCGTGCCAGGCGCGCAATCCATAGTTATCTTCTGGCCATAATTACAAGAGTAGTATTTAGCACAGTCTGCCTCGTGTGGCAGTAGGAGATGGACATGCCAGTCAGACGGACACCCGTTTGGTAGGTGCTGCGCTGACGACGCCGCTAGTATGAAGAAAAGCACAGCTTTGTACATATCTGTAAAAAATATTACAGTCAGTAGAAAGTGGTCGTGGCTTGCTTGCTTAGTCTATCTTCACCAAGACGTTCTGCGTGGTCACTATTTGTATGGGTAACTATTATTGGCATTTACATCTGACCGCTTCCGTGCTTCGGGCGTTAAGCTGTCCCGACACCACAGGAGGCCTTAAGGCGGCCTAAAAACTCCATCACCAGAGGCCACTAACTCATGCGAGCTTACTTGCTTATCTAAGTTACTAGTAAGTATAGTATTATATAATCTGTGTCTAAGTTAACCGACGTTCTGTGCGGTCATTATTTGGATGGTTGTCATGGTTGACTGTTAAATGGCTTACATCTGAGCGCTTCTGTGCTTCGGGCACGTATAATTGTCCCGGGTCTAGCATTCGGAGGCCTTAAGGCGGCCTACACTGCGGACAGAGTTTTTAGGCCGCCTTAAGGCCTCCGTCATGGCTTAACGACTGCTAGAGCCGGGACAGTTTAACGTGCCCTCCGAAGCACGGAAGCGTTCAGATGTAAATGCCACTGACGGTCACTCATCCAAATAGTGACCGCACAGAACGTCGCTTAACTTAGATAATCAGTGAAGATTATCTAAGCAAGCCTAGCCACGAGCGCTTCATTACAATTCAATAATCCTAGTGTAAAACAAGAAAATGTTTTGCTCGAAAATAATATGCTTCCTTACTTTTTCATAACTTAACATCTTTTTTTTTCTTTTTTTTTTGCATAGTATGGTTAATTTAGAAACAAGTTATTATGCGTAATAAGTAGGTACCACGTAATTCTTACGTTTTTTGTATACATACTTGCTTATAATCATTGCATAACTTTATTTAGCTGTTTAAAATATTGCTGTCACAGATTATATAATACTATTGCTGTCTTACTAACAGGTAATGTCAAACAGTGACAGCTAGGCTTTAAGGTTGAACAAGTCACACACTTTTCCATACAAACGTGGAAGGGTAACTACTCCACTGTTTGACGTTGACCAACCAAAACTAAGGATTACCTATATCAATTTATCTCGTCATAATCTATGTCTGTGTACACCATAAACCGTAAAAAAAGTATTCATTTAAAAAATACAAGCTTCTAAACTTTTGTATTGAAAGTTTAGAAGGCTTGTATTTTTTTAATGAATTTTTTTACTAGATTGTTTATATTTTTAGTGGAGGTCTTGCCCAGCAGTGGGATATTTTATTAACAAATCTTTTTTTTGTTCTAATTTGTGTTTGTGGTTATGTAGGTATAGTTTATATATTATATAGTTGAAACTAATTTTATTGGTTATAATTATGTATAGTTGTAACTAATTGTATTGTTTATGGTTATTTATATATAGTTGTAACTAATTTGTTTGTTTGTGGCAAAAAAAAAAATGTTATTTTTAGTAATTTCTAAAAACTGCAATTGAAAAAACGAATTTTTGCTAAGTAGGTGTGGTAAGTTGGTACATATATCAAAATGGGAAATCCTACTAATATTATAAATGTGAATGTAAGTTTGTTTGTTACGCTTTCACTCGAAAACTACTTAACCGATCATCATGAAACTTTGTACACATATTCTTGGGAGGTATTAACATAGGATACTTTTATCCCGGAAAATTAACGGGATCCAAAGGGACGCGAACGAAGTTGCGTGTGGAAGCTAGTAAAATATAAAAAATAAGCCAAAAAAAATCAGATAGATAAATTATTCAAATGGATAGAACCAACGATTTATAGATAGCTCAACTGTTTCATGTGTTTGTAAATATTGTGAATATTGTAAATACGGTATTATTTGTAATTTTCTTTGTGAATAAATGTAACCCTACCTATTACTTATAATTTATTTAATTAATATAAATCCTACCTTATGCTTCAATCCTTCACAAAACACAATTTACTCGAAACCGCACGACACAAGAGATGTTACCATGATTACTCCCAAAAGTGTTATAATCGTTTTTCTATCATTTTATATTAATATTAAATCGTGAGGATCTACTGTCTTCCGTATTCTGCGCTAGGATGTACCCAGGGCCGGAGTTAGGCAGCCATGTTTGGGGCTAACGGTCGCTAACTTGCTCCAGCCCGAAATGCTTTCTTTGAATAATAGTGGTCAATAATCCAATAATTAGTCGTTTACAAAGTACGTCCTAACTAATTAAGTGACTAAAACTACTAAAAAGTATCTTTAAAATTCTTTGTAAATAAATCTTTTATTGAAAACTACGTGCCGCCTGCGACTTCGTTCGCATCCCGTTGGATCCCGTTGATTTTTCGGGATAAAAAGTAGCCTATGTGTTAATCCAGGCCACGGGCAATATATATTCCATGTTTCATCCAAATGGGATCAACAGTTTTTACGTGAAAGAGTAACAAACATACATCCATCGATACTTATAAACTTTCGCGATTATAATATTAGAAGGATAAACATATTTTATTATTGTTTAACTTTGTGAAAATTTCTTTTACAAACTAAAATAATAGTCAGAATCCGAATATTGAACTGGTAATCTGAGGCCATGTCATGCCATTATCCGAAGTTTGTACCCAAAACACGTTTATAAATAAATAAAAATAGAAAACCTTTTATTCCTATTACATATTAAATTAAAATATTTAAATATAAAAAAAAACTAAATTTTAAATTAGTTAGGTAGGACCCCCTCCCCCTACCCCTCTTGGGTATAAACCAAAACTCGTTTAGGTAGGTACTGTTAAAAATACCCCCATATTGTTCCTTAGTCCAGCCCTGCACAGTCCGTTAAAGAAATAAATAATTTCGTCTAAAATATTACAAATCCAATATAACGGGTAAGTGAATACAAATACTTGAGTAGATATGAGATGATTAATACTTTCTTTCAGTTTGTCATGAGTGACTAATGATATTTAGGGTCCCGTAGCGTGAAGTAAGTAGCAAAGTTAATTTTAACTACTAAAAGTTAATTTTAACTTAAGCCCACGACCATCTACACTTAGTATCTATACTATTAAAAAACTGTAAAAAAAAATGAAAGAAATGGATAAACTAAATAGGCAGATCTACTAAATAAACGATTCTGATTCCGAAGATCGAGATCGTCTGTTTTTCTGTGTGTTTGTTCGCGGATCACGCCTTAATTACTGGACCAATTTCAATGAAACTTATACCATTTAGAAGTCTTTTTCCCGGAAACATAGGCTATATTTGATTGAAATCAAAGACGTAAATTAGATACAGCTTGAACTCTCTAAACCAAAAGCAGTCATTTGCTACGAGGTTCATCGTTTACCTACTGGTTGACAGATATTTTGGTGGTTTCGCACGCGTACGAAGTAGCGGGTATCAGCTAGTCATTCATAAATCATTTATTCGTCCAATTCGTCGTAGCATTTGACGCTGGTGAGGAAACTTATGAAACTATTAATTCCTGTAGAGGTATCCAATAAATAAATAAATATTCCTGCGGGCCTAAGATGCGCACCGCGAGATATTTGTCATGTCGTTCTGTCAAAATGTAAGCATTTTGCACCAGTTTAAGAACTATTGCATTATCTGTGGTAATGTTGTCGAGAAACCGCGCCTTTGAATTTTCAACTTTTGACATTTCTGCATGACTATTATCTCGTCCTCAGAGAGGTACGACGACTAACAAGTGTCAAAAGTGTACATTATGGCGCGTTTTCTCGACACCATTAGGTACCACAGATAATGCAATAGTTCCTAAACTGGTACAAAATGCTTACATTTTGACAGAACGACATGACAAATATCTCGCGGTGCGCATCTTAGGCCCGCTGGACATTTTAGCCATTTCACACAACGCCCTCTAGTCCCAAACTAAAAAAGCTTGTACTATGAGAACTACAGTGCTGATAGAATACTCTAAACACATTTTTTTAGTAAGGTGCATTGGGGTAATTGCGAAAATGGGTATATTCCGAAAATCCATAAAATCTAGTAACATAGGTAATGCGATATTTTCCTGTTGGCACGAGGATATATAGGACTGTCACGGCGATGCCAATCAAGATGGCGTCTAGACCAATGTTGCCAACAGGAAAATATCGCATTATGTTACTAGATTTTATGGATTTTCGGAATATACCCATTTTCGCAATTACCCCAATGCACTTTAAATACTTTTAAAACATAGTAACAACCCGACATAAAACAAACACCTATGTTTGCCACACACAAATGTTAATTCTCAGTGGGGATCGAACCCACGACATACAGTACGGAAGGCAGAGCTAATACCGACTGAGCTGTGACGTTGCCTATCGAAATGATGATGAGCACTATGATTTTCCGGTTTCGTCATGTAAATGCGTTGAAATTTTTATTTATACGGAACCACAGATCATATAATATCTACTACCTATACGGAACTCTCAAGTAATTAAATATTGCACGAACTTAACCGTTTCTTTAAGACATTGTTTTTACTTTTTAAGTTGTTTCTATACTTACCGTTTATTTATCTTCAAATTAATAATTTCGTTTTAAGACTAGTTTTTAAGCACTTTTTTGATAGCGGGCAAAATTAGGTCAAACTTTTTTTCAAATCTTTCTTCATTTTTTTTTAAAACGCATTGAGATATTGTGTCACGACGTAGCACGTCCTCGGTGAACATCAAAGAATTATGTAATACGTAGTTCCTACGTAAGAAGAAGCGGGACTCCAATTCTACCAAAATTGCACACTGAAAATCTCGTTTTGTATGAAACGTGATTCAAATTTTGACCCCCGTTTCATGCATTGTTCGTTTTTCGAAAGCACGAGTCTAGTTCGAGAGTTTCGCCAGTCCGTGGATATGCTCTGTAAGATAATGCTATTATAGGCAGAAGTAACCACTTTATGTAATTTGAACCAACTAATTGCCTCAGGAATTTAGAAAAAAAAAATCTTTTCTAAACTGCCTGAAACCCACATTAGTTTGTAACCCACTTCAAAAAAGGAGAAGTTTCTCAATTCGGTTGTTTTTTTTTGCGTTTGTTACTTCACAACTCCGTCGTTTATGCGTTTGCTTTTCTGTGGTGTTTACGATCAATAGAACAGTTCCAACGAACTGCCATTATCATCATCATTTGACGATGAAGGCGTATCAAATTGAAGTAGGTTTTTTCCAGTTTTTAAACATAACTAATCTAAACAGTTGAATAAGATTATGCGACGCTTCATATTTTAGTATAAGCACAGATTATCTACAGTACTATGGTATTTAAACAAATTACTTACCTATTTCAAGCAGTATTTTTTCTTTATTTTCGCAAAAAGTTTTTACTAATAATAGATGAAAAACAAATGTTTAACGCGCGGTATTTAATCATGAACAAAAACAAATACGATCAATGTCGTCTAATTTATAACATAAATACATTAATTTAACACAAGATTGATAATAATAAACATAACTATATCAGTAAGAATCTGGAAGTGCTTTAGATATAGTAGGTGCCAAATAACACCGCGATACAGGTCATTCACCCACCTTCACCTCGATGTCGCAAAAATCAATTTATGTACTATAGTGGTAATATTACGCACTGGGATGATTTCACGCTGCGTTTATGACGCGCGTTCCAAATCAATGCAATGCACAAAATTAGCATAGAATTAAAAGTAATCTTAGTTTACGTTTGTATAGGTTATTAATACAGGAATTTATAAATCCGTAAATGAAGAAAAATCGTATCCTAAGTATGTATTTTTATTTTTAAACAACTTCAAAAAAAGAGAAGGTTCTCAATTCGGTTATATTTTTTTTAAAGTTTGTTACCTCAGAACTCCGTCATTTATGAACCGATTTGAGAAATTCTTTTTTATCTGTAAGTGTATGCTTCCAGATTGGTCCCATAAAATTATTATCAAAATCAATTCGGTAGCTTTGAAATTAAATAAGAATAACTGGAAAAAACACGTCATACACGTACACGACATTGCATATTTTGCTTTCCTGTGACGTTTCTGTGCGTAACTTACGATTAATAGAACAGTGCCAATTAACTACTATCATCATCATCATCATCATTTGATGATGAATGCGTATCAAATTGAAGTCGGTTTTTCAAGTTTTTTAAACTTATTTAAAAGAATAGATACCTAACACACGTTTACAGAACACAAATCAAGGTACATTTAAAAGTGGATATGTACAAACTTAAGTACCTACTTCTTATAGTTTGTAACACATAGGCTACTTTTTATCCCGGAAAATTAACGGGATCAAACAGGACGCAGACGAAGTAGCGGGCGCAAGCTGGTTTTGAATAAAATCGAAACACGTACAGATAAAAATAAAACCGAAATTTACTTACGGCTAAATATTTTTTAGTATTTTATTACTTCTACCTATAGTATTATATAATCTGTGCTTCTACGTAAGTATAGTACTATATTATTATAATCTGTGCTTCTATACGTGCATAATTAAAAGCGTTTCATAATGTAACTAAAAGCTTTTTAAAAAGCGTTTTGAAACATCATAGAAGCTTTTTCTAAAACGTTAAAAACGCGCGCTTATTACCCCAGTGCATAATTATTTAAAACTAAACGGAAATAAATAAAGTATTTCCCAGAAACCGCCATCAGATTAGATGAGACACGCTTTTGTAATGCAATTTAATGATATGGATCTGGTGAGGTGCGAACGAGACAACCAGATGTCGAAAATTTCGAGTTAGGGTTTTCAGTAGAGCCCTAATCAACTAGGCTCTTTGTGAATAAATTCGTCCGGGGAAATAAGTACCCATATCTACTAGCACCGTAGCTATTTCTACCGCAGCACAGTGGTGCTCGCCTTGCTGTGTTCTGGTTTGTAGGGTGTGAGTGCCGGTTCAATTACAGGCACAACAATGGTGGATGCAATGCAATCCTCAACACGTCCTCAGTGAGAGATTTGTTGTAGGTACTTAAGGTTATATGCGTTATTAAATCTAAAAGCATGGTGAACTAAAGACTTTTTCTGACACATTTTCATAAAAAAAATATATATATATTTAAAAAAAAAAGTGCGTTGAGTCCCTCCGCGCGGAAAAAGTTATACTTCGAGTGGCACGCATTTATTTTTATGTACTTAACCAATATGCAGTACTTATTTAGTTAGAAAAGGTCATGTTGCCTAAATCAGAAGTAGATGGCGCTGCTAAGTTTGGTTGGATCCTAGAACGCGCTATCGAAGTGTTTTGAGTTTTGTGGGGGTCTCCGTATGTGATCACTCTCGCTCTGTCTCTTTCTAATCCTCCTTCGTTTAACAAGGTTGCGGTAAACGTTTTGGAAGTCGCATTAGAAGTATAACTTTAAAAAGTTTTTAGTCATATACCATTATATTATAATTCTCTTTGACATTGAACCCCGCCCTTTCCTTATAGTAGCAAAATAGAAGTTTGTCATTGGCGAATACAATTTTATCACAAAAATCTTTACCAGATTAGGAGGTAACTATTTCTCAGAATTAGATTATTCAATGCGACAGAAAGAAACAAGATAACTTCACTTCCGGAAAACTCAGAAAATTAAAAGGGCGAGTGCGGCGAAAAAAAAATCAGTTGTTTATAGAAAATGCGATACGATAGATAAACTTAGCGAAAAAATATGGAGCAGCTTTCTTTTCACGCCTTCACTATTGGAATATATAGAAAACGCAGTGGCGGATTAGCCACGTAGCAGGTGTAACAATAGCTACGGGCCCCGCGCACCAACGCTTCCTTACCGTAAAACGTAAAATCTATCAACTTCTTCAAATCATATTGCTCAAACCCACAAAAAAAATTGCGGCTTGCTTTGCTCGCCGTTGACTACTTCTCTTTTTGCTTTCAAACAACAATGTACTGTAAAATAACAATTTTCGGTAAAGCTCAAGCAATCCAAGGGCCCCTTGATAGAAGTTGCTACGTGCCCCGCGCTGACTTAATCCGGCACTGAGAAAACGTTAGTAGTGATTGCTCTGTTATTAATAGTAGATTAGTAGCCAAGGGCTGTAAGGCATCAATTGCAGCCCGAGATATTTTCTATAGTTCTAGGGTGCAATTGATGCTTACACCCGAGCGGTGTAAGGGACTCGCGTATGTGTGCCTCGTCTTCGACTCGGCCCACATTTACACGTTCTTCTCTCAAATTACTTACCGCCTTAGGGCTTTTCTAGCTACATTATTACCCTAGAGCACTAATTTGGGGGTAATAAGGACCTACTTACCAAATAAGAGAGATGTAAATAGTATTATTTACTCTGTAGAGGAACCTAGAGTACCTACCTCCATCAATTTTGCTTCAATGTTAATATCTAACTCTTACAAAAGACATCAAAGACAAGATGATATTTAAAAAATCGCAGTCACTCTTTTTCTCAAGCCTTATGCGTAGGCTTGATCAAACTTATTTGAACAAAGCCAAAGTCAAAACGCATGTTGTCCTTCATTATTCGATGAGTACACCAACCAATATTTTTGAAACTCAAGTAGCTTGTTATTTATATCGTCAGTATTTTTCTGAGAAATACCAATCAGTAGATTAAAAATCGAATTTAGTAATATCAAGAACATTTTTGTCCAATGAGGAGGCAAGTGAAAATAGTGGTGGGTAGTTTTAACCGAATCAGAGCCGAATAAATTGGATAATGCCGAATTGTTTTATTATTAAAAAAACAGCTTATTCGCATGTGAAATATCCATTAGAAGCACCTCACTATTTATTTTATTAATATTTAATTTATAAGTGAAACCAACAGAGCGAAAAAAAATTGTTGTTTCATACAAAAAGCAATACTTAGGAAAAATTTACGGAACAGCAGCATTTTTATATTTCCGACTGTTGTTTCCTCACGAAATGTTGTTCATATAACCCCTATAGTTTATGGAAGTGGTTGTGTACTTGTTTCCCCAATCTCACCAATGACCCCGAAAATACAAATCATACAATAATAATCCTTCAAAGATTAAAAACTCTTTTCCGCATTTTTTTCTGCAAAAACAGATTACAATACTTATCTACAAATTACTTTAATTATTTTATTTATTTTGTTATGCCTCATCATCGTAAAATTCATAATACATCAGTAGTTAGATAGTGCTATCAAATGCAATAAAAATTGTGGGAATTAACGGAATTGTAAATTATTTTGCGTACATTTTTTAGTCAGTAAAATATTATTATTTCAATAAAATATAAATCATTTATAATTATATCTAAATCACTAGGAAGGAATCTGAAAGCTGATATTTGTTATTATACCTATTATATCCTACTAATATTATAAACGCGAAAGTTTGTAAGTATGGATGGATGGATGGTTGGCCGTTTGTTACTCTTTCACGTAAAAACTACTGATCTGTTTAGATGAAACTTGGAATATATATATTGTCCGTGTCCTGGATGAACTTATATGCTACTGTTTATCATGAAAAATTAACGGGATGCGAAGTCGCGAGCGGCACCTAGTTATTAATATAATACACTAGCCATCGCCTGCGGCGTTGCTTGCATTCTAAATAGACCCTTTAGTGTGACTTTTCAAAATTCCTTTCTTAGTGCACCCCTACACTATATAAGGATACTACCCTTCAAATTTCATACCTCTAGGACTTATAGTTTAGGCGTGCGTTGATTATCAGTCAGCTTCAAAAGAGTTTTATATACATTATATTGATGATAATTCATCTTTTTACAACTCAGTATTGAGAAAGAGATTAGATATCAGAAAAACATTAGATATTGATTTGGATTAGCTGTAATTTTTGCTGAAGCTTTTGGCTACTTAATACCTACATTCAAACATGGTGATTTACGATAATATCGGTTGTTACTCGAAAGATTTACTATTTCCATCTATTTCCCAATTGTTTAATACCTACACGAGTTTTTTTTTGGCAAAACAAAACAATGAAATCAAATGACGATACGATGCAATCAGACGTAATCCTAATCCAATTAGTCAAATGTACATTTAAGATTAAACTTCGATTATCGACTCGATAAGAGAATTATTGAAAACGCGCTGTCGACATTTTTAATAAATAAATAATCAAACATACATACATACACACAATGCCATCAAAAAAACCAAGAAGGCACAGAAGTGGATAAACGATCCACTTCTGTGCCTAATTGGTTTTTTAAAGAATTTTATAGAATTTTAAAATCACTAACTGTTAAATTTTTGGCTGGTTCTTTTTTATCTAAATAATACAACTTTTTAATCACATCTGTGGATGCAACCAACTAGAAAGAAGAGGATATAAGGTACAACTATTCTATAGGCAAATATAAACATACAATACGCGCGAAATAAGCTCCGGCGTCGGGTGAAAAACAATAAATCACGTTTCTAAAATGTTTGATTACGGTGTGCGTAAATGTGATTATGACAATCAAATATTTATACGATTAGGTATCAAATGCAATAATGATGATGAGGAATTTTATTATTAATTTTTATTTTACGATGCATAATCTTTTTTTGATGTCGCCGTAGAATAATATGTTTTGATGTCAATTCTAAGGATTTTGGCCGAAAGCCGAAAATGCGGCTAAACCAGACATCACTATAGTGAGAACTACTATTTAAATTCTTAGAAAATACAGTAGGTGCTGATAACGATCGACTACTATCATACATTAGCTTCGCACATTTTTTTGATAAAAGAAACCTTGATAGTGAACAGTATTTTAAAAGAATTCGGTTTCTTCAGCACAATTTATCTCCAGACTTAATTCTTCCATTCCAGGGCTTTTAGTAGGGCGATGGAACTCAGTCAAGCTTGTAAACGACATACCTATAACCTACTCGTTCCCAGCATCATCATTATAAGTATGTAAACTTCCAATGGTAATTTGACAGCACTAAAAATGTTGCCGTCCCTTTCTCATAAACTGAAACGACAAGGACGGCTATAATTTAAGAGCTGTCAAATTAGGTTAGTTTAGAAAAATGCAACAAGAAAATCGATACCACTGCTAGCCTTAGGCCTTCCTATACATTTCTAAAAATTTTGCGATTTTGTATCTTTTCTATCCACTGTTTTTTTCACTACATCGGGTGGGAAGCCGTATTGCGCTTCATTATGGTTCGTGTTTCGTAGCATAAATGTGGCAAATAAATGGGAGGTAAGTAATAACAATAATCAGGGCTTTGCATCTAATTTAATGTTATACAGCATCAGGGGACACTTTTTACTCATGTCCCTATGTAAAGGATACTACAGTGTCTGGGACATGATTTAGAGGGAGTAGGCTTGTGGCACCTAGGTATATTATAGTACATTATGATACGAGTGCGGTGAGTTGAAAATTACAGCCGAGGCGATATTGCCAGCCCGAGCCATAGGCGAGGGCTACAAGAAAGCAGAGGCTGTAATTTTCAAAGCGCACGTATGTCATACGACGTTTTATAACACATTTGCGAGGAAATAAATAAAACTCGGACTTTCTTCAAAGAATAAATCTTTATTCACTTGTTGAAGCAGTTAGAAAAATTTGAACAATTTGTAAAAGAATTAAATGCTTATTTTTTATCGTAGAGCGCGGCGCGCGCCCCCCGCCCGCGCGGAGCATCTTGATAAACCGTGCGTTTTATATTACCATAACGCACGAGTGCGTAATGACATACATTACGATACTGAATTTGCTGAAATAAGAGACCCTTTACGAGCAAATGTGTTATAATAGTATATTTCATTACAAGTGCGGAACCGCTGTCATTGCAAAGACAGTCGGAACAAGTTGCAATGACGGTTCCGCACGTGTACTGAACGACTATTTTAATACAGTTGCGAAAAAATGAAGCAATTTAATAAAAAGAAAATTTCTGAAAAATGGCGCCAACCGTAGAATATAAGCAGAGATTTTTTTTTCTTCACCCATTCTGGTAGGCAAAGGGAACTATGCCCATACAGCCAAGTCTTCAGTAGAAGTTTTTTATTGATATGAAATGAAAATGAAATTTAATGAGATGAAATGAAATGAAACCTAACCTAACTCATTCAATCAAATCATTAAATCTGACATTGAAACAAATTAGTAGCTTTTTTTTAGAAATATACGTATTTGCATGAATCATAAAAAGTTCTATGAATTTTTTTATTAAAAACTTCATGGTTGGTTTTTCTTTTTAATAGACATTATTTTGACAGTTGGGAAAGATAACGCACTAGTTCGGGAAAGGTAAAAAAAAAGCACGAGTGTGTAATAGCCCACATCCTGAACGCTATACGTCCCTGCAATACGCCTTTTTTTGAGCAACTGTATTAAAAAGAAAATTACAACTAATACAGTAATTACAATATTTACAATATTTATATGCAGCCAGCGTCTTGGGCACGCTTCAGATTGGTACTGACTTGGACCAGTTGAGCTATCTATAAATCGTTTGCAACGGTTTGTAGATAGCTCAACTGTTTCATGTATTTTGTAAATAATGGTATACCATCCTCTCAGCCTAGTCGGTTTTATGAACAGGAAAACTGACAAAGCCGCGGGTTTCCTCACGGTGTTAAGCACTGGCATTGCGCACATCAATTTTCCGAATAGAAAATCCATTGGTGCATGACAGTGTTTGAAGTCATGGCCTTAACCAAAGGTGGGGTTGCTACCACTAGACCATCGGTGCTCTCGAAGAAGATAAGTTGAAACCTACCCATTCTAGATTAAATTATATTCTGTTTATTATGTCATGAGTAGTGCGGTAAGTTGATGCGGCTTCTTTCATACCACCGGTCTCAAGTTTTCGGCTTCACTTTAGAAGTTTACTTTTGTTATCACCGCTCTAATCTACAGTTTGTAGATTTTATCGAATTTCCTTATAATTGTGCTAACAAGGATTCTGAAGTAGCTTTGATATCGCCGAAGATCTTTGATGCTTTTTAGATAGACTCTTGGTTGTAATGTAACACTTGTAACGCCCCTTGGGGCAGTTTTTACCACCACGCCCATAATTAAGTGTGTTACCTAAGTGCCTTTTCATGTAAGAGACATTTTTAGTGTTCCGAACCTTTGGAAGAACAGAACACCTACCGTTCAGGACTTCTCTAAGTTTATATTCAGGCGCATTTTTTTTTTTTATGTAGAACGCTTCACGATTTTGCGTGTCATCCTTGCGCAGGGGCCATGCTAATCTTCTCTGTATCGTTCCAATTTTTAGTATACCTATGTACTGCCGAAGCAAGTACTAGGCAAATGCTGGTTGAATCGGTTTGGTGCATTGTTCAACCGCTGTTTATAAATTCAGGGGTTATGGTCTCACTTTGTGTCATGAGTGAGGGGGGACTCACTCTGGCCCACAACTGAGACGTCATAGAGTATCGTCACTTTTAGTAAGTACAAGTTTAGAGAAGAATAAGTCTCAGAAGGAATCTTGCTCAGACGCTCTACAACCCTTTTTAATTACCTAATTCTTTGACTGGACTAAGTGAGAATTTATTTTGACCAAGCATCATCAACCGAATTATTGTTGGGAATTTCAATTTATTTATTACTCTTTCGACCTTATACCTTTTATAATATCTACCGAGGCAATAAATGTTTTTTGTATTTGTATTTAGACATAGGCCTATCACAATGTTCTTAGATCCTATGTATTTGAAATTCTCATACAATAGTAAAATTATTATTTACCTATCTTAGAAAGTGATTACTTACCTACTTTGTTTACTTTGCACAGGTACCTACGGTTTGTTACAGAATACATAGATACTGTCTAACACATAACTATTAAATTTTTCAAAGTCACCATCATAAAAATATGAAATCCTGCCTGAAAATTCTGATTAAAAGAAGTGTAGATAAAAAGTAGTGCGTAATGATTATATTACTCGATTGTAAAAATTCAGTATCGAAATTTATGTGTTGATATAAACACTTTGATACTGGGTACAGTTAGTAATAGTCGATTAACAAATTAGGATTTTAAAATACTAGTAAATACAGTCGCAGAATGTAATAAGCGGTTTTTGTTGCAAAAGTTACAAAAAAAACTTAAAAACTACCAAAAACTAGTTGAACAATCTTTGTTCATGAATGTTATGTTGTATAACAGTATGCAACTTAAAATTGATGAACAATTCTAAAACGTAGTATAAGTATTACTTACTACGTTTTAGAATTACTACAATTCTAAAACGTAGTAGGTAAGTATTACTTACTACGTTTTAGAATTGTTTGAATTGAATTAATCATTGAATTAACACTAACAATCAGTAGAAATATATGAAATTAAAAACAACATACTTAATTGCTTTTCTATTTTTTTATAGCATTTTGACTTTTTAAAAAAGCTATGGATTTATAATCGAAAAAAGCTTACTTTCGTTTATCTTAGAACAGCGCTTTTTAACATTATTAGTTAACTCCTTAGCTTTGAAGTTAAATTAATTACAACGGAATAAGCGTTTAAAATAGCTTTAAAAGCTTGTATAAAATAAAATGCGTGGGAATTTGATAAAAATTGGGTTTTATTGAAAATAGTTAAAGACCCAACCGCTAGTAGGGATTTTCAAACAGGAAGAAAAAAAAATTATTGCCATAACATAAAAATACAAATCGGCTGTGAAAATGTTGCAATAACTTATACTAAAATATTACCATGTTTGGCATGGCGTTAGATATATATTAACTTATATGTTTAGAAATATTATTGTTCTAAACATAATTGGGGCCGGCAACAAACTACTCTACAGGTAACTGACAGAGTCGCTTTACTGACCTTCTGTACACTTTATTATTCATTTTGATATCGGCCGCTCGTACTACATTGTCTCTACCAGGATAAGTTTTTACAATGCGAGCCATATTATAATTTAATGGAGTAGTGTTTAAATCTTTTACAATTACTAAATCACCTTCTTTGAGGTTTGGCTGCGGATATTTCCACTTGGGACGGCTTTGAAGCTGTGTTAAATAATCATTTGACCATAATTTCCAAAAATCTTGTTTTAGTTTGGTGCAAAGATTCCAAAATTTTAAACGATTAACCGAAACGTTTGTTAAATCTACTTCAGGATAGCTAGCCAGAGCTGTTCCAATTAGAAAATGTGCAGGCGTTAAATAACTACAATCATTTGAATTTGCAGAGAGTAGAGGCCTAGAGTTCAAAATTCCTTCGATTTGTACAATGACAGTATTGAGCTCTTCATAGGTTAAACATTGGTTCCCTACTACTCTCTTTAAATGGTGTTTCACACTTTTGACACCTGCCTCCCACAACCCTCCAAACTCAGGGGAATAACTGGGTATAAATCTAAATTTAATGTAATGTTGAGAGCAAAACCCATTAACATTATCCCTATGATTTTTAGAGGATTGTAGTTCATACAATTTTTTCATCTCATTCGATGCTCCTTTAAAAGTTTTAGCATTGTCACAAAATATGTTTGTGGGCATACCACGCCTAGAAATAAACCGCTTGAGACATGCTAAGAAGGCTTCAGTTGTCAAGTCCGATACGAGCTCTACATGTATAGCTTTGATAGCAAAGCAAACGAAAAGCGCAATGTAACCTTTCTTAACGATAGGCTTTCTAACCCTAGCTACCTTCATGTCGAAGGGTCCACAAAAATCAACGCCGACATGCTGAAATGGCCTGGACGCTGTAATTCTTTCTTGCGGGAGGGAACCCATCAGCTGTTTAGCAGCCTCAGCTTTCAAACGAAAACACTTGACGCATTTGCGCACCACCTTCTTGACCTCTCGAATACCGCTGACTATAGAGTACCTTTGGGATAGAGAGCTCAATACTAATCTGGGACCTGCGTGTAAGAGTCGCAAGTGTTCTCTTTCTATTATAAGATTAGTTATGTGACAATTTTTCGGGAGGATAACTGGATGCTTTTTATCGAAAGACATCTCTTTAGCATTATGGAGCCTACCTCCTACTCTAATAATGCCTATTTTATCAAGAAAGGGATATAGACTACCTATTCCTGTTTTTATATTTTTTCCAGAAGAAAGTGACTCTACCTCTCTACCAAAATGTTGCATCTGAGTACAACGCACGATCACTGACATAGAGTCGCGCAGCTCTTGAGGTGTTAGGCTACTGTCCATTATTTTATTGAATTTTCTAGAACAGTTTTTATAAAATCTATAAATATATCCTATCACTTTCTGTAATTTGAAAACACTTGAGTATTTGCCAAATAATTTTGTTGAAAACAATGGCTCTACCTGTGTCAAGTTGCACGGTATGAGCGTTTCATCGATCTGTTCGGTGTCTGTGGACAAATCAGACAATTTACAATATTCAAATCTAGTATGTTTGTGTTTCTCATCTAATAAGTAGGTTGGCCCGTGCCACCATAGCTCATTTTGCTGCAACTTGTGCGGCAAGACTCCCCGCGACAATAGATCGGCAGGATTATTACTTGTCCTGACGAAACCCCACTGCGTCTGATCAGTCAGCTCTACAATTTGCTTGACTCTATTGTTGGCATAAACATTAGACTTTACATTGCCTGACTTAATCCAAGCTAACACTATTTGAGAGTCACTGTAGAAAAATTTCTCTACCTGGGGAAACCTACCCTCTAGGACTCTACCAACTCTATGTGCCAGCTGGGCTAACAAGAGTGCACCATTGAGCTCAAGCTGAGGAATCGTCAGATTTTTACTTAAAGGAGCAACACGGGACTTGGAGCAGAGTAGTTCTGTTTGCAATGTACCATCATTCTTCAAAATCCTAAGATATAGACAGCAGCCAAAGGCTTTTATTGATGCATCAGAATACCCCACCAATTCTACAGAAGAAACCTCCTTACTGTTGACACACCTATTTATTTTTATTTTGCCCATTAACTCTAAATTGTTAAGAAAATTATTCCAGTATAGAAACTGCTCTTCGGGTACTATTGAGTCCCATCCTATCTGCAAAGACCATAGCTCCTGCATGAATATTTTGGCTACCACTATTATAGGGCCTATTAAGCCAAGAGGGTCAAACATTTTCCCTATAAAACTTAAAATTTTTCTTTTTGTATTTAATTTATGATCCTCACTAAAATTAGGACTTGAAAAAGTGAACGTGTCTGAAGTTATATCATACATCAAACCTAGGGTCTTGACTAAATTATCTCCACTCATGTCTATATTCTCAAACTGCTTTTGCTCATCTGGAATACCATCTAAAACCTCAAGTGAATTTGAGCACCATTTATGAAGAGAAAAACTACCTAACTTGAGGAGTTCTACCAATTGGGATTTCAGTTCATGCAACTGCTCTAAATTATCTGAGCCGCCTAGTACGTCATCGACGTAGGTACTCTTTATCATAGTTTGAGTAGCGAGTGGGTACCTACCTTTATACCTATGAGCTAATTCAAGCAGGCATCGAGTGGTCAAGAATGTAGAGGCCTTCAGTCCGTATGTGACCGTCTGAAGCTGTAAACAGCTGATAGGCTTCGTAGGATCATCTCGCCATAGAATATTTTGAAGGCAAGTATGGTGGCTATTGATAAACACGTTGCGAAATGCCTTTTGAATGTCACAAATTATTGTGTAAATGAAGGTCCTGAATAAAATTATAATATCAAAAAGCTCACTCTGTACCACGGGGCCATTCAGCATGACGTCGTTGAGGGACACCTGGCTGCGCGACTTCATACTGCCGTCAAACACAACACGAAGTCGGGTCGTCTTACTTGCCTCGTTGATAACCGCATGGTGCGCTAAAAAGTATACAGGATCTTTATTAATATCATAGTTCGCAATATCCACCTTCTTAGCATGTCCTAGCTCTACATACTGATCTATGAACAATTTATACTGCTCTAGTAACAAAGGATTTCTTTTAAACCTTTTTTCTAACATTAGAAATCTTTGATAGGCAACTGAAAATGAATCACCGAGCTGTAATTCTTCCAGAGTTGTAATGAGAGGCATATCTACATGAAATCTATTATTTTTCAGACTCATTGAGCTCTGAAAGCTTTCTTCAGCCTTGACAAACTCATCACAACTCTGCTTTGCAGGCTCTGGTACCTTTTCTGACAGCCAAAAGTTTTCCATTACATTTTCTAATGTTTTATGATCACTGATAGCAAAGTTAGATATAATTTCACAAGTTACATTACTTACTTCATTATTTTCAGACACTTTTACAGGAATGTTGCCACCAACTACATACCCAAATAGGGTATTTTGTAAAACAGGTCCATTTGGGATTTTTATACAACCATCTAGCAAAACATTGAAATAAACATCTGCACCAAGTAGCAAAGAAATCTCTGCTGGGATATTAAATTCATCGTCTGAAAGTTTTACATTTTGTGGTAAATTCCACCCGGATACATTTATAAATTGTTGGGGCAATCTCATTGTTATTTGGTCAACAATGTGACATTTTAAATTTAATTTTACATTATTGTGGCATGGAAGCACACTTAGCTTCACAAATTTATTGATTTGTGTTTGTTTATTGCCTATACCTATAATATTATGAATTTGATTTATAGCAATCAATCCAAGTTTATTTACAAGGCTGGTTGTAACAAAAGATGCCTGGCTGCCGGTGTCAAGCAAGGCTCGGACAGAAACTATTTTACCATGTTGATCTTGCAAATTAACCTTTACAGTCGGAAGCAAAATGTTATCGGAAACAGGGTTTGACAACAACGTCACTGCAGGCTCTATAGGAGAAACAGGTTGTTGTTCATGCAATAAAGTATTGTGCCCTAGTTTACATATTTGACATTTGAAATTAAACTTACATTTACCGCTGTGTGTCTTTAGACAGGTAGTACATAAATCATGGTCCCGCACAAATGATTGGCGGACCTCTAGTGCTGCCGTTTTGAACTCCGGACAGCTGAAAAGAGGATGGTCACTTTTGTTACAGTGTTTACACACTTTTTTAACATTTGAGGCAACATTGGTCACCTTTGATGGAGTAGATTTATAGAATCTATTTGTACTTTCATAGCAAGTACCTTTAGGGGGCAAACTATCCTCCAACGCTATAGCGCGTTTTTCAAGAAAGTTCAAAAAATCTGCCATGGAAGGCATTTTTTCTAAATCCCTATCTAATTGATAAGCTCTATTAGTTATTTGATCTAATTTTCTTGTTAGAATGGAAATTAGCAACATATCCCATGTATCGATGGGTTGTTCTAGATTTTTCAATGCATGCAATTGTTGTTGCACATCCGACACAAAAGACCTTATAGAGGCTGCAGTGCCTTTTTGCATTGTAGGTAAATCCAAAAGAACGCTAATATGATTTCCTATTAACCGCGTTTTGTTATCAAAACGCTTCTCCAACAAGCCTAGTGCTTCCCTGTAAGACTGATTTACTAGCGGCAAGTTGACAATGACTGCCAAGGCATCATCTTTTACATATTTTCTTAGATAGAATAACTTTTGGACATCGGACAATGATCTGTTATTATCGATAACAGCCAAAAATAAATCATAGAATGGCTTGAATTTAGTGAAATCTTTCCCATCATAGGGGGTTATATCAATGGTTGGTAATTTACATGTAGAAACATTATGACATTGCGAAACTGACACTTTACCTATTTGTTTTAAAGAAGCGTTTATTTTGGCAAGCACAGAATAATAACGTTCCTCAAGAAGACCAACCTGTTCGGTATCGTTTTCGTCGATACTTAGTATGTCCAGTTGCACCGCCTCATAACTCTTGAGCGCGCTGATGAGTTTCTCCTTGCGCGCCTCCAAGACATCGATGGTTGCAGATGCAAAGCTGATGGGATCCTCCACGAACGCCTCGATGCGCGTGATCGTAGCTTTACACTGTCCCCGAAGGAGACGATGTTTACGCAATGCTTCCTTGGACTCCTTGGACTCCATGGTAAAACGCAACACAACAACGCTTTTACGCTTTTACGATTGACGAACACTCCACGCACTATTATATCTAACACAAAGCCGCACTTTATTGAAATACGAACTTTTACGTTTGTTTTGGTGCGAAGTGAAGACGTTTGTTTACAAACAAACCGATGACAGCTGAGTGGATGACAGCATTGACAGCCGCGACGAACTTCAGCGCAATGGCCGCCGAAATCCTTGTCTGTGGCGGAACTGGCGAATATGGCCGCTCACCAATGTGACCAACACTGCAACTGCGCGAACTTCACTCCTCTCAAAAATGGATTGAGGGTGTTTTGAAAAAAGCCAAACTCGATGTCCCAAAATCGTAAATCTTACGATATTTCGATGCTCTGATGATTTTTCTTGATGATGATCTTGTATTTTTGTTCTATGATAGCATAGAACGAAGTTGCGGGCCTCACACAATAACCCGGCAATGGCGACTTGTATGGCAAGCCGGCATCGACGAACACGATGCTTCACAATATTTGCGAAATGCTCGGCACTGACTCTAAATTTAACTTCGCGAAGGACCACCACACGCATGTATAAAATAAAATGCGTGGGAATTTGATAAAAATTGGGTTTTATTGAAAATAGTTAAAGACCCAACCGCTAGTAGGGATTTTCAAACAGGAAGAAAAAAAAATTATTGCCATAACATAAAAATACAAATCGGCTGTGAAAATGTTGCAATAACTTATACTAAAATATTACCATGTTTGGCATGGCGTTAGATATATATTAACTTATATGTTTAGAAATATTATTGTTCTAAACAAAGCTCAATCAGTAACTAGCACCAACCAGAAAAAGCTTATTTGCTACCCTTAAACAGACAGGGGCCTTATTCACTATGACCAATACAAGCGCGTTACGCAGCACGACAAGACAGCGGCGTGAAATCGCCCTATGCCTATGCCGTATTTCCTATGCCATAAATGTCATTCTTTACGGTGACGTCATACGGTTACGGCAAGGAATCTCCTAAGGCTATGTTCAGATGGCTGAATTGTGACGCGCGTTTTCAAATCGCGCGCTTAGACATCCTAAATACTATATAAAGCTAGACTATCCTAATATATACCTAGCAACCGTTCACATGCGCGCGCGTTAACGCGCGTCAGCGAGCGTCAACGCGGCGCTCAGAGAAAAAGTTTCTAGACGCAGACAATCGCGCGCTTTTTCTACCGAACTAGACTGACGAGTACTCTCGCAACGCGCATTAGCGCTCATCATCTGAACTCTCTTCAAATTTGATCGCGCGATTAACGCGAATTAACGCGCGTTACATGTGAACATAGCCTTAGTCATACAGCATAATGCCCCTGGTGCGTAACAAAGTAGGTACTAATGCTATTTGCTGTCTGTTTTCTTCTTTAGACGTTAGATAGTTGCTTTTCCTTTTTTGATCATAAAAAAGTTCGAGATTGTTGTAAGGGTTCCTTGTTAAACTTTGATTGAACCCTAAAACTAATGTGAATCATGAGACAGTAGGTACATAATGTACATTAGGATTATCTACGACATTTTGATTAAAACATTCCGATTATAGATAGATTTATTAGATCGTCGGCAATCTTCAAAAGAGTACAAAGGTGCCGACAATCATGTTTTACGTACTTAAGTAGTTGTTAATGTAATAAAAATCAGTTTTATTGGATTAGTGTAGTTGGAAACGTTATTTTGTTAGAGAAACCATAATTTGATTATTTTTTTAACCTCAGCATAACTTTCATTAAACTTAATAAGTGTTTTTTTTTTTATTTTATTGTTGAAAATATTTTTTTACTCTTTATCTAAAAGTTTTAAAAACTTACCTACATAATAAATTCTGTACACTTTCTTAACACCAATTTTAAATTATGTTTTTTATTTGGAATTTATAAAAAAATATTTTTCTATAATTTTAATTTCATTTATAGTAATTATAGCTGCTATAACAAAAAGTGCACAAATTCGTTTTAGTTCATGATTACCGGCCGCTATATAATCTATATTATTTACTACCGTATATATTTTGTATTAAACTAGCTGTCGCCTGCAGCTTTGCTCGCGTGCAAACCTTAATAAAAAAACAAAAAAATAGATGTTGGCCGATTCTCAGACCTACTCAATATGCCCACAAAATTTCATGAGAATCGGTCAAGCCGTTTCGGAGGAGTGCGGGAACGAACATTGTGACACGAGAATTTTATATATAAGATAAAATTATTTATTTAATAACAAAATACGTTGTAGTACATAAAAATTTTTAGAACTCAAAAACTGTTAGATTGATTATTATAATTATTATAATATTAAATTAAAATTAACAACCGGTTTTGGAATGTCTAAACAAAGTCCACTTGGTATTTTAGTACAACTTTATTTTTTTTACTCCCTTTGGACCTTCACATCTTTACAACCCCTTGACCGATCACGAGATCTCAGTTCGGGGCGAACTACTAGTTTATTTATATTGAATAAATACATAAACATTGAATAAAGCAAGTATGAGTTAGTGGCCAACTCTGGTTACGGAGTCTTAACGACTGCTAGAGCCGGAACAGTTTAACGTGCACGAAGCACGGAAGCGCTAAGATGTAAACGTCACTAACGGTCACCCATCGAAATAGTGACGCAGAACGTCGCTTAACTTAAATAACCGGTGAAGATTGTCTAAGCAAGCTGCGCCACGAACGCGTCTAAAGATTAGCAAATTATTTTGCGTGAAAAAATGCCTGGATTTCAATAAAAACAAACAACTGTTGATTAAACTAAGTAGATTAAACGACTTACCGTTTCAAAGTTATCCTTTTTACACTCGCAATGCGATTTCACAGTATTCACTTGTATTTTAGCTTATTATATGTCCACTGGCTGCTGTATACCTGGCCCGCGCAATGTATCTCTGATAAACTGATAAACATACATATGTCACTAATTAATATACAAGGAATCCGATAGTGGACTATTTAAGGTGCTCAGATTTGCGATAAATTGTACATTGTTTTGTATAACATTCTACGCGGTGTGTATTCGGATGGGTGACGGCCAGGGTTAGATAATAGAACACATCATAAATATAATCATATTTTGAAGCTGACTGACAATCAACGCACAGCCTAAACTATAAGTCCTAGAGGTATGACATTTGGAGGGTAGTATCCTTATATAGTGTAGGGGTGCACTAAGAAAGGAATTATGAAAAGTCGCACCCTAAAGGGTCTAAAATTAGGATCAAAGATTTCAACCAAATAATACGTATGCTGTTACCACGCGAGCGCAAAGCCACGGGCGACAGCTAGTACTTCATATAAATGTAAGTATAACTGTTTTTAACCCACTTCAAAAAAGGAGGAGGTTCTCAAGTCGGTTGTATTTTTTTTATGTTAGTTACCCCAGAACTCCGTCATTTACGAACCGATTTGAACAATTCTTTTTTTATCTGAAAGGGTATGCTTTCAGATTGGTTCCATAATTTTTTTATCAAAATCGGTTAAGTAATTAGGCAGTTAAATAAGAATAACTGGAAAAAACACGTCATACGCGTACACGATATTGCATATTTTGCTTTTCTGTGACGTTTACGAGCAATAGAACAGTAAGTACCCACGAACAAATCTGACAGTCGCCGCGTTACCGTATTCGAGTTATATTGCGCGTCACTGCCAGCTCGACTGCCAACCGTTGTAGTGTCACCGCGCACTGTATCTCCGATACATTGCGTATTTTGCTTTTCTATGGTGTTTACGATCAATAGAACAGTCTCAATGAACTGCCATCATCATCATCATCATCATATGATGATGAAGGCGTATCAAATTGAAGTCGGTTTTTCTAGTTTTTTAAACTTATTAAAGACTTTATTTTAGGTTAATTAAAGAAGTTTTGTTTTCTAAATGTTCTTTAATAAAACGTGGCAACAATGCTCTTATTACTAAACTAATTACAAATTGCTGTTTAGGCATAATACACTTTGCATCAATTAATACTAATTTCAAACACAGATGGCGCTGTTTACAATTTTAGGGTTAGTGTATTGTCTCTATTCATTGTACATTATAATTATGGGCCACATATTTGGTGGGCATTTCTGGAATCCCCACTGGTAGGGATTTATTAGTGGGGATTTCTGGAATATATCATCTTTTTAAATCTCCAATGACACGATGTTACATTAAAAAGTACAATCATGGTTTGGGTAATTCTTACTTTGAATGATACACTAAGGCTGGAATACTCAAAAGTCATTCAAATTTGAGCACCACTTAAAATTGCTCTGCCTCTGTTTGACATTACTCATTTGTAAGAGATGGCAATAATTTAAGCGGGACTTAAATTGAGTGGGGTTTGAGTGGCGTTTGAGTATTCGACCATAAGTTGACATATTTTAGTAGTAGACATGCCCGCCCAGTTTGGGCAAAACTGACTACAGATTGATCAAATATATGACAAATGAAGTAATTGACCATTTTTTATACATTTGATCATAGTAAAACTGACATTGGGTACAGCGGGCCTAAGATGCGCACCGCGAGATATTTGTCATGTCGTTCTGTCAAAATGTAAGCATTTTGTACCAGTTTAGGAACTATTGCATTATCTGTGGTAATGTTGTCGAGAAACCGCGCCTTTGAATCTTCAACTTTTGACATTTCTGCATGACTATTATCTCGTCCTCAGAGAGGTACGACGACTAACAAGTGTCAAAAGTGTACATTATGGCGCGTTTTGTCGACACCATTAGGTACCACAGATAATGCAATAGTTCCTAAACTGGTACATTTTGACAGAACGACATGACAAATATCTCGCGGTGCGCATCTTAGGCCCGCAGGTGTAGGTATAAGTTCAATTTCTGAATATAGGTACATTTTAAATTATTAGAGGTTAGGAAACGTCTTAACAGAGAATGAATAATAAAAATAATTCTAACGTAGGTAAATGGTAACAACATTGGATAATAATAATAATCTTTAACATAATTTATAAATTAACACAATAATCTATTGTCAAAAATAAATGGAAATTTCAATTAAAATGTGTTGGTAAAGCATTTTACTTAACAATATTATCTATTTTTTATTTTACACTAAATTACACATTTTGTACAATTACTTTGTTACATCAAAATTTTAAACAGCATTCGAGTTCAACGGCTGGACCACTTTTGATATAACGTTCAATTTTGACGCAGTACACTAACGCACTAAAGCCTTAGCTAACTAAAAATCTTCTTCTTCTCTTCTATATTATGACCTGTGTCCGTCATTTTGTCAGAAAATTTTGCCAGTGTCAAGTGAGCTGGTTGAAATAATATAAGTCAACTGTCATTCGTCAAGTCGGCTGTCATTTGTTTTGAAGAGAAAAAATGGTGGAATTATCTCTTCAAAAGTTGAAAACGAAATCTACCATTTCAAGGAAATCACTGCATTAACTAAAAGCCTTAGCTAACTAAAACTCTTCTACTTCTCTTCTATATTATGACGTGTGTCCGTCATTTTGTCAGACCATTTTGCCAGTGTCAAGTGAGCTAGTTGAAATAATATAAGTCAACTGTCATTCGTCAAGTCGGCTGTCATTTGTTTGAAGAGTAAAAATGGTGGAATTTTCCTTTCAAAACTTGAAAACGAAATCTACCACTTTCAACACTTTTATTCCAATGGTTCACTTTGTGTCACGACCTAAATATTATTGATTAAAATTCCACTAAAATTAAACAACAATACTCACTATAACACAAGAAAACCCATTAAAACAAAAGAGACGACGTTTCCTAGTTGAGAAAAATGACAGAAATCGAATCACCAAATATCATATTGAAATAGAATTAAATAATCAAAGCGCTCGTGTCTAAACTTGCTTAGTCAATCTTCACTGATTATCTAAGTTAAGCGACGTTCTGCGCGGTCACTATTTGGATGGGTGATCGTTACATTACAATCTGAGCGCTTCCGTGCTTCGGGCACGTTAAACTGTCCCGGCTCTAGCAGTCGTTAAGCCGCGACGGAGGCCTTAAGGCGGCCTAAAAACTCCGTCACTAGAGTTGGCCACTAGCTCATACAAACTTGCTTGCTTGCATATTGAAATAGAGTCTTTATTTCTATGACATAGTATGACTTAGTATATAAATAGTTACCAAGTAGTGATATTACATTAGAGTTATCAATGATGTGGTGTAAAACTAAAAATGTTATTTTTTAACATAATATTATTTCCTAGTCACTTATTTACTAGCTTCCGCCCGCGACTTCGTTCGCGTCCCGTTGGATCCCGTTGATTTTCCGCGATAAAAAGTAGCCTATGTGTTGCTCCAAGTCACGGACAATATATAGATAAGTATTCCAAGTTTCATCCAAATCGGATAAGTCGTGAAAGAGGAACAAATAAACATGCACGTATATACAATTATAAGTTACAATTACGTATAAACAGACAATGTCCAGCAAACGGCGGTCTTACTGCATAATACGATTTCTTCCAGACAAGCTATCGCAAAGCGTTATTTGAAAAAACCAAAAATATAACGTTTTAAACGTTAAAAAAAGCGTGCTTATTTTCCTTGTTATTTTTAGCCGACTTCCTTCTTAGAATGCAATTTTTTTACACGAAATACATTCTAATCTAAAAACTAAACGCCCTAATTTCCGTCTGGATTGAAGGATTCTTCACTCGGATCAAGCTCAAAATTAGGCAGAAACATTGAAAAAAAAATGTTAGAATTGATACCACTAATCTAATTTTCTTTAGGTAGTACGCTCGGTGGGGATCGAACCCACGAAAGGCAGAGCTACTACCGACTGAGCCATGACACCTGTCATATATGTCTGCCTGTATGTATTCTATCAGCCATCTAGTTTCCATAGTAGAAGCTTTGCTTAGTTTGGGACTAGAAGACGTTGTGTTAAGTGTCCGTGAATATTTATTTATTTATTTATTCATATTGAATGTGTGGGTCGTGGGTTCGATCCCCACCGAGAACAAACATTTGTGTTTTGTAAACATAGATGTTTGTTCTGTGTCTGGGTGTTTCTATGTATTATAAGTATGTATTTACAAAAAAATGTATGTCCGTGAATATTTATTATTTATTTTAATTATACATTTTTTTTGTAAATACATACTTATAATACATATAAAATGAGGTATACTATAGGTACATTACCTACCATACATTAAAAAAAAAAACAAATTGAGGTTCGATTCCCGGTTCAGACAGGCGATTATTCAAAATTCTTTGAATGCAGTTTAAATTGTTTTTAAATTCAAAATGAAGTCTTCTTTCAGTAAAATGCTCTATCTACATTATTTAAGATACTTTCCCTCCATGTGGCATAGCCGTGGGACACCCTGTATTATAAAACTGTAGAAAAGCCAAAATTAAAGATATGGATAAACTAAATATACAGATCTACTAATTAAACGATTCTGATTCCGAAAATCGAGTTTGTCTGTTTATTTGTTTGTTCGCGGATCACGCCTAAACTACTGGACCAATTTCAATGAAACTTATACCATTCAGAATCCCTTTTTCCGGATTGAAACATAGGCTTTATTTTATTGAAATTAAAGACGTGGATTCTTAGATACAGCTTGACCTCTCTAAACCAAAAGCCGCCTTTGACACGAGGTTCATCGTATGCTGGTTGACAGATATTTTTTGGTGGAAAGTTACGCACGCGTACGAAGTTGCGGGTATCAGCTAGTTTAATATCTATAATAGTTTGGTTTGAAAGGGCCTACTTTGTTTAGACCCAAGTACTTGGCCTGTTCGTCTGTCAATTCCGTCAAATGTGCGTCAAATGTTGGCAAGTGGAGTGATGCTACGTATTCGTCCATTTTCTTTGGAAGTAGGTATACATCTGCCTGTAAATAAAAAATAAATATAAAATTTAAATAATTGCGAAAAAAAATTACTTATCTAGCTCCAAGCTAAAGTTTGTCCTATAGGAACGAGATACCTAATAAATAAAGTGGGAAAAAAAACCGCTTAAAAACGAATCACTTTTTTCATTAGATAACACTTTTCATAATATGTTTGCGATCGGACAATTTCTCTCGGTCTTTGTGTAAATGAGTTTTGTTTCCCTCGCACAACTATATTAGTACCAATAGTAGGTGCCAAATAACACCGCAATACAGGTCATTCACCCACCTTCACCTCAATGTCGCAAAATTCAATTTATGTATGGTAAACAAACAGTACTACGAGATTCGAGCGATTACCGTCTTAGCGACAGCTTTGTACAGAATTAGCCATTCATAAATTAAATTTTGCGACATCGTGGTGAAGGTGGGTGAATGACCTGTATTGCGGTGTTTTTTGGCACCTACTGTAATCATATTATTTTGTTTCATAATAATATTAAATAGTTTTTTCAGTAGTCAGACATAAAAACTCGTTGCAACTTGTTGGGTACCTAGTTGTTTGACACATAGTAATGTACTTATCCTTACTTAAATTAAATAAGAACCATATTTTTTCTAATAAATTGTAAGGGAAACTCCAGCTTCTTTGGCAATAACACGTATATTATGACACTTTCGTGGACTCTACATTAGTTTACAAATCTTATAGGCAACAGGCAAACAAAACATTAACTGTGGTTGGGGCTACATAGCTCGCATACAACCAACACTTCCAAGCGCTCGTTCGAGACTGCCGTTCCGACGTTTCAACGTCCGACCGCCATCTTCTACCGGAAGTGTTGTCAGTAGGCGGAGCTTACATTTTGAACTAATCGGATGTACAAAAACGATTATTTTTAGATTTTAAATAAATCAATTGATTCCCAAAATCATAATTAAATTAGAAAAAATCAATACAGTATTTATAAAAATTATACTAAAAATTCAAACATTATTTAAAACCAAAAATCGATTCAGTAAGTAAAATTACTTTTAAAATTATAAAAATTAATAAATTGATTAAAAAACTAGTCAATTAATTTACTAAAACACGAAAATCATTTATAAAACCATAATCAAATTAATCAAACCTAACACTCGTCCATCCTGACAGCGTGTATGTCCTCATACACGCATCAAGTGAACACTAAAACCTAACACTAGGCCTTACACTATCTTTTCATATTAATTTCAGTATCAATTTCAGTAGTTCGTAAACCCATCCATTCTTACGAGCTACACCTGTGACTGCGAACCCATCCATTCTCGCAGAATCAACAGGAAGATGAATTACTTTGCATTGAAACATGAACCCATCCATTCTCAAGTCCAAGTGCAAACCAATCCACCCCTTTGGCTGTATCGTGAACCCATCCATTCTCACGTACAGCATCTTCAACTAAAGTTTTAAAGGCATCGTGACATGAACCCATCCATTCTCACGACGACGATGTCTTCAAAACTATTACATCAGTTCTCTAAATTCTCCAATAATCAAATAAGTGTCCAACAATATTCATAAACAACAGGAAGACGGATTACTTTGCCTTGAAACATGAACCCATCCATTCTCAAGTCCAAGTGCAAACCAATCCACCTCTTTAGCTGTATCGTGAACCCATCCATTCTCACGTACAGCAATTTCAACTAAAGTTTTGAAGGCACCGTGACATGAACCCATCCATTCTCACGACGACGATGTCTTCAAAACTATTACATCAGTTCTCTAAATTCTCCAACAATGAAATGAATGTCCAACAACATTAATAAAATAAATACATACTTCTATTCTTTTCTCTCTTAATAATTTATAGTGTATGAAATTCAATCATACCGCTAACAACAATCTATACTAGGTACCTACCTGTTCTGAAACTATATAAAAAAAAAACAAAACCTGAAATTAAAGATCTCTCTCAATAATGTATAATGTATGAAATCACAATCATACCGCTTATAACAATTCTATACTGCATAATATTCCGAAACTATATAAAAAAACAAAATCTGAAATTAAAGATATTATATGCTAAATATGCAGGTCTACTAAATAAACGATTCCAATTCCAAAAATCCAGTTTGTCAGTTTGTCTGTTTGTCTTAACTACTACTCGATTCCAACGAGACTTATATACCTAAATCAAATCAATCAGTAACTATTTATTTAACATTCCTCTTCATCACTATCTTTAAATATTCTCATTGAGTTCTAATGCCGCTATATGTACTCACTTTTCACTGTTTGCTCGTTTCACTCTCTATGTTACCTACACCTGTTCTAGAAAAACAGGTCTCCGCAGTGTGACCTGCTTTTTTACATCTAGAGCAATTTATTAAAGGCTTTGGGCATTTCAAAAAGGGGCGTCCTTTTTCTTTACAATTGAGGCAAAACATTATGTCGTGTTTATCGTGGGTTCTGTTAGGATGAGCATTAGTATTAGAATCGGGATCTAAACTCTGTCTAAAACTGTTGCTTGGCTGTTCAGAACATACCGGCTTATCGTTATTACTCATTAGGAATTTCAACAATTGGTCGGGGTGTTCGCAACGCAACGCTAAAGCACTTGATTTAGTGGTCTTATCAGTAATGCCATGTATTATGCATTCGGTAGCTCGTTTGTCGGTTATATCGAATTGATTTAAAAGGCCTAATTTTTCGTAGAAGTAAACTTCAATGGGTTCATTGCACCTGCTTTTTCTTAGCAGCATATCCTCCAAGGATTGGCCATAGTTCTGCTCAAAAGGGAAGGCACTTAGCCATTTCTCCTGCCACTCAGGCCAAGTAAAGAGAATCGTATTCAAGCTTTCATACCAAGTCTTGGCCAACCCTTGTAGTTTCTGCATAGCAAAATGTACTATAGTCTTATCATCCCAGCCATAAACGGACGAACATTTATTGACCTTTTTTTTTTTTTTTTTTTTTTTTAAATCATATATCTACTCGTTGGTTCTTTAGAGACTGATCAAATCCTGGCAAAAAAAATTTCATGACCACTCCTATTGAATGCAGATGTAGAAGTCGTTGGTGGCTGAGATGTTAAGTTCTTAATAGTGCTCAGCAAATTCATGAATTTGTAGAAAACTCTAAGCTATTGGTTCCTAAAGGTTGCGATTTGTCGATCTCGTCAGTGACATCATCCTCACGACCCCTCTGACCGTGATGTGGCGACAACGAAGAATCTCGATGAGAAGACGTACGAAGACGCGACCGACTGTCACGACGCTGCCAATTTGATAAAAGACTATGGGCCCTATATACCTCATGCTCCAACTTTCGGAGTCTCTCACATTCTCGTTCCAGCTCCTTTTCTTGCTCCAAGATGCTCCTGTGGCTTCGTTCTCGAGAGCAGGCTCGGCTGTATCGGTGGCTGGTCACGCGACTGCGCCTTCCATTGCGCCCTCCACTGCGCAAACGCGCCCGGCTGCGAAGGCTGCTACGGCTTTGCTGGCCACTGCGACTTCGGTTCCGCTGGCCGTTGCGGCTATGTTGACCGCAGGGGCTGCGCTGGCGGCTTGGCCTTGCAGTACCCTCTCTTGATAACTCGTCCACACGACGCGACTCGCTCCGTGGAATCGGCGTCCTCAGGCGTCGTGGGCCATCACTAGTATCGAGCGGCATTTTACTGAAACCCGGAGATAAAGAGCGTTAATACTCCTAAGCCAACGGCAAAGCACTAAGTATAAATATGTCCAGGGTATAAAATAAATGAAACAAGATAAATTAAAAATTGAGGTTATCTCGAAAACGGTGCATCGTATCCGAAAAATAACAAAATTTTCATCCCCCTGTATTGCCCCAGAACCGATGGTGGCGTAGACCTAGGGTAGACTTTTTTTTTTAAATCTTATAAAAAAAAACAATTGTCTGTCACGTAAAATAAAAAGTCAATTGTCTGTCACAAAAATTATGCCAGACGGAAGTTAAAACCATTTAAAATTGAATATATTTTTTTTATAACGTACTCTACATTATTCTTATTTTTTTTATTTTATTACCAGAACTCGCTAGAGTTCAACCAAAAATAAAATAAGTAAGCATGTAAGTATTTGCATGACACCTTTGTCTGGCAAATCTCGAACGATTCAGCGCACCTTCAACTTATATGAAAGTCTGTACGGGCTGTAACAAACAAGATGTTCTACTCGTCAACTCAGAGTGCATTTACAATCTTTTACCATTATAGCGACGGTACCAACAATGAACTGTAGTCAAAAACTTGGCACAGTCCTCACCATCAAGAAGAGTCATTTCTAAAGTGGTTCGCATGAGTTGACAAGCACTGCACGTAATTTTATCGATCATACCTTGAACTAGAGGTTCACACATTATATTACTCACAGTTCACACGAACAAATGCACTCCTTCACGATGAAAGATCATCTGGCTGTACCTGTAAGCATCTACACACTCATGTTACCTTTTTGAGGGGCGACGAGCATTTATTCATTTATTTCATCTTTACACATGTAACATGCTCTTCAATATCATGTCAGTATAGGTATACAAAACAATATTCATCTGATAAAATTAACCGTAATATTTATACTCCAATTACCAAAAAATTACCAAATAAGTTATGTACCCAAGTAGGTACCTACTTGCTTATTAAAATTTCTAAATTATGACATGTAATTTTTTTTTTTTAAGGTTCTCGATAACCTGAAAGTAGGTGTCACAACATTTTTCTTATTTCTAGTATTATAATTGTGGGATTCAAATTTAAATGTCATGTTATTGATATTTTCACGTATGTAGATAATATTTTGGTAAATATACTCACCAGTCAAGGTCATAATATTAACTTCTCTGAACATTTCTCTGCACGAGTCCTTGTATTTAAGACCTAGAATATAGCGAATACAACGCTTACGAGCATGTCGACCTCCGGGAAAATATCGCTAACTCAATGTTAAAGGTAACCCAGGCATACACACAATGTTTTGGTTACAAATGCCCTCGCAAAATATGATGTGTGGGTACTTGAAAAAGTCTAAAAACCTACACGTCTACTGTAATGTTCAATGTTCATCAACACGTCTGTAGGTATGTAGGTAGACCCTAAAAAGGCACTGAATAACCAAAGTGCCAATGCCACTATTTGTAGAGGCATCCTACGATTCTTGATAAAAAATAAAACTCGGTTTGTAGATAGAGTTATTTCGCAGAAAAGACAGTAGATAACGTCACGACCTGGGGGCCGATTCTCACAAAATAGACATTATGTCTATCAGGCGAGAATTGCCCCCCTGGTCTTTAACAGAACAAACACAGGGACCTTTCGATCTTTTTCGATCTACCTGCACACATAGGTTCTAGATTTAGGTACTAGCACTAGAAATAACCTATCTGTGCATTGTACAAGCGCTGGAGATGGCCAACGCCACCACATAATAGACATTTCAGAAAAACAAGTCGGGCTCTTCGTTAGTAACGGATCGTTTTCGATCAAGAAATTTACACAGAATAAACAGTCGTAGTCTCAGACTTCATTTTAGGTTTCAGGTAGAAATATAAGCACGTAACTATGCACCAGTTATGTATAAAAGTAACAACCATCGTTCTTTGCTATGATCTTTTGACTATGATACTGCGCAAAATAAAAGCCTGGTATCATCTAAATTACGTGGCATAACTTTACTGTCGGCACACATAGCCTCATAAAAAGTTTGCAATATCGATTCTGCGTGAACACAGCAGTGGTTTAAACTCAAGTTCAAAATAAACAAACTACAAGCCCTTCAGGCAATTAGCTATCCAGGATAAGCACTCGCTGTACTTCCAGCGCGTTCAATTTTACACGCTCGTTTAACCTTTTTGCACAAAGAATCGATACCACGCAACCTTATCAAAGATCGAAACACAATAATGGTTGGATCTAACCTTGCTTAACGCTCTCAACGTTCCAATGAGGCGTTCAGTGATGTCCAACGATGACTCAGCACTCTCAAAAGAGGCTCACACGTTGTGCTAGCATCGCAAGCCGGCACTGCTACTGGGGTCGCGGACTCTGCAACCGGCACTGGCACTGCTGGGGCAATGCTCGCGTGTATGTCTTCGGGGTGTAGACACGATGATCAGGCTGGCAGTCACAATGGCACATAGGTGCATCCGTGGCCATCGGCACCGATGACGCAGCACTCGTTGAGGGTACACACTTAAACACTTAGAAAGATCATTAGTCCTCCTACCTATTCCTATCAGGCTTAGTTTCACCACTAACCATGATTCTACAAAAAAAAACTTTTGAGGGTAGACTTCAAAAGTTAATTTCATGCTTTAGGCCAGAGCTAGGATAGAACTACTGGAATTGAGTTCTATCCCACTTCTGAATTGTAAGGGAAACTCCAGCTTCTTTGGCAATAACACGTATATTATGACACTTTCGTGGACTCTACATTAGTTTACAAATCTTATAGGCAACAGGCAAACAAAACATTAACTGTGGTTGGGGCTACATAGCTCGCATACAACCAACACTTCCAAGCGCTCGTTCGAGACTGCCGTTCCGACGTTTCAACGTCCGACCGCCATCTTCTACCGGAAGTGTTGTCAGTAGGCGGAGCTTACATTTTGAACTAATCGGATGTACAAAAACGATTATTTTTAGATTTTAAATAAATCAATTGATTCCCAAAATCATAATTAAATTAGAAAAAATCAATACAGTATTTATAAAAATTATACTAAAAATTCAAACATTATTTAAAACCAAAAATCGATTCAGTAAGTAAAATTACTTTTAAAATTATAAAAATTAATAAATTGATTAAAAAACTAGTCAATTAATTTACTAAAACACGAAAATCATTTATAAAACCATAATCAAATTAATCAAACCTAACAAAATCATTTGTATAAATGAATTTCATGAATTTCAATATGATCTACGCTGACACGCATTCTACCCTCATTTTGATTTTTTTGAAGTGAAAATGTCTTTAACACCCTTGTCTGATTTGAAAGTCGAGGAAACGAAAAAGCGAGGAAACGAGAAGAGAGATCCCTAATTTTCGTTTGCATTCTAAGAAGACTGCTGGCCAAGCGGTCTAACGGATTGGATCGAATCGAGACTAGCTCGTAGTGCGTGGGTTCAAGTCTCGAGCAAACTCGTTCACTTTCTGCAACTTTTTTGAAGTGAAAACTTCTTTAGCATTGTTGTGATTTGAAAGTCTTTTTGAAGGTTTCACTTCTACCACGTGTGAATTGCACACATGTCTTTTTTTTATTTACCTTGTATCTATGTAGAGGTGCATTATAAAGTTCAATCAACGCCAGTGCTTGCGTCGCCGCGGTCACCGACACAACAAACGAAGGTAATGAAGAACAACACAGGTTTGCCAGTCGACCTTCCGCTAACAAGACTATGCGTTTGCCGCTGGGCCAGATTATATGGTCCACCTGAAGGACGTAAAATAGAAAAACTTTAATCACAAAGAAAATTACCATTACAGTATTCCAACTAATATTATAAAATAAACGTCAAAGTTTAGATGTTTGTGTCAGAAAAAAGTCAGTAAATGTTTGACTTATAGAAATAGTATCCGCTAATAGAAATAGTATAAAAGTGATGTCGAGGAAGATAATGTGGATTCGAGTCCTACTGGATCGATTTAAAATGAGCAACTTACAGAAAAAGTGAGTACCTAAAGTACCTAATTGAAATAAAATAACGTGATAAAAAGTATAGCTGGAAAAGTGATGATATGCTTATAGAAAAAGTGATAATATATAACTGGATAAGTGATAATGCCAAAATCCGCACTAAAAACTGTTTAAAGTGACAACCGGAAGGGGAAAGTACTAATACAAAAGTGATGAGTACTAATACAAAAAGTGACAAGTGATAATAGAAAAAGTGATAGTGATAGTTACTGTCACCTGGCTCCGTACACGTTCCCATAGCAAATCCGGTGTTCTCAACGAGTGCACATCTATTTCTGTGTTGCTATGGCCCATGTTACACACGCAACATCCATTTTTCATTCGCTCCATGTGGTCGCGTGTGACTACGCCTTTATTTCCGGTCGCTGTTATTACTATGTCGACTTGTCTTATGACCTGGAATTTTTTTTTATTCGTTTACATTTAACATCGTTCTGCGCGGTCACTACTTGGATGGGTGACCGTTAGTGGCATTTACATCTGAGCGCTTCCGTACTTCGGAGGGCCCGCTAAACTGTCCCGGCTCTAGCAAAAAAATACAAACGAATTGAGAACCTCCTCATTTTTTGAAGTTGGTTAAAAATTAAAAAAAAACTAAAAATATATATAAATCTAATACCTCATGTACCTACCTACGTACGTTATTGTACACTCCCCGATTTTTTTTTTATTGAGATATGGTTTTATAATGTTTTTTTTTTTAATTTTGACGGAATTTGAAAAGAAATTTGGTGGACTGTTTAAATTAGATAGTTTTTCACAGGCCATTAGGGTAAAGAAGAAGAAGAAGTAGATAGTTTTTTTTTGGGAAAATATTTATGAGTTGTAAGTACTTAATGGAGTCCAAAAACTTTGATCGTAATTTTTTACTGATTAAAAAAACAAAACCAAACAATCTACCTACAAGGTGGAATAAAACCACTCTCGAAAACTTCAGGGGGGTTTAAGTAGGTAGGTAGGTACGTAGCTGGATACTCACTTTTCCTAATGAACTAACTGTCTAAGTATTTGAGCGCAAAAAAATACGCGTTTCCATAAAAAATTAAATACTTTAGCCAAGAAACTAACCTCATTCAACTTGACAACTCTAAATCCATCCATAGCTGCTTGTAAGGCGCATATCGGATCAATCTCAGTCACGTACACCTGTAAAATGAATGAATGACTAAATCAATTGAATGAACGACTTACAACTTATCCACAATGACAAAAGAAGTTACACCTTAGAAAAAAAGATTTGAAAGGTATATCTAAACATTTCGTTCATTCAGCTTCATACTCAAGAATGAACGAATTGATTTATTGCAAATACAGTAGTGATTTAAATTTTGCCTTTTCTTTTCTGCTAATGTTAGTAGCAGTAATTAATATGGCGGGGAATTAAAACAATGCAGCAGCGGAGAAGACTCGCGCAGGACCGGAGAGACTGGCGTACTAAAGAGGAGGCCTATACCCAGCAGTGGGTGCATACAGGCTGAATAGATAGATAGATAGAATTCTTTTTATGTATCTACTCCGTTTTTTGAGGGAACAATTGAACTAATGACCGAGTGAATGAATAAAAAAATGAAAGAAAAGACTTTATTGTACAATAAATCAAACAAAAAAAGATATACATAGAGCATACAGCAAAATGTACATAGAGCAAAATGTACAATGGACGGCAATCTTAAAGCTATTTCTTCCAGACACGAGTGAATGACTGAATGAACTTACAACACATCCCAAAGCCTTCAGCGCCTGGCAGCATCCTTTTCCAACCTCCCCATAGCCGCACACCACAGACTGTTTGCCGCCGAACATCAGGTCTGTGCTTCTTTTCAATGCATCTATTATACTTTCCCTGTAAAAGTTTTATAGTATTTGACTTAGATCGACATAGATTAGGTAGATAACACTATTTTAAATGTGAAAATTTAGATGTTTGGATGTCTGGATTACATACTCTGGATGTTAGTATGTTTAGATATTTAGGTGTTTGGATATTTAGATGTTTGGATGTTAAGACGTTTGGATGTTTAGATGTTTGGATGTTTTGACGTATGAATGTTTGGATGTTTAGATTTTTAAATGTTTGTGTTTCAATCACGCTGCAACTTAGTCCAATTTGACTGAAACTTAGAATTATATACAGTTCGTAATGGATTAAAACATAGGCTACTTTTTATCCAATAAAATAACAGACAAACGAGACGTGGATGAAGTTCGGGGCGGAATAAGAGTCACAATATTCTTACCGACAAGAATACAAGTTGTCAAACTTGGTCTTAGTGACGGAATCGTTGACATTCATCGCTGGCACCACCAACTTGCCCGCTTTGCTGAGCTGATATAGTCTGTGGACGCCGGTCACACTCTCTTCAACTATACCTGTGGAAACACTAATTTTAGGCCCGTATGCTTGTAAAGAAAGCTTGTTCAAAGTCAGAACAATGGGAATGAGTTAAATAGTGAACTGATAGACTGAATGAAAGAATGGTTAAATGAATGAATTCATTCGAAATCAAATTAAATCTAATTCTAAGTACTTACAAAAAAGTCATCAATCGGTCCTCTGACCCTGAGCCAAAGATCGCTCGGTAACGAACATCTTCCCTTTTTATAGGAGGACATACATCGTACCTTGCTCTTGTCAAGAGAATGAATGAATGAATGAAACTGATGATTGAACGAATGTGTGAATAAGGAATTTTGTTAGAGTCCTTTTCATGACAGAAGTCCCGCGGAAATTTCCGGAACTAAACTTTAAAACTAAATTTTAAATTAGTTGTCAGGTGCTGTTAATGTGTTCGGATGCTAGTGCGTTTTTATTTGGTTTCTGTGATCAAAGTCTTGTTTTCAATGCCTAAAGTTGTTAAAAGTGCTGCCCAAGAAATAATACTTAAGGTCGACTACAGCGCCGCGTCTGCGGGACTTCTTTCATGGAAAGGACTCTATTCTCTAAACTCCTAACATCCTACCGTGTTCTTGTCAAGAAAATGAATGAGTGAAATGAATGAGTGAATGTATGAATTAGAAACTTCGCTGTTCTTTCTCTGAACTCATACCTTTGATGAACTTAAATGCCTGGGGGTGTTTCTTGAGCATGAGATGCGTAGCGTCTCCACCATCATCCAATATTACGTTAGGTTGCCAGGTGGCTGTGGGCGCGCAGCACTGGTCTATGCACCACCAGAACGCTTCTTCGCTTTCTCCGCGCCATGCGAATACTGAGAAACCTTGGAGAGAAGAAATCAGCTGAGACTGTCATTGATGACTCACGAAAGGCTTGAGGATTATAGAGAAAAAAAATAGTGCGTGGAGTCCCTCCGCGCGGAAGAAGTTATACTTCGAGTGCCACGCATTCACTCTCGCTGTGTTTAATGTGAAATTAATTTCGTATTTATTTTTATGTACTTAACCAATATGCAGTACTTATTTAGTTAGAAAAGGTTCTATGCTTATGTTGCCTAAATCAGAACTATTGTGTGATCACTTTTTTGTTTCAGCCTGTATGTAACTTTTGTACTTCAATGTGTCAGTGGATACAAAATTTTGCGCATAGTTTCAACTGGTTCCGTGGTGTAGTAGTTATCACATCTGCTTTACATGCAGAAGGCCGCCAGTACAATCCTGGCCCAAATCACAACTTTTTACGTTTAAAATTTTCTTGTGGTATTATGGAGCGTTCAACGGTTGCGCAACCTTGTTGGAAGTCGCATTGGAAGTATAACTTCAATAAACGACAGCCGACTTGACGAATGACTTGAATTGTCTGATATTCTTTCAAATACCTCACATGACACTGGCAAAATTGTCTGTCGAAATGACGGACAGTGGTCATTATACAGAAGAAGAAGAAAGGAATCATCGATGATCACAGCTGGACAGACTTACCAGCATGTGCCAAAGCAGCAGCCACTTCGTTCTGGGTGCTGTAGATATTGCAAGCGGCCCAGCGCACGCTGGCGCCCAGCGCGGCCAGCGTCTCGATCAGCACCGCTGTTTGAGCGTTGATGTGAGTACAACCTACTATCTGTCAAATAAACTAGGAATTAATTGAAGTTTCGAGTAAACAATACAGGAGCCAATCCTGAGAAACGGTCAACCCTAGGGTAGACCCAGGGGAGAGGCTCAAGCCACAGAATAAAAACCTGCTGAAATAAAACCACTCTCGAAAACTTCGCGGGGTTAAAGTATCCATCAATTTCGGTTCCCAACATAGTGTTCCTTTGAGACCAGCTGTAGCATACATTTTCGCTAAGTAGGTAAATAAGTATTGCAGATTTTGGACGTAAATAGCCCGTAAATTTCTAGGAAGAACGGTATTGAGCCTTCCCGTGGTATTCACGTCGTTAGTCCATCCTTGGCATAGTCAGCTCCGCACGTATTGACCTTGTCTTTCCTGTGGATATGGCTTACTAGGTTGAAAGGATGGTATAGGTGCTGGGCCTACTCCATTTAAACATTGTCCCAGGCACTACAGTGTCCCGTTAAGTGTAGGCATAGATTGCCTCGTGACGCTGTATAAATAATCTTCAATAGATGTGAAGGCCGTCAAGAACTCCATCAAATTCCTCCACCTTACCTTAGCATCTTTGAGCGGCTTGTCCTCCTTAGCTCTGGCCCTCAGAGCCATGATTCCTGGCATCTCCTGCTCAGCTATCTCTATCTCCCTCCTCCCGAAGGCGTTCTGCTCTATATTCCGAACGCAGTACGCCGGGTTCGGCTGCCCGGCTGCAATAGCCTTCTCGTGGGGCTGGACGCCTTCGTCCTCGTCTGATGATGACCCTGGAATTTAAAGGGTTTATATTGTTAAAAGAAATTGGGAAGAGTCAGCATAGAAGGCAGATGGAAAGAGAGTCCCTAACAAAGTCCTTTAGTTTCTAGCAGCCCCAGGGTTTAGTAGTGAACTACAAACGCCCCGTGTAGGGTCGATACACACGTGGCAATCACAATAGGCCATCTCACCATCATCAACCTATATCGGTCCACTGCTGGACGTAGGTCTCTCCCAAGACGCGCTATTGAACCCGGTCTTCGGCTCTTCTCATCCAGTGTTTGCCAGCTACATGTCTCAGATCGTCAGTACGCCATCTAGTGGCTCGCAATGATATTATAGCCGCAAAAATGAATGAAAGCTATTTGATACTGACTTTACAAAGTCAACAAAAATAGAAGGATTGAGTAGGTTTTTTCCCACCGCCGATTAAGTATTCTTAAAATTACTCCTCTTTACGTCGATTCAATATTTCAGCAGTGAGGATATTGACCCTCAGCAGTGCTGAATGTTATATTGTTACGTAATTCTGATGTAGGACCAAAGATTGGATCTCCAACTTCCAGTGCATAGCGCTCCGTATTCGCGACATTTTCCTTCCCACCTTGCTAGTGGCCCAGAAGTCATATTTAAACTTACAAAAATCACTCTTTCCAGATATAACTGAATGCCTCTTCTTCAAGTTGGGTTTAGGAGATACTTCCTTCTTCTCGCTTCCTTCTATAACCTTCTTATCATCTTTATCTTCTGCATTCGTCTCAGCGATTGTAGCATGTTCTAGAACTTCATCCTTCTTGATATCTTCTATAACTGGATTGGTTTTTGATTTGAAGTCTTGGATTACTGTGTTTTTCTTTTTTTTATTCATTTCGTCGGACACGGAGTACACTTTCTTCTTTAATATCGACATTTTGTTTTTCTTCAAAGTTCTTTTTATTTACTTAGGTCTGTCTTTGATGATATGGTGACAGCTAGCTGCTCTGATGATGCAGTCAGAAGCTGTTCAATGCCAACATAACTGTCAGATTATTATTATTTTTAAATTGTACAAAAATTTACCTAACTAAGTTTTTTTTATAAGATCCTATGGTTTAAAATAAATGAATGAATCAATGGAACTCCTCAGTATATTAATATAACAGTAAAATATACCTGTACATGTTTGGTCTAATTTCAATTAATTCGTCCTTCCTTACCGAGTAAAAGCTTGTTTTAAGAAACATAATATATTTTACTAACAAAATCATAAACTCTCCTTCTTGCTTCGCCGTAGTCAGGTAAAAGACACTTATTACATGCATACTGTTGAACACAGCGCCATCTGTGCTTCAACGGCTGTGTTGAACACAGCGCTATCTGTGCTTCAACGGCTGTGTTGAACACAGCGCCATCTGTGCTCCAACAGCTGAACTAAATAAGTAGGTAAGTCGATACCTAATGAGTCTTTCACTTCGAGTACTACATAGACTAGTTAGCTAATTAGTTTAGACAGTTGCCACTGTAGGGCGCTGTTCCTAAATATAAAAGACGACGCGTGGTCTCGGCTCGTTCTCTTTTCCCCGCGGTCATACTGACTAGCTGTGCCTACCTACTAAATTATTAATAAATACGCTTTGTTACATAGCCAACTGGAACTCCTTCCTCCTGCATTACACACATACATACATTACCCACCTACGTACCGGGGGCAAAAAATCAACTCCCAAAAACTTCAGGGGATTAAAGTACCATTGACCACTTTAATCACCTGAAGTTTTCGGGAGTGGTATTACACCCTGTACCTACCTACCTTATAAGTTTATAACCATCATCATCTGATGATGATGAAATCACATGTGTGTCAAATGAAACGAAGTCGGTTTTTTGAAGTTTTTAAACTTATAAATTATATTAAATTATATTAAATTATATTAAATTATATTAAATTATATTAAATTATATTAAATTATATTAAATTATATTAAATTATATTAAATTATATTAAATTATATTAAATTATATTAAATTATATTAAATTATATTAAATTATATTAAATTATATTAAATTATATTAAATTATATTAAATTATATTAAATTATATTAAATTATATTAAATTATATTAAATTATATTAAATTATATTAAATTATATTAAATTATATTGTAATCGTTAGGTTAAGGTACAGAATGTGTGCAAGTATTTTCTATCTGCCTAACCTATCCCAGGGAAAGTATCTTAAATAATGTAGATAGAACATTTTACTGAAAGAAGACTTTATTTTGATTTTAAAAACAATTAAAACTGCATTCAAAGAATTTCGAATAATCACTTTTATGAACCGGGAATTGAACCCACCAAATAGTAAAAACAAAACAATTGCTATTTTATGATACCAATTAAAAGGGGCAATCATAGGATTACTTTTTTTCCAAACAACATAGCATCACTACATACCTAGTGTAAAATACTGTACTTTGTATCCCTGGCTCACTGGTACACCGAGTTGGTCTTCCACTGTCTTCAGTCCATGACCGTATATGTCGGCTAACTCCCCGACCCACTCGTCTCCCGCCCTCACGTCGGGAGACATTGACAGGTCGGGGAGTTTGACACATGACAGTTACCTAACCACTCGTGCAAGCGAGACAGGGTAACGCATCTACTGAATAGATGCAAACACTACACAGTGAGTACCTACTTATAATAAAATTATAAGATTTACCTATGTAAAGTATTGTACGCCCGGCATGGGTAAACTGTTGAAACTCTAGGTACATAATATCTATAAGATCTCTTTTTTACACAGTTTCACAATAAATTATTCTTATTCTTATTCTTATACTAGTATAAAGCAAAGTCGCTTCCCGCGTCTATCCTAATGTCTGTATGTATGTATGCTTAGATCTTTAAAACTACACAACGGATTTTGATACAGTTTTTTTAATAGATAGAGTGATTAAAGAGGAAAGTTTATATGTATAATACATGATCATCATCACTGCATTGCACCCGTGCGAAGCCGGGGCGGGTCGCTAGTCTTAAATAAAAGGAAGTACCTACATGAAATTTTACATTCAAATTTTACTTTCCCTCCATGTGGCATGGCCGTGGGATGCACATTTATTTAACCCGTGTGATGTCGGGTGGGTCAAGATACAAGATGTTTATTTGCGTAAATAAGTGTTACGATTTGGTCTCAATGTAGGAGGCACTTTTCAACTTATTCACCTTTTCCAGGTATCGCAAATGTTTTGGGCGCTTAAACTTAGGTAGGTAATTAATAACATATACATACCTTTGGGCATGCACTAATTTTTCAATACTAGGTATTCATTTGCAATCACAAATCACAAAAAAACCCCAAGGTCGATTTTCCAGAAATAGGAAGCAAGGCAATCAAGGTTGTACGTAATTGCATACGTCAGGGCTGACACGTGGAGGAGCAAATGTTTTTTTCTCGACTGTATGATGGAAAGGGAAGGTATTGTGTAAAATTTATATAGGTGTGTGCCAGGCCTATATAAATTTTACTATCTACCTATCTACATAATGTTGTTTCTATAATAATTTATAAGTTTAAAAAACTGGAAAAACCGACTTCAATTTGATACGCCTTCATCATCAACTGATGATGATGATGGCAGTTCATTGAGACTGTTCTATTGACCGTAAACACCACAGAAAAAAAGAATTTTTCAAATCGGTTCATAAATGACGGAGTTCTGAGGTAAGAAACATTAATAAAAAATAAAAAAATGGGACCAATCTGGAAGCATACCCTTTCAGATAAAAAAATAATTTTTCAAATCGGTTCATAAATGACGGAGTACTGAAGTAACAAACATAAAAGAAAAATACAACCGAATTGAGAACCTCCTCCTTTTTTGAAGTGGGTTAAAAATAAAACTAGTGATCGTGGTAAAAAGTTGGAGTCATTGGAATAAAAGTGTATGGTGATTTCCTTGAAATGATAGATTTAGTTTTCTAGTTTTTAAAGGGAAAATTCAGGACTGGAAAGAATGGCGTGACAAATAGGAGGCCTATACCCAGCAGTGGGTGAGCATAGACTGATTAGGTGATTAGATAGATAGATAGAAGGGAAAATTCCACCATTTTCCTTTCAAAACAAACGACAGCCGACTTGACGAATGACATGACTGTTATTATGTCAAATATCTCACTTGACACTGGCAAAATTGTCTGTCGAAATGACGGACAGAGGCCATATAGGTAGAAAAGAAGAAGAATACTTAGAGAAAGACAACTAGTGATGGGTGCTGCTGCAATGCTGAAATATAGAGAAATAATCAAACTTGCAAATCATAGTAAATATAAAATTATCTACCGTATAAAAAGTTAGAGTAGACGTCATGATGTCCTGGTTACCATACGTAATCAGATATACCTACCTAGTGTGTACTGTAACTTTTTATAAGATAGGGGTTAGGATACGATACGTAATGATAATGATTTAATGTGGGAGCAGGGCCGGGAGAGAAAAGTAGAAGATGATGGGGGAGACCAACCAATTTACCAACCATTAACCAATTTAGTCCCACTGCTGGTTAATAATAATAATTTTAAAAAAATAGCTATTACATACACGTACAACCCTACGTTACAATATTGTAATCGACTCGTATATCGGATGAAACTGGCAGTTGGCACCAATCGATTTATTCTTTGTTCGAGATTTTTTTTCTATTAAGCGTGTCTTATAGCATCAAGGATTTAAAAAGAACGCGTCTATGTTTATTTAAAAAAAAAGATAAATCGCAGGAAAGTAGTAGGTACCTGACTGGCGAAACTCTCGAACTAGACTCGTGCTTTCGAAAAACGAACAATGTACCTACGAAACGGGGGTCAAAATATGAATCACGTTTCATACAAAACGATATTTTCTTTCAGTGTGTAATTTTGGTAGAATGGGTGGGAGTCCCGCTTCTTCTTATGTAGGAACTAGGAACTATGTAGGTATTACATATTCTTTGACCACAATCTCACTTGATGTTAAGCGATGATGTGGTCGACGATGTAGCACGGTTACGTAGAAGATACCTGTTAGTAGTAGGTAGATAGTTACTACTTATAGGTAGGTAAGTAAAGAGAGGTACCTACCTACCTACTATGCCATTGAACCGGTTAGCGGTTGACCGCATGACGTACCCTGAGGTGAGGACGTACCTTCTAGGTTACATAGCATAAATAAGTATATAGAAAAATGCAACAAAAGAATCGATACCAATATGTTTATCAGCCTATGTATGTAAGAGTAGGTACCTGCCTACTTACTTTACTTATGTATTATGTAGCTATCAAAGAATATGTAATACCTACGTAAGTTCCTACGTAAGAAGAAGCGGGACTCCCATTCTACCAAAATTACACAATGAAAATCTCGTTTTGTATGAAACGTGATTCAAATTTTGACCCCGTTTCATACATTGTTCGTTTTTCGAAAGCACAAGTCTAGTTAACGTTTCGCCAGTCTGGTGCGAGGTAGAGTAGAGACAAAACGCTTGGATCGATTTGAATGGTTTTTACATTACCAAAGACATGACAATAATCAAAATTCATCATCATCATTCAAATATAGCGACAATCAGACGCCATGACAGTTGGGGGTTCACTCACTTGTTACAGGGTGGAAAAAGGCTAGTGCCGAAAACTGATAGCACATTAACCTACTAGCTTGTAGCCGGTTTTTGAAAACGTTACGTGCAACACTAGTATACGCAAGACATCTTTATTTAGGGAGCGTTTACTTTATCTATGGCCCATGTCTCCTATAGACTGTGGGAGAGAGAAGAGAAGACAACATGGCGGACACCAGACTGGCGAAACTCTCGAACTAGACTCGTGCTTTCGATAAAACGAACAATGTATGAAACGGGGGTCAAAATTTGAATCAAGTGTGTAATTTTGGTAGAATAGGAACCGTACGAACTACGTAGGTATTACATATTCTTTGGCGGACACGAGAGTAGGAAGATATACGATATAGGTACCTAATTAAAAGGATATTAAGATAAATCTATAGTTATCGGGTAATTTTACTATAATAGTAGGTAGATCAGTTAAGTATGTACATACTAAGTGGTATGTAGTTACCTACGCCACCCACTTACCAGGTACCTACGTAAGTAAAGTACTATACCTATACATCTTTATCTAAGTACCTGCTGTAATAACATAATCAGATACTACAGTACTTACTTACCTGTGTACTCGAAAAATAATAAATAAGGTACCTACCTAGCTAGATAAGTACCTATTAGGTAAAAAGTTTGTATAAACATAACAGAATTAAAAAAAATAAGCCTTAGGTAGGTCAAAGAAAAAAATCGTCGAATCACCTTGGATTCGACTACCTACCTACTTAGGTAATAAGTCTCATGTAGGTACCTTCTTAACTTACCTTACCTACTTTTACCGGTTTTACCTACTTTTCCTAACCTATTTTACATAAAAGAAACAGTTGCAGTTCAGGAGCACTAAACACAACTAAATCTATCTTTATTTCTTGGAAATAATCGATTGTTGATATCACAGCAGTATTTTGACATCACTAGCCCAAAAATCCCTTCACTGGCATGGCACTAAATTAAAAAAAAAACACATCGACACACTGGCAGGCAACGCGAAAAGCTTACGATTTGAAAATCGAATTTCAAAAAAATAAAATACGTTTGTACCGGCGGAAAGCGCGCGAAAAGTGTGACCAGCATTTCTTGGTTCGAGCGAAGTGCTAGTACAGTATGGAGAAGGATTTCTTAAAAAATACACTGCATTTAGAACTGATAGCTTGTCTAGTCTAAATTGACGTTATCTGTTGGAGCAAGGTTTTATGAAGAATGTACATATTACAAATGCAGTATGATATTGGAATCAGATCTTTTGTTGCATTTTTTCTAAAATAACCTAATTTGACAGCTCTAAAAATGCTTTTTTCTCATAAACTGAAACGACAAAGATGGCTATAATTTTAAAGCTGTCAAAATAGGTTAGTTCAGAAAAATGTAACATGAGAGCTGATACCACTGGACAAATCGAGGACGGTCGATTAAATCAGTAACCCAGTGTGAGATGGAGATATTTTAGGTAGACCATCAAGCAAGATATTAAAGTAAATATCAGAGATTAATAATCTAACTGCACATTAAGATAATAATTTATCAGAACGAGTGACAGATTTGTAGAAGCAATCATTCAACATAACTTTGAATGATGAAGTGGGATTTTAACTTTTAAGACGCAAATTGCCGGTTATTAATTGCTATCAAGGTTTTCCAGTTAGGTATACAAAAAACTATTGTACAGACATCATTTTGTGAAACGTTTAATAGGTCATCGTCAGACGTCACGACACGAGTTATTGACGCACTGTTAATTTTTAGTCATACAATTAGATTTCGTCATGATCCTTTGAATTATTCTGGCGAAATTGTTTTGAAGAATGGTCGGTATTAAAACGATTTAGGCAAATAATATTGCCCAAAGTATTTAACATATAAAATTCACAATAAATTAACATAGAATTCAGTGTAGCAAATATTTTGAAAGTCATCTAAGGACACTGCCTTTTGCTACATAGTTATCACACACTTGTCAACTCTTTAAAACGTTTTAAGATGTTTGAATAGTGATTAGCTGAGCAAATGTTACGATATCAGGTTTGTTATAATAAATTTCACAATAATTATTATCTACAATCAAATAGGTAAGTAGAGGTACCTACCTAAATAAGTAAAGGGAAGAGAAGAACGGATTTTCGGTTATGAAATCATTCTTAGTAGTTATTTTATATGTCACATGCACAAAAACTTTTATACAGAATTGATTAAATACCCTGATATAATAGCTTTTTTTTTTGTAAAACGCCGACATTTAATTCAAAGAACGAAATAAAAATCAGTACTGTCGCATTTCAAAACATTTTGCCATTTTTGCGAAGCATTCATTGTTTGAGGTCGTCGACTCGCGACATGTAAAAAATATCTTGTGATGACAGAGTGTAATCTCGGTGTCACGCATCTGCTGCAGCAACGTTTCTGTTTAGATTTTTTGCTGCTACTATTCTACGGATAATATGAAACTTAATTAGAACCTGATAATTTTTCCAGAAGACCAACATTATCTTGCCTATCCATTTCACTTTTACTTTCTACAGATTTTTTTATTACGAAAAAGTACGTGCCTAATAATATCAACCTCTTGTCTACAGTCAATATGAGGTTGGTATGGGACTACCAGGCGGGTTTTATTTCATCTGGCTTCCACGCCCCAGAAGAACAGGTGGGTTTATCTAAGCGTGGTGTGGTAAAGTTACCAATTTTGAATTTACTAAGATACCTGACAATATTTTTATTGAAAAACTATAGGTTTACGAAATCCACCATAAATATCTTACGCGACCAGATAGAGGTTTAACTGATTTAGTTATTGAACTGTAGGTAGGTAGGTACGTCATGAAATCCATGGCAACGACTTTACGATTGCCAAAGTCAGTAACCGTCTATTTATACTCCAGTACTCAAGGCCGATGGTATTTCCTCCCTTCCAATTGTCGCTGAAATATTATTCCACGTTTTGATTTTCTCAACAGAGAAATAAGTCACGAACGCAGTATTTTGATAATAGTCATAGATTTAAATTTAATCTATGATGCAAGCATCTTACTTTGTAATGTAATGCAGTTCTAAATCATAATCCAAGGTTAGCTGAACCGATTATATAATACTATACTGTAGCTGAACGAAATGGATCATAAAACCTAAAATAAAAACAGCAAAAAATATGATCAGGCCAGTAACTTGCAAGTTTTACCGAGCGTAAAGATATAAAATTTAAATAATATTGGGAACTAAATAGCTGTTATGTGATTTAATGATTAATGCTTCAAAAAGATTTGTCAAGAGTTATCCAAGATTTTAGGACTATAATTAATAGCATTTCTTAATTTTTTAAGATTTTAATGTTATCGGTAATGTCTGTCAAACGTGGTCAAACCTCGATCCACGACGTAAACGGTAATGCATACGGTAAAAATGTAATGACGAATGTGTACGATAGTATGGATTTATCAATGCCATTTAAGTAGTAATCGATTAATTTGCTACCTACTTTGTTGGTGAGGTTAAACGGTGTGACAGAATGTTAAATGTTCGAAATAAACTAAAAATAAATATGGGCTTATTTTAAACCACTCATTCACGTTACACTGTTCATGAGAGTAGGTAGGTACGATATTTTTACGATCAATCGAAATGTGTTCGAATTTTCCCATTTTTGCAATCAAAGCACTTTGCCGTTCTACATCATAGAAATAGGTTAATTTCAGTTTTATTTATTTATTTACATATATTTTAGGTTATGTTGCACTTCTCAAATTCAAATTTCGTTATTTCAGAAATAACTGAGATGAGACCACTTACAACTAGGTACATAATTATACGCAGATTTATAGGGACCTAAAATCAAAGTAAACAACATTTTGTAGGTAATAGGTGTTGAACTTTATGAAATAAATAAGATTTCGTCTTCATTCGTATTTTATTGTAAATTGTATTTGCACATATTATTGTATAAAAAACAAGACAGACATCGATACGTCATGCTTACAGCGCCTCCTATATTTGTATTCAAGAGTAGGCCGAATACCAAGCAGGTATAATACTCAATACTCCCACTTAATTATTATTCCCAGAAAACGTAATAATAATTATTTACATACTTAATTAACATAACACACCACATGAGTACCACACTCACCCACCCGAATATTGACCTAAGTACTAATGTTGAGAAAGTACCTATCTGAGTTTTCAAATTGACGTTATTAACAAAACTCCATATATGATTTTCATCATGAGACTTCCATTCTTCATATATAGCTTTGAACCATCCTTTGGACTTTGAACTGTTAACCTGATCATAAGTTTTAGGAACATCCAATTCCATTGAGTTTGATTCTAAAACCCTGTTTCGTGGACGAAGAGCTATCTCTGTAGGACTTAAGTCTCTTATGACACCTGCAACAGGTGGTTCATAAGTCTCATCATCATCATCATCCAAACTTTGCATGCTGTCATCACTATCAATGCTTTGAATATTCTCATTTACTCTTGGAGAGCTAGTTGATGGTACTTCTATATCTGAACTCGGCTGTGAAGTTTCTTCATCAACTGTAATTTCTGTTATATTTTTCCTGATCTCTAAACTTTTTTGCTCATTAAAGATAACGTTTCTTGATATGAATATTCTTTTGGTCTGCGGATCAAATAGTCTATAGTTAGTAAAATTATATCCAACTAACATCATTTTGTTACTCTTGCCTGTAAGTTTATTTCGCCTTTGATCTGGCACGTGCACAAATCCTTCACATCCAAACACTCTGATGTGATCTAAGGCTGGTTTTGTTCCATGCCACAGCTCGAATGGCGTGATGTTCGGCGTTTGACTTGAAGAAGTTTGATTGAACAAATAAACAGCAGTATTAACCGCTTCTGCCCATAAGTACATAGGAACATCACGGGTGTACAACATAGAACGGGCGTTTTCTACAATTGTTCTCATCTCTCTTTCTGTACGGCCGTTTTGTTCTGGCGTGTAGCTAGCTGTAAATTCTTGTAAAATACCCTCACTACCCAAAAACTCTTGAAACTCTTTGCTATTATATTCTCCTCCATTATCAGTATTATCACTATGAAGAGTACCAACGCTATGCAAGAATTTCGTCTTAATCTTTGCATTATACTTCTTAAAGTGATTTAAGACATCGCTTTTGTTCTTTATAAAGTACACATACATGTAACTTGTAGCTGCATCTTTAAAAATAACAAAATATTTCATACCTTGAACTGACTCATCAAAAGGTCCACATACTTTGCTATATACAAGGTCACCTGGTTCAGGCTGCCCTCTGCTGGATTTTCGGAACGGTTGTCTGGCGTTTTGGCCATAAGCACAGCCCTCTCTGACATTCAGATGCCCCAATCGTTCATGCCATGTTTTAAGATCTTTTTTCAAAACATTGCATACTTGAGCAACCACAGTTTTAAATTCCAATTCATACAAGTTATTACTCTGCAGTGTAGCACACATTTGTAAATCATTGTCCATGTAAATCATTGCATTACAGTCCTTTTTTACAATTGTGTAACCCTTTCTTGCTACTGCTTCTTCAGAAAACAGATTTCTACGCAATGCGGGTACATATAGGACATCTTGCAGTGTGCTGGTCTCCCACTGACCATTGATACACTTGCTGATCAAAACATTGCCTTGTCCTAGCACTTCAATTGCTTCTTGATTACCTAACTTCAATGGACACCCTGTATAAGGATACAATTCTTGAAAAAACTCTCTTCTATACGACATGTGAGCTGAAGCACCACTATCCATTATCCACTGATCACTTTCAGCTCGAGCCCCTTCTTTGGCAGTGATACTGAAAACTGACATATTATATTCTCCATGGGTTTTTGCTGGCACATGACAGTCTCTTGCAAAATGACCGCCTTTCCCACAATTATAACACTGGAACCTGTGCTGCTGACTTTCTTTATTAGCATACACTTTCTTTGTTTCATTTTCTTCTTGATTTAATGGTGAATATGTTTGCACTTTCTTTAAATTTTGTCTTGATACCACAAAAGCTGTATCATTCTCTTCTTCAGCATTCAAACTCGCTTCTTCGTCTAACAAACGTGCAGTCAAGTTCAAAATTGTCTGGTTTTTAGGATCAAGTGACAGCCATGCCTGACGTAGAGATCTGGGTGGTAAAGTGCTCAGGACTTTGGTCATAATGGCTATGTCACTAATTTCTTCTCCGCTTTCTCTAAGCTGCTTCGCCAAACTTTCAACCTTTGCAATATGTTGAGCAATAGTGTCACTCACAGACATCTTATATTGGTAAAACCGTTCATTAAGTAACATTTTGTTTAATTCTGATTTTTGCTCATATATGGACTCCAGTTTCGTCATTATTTCTTGAGCTGTTTCACAATTTTCTACCAATGATATTTGCTGCAGATCCATGGCTGATGTAATTATGAACATTGCCATTCCATCATCCTTGTTCCATTGTTCTTGTTCGGAAGGTGTTTTGGGTTTTTGCTTCGTGATCACCAAGCCCTTCGCTTTCAATGCGCATCTTATTTGAAACTTCCATTGTCTGAAGTTCGTTCCGTTAAATTTTTCAAAACTCATAGGTTTTATACCCAAATCGATTTTCATGCTTTATTTTACCTTACCAGCACGACACGTTTCCACTTTCTGTTCTTTTCCTTCAATAATGTTTGGAAAGAAGTTCTCAAAGAAAAAACAAATGCCGGTATTTTTTCAATACTTGACCAAATTATTTTTATGTTGCTCTTTATTTATTTATAACGTCCTGGGCCCATAACCTGTTGAACTTTATGAAATAAATAAGATTTCGTCTTCATTCGTATTTTATTGTAAATTGTATTTGCACATATTATTGTATAAAAAACAAGACAGACATCGATACGTCATGCTTACAGCGCCTCCTATATTTGTATTCAAGAGTAGGCCGAATACCAAGCAGGTATAATACTCAATAATAGGTAGGTACTTCTCAACCACAATAGCAGATTAATAGCAAATTATACAATTTGAATATGGCTCAATTTCGTACCTAGGCAGCCTTAAAACATAAGTAAGCAAACCATAAATCTTACGAAGACGCTATTTCTGAGCTATTTTGGGAGTACCTTTAGGCGCTTGTTTATCTGTCCTACTTATTCGTGCAGAAACATTTTATATACAAACAGAATATGTATTAGAATAATTTTACACCATGAATAATGTATGTATTCATTGATGTATGGAAAGTACTCCGGAGACGTTTATGAACTCGTCTAGACGACAAAATATTTATCGAGTTTGAGGGCAAAAAACTTAACAATATCTTAGTTACACGCTGGATAAACAAAGCTTATACCACTACATTATTTGACTGAAGCAGAAGCTTAGTCAGATAGCTCCATGCGTATGAACATTGACCTCTCTTTCCTATGAATAGATACAGAAATCAGACAGAAATTTACTTCTCAGATGGCTAGATCCGTTCAGCATGAGCAAGACTAAACTTACGGAATAAAGACCATGTGGCATGAGTCAAAAAATACCCATGGTTTTTAGTGAAATAACTCTCTTGCTAAAATATGTATTAGATACCTATATATAGTAGTTATAGGTCTTAAGATAAATATTTGTTTCTGTAGTGTCGCACGCCAACCTCCTCATTACACCACCACACCACGTTTGGGTTGGCTGGCAGACAATGCTTTCAGCATTAAGTCCACCCTTTGTAACAAATTTATAATTTTGTGCAATAAAGTATTACATAAATGGGTATTTTACTGATACATTATTTACAATATTCACAATATTTACAAAATACACATGAAACAGTTGAGCTTCCTACAAACCATTGCAAACGATTTATAGATAGCTCAACTGGTCCAAATCAGTACGTAATAGGTAGGTAGTTTATAAATGTTAAGTTATTAGTGTTAGCTAGTTTTTGTAGGATATTTTTCGGACACTATTAGTTCTTTTTTTCTATTGTCTTTATAAATTACTGTTTACTCTGTTTAGCTATAGTATACCTACCGTAATATTTAGAGAGACCTGTAATTGGCTGTTTTATACAAAATGTTTATTTAACTCTAACTTACTATTGTAGCTGTTGATCCCTTCAATAAATAAATAAATAAAAATAAAATAGAAGCCGATTCCATACTAAGCGAACATGGCTGCAGTACACACTGCATGGAATTGATTGGTCAAGCCGAACCGCTCCAATGTTTTTCGCTTGTTATAAAACTCTACTGCGTTGCTACCTGGGTATAATTTTATTATTCATGCATCATGCAATTTGATATTTTGTTTATTTATTTTCAAGGCTGAATATATTAGTACCTACCTAAGTTAGACTTGCAAAGAATATTATAATACATAGTTCCTACGAGAAGCGAGACCCCCATTCTACCAAAATTGCACACTGAAAATCTCGTTTTGTATGAAACGTGATTCAAATTTTGACCCCCGTTTCGTACATTGTTCGTTTTTCGAAAGCACGAGTCTAGTTCGAGAGTTTCGCTAGTCTGAGACTTGTTGGTAGTGCAAAATAATGATTTGCTGATGTTTCGGAGAAAATATTTTGGGAGAAATTCTCCCAATTGTCACTTTTGATTTTAATATTGTTAGTGACGTTTCGGACAAAATCAAATTATGGAAGCTGTTGAGTACAGTCAGGTAAACAATTTTTAAGCAAAATATAATGGAATCGATTTTGTTGTTGCTGGTCTTTGACGGCTAAAGAGAGGTCCGATCTACAGGTTTGCCAACGAGCGATGGAGCGCAGTATCCTTGGCGTGAGACTGACCGACCGCATCCGCAATACAATACTACGCTCCAAAACACAAATCGTTGACGTCACTCAAAAAACTGCTAGACTGAAATGGAATTGGGCTGGGCATATCTGCCGCATGCCGGACGATCTCTGGGCAAAAATCACAACAGAATGGGCCCCCAATGGTGGTAAACGTCAACGTGGCAGACCCAGATTGAGATGGCGAGACGAATTAGACGCATTTTTGAAGGATTGGCCCGCAGCTGCACTAGATCGTGAGAAATGGAAGGGGGATAGGGAGGCCTTTGCCCTGCAGTGGGATGAAACTGGCTGATAATAATAATAATAATAATTTTTCTAAACTAACCTAATTTGACAGCTCTAAAATTATAGCCATCTTTGTCGTTTCAGTTTATAAGAAAGAGACGGCAACATTTTTAGTGCTGTCAAATTAGGTTAGTTTAGATTCGAGTTCTGGTCATTTTTAGGGGAATCATCTTCCATTTTATTTTAATTGTTTTTCTTGTGTTATTGTGAGTATTGTTGTTTAATTTTGGTGGAATTTTAACCAATAATACTTGTGGTGCGGCATAAAGTGTGAGCCATTGGACTAAAGGTGATTTCCTTGAAAAGATAGATTTCGTTTTTAGGGAAAAATTCCACCATTTCACTTCATAACAAACGACAGCCGACTTGACTAATGACTTGACTGATATTATGTCAAATATATCACCTACCACTGGCTAAATTGTCTGTCGAAATGACGGACAGAGGCCATATAGAAGAGAAGAAGAAGAAGGTCACTTTATAAGAATGCCATACAAGAATCAATACCAATTTCAGGCGAAGTTCTAAAAATGGAAGGACCTCGAAGGGCTTCCAATTATTTAACCCCTTTGTACCTACCTACCTTTTGTTGTTTAAAAGTTTGAAACAACTAAGTAAGTAGGTACCCACTTACCCGCTTACGTACGACTCACCTAAGTACCTACCTACGTAATCACGTCAAATATTGTGATCCACGCATGCCTGCCTACGTAGGTAGGTACTTGTAGGTCTTTATCTTTCAAATTCAAATTCAAGTTCTTTCATGCATTCATATTGTGGGTAGTACAGGAGATCTTAAATAAAATAGGTAGGTAGGTACTTACCTAATGGCTTCTAATATGGACCCTGACAGGGCACGGCAATTATTTATCTACCGCTAGGTGGTTAAATAGTAAATTATACTACATAGGTATACAAGACTTATATTATGAGATCAAATACCTATGTATCAAATACGGCTTCAATTATCTATTCAATTCAAATTTGGTACCTTATAGCCCATCATAGGCATAAAGCAATTCAAGCAGCCACATCAAGTCAAGACGAAACCGCCCAGGAAGACATCATCATCATCAACTTAGTTGACTTAGCTTAAAAAAAATGAATATTGTTGGACATATCACACAACGCTCTCTAGTCTCAAACTAAGCAAAGCTTGTACTATGGGAACTAGATTGCTGATAGAATAAGTACATGAGTAGGTATGTACTATGTAAATGTTGTAGGTAGGTAATTTATTTTTTTGACTTTGTTTTGTCTGGGTGTTACTATGTGTGATAAGTACCTATGCATTTACAAAAAAAAAATGTACATAGGTACCTAAGTAGTTATTCTATCAACAATTTAGTTCCCATAGTACAAGCTTTGCTTAGTTTGGGATTAAAGGGCGTTGTGTAACATGTCCATGTTTTTTTTTAATGCTTACTAATAAATCTAATAATGACTTGCTGACGTTTCGGGCAAAATATTTTGGGACAAATTGTCCCAATTGTCTCATACGTTATAGCAACAATACCTAAATGATGTTGAAATAATATTCGGGTGCCCCTCAAGGTGCTTAGAGTAGGCAGGTAGGTACATTGACTTACTGATTTCGGAGAAAAAAAATTGGGAGAAATTCTCCCAATTGTTGTTATAATGTAGCATTAGGTGCATGGTACTCCACACAATCTTGACATGACGTTGACATATCTATCGGTCGGGCTGTCATATGTAACTTATGTGCACCGGACACGTGCTGTGGATTCCCACGCAGCGCATTCGATCCTCTAGACTTCTCAACAATTGTCACTTTAGATTTTAATATTTTTGTTACTGACGTTTCGGACAAAATCAAATGGAAGCTGTTGAGTACAGTCAGGTAGAGTCCTTTCCATGAAAGAAGTCCCGCAGACGCGGCGCTGTAGTCGACCTTAAGTATTATTTCTCGGGCAGCACTTTTAACAACTTTAGGCATTGAAAACAAGACTTTGATCACAGAAACCAAATAAAAACGCACTAGCATCCGGTTGAAAAGTGCCTCCTACATATAAGACCAAATTGTAACACTTATTTATGCAAATAAACATCTTGTATCTTGTATCTTGTAACAGTTGTAACACATTAACAGCACCTGACAACTAATTTAAAATTTAGTTTTAAACTTTAGTTCCGGAAATTTCCGCGGGACTTCTTTCATGAAAAGGACCTTAAACAATTTTTAAGCAAAATATGATACAGCTATTTAAATTTTTTGCGAGCGTGTGGTGACTTTAATACCCTTAGAGTTCCGCTAAACAAATGGGACACATTGTTTAAGAGAGTTCCACTAAGTGGGACACCTGTGTATATAGGTAGTACAGAACAAGATTACCTAACCCTAATCCTTGGAGTGTATTTGTATGGAATCTAATATTAGATAGCTTTGGTGTTTATTATTACAGACGTAGGTATAAACCCCGACACGGTTTAGTAGCTCTCAGAGAAAGTAGACGGGAATATTATCTTTCTATCTAATTTCTTTCGCTGCTCAAAGCAGCCTCCTACTTCACCGCCATTCGAGGTTCGTGTCTGGATCAGGACAAACCTATCTAGAGTCCTAGAGTCCTACACTAGCGGATTCAGTAGAGGGCAAAAGGCCCCGCCGCCGGGCCTTTTGCCTGGGGGACTAAACTGAAACCAGTAGTCTGGGGGACTACACCGAAACTAGTAGTCTGGGGAACTACACGAAACTAGTAGTCTGGAGGACTACACTGAAACTAGTAATCTGGGGGACTACACTGAAACTAGTAGTCTGGGGGACTACACTGAAACTAGTAGTCTGGGGGACTACACTGAAACTAGACAGATTACTTTATTGTAGGTACACTAGGAATAGGTACGTACCAATTTTAAAACTAGCTTTGTATAGTAAAATGCGGCCTTATCGCTGAAAGCGTATTCTTCCACGCAACTGTAATTAGGTTAGATACCTAGCGAAGCTCCACTTCACGATTGTGACATCGCAGCGCTACTCTGCTATAAAGAGCCCCTACCCGTTTTTTTTTTCAAGTTTACCTACCGACCTATTTTATAACAGAGGTAGGTAACTAGGTATGTATAATCATAAAACTTATTTTAAAAGTAATATAACTACATTTATTGGTACATATCGATTTTCTTGTTGCATTTTTCTAAATTAACCTAATTTGACAGCACTAAAATGTTGCCGTCCCTTTCTTACAACCTTTTTTTTTTTTTTTTTTTTTAATTTTAAATTAGGTTAGTTTAGAAAAATGCAACAAGAAAATCGATACCAGTACCTATACTTGCAACATTAACTGTAAATGTAATAGTTCCGGATCTGGAGTAACCATGACATTATTACCCGAAATACTTGTCCAGGAACGAACTCAGGGTAGCTATAAGGGGGACTGAACTCCGAAGTTGGCCCCAGGGCTAGGATCCTATGGGGTGACGTATCTTACTGAAGGTGACGGACATCAAAGAATATGTAATACGTAGTTCCTACGTAAGAAGAATCGGGGCTCCCATTGTACCAAAATTACACACTGAAAATCTCGTTTTGTATGAAACCTGTAGGTAATACCTATATTGCTGTCGATTCGAATGATTCGATCCCCAACACCATCGGGCGCATTTTTTTCAAATCAACACGTTGTTTTTCACATTGCTTAATCTTGAGGTTCGTTATTAAACTTATTAAACTCACCAGTATAAGAGGTAGAACTGTAGGAATCTGCAGAAGAAGCCGACAGGGATCGACTCCGGTATCTCGCAGACTTCTTCAGCGCTCCCGATTTCCCACGCTGCCCCTCAAACTTGCCCGCGGTCGCATCACTAGCGCCCCCCCTGACTTGTCCTGGATCCGTCACTGGACTGTCGCTGGGTACACCAGCTACAACCACGCTTTCCTTCCTCAAGTGCATTGATGATGAAGCGTGAGAGATGGGCTCACTATGAGCTTCCGACATTTTTTCAAAAACGAAGATTTTAGACCGGTTTTTTGACGGTCCCCACACAACACTATCGATTATTTTTTATTTTTTTGTATTGAAAAATCGATAAGTTACGTCACATCCACAGAAAAATAACGTCAGTAAATAAAAACAGATGTAGCAGTCGCAGTGGAGAGTTTATTTATTCAAATTTACACTAAATAAACCAGGGTTACGGAGTCCGGAGATTCACAAAGGTATTTTAGATAGGTGAGAGTAAAAATAAATGCATTTGGACTAAATAAAACAAGAGAATAGAAGAGAAAAACTGAATTTCACTTTTCCGCCCGCACACTGAATTAGCACCCCTCTCCCTTCGCTTCATTCACCACCCCCGTCAAATGTCAATTTGAACTTTCGATCGGCTTTCTGATAGGGATTGAAACCGACAACTTTGGCGAACCGGTGGATGTTTTGGATAAAAACCTTACGTAAATGTAAACGTATTTAGCTTACATGTTGGAGCTATTTCGGACGCACTACCTAAGTCTTTAAAATCACAAGCAAATTAATCGTTAGTTCAAAAACCTTCAATAGCTTTTCAGGTTAGGTACCTACTTACCTAACCTACTTTGGTGTTAAAGGTGTTCGTGTATGGTAACCACTTCCCATCAGGCGGGCCATACGCTTGTGGTAATAATAGATTGGAAATAGATACATGGATAAATTCATCTATAAATTCATCTATTGTTATAAGTATAGGTACCGAGGTAGGTAGTACCTACATAATTTGTGAACATTGTGAGAAATAGCAACTAGGTTCTTCTAACATACAATAAATACACTTTGATTTTCATATAAAATGCAAAAAAGCAATCAATGGCAGTCCATTTCAAAAATCGGTAACAAAAAAAATCGCTTACCGATTCGTTCAACCATTTCGATGGCATTACATTACCTCATCACTAGCTTTTCCAAAATGGAAGCAAAACGTTGACAGCGGCTTCGCGACCAAACAACTGGAAAATAAATAACGCAAAAGTTTGTGGAAAATCTTACTTTGGTAAGTAAATCGTGACAAAATTTCACTAAAACCAGTTTTGTAACAATAATGCTCTCTCAGCGAATTCGCACTCATATCTTTTCATGAAACCTACAAAAAACTGTCACTGGGTTTTTACCGGTGCAAATCACTTTATTTTTCTCTACTGCGCTGTCTCGCTTACAAACTACATCGCAGAAGTCATAAATAAAACATGACTGATGCGTCGAGAAGGTTTTCATTACATTTCTAACACCGAGCCCTAAAAATTCGCATCAAAATCTCGTAAGTTTACCGTTTTGTTCTCAAAATTCTGACCTTTATCGACCTATTTACCCTTTTCTTTGCGTTACATCCTTGATTGGTAACATGTTGTATCAATAAGCCCTTGTTTACATACAACATGTTATCTTTCTCAAGGTAATTTCCTACAAATCTATTGTGCCAAGTATCTACGTACATACACAGAGAATACTCTTCAGTAACATCTTGAAATGTTCATAGGAAAGTTTCTAGGCTTCAGTTGTATAGATCAATAACATATGGATAACCTCTATGTAGTGGAAATTACAATAGGTTTTATTCAAAGAGTATGTTTTAGCTTCAACAGATCCAAACACATCTCAACTGGATTTTATGTAGTATCTGGTGAATATAGTTCGGTTCGTACATTTACAGTCATTGATTATACGATATAAACAGCTCAATTTTTTAATATATTGTGTAGAAAAAGATTTCATGACAATAAAAATACAATTATATAAAGAGTTGACAGCCGTCATGGCTCAGTTGGTAGTCACTCTGCCTTCTGTGCTGTGGGTCGTGGGTTTGATCCCCACCGAGAACAAACATTTGTGTGTTGGAAACATAGATGTTTGTGTAGTGTTAAATGTCCGTGAATATTTATTTATGTATAGTTTTAATTGGCTAGTAAAAGTTCTTGTGTATGGTTCCAGCAGCTATACTATGTCAAGCAGTGGCCGCGGGCGTGGCTACACGGGGCGACACAGCAGGGCCCGGCCTGGAGAACGTACTGAGGACGATACTGCACGCACCTTAGCAGAACTCAGCCCCAGAGCTACAGGTAATAAGTCCTATCCTAATCGGGTCTCACTCCCTGGCATCCACAACACCATTGGGGATGCTGGAACATTACTGTCATCAACCCAAAGTCCTTCTCCGTTACTTTAACGAGTTGGGCTGGTTGGGTTGAGGTCAGCAGGGGACAATGCACAATACACCCCAACGGTAATTTTTTTGCACCTTGGATACATTATTGGAGTTTTAGTAAGGATCCCTAATTTTTTTGGAAATATAATATAGCCTATGTCACCCGGGGATAGTGTAGCTTCCCAACGGTGAAAGAATTTTTCAAATTGGTCCAGTAGTTTTGGAGCTTATTCAATGCAAATAAACTATGAAATCTTTCCTCTTTATAATATTAGTATAGGATATTCACTAACTTTTACCATCTGATAACCCGCCAAAAACGACAGTGGTCTCCATACCCTCAGATCGCGAATCACGCGAGCCAAGATCGCAAGACAAACCCAAGATCTCAGAGCCCAGAGAACCCATCGAAATGCCTAAGGAACTGAGGGAGCCGTTGGAACCAGAGACAGCTGATCTCCTGGATAATATATCTTCGGAGGATGATGCTGTGCTGAAGGAATTATTGAATATTGACGAGCAGTTCCAACCTTTGTTGCTTTTGGTAAGTTTCACATGTATTTTGTAAATATTGTGAATATTTTTAATACTGTTAGAGTGTGACTTTTCAAAATTCCTTTCTTAGTGCACCCCTACACTATATCCTTATATAGTGTAGGGTAGTATCCTTATACTACCCTCCAAATGTCATACCTCTAGGACTTATAGTTTAGGCTGTGGGTTGATTGTCAGTCAGCTTCAAAAGAGTTTTATATTATATTGATTAGTTGTAATTTTCTTTGTAAATACATTCATTTACTTAAAGTTTAAATAGAACTATATAGTAGGGCTGCACTAAAATCATTGTTTCTGAAATTGAATGAATGCGAATGAATGAATGAAAACACTTAGCCAAAAGCCAAAAATAAGGAGTACATAATATAGGATCTGTGTCGTGAGTTCGATCCTTACCGAGAACAAACATTTGCGTGTGGCAAACATAGATGTTTGTTCTATGTATTATGTCGTCTGGGTGTTACTATGTATTATAAGGATGTATTTAGAAAAAAATTATTTAAATTTTCTATCAGCAATCTAGTTCCAATAGTACCAGCTTTGCTTAGTTTGGGATTTGATGGCGTTGTTTGAAATATCTATGAATATTTATTTGTATATATACGTTTCAGCTGGAACAGTTCTCACCTTCAGAAGACGGTATTCAGTTCAACAGGAAGTTGAGAAACTTCGAGTCTACCATCACCAACATGTGCCCTGACGAGGGCAGGCTACAGTGAGTAAAAACATTGGTGATTGATAACATCACATTATCATCATTTTCAGTTGGCTAAAATGTGGTTTATACCATTCCCCCCTCTAAAAAGTTTATTTTATTCACTGAAAACAGTGAATAAAAAGCACTTTTAGTCACTGTTCTGGTGTTTGAATTTAGAACACAGTAATATATTTGACCTCTCATCTAATTATTGTTTTTGCGCAAGGAGGCTATACAACCTCCAATCTTCCTTTTTGTCGTAGTCATGGTATAAAGTATAGTGTGCAACTCTTAAATAAAACAGATTTATACCGAGAGCCTTGAACCACTCACGTCGTTCAGGTTTCTAACACTTAAATCACTCACTACGCTCGTGATCCATTTATGGCCCTCTCTTTAAATCCGTCTTTTATTCACTAGTTGCATAATATACTATTCATACTTCCAACGACTGAGTAGTAGTCCTGTCAAAGTCACAGTTCGCACACAACACACAGTCAAAATCACAATCACAGAACCACTCACGTCGTTCAGGATTCTAACACTTGAATCAGTCGTTAGAATCCTTCACTTGCTCGTGGTTCATTTATGGCCCTCGCTTTAAATCCGTCTTTTATTCACTAGTTGCATAATAAAAACCATATTAGTTTAGTTTTTTATACAAAGCGTGTTTTTTTAGTTATTTTATCACATCATTGCTTAACATCAGGTGAGATTGTGGTCAAATGGTTGCCTATATTGTATTTAAAAAAAAAACATGTAATTTTCTTTATTTTATTTTATTTTTTTATACACAGGCAGCTTAAAGCTGATACGTGTATATCACTTAATATTGTCCGTGCACTTGGTTTATCTAGTCTGTTTCTAAATGTGTTAACTGTTGGAGCACTAATTATAGTCTCTGGTAGCCTATTCCAGGCTTCGACCACACGGTTTGGCAAGGTATGTCTTTTAGGGTTGCTTGTACCTGGTAGGCTAACCAGTTTGAGAGAGTGTCTAACTATTAATTATTTGAAACCGGTTATAAACAAGAGTACTGTTTGTTGCAGAGCTGCATTTGCAACGTTCCGTGCGGCAGCGCTGCGTAACCCCGTGACGGCGCGCAAGCTGGCCGGCGTCGGCGCATCATTCACACGACAACAGAGACAACAGCTGCTGAGGACAACGCTACTCAATGTTATCATGCAAGGCACATTCTCTAGTGAGTACATTCACACGACAACAGAGACAACAGCTGCTGAGGACAACGCTACTCAATGTTATCATGCAAGGCACATTCTCTAGTGAGTACATTCACACGACAACAGAGACAACAGCTGCTGAGGACAACGCTACTCAATGTTATCATGCAAGGCACATTCTCTAGTGAGTACATTCACACGACAACAGAGACAACAGCTGCTGAGGACAACGCTACTCAATGTTATCATGCAAGGCACATTCTCTAGTGAGTACATTCACACGACAACAGAGACAACAGCTGCTGAGGACAACGCTACTCAATGTTATCATGCAAGGCACATTCTCTAGTGAGTACATTCACACGACAACAGAGACAACAGCTGCTGAGGACAACGCTACTCAATGTTATCATGCAAGGCACATTCTCTAGTGAGTACATTCACACGACAACAGAGACAACAGCTGCTGAGGACAACGCTACTCAATGTTATCATGCAAGGCACATTCTCTAGTGAGTACATTCACACGACAACAGAGACAACAGCTGCTGAGGACAACGCTACTCAATGTTATCATGCAAGGCACATTCTCTAGTGAGTACATTCACACGACAACAGAGACAACAGCTGCTGAGGACAACGCTACTCAATGTTATCATGCAAGGCACATTCTCTACTGAGTACATTCACACGACAACAGAGACAACAGCTGCTGAGGACAACGCTACTCAATGTTATCATGCAAGGCACATTCTCTAGTGAGTACATTCACACGACAACAGAGACAACAGCTGCTGAGGACAACGCTACTCAATGTTATCATGCAAGGCACATTCTCTAGTGAGTACATTCACACGACAACAGAGACAACAGCTGCTGAGGACAACGCTACTCAATGTTATCATGCAAGGCACATTCTCTAGTGAGTACATTCACACGACAACAGAGACAACAGCTGCTGAGGACAACGCTACTCAATGTTATCATGCAAGGCACATTCTCTAGTGAGTACATTCACACGACAACAGAGACAACAGCTGCTGAGGACAACGCTACTCAATGTTATCATGCAAGGCACATTCTCTAGTGAGTAGCCGCCGCTATAGTAGGTGCCAAATAACACTGCAATACAGGTCATTCACCCACCTTCACCGCGATGTTGCAAAATTCAATGTATGTAAGGCTAATTCTGTCGCTTTCCATACAAGCCAATCGCTAAGACGGTATCGCTCGAATCTCGTTAGTACTGTTTGTTTACCATACATAAATTGAATTACCATACATAAGTGAATGATCTGTATTGCCGTGTTATTTGGCACCTACTGTCTTGTTTGGATCAATGTGATATTTTTACTGAACCTTTGCATTGTTATTCTCTCGACCCTGAAGCTCTGCAATTTCACATAATTACATTTAGTTATATTATATCTTCAAAAATATTGAAATGTGCGAGTGTTCAGTTTTGACACCTGTCATTATCACGTTGACGCATTCGCGCGTCATTCTGTCTTGTCACCTAATATAGGTCACGCAGGTCACTGAACCCCTATTGGTCAAATACAGGGTTCATTCACATAAAAAAAAAGCTGTAACGGAAATATTTCGTAATTAACGTTTCGATCTAAAACCAGTATCATATTGAGACTCTAGTCAAAAATATATCGTTGTCGTGTCGAGTATTTTAACGTTTTTTACATTGACCCCCGTGTCATAGAGTTGTAATTAAATCTCTCGTGAGATATGTCGTTTTTCGTGTCGATTACAACAATAGAATCACCACAAAACTAGCATCCTAGTTAGCCTTCCTGTGTATCCAGATAGTGTGTAGTTGAGTGAGCCTACGTAGAAGCCCTAGCCAGTGTTAAGCGTAGCGGTTGCGGAACCCTGAAGATTTTGACGGAGAAAGCTAGCTAGTCAGTATCTTGACGATCTTACGGACCTGCCTACCCAAACGTGTGGCAGACGCTTCAGGAGAGCCCTCCAGGATATCGAGGTACGTGGGACACTTTTATTGCACCCTGTATTCACAGCTGTTACTGGTTTTTCAGGATCTAGTTTGTGGTTTGTCGTATCGTTTTCGTATTTGCATTTTAATTTTATCGTTTAATTTTATACAGTCCACTTAATCGTACATTTTGGTCATTCGAGCCGTATCTAATTGATATAGCAACCTATGGAAATTTTGGTCCATAGAAACTGGATTTAATTGTTGTAGTAACTTATGGACATTTCGGTTCATATTAGGCTGATTTATTTGTAAAGTTAACCTAAGGACATTTGGTCCGTGGATCACTCATAACATTACCAAGGTGACCTACGGTACTATTTGTCCATTGCTATACATTTAATTAATCCATTTAAAACTTTGTAATCGTTTTTTAGTTCGTTTAGTTACTTACGGAACATTTTGCAGAATACCTACATACTTGCGTGTCGTTTTATTGTATTTCAATTTGTCGTTTCGGAAATTTAATAAAAACGTAGGGTAGGCATAACTGTAAAGTTTCGTTCAAAAATATTTCGTTTGACACTATTTTAGTGTTTTTTTTATCGCTATCGGTTGATCGATGGTGTGTTAGCTGTCAGTCAGTTTTATTGATCAGTTTTTATTTTCGTTTCGTAACTGTCAGTGTAATTGATGGCTGTATAGACGCTAACAAACCAATCATTCATTTCGTTCACTCCTTACGTAAAAATAGTAAACATTATAGTCTGTTTTGTTCAATCATTACGTGAAAATAGTCTATGTATTCGCTTGTTTGTTTATTTGCTTTATTTTGTGAATGAAACTCTAATTTTTGTTTACGATGTCTCTTCTAGACTCGAAAAACTGTGATGAGTATGAGTATGCCTTGCTTGGTGATCAGGACAGAATCACGCGCGATGATGCTAAATTGCAGGTCGAGTTGTTGGATGCATCGGATCTTATCGGCGTGTGTGAAGATGAGGTTTTGCCGATAATTAATTTGTTTCACACAGCACAAAAAAGATTATTGTGTAAGGTTTCTGTTGTGGATCAAAAAGCCGTATTCTCTCACACTATTGACTTCGATAAAAAAGTGCGCAGTATCATGAGCCGGTTACGTAAACAGCCGGTCCAAAAGCCGGTTGTAAATAGTAACAAATTATCGTTTGTCGTGGCTCAAAAAGAGGAATGTGTCATTTGTTTACAGGTAGGGCATAAATTTGAAAGTTGTTCAAGTTTCTTGAAGCAGTCGGCCATTGATAGGTTCCAATTGGTAAACAAGATGAACTTGTGTACTCTGTGTTTAGGTTTTCACTCAGTTCAAACATGTATGTCCAAAACAAAGTGTAATAAGTGCAATGTTAATCATCATACACTGCTACATGTGAATCAAGTTGTACCAGAAGTCGTACCAGAATCACAGCCTTCATCGTCTCAGATAGCATTGACCTCTTATGACCCGCACTCAGAAGTGTTGTTTTCAACGGCTATAGTTTTAGTAAAAAATAAATTAAATAAATTTGATCAGGTACGCATCCTGATTGATAGTGCTAGTACATGTAACTTCATTACTAAAGAATGTGCACAGCGCTTAGGATTAAAAATTAATTATTGTACCCAGTCGTTGAATAGGATAGGTCAAGTTTCAGCTGATGTACTTGGATCGGTCCACTGTGAGATAGTTCGCACAAGTGGGTACTCCTCAAACAAACTGTCGCTGGAGGCTTTAGTGCTTCCAAACATTTGCTCGGATATGCCAGCCGAGAAAATTGATTTTTCGTTGTGGCATCATATACAGGGGTTAGATCTCGCTGACCCTGGTTTCAGCAAACCAGCACCGGTTGACATGTTTGTCAGTGTCAATAGTTTCACCTCAGCCTTGCTGCCTGGTATAATTAAAGGTAGTTATGGTCAACCTGTTGCTATCCCAACTACTTTCGGGTGGATACTTGTGGGGGATTGCATGGTTGCTGCTGATTCTTCTCGTCTTCTCGTTTCGTGTCGAAGCTTGGCTCGAGATAACTCATCCAACAGGTTTTGGGACTTGGAAATTGTCGACCCGCCCAAACCTGTAGCACTGTCCAAAGAGGAGTGGGCCTGTAAAAATAACTCAGGACCTACTTGTCGTCGAACTCCTCAAGGTAGGCTAAGGGTTCCTCTAACGGTTAGTGACTCTCAGAGCAAGCCACTATTGTTGAGCGCTAAAGAATTCACTCTAGCGCGCCCTCACTTTAGGTCTGATTATGGTGAATTCGGGACCGACTACTCGCAGATCGGCCACAGAAAAGAGGTCGTTCCGCTTTTGTCGAATGTTGGTTCTTTTAATTATAACCCACATCATGGGATTTGGCGTCCTGGTTTCGCAACGCCGTCACTTCGGACGGCTTTCGATGTTGCTCGCACCACGGATGTAGAAAGCTCGTTTTCGAATCACGGATTGCTGCCAACTAATTTGGTCTCGTGTGCAGCATGGTGGTCGGGTCCAACAAGGCTGTTGCTTCCTCCGGACTTGAGCAATGGATCTACGCTGGAAGAACCGAAGATTTTGAATATATCTATGGCGAATATTGCCGCCCTTGTCGATGGTATTTCAAATCGGTTCTCCTCGTATGAGCGGATGGTCAAAGTCCTGGCACATTCAACCACACACAATCGGTTGATCGGTGGTTTGTCCTACGTTAAGAACGTAACAAGCGTTCTTGTGAACCATGATCAGGAAGTCGCATCCGCACCTCCACTTTCACTTTCGCTTTCGCAGGGTTGCCAAAAATTGTGCCGTCCTGTGGACGCAGGTGGTCTATTGAGGGTGGTCGGTCACTCTTCCCACAGCCAGCTCGGCTACGATCACAAGCATTATTTGCGGTTGCTTCGAGCCCATCGTGTAGCTTCGGTGATCAAGGAAGAGTGCCATCGCAAGTTCGTGCACTCGGGATTGCAGTTGCTGCAGGATCCGCTTACCCGACATTGTCGTGTCGTGTCGCCAAAACGGTTAACTCGAAGAAAGTTGTCGTTGCGTGTAAAACGCTTTCGAGTAAACCCGCGGCTTATAGTTCCTCCTCGAATAGGAGAGCTACCTCTTCATTGTATCAATCAGATGAAGCCATTTTCGTTTGCCTCATTTGATTACGCTGGCTCGTTTAACGTATCTCTCAAACGTGGTCGCAGTGTACGTGCGTATAGAGGATACGTACGTTTTCTCGTAGGCACTGCTATTAAAGCAGTACTTTTGAAGCTCGTTCTAGAGCTTAGGTCCGAGGCGTACCTGGTATGTTTCAGGCGTTCCATGGCCCGCAGCGGCCACTGTCGTTTTCGGTTGGTGTCCGATCGAGGTAAAACCTTCGCGGGAACCAGCAAATTGGTCGAAAAATCGATGTACCAGGCAACGCAAACTAAGCAAGAAGAGTTCGTGCTCAACACCTCAGGCAGTCCACATTTCTCGGGCTTAGCTGAGACTCATGTTAAGTCAACGAAAACTCATCTTGCTCGTGTCGTGGGTTTGCAGCGCCTGCTGTACGAAAATTCCACTACATTGTTGCTGATAAAAATCGAAGTTCGGCATAGTATGAAGCGGTTGTCCCTTCTTAGTTCGGACTCCGGCGACTTAACAGTTCATTCCAATAGCTGTAAAGTCGTTACATTTCGTATCGCTACGGGTTACTTTAAACGGCCTATCGTTGAACTCCGCATACTCATGATGTTTTCCCTACGTCAGAGCGGATGTCAGGCTTAAACCCCCTTTTTGTAATTTTATCGTTGAATATAATAAGGAGGTATACTCATTATAATAAATTAATATTATTATTGTTATTTGTTTTTCGTATTTTTTTGTTTCTCGTTAATTGAACCTAAATTTTTCGTGTTGTTTTCATCCATTATTTCGTTATTACCTGGTGAAAATACTGTGTATTTTGGTGGTCGGAATGTTCAGTTTTGACACCTGTCATTATCACGTTGACGCATTCGCGCGTCATTCTGTCTTGTCACCTAATATAGGTCACGCAGGTCACTGAACCCCTATTGGTCAAATACAGGGTTCATTCACATAAAAAAAAAGCTGTAACGGAAATATTTCGTAATTAACGTTTCGATCTAAAACCAGTATCATATTGAGACTCTAGTCAAAAATATATCGTTGTCGTGTCGAGTATTTTAACGTTTTTTACATTGACCCCCGTGTCATAGAGTTGTAATTAAATCTCTCGTGAGATATGTCGTTTTTCGTGTCGATTACAACAATAGAATCACCACAAAACTAGCATCCTAGTTAGCCTTCCTGTGTATCCAGATAGTGTGTAGTTGAGTGAGCCTACGTAGAAGCCCTAGCCAGTGTTAAGCGTAGCGGTTGCGGAACCCTGAAGATTTTGACGGAGAAAGCTAGCTAGTCAGTATCTTGACGATCTTACGGACCTGCCTACCCAAACGTGTGGCAGACGCTTCAGGAGAGCCCTCCAGGATATCGAGGTACGTGGGACACTTTTATTGCACCCTGTATTCACAGCTGTTACTGGTTTTTCAGGATCTAGTTTGTGGTTTGTCGTATCGTTTTCGTATTTGCATTTTAATTTTATCGTTTAATTTTATACAGTCCACTTAATCGTACAGCGAGCTAGAGGGTTATCTGCTTTTTACATACAGGCTATATTTTATTGAAATGAAAGACGTGGATTCTTAGATACAGCTTGACCTCTCCAAACCAAAAGACGCTTTTGGCACGAGGTTCATCGTATGCTGGTTGACAGATATTTTGGTGGAAAGTTTCGCACGCGTACGAAGTCGCGGGTATCAGCTAGTTGAAACTAAGAAATGAAATCTCACTTTCTGATTTCAGAGTTGGATATCTTGGAACGCGCGAATCCACTATTCCTGATCAATGCAGCCAATCTTATGGGTGACTATTTCTCAGGTAAAAACCTTTTTATTATTTTTAAGCCAATAAATAAATAAGCAAGTGTATGGCCCACCTGATGGTTTAAAACACCTTCTAATAGTCGGGGTTTTAAAATTAACTTGATTATTACTATCCTATTTAATATTATAAACGCAAAAGTTTGTGAGGATGTATGTATGTTTGTTCCTCTTTCACGCAACATTATGTAATCACTACATAGTATAAAGCAAAGTTGCTTCCCGCGTCTGTCCTAATGTCTGTATGTATGTATGCTTAGATCTCTAAAACTACACAACGGATTTTGATGCAGTTTTTTTAATAGATAGAGTGATTCAAGAGGTTTTTATGCATCATCATCATCACTGCATTGCACCCGTGTGAAACCGGGGTGGGTCGCTAGTTTATACATAATATGAGCGAAAGTTGCTCGTCTATAATTTAATCTAAATCTTGTAAATATATAAAACTCTTTTGTATCTGACTGACAATCAACGCACAGCCTAAACTATAAGTCCTAGAGGTATGACATTTGGAGGGTAGTATCCTTATATAGTGTAGGGGTGCACTAAGAAAGGAATTTTGAAAAGTCGCACTCTAAAGGTTTTAAAATTAGGATCAAAGATTTTAACCAAATAATGCGTATGCTACTACCACGCGAGCAAAGCCGCGGGCGACAGCTAGTAAATATATTTTATACCATTCCCCCTCTAAAACCAGCGCTAAAGGAGCCACCGTGTACCTTTAGCATTTGCTGAGCGAGTACCCTTTATACGCATCTTTCTTTATAATTTAATGTTTATTTCATTGTGTCTTTGTATGTGTATTGCGTAAAATAAATAATTTCTATTTCCATAAAAAGCTTATTTTATTCAGTAAATAAAAAGCGCTTTTACTCACTGTTTTGGTGTTAGAATTTAGATATTTGACCTCCATCTAATTATTGTTTTAGCGCAAGGAGGTTGTATAGCATTGGCTATACAACCTCCAATCTTTCTTTTTCTCGCAGTCATGGTATAAAGTATAGTGTGCAACTCTTGAATAAAACGGATTTATACCGAGGGCCATGAACCACTCGCGTCGTTCAGGATTCTAACACCTCATCATCATGAATCACTCCTTACGGTCGTGATTCAGTCGTTAGAATCCTTCACTTGCTCGTGATTCATTTATGGCCCTCGCTTTATATCCGTCTTTTATTCACTAGTTGCATACTCGTAATATACTATTCTTGTATGTTATTTTCCAGAGGCTCGTCTATGTAATGGCAATAAGGTCCATATACTGGCGTGTCCATTACTACAGTATATGCAGGCGTTACTCGCTAGCGATGACGTCAGAGCACATCGCAGCCTCGCTACACAGGTATACAACTCACTATAGCCGGAATACTGAACGTCACTAAAATTTAAGCACCATTGAAAATTGCTCTGCCTCTGTTTGACTCATTTGTGATGGCAATAAATAAATAAATATTCACGGACATTTGACACAACGCCTCCTAGTCCCAAACCAAGCAAAGCTTGTATTATGGGAACTAGATTGCTGATAGAATACATTTTTTTTTTTTTTGTAAATACATACTTATAATACATAGAAACACCCAGACATAGAACAAACATCTATGTTTGCGACACACAAATGTTTGTTCTCGGTGGGGATCGAACCCACGACCCACAGCACGGAAGGCAGAGCTACTACCGACTGAGCCATGACGCCTGTCAATAATTTAAGCGTGAACTTAATTTAAGTGGTAAGTAGGTCAATGAGTCGGTAGAAATCAATATAAGACCGACATAGTCGTGAGTCGACTCAACTTCACAAAAAAAAAAGAAAAAAAAATTAAGTGGCGTTTGAGTATATCTCATTTTATGTACTAGGCAGTATTTGGATGGGTGACCGTTAGTAGCATTTACATCTGAGCGCTTCCGTGCTTCGGAGGGCACGTTAAACTGTCCCGGCTCTAGCAGTCGTTAAGCCACGACGGAGGCCTTAAGGCGGCCTAAAAACTCCGTCACCAGAGTTGGCCACTAACTCATACGAGCTTGCTTCCTGTACTAGGCAGTTACACGCGTCACAACTCAGTAGTTTATAGCTCTGCCTGCCGTGCTGTGGGTCGTTGGTTCGATCCCCACTGAGAACTAACATTTTTGTGTGGATAATATAGATGGTTGTTCTATGTCTGGGTGTTACATAAGTATGCAAGGTCACCGCATACAGTGAACTTGACGAGTAAATATCTATAAGATTATAAACATAACGGGACTTACGGGACATTTTCACTCCGGAGCCTGGACAGTGAACCTGCTGTTCCCATAGTACAAGGTTTGCTTAGATTGGGGCTAGAGGGCGTTATGTGTAATTGGTTGATACCTTCGGTTTCAGCTGATGCAGAATGGAAGAGAACTCCTAGCTGTTCAACAAACGGAAGCCGAAGAGTTAACAGTCAAGATTCGTCTCCGACTCCTCACTCCACCACCATGTGGCATCGTCTGGCTCCTCCTATCCTCAGACATGGCTCTCAACAAGTTCCTACCACTACCCAACTGTCTCCAACAATTCTACGCTTCAAATCTCAAACTAACAGTCGACTCTGACTACAGTGAAGTCAGTTATGGTTCATGGAAAAAAAGCCCCGATGAAAAATCCGATGACAGTCCAAACTTAAGTCAGAATTTAAGCAATATATCTTTAACAGACGAAGACGGAAGCACTAAACCTAAGTTGAGACCTATATTAGGTGCCGGAGCGGGCATGAAGGCACCCGTTGCAGATTTTGATTGGACTCCGAAGACTAACCTTGCTAAACGGTACGATTTGAACTCTTGGAGACAAGAAGAGAAAGAGGAGCTTGTCTTTGATCCTTCCGTTCTACCTCCACCGTTGGTGCCTCCGAGTTTACCCAGAAACTTCAGCGAATATCCCCCACCAAGTTATAATTACAAAGAACAGTACAATAATTTCTTACAACAAGGAGACGGACATTACATACAGCAGTTCAACTATGATGTATACCAAGGACAAGAGGAAGAATTCTCCGAGCAAGCGTTGTCTGACCGAACTTTCCCAGAACCTATCTCCGATCGGACGTACTCCGAACCAACATACCCGGAGCTATTTGAAGATATCCCCGAACGGGCCACTATAGCTGACTTCGAAGATAAAACAGTCGCACCGGATAATAACAAAGTAACGGATAAAGTTAACAACGAGATACAGAAATCATGTCGCAAGCCGATTGAAAACTGGAGACGGGATAAATGTGAATCTGAGAAGACGTGGATCCGACAGAAGTCCAAAGATAACGTCTCCGATGACGGTCGGAGTAGGAACGTTGGGAGAGTTAACAGGAGGAATAGCGATGAGAAGTCACCAAGGAGACATGTATCCGATGTTCCACGGAACCATAAGTACTGGGATCACGATGATCGTTGTGACAAAGACTATTAGTGGTTTTGTAGCGATAAATGGGTTTGGTGTTAAATTATGACTAATGTAACTCCCAGGTGGTCCAAACGATCACAGAATTTACTCTATCTGATTATTCATTTACAAACACATGTTTACTCCCGTCACGGTTTATTAGCGCTCGGCCAAAGTGTGTATATTATACAAAGTATTCTACTAAGTTAGCTGTTAGTGGCCAACTTTGTGACTGAGTTTGTAGGCAAAAATAGTTACATCTACAAATTGTAGATTTTACCCTAACCCATTTATCAAATAGATATAATTAATAACTAAATTAAAAGTGCTAACAATTAAATATAAATTATATTTAGCTAGATTTAAAATACAGGCCTATTTCACCAACGACAAACAAAAAAAGATTATATAAAACTCTTTATACCATTTCCCCTCTAAAAAGCTTATTTAATTCACTGAAAACAGTGAATACAAAAGAAAGTATATATGTATTCTATCAGCGATCTAGTTCTCATAGTACAAGCTTTGCTTAGTATGGGACTAGAGGGCGTTGTTTGAAATGTCCAAGAATAATAAGAACGTATAAAGTCCATTTGTCATTGGTGAAAAAGGTCTTTAGATACTAAATAAGATCTCTCTATAGAGCATTTTATATTTCCCTTTACTCACAAACGCTTGATAACAACTTCGAATTTTTTATCAGACGTTTATACAATAACCTATTGTGTCCCACTGCTGGGCAAAGGTCTCCCCAATATTTTCCACTGGTATACATTTACCATTTGAAAATAATAGAATTTAATTAAAACGTATGTTAACCAATACAATGTTATCAAGTGATTATGATTAAAGTGGTTTGCCTATTAGCCATAAATACGATGTACGTGCGATCTTATAGCTAAAAGAAATATCTTCCAGGTAATACAAGTATATCAGCTCTGTAGTATGTATAATTTAATTAATTTAGTTATTGGAATATGAATTAAATAGTAATATTTAGATTATGATTCAATGAATATAAAGTAAAATAGGGGTTGGAAACATTTTTAACCCTTGAAATGCGTCCTCAATGATATCTCATTAATAAAAGTTCGTGACCAACTCTGTTGACGAAGTTTTAGGCCGCCTTATGGCCCCCTATTTGACGACTGCTAAAACTGAGACAGTTTAACGCGCCCTCCAAAGCTCGGAAGCGCCCAGATGTCAATTTAACGGGCACCCATCCAGCTAGTGATCGCGCAGAACGTCGCTTAACTTAGACAATCGGTGCAGATTGTCTAAAGCTTTGGTTTCGCGATCGTAACGCACAACGCTGCGGTATGCGGCTCAACGCAGCGTACTGCGTTTGCTCTTCGCCGCTGACGCAAACTGCGACGGAACAAGAGACCATACTAGACGTTTTCCATACGGTTGTGTGCGGCGCCGCATGCCGCATATCGCAACGTTGCGCGTTACGATCGCGAGACCGAAGCTTAAGCAAGAAAGCACTTCTCATTAGTATATCATTTAACTAATCCAAACATACATTAATATAATAGGTACTTACCATAATTTGCTCAAAAATCGTCCTAAAACATGACATCTACTAAAACATGAATTCTTACTTGAGCAAACTCCTAGCATACGAGTCTCTTGACTCAATTTTTTTAAGGCGAAGGGTAAAGTCAGACAACCTTCTCGCTCGCACATTTCAACATTTTTGAAGATATAATATAAGCAAATGTAATTATGTGAAATTGCAGAGCTTCAGGGTCGAGGGAATAACAATGCAAAGGTTCAGTAAAAATATCACATTGATCCAAACAAGTTTTCTAACCAAAAATTGTGCACTTTAATTTATCGCATTGGTACAAGTCTTTTGCTCAGAAAACTTGTTTGGATCAATGTGATATTTTTATTGAACCTTGGCATTGTTATTCTCTCGACCCTGAAGCTCTGCAATTTCACATAATTACATTTACTTATATTATATCTTCAAAAATGTTGAAATGTGCGAGCGAAAACGTTGTCTGACTTTACCCTTCGCCTTAATATAGTTTTATAACAAAAACTCACCTGGTACAATGTTCAAAATAACTAATTTAGACTATAAAAACAGTACTGAATCATTCTATGACTATGTAAACAAGTATGCAATATACATACTTGATCCGGCGATAAATTTGGACAAAAAAGGGCACGAATTTGTCCAGACCTCACAGTTCGGTTGGCATAGCTGTGCCTTCTGCGCTGTAAGTTGTGGATTCGATCCCCGCTCAGAACAAAATCAAATATTTTGTGTTTTAGCATAGATATTTGCTGTGTGTGTGTTCCCATAGTAAAGTCTGCGCTGAGTATTTTTCCTCAAATAAAAAAATTACAGATTTACCAATTTCCCGAAAATTCTTATTTTGTATTATTTTTTCTAAAATACACATTTAAAATTTATAAATATTGTTCAAAAACTTAATATTTTTAAAGAACAAAAATGTCAAACCTTGTTTCTTGGATATCTGCCACACGATCAATTTTGTAATAAGTATAATAATGTCTAAATTAAGTAATAATCTTACTTAGTCCATTTATTGGGTTTTTTAACATCGACAGATAGCTAACTTTAGTACAATCATTGACAACGGATTTTTTGGCACGCTGTAGCGAGCGGGACATGATTTACGGAACGCTGTAGTGTGTGGGACATGATTTACATGACGCTGTAACGTATGAGACATGATTTACGGAACGCTGTAGTTTGTGGGACAAGATTTACGGAACGCTGTACTGTGTGGTACATGATTTACGAGACGCTGTAGTGTTTGGGACATAACTTAAGGGTCGTGGAAGTGTTTGGAAATATAAAAAAACATATATTTACCATTTTTGGACGTTTTTTTAGCGATTTGTCGATGTTGAAAAAACCTCTTATCATTATAAGACAAGCCTGTTGTAAATTTGTGTGTTCAAGCCCTTATAATTCTTGCTACGGTCAAAATATTTTCATAATTAAATTAAGTAGTCTAAGTACTTAGTGTTAGTAAATTAGTAAATAAAATCGCTAGTAAAAAAATCGCGCCTTAACTATGAAGGTATTTTATTATAATGACTTTTTGCAGAATAAAATATAATTAAATAGAATATGGGTTAGTTGTGTACATGTACGTACATGCATAATAAACATCATGATTTTAAAATGTGTGTTGATGTAATAACATTCCACTTTCTAAACAGGGTTTATTTGTCAATTAAACCCTGTTTAGAAAGTGGAATGTTAGTCATGCATGACCGACCCTATTTACGGGAAAGCTGTTGTTTCTGGGACATGATTTATAAAATTCTGTAGAATCTGGGAAATGACACAAAACGCTGTAGTGTCTGGGACATGATTTACAGTACGCTGTAGTGTCTGGGACATGACTTACGGTACGCTATAGTGTCTGGGGCATGACTTACGGTACGCTGTAGTGTCTGGGACATGACTTACGGGACGATACGTTATGTCTGGTGTTTAGGGCGTAAGATACGGGACGCTGTAGAGCGTGGGACATGATTTGCAGGACGCTCTAGTCAGAGAACGCTATTGCATGTGGTTATGAAACGTAGTGTGTCGGACATAAGTTATGGGACGTTGTTGTTTGTGGGACAAAATTACAGGACGCTTACAATGCGTCTGGTATATTTGGAGTCGTTATAGTGTCAGATATAAGTTACGGGACGCTGTAGTATATATGATATGATTTATGTGACGCTGTAGTCTGCAGAACATAACTTTTTTAAGTTTGTGGGACAAAGTTACGAGACGCTTGGAATGTGTTGAACTGACTGCATGTGTTATATTTGGAGTCGCTTTAGTGTCATAAGTTACGGAACGCTGCAGTGTATGTGACATATTTACGGGACGCCGTAATATTTAACATGATTTGGGACATTGTAATGTGTGGAACATGTTGTACTTTGTGGGACAAGTTACGAGCCGCTTATAATGTGTTGAACATTACGGATGTTGCGATCTGGTATATATCGAGTCGTTATAGTGTCAGATATAAATTATGGGACGCTGTACTTTAAGTGACATGATTTGCAAGACTAGGACATCAGTTTCGGGAAGCTGTGTTTATGTGACGCTATTGTCTGCGGAACATAACATACAGGACGTTGTTTGTGGGACAAAGTTACGAGACCCTTATAATGCGTTGAACTGTGCATGTGTTATGTTTGGAGTCGTTTTAGTGTCAGATATACCTAAGTTACGGGACGCTGTAGTCTGCGGAATATGACTTACGGGACGCTGTAGCATATGTGACATGATTTACAGGACATCAGTTACGGGACGCTGTAGTGTGACATGATTTGGGACGTCGTAATGTGTGGGACATGTTGCATTGTTACTCAACACACATTTTGAAACCAATAGTTTACCTTTAACGTGGCAATGGTGCAATCAAGCCTTAACTTCGTTTTAGTTATTACAATATCGCGTTCTATTCGAGATAAGGTCAATTATCTGAGTTAAATTGGCTCAAACTATGCTCACAAACACTGACTCAATAGCGAGACTCGAGCGTTGATTTTTTGATACACTTTGATCAACATTTCGGATCTCGTTCGATACTCGAGTATTTTTCCAGCATATGAGCGTAATTTGGTTTGAAAAGAAAATAGATTTAAACCTAAATCTAGGTTGAAAGCGGTGTGTATAAAAAAATCCATAGAACGCCTGGAAGTTTTCAAAATTGGATGTAATTAATGAAATAATGCTAGAAAAATTCGTAGATTTTTTAACTTGTTAGTTGTTATTATCTTGGGATACGTTGAAGTTTGAAAATGCAACATCCTATTTCAGACACGTTGACGTGCTCTGCGAGGTAATGCAGTTGTGAAGCTAACTAACTGCTAACAGCCTGAGGGCCTAGTACTTGTTTTAGTGTGTAAATCTGGTGTGAAACGTCTGACGCCCAGCACACCAGTGGGCGCTGATTTATATGGAGACACTGAGCGGATTCTTTGAGAAGCTCAATATGCGAGTACGGGCTTGGTGTAGACCAAGCTTCTCAAAGAATCCGCTCAGTGTCTTCATACCAATCAGCGCACACTGGTGTGCTGGCCGTCACACGTTTCACACCCACACTATACACTCAAAACTCGCACTAGGACCTCAGTTCTCAGATATTTTATCTTCGAACTTCAACGATCCTTGAAAAGACTAGAAGTTATAATTTTTGTGGACTTGAGATGATTTGTAGAATAGTAATGATTTCATTGAAAAACGCCACGGCGTGGTATGATGTAGAAATTATGTTTAGCGAAATAAAATTGAAATTTAATTTCGAATAATCGTTTTATTTTTTGAAAAGCACATTTACAATTATTATTATGAAGCGTATCTTCTTACATTATTTATACTAAGGCCCGTATGCTAATCTACTGCTCAAGCACTGATCCGGACTCGAGCATAGATTTTTGTATGAAAATCTCTACTCAAATCTATGCTTGAGTAATGATTTCTGTATCGGCATACGAGCATATATATAGATCTGAATGACATCCATGTTGCTTGGTTTTACATAGACCATTTTATAGGAATTTCATTTTCATAGAAATATTTAGTTTGACATTTTAGCTAATGAAGCCCTCATCAACCAACATGAATAAGAACTACTAAATCCATTTGAAGTGGTTATCTATTAGAAGCTGCAACAGTAAACATTTGAGACAGGATAATATTTAAGTACTTAGGTATAATATAGTTAAAAGCTTACTTATTACCTAATAAAGATGTTAAAAGGACCAGTTGGTACCTATAAGAACTGACAAACATTTATATATTATATTAAACATATTTTGAAAGGCTGGCTTGTGCGTGTTGCCATTACATTTACACAAATTACAATTAGGTACCACATACATTATTAATAATAAATAAGTCTTATTATCTATCATCTACTTTAGATAGGTATACCTAATGAAAACAGACAACTCTTAAACATGCTGTAGTGCCTGGGACATGTTTTAAAATGAAGTGGGCTCATCTATTACAGTTCAAGCAGGTGCAGTTGATTGTTAGAATATTACTTTAGCTCTAGGTTAGTACCTACATAGTTTACGACCTAATTAATACTTGATTCTTAAACCTAACTATAGTAGGTGCCAAGTAACACCGCAATACAGGTCATTCACCCACCTTCAAAATGATGTCGCAAAATTCAATTTATGAATGGTAAACAAACAGTAGGTACTGCGAGATTCGAGCGATTACCGTCTTAGCGACAGGTTTGTATGGAAAGCGACAGAATTAGCCATTCATAAATTGAATTTTGCGACATCGTTTTGAAGGTGGTTGAATGACCTGTATTGCGGTGTTATTTGGCACCTACTATACCTACCAATAATACAATAAAAAAAATTAGGTAGGTATGTGGGGATTTTAGAAAAAAAAAAGTGAAAATCTCCACTGTTAGGTATGTCTTAGTGGGGATTTCTGGAATATATTATCATAAATAGTGTGTTGTGTAGGTAGGTACTTGTGTAGTAAACTTATTTGACAATTTGTCATTAGAATTACTCAAGCGTGACTCAATTAGACTATAGAATTTGTATTATCGTGCGACCAAGATAGTTTTTTGGAATAATTGTTCTATTGATCGCAGGTAAACACTGAAAACTTATGTTTTCCATATCTAAGGCCCGTATTCCGTAGCCTTACTCAAGCACTGATCCGTACTCAAGCATAGATTTTTGTACGAAAATCTCTACTTAAATCTATGCTTGAGTAACGATTTCTGTCTCGGAATACGGGCCTAAGTTTGTTATTCTTATTTAGATAACTGCCAACACATAAAAATAGAAAGTAAAATTAAGTGCCTTTTCTACACCTACAATAGGTAGGTACCTAGAAAATGCTTGGTACATGCTTATATACTTAGGTAGATAGGTAATTTAAGTGGTGATTTGAATAAATGTTTTTCATTCTTTCTTTCAAACATTTTTGCGTTTGCCTATACATAGACATAGACAGGCATTTATTTGCTTATAAAGTAACACACAAAATACACCTACAGAACTAAACTAACAACACTACAAAGAAACAAAAATTACACAGAAAAAAAACGAGATGAGTGGATTGAGTATAGGTAGGTAGCTAGGTAAGCTGGCAAGTGCTTGTGTGCTACAGCAGCAAAAGGGTTTCGACTCAGCGTATGCCTCACCACCCAAAGGTAGTTAGGCGCTGTTATTCTGTCGAAACCATCAGCCAATAGACCCTGTGAAAAACCATTGTGTAGTATACCTACCTACATTGCAAAGTTAGTGATCTCGTAAAGCCCATTATGCGATTTTTTGTTCTGGTTCTAATCAAATAGTACCTGCTAACTATTTAATTTTGTTTATAATTGTATTTGTTATAATAATCTCAATAAGTACTAAGTAATAATAATTATAATTAAATAACCCATTTTACATTGTGAACTAACAAAATATGGATCCAGACTGGCGAAACTCTCGAACTAGACTCGTGCTTTCGAAAAACGAACAATGTATGAAACGGGGGTCAAAATATGAATCACGTTTCATACAAAACGAGATTTTTCAGTGTGTTATTTTGGTAGAATGGGAGTCCCGCTCCTTACGTAGGAACTACGTATTAGGTACATATTTGTATGGATCTGAGACATCTGAGAAACAAATGAATTTGAATTTAAAATCCTATTGAATTGTGCAAGTAATAGGATGTGTCAGTAGAAAGTTTAGCAGCAACGGTGTTCCGGCAGCCACTTCCAAGTTCATAGTCTCCGGGTCTTCGGAACTCTCAGACGATACGGACATCTTCTTCGGCTCAAGCAGCATGTCCGTGGATGTGTTGTCGCTTGGTATCTGGTCTACGAATACCTGGAAAATGAAATAAATAAATATTCATGGACATTTCACAAAACGCCCTCTAGTCCCAAATCCAAATAAGCAAAGCATTTACTGTATTACCTATAGTAGGTGTCAAATAACAACGCAATATAGGTCATTCACCCACCTTCAAAACGATGTCGCAAAATTCAATTTATGAATGGTAAACAAACAGTACTGCGAGATTCGAGCGATTACCGTTTTAGCGACAGGGCCTCGATTGCGCTAAATTTACACGGTCGACCGTGAGAGACGTAACGTGCAAGTAACGGTACGTCCAAACTACGTAGCGTTCTAATTTTTCCGGAAATCAGTATTGCGTTAGCTCAATATACGTTTATCATGCTTTTACGCTGCTGGTTCGTTGCCGTGGTCCACCGTTCGTTCAGCCGTTAAATATGTACGTCTTCTTCTTTAGAATTTCGCTAAACCGGTCAATCGATTCATCATTTTGCAGTGTCCAACCCTAGTTTTGACGGCTGACAGTGACAATAGTAAGAAAATTTTGAATGTGTACATAGAACATAATGCGTATTCTGTGGTAATGTATGTTTTTGTCTCAATTTTGTAAACAAACAATTTCATGAAACTCTTTCTATTTCTACATAATTTTAGGAGGTGGTTTGTAAAACTTTATAATGTCCTATTAGAACAAGAAAAGAAAGAGCCTGTGTAACGTTATTACCTACATATTTCTAACAATATAAATTGTTTTGTGAAATGCTACCCATCTAACAAATTGTTTTTCTCTACAGGAATGAAACTACCACTAAATAGTTAAATACTCTTGTGTCAGTGCAAATTTGGTGCTATAAGTTATCTACCGTACATGCTAAATAGAAATAGCTAGCAAGAAATAGCACCCAACATCCTAACCTGACTGATGGAAATAAATACCTACGCAAAAACAATGTTGGAAGGTGTACCTCTCCCCGTCTCCTGCTGAGACAGGACAAACTAGACTATGATGATGTAAGTATACAAAGCATCTACCTACCTATATTTTCTAGTAGTTAGGCACTAGAACATTTCAATGTTTTTTTGCAAATCTTTTGGGTGCAAAAACAGTTTTTAATTTCCTATTTTCTACAGACAAATCAATCCCATTTTATATTAGTAATAACACAGAGTTATTATGAATGAAATGTAGCTAGGTACATCAAATTCATATTCAAGAAAACTTACCTATATTATTTTGTTTCAGTATTTGCATACCACCATCGGCTATACAAGTGATGTGACTAGTAGGTACTTACACAAACTTTGCTAGTTTTTTCATATTTTTGTTAACCGCCTAGTAAAGTAAGCTTAGCTATAGTTTTTATAACTGAATAAAATAACATTGATTATTATTTAATACTTTATTTCAAGAGTTTTAGTCTTACTACCCCGGTCACATTGTAGGTATGTATTGCTAGTATATTAGCTCACAGTGGTAGCTTGCTTTGCAAAATGGATGGGCATCACTTTATACTCTGTAGTACCTAAGTGTAATTCACAACCTCAAGCATGTTAGGTTACGGGTCTAAGATGGGTGTTTTCAATCTGCATCCAAAGAAGCTGAAATAAATAAAATTCATTTATCATGAACTTACATAATAAAATTATAGTAGGATATACTTGTAATATAATATCGATATGTAGCCCTTCAGAAATATCATACCATGAGGTATGGGTATAGTTAGTTTTGAACTGATCGGTGAATAGTGAATAGAAATACAATTTTAGAACAGCGTAAGTTGTAAAGATAGGTAACTGATTAGTAGTAAGGAAGTATTTAATATTAATAATTCTGTAAGTATATAACTTCTTCAAGGTTTTCTTCACTCTTCTATGAATTGATTCATCTCATCATGAGCTCACCTAAAACGATTGGCACTGCTTTATTCCTATTGGATGTAGGTCTGTATACTTCGGCATCTCAAGCTTGTTATTGCCCGTCGACATGAATGTCTTAGATAAACATTACAAGACCTGAAATAAAGAAAAGTTTAATTAGCAGCAAAAACTTACACAACATTAAGCTTATAACCTATTTACCCATAGTTTATTGTAGAATGATAGATGGATAGTTCTATAAAATAGTTTTTAGATGAAGGTGGGTAAGTATCTATAGGATTCCCTCTCATCATGCTGTAATGGGAAAGTAAGTAGGCAAGTAGGTACCTAAGTAAACTCAAGGTAGATGTAAAATCTCAGAAATTGTAGTTATTTATGTACCTAGATAGGTACTTTAGACCTATCTATCTACTGTCTACTTGTGGAGTATGGAGTGGAACCAAACGGTAAATCATCTAGTCATCTAGCCTAGAGTGAGAGTTTTGCTGAGTCCACAGATGAGAAATTTTCCTAAACACAACATTCTTACCTTTGTAGCGTTGTTTGAAGGAAGCATCAACATATTATGTGATGTGGTACGATTGGTGGCAAGTGATGAGTAAACTTTGTAAACATTTGATGAGGCAAGTAGTCCAAAAGGGTCCATTATAGTGTAGGTATCTTTTCGACAAATTGCTGATCACTCCGCACTTTAGATAGATGTATCTTGCATTCTTGGCTTGGACAACGCATCCAATTAATTTGCCCTCACTAGTAAATCCTTACAAGTGCACTTTTAAATTATTTTCAAGGAATTTCAGTCACAAATAATTCTAAAACACTGTAACGTAGCAACAACGTTCACAAAAAGTACCTCCCGATGTACTTTTTCAAGCACGCTAATCAAACGTTATTCCGACATGTTTAGAGTAGAAGCAACGAGCGTCTGACGGATCAATTACGGTCAGAAAATTAAGGCGATACGATATCTGTGAAAATCGGCCATAACGAAGCAGTAACAGAAGCGGCTGAGCAGTTGCAACTTAGCGCGATTGAGGCCCAGGTTTGTATGCAGAGCGACAGAATTACAGAATTAGCCATTCATAAATTGAATTTTGCGACATCGTTTTGAAGGTGGGTGAATGACCTGTATTGCGGTGTTATTTGGCACGTACTATAGGGTCAAAATCAAAATCAAAAAATGTTTATTTGGAAAAAAAATACAACTTGCTGACGATTCGGACAAAATATTTTGGGACACAATGTCCCAATTGACACTTTTAATTTTAATATTTTTGTTACTGACGATTCGGACACCATCAATGAAGACAATAACAAAAATAAAGAACGATGATAACTACAGAAGTTAAAAACTGAGTTCCTACTTCAAGTTTTTTATCAAAATAAATAAAAATAAATAAATATTCACGGACACTTAACACAACGCCTTCTAGTCCCAAACTAAGCAAAGCTTGTACTATGGAAACTAGATGGCTGATAGAATACATACATACATTTTTTTTGTAAATACATACTTATAATTATAATACATAGAAACACCCAGACACAGAACAAACATCTATGTTGCCACACACAAATGTTTGTTCTCGGTGGGGATCGAACCCACGACCCACAGCACGGAAGGCAGAGCTACTACCGACTGAGCCATGACGCCTGTCGCTTTTAAAAGATCTTAATTATAGTAGGTAGTGGTGATAGCTTCCATTATGAGCCCTGATAGGGCACAAATAATATTAGCCGCTAGGTGGCTAAATAGTAGACAAAAACCTATAGGTACTAGACTTTTAACTACCTTCCTATGTCTCAGGCACTGATTCATATTCATTTAGGTACTTACCTAAGTATTTATTGCTTATACATGTAGGTGAAATTTGCACACTGAATACGGGCCTAAAACATGTTTAAGTTGAGTCATGCATTAGATAGGATTATAATTAAATTCACAGTAATGCGTTGTGAACATAACATAATATTATACCTCTACTATACGCTCAGGGTTACCTCATCATCATCATCGTCGTCCGGCGGCGGTGACTGGCTGGCGGCCTGCATCTGCGCGACATACATTGTGTACTCGCTATCGTCCTCCGACTCGTACTCCTCTTCCTCTTCATCGCAGTCAAAGTAGCTGCTCTGTAATTTTTAGTTTATCTTCAATAGGTACCTAGGTGGAGTACCTACCTAAATTTAAGATAAAAGTTAAAAATGTTTATTGCATAGTCCTAAAATTAAATTACATCTTACAGTAGAAAGTAGGTAGTGGACAGTGGAAAGTATAGTAGACACCTACCAACCATTTGATACAGTTTTGCAAAGTGCAATGTTATAAGTCAGCAAGACCCTGGGTTAGTCATAGGACCGTATTCCGTAGCCTTAATCAAGCACTGATCCGTACTCAAGCATAGATTTTCGTATGAAAATCTCTACTTAAATCTATGCTTTAGTAATGATTTCTGTCTCGGAATACGGACCTTATAGCCGAATACTCAAACGTCATTCAAATTTGAGCACTACTTAAGATTGCTCTGCCTCTGTTTGACCTTACTTATTTGTAAGAGATGGCAATAATTTAAGCGGGACTTAAATTGAGTGGGGTTTGAGTGGCGTATGAGTATTCGGCTGTTAGACTCATAGTTTGAGTTCCTCGCTTTAACTAAGCACATTGGTATATCTATTTAACTGGTAGGTACGTGTCGAATAGGTATACGAAGGGCGTAAGTAAGTACAACCACATACCTGCCTACCTAGGTAGGTACATTACATAATAATATGAAATCGTTCTTTTTGAAAGAGGATAAATCCTATGGTAGGTACACACCACGTAGTTAATGAAAATAAATCGAGATAAGTATGTAGGTTAGGTACCTAACTTGATATTAGTATCCATAGCGGTGACGCCCCACTCAGCACGTGTAATAGTAATAGGTAGGTACTGTAGGTAGTTGGGTACTAACCTAGACAAATCAAATGATGCGGTCATCGACGTCGAATCTAGAATAGCGCATATAAATGCTACTAGGTCACTAGAGGCATGTAAAGTAGGCAGTATTTCCAGTGATCTAGGATAGTCGAAGGGTTTGCAAAAATTTTATACATAGCGGGTTTGGTACTATTTTTTTTTTTTTCCAATTTATCTGCGATCGGCTACTTAGCCATAATCAGATTGGTTTGTGATATTTGAATGTTGCGGTGAGACTCCAGCGAGTGACACCATTTGGTAGAATTGTCTAAGTTCTCTGGTCTAGGTCGAGTATTTGCCATCTCTTGAGGCGTTTTACATTCTCTTGTGTGTCAAGTAGGTTTCTAGACAGTTCATTTGAGTGATGTTCTAGTCTTTCTTTATATTTTATGTTGTATCTGGTAACTTCCTCCTTGACAGTTGGCATTTCCAGGTATTCATGTATTTCAGTGTTTCTTACGAACCAGTGTGCGCTTGAGATCGTTCTCAGAGCAATATTTTGAAATCTTTGGAGAATTTCCACATTAGAATTGCTAGCTGAGCCCCACAATTCGATTCCATACAGTACAAGGGGCTATCTTGGCTACTGGGCCGCCAATCTCAGTTATCCCTAAGCAACAAACTACTTGTGTACAAGGCAATCATAAAACCCATGAGTTTGGTACTAAATAAAATTAATCTGGTAAAACAAAACTGTTGAAGAAGATCCGTTCTGGTTGATACCTACCTTCTTAGATAATCATAGACACCCTGTCATAAAAAAGAATAGAATATAAAAAAAGTGTAAAAAATAAGATGTCATGTAATTCGAAAGTAAAATAAAAAGATCGAAAAAACTAACTCTAATACAAAAGTGCTATCCCGTTTTATTATTGCTTTAAATATTGAATCGCCTATTTGCGCAAAACTGCTACAGGTTATGGTGCCCAGACTAGGCCACAATAATATTTGAAAATGGATACTATTACGGGAAAAATTCAGATTGGTCTCTTGGAAGGAAAATCCAACTGGGATACATGGAAATTCAAAGCTACCTGCCTTCTACGCACTGTACCTCAGACGCTAGAGGTGGTACAAGGCTCGTTCCAGAAACCAGTTGAACCAGCCACCGGTGCTGGAGATGCAGTCATGGCGACTTACAATTCAAACCTCGAACGTTTTGTTAAAGCCGACACAAGCGCCCTTCTGATCCTGACGACCAATATGCACGAAGAGACACTAAGGAAAGTTATGCGGTATACTAGTGCACGCGATGTATGGCTAGAACTACACAGATTATTCGATGGCACAGACGAAGATAGAGCCTATAATCTATGTATGAATTTCTTTGGATACAAAAAGCAAACGGAAGACGATATGGCCACCCATATGTCCAAATTGAAGAACATGTGGACACAGCTAAACCAAGAGTTTAAGAAGGATAACAGCAAGGAGTTACCTGAGTTGCTACTAATCTGCAAGATACTCGATACCCTTGATGACACCTTCTTCTCCTTCAGAAGTAGCTGGCTATTATTACCGAAAGCTGAAAGAACCACTGAGAATCTAACAAACCATCTATGTGCATTTGAGAGAGCACTGAAGAGTAACAACGTACCCCAACAGGAGGCTCTCATCTCGAACGCTAGTAATACGAATAATGAGAAGAAGAAGGATAAGAACCTAAAATGCAATTACTGTCAAGCTATCGGCCATCGTGTCAGAAACTGCCAGAAATGGATCAAAGATGGCAAGCCACCGAAGAGCAGTAATCCGCAACCGACGACGCCTTCAACTTCGAAAACCGCAAACATAGTTCTTATGTCTTTAGAGGACACTGAAGTTTTTTCAATCGAACGTGACTCTGAGAACTGGTATGTGGATAACGGCGCCACAAGCCATGTTACGAACCGGGCTGATTTATACCAAAATTTCGAATATTTTGATGAAGATCGTACTGTGACAACTGCAAATGGCAATGCGATTCGTGCCAAAGGCAAAGGTTCAGTAATCATCGAAACAAATATTAAAGGGAAACTATTCCGAGCAACCCTGCGAGACGTTTGGTATGTGCCAGCCATCAACAAGAATTTGTTCTCAGTTTTAGCGCTTCACGACAGAGTCCCGAATAGCTCTTTCTCATCGACGACAAAGGAATGTACGATCTATGTCAACGGAGAAGCATGCTTAATAGGGAAAAGACAGAAACAAGGTGGTTTATACCGGCTAGACGTAGTCAACGTATCACCTGCGAAACCCCCCGAAGTTTATGTGACAGATGCAACGATGCAACTCTATCATGAAAGACTTGCGCACCAGAACAAGAGGCACGTCAAAGCTATAGTTAAACGCGAACTTGGCATAGAACTGCCACTTGATAAAGAGCATTGCGAAGGTTGCATTTATGGGAAAGCTCATAGACTTAAATTCGGTACGAGAACTCGAGCATCAGCGCCAGGAGAGCTCGTACATACTGATGTTTGCGGACCATTTGAACCAAGTTTTACGAAGTTACGTTACTATGTATTGTTCAAAGACGACTTTACAGGCTACCGTATGGTATACTTCCTGAAGCATAAGTCCGAAGTCAAGGATAAACTCGCCTTGATGTTAGCACGTGCGAAGACACAGGGACACACCATAAAACGGCTGCTAAGTGACAATGGTGGTGAGTTCGACAACGAGTCTATTCGAAAAGTATTGGATGCTCACGGAGTAGAACATAGACTTGTAACTCCGTATACACCCGAGCAAAATGGTGTTAGCGAGCGAGAGAACAGAAGCCTCGTTGAAACAGCACGTTCAATGATGTACGCTCACGAACCTATGCCGCAACAACTTTGGGCTGAGTTGATCAATACCGCCGCCTATATTCTGAATAGGACGGGTCCAGCAAACAACGATAAAACTCCTTACGAACTTTGGTGTGGAAAACGGCCCATTATTAAACAGTTCCGAATAATAGGCTGCACAGCGTACGTCCACATTCCAAAACAAAAACGTAGAAAACTTGATAAGAAAGCCACGAAAGGTAGACTCGTAGGTTACGATGAAGATGGTTACCGAATCTGGATCACGGATGGAAAAAGAAACACGCTCGTCCGTTCGCGTGATGTGATTTTCGATGAAAAACCTCTTCCAAATCTTCAAGTAAATAATTCGACATCACCTTGTGTAAGCGAAGACACACGAGAGTATGAATACACGATACCTCTACCGGTAACCAACGAGGGGTTGACTTCATATCCTACTGAAACCGAGGGAGAACGCTCCATTGAAACAGAGGGAGGAAATGAAGCTACGATCGAAGCTACGAACGAAGCAGAACGTGCTCTTGAGGGAGAATATCAGGATCAAGTCCAAGTGGAAGATCACGTTCATGATGAAAATGTGGATGGACTCCAGGAACCACCTGAAATACGTAGTGATGACGAAGACGAATTTCATGATGCCGCTGAAGTTCCATCTTACAATCTTCGCAATCGTAGTCTAATAAGACGTCCTGAAAGATTCGACGATTACATATGCGTTACTGAATCGTATCCTGCTAATTTTTCAGATGCCATGAATAAAGACGATCATGATGAATGGCAAAAGGCGATGGATTCGGAAATGAAGTCGTTAAAAGACCATGGAGTATGGACGCCATGCGTGTTACCCAAAGGCAGGAAGGTGCTTCCATGTAAATGGGTTCTCCGTATTAAAAGGAACCCAGATGGCACAATTTGCAAGACGAGCCGGCCGAGGCGAAGTCTGCCTATATGTTGAACTACACAACAGGCAGCATAAGGATTTCTCTACTGGAGGTGGAAAGAATCAGCACTGTGGATCAAGTGGCCGATATATTGACAAAAGGATTATCTCGGTCGCCATTCATGTCTTTTTGCAGAGAACTCGGTGTTATGAATATGGGAAAGTGTTGAAGAAGATCCGTTCTGGTTGATACCTACCTTCTTAGATAATCATAGACACCCTGTCATAAAAAAGAATAGAATATAAAAAAGTGTAAAAAATAAGATGTCATGTAATTCGAAAGTAAAATAAAAAGATCGAAAAAACTAACTCTAATACAAAAGTGCTATCCCGTTTTATTATTGCTTTAAATATTGAATCGCCTATTTGCGCAAAACTGCTACAAAAACAAGCGATGTATAATAAACATTGTAAAGTAGCCGAAATGAAAGCAGTTTATTTTCGCAATGCTAGTGATAATGGAACTCTGTCAAATGTGTTCCGTTTCACAAGCACTAAAGAAAATAAAAACTGCTGATACCCTACTTACTTTATTATGCACATACATTTAAATAAATGTATGTACTCGTATAATGTATGTATGTACGTACCATTTTTTAAATGTTTTATAACATATACTTAATTAAGTACGTCATGTAACACCTTTCATCAGGAATGTTTTCCTGTTGAAAGTGTTGTAGAGAAACTTGAACTGCGAAGAACGAAACGGTAACATCAAGTTTATCTCGTACCAACCAAACAAAACGAAAACCAGCTGTCAAATGTCAAATGTCAACAACAAAACAAAGCCAAGTGTCAAAAACAATGACGAAATTGTTTTGCGATTCTAACTTCCGCGTAAAATCGCAATTACTACCACCAAATGTACGTAAATATCAGCTGTGATGAGACGTAATGACCGATAACAATAATTACTTCAATCGAATGTAGTAAATTTCAGTGTAAATGCGTAAACAGCGAACTCCTTTGTGTTGACTGAAAATCACCTGTTTTTTGTAAATTTTGTGACCATGGCCACAGCCCTGGCGAACGACTCGCCCAAATACCGCAACAGCCTCATCTGCTGCAGCCCGAGAAGCGTGGAAAACGTTTCCATCACCGAATCCTCGTCTACCTCAGGCTGCGTCTCGGGAGATGAAAACTACGACTCGACCTTCATCCCCAAATCTATCACAAACAAGAAACTGAAGATACACAGCACTGCGACGAAGGAAGAGATAGAAAAAGCCATCAATCAATGCAAAGAGTTAGTACTAAACAGTCCACAGTGCTCGGAGGAAAGGAAATGGCTGGTACGTTACTTGGTTGAGCTCCGGCTGCGGTTGCAGGATTTAAATGAAAATGACGGCCTGTCTAGAGTCAGGGTATCTATCAAAGGACACCATTTCGAGCAACAAGTCAACCCATCAAACAGAAAACAGTACTGCGATCACTGCAGCGGAGTTATATGGAGCATAGTTCAAAGTTCTTACATTTGCACCGACTGTAGCTACATCTGTCATTATAAATGCGTTGATCATATATGCAGGATGTGCGCTCACGTTGTCATGACTGAGAAAGGGCAGTTTGAGATGAGCATCTGCCCGGAAAAGGGGCTTGCGAGTCAAAATTACACATGTGCGGAATGCCACACAGCACTAACATTCAAAGACTCGTGGAATGAACCGAGGTTGTGCGACTACACGGGGCTATATTTCTGTGCAACGTGCCATTGGAACGATACATCAGCTATACCCGCCAGGGTTGTCCACAACTGGGACTGGGATAAACGTTACGTATCACGACTGGCCTATCAAATGCTGAATCTATCGTGGGCCCGACCATATATCGACGTTGAAAAGATTAACTCTAGGCTTTTTAGCTTCATAGTAGAGTTAGAGTGGGTTCATAAAATGAGGAAGGATCTGCAATGGATGAGGAGATATCTATGCAACTGTACTGAAGGTACCAGCCTCTTGTCTCCGTTGTTTGTTGAACTCGGTGATGTGAATAAAAAGTACAGCATGACACACTTGCAAGCGATAAATGATGGATCGTTAGAAACCCAACTCACTGAGCTAACGGAGATCTGCCGGACTCACATAACGAAATGTCCTCGTTGCTCGGGAAAAGGGTATCTATGTGAGGTTTGTGGAAACGATGAGATATTGTACCCGTTTGATAGTGGCGCCCTCTTATGTGAGAAATGCAATTCAATGTACCATAGAGGTTGTTGGTTACGAAAAGGTCAGAAGTGTATAAAATGTGTTCGATTGGAAGAAAGAAGAAAAACAGTAGAGATTGATGTAGAGAGCCCGGTTGTGAACGAGTTTGAAATAGATAGGTTTGTTGACTAGCTGACTTGCTTGTACCCAACTTATAAAATATATCCGCTAATTATGATTAAAACGTTATTTTAAGAACAATTTTATGTTTATCTACTCTGTATTTTCTAAAGAAGATCTATAGTCTCGCCATATAAAAGTATCTAATTAGGTAGATGCCTGTTTACCTTTGTACCTATCTTCGTGTTTTGTGGCGATGAATAGAAGGATAGGATAGTCCATAGGTTACCAAGGACGCGTAGGTACCTAGTAGATAGGTACCTAGTAGATAGGTACCTACCATTCCTATAAGTTTGTAAGACTATGGTAAGGCTCATACCTATTCCGTTAAAGATCTCGAGCATAGATTTGAGAAGAGAAGTTATCTACACAAGTCAAAATAATGTGTTCTTTTTGAGCACAATAGGTGAGCACACCTACCTACATAACAGATAGGTATACCAAGCGAAAGCGAACATTATTTTCTTTCGGAAAACTTATCGATTTTTTTGACGCCACTTTCTTTTTATGTATACCCGTTTCTTTAGGTTTGCTTGGCAGCCTTTCGTATAAATTCAGGTGCTAAAAAAAAACATTTTAGAGATAGCAAGAAGCTTTAAAAAAATGCCTTGTCATAAACGCTTAGTAATAATAATAAAAGCTTGTACATATTATTAAATATAAGACACTGAATAAAAAAGTAAATGTAATGAACTAACCTACCAACTAGACATGAACATAGAATCTAGTTTGACTCTTTCGCCAATATTGTAAAAATGTGTCCACACTGTTGAAAAATGGGTCACCAATAGAAATAATAAACAGACCAGTATTTTTTTTTTAATTACGTCAATAAAATTATTGCTCAAGCTCGTTGTAAAATTCTTTCTCAAATCTTTTATTGCCTTTCCTTTGAAACGCAAAGACGCTATTTGTTGCTAGTGCATGCATATTTTTTACAATATTATTGATGTGTTTGACTTTCAGCTATTTATTGGCATGTTTCCTGATCAGTAAAATATACATTTTAACACTTTTCTTTATCTTTTATTCAACATCAGTTGCTCATTTCTGTTTTAATCAATTTTTCTAAAGTAAATGACAGGTTTATCATGCGCTACTCAATTACCTAGGTAGGCTAGGTACCTAGATATCAACGACAAAATATGGCTTTGAGTTGACCATTGTTTGGTTGTGAGCATCTACATTGGTGATAGAGTTAGACCACTTACCATCAGGTAGGTCATCTCATCATCTGTTATGAATATATGAATGTTACGTATAATATAATTAAACTATCTGACTTATAATTTATGGACAACAATTTTATTATTTATATCTATTTAATTTTTGTGTTTTGACATTTTTAATTGGTAGTGTTTAATTAATTAGTGTAATTGGTTGTGTGTGGTCGTTCTAATTAAATAAAATAAAATAAATAAATAAAATCTGTGACCGACTGGACCATTAGCTGCCCACTTTGACGTTTGCAGGGATAACTAACCTAATTATGATACTAGCAAAGGTTACTAACCTAAGTATCACATTAACACGACTCGACGACGAACCTATCCACAACACAGGATATTCCTAGGACGGGAGTTAGTGTTTTCACAAAATAAATGTTTGTTTTTATCAAATTGATGTGTTACCTACCTACTGATAATTATTATACTGTACCTAGCATACTATAATAGCTATATCTTCCATAGTTTGTAAACAATTTTGTAACATGCTATCTCTCGGTCCAATAAATAAACTTTACTAACCTAAGTGTTAGTCGATAAAGCAAGCAATTAGTCGCCAACTCTGGTGACGGAGTTTATAGGCCGCCTTAAGGTCTCCGTCATGGCTTAACGACTGCTAGAGCCGGGATCGTCAGTTAACATGCCCTCCGAAGCACGGAAGCACTCAGATGTAAATGCTACTAGTGGCCACCCATCCAAATAGTGACCGCGCAGAACGTCGCCTAAGCAAGTTGCACCACAAGCGCTTCAATTAGTACTTAATTAGTCGATTACTAACCTAAGTACATAAAGAACTAACCTGGCAGTCAAGACAGCGGCAGGACTCGCGGTAGGTGCAAACAGACAGCGCGTTCTCAACACGCTGCATATACTGCAGGTCGGTACCGAGACGCTTCTTGCGGCGCGCCAGCGAACGCAGGAAGCGCAACAGTGACCGTCTTGACCATTTGTCCTTTGGGGACGCGTTACTGGAAGGGAAGGTGGATTGAATTATAACCCAAATTGGTAGGTACAGACTACTGAAGATAAATAGCCGGAAGTACCTACATACCCCTTCTCTTAGGTAGTTTATACAGCTTAGTGGTCAACTCTGATGACGGAGATTTTAGCCCACCTTATGCCTCCGTCGTGGCTTATCGACTGCTAGAGCCGAGATCGACATTTGAACGTGCCCTCCGAAGCACGGTGGAAATGCCAGTAACGGTCACCAATCCAAATAGTGACCGTGCAGCACGTCGAAATATAACATAATCGATGAGAAATAAAGCTCCGCCACGAGCTCCCTTCTGTTTAAGTACTTAGGTATATTACCAATACAAAGGGTGCCTAGAAGGAAGGTGGCTAAATAGTGTTTTTATTGATAACAAACGTTTACCTTAATTTATCAGTCTATTAGGTAGGTGATGCTTTGTTTACGTACGCAGCGTAAGTAGTGATATAGACATATCCAGACACAGGTTCTTATTTTAGGTAAATACAAAACTTTAACCAATTTTCCCATTTAGGAACAAAACTTTATTTAATTAGTTCGTAGTAGGTAGGTACGTTGAACTCGTAAATGACTACGTTGATGGGTACTTTAGTATACCATGAAGCAACTGATTAATTAAGTATGTTGTTAGCACGTGCTTCACGTGTGACCTTTGTCAACAATTCCAGCCACTAAATGCTTACAGTGAATCACTACATCCTACAATAACAAACGCAGTGCAGACACGCGTGGAAATAAGGAAATAGGTAAGAGTTGAATGTGAAGTATGGAAGCAATGCATGACTGTATATGCCTGCATGGCAATCTAGCTTTAGGTACCTGCCTATAGATAAACACCTAGAGGTAGGTAGGTATAGAAAGACTGCTGCTTATAAAAAGACATGACGGACTAGTTATTTCCAGTCTCTAGATGACTAAGAATAAGAATAAGAATAATTTATTGAAAAACTGTGATTCATGATAATTACAGGCTGTAGCAGCGAACACTCTGTGGGTAGGTACTTCTATGAAGAAGTTTTAGAATTGTTCAGCCTGGAAATATAGTAGCAGTGGACTGCTTCAAAATGATAATTAAGAAGTTAACGTAAGACGGCAACAGTCCACTTGTCTAAGGCCCGTATGCTAATTTACTGCCCAAGCACTGCCTGGACTCGAGCATAGATTTTTGCATACAAACTCAAATCTATGCTTAAGTAACGATTTTCTTTACAGCATACGGGCCTGAATATGGAAATGTATGTGGAAGGCGGCATAATAATGTTCAGCAGTGAATCTTCTGGAAATGAAAATTTTAATAATGTCAAGGAAACATACTCGTCTTCCACGTTGTTTAGTTGAGAAGGCTTCATATCTTCCCCGCAGAGCGTCGTCTCACTCGGCCGTCTTTTGTTACGTTTCTTACAGTCCTTATCCTTTTCATCCGTCACTGAATAAAGAAAAAGTTCAACACTGTAACTTTAAAAACTCCTCAAATAGGTAATTTTAGTTATTACTAGCTTCCGCCCGCGACTTCGTGCGCGTCCTGTTTGATCCTGTTGATTTTCCGGGATAAAAAGTAACCGATGTGTTAATCCAAGTTACGAACTGTATATATTCCACGTTTCATCCAAATCGGACCAGCAGATTCAGTTTCAGAGTGATTGAAACAAAAAGGAATTGGGCCATTCCCAACATTAAATTATTTACTTATTATCTTAGCAAATGGCTTTGACGTAAATTGCTACCTAACCTTTACTGAGGATTGAGGTCCCACCATTAGTGACTCAACTGTAGTTTTAAAAGATTACCATTAATATCGTTCAAGACAGAATATCCAGTTCGATCAGCAAAAGGCCCAGCTCCGTTGTGGTACTCCCCAAGCCCGGTGAGCCCACCGCCGTATCGGCAGCAATCTCTCTCTAGTCCGTTGGACTTCCACGTGGACGGGTTCTGGTAGATGGTTTCCGTGTTGCCGTTCTCAGCGTCGAACTGGCTTTCGGGTTGTTGGAGTACCTTTGAAATAAAATCTGCATTTATTTTGTTTTTTTTTCTAACTGGGGATCAAACATGAAACCCACATACATGATAGCCAGTGGTTTATAAACACTGAACACTTGCAGATCATGAAGCATCAGAGGTACCTCACTAAAATTATAGACACTGCTCGCGCGTTTCTGACTAAAGGTCTAATAAGAACAAGCAGATGATCCACGTGATGTTAAACGGTTACTTCTGTAATAATTCTGCATAAAGGGGTTTTGTCTCATACGAAATTGAAATGCATGAAGTATCCTATCTAAAGGGATTTGAGGTTTTATTTCTTGGTTGGTGAGCCTCTCGATGAGCATAAGTCCGAACTAGTGGTCCAATTTGTGATGCAAGCAGTCACCCATCAAAATCACCAAGTTGGTGACCCATCTGTCAATTGGTATGTTTTTATTGAGACTTGCTATAACTAGGTATTTTGAATACGAACCTGGTAATGAGCCCTTGTTCCAAGAAAAAACACTGCTCCTGGCGCTCCAGTTGTCATAGTTGATCTGAAAAAAAAGGAATGGATTATAATATACTGGCTTAGCTTGAGCCTTCTGTGTAGGTGAATTATAAAAGTAGGTTACTCAGTGTCCATAATAATCTTCCTTGTACCGTACCTACCCTAATCTTAATTTTTTTGTCAGTGGTACCTACCTAAGTACTATTTATTATATTTTTTTGGTACATACATAAAAGTGCCTTTCGTGAATACAGCTTTACCTTTTCAAAAATCGATTATGTAGTCAACACAACGGTTTTCAAAAAAAACCTTACCTAGCTGTGAAAAGAAGTGCATAAATTACGCAATAATAAATAACTGCTCGTTAAATAAAAGAACATGCGTAATAATTAAAATAAGAAAGAGATCGAATTAAATACACGAAAATAAATGGATTAAAAAATGCAATTTCTACTAAAATTACCTGCTAAGCTTTTCGGGTGTCTTATTTTTACAGTGTATGTAGGTAAACTGTAATGTAAATTTTCCTTATTTATGAATAACATAAACACAACATAAATAAGACTAATTTTTTCTGTATTTTTAATAATTTTTTGTTGCGTACAGTTGCTTATTTCTTGACAAAGCGTTTTATTTGACGCTGTTTTGACTTGCGCAGTACATCAGTTTGTTTTGGGGTTGTCATTGTAAGGAAAAGCTACCCCTCTCAAGGAAAAAAAAAAGAATAAGTATGTATATTCATTTTACAATACACCTTGTTTTTTATCTAGGTATGTGAATTGTTTTTGTAGTCCATCCATAAAGTAATAAAAATAAACCTATTGTGTCATTTTTATATGACATCATACATCCTGCCACAACGAGATAGACTGACAATAGGCTGTAATAACGAACGCCAAAGGGTGGTTGGTTTCAATGGTTCTCTTTTTTTGTAATTTGTTGAGCAAACATACTACCTAGATGTCGCTTATGAAAACTCTGCTGGCACATTTAACCTACATGAAAATTAAATAAAATTTCGTAGTGTGACAAAATAAAATATTAGATATCTACAGGGAGTATTAATAAGATAAACTAAGTTAGGGACATATCACTCGTGGATGAATGCGAGACCATACAAGTAGGTATGTTTTAGGCTGTATCTGTTGTGTAGAAGAATGTCGTTTGAAATGATATCACGCAAGAAAAAGGTACCTACCTAGGTAAGTACTTTGATTAACCAACTACCGTGTGTTTATCTACACTTGGTAGAACAGAAATGAATCTTGCTCTACATTTTAATTTTCTTAGTCAATCCAATTGCTTGCAGAAGCTTATTAGATGTAGGTACCTACATAATTAGTATTCGTTAAATAATGAATGCCAGTAGTTTTCATCTGAAACGCACACACTAAATTGATGAACTTTTTATGGTAGAGTTCTCGATTATTACGTCACGCAAATCAACCAATAGCAAGTCGCGTTCTAGATCGCGCAAGCGAAGTTTTTTGGTCCAGTTGGCTTGTTTAGAAGTTCACAAATATCGAGACCGGGGAGTCCTAAGCTACACGGGAAGTCGGTCGTGGCAGGGGGCCGATCTAAACCTCTGTCAATTCTGATAATATCTTCTCTATGGATAGATGTTAGTATGGATAATATAAAAACAATGAAAATGAAACATAAAACTGCAAACAATTCTGTAAAGTGAAAAACGAGAGTTAATGATTCTCAACCTCACCGAAGTAGCTACTTTGACTTCCTTTTGTCGTTCGTTATCTAAAGTTAGGCATCTAAAGTTATATTTTTTTTCAATACAATTTTATTCATACTGATAAAATATCTGATTATTTAGAAGTGAAACAAGCTAAAAGTGTAGGTAAAAAAAGTCTAAAAGTGTAGAGCTATGAGTTCATTACGGTAGAGTCTCGGTCTCGGCATACCTATGGTCAAAGGTTTTTGTTCAATTCTTTTGATTTCAGGCAGATTAAAATATTGAACAAAAACTCTGTATTTTCTGTAACATAATGCTAATCAAAATTAAATGTCTCATAATTCTAAGTGGAATAACAATGGATCTTACCGTTATAATTATGAGTTAATTACTAAGAATAATTTAAATTTTGTAATGTTTAGTTTAGTATTTGAATTATTAAGATTCTAATTTATTTCTTTTCCACTGGTTTTATTTTATTTGTAGGTATCGTATCTTTGCTGGAGACAAAGCCAGTTTATATTTTTGAAAAAATTGAAAAAGTTACTCTTGATAAAGCAAAAGGAAGTCGAATTAGCTACTAACGTGAGGATGAGACCAAGGCCTCTCTTATCATTTTCTTGACATTATTTGACATCATTATTTATTTTTACCATAATATGATTGCTTATACGCTTCAACATATCTGATGGTGTGGAATTAGACCGGCTCCCCACCAATGCCGGCTTACGTAGTAGCCACGGACTCCCCAATGGTGTGTTAAATGAGCATTTTTACATTAGAAATGAACAGAAAACACTGTTTGCGCGATCCAGGATTCGAATTCTATGGTTTTAGATCTATTAGTTACTGTGACTTTGGTACTAATTGTATACTTTTGCTTAATCAAGAACTGGAAAATAATCCTAAAGACATATAATTTTACCTAACATTTATTGGTTTTCTGTTAAAAGCTAAATTTAAAAATATTCATGTTTCATTGCGATTCTCACTGGTGCAAAAGAGACAGCCAACCTTCATTCCCGCGCTCAAATATGCCATGATCGCTGATTCAATAACACACCACGTCATACTACTCTTAATACCTACTCACGTAGCATTATTATACTAGGCTCTACAACAGGCAAGACTCTACCCATAGACTGGCTGGTAGTAGTGTTCTCTACCTGCATTTTAATCAATTTAGAAAGAGACAGCCATCGTCCCTGTTCTACGTGAGTGAAAGAGGCAGTCCCAGTGTATTTAAAACACTAACATTATTGTAGTATAGTAGGTACTTTTTTGTAAAATGTAACAATAGGTATGTGATTTCTTGGTAAATAAGATGTTTTTGATTAAAATGGTAAACAGTTATTTCTACTAAGTAAGACCCCAAGCTATTCTGGCAGCCCCAAAATTTTAGATTGGTAAATGGTAAAAAATGGTAGAATTTTTTATTTGCAAAATTGAATTTTCTCTTGCTGATTTGATTTGAAAATGGCGGCCGAGTGTTTCTCCATGTTTCATTCCTAATTCCTATTTATTGTGAATGTTAGTGGCACATAGTCTTACGTTTTCTGTGCTCCTTCAAGTGTTAAATATTCATTCCAATTTGTTGTATTTGTTGCCATTAAATTGTAAGTATTGCGTTCATTGTTGCAACTACAAAATTCAATATTTTCGATAAAAAATAGAAACCCCGACGACGTTGGGATAGTGTTGCAATGAAAAAGATTATTTGGTTTAATTTTCCTGACACAAAGGCATGATTTGTTTACAATTTTCACATCTCAGATACCTACATGTGTGCCTTACTTTTCTTAGGTCACAGATGTACCTACGACCTAGGTAGGTACGCAAGAAAGTTTTTAATTCATCAGCCAGCTCACAGCTGACTTTGATGTCTATGTCAGGCCCTAGGTAGGTTCTTTACTGGGGCCCAGTAGATACATATTTATACCTACCTAGGTAGGTAAATCACTATGATTTTAATTTGTCAGTCTAGCTCTAATTGAATTTTCTTAGGTTTGTTTATGCCTACTTCTACTGTCATAGGCTCACTTGTATTATCAAATTGCAAGAAAACCTATTCGAGACATGTGAAAAGTTTTTTCTAAAATAAAGAACTTTCAATGGTGATTGTGGAGAAGTTGCAAAACTATTGTTTTTGGAAATCTGGCCTTCGTTTCGCAGATCCTCAGGCCCGTTATGTTGATGATTTTAACCTCATCATCATCATCTCCTTGCCCTTTTCCCACTTTATGTGGGGTCGGCACAACATGTGTTTTTCTTCCATGCTCTTCTATCAGCCGTCATCTCATGTTGTCACCTCAATACTTAAATAAATAAATATTCATGAACATTTCACACAACATTTAGTCCAAAACTAAGCAAAGCTTGTGTTATGGTGACTAGATTGCATATAGAATAGTTTATACACACTTTTTTGTAAATAAGTACATACATGTAATACATAGTAACACCCAGAGATAGAACAAACATCTATGTTTGTCACACAAATGTTTGTTCTCAGTGGGGATCAAACCCATGACCTACAGCACGGAAGGCAGAGCTACTACCGACTGAGCTGTGATACTGTATACCTAATTGTTTCAGTAAATGATGTCGACCGAAGAGGAGGAAATAGTGGATCAAGTAGACTTATCAGCCGATATGTCTGATGATAACAATATTTATGCAGAGTATCAGGATGGTAAGGAAATCAATCAATCAATAGCCATTTTTTCCTGGTTTTGGTGTAGGTAAAGCCAGCAAGCTTGTATGAGTCAGTGGCCAACTCTGGTGACGGAGTTTTTAGGCCGCCTTAAGGCCTCCGTCATGGCTTAACGAGTGCTAGAGCCGGGACCGACAGTAAAACGTGCTCTCCGAAGCACGGAAGCGCTCACAATGTTAATGCCACTAATGGTCACCCATCCAAAGTGAGACCGCACCGTTCCTTAACTTAGATAATCGGTGAAGATTGACTAATCAAGCTACGCCATGAGCGCTTATAATATGTTTAATAAAAATCAAATAAACAATTGTTTAACACATTCAATGCCACCGTTATTTTCTAGTACTTCTCAGCGATGCCGCTCTATAATACGTGTGAGCGCGCTAGGCGTGCTCTTGGCACTACAAGATGAAATTGCATGGGCACGCTAGGCGTGTTCACTGGCACTGTGTTAAGATGTAATAAAAACCAATTTTTCGGCTTCAATTGTGCTTATTGATTAGTCGTTCTTACGCTTTTAGGAGAGGATATTGTGTTTCTGACAATACTTGTGTTCGTGAAATTTAATTATGGAAGGGAATAGATATCACGGTAAGTAATTTTCGTAATTTGGTCAGATGATCTCAAAATTTTGTTACTTATCTAATTGTGTATGTTTTTATTTATAGGGAAGGCAGAATATGTGCCGAAAACAGAGCAATTTGATGATGATTTGAAGCAAGTAGATGCCCCCCAAGAAACAAACGCCCAAATCTAGAAGGTGAGTACAAGGAACCCTTATAGTTTCGCCATATCTGTCTGTCCGTCTGTCCGCGGTACAGTTTAGGTACGGTTATAGTTTTTTAGTATCAATAGCCTCTGAGCTTTTGTTTTTGCTTTGTAATTTGACATGGAGATATATCGCACCCCTAGAACAAGACGGAATTATGTCGGAAAATCTCAAAATCGACTTTATTGCATATTGAATCCGCGAAGTTTTACCGAGGCTTTTTATTGACATGCCAATGTTATGTAATATAGCGAAATGGTTAAATAGATAAATATCAAATATATTCGCACAGACGCTCAAGAGATGGCACGATACGTCGCTCTTAGTGAATGAATGAGTAAAACGTCATACCACGAACACAAATTTATGTCCAGTTGCAATATGGCCATCGGGCCTAAGATGCGCACCGCAAGATATTTGTCATGTCGTTCTGTCAAAATGTAAGCATTTTGTACCAGTTTAGAAACTATTGCATTATCTGTGGTAATGTTGTCGAGAAACCGCGCCTTTGAATTTTCAACTTTTGACATTTCTGCATGACTATTATCTCGTCCTCAGAGAGGTACGACGACTAACAAGTGTCAAAAGTGTACATTATGGCGCGTTTTGTCGACACCATTAGGTGCCACAGATAACGCAATAGTTCCTAAACTGGTACAAAAGGCTTACATTTTGACAGAGCGACATGAGAAATATCTCGCGGTGCGCATCTTAGGCCCGGTGATCTCAAAATTTCATAAGGTAATATAATCAGACAATAGAGAGTTTAAACGAAAAATGTATATTATCGATTGCTTGACGTTTACTAAGAGGAATAAACCAAATAATATTGATTCACATTGGATATGTTACATAAAACATTCAAGATTTTGACAATAACTTCGATATTAAATCAGATAAAATACACTAGAGAGGGGGGAGCTTTCCGATAACCAGTACCTTTTATTCGAGCTTGGTATCTTGTAAATTTTTATTACATATACCAATGAATTAATGGATATATGTATATACTCATACAGTTTTTTTTTTCAGAATACATTTAGCTTGAACCTCAAGAAACAAAATATGGTTTAACGAACTCCCAAAATTTGACATCTTATGCAGAAAAAATGGCTGAATATGATAAAGAAGATATGGGAACCAAGACTAACAGGTCAACACATAAGAAAAATAAAGAAATTGGCACCATGACTGAATCGAGATTTACATGTACCAACATTACAAACATGGAAATACGATACAATGAGTTTTTCGGAAGTGTCGTAGCACGCCAACTAGCAAAATATCACGGCTAAGCTCGTTATAATAAAATTAAAGAAATAATTGTCATTTTTCAAGATAATTAAAATATGTGTTTGATTGAATAAACAGTTTTAGTGATACTCATGTGGAAACAAATTACTGGCTACGTGTTGTGATTATAATTGAAATAAATAAGATTGGCTCGCTAAATAAAAACATTTATTAAAATCACTTGTTGTATGTACATTGTTAAACCGGTCTAGTAGGTACTACCAATTAATATTTGTGATACGCAGAGCGTATCTATCAAGCATTCTATGCACAAACACTAGCCGAAGTCACAAAGAGAGCAATAAAACAAATCCAATCGAAAAAAGCATGAAAAATGAGAAATCAAATTTATGTGAGAAATCGCAAAAAGCATGCAAGTCGAACTCTGTCTGTTTTACTCTTTATGTGGGTAGATCAACTTAGTTTTGTCCACCCCCTGTCCCAGACATTTATATATTTTTTTCTCAAAAAGTTGATCTACCCTTGTATAAAACGACCAATGTAATGCCTCTATTGTCAGTGCTTTTGTTTAGCATGCCATTGGATGCAGTTTTAGAGGGCGCTTCGTCCAATCAGAATTTTTAGAAAAGTTTGAAACCCTTTTTGTTGATCACGCCTGTCGTGTTCACGGCATCACATATAAAACATTTTTTGATAATATAAAAAAAAGTTAGAGCATGGTTTATGCTCTGCGCTTTTCGATGGAAAATATTCCCAAATCTTTAACTTATCCATGAAAAACCGAGAGCACGCCTGGCGTGATCGTGGCGTGGCGATAAAGATTTGTGAGGACACGCTAGGCGTGTCGATGGCATATAAATAGTGTAAAGCAAAGTCGCTTCCCGCGTCTGTCTGTATGTCTGTATGTATGTATGCTTAGATCTTTAAAACTACACAACGGATTTTGATGCAGTTTTTTTAGATAGAGTGATTCAAGAGGAAGGTTTATATGTATAATAAATGCATAATAATGCTATCGATTCGCTTGTTGCATTTTTCGAAACTAACCTAATTTGACAGCACTAAAAATGTTGCCGTCTCTTTCTCATAAACTGAAACGATAAGGACGGCTATAATTTTAGAGCTGTCAAATTAGGTTAGTTTAGAAAAAGGCAACAAGCGAATCGATACCAATGTAACCCAAGGTGTAAAAAATAGAAATTAGTAAAACACAAATGACAGCTAAACGTAATGTTTAAAAATTTGACATTTGGAAAAGACAACCGTAGTTTCAACCATGGTAACAGGCTTCCTGTTGGCCAAACGGTAATACCATGGGACTGCGGTCAGAGCCGCTAGTCTAAAATATAAAACTCTTGAAGCCTGACAATCAACGCACAGCCTAAACTATAAGTCCTAGAGGTATGACATTTGGAGGGTAGTATCCTTATATAGTGCACCCCAGTGAAAGGAATTTTGAAAAGTAGCACCCTAAAGGGTCTAAAATTAGGATCAAAGATTTTAACCAAATAATGCGTATGCTGCTACCACGCGAGCAAAGCCGCGGTCGACAGCTAGTAACTGAGAAATTGATTCAACTTTCATCAGATAGGTAGTTGTTGGTCACCTATTTAAATGAATTATTTGTTTTAGGTCAATTGCACATTGTGGAAGTCTCACCTTATGACAAAGGGGTAAGGTTTAAATTACTTTGTATTTTATTTTAAGGACAGACCATACATTGACGGCTTCATAAAATAGTACCACACTGTAGGAAAGATCTATACTATTATTATTATTTTATTATTATTACGAGCCTTCTCCGTCCCACTGCTGGGCAAAGGCCTCCCCCCATTTTTTCCATTCATTACGGCCTATACTATACTACTTATTATAAGAGTATAACAAGCCAAAAACTATAATTAATGATGTGAATAAACTGCAGATCTACTAAATAAACGATTCTGATTCCGAAAATCGAGTTTGTCTGTTTGTTTGTTCGCAGATCACACCTAAAGTACTGCACCAATTTCAATGAAACTTATACAATTCAGAAGCCCTTTTTCCGGATTGAAACATAGGCTATATTTTATTGAAATCAAAGACGTGGATACTTAGATACAGCTTGAACTCTCTAATCCAAACGCAACCATTTGCTACGAGGTTCATCGTAAGCTGGTTGACAGATATTTTGGTGGAAAGTTTCGCACGTGTACGAAGTCGCGGGTATCAGCTATATTAGGTACCAAATAACACCGCAATACAGGTCATTCACCCACCTTCACCACGATGTCGCATAATTCAATTTATGAATTGCTAATTCTGTCGCTTCCCATACAAACCTGTCGCTAAGACGGTAATCGCTCGAATCTCGTAGTACTGTTTGTTTACCATACATAAATTGAATTTTGCGACAACGAGGTGAAGGTGGGTGAATGACCTGTATTGCGGTGTTATTTGGCACCTACAATAGTAGCGAATAAATGATTTGTCTGTCTATGGCCGGAATACTGAAACAACACTCAAATTTGAGCACTTAAAATTGCTCTGCCTCTGTTCGACATTAACTCATTGGTGGTCATAGGTGGCAATAATTTAAGCGTGAACTTAATCTAAGTGGCGTTTGAGTATTCGGCCGTATGTGTTTAGCAACGTAGCTTGGTGAAAAAGCACCCTTACAATAATTCTAATTAAACTGAAATATCTTTCAGAGTGATGCAACCAATCAAATGGAATACGAAGCGGAAATTCTACCGGAACTGACGAACACAGACAGTGACGGTGAAACTAAGTACTTGCACCTGGATCTGCTCAACTTTACTGTGGTCAAGTAAGTAGGTACTTATATTACTAGCTATAGTAGATGCTAAATAACACCGCAATACAGGTCATTCACCCAACTTCACCACGATGTCGCAAAATTTATTTCATGTATGGTAAACAAACTGTACTACGAGATTCGAGCGATTACCGTCTTAGCGACAGGTTTGTATGGAAAGCGACAGAATTAGCAATTCATAAATTGAATTATGCGACATCGTGGTGAAGGTGGGTGAATGACCTGTATTGCGGTGTTATTTGGCACCTACTATAGCAAGGTGACAGAGTTTTAGGCCGCTTTAAGGCCTCATGTGTGGCTTAACAACTGCTAGAGCCAAGACAGTTTAACGTGCCCTTGGAAGCACGGACGGACGCGTTTATATGTAAATGCCACTTATGGTCACCCATCCAAATAGTGAGGGCGAAGAACGTAGCTTAACTTGGATAATAAAATTAAATAATTCACTTCTGGTAGAGATCGCTTTAAGCGAAAAGGCCAACAACAATTGTACAATAAAGAAATATTCTAATCTTTAAATAAATTTTCATGTAATACATAGATAGATAGAAAACTCCTAATTCTACACCACTTTTACAGAATTTATAAAATAAACACAGAGTTCATTAGTCTTATATGAAGTACAATGGGCGGCCTTATCGCTATGAGCGATCTCTTCCAGGATAGATGTATAAGTTATTTTTTTTTTTCATTAATTAATAGCCAGACATAGAACAAACATATTATTATATATTTGGGACACACAAATGCTTGTTCTTGTTGGGATCGAACCCACGACCCACAGATTGATCACAGATTCTCAAATATTTGTGATCAATCTGTGAGTCATTAAATGATCATTGTGATCATCTAAATATATAAAACTCTTTTGTATCTGACTGACAATCAACGCACAACCTAAACTATAAGTCCTAGAGGTATGACATTTGGAGGGTAGTATCCTTATATAGTGTAGGGGTGCACTAAGAAACGAATTATGAAAAGTCGCACCCTAAAGGGTCTAAAATTAGGATCAAAGATTTTGTATGCTGCTACCACGCGAGCAAAGCCGCGGGCGACACCTAGTACTGATTTTATGACGCCTGTCTAGTTCCGGAACACAAATTTTCACTAATATGTAAATTTTGAAGTGAAACTTCTAATGCGACTTCCAACAAGGTTGACGTTAAACTCTTAACGCTACTATGGAGGGGGTATGAAAGCGGGGGAATAGTAAGAGACAGAGCGAGAGTGAATTCGTGGCACTCGAAGTTTCACTTCTTCCGCGCGGAGGGACTCCACGCATTATTTTTTAACCGACTTCAAAAAAGGAGAAGGTTCTCAATTCGGTTATATTTTTTTTAATGTTTGTTACCTCAGAACTCCGTTATTTATGAACCGATTTGAAAAATTCATTTTTTATCTGAACGGGTATGCTTCCAGATTGGTCCCATAAAATTTTTATCAAAATCATTTCTGTAGTTTGGCAGTTAGATAAGAATAATTCGTAAAAACACGTCATTCACTACAAATACATATACAAAATACAAAATTCATTTATTTACCAAAGGAGTAGTTGCTTAATACATGGAATCACCTGTGGTCCCTGCACGGAAATTATTTAATAATATAGTAAGTGGGTCAAGGTGTGGTAGCAACATAGAGCACGAACGAGAACGAAAACAGTCAGGAATAAGTATGTAAGCACAGATATTAGGGTGGTTATTTTAAACTAAGTGTGAGGGGTAATGTGTAAATAGTGTGCATTGTAGTAAGAGGGTCATGTAGAGTGTGAGGGTTAAAGTCTGCGATATTAAAGGAGTAAGAGTAGAGATTTATACGTAAAGCTACGATTACGCTATGATAATTTTGGTATAGTGTAGTGTGTCACTTACACGACACTGCGTATTTGCTTTCCTGTGACGTTTCTGTGGTGCTTACGATCAATAGAACAGTCCCAATGCTATCATCATCATCATCATCATCATTTGATGATGAATTCGTATCAAATTGAAGTCGGTTTTTTCAGTTTTTTAAACTTATAAATTATTTATGAATTTTTTATCAATGTCAAAGTCAAAAAACTTTTATTCAATAAAATCTCAGTGATCACTTTGAATCGTCATTACGTTTTGTATGATTAGGTATGATTACATATTTTTTTATTGGATGAGTTGGAGCTACTTCGTCCCAAGCTTGTTTGTCTTCTAAATAATCAGATATTTTATAGTATGCTTTTAAAAGAAGTCTCTGTTTTATTACGTTTTTGAACTTGCCAATCGACAACTGAGACACATCATTTATGAATATGTATTTGTCACAGGAATGCAGACGGCACTAACACATACAAGATGGTGTCTTCAGACGGAACAACTGAGAGTGGGGACACTGTTACCTGTGTACTGGCTGAAGACGATGTTGATGGTAAACTCACATTACGTGCCGTGGGTCGTGGGTTCGATCCCCACCGAGAACAAACATTTGTGTGTGGCAAACATAGATGTATGTTCTGTGTCTGGCTGTTACTATGTAGTATACTAGCGACCCGCCCCGGCTTCGCACGGGTGCAATGCAGTGATGATGATGATGTATTATACATATAAACCTTCCTCTTGAATCACTATTAAAAAAAACTGCATCAAAATCCGTTGTGTAGTTTTAAAGATCTGAGCATACATACATACAGACATTGGGACAGACGCGGGAAGCGACTTTGCTTTATACTATGTAGTGAAGTATGTATTTACAAAAAAATATGTATATACATAATACTAGCCGTCTCCCGCGGCGTTGCTCGCGTTAGGGTGTTTGACTTTTCAAAATTCCATTTTCCCGCTTTTCTGTTGAAATTTTTCCTGAATTTTCTTTGCTATAAACCTCACGGAGCCCGAGATCTTTCCAACGAATGCAAAACCGTGGAAATCGGTTCGTGCGTTCTGGAGTTATAGCGTCAGGAAGGAAAACCCGACTTATTTTTATATAGTAGATGTTTTCTATCAGCCATCTAGTTCCCATAGGGGAACTAGATACAAGCTTTGCTTAGTTTGGGACTAGAAGGCGTTGTGCAATATCCATCCTATCCTACTAATATTATAAACGCGACAGTTTGTATGGATGTATGTATGTATGTAAGTTTCTTACTCTTTCACGCAAAAACTACTGATCAGATTTGGATGAAACTTGGAATATATATTGTCCGTGATCTGGATTAACACATAGGCTACTCTTTATTCCGAGAAAAACAACGGAACTAGACTCGTGCTTTCGAAAAACGAACAATGAATGAAACGGGGTTTAAAATTTGAATCACGTTTCATACAAAACGAGATTTTCAGTGTGTAATTTTGGTAGAATTGGAGTCCCGCTTCTTCTTACGTACGAACTACGTATATTCTTTGTATCGTATATTTTATTATTTCAGATGAAGACAATGGACATTCGTACGTTATGCTTGAAACAGGCAATGAACAGGACCCGTATATGTACCTACAAGGCCCCAATAGTCCTGCCCAATTAACACATATACCTAATGAAAGTCAAAAACCTGAGGTTAGTATTGTTTTACTAGAAAACAGAATTTGAACAAACATTTGTGTATGGCAATAGACACTGAAAAGTCACAGGAAAGCAAAACACGCAATGTCTTAAGTTATTCTTCTTTAACTGCCAAATTATTGAACCGATTTTGATGAAACTTTTATGGGACTATTCTGGAAGTACATACATTCAGATATAAAAAGAATTTTTTAAATCGGTTCATAAATGACGGAGTTCTGAGGTAACAAACAAAAAACAACCGAATTGAGAATGTTTTTTGAAGTTTGTTCAAGATGTTTGTATTTTTTTCAGCCCGAACCCGCACCTTCACAATCAACAGATAAACCAAAAAAGCTAACGCCTCTGCAGATCTTGGAAAAGGCGAAAGCTATACAAAAAGCAAAGTAAGTATCGTGGGTTCGATCCCCACCGAGAACAAACATTTGTGTGTGACAAACATAGATGTTTTTTCTATGTCTGGGTGTTACACATGTTTTTTGGTGAATAATACTTATCGTACTAATATTATAAACGCGAAAGTTTGTATGTATGTAGGTTTGTTACTCTTTCACGTAAAAACTACTGATACGATTTGGATGAAACTTGGAATATATATTGTCCGTGACCACATAGGATACTTTTTATCCCGGAAAATCAACGGGATCCAACGGGACGCAAACGAAGTCGCGGGCGGCAGCTAGTAATACATATATTTACAAAAAAAAATGTATCCACGTATTCGATCAGCAATCTAGTTCCCATAGTACAAGCTCTGCTTAGTTTGGGACTAGAGGGCGTTGTGTGATATGTCCAAGAATATTTATTATTATAATGAGTATTTACCAAAAATTTAAATTTTTTTAGGTCATTTTTTTCATGTTACATTATTGGAGTTTTAGCAAGCATCACTGATTTTTTGAAAATATAATTATATCCTATGTCATCCGGGGATAGTGTAGCTTCCCAACGGTGAAAGAATTATTCAAATCGGTCCAGTAGTTTCGGAGCCTATTCAATGCAAATAAACAAACAAACAATCAAATCTTTCCTCTTTATAATATTCTCTTCTTCTTCTAACTTAAGAGCTCAGCTCTTGTCGGTGTAATTTAATTTTGCTGTTCTCGCCATTTGTCCCTTTCTAGTGTATAATATTAGTTATAATATAATATAGTAATATTAGTTTATAATATTAGTATAGATAAATTTGTAAATTAGTGGAATTAGGGAAACTTTTGTTTTGTGCAGTATATTGCAGTAGGCTTGGGAGTTTTTTCCCATCTGACCCACCAGTGTGCAAGTAACTCTTATTTGGTTTATAGGACTGTTACGTAAAACTTTTTTATCCCGGTAGTTCCATGGTACTACCGGGATAAAAAAGCCCATTAGGGCTAGTAAATGGAAATTACCAGATATTAGGGATAGAAAAAGTTTCAACAGTTCTATGACGTAACAGTCTTATAGAACCAATGGGAGTTGCCCCAGTGTGCTTACCGTTGGTCTTGTTGGGAATAACCGGTCTAAAAGGGGTAGTCAGACGTCCAAATGAAGCATTATCTTATTTCCAGAGCACTAGCATCACTGCAAAGCTTGTTGGGAGTTTTTTCCCATCTGATCCACCAATGTGCTTACCGGTGGGCCTGTTGGGAATAACCCGTCTAAAAGGGGTAGTCAGACGTCCAAATATAGAATAGAATACGTTTATTTTGTGTCATAAAAAGAATCATACATAAGTACAGCAGAAGAATGAAAATAAAAAATAGAGATCTAATATTTTGACAACAAAATTGGTCGTAACTCAGCATATAAGTTGTAGCAGCATGGGCACTACTACAACGCTGGTATTCTGTGACGCCAAGGCTTACGCCGGCAGCAACGGCGGTACACAGCGTTATACCTATTTTAATATAAGGTGCATTGGGGTAATTGCGAAAATGGGTATATTCCGAAAATCCATAAAATCTAGTAACATAACATTGGCACGAGGATATATAGGAATGTCACGGCGATGCCAATCAAGATGGCGTCTAGACCAATGTTGCCAATAGGAAAATATCGCATTATGTTACTAGATTTTATGGATTTTCGGAATATACCCATTTTCGCAATTACCCCAATGCACCTTAGGTAATATCTTATAGATAACATAATATTAAAAATTAACAGTTTACATAAACTTAGTTAGCTACATCAGGAATTGACACAGACCACATTATTATGAAAATAGACATTTACAAAATGAAAACAATAAGAAGATTAAAGATCATTAAATAACTAAAATAAAGATACACTATTCAATTATTTTCAGATAATAACAAAACACTTTATCAACAAGATCAAACCAAATACTTAACAATGTCTATTATTAATGTTATTGTTATTCTAGAAATTAATTTAACTTGACTCAGACTGTATTTTTATATTACTATTTATTACTATTTTTTTACTATTAATTATGTTTAGTTAATATTATTAGTTTAATTAGTGTAATTGGCTCAGGCCGTTCTGATTATGTACATAAATAAATTAACAATACAGCGAGTATATAAAATATAATAATATACCTAAACTACTAGTCTAATACTAAAACTGTACAGAACGACCAGAAATATAGCGTAATCTTATTTCCAGAGCTTTAGCATCACCGTATATGGCAAAAACCGGACGTGGAAGGAAGAAGAAAAGCGATCTCCCGCCCCCAATAGAACTACTCACATCACCCAACTTCAAGTTGTACTTGTACAGTTGCAAACTGTGCACATTCAAATGTAACGCTGTCAAGGAAATGTCAGTACATAAGGTAATTAAATTATCATTGTATCATATCACTAGCTGATAGCCGCGACTTCGTACGCGTGCGTAACTTTCCACCAAGAAATATCTGTCAACCAGCATACGTTGAACCTCGTGTCAAAGGCGGCTTTTGGTTTAGGGAGGTCAAGCTGTATCTAAGAATCCACGTCTTTAATTTCAATAAAATATAGCCTATGTTTTATTTGATCCGGAAAAAGGGCTTCTGAATGGTATAAGTTTCATTGAAATTGGTCCAGTAGTTTAGGCGTGATCCGCGAACAAACAAACAAACAGACAATCTCGATTTTCGGAATTGGAATGGTTTATTTAGTAGATCTGTATATTTAGTTTATCCATAATAATATCTTTAATTTTAGTTTTTGGCTTTTTTACAGTTTTATAATAATAGTATAGATGCGAAAGTAACTCTGTCTGTCTGTCTCGCTTTCACGCCAAAACTACTGAACCGATTTGAATGAAATTTGGTACACATATAGTCTAGAGCCTGAGAAAGGACATAGGCTACTTTTTAATGCGAAAAAAGGGTAATAAGGGGTTGAAAGGGGGGGTGAAAGTTCCTTAACCTTTTTCATGAAAACTTTTTTAATGTAACATTTGAAATAACTGTCAGTTGTTTGACAGTAAGAGTTTGAATGACAGGACGTCTGTCGGGTCAGCCAGTACATTATTCAGGGTGAATTTTTGAGACGGGACTGTAAGGGCAGGTACCTTATTCGTTATAGTTACAGGAAAACGCTTTTAGGAGACTATCCATAAATATTTAAGATACTCTGAACTGCATTTACAGATTATGGAAAAAATTTACAGTCAGCAAGAAAATGGTAATTGTACACAAAAACTTTTTTTGTGTTTCTTATACGAATCAAAAGTCTCTACTGGACCAACTAAGGTTTGAGTACTAGAAATGTCAGAAATCGCGAAAAACTTTTCCCATCGCGAGCAACGCCGCGGGCGACGGCTAGTTATTTATATACAGTTATGGTTTGGAAGCTTCGGAGAGCGACTTACGCACTTGACCGATGTTCATTTTCAGAAGCGCTCGTGGCTCAATCTTAACCGATAATCTAAGTTAAGCAACGTTTTGCGCGGTCACTACTTGGATGGGTGACCGTTACATTTACATCTGAGCGCTTCCGTGCTTCGGGCACGTTAAGCTGCCCCGGCTCTAGCAGTCGTTAAGCCACGACGGAGGCCTTAAGGCGGCCTAAAAACTCCGTCGCCATAGTTGGCCACTAACTCATACGAGGTTCCTTGCTATTTCCAGAAGTCTGAGCATCCCAGCGGCGCTGGCTCCATGAAGGGTCCGGCTGCGGGACGGGTTTCGGCACGCTTCCAGTGTGCTCGCTGCCCATTCCGAGCACACTCTAGAAAACATGTAAGAATCACTACATAGTAACACTTAACGTTACAGAGGACATCCGGACAAACATGGATAACTCCCGTGTGACGGTGTTAGTTCTCATCGATTTTAGCAATGCCTTTAATGCTGTCGACCACGATCTGTTATTAGCCATTCTCCCCAAACTCAACCTGTCACCTCCTGTCATAGAATGGTTCTCCTCTTACCTGAGTGAACGTCGTCAACAAACTCGGAATGGCCAGGATAGCTCTGAGTGGAAGAGTATTGAGGCCGGTGTACCACAAGGAGGAATTCTGTCCCCTCTCCTCTTTTCATTATTTATAAATGTGTTGTCTCCACACCTTCTTAGTCAGTATCACATGTACGCCGATGATCTCCAGTTATATTCTTCGGCCTCTGTTAACAATCTAGATAGCGCGATTCAATCTCTTAATGATGATCTAATTCGATTGTCAGCCTGGTCAAATCGTTTTGGTATAAAAGTTAATCCTGATAAATGTCAAGCCATAATAATAGGCAGCTCACGCCAGCTCACCAAAATTAACTCCCTGGATGTCCCTCTCCTATGCTACAACGGTTCCAACATTCCTTTTTCACCCACTGTTACAAATTTGGGGATAGTATTCGATGCTAGGCTTAGCTGGGCTCCTCATATTAAGGTAGTTTCACGTAAATTCTATGCTGCTCTTCATTCTATCATCCGTCTGAAACACTTTCTGCCTACGTCTACCAAACTGTCATTAGTAAACTCCCTTCTCCTACCTATAATAGACTACGCCGATGTAGCTTTCTTAGATCTTACTGAGGAACTGCTCAACAAACTTGACCGCCTTTTGAATACCTGCATACGTTTCATTTTCTGTCTTCGTAAATTCGACCATGTTAGTTCTTTCCGCGCTCAACTTAAATGGCTACCCATTCGGGAACGGAGGAATCTGCGGATCCTCTGTGTTCTTTTTTCTACACTTAAAGATCCTTTCTCCCCAGACTATTTAAAAACCCGCTTCCAGTTCCGATCAGACACACATGACAAAAATTTGAGATCAGATGACAACCTCCTATTAGAAACCCCTCAACATTCAACTTCTTTTCGCGGTAACTCCTTTTCTGTCGAAGGGGTCAGGCTATGGAACGAACTGCCTTACGAGATCAAAAAGGTAGAGACAAGGCAACACTTCAAAAAACTGACCCGCGAGCTTTTCCTTAAACAGCTGTATGCATGATGTCACCTCTCACAACATTATTTTTTGATAAAGGTAGATTCCACCTTGTTTTACCATACCTACCTCTGTGTCTGTTACGTAATGTTCTATTTGATTTGTTATATATATATATATATATATATAACAAATCAAATATATATATATATAGTTATATATTAAATTATATAGTAGGTATAGCTCTTAGTTTGTAAGATAAATATTATTCCCTGTAATGTCGCACGCCAACCTCCTCACTACACCACCACGTTTGGGTTGGCTGGCAGACAATGCTTTCAGCACTAAGTCCACCCTATGTAACAAATTTATAATTTTGTGCAATAAAGTATTAAATAAATAAAAAATAAAAAAAATAGTATAAAGCAAAGTCGCTTCTCGCGTCTGTCTTAATGTCTGTATGTATGTATGCTTAGATCTTTAAAACTACACAACGGATTTTGATGCAGTTTTTTTAATAGATAGAGTGATTCAAGAGGAAGGTTTATATGCATAATACATCATCATCATCACTGCATTGCACCCGTGCGAAGCCGGGGCGGGTGGCTAGTATTTGATGTATCTGTTAATATATTTCGTATTTCTGTTACAGCTAGACGAACACCTCATATCTTCACATAGAAAACAGAAAACTGCAGCTAGTGAATATATAAGTAAGTATATAACAAACAATCATCAATATATATAAAACTCTTTTGAAGCTGACTGACAATCAACGCACAGCCTAAACTATAAGTCCTAGAGGTATGACATTTGGAGGATAGTATCCTTATATAGTGTAGGGGTGCACTAAGAAACGAATTTTGAAAAGTCGCATCCTATTGGGTCCAAAATTAGGGCCAAAGATTTAAACTAAATAATGCGTTTCTGTAATATACCGTACATGATAGAATTTTTCTTGGAATGTCCAAGAAAAAAAAATCCCACTAAGAACAAACATTTGTGTGTGGCAAACATAGATGTTTGTTCTGTGTCTGGGTGTTATAAGTATGTATTTACAAAAAAATGTATATAGTAAGTATTCTATCAGCCATCTAGTTCCCATAGTACAAGCTCTTCTTAGTTTAGGACTAAATGGCGTTGTGTGTGTTAATGTTCATAAATATTTATATTTTTCAGCGGCACTCCAACTGGATAGCGAAGAGGTTGACGCAGCGGATGTGCTAGTGTGCGGGGCGTGCGGGTTCGAGTCCGGTGACAGGCCAATATTTAAAAAACATATCGTTGAAGCACACGGTGCTATTACTTCCTAGTGTCTGATGCCGACCGACAGTAGAACTCTCCGAAGCACGGAAGCGCTCAGATGTAAATGCCACTATGGGGGCGTCCATTCATTACGTGAGCCATTTTTGGGAAATCTTACGAAAATCTTACGATATCTCACCCAGTGGGGAGATATCGTAAGATTTTCGTAAGGTTTGCCTCAATTCCCTCCCCCCTCCCCTAATCTCACGCGAGATTCTTCAAGACTTCTATTTTGGATGTAAACGTATTGAAAAAAAAAACGCACGTGTCGATACTGCTAAACAATCGACGAATAAAACAAATACTATTAATATAAATATTCACGGACATTCAACACAACGCCTTCTAGTCCCAAACTAATCAAAGCTTGTACTATGGGAACTAGATGGCTGATAGAATACATACATACATTTCTTTTGTAAATACATACTTATAATACATAGAAACACCCAGACACAGAACAAACATCTATGTTTACAACACACAAATGATAATTTTCGGTGGGGATCGAACCCACGACCCACAGCACGGAAGGCAGAGCTACTACCGACTGAGCTGTGACGCTTGTCATAACGCCTATTGTCTCAGATTTGGCCATATTATATTCTAGAAATAATTTTTCATGCAATTTTACACCGTTTTCTGCGAGAAAAATAATTACGTAATATTTGCCAAGACCCCCCTCTACCCTAAGTGAGACTTGGAAAGATTTAGCTTGATCCCCTCCACCCCTGGAACACCTCACGTAATTAATGGACGCCCCCCTAACGGTCACCCATCTAAATACCTGTGGCCTCATCTACTAATCACTACATAGTATAAAGCAAAGTCGCTTCCCGCGTCTGTCCTAATGTCTGTATGTATGTATGATTACATCTTTAAAACTACACAACGGATTTTGATGCAGTTTTTTTTTTAATAGATAGAGTGATTCAAGAGGAAGGTTTATATGTATAATACATCATCATCATCATCACTGCATTGCACCCGTGCGAAGCCGGGGCGGGTCGCTAGTTATAAATAAAAGAGACACCGCAAAGGTGTTGGTGCATTTCAAGTCCCGATTTGCATACGTTTAGTTAATTTTTGAATTATTTATGTTATTTATAACTTTTGTTGGTTTTATCATAATATATTATTCAGTAGCAGTCACGTAATCGCAAAATAAAGTAATTATTTTGACGTAAACACCTGTAAATACGATAAACAACATTGAAGAAGATGCTTTTTTCGAAGTAAAATGTCTAATAACTAATGATTCCGGCTGCTATATAATGACAATGTTATATTTATTAAAACTAAGTAGGTGAGTGTATTGTAACAAACAAAGTTCCATCATTGCAAGTTTAAAAAAAAATGTGGGACCTGGACTCCATCCTATTTGCCCCAGACCCTTTTAATTAATACTTATGTTTATGTGATGTCTCTGTGCGTGGCATTTCACGACAGGAATATACATAATACGTAGTTGTACTTATATTGAAAATACATTTCTAGATTAGGTTAAATTGTTCGCAAGGACTTTCCAAGGACAACAATTAAAAAAATCAGGATTTGTCTATGCTTGTGTATTTATTATATTTATAAGTTGTACATATGTACTAGTGTATAATTTGCTTTATACCATTCCCCCTCTAAAAAGCTTATTTTATTCACTGAAAACAGTGAATAAAATCCACAATCTCACCTGATTTTAAGCAATGATGTTTTGATCACTGTTTAGTTTTTGAATTTAGAACACACTAATATATATTTGACCTCCATCTAATTATTGTTTTTGCGCAATAAAACGGATGTATACCGATGGCCATGAACCACTCACGTCGCTCAGGATTCTAACACTTGAATCATCATGAGTCGTTAGAATCCTTCACTTGCTCGTAATTCATTTATGGCCTTCGCTTTAAATCCATATTTTATTCACTAGTTGCATAATATACTATTTTCCTCTACTGCCTATGTCACAGAATACTCGTATAATGCAAGTTGGCTCAAGAGAAACATGTGCTCAAAAAAGACTCGAGAATAAAAAAATCTTGAGTATTTTTTGGACATGTGCTCAAAAGACGCAAAATTTTTATTCCTGAGTTCTCGATTCTCTAATTTCTTCGAAGCTTGTAGTCAATTCGGAGCTTTTACCGCGAAGAATATGGTTTCCATCAAGCTTTGCGGTAAACAGGCTTGGACAAACTTGTAGTAAACGTGGTTAGAAGTAAGAGTTAGATGAAAGAATTTGAATAGTCGGTGTAGGTACTTGCTAGGTACATGCCTCTTCAAATATACAAATAGAAAACTGTAGCTGCGTTTTATTTAGATTCCTAGAACTTCAGTACGGGTCTGGCGGTAAACCAGCGTTGGTTGCCAGTCAACCAGCATAAGGCCGTGTGTTGAACACTGCGCCATCAGTGCTTCAACGGCTGAACTAAATAAGTAGGTAAGTTGATAGAGTCCTTTTCATGAAAGAAGTCCCGCGGAAATTTCCGGAACTAAATTTTAAATTAGTTGTCAGGTGCTGTTAATGTGTTCGGATGCTAGTGCGTTTTTATTTGGTTTCTGTGATCAAAGTCTTGTTTTCAATGCCTAAAGTTGTTAAAAGTGCTGCCCGAGAAATAATACTTTCACCACCACTATGAGTTCATATAGAATTATCTATTCTATATGGTTTTGTCTAGATATAAGATATATTTAGTTTGTTATTTTAGTTTTACCTTTATTTCTTGTTTTTACTGTTCACTTTTTTTATTGTGGTGGCTGGATAAACGTTATCTTAATTCGTTTTTGATTTATATTTCTGTTCTAGTAAGAATTGTTATCAGTCCTGGCTATACTCATACTAGTGTTTTACCCCTGGCCCCGCTATTTCGGGTTCGTGAGCGACCACCACAAACCGGAAGAAGCGTAGGACGATTAACGATGGCTTACATCCGTCAGATTTTGCATCGGTCAGAAAGATTCAATTTGTTTGTGCTGACGGGCCGTATACTAGGTAAACTCAGAAAATCTAAATATATAAAACTCTTTTGAAGCTGACTGACAATCAACGCACAGCCTAAACTATAAGTCCTAGAGGTATGACATTTTGATGGTAGTATCCTTTTAGATAGTGTAGGGGTTCACTAAGAAAGGAATTTTGAAAAGTTACACTAAAGGGTCTAAAACGCGAGCAACGCCGCGGGCGACGGCTAGTTAGTACATAATCTGAGATCATAAAGAAACGACAAATCCTTAAAACTATTTTATTAAATTCAAATGATTCACATTCATACAAAACACTTTACAATACTTACATTAAAATATATGCCGACATAGTTATTAAATACAAACATTTGTGTGCATATAGAGACATGGGTATCGATTCTGTAGCATTTTTCTTAACTAACTTGTCATATCATTTTCTAGTGCTTTCAAATTAGGTAGATTAGTTGAGAAAAATGCAACTATATACAAGGTGTAACATAATTACCCTATAAGCCCGAAAGCGGCGTAATCAGACTGACCACCTGTGCTTGGACATGTGCAAAGGATCAATAAATCGTAATTGAATTTTTCATACAAAAGTACAACTTTTATTATTTTATAAATTTGCGACAACCATAAGTGTTTGTTTACTATTTGCGTAGACCCGTACACACGCATACACAACGCACACGCTAGCTGTGTGTAGGTACATTTTAAGCAAAAGTTACGAGCTCATTTCATGAATGAAAAACTTTGAAATCTCAAGTGGTAGAACAAACATTGTTCGCCACGACCTGTAAAATACCCCCCTTTCGGACTTATAGGGTAATTATGTTACACCGTGTATATATAACTATGATGGGGCAAGTCGATGTCCCACCTAATGTTACTAACTGAATCTGGTACCACACTGGTTCTTTTCTATACTATGATCAATATGATAATCAATCGAGTTAGGGACATTTTCGTTCAAGCTGTCCCTTGCCGCCTTCGTCGTACTCTTGTGAAGATATCCACATCTGCTGGAAGGAACCTATTGACGCAAGAATTGACCCACCTATAAAAAAAACGAGCTTTAGTAGTATTTCGTACCTATTTTTACCCGACTACAGCGAAGCGAAAAGGAGGGCATATGATTTTGACCGGTATGTATATTCATCTGTTCGCTCATAACTCGCATTAGACGGGTTGTGTGAAATGTCCATGAATATTTATTTATTTATGTTTGGCACACACAAATATTTGTTCTCAGTAGGAATTGAACCTACTACCCACAGTACGGAAGGCAGAGCTACTACCGACTGATCTGTGACGCCTGTGATTCTTTTATATCTTAATTCTTTCCAAGTACCTCTACTACAAGAGAAAATTAATGACAGGCGTCACAGCTCAGTCGGTAGTAGCTCTGCCTTCCGTGCTGTGAGTCGTGGGTTCGATCCCCACCGAAAAAAAAACATTTGTGAGTGGCAAACATAGATGTTTGTTCTGTGTCTGGATGTTTAATTGTATTATAAGTAAGTATTTACAAAAAAAAATGTATGTATGTATTCTATCATCCATCTAGTTCCCATCGTACAAGCTTTGCTTAGTTTGGGATCTAGTCCCAAACTAAGGCGTTGTGTTAAGTTTCCGTGAATATAAAAAAAAATTAAGCTCATTAAAATCGGTAACTCCCATTTGTTCTATAGAACTGTTACGTCTAGAACTGTTGAAACTTTGTTTATCCCTAATATCTGATAACTTCCATTTGGGTAGGACTATTGAAACGAAAACTAGCCCTAATGGGCTAGTTTCAATAGTCCTACCATGGAACTACAGGGATAAAACAGTTTTAAAAACAGTCCTATAGAACAAATGGGAGTTACCCATTAAAATGAAAAACTTACCGATCCAAGCTGCGAATCTTCTTTCAGCGGGCGGCGCTGAAGCGTGCATTTTCAGACGATGCGAGTGAGGCGCCCTGCGGGAAAATAAGATAAGATAAGATAACGTTTATTCAGCCACAACAATAAAAAAAGTGAACAGTAAAAACAAGAAATAAAGGTAAAAACTAAAATAACAAACTAAATATATCTTATATCTAGACAAAACCATATAGAATAAATAATTCTATATGAACTCATAGTGGTGGTGGAGGCCTATAGCTCAAATACATCTTATTAATTAATTATAAACGCGAAAGTTTGTAAGTATGGATGGATGGATGTTTGTTACTCTTTCACGTACAAACTACTGATCCGATTTGGATGAAACTTAGAACATATATTGTCCGTGACCTGTATTAACACATAGGCTACTTTTTATCCCGCAAAATCAACGGGATCCAACGGGACGCGAACGAAGTCGCGGGTAATACTATATGAAGCGCTCGTGTCTGGGCTTGCTTAGTCAACCTTCACCGATGTAAGTTAGGCGACGTTCTGCGCGGTCACTATTTGGATGGGTGACCGTTACATTTACATCTGAGCGCTTCCGTGCTTCGGGCACGTTATACTGTCCCGGCTCTAGCAGTCGTTAAGGAGGTCTTAAGGCGGCCTAAAAACTCCGTCACCAGAGTTGGCCACTAACTCATACGAGGTTCCTTGCTTACATATAATACTATCTTGTTGTATTTTGCACTAGCTGGTGCCTGCGACTTCGTCTGCGCAGGATTAGTGCAATTTGCTGTGGGCAATCTTCTAGGCGTTTCTGGAGAGATCGCGTCCCGTTGGATTTCGTTGATTTTCCGGGATAAAAAGTAGCCTATGTGTTATTTATTTATTTATAAAATAACACATATCAAAAACTGAATAGTGCCTTAAAGCCTACGTAAGCTTTGTCTAGACACTATGTTCTCGTAGGTATCTATATCGAACGAACGAGCTAATCCAGCGGCCCTAAGATGCGCACCGCGAGATATTTGTCATGTCGTTCTGTCAAAATGTAAGCATTTTGTACCTGTTTACGAACTATTGCATTATCTGTGGTAACTAATGGTGTCGACAAAACGCGCCATAATGTACACTTTTGACACTTGTTAGTCGTCGTACCTCTCTGAGGACGAGATAATAGTCATGCAGAAATGTCAAAAGTTGAAGATTCAAAGGCGCGGTTTCTCGACAACATTACCACAGATAATGCAATAGTTCCTAAACTGGTACAAAATGCTTACATTTTGACAGAACGACATGACAAATATCTCGCGGTGCGCATCCTAGGCCCGCTGGTCACGGACAATATATTTATATTCCAAACAAACGAGTAACAAACATCCATACTCATAAACTTTCGCGTTTATAATATTAGTATTATTATATTCAAGGTAGTATTGTATACCTAGAAGTGAGTTCTCTAGTGAGTCGTTCCGGGTACCCGCTAGGCACGGCGCCCCCACACAGTAACACGCAGCCCCATAAGGCTGGACGCGCATCTGCGTCACAAGCACCCGCCGCCGCACACACTGACAAACAAACATTTATATAAAATATATAAAATACTAGCTGATACCCGCGACTTCGTACGCGTGCGAAACTTTCCACCAAAATATCTGACAACCAGCATACAATGTACGTCGTAGCAAACGGCTGCTTTTGGTTTAGAGAGGTCAAGCTGTATCTAAGAATTCACGTCTTTCATTTCAATAAAATATAGCCTATGTTTCAATCAGAAAAAAGGGGTTTTGAATGGTATAAGTTTCATTGAAATTGTTCCAGCAGTTAAGGCTTGATCCGCGAACAAACAAACAGATAAACAGACAAACTCGCTTTTCGGAATCAGAATCGTTTATTTAGTTTATCCATATCTTTAATTTCTTTGCTTTTTTAGTTTTATAATAGTAATAGTATACATAAGTTCAAACACTAAAACCGTAAGTTATAACATAACATCTACCTAACTACCGACTAATTATACCTACCTATAGAATTAATTTGTACCTATTTACTAATCTACTTAAAAAGAATGAACTACTAATTACTGAAACCCTCTATAGTAAGAACCCTCAATAGTATAACCCCCCTACAGTATAAATCAAGAAAACTTACCTACAACCTTCAACAAAATTACTCTTCTATAGTAAGAACCCCTCATATGAACCCTCTATAGTAAAAACAAGAACTCCCAATAATATAACACCCCAATGCTGCCCCCCTACAGTAGGAATCAATAAAACTTACCAAAAACCTTTTACAATATTACCTCCCTAGATTAAAAACCCCAATAATATGATCCCCACAGTAAGAGCCAAGAACCCCCTATAGTATGACACCCCCATATCAAGATCTCCCAGTATGACCACCTTTAGTAACATTATATGATCCCCCTATTAAGAATAAGAACCGCTAATAATATGACCCCCGTATAGTAAGACCCCCCTTTAGTAACACATACCCAAATGATGTGCAGCTAATGAGTGTTCAAACAGGCACTCGGCTAGTTTAACCCTTTCGGGTCCAAAGTCCTGGTGGTACCCTCCGGGGAACTCGTGGTGAACCATCGGCATACTGACAGCTACTCTCTCTTCATAACTGTTCTCTGATACCTGGAAGGAAATAAATATTCTTGGACATATCACACAACACTCTCTCATTTCTCATCTTTATCGCGAGGCATCTTCTATTGTGATGTCTTTAAATACAAAATATATAATCACTATTTATCTCTAATGAACGAATCATACAAATAAACATTTCTTGGCACAAAAAAGCCATATTACGAGAAGAGTGCTAGACATGAATGTGGACGGATGTAGAAGTAGAGGTAGGCCTAAGAAAAGATGGATGGACTGTGTGAAAGAAGATATGAGTAAGAAAGGAGTGAACACCGAGATGACGGCTGATAGAGGAGAGTGGAAGACGAAGACATGTTGTACCAACACCACTTAGCGTGGGACAAGGGTAGGAAGATGATGATGGCACAAAAAAGCGAGTTTACGTTATAGTAGGTATGAATACAGGGTGTCAGACCGCCATGCCACATGGAGGAAAAGTATCTTATATAATGTAGATAGAGCATTTTACTGAAAGAAGACTTTATTTTGATTTTAAAAACAATTTAAACTGCATTCAAAGAATTTTGAATTATCGCCTGTCTGAACCGGGAATCGAACCCACCAAATTGTAAAAACATAACACCTGGTATTTTATGATACTAGTTAAAAGGCTCAATCATAAGGATTATTTTTTTCCATAACATAGCATCTTAAATAAAGGAAGTCTATTCAAAATTCAAAATTCCTTTCTTAGTGCACCCCTACATAGTGTAGGGGTGCACTAAGAAAGGAACTTTGATAAGTCGCACCTAAATTAGTATCAAAGATATTAACCAAATAATGCGTATGCTGCTACCACGCGAGCAAAGCCGCCGGCGACGGCTAGTCACTAATGTCTGTATGTATGTATACTTAGATCTTTAAAACTACACAACGGATTTTGATGCAGATTATTTTTAATAGATAGAGTGATTCAAGAGGAAGGTTTATATGTATAATACAGACAGGCGTCATGGCTCAGTCGGTAGTAGCTCTGCCTTCCGTGCTGTGGGTCGTGGGTTCGATCCCCATCGAGAACAAACATTTGTGTGGCAAACATAGATGTTTGTTCTGTGTCTGGGTGTTACTATGTATTATAAGTATGTATTTACAAAAAAAAATGTATATATGTATTCTATCAGCCATCTAGTTCCCATAGTACAAGCTTTGCTTAGTTTGGGACTAGAAGGCGTTGTGCTAAATGTCCGTGAATATTTATTATATTTATTAATACATCATCATCATCACTGCATTTTTTTATTTATTTATTTATAGTAAAGATAAAAACAAGTAACACACTTAGTTCAAAACATTTAGGAATACAATACATTAGGGAACAGTGGTGCGACCACTGTTCCGAACAGTGGTCGCAGTGGTAAGGAATGAAATTTTGTGTTTACAACAATAGTGAAGTCAGGCATCCATGTTGGCACATAGTCTTGACCCCACACTAGGATACCCTGTGTCGTGGGTATCAACGCATTGCACCCGTGCGAAGCCGGGGCGGGTCGCTAGGTTAGTATAAAATAAAAACTAACTTGAGCAACACAATGTACAAAGTCTTCGTATTGTTTCTTGAGCATGTATTGTTGCCAGGATGTGGTCAGTCCTGCCGGGAGAGCCTTCAGCGTGTAACGACCTCTCTCACGCTCGCGAATCACTTCTTTGCTCTAAAATTAACAATAAAATATAATATTTATCAGGTAAATACAATTCAAAGTAGATTATTCCAAAGAAAGCTAAAATTATGGCTTACTAGGTGCCGCCCGCGACTTCGTTCGCGTCCCGTTGGATCCCGTTGAGTTTTCGGGATAAAAAGTAGCCTATGTGTTAATCCAGGTTACGGACAATTATATATTCCAAGTTTCATCCAAATCGGATCAGTCGTTTTTACGTGAAGGAGTAACAAACATCCATTCTTACAAACTTTCGCGTTAAAAGCAAGCTCGTATGAGTTAGTGGCCAACTCTGGTGACGGAGTTTTTAGGCCGCCTTAAGGCCTCCGTCGTGGCTTAACGACTGCTATAGATATAATATTAGTGGAATTGGAACAGACGCGGACGAAGTCGCGGACGGATGCTATAGTAGGTGCCAAATAACACGGCAATACAGGTCATTCACCCACCTTCACCACAATGTCGCAAAATTTAATTTATGTATGGTAAACCAACAGTACTACGAGATTCGAGCGATACCGTTTTAGCGACACGTTTGTATGGAAAGCGACAGAATAAGCCATACATAAATTGAATTTTGCGACATCGTGGTGAAGGTGGATGAATGACCTGTATTGCGGTGTTATTTGGCACCTACTATAGAAGAGCATATTTACCTGTATACTATAGATCGGTAACATCTGTATGTGCATGTTGTTGAGCATTAGTTTTGCTTGCGCTGCCAAATGGTCACCTCCGATGGGTGACCTCGCTGCCGCACTAACTATTGCGTATCTGTGGACAATACATACAAGCTTCTATCAAAACTTGTACGATGTCATTACGTTACTGGATTTATCGAAAACCCCTGTCTGTAAGAGCAGTGCCATACAGGCGTTCTCTGAACTAAATACAGATTTCAATAGATTATCAAACTTGTACGAGGATATGTTCTAAAAGTACGAGATATTTGGCAACCTTTGTACGAGAAATAAATAAATATTCACGAACATTCAACACAACGCCTTCTAGTCCCAAACTAAGCAAAGCTTGTACTATGGGAACTAGATGGCTGATAGAATACATACATACATTTTTTTTTTTGTAAATACATACTTATAATACATAGAACACCCAGACACAGAACAAACATCTATGTTTACAACACACAAATGTTTGTTCTCGGTGGGGATCGAACCCGCGACCCACAGCACGGAAGGCAGAGCTACTACCGACTGAGCCATGAAGCCTGCCTGAGAAAAAACTTTGAACATCTGGCAACCCTGGGAGGAACGACGGAACGCCAACACAGTGTGGTAAGGTTGCGTTGCGACATCGCAGCGCTCGTGTGGCACTCAGTGCGTTGAAATCATTGCGTTGCGACGACGCAACGCCCGTGTGGCATCACCCTAACTCGTGTTTTGGGCTAAACCACTAGTATTGTATAATTTTTTGCATGCTATTATCACTACATAGTATAAAGCAAAGTCGCTTCCCGCGTCTGTCCTAATGTCTGTCTGTATGTATGCTTAGATCTTTAAAACTACACAACGGATTTTGATGCAGTTTTTTTTTATAGATAGAGTGATTCAAGAGGAAGGTTTATATATGTATAATTCAATTTATGTATGGTAAACAAACAGTACTAACGAGGTTCGAGCGATACCGTCTTAGCGACAGGTTTGTATGGAAAACGACTGAATTAGCCATTCATAAATTGATTTTGCGACATCGTGGTGAAGGTGGGTGAATGACCTGTATTGCGGTGTTATTTGGCACCTACTATAAAAGCACTCACCCATCAACCACAGGAACAGCTGACGTCTGACTAGCTCCAGCGTCCACCACCATGGCAGTACTCTTGCCGTTTGCAAACGCAGCCAACACCGCACTCTTCACGAGGAAGAATGCTGGTGCGTTGTACTTCTCAAACAGCAGTTCTGCCAGTTTCTCTCGGGCCGGTCGGGATGTCCACACTGCTTCTGTGAACAGGGCCGGGTGGTGTTCTGATGGGGAACGGATTACCTGTAAACGAAGATAGATAGATAATAAATCCTACAAATATTATAAACGCGAAAGTTTGTGAGTATATTTGTTACTCTTTCAAGCAAAAACTACTGATCCGATTCAAATGAAACTTGGAATATATATTGTCCGTGACCTGGATTAACACATAGGCTACTTTTTATCCCGAAAAATCTACGGGATCCAACGGGACGCGAAAAAATGCCGGGCGGAAGCTAGTAAATCATAAAAAAAAATACCCCCACTGGACCTCTTCTTACCTTAGAGTAGCAGTAATCAAGCATCTTCTCAAATAAATCCCAGTTGTCGATCTGGCCGTCTTTCATGTACGTTTGCACTTCCATGTGTGGGCGCGGGGCGTGGAGCTGGGTCATGTCGATGTAGTAGCTGAGATCACCAGTTTTAGTCGCTGGAAACAATGGGTATTTTTCAAATACTATCCAATTCTAATTCGTCGTGGGGAATAAGATCTGCACTGACGTCCCGCGTTGGGGTGTATTGTGCATTGTCCCCCTGCTGACCTCACCCCAACCAGCCCAACTCCTTAAAGTAACGGAGAAGGACTTTGGGTTGATGACAACAATGTTCCAGCATCCCCGATAGTGTTGTAGATGCCAAGGAATGAGACCCGATCAGCTCCTGCAGTCCCGTTTTGGATCTGGCCTCGGTTGTGGCAGAGCAATGCAGCAAGACATGCTCTACTGTTTCTTTTTCCTGAAGACAGTCACGACAGAGGTCGCTGTCTGTCGCTCCGATCTTGAGGAGATGGTGGTTTAGATTACAGTGACCCGTGATTTCAAAAACTATGTTTAACTAGATCTCAGGATCTAATACGTGACTAGGAGAGGAGAATGAATGTGCGTCGTGCCACTGGGCACAGACCACGCATGCCTGGAGTTGCAGAACCAACAAAACCCTCGCTAAATGCCAGGCGGGCTGATCGCAAGGAAAGAATTTAAATGAAAAAAAAAAGGTTTAACTAGTAGGCAAGAACTGGATAAGGATTAGCACAGGACTGTGAGTGGCACAGAGTTAGGCCAGTATGCCGATACAGAAATCTACTGTGATGCTGATAATACGCTGATACGCTGATAGAGAATTTTATTATTTTATTTCATTTCTATTTTAAACTAGCGACCCGCCCGGCTTCGCACGTGTGCAATGCAGTGAAACCTTCCTCTTGAATCACTCTATCTATTAAAAAGTACCGCTTCAAAATATGTTGCGTAGTTTTAAAAATTTAAGCATACATACAGACATTAGGACAGACGCGGGAAGCGACTTTGCTTTATACTATGTAGTAAAGAATGGATACCCAGCACAGGTTTACACAACACAAATCAATGCACATTTAAAAGGAAATAAATAAAGGTACTCCCATAATTATACGGTAATCACGCAAAAAGGGCCCATCTGTGGCCTAGTTGCGGAAACAAGTCCGCCGAACAAGTAATTATAGGGTACCACAGAATGCTGAGAACTCTCATTAGGGTCAAGCTGTCTTTTGTACTTACATGACCTATCTTTAAGTTCCCATAAATTATTTATTTATTATTTCATTACTTTTGTGTACAATAAAGAATAAATTTTAACACTGTCTGACGTAGACACATCAGCAAAAGCTGCTCGTCTATAAACAAATAAATAAAGAAATTGTTACTCAAGCATAGATTTGAGCTAAACATGCTTGAGTCCGCAGTAGTGCTTGAGCAGCAACTCAGCATACGGGTCTAAAAAAAATTGGAGCAAAATTGACGCTGATTTAGAAGCTTTGTAATAATTTTGAGCCAAGTAAGACAAATTTGGTAACCTAATTTTACTAATATTTTTATAGGAGCCAGGATCTTTATTATCTTTAATGTACAATCCCTGGCTTTAGAATACCTTCGGGCAATTATAAGATAAGTCTTGAGCCCTAGCCAATGTATTATTGATCTATATCCCTTGGTTTAGCTAGAATTTTACCGCCAAATTTTACTAACAAAATGAGTTTTTTACTAACCGCTTTGCGTGACAGTGCCATCAGGAACCTTCTCCTCAGGCTCTGGGATGTGAGTAGCTGGTCCAACACCGATAACCGCTGGGATATCAGCTTTTGGAGTGTCTTCCTGGGCATATCCCACACGTAAGGAATGATGCCCGGGATCGAAGACTAGTGCTCCTATTTCGTCACCGCCGTACAGCATCCCGTTCGGGGCACTCATTTTGATGGAGAGACTGTTCTTTTTCGAGTTATTTCGTGATTTATTTTGACAAAATCGGGCTTCGCCTCGCGACGCGAGTTCGCGACGCTTGTTTTGATGAGTGAATGAATGAAGGACTTCATGTCTGATCAATCAATGAATGAGTGAAATGAGCATGTTTTTTAAAAGACAATCACACAGATACAAATAAGCTACTGTAGGTCTATTTAGATTTAGATACCTGCACTAAGCGCTACAAGCCATGAAACACTTTCACAGAAAGTTATTTTCTGTCGGTGTTAGTACATAATGTACCTACTTTAGACTATTAGAATATTTTCTCTGCAAAATATAATAGCCTAAAAATAGCCATCATTTGATTTGTCATCAAAAAGTGGAACAATAAATAAGACACATGAAATATTAGACACCAAATAATTTATAAATGCATATTGCTAACACCAAATACTGACTAAATAATTTAATTGTCAGTGAGTAGTTATAAATTATTTCAATAGTATTTATGACTGCAGAGGTGTTAAAATTCAATACAATCATTTTGCCTTCAAACTTTGTATGTGGGTTACTGTCCTATCGTACTAAGCTTACATAAAGTAGAAAATCTAATAAAATTTATAAATAAAACAGTGCCTTCTTACCTTGTAAATAATAATTACTACATAAAAAATAGATTAAGGCCGGAATACTGAAGCGTCACTCAAATTTAAGCTGGCAATAACTTAAGCGTGAACTTGATTTAAGTGGCGTTTGAGTATTCGGCTATAAGCCTACACAGTAGGTAACAAAACATAGGTAGGTAAATAGGAACAATACTTTTCCTAAAATATATTTTGACTTAGTTTCGATGAGTATTGTACAAAAAAACTTAGGTAAGTAGAAAGGTACTTGATTAGTTTTAGCTACTCACAATATCAAAGATAAAAAATAGAATTAGGTATAATAAATTGATTCAACTTGATTATTGTATAATAAGTTCAGTTAATAAGTTAGGTAGGTAGGTATTATACCTACTACTTAAGTACATTGTCAACTACCTACTACAGTACAAAGATTACTGACTGAAAAACTTGTCTTGGCTAAGTATTTATACACACTCGTACATTGTGCTATAGGAAAATGTGAATAGTCAATCTAGAGTACTTATCTGAATGAAAAAACAGTCATCTTAAAAATACAGTGAAAAATATTTATAAAAAACAATTTGTTACCCCAAGGTAACAAATTAAACTTTTGGTTGCAACAACACAATGTTGCTGTTTCAGTGGTGACTCAAAACAAATATAAATGAACGAAACCAAACTCTCTAAGCAGATACGACTAATACTTAGGTAGGTACCTAAATATAGTGATAAGGTAAGCACCTAGGTATTTAAAATGTTAATATTATGTTACTTAGTTTAATAGGTAGGTACTTTACTTGTATCAATTCGTATATTAGTAGGTCTTCTTATAATAATTTAAAAAAAACATTCGTTTATATTTGCCATCATCCCGATCTTACCTTACTTTTAGTCGTCAGTCTCATCTAATCTCATCTCATTGATTCCTCGCATCATAAAAAAGCTAGGACAATATTTTCTTACTGTCTATTAGAAAAAGATATAGAAAATAATATTTTTATAGACATTAAATAGCTAGGCTGGTCTAAATTGCCTAAATCTTGCGCAGAAAGTAAACAAATTTTAGTTATAGTAAATACAATTAAACATTATGCCACATCAACAGCGGCAAGTAAATACGTCAAAATGTATATTTAAATTAACAAATTGGGTACGTTTTACCCCTCAAACTTTTTAGGAATGTTTAGTTTCATTTCATCTGTCTATCCAATTATATCCAATAAAAAAGTTGCTAAGTAGGTACCATTATTAATATAAAAGTGCTGTGAGTATTTAACTTAGGTTCTTAGAAAATATGAAGAAGGTTTTATTACTAGGCATACTAAGTTATGAAGGTAAGATCTACCCCCTAAGACTAGACATCAATAGACATTTAGTCACAAATTCAGTTAATTCAAGTCTAAACATTTATTTCTAACACATTTCTACTATAAATGAAACTATTTTCTATTGTTATTACAAGACTGTGAAAACGTTACTATAAATATGTAGTACAAAATATGTAGGTATACCGATTAATATAATAAACAATGTAGATATTAAAATATATTACATCCATTAATAATAAAATTATTACAGATAATACATTATCTAATATAGTTTATTAAAATAAATACTTAGGACACATAACTAAATTGCCATCCTAGTTCTGAAACATTTTTCAATACAAAAATTTGATTGATTATTCAAAAATCAATGAATGAATGAACGACTTCATTACCATGCAGTATTAAATATATGTTTGAAAACGTTACTTTAAAAATTAATGTTTATATGACTATAATTAATGAAATAGTGATTTTACAAAATGATTGCAGCCATCTGCATTTAAAACGCTTGTTGTGTAGATGTCAAACGACTGAATGTCTTTAATCAGAATCGGTTAACTGCTATTCGCAGGCTTTGATTTTGAGCTTTGAAAGATAAGTGGATTTCAACAGTTTACTATATTCTTTGGCAACATTCCGTTGATCATACGCCTAGCATCGCGTCCTATCCTTATCCAGTCACCAAAAGACCGAATGACTTTGATCAATGAGTGAACGACTTCACTGCAGATTGCAGCCAATACTGACAGCGCTTAGAAAAGGCGCACTAGCCATACCCGCGTCACCGTCAGTTAGGGACGGGGGTGGAACGCGCGGATTGCAGTCACGGCAGACGCAGTTTGTAGTCAGAGTGCATATTCCTGAGAAAAGTAGAAAAAAATATCGCTTAAGTAATTAAACGCTTAAAAATATACTAATTTAACATGAAAACTTATTATACTAAAACTAGGTTATAAATGCATCTATCTAAATATATAGAACTCTTTTGAAGCTGACACAGAATCAACGCACAGCCTAAACTATAAGTCCTAGAGGTCTGAAATTTGAAGGGTAGAACCCTTATATAGTGTAAGGGCGCACTAAGAAAGGAATTTTGAAAAGTCACTCTAGAACGCAAGCAACGCCGCCGGAGACGGCGGTATTATATAATCTGTGGTTATGTATAATATTCACCTCTGGCCAGAGCGATGGCCTCCCACTTGATTAGCTCGTTGATGGTGCAGTTTCGCTCCAGGAGGCGCTACTTGAAAAGAAAACAAGTGATTAAGTTAAAGTCGTTCAATCACAAAAGGACATGACGTCTATGTTTACCTATAGGTAACTTTTAGCTGTTTTTTGGACTACCACCACAAAAAAGTATCTTCTTCCCACTTTTATCATAATGAATGAAATAATTTTTTAAACCTTATTTGAAGTAGGTACCTACCTCTATAACATGAGTATCAGAGACCAGCCACATCTCGTCATCACTCAGTGGCTGGGTGGTTCGCGGCTTGCTTTTTTTAGGTTTCTTAGCAGCTACGGCTCCACAGTAACGAGCCTCGTCACTGGCGATAGAGGACTGGTCGTATTGTATGGAGTTCACATCGATGGAAGTCGCATCGTCCGCGGTTGCTAGCTCGAATTTCTAGGAAAAGTCTTTGCCATCAAAAGAAGTTGCATCATAAAGTAATAGATCAGATAGTATTGTGAGTTCTTCAACTTTCAGCATGTTTACTATTTGGATTAGATATGTTTTTTAATATTACACTCGAGAGCAATGATTCCGGGTCACTTAAAGAATGTTAAAAATCTCGGAAACTAAAAATGATAGGTTAATGCAATAAATTGTATTTAATAGACAATGTAATACTCCTTAAATGAAAGTAAAAAAATATGAGTCACCATACATTTTATTAACACAAAATTACATAAAGAAAAAAACTGATGATCTCTCCTTAAAACAAAAATAGGAAACATGAAATTTTTGAACTTTATTACGATTTGACTTGAATTTTAATACTTCGTATTGCCTCCTCGTGCTTCCATTACTGCGTTTACGCGGTTTGGCATGCTGTACACCAAGTTCCTTATACGATTTTGGGGAATATTCTCCCATTCCTCTGTGAGAGCAATTTTGAGCTCACGAAGCGTGATTGGGGGAGGGTTTCGTTGTTTTACGCATCTGCCTAGCTCGTCCCAAGCATGCTCGATCGGGTTGATATCCGGGCTGCGCGCTGGCCACTCCATACGAGTAATGTTCATCTCTTGAAGGTAGTCATTCACAATCCTACCTGTATGAGGTCGGGCATTGTCATGCATAAATATAGCATCCTCACCTAAATTGACCATAAATGGACCAACATGATCATTGAGGATTTCTTCCACATATCTTACGCTAGTTAAAGAGCCGTTTTCTATGATCACCAGCTCTGTGCGACTTTCAGAAGAAATTCCGGCCCACACAAGTACAGACCCACCACCGTAGGCTACTTTTTCTTCGATGCATGCTTGCTTGAATCTTTCCCCTGGTCTTCGATACACTCTGTGTCTTCCATCGTGCTTGTAGAGCATAAATTTTGATTCGTCGGAGAACATAACTTTTGACCAATCTTCAATACTCCAATTTACGTGGCTCTGGGCATATCTTAGTCTTGAAATACGATGCCCACGCTCCAGTTTAGGGCCGTTTGCAGGTCTAAGGGGTTTTAAGTTAGATTCAGCAAGCCGACGTCTTACTGTCCATGCACTTGGGTTACTTCCTCCGAGGCGTCGAAACTGATTTGTGAGTTCAGTTCCTGTGAGAAAGCGATTTCGAAGCATGGTGTTCACCAAGTATCGGTCTTCTCGTGCTGTGGTACACCTGGTTCTGCCCGTTCCTGGTCTGCGTAGGTTAGAACCAGTTTCTTCGTAACGTCGGAGAACTCTTTGTACTGTTGACAGCGACACACCGACAGTCCTGGCTGTATCGCGCTGACTCCGGCCGGTTTCCAGCATTGTAAGTATTCTGGTGCATTCTTCAGGCGTAAGCGACATAATTTCAGCTTGAATAATGAATATAGAGCACTATCAACATGGTTTATATACCCACATAAATGACAGATTACAAACAAAAGCAAAACCAAATGCTGTAATTTCGTAGTTCCATCTTCGAAAGTGGCCCTTTTTCAAATTTGATTTTTTTAAGATATAACTTTACAATAACTAAGAAGTTTTAATACCTTCATTTAAGGAGTATTACATTGTCTATTAAATACAATTTATTGCATTAACCTATCATTTTTAGTTTCCGAGATTTTTAACATTCTTTAAGTGACCCGGAATCATTGCTCTCGCGTGTATATTTATTTTAAGTTAAGTTGAGCAATCAATGTTCTGTGGTAAATTCTACCTATAACAATGGTATAAGCTCATAAAACACGTCCACCACACATCACCGGGGACAGAAACTTGATAGTACTGAATCCAAACTAACTTCTTCACAAACAGCTCTACAACTACGGTACCTGGAGGTTTTCCATGTGTGGCTGGTAGTCAGAATCCTGAAGGTCATGCAGTGTCGTAGTGGATGTCGCGCTGGTCGATGGAAGAGCTCTGTACTTCATCTGTTTTCAAAAAATTGGTAAGTTGCCAGAGAAACAGAAATCTCTGTGTTCTGTGCGCAATTGGTCTGAGGATCCCGTCTAAAGCCGAACGTCATCCACTGCGTTTTTTTATAGGTACTTAACCGGATGTTTTGAAATGATCCTCGTAGTGTTCATGAATACTACATTACAACATACCACTTTGAATGATTAAAAGTGAATGACTTGAATGAAAGTAAATCACTCCTTTCATTCACGTCATTCAATTGTTAGTAAGTACTAAGTTCTGTACCTATTCAATGAGCATTTACTTCGTAATTTAAGGCCCGTATTCCGAGACAGAACTCGTTACTCAAGCATAGATTTGAGTAGAGATTTTCATACAAAAATCTATGGTTGAGTTCTGATCAGTGCTTGAGTAAGGCTACGGAATACGGGCCTAAAAATGACAAGAAGCCTTACCTTAGCTTCTTCAGCTTTGGCCAGAGCGACTCGACGCGACATGCTGACACGATCCAAGTTCTCCTACAAAAAAGTTCAAAAAAGTAGAGTACCTACCTAGGTAGGTAGTTACACTGCGCCGTGAAATCAAACGAAAGCTACAGAGTCGACTTATGAGATGGGGTAGCTTTTGTAAATATTCCAACCTGTATTCACAGATTTTGAAATTATGTAGATATGTACGTCAGTGAGAAAATGGGTATTTAACACAAAGACCTTTCACCACTTACATCATCATCATCATCACTGTTATCAGCGACGCGCATCATAGCAAAGTCGGAGAAGAAGTTCGGATCGTTGTGGTAGCCGCGGCTGGTCGATGGGATGGGTGATGGCGGCGATGGTGGGGATACCACCACTATAAACAATAATTAAAATCAATAGCTATTCGGTCTCATCGGTATATCGGATTTATCTTAGATTTATTGTACCCTATCTCCAACTCGTGTTTTGGGCTAAACTAGGATTTCTGTAACTTGTTTCTGGACAGACCTAAAGTCCATACCTACCTAATGAATAACATATTACCTACCTAATGAATCTTCTGTACTTATTAGGTAGCGGTAGGTAGGTATTTAGGTACGATTAAGAAGCAACAAAAGTCGTTGCGATTTTTGTGTACATTGCGTCATTCAAAATGTGAGAATTTCGCAGTTTATTCAAAGACATGAAAGGTACCAAACCAACCAACGTATATAAGTATACCTTCCTACCACAGCTTTGGTTTTTTTATCATAATTATCTTTTAAAAGTAGTAGTAGTTCACTTTAGGCTCTAGCTATTAATTCTAAATTGCATCCCGATAGCAGCTTGCTCGAAAAAAATAGCTAAAATGCTGTAAAATTAGAGTTATGGATGTTTAGCTCACCGTAGTCTGAGTGTGAAGAGTGGCTGTTCAGCAAGTTCTCAGTGGAAGGCTGCTCATACTGCTCCCGACTCCTGCCTTTGAAGAGACCGAACTTTTTTGGCGCCATCTAGAACATTCCTTGCTAAGCCATGGGTCATGTGTCTCACCTACTAGAGATTAGATTTGAGCAGAGAGTCTCGTACAAAACTGGTGAAGAATCTATGATTGAGTCTGGCCCAGCACCCTTACCGCGAAAAACTTTGGTGAATGAATAAATGAAAATAAAATATTTGCTAAATTTACAAAATGTGTAAGTAGGTACACTAAGACCCCGTATGCCCATACAGATATGGTACCTACTCAAGCATCAGGATTTTAGTAAAGGATTTTCATACTAATATCTTTGTGTGAGTTCCGATTAGTAAATCAGCATACGAGCCATAATACGAATAAGACCAGTCGCTAGTAAGTATCCCCTTTACCAGTTGTAGATACCTACAATGATTTGGGTACCTACCGTATCTAGGTACCTGTAGACACTGGCTGTAGGTACTTACCTAATGCTAAGAGGATCTCCACAAAGAGAAATTCTATAACACCGGTAATAGGACCAATGTTTCCGGTACCTAGGTACAATTGCTACGCAGAGCTACGCAGTATACGCAGAGCTACGCAGTGTATTGATAGGTACAATCAGCGTCAGAAAGTGATAATTATGTTTAAAATTGTTGTATTAATAGCGATATTTTAGAATAAGTAAATAGGTAGGTAACATTCTACGCATATGGGTAAGTAGGTACCTAGCTAACTAAAATTAATAACAATTATAAGTAGGTAAGTAACGAATCAAAAATTTTAAACTCACCTTTTTATGTTCAAATGAGGTTTAAATACACTTAACACTAAAATGTCCAAGGATCCAAATGTCTAAACTCTAGAGTAAATTCATAAAAATATTATTCCAAACGCGTAATTTGAGAAACACACGAAGTTTAGTTAAAAAAACACTTCTAAAATACAAATTCTGGGACAGTCGATAGTTGCAGTAAAATTTAGGGGGGTTTTATCAAAATTTTGCCGTGAAAATAGGAATTTTAGTACAAAACAATGTTTTCTTATCTTGTTCCTGTAGCGGACTGAAAAGGTTCTTTATAGAGACAGAAAAGGCTTTAGTTTAGATAATAATTTGATAACTGTTAGGTGCCTTAGAATAACACTAATAATAAGTAATCGCTGATCATTGCTATTATACTTACTTAGTTTATAACAATAGTATAAAGCAATTTTATTCATAAAGAATATTACAACTAATACAGTATTTACAATATTTACAAAATACACGTGAAACAGTTGAGCTATCTCAGTTGGATACCCTTAAAATAAAATAAAATAAGCTCTTTTTCATGCTCTGGATATCATATGGAAGGCTGGTAGACAATGATCATAGCAAGCTGATCCTTATGATAATATGGGTTTTACTTGTTATGTAATTAGAATTTTTCAAACTCTACCCTGCCCTTTTAATAACAAACTCGATGTAAGACACCATGCTTTGTCTCTTTCAGTCGAATTTGAATTTGCTTGTCAATGCAAAAGCCAAAACACAGCATACATTCCAAACTTACATCGAGTGACACAAGGTGAACTTCAATTTATGTACCTAGGTGTTAACCTAGGTAGAAGATTTTATGAAGTAGTATTTTATGTCATCAAAACTTATGGAATATTTTGGTGTTATTTTTTTATAACGAGAGCTTTCATCCACTGAATACTAGAAATAGTATTCAATTAGAGCGTATTCAATAAATCTGTTAATATTTTGAAAACTTAACAGTTATTTTTAACAGTTAAGTTTTCATAACCTGCCGACTGAAAAGAGCCTCTACCATGACGTCGTAGTTTCAAAGTTGCGCGCGCAACTTGTTTATAATCCCATAGCATACAAATTCAGTGCATCTCGGTCCCTTTATAGTTAAAACCAATGTTCAACTGTACAAAATAAGGTAGTATTCCGCGTGTTTGAAGTGCATCGTAGAGCGAAACAAGCTGTTGTTATAAGTTTTTCATTTGCCAAGCAAAATTAAACTTTTCAACATAGAATGACGGTTGATTTTATGAAGGCAATTTTGAGATATATCCCGGTTTTTGATTGCTTGTTAGGAAGCAATACGTGATCAATATTGTTGGCTAGATTTCCAGACCGATGCGCGATGGTACATGGATAGATTGCTTTATATATCTATGTACCAAGGTACCTAATTTATTCAGTACCTATTACATTGTAAGCTAATTTTATTTAAAGGAAAGCAAAAAGAAAGCTTATTTTATTGTTGGGTAAAGCCTACTAGGACTTCCTAAGGTCAGTTCAGTAATAATATGAAAAAAAATGATAAGTACTTGACTACTTGCATTTTTTTAAAAGATAGGTAGGTAGGGAAGTCCGAGGTTCTGGTAGAGATCGCTGATTAGTGATAAGACCACCCATTGTACCTACCGTTCATTAAGTTTTGTTTTTAGGTTGTTATTGTAATCCGTAGGTTAAGGTGATATATTTAATAAAGTATTTTCTATCTGCTATCGATCTATCTAAGTAGTAGGTTGGTCAATTTGATCATCTACGGTAGGTAAGTACAGTCGGCAACATACGTTGATTGAAACCATTACCGGATCATGCTCTAGATATATAAAGAATTTTGAATTTAAAAAACAAATACTGTAAACTGCATTGGAATCGGATCCAATCATTCAAAAATTATCGATATCGATAAAAATACTCTAAATTAAAAGCCTCTACCTTTTTTCCAAATTTAGGTAAAAAATAAAACAAAGCTGCCAGGGAATAGTCGTAGATATAATTTAGAATTAAATGCTATTATTACAATAATCGTTTTCTATTTTACACCATTTTAAAACAACTGAAAACAGTTTTTACCCAGCCTTATGCTTGTCTGTACAAAATATAAAAAGTAGGTACCTGAATAATTTGACACCTGTCTTAGGAACAATCCATTGAAGGGAAAAAATAAAAAGTAACGATTTCAGTCATAAACATTTTCGAAACTTCGGTCTTATCATTTATTTTTGATAATGACAGCCAGTATCAGAAAACTAAAAAATGCTCAGTACAGACAAGCTCTAAACTATTTTCAGCTATTTTTTACAGCTAACCTAGGAAGACGGAATATAAATTGACTAGGAATTGCATTATTATTATACAAAATATCATAATAACCAGCCAGATATTTAAATATAATTAAACAAGATAAATAAACGCCAAGTAGCTATTTCGTACGTATTTAAATAATACTGTAGCTATACATGGTGAAGTAGCTACCTAAAAATTGAGGTCGTTCATTCTTTTGTTTGAAAATGAATGAACGATATTAAGTCGACGGGCAGTTCCGTTTCAAGACGTTTTTGCCAAGCTGGTAGGTAGGTAGGTACATGATCATAATGGAAGTTAAAGTATCACAATAGAAAATAAAGAGGTAAGTAGGTATATAAGTAATTACATGACTATGAGATACTGTCTAAAAATGGCACTTTACGTCAGGGAAAAAATGGAAAATCACTGCAGAAAATATAGTTAAAGAGAATTATAAGCAAAGTGCAGTTTAGAACGTATATTTTGACTACTTATAACCAAGATTCTTAAACAGTGGTTCTTCCAGGTTGTGTTCAAAAATAGGGCTCTCTCTGAAAATGACTGAAGCGTCTGCCACACGCATTTGTCTTTTGCCATATCTGTAAAAAAAAAGAAAAATTATAACACAAACATAGGGTACCTATCTAGGTATCTACGTAGGATGTTTTTGTAATCGTCAAGTCATTTATGTTTCTGACTGTACCGTACCTATTTGCACACCTACGTACCTAATTATAAGTCAAACACAAGTGTAAAAAGACGCTTTAGTTTCTTGATAGGTGATTATACTTAGGATAGTCACCACAACTTTAAGAGGTTTTACAAACATAAGTAGAAAACACAGTTTTATGCAACGTCGTCATTCCTTTTTGTTTTAATTCAGTCAAGTGACATCTGTTGGGGGAATGTAAAACTATCATAACTTTGTGTGTGAATAGCTTTTGTGACGTTGAAAGCACAGTTTAGATGACTTTGCTCAAGGCATCATAGATGGCGCTTTATCAAAACAATTTATTGGTATGTATCAAGGTAGGTCTTAACTAGTAGATGCCTTATGACTTTCTTTTATTTCAATAAAGCATCAAAATAAACGAATTTGGCGCTCAACGTGGTAGGTACTATTTTCTTTTGGCAATCAGTATGAAACAGTATTTTTGCAATAAGTAAGAACCGCACGGTTATGTACGCAATTGAATTTTCAAATCAAAAGATACAATAGGTCGGGAACAAACAATGGACATTACCAGAAGCAAAAACAACATGGCTGTCGATTTGATAACTTCGTTTTTACCATTCATTCAAGGGTATTTCAAATTATACAAAAAATGAAAAAATATTGTGTAGGAAGTATGCTTAATTGTTATTGTCATCATAATTTTTAAAAGATATGAACAGTATCAAATACTCCTGCAGCTTTCAGTTAAGTAATTACATATTTTTAAATTTTTGGCGCCCAGTGTCGGGCAATCATTTATGAAAACTTACGTTAAAAGCCTTCATTATACCTGTCTTTACCATGCATAAAAATACAGAGTATAGTTTCTAGAGCTCTTACAAGTGATTACAGTTTATTTTGCTATATTGGCGCCCAACGTGGGGAAAAACTTATGATGACTAAAACAACGTAGAGAAAATTCTCTATGGTCAAAACTATCATATTTTTCTGTCTCAACTATGAACAAAGTACTCCAACAGTTTCATGAAGCTAAAGGCCTATTTACTGGTTTTTGGGCGCCTATCATAAGGCATTTTTTTCTATTTAGGTACCTACGTCCGAAATAATCATGACTAAAGATGCCAAAGTAAACTAATATCGACTAGAGCCTAAACATTTCTAACTAGAGCTTAAGCATTTGTGGCGCCCAACGTGGGGCCACTTTTAACGTTCAAAACTTTCATACCTGCCCCGGCCGTGTACGGAGTAGTACTCCTGCAGCTCCTTCAGGTAGTTGGAGATCTGCTCCGCAGTATCGAAGCGTTCTGGACGACGCGGTCGTGGGTACTGCGCCATCACGCACGCTGCGCACGCCAGCAGCAATATGGATGTAAAGAGACGCATTGCTTCTGTTAAAAAAAACAACTTTAAGGCAAAAAATCGTTCCTAGTTCTACCTACTGCGGTCTCTAGTATGAAGACGAAATGTCTAGGTCCAGCGGTGATAGGATACACACGCGAGATTTGTCTAGGTACTCGTTGTGTCAAAATGAAAGCATTTTTGTCCAATTTTGTTCCTACGATAAAGAAGCGCTCGTGGCTAGGCTTTAGTTAATCTCAACGAGTTATCTAAGTTAAGCGACGTTCTGCGCGGTCACTATTTGTATGGGTGACCGTTAGTGCCAATTACATCTGACCGCTTCTGTGCTTCGGAGGACGCGTTAAACTGTTCCGGCTCTAGCAGTCGTTAAGCCATGACGGAGGCCTTAAGGCGGCCTAAAACCTCCTGGTCACTAACTCATACGAGCTTGCTTGCTACGCAAAAGATTTTCATAGTGACGTCGTGGTTACCTCATGCAAGTTTTGGTTATCAAAAACAGCGTCATCAGATCACCCAGACCGTGTAACTTATCTTAACTTTTCTGATTTCTAAATCTGATAGTAAACCAAATCTAAGCCCCCCTGATTTGTGACCGCTCGATGCGGTTGACTGAAGGACAAAAATTACGCAAAACGTTGTGTATCAAACCGGTTCGGTTGGTTCCACTATACTCTACTATAAAAACTAGGTTTTGTTGATGGCCGCTAGAAAAAAAAAGACGCCAATTTTAAGCAAGGCCAATATATCTATTTCATTTTATTTATTAAATTAACAAAACACAATTTTAGTTTGACATTAAAAACATTGCCATTATTTCATAAGATCTAGATTCGTAGTGAAATACCTATGTGAATATGACAATATGATTATTATAGGTAGTGTTATTCGAATGACAGCTTTCAAATACATGTGATAATAGTCATAATTGTAACAGAGTAATAGAGTAGGTAAAAAAAAACTAAGATAAAAAAACTAACCTAACGACTTAGGTACAAAAAGGTGGATTGACTTTTAATTAATATAGTCTACAGGTGGTAAATAAATACGCTTTTTTACTTATCTTCTCTCAAACTGAGGTGATGGTTGTTGGTGACATATGGATGACATATCGGGACGCCATATTGGCACCGACATTTTGTTGCAAAATGGCCATTGTCGATGTTGAAGTCTGAGCTCCGAGTCTGTCCATTTGTTTTGACTTTCGACACGAGTATAGCAACGCAAACGCATTCGCAAAGCGAGAAGCACTTATTAACATATTACGTAAGACAAATTTGTACGCCTTAGCGCAAAACACAGCGCACACTAACAATTTATATGTCACCTTTCTTCCTAAATACCGGTGTTTACAAATAAATAATTTGATTTGATTATAAATTTTGTATGAAAACCGGATAAGCGCCTTTAGAGGGAGATTTGAGAATTATACAGTATCTGCTAGCTCAGCCGAATCGAGTGATCTCGAATCAGGCAGCCAGATTTCGTAGTTGTAATAACAACCTTATCACTAGCAAGTGTTTAAATACCAATTACTGGATTGACGAATTAAGCTTTGATAAAGTTCTGATAACGTTATCGGTAGCTTATACAATCTTTGTTTTACGGGCAAAGCTAGGCTGAAAGCGCACTTGCGGTGACAATTTGATTTAAATAGTCTCTACGGCTACTAACTTGTCACTGTGCTTGTGTGTAAATGCTGATATAAAGCAGCGTAAATTTGATTGTCACACGAAAAGACTAGACATGAGTTCGATATATCGAAACGTAACTTATATCGGATATGGGTTAGTTATCATACCATATCGATATTTATATCCACATAACCGATATCATGAAACTAATCAAAACCTCTACTGTTACCTAAAGACACGAGCAAAACGAAAACTTCACACGAAAACTTTTTTTGGTCCATGTTTTTGCGGCGCTAAAACAGGAAGCGCATATCGATATCTGAAAACCGATATCGGCTACATAACCGTTTGCGAGAAAAAACGAAAACGCCCATCTCTAGAACAGACTAGGCATGCAGCATGTTTAGTGTGTTCGTTTTTTATATACCTACCTACTACAACGTTGACGTCACTAGTTGGTAGGTATAGAGATTGAGCAGCGCCCCTAGCGGGTAGTTTACAAAACTGATGATTCTTCATACAAAATTATAGTTTACGTGACTTTGTAGTAAACGTCAAAATTAAACACTCGGCAGGTATTACGGGCAATAATGTATGAATCACAATGGCGTAAAATTAATTGAATCTGTCAAATAAATACAATTCAGTTAATTGAAGAATCGGAATGAGCCTACAAATTAAAGTCCAGGCCTCAGCATGAATAAATGTGACAATCGTAAACGTAGGTATCGTAATGATAGCGTATCCGAGATACACTGCGCGGTGACACTGCAACGGTTGGCAGTCGAGCTGGCGTTGACGCGCAATATAACTCGAATACGTTAACGTATCCGAGATACACTGCGCGGTGACACTGCAACGGTTGGCAGTCGAGTTGGCGTTGACGCGCAATATAACTCGAATACGTTAACGTATCCGAGATACACTGCGCGGTGACACTGCAACAGTTGACAGTCGAGTTGGCATTGACGCGCAATATAACTCGAATACGTTAACGTATCCGAGATACACTGCGCGGTGACACTGCAACGGTTGGCAGTCGAGCTGGCATTGACGCGCAATGTAACTCGAATACGTTAACGTATCCGAGATACACTGCGCGGTGACACTGCAACGGTTGGCAGTCGAGCTGGCATTGACGCGCAATGTAACTCGAATACGTTAACGTATCCGAGATACACTGCGCGGTGACACTGCAACGGTTGGCAGTCGAGCTGGCATTGACGCGCAATATAACTCGAATACGTTAGGTTTAGGTACCTACGTAAAGCAGGTACCCAAACGGTTGAGACTGTCAGATTATTATTATTTTCTTTTCTCGGACACTTAACACAACTCCTTCTAGTCCCAAACGAAGCAAAGCTTGTACGATGGAAACTAAATGGCTGACAGAATACATACATACATTTTTTTTGTAAATACATACTTATAATACATAGAAACACCCAGACACAGAACAAACATCTATGTTTGCCACACAAATGTTTGTTCTCGGTGGTGATCGAACCCACGACCCACAGCACGGAAGGCAGAGCTACTACCGACTGAGCCATGACGCCTGTCAAGCAAGAAGATTACTTCTTCTCCTTTTATTTGTGGTCTTCTTCTTCTCTTTAATAATGGCCTCTGTCCGTCATTTCGACAGACAATTTTGACAGTGTCAAGTGAATTATTTGAAATAATATAGGTACCTAAGTCAAGTCATTCGTCAAGTCGGCAGTCGTTTGTTTCGAAGGCAAAATGGGGTATTTTCCTTTCAAACTTGGAAAAGAATTCATCATAATGAGGAAACCACTTATTACTCATTTATTAGGACCTTTCGCGTTTATAATATTAATAGGATTATCTATTGGTTAAAATTCCACCAAAATTAAACAATATTCACTAGTTTCCATCGTACAAGCTTTGCTTATTTTGGGACTAATAAGCGTTGTGTTAAGTGTCCGTGAATATTTATTATTTATTTATTATTATTTAAGTATTTTTTTTACAAAGAAAAACTGTTAAAATAACAGTGCTAAGTAATGCTGTTTCCAAAAATGACACGAAAACTCGAAAAAAAAGAACTCGAAAAAGAACTCGAATCCCCCAGTGCCTACTTACCTATAAATATCTTTATAAACCCACTCAAATTGAAATCAATCTAAAGTATTTTTTTTTAGATTGACCAATAACAAAACAAAAATACCTACTCAAAGAGGTCAGATAACCAAAGAGTTCATGCTTACTTAAAAATGGCGTATTGTTCATTTTGTATAGGCTTCAACCGTATATGCACGGATTCAATCGCTTTATTTAATTTTGACTTTTACTTAGACTAAAGAGACACTTTCGAAATGAAACAAGATTTTTACAGTTCTTCCCAAATATTGTCCAGAACTGAAAGAATTGTATTTTATTCATTTATTTGAAAATTTCACACAATAAGTAGTGCTAGGAGGACTTAATGCTAAGAGTATCGTCTACCACTCTTCCTGGGCCAGCAAAAAGGTTTTTAGAAATCTACAACAGGCAAACAGGACATAATATAATTACTTAAATAAAATTATCCATGTGATTTTACTAAATAAGTTTTTTTTTTTTGATAAAACATTACAGATACCTTCTCATACCTAATGATCAACGTTCTTATAAAAAGAAACGTAAGAAGCAGAGTTTTTCTCTTTGCGAAGAAGTTTTTAAAATACTTTTTGGTCAATACTAATAGCTATTTTTTTTTTAAATCCTTGAAATGATTAGGTAGTTTTTTTTCTTCTTTTTTTTATGTAACATCAAAAGAGACAGAATCGTAGCAAAAAATATAGCAAAAACGATAGCGATAGATATATTTAAGAGGAATATATGGGACATCTAAAAAAAAACTCACAAAGACCTTATCCGTGCGTGTATATTCAAACCCTTTTAGATTCCTATTTCGGATCCGATGTTATCGCTTGTATTATTTCTTTGAACGAGTATACCGAACGAGTAGTATAATAATATATCTACAGGCTTCTTCGGAAAACGTACGCCACCATCATGGGAGAACGTAGTGTATGCTGAGGGGCTAGTAGGTACGTCTGACGCCCAGCAAACCATAGCATTATGTCGTACGGCATTTTGTTGTGGGGGAGTGCTGCAGACATAAACACCATATTTGTGTTGCAGAAGAGGGCTATTTGTGCAATTTATAACATGGGCCCCAGAGAATCACTAAGAAATAAGTTTAAGGAAATAAATATAATGACAGTACCTTGCCAGTACATCTATGAAAACTTATTGTATGTTCAAAAAAATATCAACCTATTCAACAAAAAAAGTGATAATCATAATGTTAACACTAGAAATAAAGACAAACTCGCTGTTCCCACCACTAGGCTCACAAAAATTAGTAAATCTTTCAAAGGGCAATGTGTACGCTTCTTTAACAAAATCCCAAGTGATGTGTCTCAGTTGTCGATTGGCAAGTTCAAAAACGTAATAAAACAGAGACTTCTTTTAAAAGCATACTATAAAATATCTGATTATTTAGAAGACAAACAAGCTTGGGAGGAACTAGCTCCAACTCATCCAATAAAAAAAAAATTGTAATCAAACCTAATCATACAAAACGTAATGACGATTCAAAGTGATCAGTGAGATTTTAATGAATAAAAGACTTTTGACTTTGAAACCAGTGGGCGCTGATTTGTATGGAGACACTGATCGAATTCTTTGAGAAGCTTGATATGCGAGTACGGGCTTGGTGTAGACCAAGCTTCTCAAAACATACAGAAATCGGCATAGATTTGAGTCTGGATCAGAGCCTGTAGTCTGAGTCTTGTTATCTTGATTTGCGACAAGCGAGTATCGAGAAACTAGCAGTTTTTGTATGGAGAAAAATAGTTTGCAAATCTCCTGCTGGAGATGCTTCGGGTTTTCATCTTCTAAATTATATAAAACTCTTTTGAAGCTGACTGACAATCAACGCACAGCCTAAACTATAAGTCCTAGAGGTATGACATTTGGAGGGTAGTGTATTTAGTGGTAGTGGATAGTGTAGAGGTGCACTAAGGGTGCACTAAGGCCTAAGAAAATAATTTTGTTAAGTCGCACCCTAATAGGTCTAAAATTAGAATCAAAGATTTTAGCCAAATAATGCGTATGCTGCTACCACGCGAGCACAGCCGCGGGCGACAGCTGGTACAAAATATCTCGCAAGTAGCTTCTCGATATTCGTTTCAATTAACAAAACCAAACTCAGACTACGAGCTCAGGTGGTTACTCTCGAACACAGTTCCAATCCGGATCCATAGATTTTGACAGAAGTCCTGTCATTTTTCAGTACAAAATGACACGAGATCTGTCAAATTCCGTGAATCCGGATTGGAACTGTGGTCGAGAGTGACCCACCTGTGCTAGAGTAGTATCAGCACACGGGCCTTATTTTTTTCCTCTTCGAGTCAAGACTCTTTTTACAAAACTTTTTTTTTGTCTAGTATTAAAACCTCCTTATCCGAGAAATAGTAACGTCAAAATACATCTGCCGCTTGTTAGAAAATAAGGTTTCATTCATCTTTCTATACCATTGTTGGGATTATGGACTATCGTTATTTTGATTAAATAGCTAGCTATGATTATTCATTTGTTTTCTACTTAACATGCACGAGCATTTTGTAAAAAAAAAACACGTACCTTCGGTAGACATTATAATCTCTTGATAGTTTTTGGAAATGAAGTATATTAGAGTATTTGTTTATTAAAGATCAAAAATTAAAAAAAGATCAGTCAACTAATTATTGCAATACAAAAAAAGGATTTTTTTTGCGATTTTTTTTCTAATAATTCTCGCGCCGTCAAAGGATAGTCAAAGCCACGTCCAAACAAGTACCAATTTAGCAGTACTTGGTATTCTATACGTGACTTTTAAAGGAGGATATCCAAGTTGAATATAAACTTTCAATATCATTATGAGAAAACTTTTGTACTTATCGATAAGTACCTACTTATGTATTTTCTCATCGAGAATACCAATGTGGTTGGTAAAAAGAGGTTTTCTCAAACATGCTTGGAAATTAAAGTATTATTTTGACAACCTTATTCGAGATAAATCAAAAATGCAGTACTGGCCAAACACATGCGAGCAGCGGCCGGCAATAAATGTATGAAAATCCATTGCCGGCGTATTTAGCGGCCATATTAATTACATACAAAACTCATTACTGTCGTGTTATTTAAAAATGGAACGATCTTTTACTTCATAACATAGCAACCAAGGAGGTAACTTATCAAAGGTTTTATTCAAACTTCGAACAGGCTTTCAAATAGAAAGCTGATTATTGAAAAAAAAAACAAATGAACACTGTACGTTCGTTGTTCGTTATTGGTTTTGAAAAGTAATTGTATTTTCAACTAAAAAGTTTTGCCTAGGTAGAGTTCTTTTCATGAAAGAAGGCCCGCGGAAATTTCCGGAACTAAATTTTAAAACTAAATTTTAAATTAGTTGTCAGGTGCTGTTAATGTGTTCGGATGCTAGTGCGTTTTTATTTGGTTTCTGTGATCAAAGTCTTGTTTTCAATGCCTAAAGTTGTTAAAAGTGCTGCCCGAGAAATAATACTTAAGGTCGACTACAGCGACGCGTCTGCGGGACTTCTTTCATGGAAAGGACTTCTACTTAGTTTTAATTTCCGTGCATTATTTGAGAAAAGTACTATACAAGCCTTGGCCACAACTAGGCAATGAGGGACTCACGTATGTGTGCCTCGTCTTCGACTCGGCCCACATTTACACGTTCTTCCTCATTACCCCTGTTGCGGCCGCTGCAGTAATGTACTACTACTAGCTAGCTTCTTCTTCTATTTATGGCCTCTGTCCGTCATTGATAAAAATAATTCAAGTGAATTATTTGAAGGATTCGAGTTTTGTCATTTTTTTGAAACAACACCTACCTACTTAGCACTTTTATTTTAATAGTTTTTCTTGTATTATTGTAAGGATTGTTGTTTAATTTTGGTGGAATTTTAACCAATAATACTTAGCTCATAACTTAAAGTATAAGCCATTGGAATAAATGTGTATAAGTGGTTTCTCTGAATGTGAAAATTTGTTTCAGGTTTTGAAGAGAAAATCCACCATTTTCTCTTCAAAACAAACGACAGCCGACTTGACGAATGACTTGACTTATATTATTTCAAACTCATCACTTGACACTGGCAGAATTGTCTGTCGAAATGACGGGCAGAGGCCATATAGGTACAGAAGAAGAAGCTTTTTCACTTACCTACTCAAAAACAGCACGAAATCTGATAATGAATATTAGAGCGGCACCCCTTTACATGTGAAGAGTTAAAAACAAATGCCTCTAAACTCATAACATCCCAACTTTTAGACCCATTCACGGGTAGCACTTTGCTACGGAACTGCAAGTCTACGAACATGTTCATAAAACAATCGAGTCGACACGCTTCAATAACTTTGTTCAATGGAAACTGTGGAGCGGGTTTATTTTATAGCGGTGGCGTTTAAAAACGAACGTAATTATTAAAATAGCGACCGTAACGTACTATTATAAAACTGTAAAAACGCAAAAAACTAAAATTAAAGATGTAGGTAGATAAACGAAATATGCAGATCTACTAAATGAACGATTCTGATTCCGAAAATCGAGTTTATCTGTTTGTTTGTTCGCGGATCACGTCTTAACTACTGGACCAATTTCGACGACACTTATACCATTTGGAAGTCTTTTTTCCTGATTGAAACATAGGCTATATTTAATTGAAATCAAAGACGTTGATTATTAGATACAGCTTAACCACTCTAAACCAAAAGCAGCCTTTGACACGAGGTTCATCGTATGCTGGTTGACAGATAATTCTTGGTGGAAAGTTTCGCACGCGTACGTAGTCGCGAGTATCAGCTAGTTAACATATAAAATGAATGTTACATTATTTCGCCCCAAATACCCAAATACGTGGATGACATATTTTTCCCAGCAAAGCAAGCAAGCTCGTATGAGTTAGTGGCTAACTCTGGTGACGGAGTTTTTAGGCCGGCTTGAGGCCTCCGTCGTGGCTTAACGACTGCTTGAGCCGGGACTGACAGTTTTCCAGCTGTCTAGTTTCTTATTTAAAAGCCAGACTACTTAACCGATTTTCATTAAATTTTTATTGGACCAATTTGGAACTTATATCCTTATATCTAGATTAAAAATTGCCTAAACGGCAGAAGGTTCATCAACAATAAATAAATTATTAGGATTATAAAAATAATTTACAAGTTTAAAAAACTGGAAAACCGACTTTAATTTGATACGCTTTCATCATCAAATGACGATGATGATGATGATAGCAGTTCATTGGGACTGTTCTATTGATCGTAAGCACTGTAGAAATGTCATTATTATTTTATTATTATTATTTACTTATTTAATTGCAAACTACCGAATCGATAAAAAAAATATGGAACCAATCTGAAAGCATACCCTTTCAGATAAAAATAGTAGATTATTATACAAGGGGATAAAGCAGTGTCTTCTGTCGCGGGTGACGATTTAAATCGCGAGCGTAACGAAGGACTCGAAGTTTACTCCCGAGCGTAGCGAGGGTGTTAAAAACTTAAATCACGAGCAAAGCGAGGGATTTAAGACGAGTCCTGAGAGTAGCGAGGGATTTAAGTTCACCCAAGACTAAGACAGCTGTATCACCGAGGAAAATACTCTACTTTTCGTACCATTTGCGAAAAAATTAACACAATAATAATATGAGATAGCATTTTAGAACATTAACTTATTTATAAAAATAAATTAAAATAAACTTAACGTTTATGTATTTGAAGAAAAAAAAACGCGGCATTTTCCTAGACTAATATTGTTTTGTCGGAAAAGCAAAGGCATCAAGCTCACACGGCCTGCATAATAGTTGCGTATTCCTTTTTCAAAAAGATGTATAATGCTTGGTATACAAACTCAATGGTGTAAACACAGATGTAGTTCAGTATAAATTGTATTCCCAATTTAAATCACTTTCTCCCCCTAGAGGATGAAAGAAATCCAGTACAATTTTCTCTCCCTGTTTTTAACAAATTAAAAATGACTATTGTTATGTTCGCTTTTTGTGGCATAGAATGTCACTTTTTTGAGCAAGTGGTACGAAAAATAATTTTTCATGACATAGTTCTGAGATAACAGACATAAAAAAAACATACAACCGAATAATCAAGAACCTCTTTTTTGAATGCCATTAAAAATAATCTGCTATGCAAAACATGATCACTTCAGGCGGTGCTTCAAGCCCATGTTTAGAAAGTCAAAGTCAAAATTTTGATTCTAGGTCTAATAGTTTTTGAGTTGTTGTAAAAATTATAAAATTGGAAAACCCAGTATAACATGAACTAATATTTCTTGGAGTTTCAATGATTTCGTAGATCAAGTAAGACTGGTACTTACTTGATCTACGAAATCATACGCTAGACGGCGATTATGATGCGATTTGCAAAGTTTATTGCAACCATTGGTCAATAAAAATTGTTTGGGTTTTATTAACCTCCGACCATCACGAGATCTCAGTTCGGGCGAACTACTAGTAGTATAAAGTTCAAAATGTTAGCTTTAGGTTATTTTAGGTTTAAAACTAACCATAATATGGGCTAGTGCCGCGTTTGGAGTGATAACCAAACATTGAAGACGCTCTTCATCGACTAAAATTATCCATATTATCGAGTTTGTTTCATGTTTAGCTTCATTATTAATCGTATAATACCAAATAATATGTGGTTTTTAGCCCACGACAGAAAATCAAAGGGTATAGGAAACTAGCTGTCGCGCGCGGTTTTGCTCGCGTGGTAGCAGCACACGCATTATTTGGTTAAAATCTTTGATCCTTATTTTAGACCCGTAAGGACGCAACTTTTCAAAATTCCTTTCTTAGCGCATCCCTACACTATATAAGGATACTACCTTCCGAATTTCATACCTCTAGGACTTATAGTTTAGGCTGTGCGTTGATTGTCAGTCAGTTTCAAAAGAGATATATATTTAGAAGATAAATAAATATTCTTGGACATTTAATCCAACGCCTTCTAGTCCTAAACTAAGCTTGTACTATGTCAACTAGATTGCTGATAGAATACTTAACTCGTTCCCTGCCATACGAATATATTCGTAGTAAAATAAATCTATAGCTATTGCCATCCATACAAAATCATCATCCCGAGTATATACGTCATTTTGTTGTTGCCATTAAAAAATAATATATGGTAGAGTTCTCATTTTATTTATAAAGTTTTATTTCCAATTCCAACTAATCGATTCCCGTCCTGTTTACACTGCCAACGCTTTTAATTCTGTAGGTAGCCTCAACTAAACATCTACGAATAAACTCGTAGCTGGCGCTGGATCCTAGATACGCTACTACGTATATTTTCGTAGTTGGCAGGGAACGTGTTAAGTATATTTTTTTGTAAATACATACTTATAGATTAGTATATATATTTTAACATAGTTCAGTTAGTATTTTAGTAGATTATAACTTTATGTATGTACACGCACCTAACCTCTATAGTCACCTCTCTCTAGCCTCAAAGGTTTGTTGTAAGAAAACTCTTTTTAGGGTTAAGCTCGCCTTTGTACATGTTATCTATTTGTGTCTTTTATGTGTTATTTTACTGTACAATAAAGAATTAAAGAATTAAATAACTTATAGTTACACCCAGACATAGAACAAACATCTATGTTTGTCACACATCTTAACTTGACTACTTTTTTATGAGAATTTAAAAATAACCTAACAATTTGTACTACAAGATCCAAGTTAATCTCCCATTAAACGTCTGATTAACTTTAACGTTCCTGAAACAAGATTTCAGGATTTTCAGGAGACGGTTTAATTGGTTAACACATTTGGGAGTCATTTCAGTTAATTAGATTTTAAAGATTTTAAAAGTTAATTGGTTTTTGTAGTCTTTATTCAACTCGTTATTGCGCAAAATGAAAAAAATGTACAAATAAGTGAGCTTAATGCTAAAGAAAGTCTTGTAGAGTGGTAACTATGAGCCAGAAGAGATGCATGACTTTTAACTTTTGGTAACACTTCTCTCCGAGAGTCGAAGAAATTAAAAAAAAAAGATGTTATACTAGTAGTTCGCCTCGAATGTTCCCAAAAAATAAAATTTGCCCGATTTAGTTCATTTTCAAACCAGTAAAATTTAAAAGTACCTACTATCCGTAGATCTACCAAATTCTGTAAAGATGAAATAAGCGGTTCGAAAGTTATGCTCGAACAAACCATGCAACGTCGATTTGCACACAAGATCCACTAACGGTCACCCATCCAAATAGTGACCGCGCAGAACGTCGCCTAACTTAGATAATTGGTGAAGATTGACTAAGCAATACGTCACGAGCGCTTATAGCTAAACTAGCTGTCGACCGCGGCTTTGCTCGCGTGGTAGCAGCATACGCATTATTTGGTTTAAATCTTTGATCCTAATATTAGACCCTTTAGGGTGCGACTTTTCAAAATTCCTTTCTTAGTGCACCCCTACACTATATAAGGATACTATCCTCCAAATGTCATACCTCTAAGACTTATAGTTTAGGCTGTGCGTTGATTGTCAGTCAGATACAAAAGAGGAAGAACAAGATAGAAGATGACTAGTTCTCGATTGTAAACCACGACACGTCACAGTATTATCTTTACACCGCAATTACAAAATTAATATGCATAACCAAACCTCCTAAAGATATCTAACATGTTTGAAATTAAACCGAAAGTTGCTTCAAACAGTTCTGCCAACCGAGAAATACGTAGCGCGGTTTGAATCTTTGAGTTGGCAGCTGTGGGTGTTTCATAATACGTATACGTGCGACTGTTGCAGTATATTCAAAGTTGAACGAAAGAATAAAATATTCTTGCCATTCTAGGTTACATTATGCGTCTCCAGAGATATCTATTGTAGTTCATAATATGCAATTTCGTAGTCCAAAATAGTCACTTCACTACATAGTATAAAGCAAAGTCGCTTCCCGCGTCTGTCCTAATGTCTGTATGTATGTATGCTTAGATCTTTAAAACTACACAACGGATTTTGATGCAGTTTTTTTTATAGATAGAGTGATTCAAGAGGAAGGTTTATATGTATAATACATCATCATCATCACTGCATTGCACCCGTGCGAAGCCGGGGCGGGTCAGACGCGGGAAGCGACTTTGCTTTATACATGTGTACGCTTCTTTAACAAAATCCCAAGTGATGTGTCTCAGTTGTCGATTGGCAAGTTCAAAAACGTAATAAAACAGAGACTTCTTTTAAAAGCATACTATAAAATATCTGATTATTTAGAAGACAAACAAGCTTGGAACGAAATGGCACCAACTCATCCAATAAAAAAAATATGTAATCATACCTAATCATACAAAACGTAATGACGATTCAAAGTTATCAGTGAGATTTTATTGAATAAAAGATTTTTGACTTTGACTTTGACTTTGACTATGTATGAGTATGTATTCACAATATTTGCAAAATACACATGAAAGAGTTGAGTTATCTACAAACCGTAGTAGATAGCTACAGTAGCTGTACCTATCTACTGCAGCCTACAACTGGTCCAGATCACTACCAATCTAAAGGGTGTATACAAGACACTGGCTGAATTGCCACGCTGAATAGCAATTATTGAATAACGTGTGTTAGAAAAACAATTTCGATAAATTTCTTCGATACTTAATATATTTTATATCATCTCCATAAAAAGCTTATTTTATTCACTGAAAGCAGTGAATACTTTTACTCACTGTTTTGGTGTTTGAATTTAGAACACACTAATATATTTAACCTCCATCTAATTATTGTTTTTGCGCAAGGAGTTTGTATAGCATTGGCTATACAACCTCCAATCTTTCTTTTTCTTGTAGTCATGGTATAAAGTATAGTATGCAACTCTTGAATAAAACAGATTTATACCGAGGGCCATGAACCACTCGCGTCGTTCAGGATCCTAACACTTCTAATCATGAATCACTCCCTCTACACTTGCTCGTGTTTCATTTATGGCCCTCGCTTTAAATCCGTCTTTTATTCACTAGTTGCATAATATACTATTATGTGGCAGGTACGTACGTAGTGTGGAACGTAAACTTATTGTAGGAGGTTCCAATCAGTACTGTTGCGTATCCCCCCCTACTTCCCTCACCTCCTCCACTTGCAAACGCTTGAATCAGCCTGAAATTACTGACAAAGCTCAACAGGTACGCTAGTGATGGGACACTGTCGATAGTGTAACTAAACCGACAGATCATATCCGATAGTTTTGACAGGTCTCACAGCTCAAAAATGCGTTTAATCCCACTGATCAAACGGTTCTGTGTGTGAAACATAGTGTTTGTTCTATGTCTGGGTTTACGTTATTAATTTTATCAGCCACCTAGTTTCCATAGTGCAAGCTTTGCTAGGTTCAGGACTAGAGGACTAGAGGACACTGTGCGAAATCTCTGTTCAAGAATATTTATTTATTTAAATATTTATTTAATTGGTGAAATCAGAATCCTGAATTTTTCCTGAAAATTAGCAAATGACAAAGAGTCGATTGACTCATCGCTCTAGAATCGACTGGTTTTAATTAATCGATAGTTTTTGATCGAAATTTCCCATCTCTAAACGGTTGATTTGAAGTTTGAAACAAAAGAGTTTACAATCACGCTCTCGTAGCACATACGTAGCACTTTGCTACGAGCGTGCTACGTATTTGCTACGAAGCTACGAATGTTTGTAATCGGGCTCACACAAAGCTCACTACGATATAGGTTCAATTCCCACAGGAAAGTAACATTTGTATGAAACATATCCACTTTTTTTTTTAATGGAAACGCTGACGTGTGGTTTTTACTTGAACGCCCGACTTGGAATCTCGGATGATAATGTAACTTGATAACTAAAAAACACCTCTTTTAATTGTCTCAAAAAAGTCATGAAAAAAAAACAAAGTCATTTTTTTTTAAAATTACAATATAGCCTTAGTTACGAGTATCTCTTTAGAAAAAAATTTTTAGTGCGAAAAAAATCCACAATTTTCTCTCTTTTATTTTGGCTTATTCTGTACTTAAGCTTCGACCAGCTGTATATCAGCCATCTGGTTTCCATAGTACAAGCTTTGCTTAGTTTGGGACTCGAAGACGTTGTGTTAAGTGTACGTGAATATTTATTTATTTATTTATATAATATTTAACCTTTAAGCAAGCAAGTTCGTATGAGCTAGTGGCCAACTCTGGTGACGGAGTTTTTAGGCCATTAATTTAACCTTTGATACAGTATTTACAATATTTACAAACCTACACATGAAACAGTTGAGCTATAGTAGGTGCCAAATAACACCGCAATACAGGTCATTCACCCACCTTCACCACGATGTCGCAAAATTCAATTTATGTATGGCTAATTCTGTCGCTTTCCATACAAACCTGTCGCTAAGACGGTAATCGCTCGAATTTCGTTAGTACTGTTTGTTTACCATACATAAATTGAATTTTGCGACATCGTGGTGAAGGTGGGTGAATGACCTGTATTGCGGTGTTATTTGGCACCTTCTATATCTACAAACCGTTGCAAACGATTTATATATAGCTCAACTGGTCCAAACCTTTGATTGACAGGCGTCATGGCTCAGTCGGTATAACTCTGCCTTCCGTGCTGTGGGTCGTGGGTTCGATCCCCACCGAGAACAAACATTTGTGTGTTGTAAACATAGATGTTTGTTCTGTGTCTGGGTGTTCTATGTATTATAAGTATGTATTTACAAAAAAAATGTATGTATGTATTCTATCAGCCATCTAGTTTCCATAGTACAAGCTTTGCTTAGTTTGGGACTAGAAGGCGTTGTGTTAAGTGTCCGTGAATATTTATTTATTTATTGGCTACGAAGTCCACCTTAATTAATGCATTTAATAACTACAAGAGAAGAGACATTAAACATCAGACGCAGATTAAGTTTGTCAAGCTTCACAAAGTTACTTTAAAAGTAATTAAAAGTGGAAAGTCATCATTTAACGCTACCTTTACGAGTTTTATCATAAACAGTCTAGCATATTTAAATGAGTTTCGGAATGCAAACACTTTTCGCTACTATATCCCATCCCATCCCACCAATATACCACCGAGAACAAACATTTGTGTGTGGCAACATAGATTTGTTCTATGGCTGAGTCTTACTATGTACAATAAGTATGTATTTACAAAAAAAAATGTAGGTATATAAGTATTATATCAGCAATCTAGTTTCCATAGTACAAGCTCTGCTTAGTTTGGGACTATATATTCCAAGTTTCATTTAATCGGATCAGTAGTTTTTGCGTAAAAGAGTAACATACATACATACATACATACATACATCGTTACAAACTTTCGCGTTTATAATATTATAGTAGGATTGTAAATGTCATTAGGTACCTATGTGGGATATTCGTCTATTCTCTCGCTCAATGACTCTTCTTCTTCTTCTATTTATGGCCTCTGTCCGTCATTTTGACAAAAAACTTTGCCAGTGTCAAGTGAAATATTTCAAATAATATTAGTCAAGTCATTTGTCAAATCGGCTATCGTTTGTTTTGAAGGGAAAATGGTGGAATTTTCTCTTCTAAACTTGAAAACGAAATCTATAATTTCAAGGAAATCACCTCTAACACTTTTATTCCAATGGCTCACGCCTTGTACCACGACCACAAGTATTATTGGTTAAAATTCCACCAAAATTAAACAAAAATACTCACTATAACAAAAAAAACTATTAAAATAAAGGGGACGATGTTTCCCCTAAAATTGACAGAACTCGAATCCCGCTCAATGACTCAACAGACTTGCAACGTGACATTGGCGAAGTTGGCTTTCCCCCACATGCCATTATACCAAATATTGAATTTGAATTTGACTCAACAGATTTTGATAATTTTGACAAATGGGGTGTCAAATGACGCGACTTGACAGCCCGGGTGACGTAGGCTATGTAAATATGTATAGGTTTAATTTATGAGTTTCAAAAATGGAAAACCCGACTTCAATTTGACATTAGGACTGTCCTTATTGATCATAAACACCACCGAAAAGTCACAGGAAAGCAAAATATGCAATGCAAAATGTTACTTAAATAATTATAATGTATGTATTTAGTTAGATAGGTGACTACTATTATTACCTACTTATTTATAGGCCGTACATTATCTATTTTGACAAATCAACTTTTTAGAGTCTCCCTTCTTCACCGGTCATTTTTCTTAACCAACCTACTCAGATCTCCGCCTTTTGTTAAAAGATTAGTAAACCAGTAAACGCCAATAAACACTGACATTGGCAAATTCGTGGCAGCCCTAGCCACCGAACAGCCACAAGAAAAGAAGAAGAAGAATGCAATGCAAAAATGTTGAAAATCAGCGTTGTGTAGTAGCTCAGTTCAATATAAGCTGGCGCCATTTTGGCATGAAACTGTCTTCGATAATAAAAGATCATTATTTGTAACACTTACTTTGGTTTTTTCCCTAAACTTTTACTTAAGTATATTTGTTTTTTTTTAATTACTAATCTTGTTTAATAAGTGTTTTTATGTTACTAACTAAACTGGACCAAGTTGTCTGAATAAAATATAATCTAACTAGATCACTACATAGTATAAAACAAAGTAGCTTCCCGCGTCTGTCTGTATGTATGCTTAGATCTTTAAAACTACGCAACGGATTTTGAAGCTGTTTTTTAAAATAGATAGAGTGATTCAAGAGGAACGTTTATATGTATAATAAATAGCATATTTGTTTCAATTGTTTTTGTAGATCACGTTTTTCAATTAAAATGAAAACAAAAAAGTTTTCATTTTAATTGAAAAAGTTTTATTATCAAACGTCATTCTAAAAACTCGCAATCTCTTCACGCATTGTATTATCAAAGGTGCTTTTTGGCTTTGTGATTGTACAGACATAAAAGGTAATTATAAGGTTTCTTTAATTACGTTGTTTAAAAACTTCTTTTGTCACCCCTTTTTGGGAAACCTACAGAAGTTTTTACGCACGTCATAAAGTTGTTGCAAAATGAAAAGCATAATTTTGTACACAAAAACAAATAAATAATATCCCGAGTAAGCCTGCCAGCGCACTTGTTATAGCCACAACGACAACGCGCAACGGGTCGCATAGATTTTTTCATCCCACCATCTCGGAAAGAGTATTTTTGCTCTTCAATATCTGAGTGCAAAAGCCGTTTTTATTCTCTAGAGGATAAAGTAAATTGAATTTAGAACATCGTCTGCGCTAAGTTTGTGAATTAAAAAAAACATTAAACCTATTTACTGCTACCTCTATGGTGCCGAATATATCATACAACTTTTTTTTAATTTGTTAAAAACTCAGACACGGAACCGTCTTGGTGTTCTTTTTTCAATTTGCTTTGTACGCGGTTCTTTACGCGGCATTTTTTCATTTCCTCGTTGAGGTGGAATGAAAAGTTACGTGTTGCACTCGAGTGCAAAGATTTTTCACCTTGTGCTCTTTTGATTCCCTGGCTAACGCTCAGGATTCTAATTTTGAATCACTCGCTACGCTCGTGATTCAATTTTAGAATCCTTCGCTTGCTCGGTCATCAAAATTGAACACGCGGTTAAAAATCAACTTTGCACTCTTATATAACAAATAACTATTTCCTATTCATAAGTTTTTGACACGTGGCGAGAAAGAATAATGAAAGATGGACCAGACTGGCGAAACTCTCGAACTAGACTCGTGCTTTTGAAAAACGAACAATGTACGAAACGGTGATCTAAATTTGAATCACGTTTCATACAAAACGAGATTTTCAGTGTTTAATTTTGGTAGAATGGGAGTCCCGCTTCTTCTTACGTAGGAACTACGTATTACATATTCTTTGGATGGACGACAGCGATTACGCAATAGTGGCCAAGGGGCGCTCAAAGACCACGAGGCAGACCACCCGCCCGATGGCCCGATGATATTGTGGCTGTAGTTAGGCAGCAGTGGAGAAGACTCGTGCAGGACCGGAGAGACTGGAGTACTAAAGAGGAGGCCTATACCCAGTGAGTGCATACAGGCTGAATAGATACATAGATAGATAGGTTTTTGGTATAAATAAATAAATATAAAATATTCACGGACACTTAACACAACGCCTTCTAGTCCCAAACTAAGCAAAGCTTGTACGATGGGAACTAGATGGCTGATAGAATACATACATACATATTTTTTTTTGTAAATACATACTTATAATACATAGGAACACCCAGACACAGAACAAACATCTATGTATAAATAAATATTGTAATTATCTTGTTTTGATATAGGTGCTCAGTATGAGTAGTGCCATTGGTAATGAGGTAATCCACGGGACATTTTATAATATGCGTTGAATCAGCCAATAAGAATAGTAGTGTCACTGGAAAGTAAAAATTCCGTTCACTCTACTAGTAGTGCCAAGCGTTAGTGCCAAAGATAATAAAAGGTTTGCGACAGGCACCGTGTCGACTTGAAACTAAATAAAAAGTTAAAATATTATTTCAAACTAGCTGATACCCTCAACTTCGTACGCGTGCGAAACTTTCCTCCAAAATATTTGTCAACCAGCTTACGATGAACCTCGTACCAAATAGCTGGTTTTGGCGTAGAGAGTTCAAGCTGTATCTAACAATCCACGTCATTGATTTCAATAACATGTAACCTATGCTTCAATCCGGTAAAAAGGCTTCTGAATTGTACAAATTTCATTGAAATTGGTCCAGTAGTTTAGGCGTGTGGCGAACATACAAACAGATATAAACGAACAAACAAACAGATATAAACATACAAACTCGATTTTCGGAATCAGAATCGTTTTTATTTAGTATATCTCCATGTAGGTTATCTATATCTTTAATTTTAGTTTTTGGCTTTATTACAGTTTATAATAGTATAGATAATTCACTTGACACTGGCAAAATCGTCTTCCGAATGACGGACAGAGGCCTTAGATAGAAGAAGAAGAAGGGTAATAAACGGGTCGACTATTCAGTTTTTATGTCTGCTAGAAATTGCTACTTTGAGATATTTAAGTAGGGGCTCACGCGGACCCATCGCTGCGGCCATTGCCACAAGTGTGCCTGCAGCCTAATGATCAAATTCGTACTGTGATATTAAACAGACACCAATTCTAGAACACTTAGGAATGAGATCCATATGCTGATTTACTGCTCAAGAATCTTAGAATTTTGTATGAGAATCTCTAGGAATCTCAAATATATACCTACTTGATTAACGATTTTTCTATCAATTTTTTTTGTTATTTACAAAGAAAATTATATAAGATTAGTACAGTGTGTTTTACAGTATTCATAATATTTATAAAATACATATAAAACAGTTGAGCTATCTACAAACCGTTGCCAACGATTTGTTGACTTTTTTCTTTTAAAAAAATCCCAAGTGATGTGTCTCAGTTGTCGATTGGCAAGTTCAAAAACGTAATAAAACGAAGACTTCTTTTAAAAGCATACTATAAAATATCTGATTATTTAGAAGACAAAAGATTAGGACGGCATGCTCCAACTCATACATAATCATACAAAATCTAATGACGATTCAAAGCGATCAGTGAGATTTTATTGAATAAAAGCTCTTTGACTTAGACTTTAAGATTCTAGGATAATGCAACTTTTTTAATTTCAGATACTCATTGCGTAAAACACACTTTTTTTTTTAATCTTAAAATATCTTTATTTAATTTTTATTTGGTACGACCCAGAGGAGATTTTGTATATGGTACAAAAAAAATGACTCACCTAATTTAGTCTTCCGAAGGCCTACGTCTTAACACCACTAGTGACGGCGCTGTAATGGCAGATGCCAGTAGACCGCTCCTTTTTATGTACCATGCACAGGTGGGCGGGGCGGTAGGAATAGAGAATGGCGTGGAGACGACATGCAAACTATTATATCCTATTACGCGAAAGTTTGTATGGATGTATGTTATGTATATATAAATAAATAAATATTTATGGACACTTCACACAACGCCTTCTAGTCCCAAACTAAGCAAAGCTTGTACTATGGAAACTAGATGGCTGATAAAATACATCATCATTCCCCTGCCCTTATCCCACGCTAGGTGGGGTCGGCACAATATGTTTTCTTCTTCCACTCACTCCTATCGTTCGTCAATTCTGAATCTACTCTTCTCACATTCATATCACACAATCCAACCACTTCTTCTTCGGTCTTCCTCTACTTGCATACCCAGCCACACTCATATTCATAACTCTTTTCGTTATATGACTTTCATCCCTCCTCATTACGTGTCCATACCATGCTAATCTACCACTCCTCACCTTTTCAATAATAGGCGCTACTTTCACACTTCCCCTGAAAATGATAGAATACATACATACATTTTTTTTTGTAAATACATACTTACAATACATAGAAACACCCAGACACAAAACAAACATCTATGTTACACACAAATGTTTCTTCTCGGTGGGGATTGAACCCACGACCCTCAGCACGGAAGGCAGAGCTACTACCGACTGAGCCATGACGCCTGTATATTTGTTCCTCTTTAACGCAAAAACTACTGATCTGATTTGGATGAAACTTGGAATATATATTGTCCGTGACGTGACATAGGCTACTTTTTAACCCGGAAAATTAAAAGAATCCGATGGGACGCGAACGATGTTGCGGGCGGAAGCTAGTTAATAAATAAATAAATATCCTTGGACATTTCAGACGCCTTCGAGTTTCAAACTAAGCACAAGCTCTGCTTAGTTTGAAACTCTAAGGCGTAGTACAAACTATGGGAACTAGATTGCTGATAGAATACTTATATACATCTTTTTTTGTAAATACATAGTAACACCCAGACATAGAACAAATATCTAGGTTTGCCACACACAAATGTTTGTTCTTGCTGGGGATCGAACTGAACTTATATTGACAGTCTTGGTTGTCAGTTTCGTACTAACGAAACTGACAATCGCAAACGTATATGAGTCAAATACGTTAGGTTTACGTAACGTGAGGACTGTCAGATTTGTTCGTACTTACTTGCTTTACATTTATAGAGTAAAAAAAAAACCAGCGCCTACTGGCGCCACTGAAAACCAGCGCCTAGGCAGGGTACTAACATATCCTGCCCTAGCACCATGCTGAGTGGTGGCCATTTTTGTTATTTTTAATTATAGTTCTAAGATTTAATTTTGTAATACCTCTGTAAAATAACATTCTATTCTATTCTATTCTAAAATGTATATGATAGAACGGTGGCTAAGGTCCAGCCACAGAAATATGGGATGCCCCGTAGCGAGATGGGAGACAACATTGTCAAAGTCACAGGCAATAACTGGTAGAGATTCACTCAAGACTGTAGTGGAAGACACAAACTTGCTTGAGGAGGTCTTTACCTAATTGTGGATGAAGACGGGCTAAGATGATGATGATAATAAAAATAAGAAAAAGAATGTTTTATTGTTTAACTGTGTACACAGAGACACCCAAGTAGTTACACTCACTTTACATGTCACATAGTTTTTGGTATATACCTATTACTTAATGAGATATAAATAGGTAGATGAGATGATAGAAAATGAATAAAAAGTTTTGAGATCCCTTCAAAAGGCGGGTTTATCTCCTCTTAAAAGGCCGGCAGCGCACTAGTATCACCTCTGGTGTTGCAGGTGTCCATGGGTGGCGGTGATTACTTTCTATCAGATGGCCCGCCTGCTCGTGTGCCAGCTATGGCATTAAAAAAAAGAAAAAAAAAACTACGGAGTTATGGCGTCTCCACAGTTTCCTCTGTTCGGTACGCACGCATGCTTCGAGTTGGGCGAACCGTAATTACCCGATTATCTGAACTTTAGTTCTCAGATTTAAGATCTGCGATAAGACCGCTCAATTTCAGTTCTCTGCTTATTTTAAATGCGTTTACAGATTACTAGCTGTCGCCCGCGGCTTTGGTAGCATACGCGTTATTTGGTTAAAATCTTCGATACTAACTTTATACCCTTTAGGGTGCGAATTTTCTAAATTCCTTTCTTAGTGCACCCCTACACTATTTAAGGATACTACCCTCCAAATGTCATACCTCTAGGACTTATAGTTTAGGCTGTGCGTTGATTCTATATGTCAGCTTCAAAAGAGTTTTATTATATTTCAAAATATAAGATAAGAAGAAGAAGATCTGTCACTGGGTTTTTTTATACCTATTTAAAACTGAATTATGTGCTCGTGACATAATTTTGTTTGTCAATCTTCACCGATTATCTAAGTTTAGCGACGTTCTGCGCGGTCACTATTATTTGGGCACGTTAAGGTTGAACAAGTCGCAGTCAGTTGCACACCTTTCCATACAAACGTGGAAGGGTAACCACTCCACTGTTTGACGTTGACCAACCAAAACTAAGGATTACCTATATCAATTTATCTCGTCATAATCTATGTCTGTATACACCCCGAACCGTAAAAAAAGTATTCAATTAAAAAATACAAGCTAAAAATACTTTCCATACGAAAGTTTAGAAGCTTGTATTTTTTAAATGAATACTTTTTTTACGGTTTGTGGTGTATACAGATATAGATTATCAAAGTCAAAGTCAAAGTCAAAAATCTTTTATTCAATAAAATCTCACTGATCACTTTGAATCGTCATTACGTTTTGTATGATTAGGTATGATTACATATTTGACGAGATATATTGATATAATCCTTAGTTTTGGTTGGTCAACGTCAAACAGTGGAGTGGTTACCCTTCCACGTTTGTATGGAAAGGTGAAATGAAATGAAATGAAAATTATTTATTGATTGCTAAAGTAGAACACATTAAAGACTAATATTGTTAAGTGGCGTTAGTATCTCGTCATTACAAGTTCACAAAATAAATATTTAAAAGGTATAGGTAACATTTTTAAATGATTAAAAAATAATAACATATAATTAAAAATAAAAAGATTCAGCTGTAAAGAGGCTTTGTCTTAAAGAGTACAATATATAAATTAAATAATTTAATAAGTTATCAACCCAAAAAAATAAAGATGATCTGAATAGCAAGCTTTTATCAGACTCTGTCATTAAAACTGACTGACTGCGACTTGTTCAACCTTAAACTATGGCGGCCTAAAAACTCCATCACCAGCGGGCCTAGGATGCGCACGCGAGATATTTGTCATATCGTTCTGTCAAAATGTAAGCATTTTGTACCAGTTTAGGAACTATTGCATTATCTGTGGTACCTAATGGTGTCAACAAAACGCGCCATAATGTACACTTTTGACACTTGTTAGTCGTCGCACCTCTCTGAGGACGAGATAATAGTCATGCAGAAATGTCAAAAGTTGAAAATTCAAAGGCGCGGTTTCTCGACAACATTACCACAGATAATGGAATAGTTCCTAAACTGGTACAAAATGCTTACATTTTGACAGAACGACATGACAAATATCTCGCGGTGCGCATCTTAGGCCCGCAGAGTAGGCCACGAACTCATACAAACTTGCTTTTAAACGTACGTTTTTGAATTATGCGGCTTTAGGAATTAAACAGCTCAAACACTTTGAACAGGATTAAATAACTAAGTGGCTTTAAAGTTAGATAACCGTTTATTATTGCGATAAAATAATGTTATATACACCTTTGTGGTTTTACCGACAGTTAGAGTAAGGATACACGTTCACTCTGCGGCTAAATAAACGCCCAGAAACTCCCTTAGTCAGATGGTCATTCTATTTTTAACCCACTTCAAAAAAGGAGAAGGTTCTCAATTCGGTTGTATTTTTTTTTTATTTTTACCTGAGAACTCCTTCGTTTATGAACTGATTTGAAAATATTTTTTTATCTGACAGGGTATGCTTCTAGATTGGTCCCATATTTTTTTTATCAAAATCAGTTCAGTAGTTTGGCAGTTACATAAGAATAACTCGAAAAAACACGTCATTCACTTACACGACACTGCGTATTTGCTTACCTGTGACGTTTCTGTGGTGCTTACGATCAATAGAAAAGTCCCAATGAACTGCTATCATCATCTATATCATTTGATGATAAACGCGTATCAAATTAAGGTCGGTTTTTCCAGTTTTTTAAACTTATAAATTATGTACAATCTAGCTATAGTATGTGAAAAATAACACTGCAATACAGGTCATTCACCCACCTTCACCACGATGTCGCAAAATTCAATTTATGTATGGTAAAACACTATACTAACGAGATTCGAGCGATACCTTCTTAGCGACAGTTTTGTATGGAAAGCGACAGAATTAGGTAGCCATACATAAATTGAATTTTGCGACATCGTGGTAAAGGTGGGTGAATGACCTGTATTGCCGTGTTATTTGGCACCTACTATAGACCGGGTTTTTTGTAACCGCTGAAGATATTGAAAGAAATTACGGCAGGTTTCAGAGCACTTGTACCTATGATCCTTCTTCAAAAAAGTTTCTTCAGTCTCAGGTCAAAAAATGTATTTCACGTAAACTGCTTACCGGCCAATGCATGCCCAGATTGCCGAGTGTGTAAGCACGTTTGACGTTTACTACAAATTCACGTAAACTATATTGTATGGAAAATCATCAGTTTTGTAAACTACGCGCTGCTCAATCTCTATACACAAAATAAATAGTTTTATTTATTTATTTATTATTTATAGGAAAACCGACAGCACATAACATAGATTAGGTACAAAAATGGAAACAGTGGGCCAATTAAAGGTTTTCACGAGTAGAAAAGAAATAGATACATAAAAAATGTGAACAAAACATAAAAACAATAAGATAGTATAAGAGCAGAAAGATAAAAAAGTAAATTTTTTTTAACAAATAGTATAGAAACAAAAGGTTTAGTGTTAGGTCTAGTAAGAGCCTCATTTTTGCGAAAAAAAGTCGCTACTCAGCCGCCGCCTCACGGATTCCACACTGGAGCAAAACAGATCCAGATCAATTTGCTTTGATAGTTTATTGAAATTATCGCCAACTCGCCATAGAAACGAATTTTGACGATAGTTGGTTTCTCAAACATGCTTGGAAATTTGAGCATTATTTTGGCAAACCTTCTTCGAGATAAATCGAAAATGCAGTAAAAAATGTATGAAAATCCATTGCTGGCGTGTTTAGCGGCCAAATAAATTACATAGATACAAAACTCATATCTGTCGTGTAATTTAAAAATGGAACGATCTTTTACTCCGAAACATGGCAACCAAGGAGGTAAGTTACCAAAGGCTTTATTCAAATTTCGAATAGGCTTTCAAATAAGAAGCTGATTATTGAAAAAACAACAAATGAACACTGTAACTTCGTTGTTCGTCATTGATTTTGAAAAGTAATTAAATTTTTAAAATAAAAAGTTTAGCCTAAGTACCTAATTTTAATTTCCGCACATTATTTGAGAAAAGTACTATACCTACAAGCCTTGGCCACAACTAGGCATTGATGGACTTACGTATGTGTGCTTCGTCTTCGACTCGGCCCACATTTACACGTTCGTTCATCATTGCCTCTTATGCTGGCCGCTGCAGTAATGTACCATTACGTCAATTTTGTAGTATACGTAAAACGAATTCATTAAGCATGCTGGGCTGAGTATTGGAGTCGGTAAGGCGTGGGTTTACCCAAGATGTTTTCCTCCACTGTCCGTTAGTGTTAATAGCTAAGAAAATAAAGAATTTTCAGATATAAAAATACATTTTATGAACGCAATAAAAAGGTTTCACGGGCGGTTATTGAAACAAATAGCTGGGAAGTGTTATTTTCCTGTAAAAATGTAAATTGGACGGGTTCATGCAGAGTGTAGTCGAGTTTTATTCACTCGCAAAATCCACGTGGACTTAGGTATGAGTAGGACTCAGATTACCAGGGGCATTATATTATTATATTATATTATATTACTTCGCCAGAGATTTTAATCCAATAGGGATAGCGTCAGTGACGTTGAAACCTTTGGTTAATCGAGTTTTCGGTAGAGATATGTGTGTAACTATAACCGATTAACGTATTTGAATGGTCCGGGAGAGCAAAGTGTGGGTAAAATAGTTGATTGACCCAGATAAGATAAAAATAAATATAAATAAATATTCACGGACATTCAACACAACGCCTCTTAGTCCCAACTAAGCAAAGCTTGTACTATGGGAACTAGATGGCTGATAGAATAAATATAATATTTTTTTTTTGTAAATACATACTTATATTACATTGAAACACCCAGACACAGAACAAACATTTGTTTGCCATACACAAATGTTTGTTCTCGGTGGGGATCGAACCCACGACCCACAGCACAGAAGTAACTAATTTAAGCATAGTATTTAAATTAGTTGTAGAATATTTTTGCAAAAACTGACCAATCTTTTGTAAGCATTTTTTGAATAAAATTTACATTTCCCACTTTTACTTTACATAACGTCATCCATATTAGAGTAAAATCTCCGTCAAAGTGAGTATAAGGTTTCAGGGGGATGATTGTCTATCCAATTAGGAAGCAGATTTAATATTCTTAAGAGTAGATATATGTCATGTCAAAAAAAAAAACAATTGAAAGAGCTATACGGTTTAAGATTAAAAATATACAGTGATTAATAATCGCAATGTGTGAGAGATTACTTCATTATCCCGGCTCTAGCAATCGTTTAGCCACGACGGAGACTTTAAGGCGGCCTAAAAACTCACCAGAGTTGGCCACTAACTCATACAAACCTGAATTACAATCATAGTATCAGTGACTCTTCATTATAACGTAAGGTAATTATAAAATTTTTCGTTTGATCCTGTCGATTTTCCAGGATAAAAAGTAGCCTATGTGTTAATCCAGGTTACGAACTTTGTTTATTCCAAGTTTCATCCAAATCGGACCAGCAGTTTCAGAGTGATTGAAACCAAAACATCTAAACTTTGAAATTTTTAATATTAGTGGGATAAACTCACTATTGCATAAACACATCCAACGTCAGTTATCAGTCAATGAGATAATTAAAAAAAATAACCAAACGTTATTAGATTTGTCCATAGACAATGGATTTCAATTTTTTTTAAACCTAACCATAAATTCAGTAGCAATGGAGCTAAAAAAATTAAAAATTGACGGAAAAAGTTGCTACATTCAATAAAACTGTTTCTGTCAGAGACAAAGACCTATTTACTGTCAGACTCAGAGCCGTGCGCTAAAAGATAATCAACATTATATTGACATCTGTAATGACGAAAGATATTTAGCAGTACATTAGTAGGTACATGTCTCTGAGTGTGGCAGTTTTATGTTGGTATATTTCATAAAAACAAAACTACAAAGTTGCATATAATTAATATTATTTATTCCAATAATAATTGACTGAAATAGTTTTTTAAGTTAACTATTTTAATTAAGTACTTAGTAAATATATTCATGGACATTTCATACAACGCCCTCTAGTCCCATACTATGTAGTATGTTGTAAATACATAGTACATAGTAATACCCAGACATAGAACAGACTATATTTGTCACGCCAAATGTTTGTTCTCAGTGGGGATCGAACCCACGACCCACAGCACGGAAGGCAGTGCTATTACCGACTGAGCTGTGACGCTTTTAAATCTATTCTATATCGAAGTTAGCTCCATTTTTCCATTTTCTTAACGAAAGTGGAACCTCCAACTTTCCCACCGGCACCTTTTCGAAAGGATAATTTTGGTATTCCTGAAAAATTAATAATGGTTACTAAAAAAAATCACACCGTACCAAGTGTCGCCAATCGGTTTAGTCGCTAAAGTAGATAGGCTGTGGCAACATTTTTGAAGTCATTTTTTTATATTTTGTCAAAAAGGAGAGTCGACACGGCAAAAAAGATGGCGGCGGGACTAATAATAAGAAAAATAAGTTTTAGAAAAGAGTTTTTCAATATAATCTATATAGTTTTCCGACCAAAAAACTTATGCCAATGCGATAAATTAAAGTGCACATTTTTTGCTTCGAAAACTTGTTTGGATCAATGTGATATTTTTACTGAACCTTTGCATTGTTATTCTCTCGACCCTGAAGCTCTGCAATTTCACATACCTAATTACATTTAGTTATATTATATCTTCAAAAATGTGGAAATGTGCGAGCGAGAGGGTTGTCTGTCTTATACGCCTTAAGGACCCGGCGAAGGAAGAAATATCCATACAAACGTAATACCAAAGTAATTTCTAATTCAAGCATATTTCCACTATATTATTGTATTATTAGTATTCGAATAGCGTTTATATACGTTCCTGGATAGGTTTTATTTTCAGATAACTTACCTAAAGTGAAATTAAAGCCAATCGCATTTTGCATTTTTTTATGCTAAAATTGACAAGTTTTCTTCCTACTTATTTCGAATTAAAAACAACAATATCTTACGTGTTGTTTGTTTAGGAACATAGCTTATATTGTCTAGTTAAAGAAAAATAATACAATGTGAAGAATACTAACAATTTTAAGTAATCATTTTTGGTATTACGGAACTCAACTAAATTCATACCACTTTTGAACGGCTAATATTGCCATCGCGCACGACAGGACGGCACGACAAGTAGGTACGCACGCACACTAATGCAGCGTGTATTTCAGCGATTGATATGTACCTCCTTGTTAGTTTTCATAAACTCCTGTCAAAAAGTGAAATATGTATGTCAAGTATTTCGGAAGAAAATATACGTCGAAAAAACAAAGTCCCGTTATAATTTCGTTGAAATATTAAACCACCTAACTGCGAAAACTGCTATGCTACAGTACCTACCTACCTACATAGGTACTACGACTTTAGCTTTCTTTATGGACTTCGATATTTTTCACTTACGGTTTGGTTGCTGATATGGACTCGGAACATTGGGATGTATCTCATAGTAAGTACCTAACTCGTTTTAACCTAGTTGTATTCATATTTTAAAGTGTAAATACCTAGGTAGGGATCTATCTAACATGTTGTTTAGGTAGGTAGGTACTTATATCTTAGTATAGGTACCCAAGTGAAGTAGGGAAGTACCTACTATTGTGTGCATTTTTAGAGTGAAAGATCTCTACTTAGGTAGGTACAAATATAACGTGTAAGTGGTTCTATACTCCGTTCGCGGAGACAAGCTAATAGAGCGCGCGCTCTCTTGCACTATTGTATGAAAATGAACAGGATAGAGCGCTCGCTCTCTTGCTCTAATTGTATGAAAATGAACAGGATAGAGCCTTGATAGAGCGCGCGCTCTCTTGCACTATTGTATGAAAATGAACAGGACGGGACGATTTCCCTATTAGCTTGTCTCCGCGAACGGAGTATAAGAATAAATAACCCGTTTTCAATGTAATAATAATGAATTGCTAGTATTTTAATATAGAGAAAAACTATATTTCCATGAGATTAGCTGCTGCTCGGATTTCGACACGAAATAAGAGGTTATGGTAAATTTATTTGATAATAATTTGTATGAATATTTACAGAGCCACTGCGATCTTTTAAAAAACGCTTATGGCCATCAGTTCCTAGGAAAAGAAAACATGCGAAAAAGAAAAAAGAAAATATGGGTCTATGAGGTGAGTAAATGCGCATAAATGGCAAGGTTTAGTGTATATTTTTATGATGACTCTAACGTCCAAATATTTTTTTTAGAGATGTACAACTTATTGGAGTGCCACCTCGACATGAAGGAATACTCATCGAATCAAACATGAATCAACAACAGTTAGACAGATCTTCTTCATGTCAACCTGGTGGTATTGAAATCACGTCAACGGCTGATATAAATAATGCACCATCAAGGTATAATCCTGTTATTGAACTCGAGTCAAATCAGGTCATGAACGTTGACCCAATCAGTCAATCGTCTAGCAGGTATATTAGATAAGTTTTTAATGAGTGCCTGCATTATAATTCCAAATATCCTATTAATATTATAAACGCGAAAATTTGTGAGTATGGATGGATGTTTGTTACTCTTTCAGGTAAAAACTATTGATCCGATTTGGATGAAACTTGGAATATATATTGTCCGTGACTTGGATTAACACATACGCTACTTTTTATCCCGAAAAATCAACGGGGTCCAACGGGACGCGAACGAAGTCGCGGGCGGAAGCTTGTAGCAATATAATTATGCAATGCAAACAAACAAACAATCAAATCTTTTTCCCTTTATAATATTAGTATAGAATAGATAAGTAGGAAGTTTGCGTCCCGTTGGACCCCGTTGATTTTCCAGGATAAAAGTAGCCTATGTGTTAATCCAGGTCACGGACAATATATATTCCAAGTTTCATCCAAATCGGATCAGTAGTTTTTGCTTGAAAGAGTAACGAACATTCTCAGAAACTTTCTCGTTTATAATATTAGTAGGGCTGCCGATTCTGTTGTTGCGTTTTTCTAATTTAGATAAAAAACCGAATCATTTTACCATATTGGTAAGCCTACTCAATCACACTAAAAACAAAAGTTGAGATAATACCCCCGATTCTGTTGTATAATTTTTCTAAACTAACTAATTTGACAGCACTACAATGATAGCTGTCTGTGTTGTTTCAGTTCATAAGAAAGGGATGGCAACAGTTTTAGTGCTGTCAAATTAGGTTAGTTTAGAAAAATTATACAACAGAATCGGGGGTATTATCTCAACTTTTGTTTTTAGTGTGATTGAGTAGGCTTACCAATATCGTAAAATGATTCGGTTTTTTTAATAAATGAATGTGTCCGTAAGAGAAAAATGTTATTTTTTATATAAATAAATGTCAATCAATAAACAAAATAAATGTTTGTACTTTTAAATGCTTATCTTTTATTTTCTTATCATAATTTCACAATAGGTAGGTAGATACTCGTATTTTACCCTAAATTTATAATTATCCTATTGCAGAACCTACCTACCTACACTCTAGCCAAATTCGGTTAGTTTACAAAAATGTCACACTGAATTTAAATAAGTATTTTCCTAATAGGTTTCTTGAGATATAAGTACGTAGGCCTTGTAGATAATCTGGAATAAAAAACGCATTAGCAAACTACATTCGCTTAGATTTTTTTACAATACCTACCTACTCTTGCACTTCCCTAAATGCTTCGAGGAAACAGCGAAGCAGCAAGAAGTTTTTATGTCTATGTCTAAATGTAAGTATGAAACGCAAAAAGGTAAGTACACATGCATGCCTAAAGAAATAGGTAGGTGGAAGAGGTATACACCTACGCACGCACACACTCAAGCACTACCGCGTCCCGCGCGCGCCTGCGTCATCTAAACAGAGAAAGCGATACACGGAGCGATTTTTGCTCGGGCCTCAAATTGAAGTTGCGAGCTCATTTCGCCGGGCTCTTAAGAGCCCGGCGAAATAAAACTCTTACCTGAAAGAAAATGCCCAATACTGTTCTATACCCGACGTCAAACTTGGCGATAGTGGCGACCTCTTCAGCGTTCAACTCGAAGTCAAAGATGGACGCGTTTTCCTCAACACGGGAGTTTGTTATCGTCTTCGGGACTATTACCAAACCTCTTTGATACTGAAATAAATTAAAAAGAGTTCATTTTATTGTTTGCTAGCTGACCCGCCAGACGTTGTCCTGTCCAAATGTCCAAAGTTCTGTCATTCAAACTCTTACTGTCAAACAACTCTGACAGTTATTTCGAACGTGCTCAGCAAAGAGTATGTAACGCACCAGCAATTAAAAAATGTTTCATTAAGTTTTCTTAAATTTTCTAATTTTCCGTGCATTTTCTTAATTTTTTTCTTTCTCAGGAACCTTCTCCTGTCAATAGCAAACACAACAAAAAAGAGTTAGCAAAATTGGTCAAGCCGTTCACGCGTGATGCCGTGACCAAGGGAAATAGGGATTCATTTTTATATACTAGTTTCTATATATATAGATCATTCTTACAAGCATCAGACTGGCGAAACTCTCGAACTAAACTCTTGCTTTCGAAAAACGAACAATGTACGAAACGGTGGTCTAAATTTGAATCACGTTTCATACAAAACGAGATTTTCAGTGTGTAATTTTGGCAGAACGGGAGTCCCGCTTCTTCTTACGTAGGAACTACGTATTACATTCTTTGCAAGCATTTATACTGAAATTCTTCTTCTTCTTTTATTTATGGCCTCTGTCCGTCATTTCGACAGACAATTGTGCCAGTGTCAAGTGAGATATTTGAAATACTATCAGTCTCGAAATTGCGGGCAACACTGCAAAGGCCATAGACAAGAATTGAATTGAATACTATCAGTCAAGTCATTCGTCAAGTCGGCTGTCGTTTGTTTTGAAAGTAAAATGGTGGATTTTCCGTTCATAACTTGAAAACGAATTCTATCATATAAAGAAACCACTTTAGACACATTTATTCCAATGGTTCACATTTTATGCCACGACCACAAGTATTATTGGTTAAAATTCCACTAAATTTAAACAACAATACTCACAATAACACAAGAAAAACTATTAAAATAAAAGTGCTAATTTTGCTTCCTAAAGGTGTATAATAAGTATTCTATCAGCAATCTAGTTCCCATAGTATAAGCTTTGCTCAATTTGGGACTAGAGGGCGTTGTGTGAAATGTCGAAACTTATTTTATTTATTATTATGTACCTATGTAAGAGATCACCTATAGCGATAAGACCGCCCATTGTACCTTATACTTAAAACTTATTTCTCTTTTATTGTTTTTCTACTTTTCTTGGTCTGCAACCCTATCTACTAATAGGTATTATAAACGCTAAAGTGTGTAAGCTGCAGCGTCATGCCGATTGGACGATAGGAAGTATGGTGTATGGCCAGCATAAGTATGTATGGATGGATGGATGGATGGATGTTTGTTACTCTTTCACGTAAAAACTATACTGATCCGATTTAGATGAAACTTGGAATATATATTGTCCGTGACCTGGATTAACACGTAGGCTACTTTTTATCCCCAAAAATTAACGGGAACCAACGGGACGCGAACAAACTCGCAGGCGGCACCTAGTAGGTAATCTTAGTATTATTTTGTTGGACTTACCAGATATCTAAAAGCCACTTGTGTAACTGTTTTCCCATACTTCTTAGCAATACCCGCCAGGACCGGGTTATTTAGTTTTGGTTCAGGACTGCCTGCTGTCGCTCGAGTTGGTACCATGGAGCCAAGAGGACTGTATGCTTCTACCTGGATGTGGTTGGCTTGGCAGTAGTCTACCAACTCTTTTTGACCTAGGGTTAGGTTTATCTGGAAGATAATATGAGCTCAATGAAAATCAAAATGAAATCAAAAAGTTTATTTGCAACTAGGTAATTAACATCATATAATTATTAGCTAACGCGCTAACTCTCCAATACCTCGGACACTCACCGCCCTTAACAACCTTCTCAAGGCCAACCCAAACTGTGATGTGTTCGCAGACAACTGGCCACAAATTATGGCGGAATGCCTAAAATACTGCGAGGCAATAATATTATAATTATTTTTGTATTTGACATTCTATTGACTCTTTGACATTTTATTTTTTAATAATTAATTGAATGAATTTTAGATTGTATTACTATTGCTTATGACTTATGTGTTCCTAATTTGACTTGTTTTATAATACCTTGTAAATTTGTATGTATATAGTTCTATAATTTAATGTGTAATTTAATGTTATGATAATTAGTGTAATTGGTTTATACCGTGCTAGTTATTAAATTAAATAAATAATAAATAAATAAATATTACTAAGGGCCGGAAGATCAAAAGCAGTTTAAACTATGGGTTTCGTAAACTACGATTACATTTGATCGATGGATTAATCTACTGTCATCTCTGTCAGTTTAAGCTACCGATGGTCGATTAACTACCATTGATCTTATGAAATAATCGGAGACTGGAGGTTAAACTCTATTTCATGGTTTAAGCCACTATTGATCTTACGGCCCTTAGAGTAAGTATATATTGACAAAATAATGACTTAGGTATTGTGAGCAATTCTATCGATGAATCCTATCCTACGAGAATGTATCATTCATACATTCTAGTAGGATAGGATTCGGATGTTAGGATGTATGTATGTTTGTTGCTCCTTCATGTAAAAACTACTTATCTGATTTGGATGAAACTTGAAATAATATATTGTCCGTGACCTGTTGTGCGTGACCTGGATTAACACATAAGTCAAGGGTTTCCTCACGTTGTTTTCCTTCACCGTTATGATTTTATTTTATTTATTTATAATATTTATTTATTTCATTTATGATGCGTAGTCAATTTCAATGATCATACCTCGATTTGGTTAATCGCAGGAGGAACCTTGCAGTGTTTCAGAAGTCTCTTCAGCTGTTCCACGTTGAAGTTGGAAACCCCTATTCCTTTGGTTAGCCCTTTGGACAACACTGCTTCAAACCCTTTCCAAGTTTCTAGGTAGTCAATCTTCTCATCTACGCCTTCTTGCTGTGTTGGAGAAAACGGAATATGAAGTTGGTAGGAACAATCTACAAGAGGGTTATCAGACCTGTCGCGATGTATGGAGTGTTGGGCAACCAAGAAGACGGATGTAAGAAGAGTGCATGCTACTGAGATGCGAATGTTAAGATGGATGTGTGGGGTTACGAAGTTAGATAAAATAATGAATGAGTATATCAGGGGAAGTGAGAAAGTGGCGCCTTGTTATTGAAAAGATGAGGAGTGGTAGATTAGCATGGTATGGACACGTAATGAGGAGGGATGAAAGTCATATAACGAAGAGAGTTATGAATATGAGTGTGGCTGGGTATGCAAGTAGAGGAAGACCGAAGAAGAAGTGATTGGATTGTGTGAAAGAGGATATGAATCTGAGAGGAGTAGATTCAGAGTTGACGAATGATAGGAGTGGGTGGAAGAAGAAAACATGTTGTGCCGACCCCACCTAGCGTGGGATAAGGGTAGGGAAATGTTGAGGAACAATGATATATTACAGAAATCCGCTTGCTTAGCAATAATACACCTATTCACTCTTTTCTTAAAAATTCCTAGGTTATATCTTTCAGGAAATGATGATGTCAGAAAAGCGTCGTAACTTAGCACGCCTTCCATTTTTCTGTCGATGACTAAAGGCAGGTACTTACGGATATGGATAAGGGCCAGTGTACCAACACCATGTCGACATAGTCCAGCCCTAAACGTCGCAGTGAGCCCCTCAGAGACACTTCCACGTCATCCTTACGACGGTAATGGTTCCAGACCTGTAATAACATTACGGACCTGTGTAAAAATCCCCCAAATGACATAAAAAATGGGGAAGAACAAATAAAATTCAAAAATATCTTTAAACGCGTTGGGGCATTTCAGGTCGCGATTTGCATTACATTTAGTTAATTTTTGAATTATTTATGTTATTTATAATTTTTGTTTTGGTTTTATCATAATATATTATTCAGTAGCAGTCACGTAAACGCAAAATAAAGTAATTATTTTGACGTAAACACCTGTAAATGTTGTAAAAACATTGAAGAAGACGCATTTTTCGAAGTAAAATGTCTAAAATTCCCGCTGCTTTTAAAATGACATAGTTACATTTTTAAAAACTGTATTGTATGTGTATTGTACCAAAGTTCCATCATCGCAAGTTTAAAAAAAACTGTGGGACCTGAGCTCCATCCAATTTGCCCCAGACCCTTTCTAAAACTAAAATAAATAAAATAAAAAATAAATCTACTATATAAAAATAAGTCGGGTTTTCCTTCCTGACGCTATAACTCCAGAACGCACGAACCTATTTCCACGGTTTTACATTCGTTGGAAAGGTCTCGGGCTCCGTGAGGTTTGTAGCAAAGAAAATTCAGGAAAAATCTCAACAGAAAAGCGGGAAAATGGAATTTTGAAAAGTCACACCCTAACGCGAGCAACGCCGCGGGAGACGGCTAGTAAACTTATATTTGTGCACAAAATCATTACTTAGTTTTGGACTTACCTTTGTGGTAATAAAGAGATCTTCTCTCCTGACGACTCCCTCTCGTATCTTCTGGTTGATAACTTTCCCAATCTCAGGCTCTACTCGGTATACATGCGCCGTGTCCACATGCCGGTATCCGATGTCGATAGCATGAGATAAGGCTTTCTCCATGCGAGGGATGTCGGTGCCGTCAAACTCAAACTGAAAAAATAAAGACTTATTAATAACTAGCTGATACCCACGACTTCGTACGCTTGCGAAACTTTCCACCAAAATATCTGTCAACCAGTATACGATGAACCTCGTAGCAAATGGCTGCTTTTGGTTTAGAGAGTTCAAGCTGTATCTAAGAAAATCCACGTCTTTAATTTCAATAAAATATAGCCTATATGTTTCAATCCGGAAAATGGGCTTCTGATTGGTATGAGTTTCATTGAAATTGGCGTGATCCGCGAACAAACAAACAGACAAACTCGATTTTTGGAATCAGGATCGTTTATTCAGTAGATCGGTATAATAATATTTATATAACATATTATGTGTCATGCAAACTCAACTTAAAGCAAGTCATTTGTGTCCTATGGTCTAGCCGGGTCATTATAAATGTACTGAATTTCATAATCCCCTTGGGAATTATGACATTTGAATTTGGAATGCAATCAACATTGAATATACGAGCTCCTTGCAATCCATGACCAAACGTCAAAATTAGAATATAAACTTTTCATAGAGCCCTACACCAAGAAGAATTTATTCAAAATTACAATGAAAACTTTTCATAGAGCCCTAAATCAAGGAGAATGTATTCAAAATTAGAATGAAACTTTTCATAGAAACCTGCATGAAGAAGAATTTGCCACTACAAAAAAAAAACAAATAGAACGAAAAGGCGCTAAACTACAAATCTTTGTGTTATTTTGTAACAAAATAGCGTATTTTAACAAAAATGTCAACTGACAGTGACGAAAGTGTTTTTAAAGTGTTTGTAAGTACTTTCTTTTTAATTGTATTATGTTTTATTGCCTCGCAGTGTTTATATAAAGTAGAGTATGCATTTTGGGGATAAAGCAGTGTATTTGTCTCGGGCGTTTTTGAACCCCTCGGCCTCGGGATAACTCTGTAACTCCCTCGCTTCGCTCGTGAGTTAACCCTAGGAGCCCTCGTCCTTGGGGTTCAAAATACCGCCCGAGACATAATACACTGCTTTATCCCCTTAATGCATAATCTACTATTAGTTTATCCATATCTTTAACTTTAGTTTTTGGCTTATTTACAGTTTTATAATAGTATAGAAGATAAAATAATTAGTGGTATATTCATAGGTCTTCTAAAGCTGAGCTAACTAAAATGATTGCTAAATATGTTGTAATCTCTTTTCGTTGTCATGCAAGTCACAATGATAGAGCATTTTTAAAGCCGCGCTAAAATGACAGTTGAAAATGAATAAAGGGCTTAGTTTATATTATCTGTGGTCTGACTAAACCAATACAAAAATAAAAAAAAACTAATATTGGTGGCCTCCATAAAGGTAAAGATACCTAGGCAATTTATGCTCAAAAATTCCGGGTCATTTATAAAAACTTGAATGTCGAAGAAACCATGAATGGTAGCTTAGTGAAATAAATTGTTTGATAGATGATACAATAGCTTCCGCCCGCGAATTCGTTTGCGTCCCGTTGCATCTCGTTGATTTTACGGAACAAAAAGTACCCTATGTGTTAATCCAGATCACGGTCAATATATATTTTAAATGTCATCCAAATCGGATCAGTAGTTTTTACGTGAAAGAGGAACAAACATACATACGTACATTCATACATCCTTACAAACTTTGATTGTTAATAATATATAAATAATAGGACAGGATTATAAATGGGAAAAGTACTCACTGAAAATGATTCAGTAGGTCCATCCTTATCAGAGGTCTTTTCAGCAGGCTGAAAAAAACAAGTTAAAATTCTTCTTCTTTTATTTATGTCCTCTGTCGGTCATTTCGACAGACAATTTTGCCAGTGTCAAGTGAGATATTTGACATAATATCAGTCAAGCCGAGTCAATCGTCAAGTCGGCTATCGTTTGTTTTGAAGGGAAAATGGTGGAATTCCCCTTCAAAACGTGAAAACTGTCAAGTTTCTGACGAAATTAGAATTTTAGAATATTCTGTAGTATTACGAAAAAACATGATATAGATTCTACTTCTGAAGTGATGGGTCTTATCTTTGACTTACTTACCTAACATCTTTGACTTATCTGACTTAATTCACATTAGTTATCTGACTTTTACTTAAGCTATCTGACTTAATTTACTTAAGTTATCGGACTTAAAATCCTTGACTTGCGACACACCTGACTTATCCTTGACTTTATAGCGGCCCCGATTCTATCTTTTGATATTACAACTAATACAGTATTTACAATAGTCACAATATTATCAAAATACACATGAAACAGTTGAGCTATCTACAAACCGTTGCAAATGATTTATAGATAGCTCAACTGGTCCAAATCAGTAGCAATCGGAAGCATGCCCAAGACACTGGCTGCATTGCCGCGCTGAATACTGATACGCTGGCCGAGATAATAAAAGATAATCTTTTGATACCATCAGAATCTGACGATCATTCTAATCGACGGCTAATCTATATCAATGCTGGCTAGCATCAATGATTGCAAATGTTGCACTATACCCCAGTCGGCAGGGACTTGGGCGGGAAGTGGGCACGAGCATAATGTGAACACGACAACGCCTCTGTCCCAGCTGCCTGCCCAAGTTCATGCTCTTGCTCGTTAAAGCATTGGTCAGGCCTTGGCCTAGTGTGCAGCACAACGCAGAGTACCGCGTTTGCTCCTCGCCTCTAACAAAAGACCATACTAGACGGTTTTTTACAATTATGTGCCCGGCGCTGCATGCTGCATACCGCTGCGTTGTGCGTTACGATCGCGAGACCAAGGCTTTATGAGAATAAAGGCGATGTTGCTGTGGCAATAAGTCCGCGGTAATAATACCGCGGCAGCGGCATATGGGCATAGTGTGAACTCACACGGTAAAAGAAAAGAATGATAACAAATATATTTTGGACAAGGCGAATATTTACTATCAATGATGTTATTAAGATATAGATTCGTATGAGTTAACGGCCAACTCTGATGACGGAGGTTTTAAGCCGCCTTAAGGCCTGCGTCATGACGACTTAAGGACTCCTAGAGCTGGGACAGTTTAACGTGCCCGAAGCACGGAAGCTCAGATATAAATGCCACTAACGGTGACCCATCCAAATAGTGACCGCACAGAATATCGCTGAAGATTGACTAAGCAAGCAGTTTGACTTACCTTATCGTTGCCTCCAAGCCACGTTCCGAAGCCTATTGCTGGGATATCTCTTCCATTGTTTAGTTTAAACGTGGGAATATTAATCTGAAACACAAAAGTAATGTATATATTGTCTATATTATGTCACAAGGTACACTTTGGGTTAGATACGCGTTGGGGCATTTCAGGTTTCAGGCATACATTTAGTTAATTTTTAGATTAATTTTGTTATACATAACTCTTGTTGGTCTATCATATAATCTGTTATGCGGTAGCAGTAACGAAAACACAAAATTAAGTAACTATTCTGACGTAAACACCTGTAAATACGATAAACAACATTGAAGAAGACGCATTTTTCGAAGTAAAATGTCTAATAACTAATGATTCCTGCCTCTTTAAACATTGTAACATTTGTAAAAACTATTACTACTGTAAGCATTTATTTATTTTGTTTATTTTTTTGACAATTAGTATGGTGACAAACCAAATACACTAATTATTTATAATAGACACATTAAATTATAGAACTCAATTGGCATCGTAAGTGTATTGTAACAAAGTTCCATCATTGCCTCTATCATTGCCACAAGAACCTCACCTCAAACCTACCTACTCCACTCACTAAACGCAACTCGTGCGTAGACTAAGTTACCTAAAATATTATGATTGTCTTAGCGTAATCATTTATTTGTTAGTTTATTTAGTATAAGAGGGGTGGGCACTGAGTATCGGGAAACAGAATTTCTTGTCCGATGCTCAGGGTTCCCCATAGTGTTTATGAATGGCTACACATTCTGCGTAATGTGTAGTCTTTTGTTCATAAGCGCTCAGTTCCTTGAATAAAGAATAAGATTATTATAAAAAAAAATTGCAAGTTTAAAAAAAAGTGGGACCTCTCCATCTAATTTGCCTCGTCCAAGAATTTGCCCTACACCCTTTGTCAGTGGTGGGTGGTGGAAACAATAAAACAGGCTTAAAAAAAGTTTCACTTACTTTTGCCATATCGAGACGTGTGGTAGCTATCAGCGAATCGAACTGAATGACGTTTACTTTAGTTGTCCATCGTTTTATAGGTACTTACTTCACTACACCTGGCCACTTACTATGAGTTTGCGATATTTTTAGATATAGGTAATATTATCAACATCACGGCAAAAAACACTGATTGGAAATGACTCGTTTTATTTGTGTACTTCATATACTGGGTCTATTTAGGTATTTTGTACAATGAAGTATTAAATAAAATCATATTTTATTTAATATTTTATTTAAAGAAGAAGAAGTGGTTGGATTGTCTGAAAGAGAATATGAATGCGAGAGGAGTAGATTCAGAGTTGACGAATGATAGGAGTGAGTGGAAGAAGAATAAGAATAAGAATCATTTATTGTGAAACTGTGTAAAAAGAGATCTTATAGATATTATGTACCTAGAGTTTCAACAGTTTACCCATGCCGGGCGTACAATACTTTACATAGTAAGTAAATCTTATAATTTTATTATAAGTAGGTACCTACTCACCTAATGCTATTTTTATAGATATTATACAATTAACGAATAAAAACTTAATATTTAGTAGGAATCATAATTCTCTTCTAAGCTATAGTATACCTTGTTCACAAGCCATTTTTTTAATCTAAGTTTAAATAAATTTCCCTCAAGTTCTTTTAAGTCGGTTGGCAAATTATTATATATTTTTATGGCTGTATAATAAGTGCTTTTGTAAAACATTGTGTTATTTATTTGAGGAATACAGATGTTATATTTATGCCTATTACGAAGATTTTCAGAACGACTAGATTTTTTATTAAAATATGTTATATTATTTTTAACAAACAGACAAATTTCTAAAATAAATATGCTAGTAATAGTAAGTATGTTATTTTCTTTAAAAACAGATCGAAGGGATTCCGTGCTTTTCATATTATATATGGCCCTAATACATTTTTTTTGCATGAGAAATACACTTTTAACATTTACTGAATTTCCCCAAAATATTACCCCATAGCATAAATGAGGATAAACATGACCATAGTAGGTGTTCTTTGCTATAGATGTAGAGGAAACATGTCTCAGAGTCGAGATTGCATAGCAGTATTTAGAAATTTTGTTGTTTACCTTATTAATGTCAGATTTCCAATTCAAGTTTTTATCAATCTTTATACCAAGGAAGTTAATTTCATCGACCTCGTCGACAGTATTATTATTGTGAGCAATATTTAAAGCTATAGAGGGTGTCTTGTGGTGTCTCAATCTTAAAAGTTTTGTTTTATCAATGTTTACTTTGAGATTTATTGAACCTAACCAGTCTACTATGGAACCGAGTGTATTGTTTATTTCATTTTCGAATTGAATTAGGCTGTGGTTTTCTTGTCTAAAGATGGTTGCATCATCTGCAAACATGACACATATATGTTTAGCTATTTCTGGTAAGTTATTTATATAAATAAGGAAAAGCAGCGGTCCGAGTATACTACCTTGTGGTACTCCAAGCCAAATATTTTCAAAACCAGACTCAAGCGTTCAATGGTTTTTGTCTTTTTATTATATGTATCTATTATAGTGGATTGACTTCTACCATTTAGATAGGACTTTATTAGTGACAGTGCAGCACCCCTAATACCGACTTCTTCCAGTTTGTCAAGAAGAATGTCATGGACTACACAGTCGAATGCTTTGGATAAGTCTAGGAACAATGCTATTCCAGGCTTACTGTTGTTTATGCAAGAAAATATGTTGTGCCGACCCCACCTAGCGTGGGATAAGGGCAGGTAAATGATGATGATGTTTTATTATTAGGTAATAATATTTGTTACAAAGGGTGGACTTAATGCTGAAAACATTATCTGCCAGCCAACTCAGTCTATCGGATTATGAAACAAAATTGGTCTCCTTGGTCAAACTTTTTGGTCGGAAAAATTTGTTGGAGGAGGATTGGAGGAGGTCTCAATTCGGTTGTATTTCTTTATTGTTAATATTTGGTATCGTTGTGTCATAAAAACCTGCTAGGTGCTGAGCCTGGCAGGTTTTCTTAACTGTTTTCATACTAAATCATAGGTATTCTATGACTAAATAGTGACACTACCGCATTTCAGCGCGTTTTTCGCCGTCAAAAGATTCTTGTTTTCGTATACCTATCTGTAGCCACATCGCTTGACATTATGCTGGGTGGCGAAAGCAGTTCAGAGCTTGCGATACGGGGGCAAATGAATAGTTCCTCGATGTCGTGTGAAAGTCGCCCTATATGTTATCGAAATTACTTGACATTTTATGCTCGTTTATCGTTATCTATAGTTCTCCACAGAGATTATCTGGGACTATCTATTTCCCGTGTTTTTGGTTGTCATTCTACTACGAACTAATCGTAAGGCCCATGCCCTAGTTACCTAAAGTCAAAGTACCTACCTATATTTACTTGAAGAATTACTTGTGAAGATTCGAGTTTTCACATTTTTTGAAACAACATTATATAGCACTTTTATTGAAGTTATACTTCTAATACTTTTGGAATTGTAAGTAGGTAGGTAGGTACTTACTATGTACCCACTCATGAACTGAATAAAACTACTACTATTTAAGTAATCTGTGGTAAACGGTGTTGGTGCCACAATTAATAAGTTAGTTTATGATACCGCTTTATTTATATTATGTATTGAGATACTGTTTGTTTACCCAAATAAATAAAAAAAAAAGCAACTTCCTACAACGTTGCGTTATACGGGAGGACATAGTCTCTGTCTCTTTCTATTCCCCCCGAATAGAAAGAGACAGAGACTAATACGCTACAAATGCTACAATCAAATAATAGATGGCAATGTTCAGCATTTTTTCAAGTTATGCGACTTCCAAGTCTTCCAACTTACAGCGTCAATCAAAAGAAAAAGAAACATAGTCGTAATTTCAACCATCACGAGCAGAGCTTTGTTGGCGGAACAGTGACACGTCGGACTGCGGTCAGACCGACAACGGGATACGAGTTCAAATCCAAACCGACATTATAGACTTTTTGCAACTTATTACTTTTTATTTTGAAGTGAAAATTTAGTACTGCATATTGGTTAAGTACCTACTTAAAAATAAATACTAAATTAATTTCACATTAAACACAGAGCAAGAGTGAATGTGTGGCACTCGAAGTATAACTTCTACCGCGCGTAGGGACTGCACGCACTGGTTTTTTTAATCGTTTTTCTTGTGTTATTGTGAGTATTGTTGTTTAATTTTGGTGGAATTTTAACCAACAATACTTAGGTCGTAACATAAAGTGTGAGCCATTGGAATAAATGTGTGTAAAGTGGTTTCTCTGAATGTGAAAATTCGTTTCAGGTTTTGAAGAGAAAATCCACCATTTTCTCTTCAAAACAAACGACAGCCGACTTGACGAATGACTTGACTTATATTATTTCAAACTCATCACTTGACACTGGCAGAATTGTCTGTCGAAATGACGGAAAGAGGCCATAAAGGTATAGAAGAAGAAGAAGAATTACATATGTGTGTAGAGGTGTTAAGTAGCATTGTATCAATGTAGGTAAATCTACCCTACTAGGGTGTGCAAAAAACAAAAAATAAGGTAGGGCATGGACTTAAAGAAACAATAAATCTTGGGTAAACCTAATAATTAGCGCATTTCGCGTAAATTGCATTAGTTCTCAAAAACTATTGGCAGATTATTCTTTCTCCCGTAACTGTTAAAAATGCACGCAAGAACGCGCATTCTTCTTATAATGTTACGTATTATAAGAAGAATGCATGCATGAAGACAGGCGTCATGGCTCAGTCGGTAGTAGCTCTGCCTTCCGTGCTGTGGGTCGTGGGTTCGATCCCCACCGAGAACAAACATTTGTGCGGCAAACATAGATGTTTGTTCTGTGTCTGCGTGTTTCTACGTATTATAAGTATGTATTTACAAAAAAAATGTATGTATGTATTCTATCAGCCATCTAGTTCCTATCGTACAAGCTTTGCTTAGTTTGGGACTAGGAGGCGTTGTGTTAAGTGTCCGTGAATATTTACATTTATATTTATTTATTAAAATAAAATGGCTTTTATTAACATACTCACTTTTACCAATAAAAGATAGATAAATTAAATACAAACTTTGATGTTTATTACGATATAGGCACAGAAACAATTAGAAAATGCTAAAGCTTTACAAAAGAAATCCCATATCTTGCCTCCACAATTCGACAAGCCTCCCATAATTAATGGCTGCCGCCGGCCAGTGCTATTTCTACTCACAACTCATAGAGACGCGACATTTTTATTTTAGTGATGTCCAACATCAAATACAGATTATATTAACAATAAAGATTCAATCAATAACTTCAGTCAGGCAATGCACTCTTTACATTGAATGGCCAAATCAAGCATAAAATAGGTATATTATTGATAAGCAATTATTGTTCAAAACACACTCCAAAAGTATTAAAATAAGGGAAACGCTAACAGTCGGCCGTCCTACCAATGGAATGTCCCTATTCCATCCCCGGCCATTCGATAGTGGTGCATGTCTCTGACACAATGAAATGTAACAGTATTTTAAACTTAGCTTAAGTGTAACCAAGCAATACCTAATCTATAAATTTCAAGAATAAAGTGTATGGCAGGTACTCATAATCAATACAACAAAAATATAAAACCTGTAAGCCATATTCACGGTACAATTAGAAAATTTTAACCAGAGGCTTGGTGCAAGCTTATATTTCTTCAAACATCAGCTTACTGTATAGTTTATACATAATTATATAATTAAGTTATAAGTTTATTCACAAAGAAAACCACAACTAATACAGTATTTACAACATTCACAAAATACACATGAAACAGTTGAGCTCTCTACAACCAATATACTACCACAAGTTATATAATTATGTACTCTTTATCTGCTAAAATTCTACACCCTACATGATAGAGTGGTACAAAGATATCAACACATGGCTTTTGTTGAAGTGTTTACACGTTCAATACATGGCTTTTGTTGAAGTGTTTACACGTTAAACGTGAACATAACTATTATAATTAAACTGCTAAATATTAGGTAGTACAAGTAGTTGAACCAAATTTAACTATAGAATAATATACAACAAGAGTTAATAATTTTATGGTGTATCTCATCTTGAACTAGGTGACCCAACCGTGTCTTGGTTCTATGGATAATAAAATTACATACATACTGCAAAACTATCTTATTAATTTCTATGCTAATCTACTTCAGTAGCTTCACAAAATAATGACCTAAGAACATAGGGAAAATGTTTCAATTACTAGTATATTACATGAGTTTTAACTATATTTTAACAGTAATTGTATTTAATCGTCAAAACATCCATTGTTATGTGTGATTAATTATAGTCAATTTATTTAAATGATGTAGCAGTAAGTCAAGTTCAATTTTCTATCTTATGAAATCATCTACTAGGTTCTGACAATACCGAATTCATGATTTAAGAATATAACTAAATACAAACATTATTACAATTATTAGGTACTGTTATTTAGAGTTATTTATAACAACATCTTATTGAATAGGTAGCGTGAAATATACTTTCCAGTTAAGTTTAAGTACCCAGATAGTTATAGCATTGTTGAATGTAAATCCTATTGACTATACATACATAAAGAGCCATGCTCATAAAAGCCAAATAGTTAGACAGGTTGATTATTATAATCTAGCTCTGTGACTATTTCACATTACATGTTAGTAATAAAAACAATCATTCCGACAGCTGACTAAAGTTCTGCAACGTTTATAAGTAGCAGGTAAGTTTATTTAATCTAATAACATAAGGTTATACAATAGACGAATACCTAACTCATAGGTATTCATTATACCAGCATGAAACAATAAATGCATCTAATCTATGATTGTTGGCGCTGCACATATACGGAAGATAAGTGGAAGGTCATCTGTAAAAAATAATAGAATATTAATCATAAGCTTTAATTTTGATTTTGTTTTAATGTAAGTCGTAACTTCGGTTGTGAGTGCTTGACTCTTATTTCGAAACTATTTTTAGTTTTCGCATTAAAGAACATCTTTGTCGTTACCAAATATGATGAATAGCTGGAATATCTGTAAAAATAAATAAAATATAATTATGGGAATCTTCCACTTCATTTGCAAATAATCTTGAATTGTTTTAAACTGTTGTATATCTTTATTAAGAAGATATATCTACAGTGAAGCTCGTCTGAATGTGACTAATAAATATTTACAAATTGAGTAAGGTTTCTTTCACTCTGTGTGATTTGCTTAGTAAAGCACGATCATTATTTTTATTTGGTTTTGAGTCAACCAAATAAATAAATGCATGTTATCAAAGTCATTAGTTGATTATTATTTTTGCATTATTAAATAAGAATGAAATAAATACTACAAGTTTTGATGGTACATACAAAATAAATGATCACCGCAATATGTTTCATTTATTTAGTTTACCTGAAAAAATATTATAAACATACACACTGATCATTGCAATAATAGCAGCAAGTCTCACCTTTATTGTCTCGATGATGATCAGTGATCACTGCAATATAGCAGCATGTTTCACATATAGAACATTGACGATGATGATCAGTGATCACTGCAATATAGCAGCATGTTTCACATATAGAACATTGACGATGATGATCAGTGATCACTGCAATATAGCAGCATGTTTCACATATTATTATTATTATTTATTCTTTATTTCAGACAACAGCAATCCATACAAGATTAAAATTAAACTTAAGTTAAAATTACACAATTATGTGAGAGCCTCATTTGGCTCTTCTAGAAAAATACAACATAAGCAACGAAATATAATTATGTAGGTACTTTAAAATAAACGAAATCGAAGAGAAATAATTATGTAGGTATAACTAACTCAATTCATTAAGAGAAAATTGGACAGTCAACCTGGTCCGCAATTAATTTCAAAAACATCGACGATGATGATCAGTGATCACTGCAATATAGCAGCATGTTTCACATATAGAACATCGACGATGATGATTCGTGATCACTGCAATATAGCAGCATGTTTCACTTATACTTTACGATTTTGATAATTAGTGATCACTGCAATATAGCGGCATGTTTCACTTATACTTTACGATTTTGATAATTAGTGATCACTGCAATATAGCAGCATGTTTCACTTGTACCATTACGATGTTAATAATTAGTGATCACTGCAATATAACAGCATGTTTCACTTATACTTTACGATTTTGATAATTAGTGATCACTGCAATATAGCGGCATGTTTCACTTATACTTTACGATTTTGATAATTAGTGATCACTGCAATATAGCAGCATGTTTCACTTGTACCATTACGATGTTAATAATTAGTGATCACTGCAATATAACAGCATGTTTCACTTATACTTTACGATTTTGATAATTAGTGATCACTGCAATATAGCAGCATGTTTCACTTGTACCATTACGATGTTGATGTTTAGTGATCACTGCAATATAACAGCATGTTTCACTTATACTTTACGATTTTGATAATTAGTGATCACTGCAATATAGCAGCATGTTTCACTTGTACCATTACGATGTTGAAGATTAGTGATCACTGCAATATAACAGCATGTTTCACCTTTAACAGATAAATATTATGATTATACCCACACTTACGAGATAGTAATCACTACCATTATGGTAGCATATTTCTTTATACAATTATATAATGGCAAGTATCAAAATAAGTGATTATTTTATCATTAAATACTTTCAAGAAACTCGTACCAATTCGTCTGTTGTACTACAATACAATCAGTGAAACACAACATGCACAAAGACAAGACAAAATAGACACTCTTGTCGTTTAATCTGTTTGTCATAACAATAATATAGTAACACATATTTATTCACATAAAAACGTGTATAAAATGTTGTGTGATGTTATTTTAAGTGTGATAAATAGAATTGGAATTAAAAGTCACCAGCCATATCAAATAATTATTAAGTAGGTATAGGTATTAATATAAAAATATTAAGCAACTTTCTGTAGGTATAGACTTAACAGTCGATCAACATAAGAAATAAATGAAATAGATACTAATGACTACCTTCATCTTTATTATTTGTATCTATTCTTGACTACAGATACGTAATAAAAAATGACATTAAATAAAAGAAGGTTGCTCAGAAAAAATGCCTCCACTCAGTAGGTATGACCAAAGTGACACAATGGCTCCTATTAGGCACATTTACCGCAGTGGTTTAATTACCTGGCTGGTTCCAGTATGTGGTAAATGCAGGTATTGATTACCTACATCAACCTCACTTAATGCATAAAGTGCCATGCGACCCTTCGTCTATGTTTTTGACGTTTCCAAGAATATCAAATGCAGCAATCAATGAGCTGAAGAAGTTTTGACATAGGCCTTATTTTAAATCTACAGCAGATACTTCAATGGCAGGTACTTACGCGTCATTGATATCATTGACTAATTTGTTTATACTTCGCTCGTGTCCTGACCAAAAGACTATGTTATGCTCATTCCAGATTACTATGATTTTCAACCAAATTGGTCCAGTCACTCATTTCCAACAATAAGGCTTAAATGTATTTCAGTAATCACACATATATCTCATACTTTATTGGTAGCAATTAGAATATTTTAACAATTTTAGTTTCAGTCAACAAAATAATAGAAAATATTTGATATTCAACATTTTTATAATAAAAGTAAAATTATTGATTAAATAGCTAAAATTGTTTAAATACCATTGTAAGGTCAGACTAACATAAGGATAACTCTCTAAAGAATCGCAAGTAGGTACTTATTGAATGTTTTGGTTATCTTCTTTCAGCAGTTTTACTACAACCCTCAGTAAAGGGCTTGCTTAGACATAAATCAGGTGAAATGCTATAAATTACATCAGTTGATGTACCTTATAATTTTATTTAATCTACTATTCAATTACAGTGCTTTACACCACGTACACTGCAGACTTACTGCGGTCAGACTATTAACTTGAACTAACCAATCCAAGAAAATCTGTAGGTATCTGTATAAACACCTATTGTGCATGCAAATACATAATAAAGTAATGTATTTCACCAGTACCATATAATTTAGTAAGTAAATAATTAGTAAGGGTAATTTTCTACCATTAGAAGGTTGTATAAAATTATAAGTTGGATTTGTAAGTAGGTAATGTAAGGTACCTACCAATATCAATTTACACAAGTTTTATTGTAGGTAATAAATATTACTTAAGGTACTTATACTAAAGTTAAAATGCAGTTTTGAATTAAAAAGAAACACTTAGGTGTATAGATACATTAATTGGTGTCTTCAAACTACTATATACTTTGTAACAATAACTATATACTTAGTATAGTACCAAACCTAAGTGGGTAATCAGTTTCATTCAATGATATTTATTCTATAATGAATCCATATTATCACAATGTGGTCACATCATGTGGCCTGTTTAGATATTCAATGCCATAAACATAAAGTCACCTATTTAAAGGACTTTAATGTGTTTGTAACATTGATATGACAAAAAAATAAGAAGACACCATACAAAGTAAACAAGTAAGTATTTAAGCACTTGTTACTTTTAGCCACCTGGCGGTTAATACTATTCATGACCTACCAGGGTTCATTATTCGTAGCCGTCATCTACTTATTAAAACTCCTTTGTAGGTAGGTGCAATATAAATGTAACAAAGAACTTGCATAAGAACTTTGAATAAGTACCTGAGCATCACTATGCCAATCTCACTGCATCAAAAAAAATATGCAAATATTGTTATCCCTACTACTAGGTAAGTACTTCTTTAAGTTATTAAATAGTTCATGATTTAATAAGTCAAAATGACTGTTCTGTCCTGACTGTTTCCTACTGAGCAGTCGATCCATATGATACTCTACTTTCGTGTTCACCACAAGAGTAACCACAAACACTGCTAAACAGTGGGTATCTAAACATTAGTATGGTACAGAAGTAACTCTAATTCTTCTGCCTTTCATTGTTTTTCGAGACTTCTTATGTTGCAGTTAGTAATAAATTGAAGAATACTTATAGGTATTAAGTTTTTCAAAGCTTATTGTGCTTATTCCACATATACCGTGGAATGAGTTTAAAATAACTCAAGTATAAACAATAAAATTAATATCAAACTTTAACAAAATTAACCATTTTAACAACCTGCACCGCTAAGAATATTCGGCCAAAGTCAAACATGGTTGATATAGCGTCTGGCCAATAGACGCGCAAACATTGTGTTCGGAACAGCAGTTGCATGGAGAAGATCATTATTATTATTATTATAATTTTTTTTTTTTATCGTTTTAATAGGCATATCTATTTTAGTATCGGAACTTTAAAATTGGTTATGAAACTTGTGAAATTTGTGTCATCTAACAATAGACTCGCTAGTTCGTCAGCCGCCGACATTACACATTTGGAAAGCAACAAGCGTAGATATCTATCTTTTTACTCATGCTTCATAGATAAACATAAACAAACATAGATGCCCAAAACTTAGATAATCTTTAAAACTTTTATGTACTTATTATTTATTATTTTAGAGTTCAACGCGACTCCATACCTCCTGCAGTAAAACTTAAAGAAGCAAACGTACTTAAGCCTTCAAATCTATTGAAGATGATTAAAAATAAAAACAATAACTCGAATAATTGCTCGAAGACAATAACAGGAAAAAGTACTTTATCTCTTGCTACTTAAGATTGATTTCAGGATTTGTGACAAGGTGCTGTGGTTGTGATAATACTTTGTTCAACCACACCAAACAAGTAATATTTTATTATTACCTTTGTATGATAGGTACCAAAGAATGCACACTTGTTCACAAAGAGCCAACAATACTACTTCATAGAAGGTGATACCATTTGAACCAATCTTTTATAACATCCCTTCTTACTACTCGGTTCAAATCATAGAAAATAAGTGATGAACATGGAAATAAATTGATTTGTGCTAGTTTACCTTCATAGACATGCACAAAACAGTGCCTTATGTAGTAGGCAATAAGATAATATGGTATCATATTTTGTAGGTACAGAGAAGCATCACATCACATCATCACCCCCAAACATCACCTGAGATGTAACTGCCGGACGCACTAAAACTTCTTGTGAGATACTTAGCATAATGTAACGCTCAGGTGCAACTCAATAGTAATTATTGTCAAGCATAACATGAGATAATGCGAATTATGTAATATAACATTTAACCTTATGTAGTCGACAACATGGTTCTAAATTAAAATTTTAAACTAATAAATGACAGGCGCAAGTGCAATTGAGCCCGCACTCCTACTCGCATGGATTGAGCGAAACAAACTGACTCATTGCATAATTATATATGTAGGTAAGTACAAGATGACAAACCGAATGTGATGTTACAGTACGCGGTTGGGTATCACTGCGCGTAATGCATCACTCGACTGACTTACACATGTCTAGTAGATAGATAGGTACCACATTGACTAATGCTCAAAACAATGCACTGGCATTACTTACTATATTTCGGTACCTATCTACAGATCCAGATAACACACTACAGTACAATGTGAGAGTCGAACTCACGAGTTTAATCTTGTTCTGGATACCCAGGTGCTAAGTATCTATCACATAGCGCCAGACACATTTTACATACTGATTTTACATTAAGGATGGTCTTCAATAAAATCCAGGTGTGGGTCTAAGTAAAATGATAAAAGTACATACCATCGTGAGCTGGTTATCCCGGTTCTGAATTATTAACATACTCACTTTTACCAATAAAAGATAGATAAATTAAATACAAACTTTGATGTTTATTACGATATAGGCACAGAAACAATTAGAAAATGCTAAAGCTTTACAAAAGAAATCCCATATCTTGCCTCCACAATTCGACAAGCCTCCCATAATTAATGGCTGCCGCCGGCCAGTGCTATTTCTACTCACAACTCATAGAGACGCGACATTTTTATTTTAGTGATGTCCAACATCAAATACAGATTATATTAACAATAAAGATTCAATCAATAACTTCAGTCAGGCAATGCACTCTTTACATTGAATGGCCAAATCAAGCATAAAATAGGTATATTATTGATAAGCAATTATTGTTCAAAACACACTCCAAAAGTATTAAAATAAGGGAAACGCTAACACTTTGTATACACAACCTTGTTTTCTTCATATTTAATAATGCATAAATAATAATTAAGTATATTATGGCCGGAATACTGAAACGTCCCTCAAATTTAAGCACCACTTAAAACTGCTCTGCCTCTGTTTGACATTACTCATTAGTATGAGATGGCAATAATTTAAGCGTGAACTTAATTTAAGTGCCGTTTGAGTATTCGTCCGTTAGTCTACTAAATAGTATACTTAAATCACCTAGGTGAATTAGCCCTGGTGAATTAAGTCGACGGCAACCAAAGTTTTTACACTTCTGCGTGACTAGGCGTGACTATACTCGTCGTAGTCGTCGTATCTCTCTGAAAGCTCTGCGAGTGGAAAAGTATTGAGGCCGGTGCACCGCAAGGAGGAATTCTGCCCCCTCTGCTCTTTTCATCTATATAGGTACTATTATAAAAGTGTAAAAAAGCCAAAAACTAAAATTAAAGATATGGATAAACTAAATATACAGATCTACTAAATAAACGATTCTGATTCCGAAAATCGAGTTTGTTTGTTTATCTGTTTGTCTGTTTGTTTGTTCGCGGATCACGCCTAAACTACTGGACCAATTTCAATGAAAGTTATACCATTCAGAAGCCCTTTTTCCGGATTGAAACATAGGCTACATTTTATTGAAATGAAAGACGTGGATTCTTAGATACAGCTTGACCTTTCTAAACCAAAAGCCGCCTTTGGCACAAGGTTCATCGTATGCTGGTTGACAGATATTTTGGTGGAAAGTTTCGCACGCGTACGAAGTCGCGGGTATCAGCTAGTTTTTTTTAAATGTGTTATCCTCACACCTAAGTCAGTATCACATGTACGCCGATGACCTCTAGTTATATTCCTCGGCCTCTGTTAACAATCTAGATAGCGCGATTCAATCTCTTAATGATAATCTAATTCGATTGTCAGCCTGGTCAAATCATTTTGATATAAAAGTTAATACTGATAAGTGTCAATGTCAAGCCATAATAATAGGCAGCGCACGCCAGCGGGCCTAAGATGCGCACCGCGAGATATTTGTCATGTCGTTCTGTCAAATTGTAAGCATTTTGTACCAGTTTACGAACTATTGCATTATCTGTTCTAATGTTGTCGAGAAACCGCGCCTTTGAATTTTCAACTTTTGACATTTCTGCGTGACTATTATCTCGTCCTCAGAGAGGTACGACGACCGACTAAGTGTCAAAAGTGTACATTATGGCGCGTTTTGTCGACACCATTAGGTACCACAGATAATGCAATAGCTCCTAAACTGGTACAATGCTTACATTTTGACAGAACGACATGACAAATATCTGGCGGTGCGCATCTTAGGCCCGCAGTTTGCCAAAATTAATTCCCTAGATGTCCCTCTCCTGTGCTGCAACGGTTCCAACATTCCTTTCTCACCGACTGTTACCAAATTTGGGGGTAGTATTCGATGCTGGGCTCCTCATATTAAGGCGTATGTAAAAGGCAGACGACCCTCTCGCTCGCACATTTAAACATTTTGAAGATATAATATAACTAAATGTAATTATGTGAAATTGCAGAGCTTCAGGGTCGAGAGAATAACAATGCAATGGTTCAGTTAAAATATCACATTGATCCAAACAAGTTTTCTAACCAAAAAATGTGCACTTTAATTTATCGCATTGGTATAAGTTTTTTGGTCGGAAAACTTGTTTGGATCAATGTGATATATTTACTGAACCATTGCATTGTTATTCTCTCGACCCTGAAGCTCTGCAATTTCACATAATTACATTTAGTTCTATTGATCAATATTATTAGCTAAGTAGGTACGTCGGATATTATGTATAAAAACTGCATGGTATGTTATCTGCCTCACCTTTCACCTTAATACCCTATCGCTAGTCGCTATATAGGGTTGCCAAATGTCCCATACGAAATGTCATGATCATATTGGTCAACTAATAGCTGATACCCGCGACGTGCGAAACTTTCCACCAAAATATCTGTCAACTAGTATGCGATGAACCTCGCAGCAAATGGCAGCTTTTGCTTTAGAGAGTTCAAGCTGTATCTAAGAATCCACGTCTTTCATTTCTATAAAATATAGCCTATGTTTTAATCCAGAAAAGGGGCTTCTGAATGGTATAAGTTTCATTGAAATTGGTCCAGTAGTTTAGGCGTGATCCGCGAACAAACCAACAGATAAAAAGACAAACTCGATTTTTGGAATCAGAATCGTTTATTTAGTAGATCTGCATATTTAGTTCATCCATATCTTTAATTTTTGTTCATGGCTTTTTCACAGTTTTATAGTAGTATAGATTAATACTAGTACCTACCTACATACTGTCTTACATTTGCGGTTTTTTTATGGTGTAAACAGTTTTGTTCTCAGACTCCTGCGACAAAGGCTAGTCCTAGTGCCGGGACTATTGGTAATTTCAACAATCATTATGTAAACTAAGTACTCTTTTTAACCAACTTCAAAAAAAGAGGAGGTTCTCAACTCGGTTGAATTTCGTTATTTATGAACCGATTTGAAATATACTTTTCTATCTTTCATATTACCTAGTCCCATAATTTTTTTTATCAAAATCGGTTGTTTGGGATTTAAATAGGAATAACTGGAAAAAACACGCCATCCACGTACACGACATTGCGTATTTTGCTTTCCTGATGTGACCTTTCAATGGTGTTTATGATCAATAGAACAAGCTCAATAAACTACCATCTCAATAAACTATCATCAGATGATGATGAAGTTGTATCAAATTGAAGTCGGTTTTTGCAAGTTTTAAACTAATAAATTATGGTAAACTAGGGGTGCCCGCGACCTCGTCAGCGTGGAAAAGTGTCTTTTGGGTAGCATTTTTAATTACGTCCATACAAATTTTCATCTTCCCCCCTTTCAACCCCCTTACAACCCTTTTTTCGCATTAAAAAGTAGCCTATGTCCTTTCTCAAGCTCTAGACTATCTGTACACCAAATTGCATTTAAATCGGTTCATTAGTTTTGGCGTGAAAGCGCGACAGATGGAGTTACTTTCGCATTTATAATATTAAGTAAGGATAAATGCATTCGTATCAAAGTTACGGCAGCCCTACCTAACGCCACTTATCTGCCTTTGTCCATTTTTCCCACATCGTATCAATATAGAAAACATTGTTTGTATAATAGAAATATTATATCAAACATGCATTGAATTACTAGTCACATTATTAAACATTGATCCTGTTATATGGCTGGCTAAAGTTAACTTATTTTAATAGGAGTGTTGCTAGAGTAAGCATGTGGTTTAAATTAACTTTTCTCTTTGGAATCTGCGCCGCGAGCTACCATGAACAGTATAGAGGTAATAAAAATGTCACTAACTAGTTGTCGCCCGCGGCTTTGCTCGCGTGGCAGCAGCATACGCATAATTTGGTTAAAATCTTTGATCCTAATTTTAGACCCTTTAGAGTGCGACTTTTCAAAATTCCTTTCTTAGTGCACCCTTACGCTATATAGATATAGAAGATGATAAATCAGTTTAGGCTGTGTATTGATTGTCAGTCATCAAAAGAGCTTCAAAAGAGTTTTATATATTTTGATTAGAAGATGATAAATCAGACCTTTTCTAATTTAGGTGATTTATACAACGTCATCACGCCCTAAACTGTTTGTCACTGTAAAAATGCTATACCCTCGATAACTAGAGCAAGTAGAAAGTAACTGATGAGTCTACATGATACAATAAGGTTTTATCTTCAAAATCTCCATTTTAACCCATTTATTTATATTCAACTCACATTTTAGCGAGGCTTTAAAAATGCACTATCATTGTAACTTGCATGACAACGAAAAGAGATTACAACATATTTAGCAATCATTTTAGTTAGCTCAGTTTTAGATGACCAATATGAATATACCACTAATTCATATCCGGTCGCGCACCGATGGGTTTTTCTAATCGGAAAATGAATTTTTTACTAATCAACCGGAGATATTTATATCAGTTTTGGTTCGCAATATTTCAGCATAAACATTAGGTATATTTAGAGGCAGAAGTTATTTCTGGTAAAGGAATTCACCGTGCGTAAATGGTGAAGGAAAACATCGCGAATAAATGGTAAAAGATAGGAGCAAAGTGGCACCTGACACTGTATTAAATCAGACACAATGTTACCATCAGGAATAACACTGCTATATTATCTCTTTCCAGTTCCACAAGCGTTCTCTGACAGATGGGAGTCATACATTCACAACACCAAGGAGTACATCATTCAGAATATTCCCGTCAGTTGGGAGAATGCAAAGATCCTATGCGGGTGAGACTTCAAAAGCCCATGTGATGTGCCTAATGTAGCTGTCTGTGACGTCATCCACTCCAGATCGGCGAAACTCTCGAACTGGACTCGTGCTTTCGAAAAACGAACAATGTATGAAACGGGGGTCAAAATTGGTATCACGTTTCATACAAAACGAGATTTTCAGTGTTTAATTTTGGTAGAATGGGAGTCCCGCTTCTTCTCACGTAGGAATTACGTATTACATATTCTTTGATCAACTCTCATACCGCGTTCACACTCAGCTCATGCCGCTGCCGGCATTATTCTTATGTCGCGTTCACACAATGCCACAGTCGACAGGAACTTGGGCAGGGAAGTGGGCACGAGCATAGTTGGAACGCTCCCGGCCCAAGTTCATACCCTTGCTCTTTAATGAGAATAAAGGCGATGTTGCGATGTGCGATGTTGATGTTGAATAAGTCCGCGGCAATAATGCCGGCAGCGGCGTGGGCATAGTGTGAACGCGGTATTATTAGGGAGCAAGGGTATGAACATGCTAGGACAGAGGCATGATCGGGTTTAGACTATGCTCATGTGTTGTGTGCCAAATAAATATTTTTCTACCTCTATCTCTAATTACTAGTAGGTATAGTATTATATAATCTGTGCTCTAATGTTCTACTATAGCACCAGTTTTATTTGTATTCTTTAGCTGCTTCAACTTTATATTGGTGAGTTGTTTATTTCAGTGGTCATCACAATGGAACGCTGGCTGTGTTGGACACGAAAGAAAAAGCAGAATTTCTAGCAGAGGCTCTTTCAGAATCGCAGTTCGGTAAGTTGCTTAGCTATTCAAGCAAAATAACTTAGTTTTAAGTTTTTATTTGCTATATTAATAAAGTTTTTTCACAAAAAAAATTTCATTTTTCATTTTCAGTTTGGGGACGTTTTTTGTTTGACATAAGCCTCCATAAAATATTACTTGTTTGGTAGATTATATTGACCTTGATCTCACATCTCCAAAAACATCATTGTAGGTCTTTAGTTTATCAAGACCAATATGTATCTATCTATTCAGCATGCCACTGTTGCGCATAGGCCTTCTCTTCGGTCCTGCGCGAGTCTTCTCCACAAGAAATATATACATAGTTGAAAAAATATTGTTAAACCTTTATTTTGTCTTCAGCGATTGATTCCATATGGGTTGGAGCTAGAAGGGACTCCGCTGATGACCCTGCTGGGTACAGGTGAGTGACAATTTGGTTTTTATTAGATTAAAATACGATACGAACAATAATAATAGGTCTTTACATCTATTGAAGATAATTTATAGAGCGTCAGGAGGCAACCTATGTCTACACTTAACGACACACTGTAGTGTCTGGGACAATGTTTAGATGGAGTAGGCTTGTAGCACCTATCCCTCTCAGCCTAGTCAGCCATATCCACAGAAAAGACATCGTCAAATGTCGTCAATACGTGACTAAGCCGTGGGTTTCCTCACGAGATACGATCAAATAAGTACGATTAGTGACTCAAGGGCGTTTGCAACGGTTTGTAGATAGCTCAACTGTTTCACATGTATTTTGTGAATATTGCAAATACTGTAATAGACGTAATTTTCTTTGTGAATAAACCTATTCGTACTTTCCAAAAGAACTCTCTACTTACTTGTTACTTGTTCGGCGGACTTGGCAACTAGGCCACAGGTGGGCCCTTTTTTTAAAAGAACTCTCTGACAAGGAACTCTACTAACCTCTACCTTACAGACTTCTTGACAAGCGTCATGGCTCAGTCGGTAGTAGCTGTGCCTTCCGTGCTGTGGGTTGTGGGTTCGATCCCCACCGAGAACAAACATCGTGTGTGGCAAACATACCTACATGTTTCTTCTGTGTCTGGGTGTTACTAGGTATTATAAGTATGTATTTACAAAAAAAAATGTATATAGTAAGTATTCTATCAGCAATCTAGTTCCCATAATACAAGCTTCGCTTAGTTTGGGATTAGAAGGCGTTGTGTAACATGTCCATGAGTATTTATTTATTTATTTTATTGTCTGGTCTCGCAGATGGAGCCAAGGTGTTGAGCTGAGACGGACAGCATTTGACGTACTGATAAACGAAGCTGAAGGCGGCGGGGAGAAGTATCCCGTGGTGAGGACTTTGATTTACTTATTGACTAGCGACCCGCCCCGGCTTCACACGGGTGCAATGCAGTGATGATGATGATGTATTATACATATAAACCTTCCTCTTGAATCACTCTATCTATAAAAAAACTGCATCAAAATCCGTTATGTAGTTTTAAAATCTAAGACAGACGCGGGAAGCGACTTTGCTTTATACTATGTAGTGATGTTAACTTATCCAGTGGTTGAACCGTACCCTCGTGCCGGTGCCGGCAGAGGGCGCTGACTGCGTGGCGCTGGAGCGCGTGCAGCACGACCTGCCCGTCTTCCTAGACCTGCCGTGCGACCTGCAGCGCGCATTCGCATGCGAACGAGGTACACATGCAACTTCCAGCAGTAGTATTTATCCTCTCGCAACCTCTCGCATCTACATACAAACTCAGGCTTAGTTAGTGCGAGAAGTTCAAACTTTTGGCCTCTAAGCCCCGAGTCTGTGCATTGGTTTTGACTTTCGACTCGATTATAACACAAGCAAACGCATTCGCAAGGCGAGAAATTTTGTTGGGAATTGCACAATTCCCAAATCCACCGCTAGAGGCGCTTATCCGGGTTTCATACGAAATTTCTCGTTTTGCGAATGCGTTTGCGTGTGCTATAATCGAGTCGAAAGTCAAAACAAATGCACCGACTCGGGGCTCTGGTCACCACGCACGATACAACCTTTTTTGTCTACCTATACTAGAGTATAGTATATTACCTATATTACATATTATAGTTATAGTAGTAATAATAATAATAGTATTAAGTATCCATATGTGGGCATACATTAAATAAATTTCATTTCATTTATTTATTTAAAAGGCAACGTCAACAGTGCACATAGTGTACATTGCGTTCACACTATGCCCCAGTTGGCAGGGACTTGGGCAGCCAATTGGGTATGAGCATAGTGTGAACAATAATGCCTCTGCCCCGGCTCCCGGCCCAAGTTCATGCCCTAACTCCCTAGTGAGAATAAAGGCGATGTTGCTGTGGCAATAAGTCCGCGGCAATAATGCCGGCAGCGGCATGGGCATAGTGTGAACGCGGTATTACAATTATCACTTTTAAATAATCATATTCTATAAAATGCGTGTCACTTACAAGCATGCACTACAGCATTTGTAATAATATTATAATGACTACAGAAAAAAACTTGAATAAAAACTGAATGAAAAAAAAATTGTAAAATCGGAAGGTGCTAACTCACGCGCACTCGCAAATTTCAAGCTCGCGAGTTGACGATTAACAAGAAAAATTTAAAACTATAACTAACAAAAACAAGGTAAGTACCTAACTTGATTACATTTAGTCCTATTGTACTCATCACCAGATTCCAAGGAAATGGTGAAAGTGACTGAGTTGAAGACGGTTCGTTGCAGAACAGGGTTGTACAGAGTCTTCGACGGACGCATGGAGTGGAGGCAGGCGGCATCGTACTGCCTGCTCAAGGAAATGACGTAAGGTCTTCAGATCCCAAGGGTTTAGCCCTAAGGGTGTAATGAAGCGTTCGTGGCTTGCTGTCAATCTTTACCGATTATCTAAGTTCACTAAGATGGGTGACCGTTACATTTACATCTGAGCGCTTCTTTCTTCGGAGGGCACGTTAAACTATCCCGGATCTAGCAGTCGTTAAGCCACGAGGCCTTAAAGCGGCCTAAAAACTCCGTCACCAGAGTTGGCCACTAACTCATACGACATGGTTGCCCCCGAACTCGTAAAACAGTGGTTGAATTAATTAATTAAACTTTTTATTGTATTTACACCTTACAAACTAATAAAAAAGGAAAAAAATTGGTACAAAATAAACTATTTCTATTATTAATCATTTATCATCATTAATCAGACTGTTATAGATATTCGTTTCGGTGATAGACATAGATAAAGAAGTCTGACAATTGATTTTTATTTGCAGATTAGCCAACGTAGCTACTATTCGATGTTTGCAGAAATTGGGAATGGCCATGTTGAAAACACGACCAAGTAAGATTAGATAGATAAGATAGATAATACTTTATTGTAAACTAGCGACCCGCCCCGGCTTCGCACGGGTGCAATGCAGTGATGATGATGTATTATACATATATAAACCTTCCTCTTGAATCACTTTATCTATTAAAAAAACTGCATCAAAATCCGTTGTGTAGTTTTAGAGATCTAAGCATACATACATACAGACATTAGGACAGACGCGGGAAGCGACTTTACTTTATACTATGTAGTGACAAGGACTAGGTACGTAAAAATCTTAAAACTAACTATGTATAGTACAATGGGCGGCCTTATCGCTGAAAGCGATTTCTTCCAGTCAACCGTAGCATGGAAAGTAACGAGCGGAGCGGTAGCGGAAGGTGGTGCACAAACAATGTAAATCCCCACCAAGCAATCCCTACCAGTGGGGATTTATGTTTTTTTTTCCAGAAATTCCCACTAAGTATGTGGTCATGTTAGAAGCCTTTCTTTATCGATTGAAAAAGTTTACTTCTCTCTCTTTACTAAATAAGTGTTTTGTTATATAACGCAGGTTCAAACCTCAGTCAGCTAATTATACTTTTTGCATGTTTATTTTACTCAGGTATAGAAAGCGCATGGATTGGCGCTCGGGGCTCTCTTGGGAAGTGGAATTGGGTGGACTCTGGAAACAGTATCTTTCAAACACCTGGTTTTTCTGACGCAAGGCCTGGGATGTGGCCGCCAATGAGGTATGAAGCTTAGAACAAAAAAGTAACTTGAATGCAATGAAATTCTAGTTACCTAAATGTCAGTGACGTTTTGCGCGACCACTATTTGGATGAGTGACCGTTAGTGGTATTTACATGTGCTTCGGAGGGCACGTTTAACTGTCTCTGCTCTGGCAGTCGTTAAGCCATGACGGAGGTCTTAAGGCGGCCTTAAAACTCCGTCAACAGAGTTGGCCACTAACTTATACGAGGTTGCTTGCCTGACTAACTTGTCTTGATATCAATGATTTCCAGAGATAGGTCTACTGTAAAGCAAAGTGGCTGTCTTCAGTTGGATCGGCATGAGTCAAACACACCCGTGTTTATGGAAGCAAGGTGCGATCGGAAGATGCAGTTTATATGCTATCAAGGTAAATTGTGTTTCAGATCAATTGGTTATAGCTCAGCTTTGTACTACGGAAGCAAATCCTTGGTGCTAATCACTCTGACGACCATTTTTATAACTTTTCAGGATCACCATCGCTTAGAAAACAAGCAACGCCACCTAGCGATGATCTGTATTACTACATTTTGGTGCGACAACAGCTATATTGGCAACACGCATTTGAAAACTGTCAAAAGATGAACGGAACACTCGCTAGTTTGGATAATCACGAAATACTAATCCAACTTTTGCTGGTAATGGGAGAGAATAAGGAAGAACGTAAGTTTTAGCGCCATCTTTGAGCGAGTAGTTAAAACTACGTAAAAAACCACCGCGCCGAGAGAAATTTAAGTTATGATGTTGGTTTTTTGCAGCGGTAAACCACATCTGGATTTCCGGACGACTGAACATGTCAAGAGATGTCACCACTGACGTAATTTCCTACGGCTGGTATAACCCCAGTAATGGAAAGAAAATACCAGATACAAAGACCTTTGGAGACGCTGCAGGCCTCTACGTAAGTTTGCAAAGGTTTTTAGAATTATAAATTGTTTGTATGTCTACAATATCATTAACTCCTCAATTAGTTCTGTAATTCGTTACTAGATGACGCTACGATATTTCATCGTAGTTCTTTTATTTGATCACTAGATGTCGCTAACTAACTTAGTACTGCTACTCCATACTAGATAGCACTGTGCTAGTTTTCATTAGTTACATAGCTCCTCAATAGATGTCGCTAAGCAATTTAGTACTGCTACTCATTACTAGATGTCACTAAGCAGAGCTTCCAAATAAGCTCCCTAGATGTCACTATTTAGTCATTCTACTTGGCACTAGATGTCACTAATTAGCAGTATATCTCCAGACGCCGCCGTGGTTACCTGAAGATTTCACTATGGACTCACCATGCCTAAATTTGGATCGACAGGATCATCTGAACGGCCTTGTATATGGACTGCCGTGTGATACCGCTCAGTATTCGGTTTGCGTTATTGGTAAGGCTCTCTGAGGGACAGACATAAGGGTGAACAGGTCGCCCACCTTTCCATACAAACGTGGAAGGGTAACTACTCCACTGTTTGACGTTTAACAACCAAAACTAAGGATTATATCAATTTATCTCGTCATAATCTATGTTTGTATACACCCCAAACTGTAAAAAAAATATTCATTTAAAAAATACAAGCCTTCTAAACTTCAATACAAAAGTTTTAGAAGCTTGTATTTTTTAAATGAATACTTTTTTTACGGTTTGAGGCGTATGCATAGATTATGACGAGAGAAATTGATGTAATCCTTAGTTTTGGTTGGTCAACGTCAAACAGTGGAGTAGTTACCCTTCCACGTTTGTATGGTAAGGTGAGCGACTTGTAGGACCTTATCATCATCATCATCTACAACTCTTTACCCACTGCTGGGTATAGTCCACTATCAATCTTAAAAAGTGTTTAGTTCATGTTGCCTTGCTCCTACAAGATAAAACTCCGTCAGCAGTCTTGGCCACTTGTAAGCAAGCTCGTATGAGTTATACCAGCTTCCTCGCTTACAAGATAAAAAAGTTTCATTTAAGTTTTTTCTTTTTCAGAAAAAGCATCAAAGCCGGCTACCGCTGACAACACTACAGATGTATATGAATCAACTTGATCTCCATTGATGAATCATATAAGAATTTATATTTATTTTGTACAATCATAGACTAAATAGAATATTATAATAAAATACTACTTTGAGTGCAAATTCTTAATTCTCCTGCTAGGTTTTTCAAATTATGAATTTTCTTATGATGATCAAAAGAAAGGCTATGTTTTCGACTTACAAAAAACATTTAAAGTAACCCAATCAAATGAAAAGCACTGTAGGTACATTAAAATAATCTTATTTACTAGTTATTACAAAATAAAGAAACATTATTATTAAAAGTCCTAAAACTACCCGATCTATTATTTCAATGTCTTAACCGTCTCGACCCACTGTGAGTTAACTTTACTAAGTTGTACATAGTTATCATTCATAGCAGCAAGATTCTTCTTAAATCCTCTCAAGTTTTCTAAATATGTTCGGAGACTTTGGTTCATGGCTCTCAGGGCTTCTAACTCCAGAGACAGTTCTGCGATGCCTTTCTGTAAGTTGGATATGGTTTTTTTTAAAGAAAATTTAATGAAACAAGCTGTTAGTCATCACCATTGGGGATGCTGGAACATTGCTGTCACCAACCCAAATAGCAAGCAAGTTATCAAGTAAAATATAGTAAAAATGAAGTAAAATAAAGCGAGTAATCCTTCTCCTTTATACTATGGAGTTAGGATGGTTGGTGGTTGGGGTGAGGTCAGCAGGGGGACAATTTTCTTTTTTTTGTTTTTCGCTCCTCGGAGCAGGCTATAGTTTTAAAACCATACCGCCTAGTCTAACGTTATGTTTTGATAAATAGTTTGTGTGTCTTGCGTAAATGATCGCAGGGGATAATGCAGAGTAAGAACAAGAAAAAATCTTTTTTTACAGTACACCAAAACGCGGGACGTCAGTGCAGATCTCATTCCCCCACGACCAATTTTATTAGAATGAAATGTTAGACTAACTGAGTTACCTCTGCTTACCACTACCTACCAAAAGCAAGTCTATTGAGTATGTCATTGTGCCCTGTGTGACCATAAACACTTCAGACATTTGTCTCAACTAGGTAGGTACGTGTTCGGGCTTGGGTAGGTACGTACCTACCTAGTAGATTGTGTCTACCCTGACCAGTTTTATGTTTGAGGGACCTACTTTAGACTATTAGATAGTTTGGTAGGTACATAGGTACGTCCCTTCTTCGGAAACTCACTTTGCTAAGAGGCCTTCAGGCAAGCAAGTAAAATGTTTACTAACCTCGTGTTTTGAAGACGTTACTGATGCATTCGACATGGTTTTGTTGTAAGTTTAGCCACATCAATGCCAACTCTATTTTTTATTTTTTATCTTTACTTTGATTTGCAAAACTTCGCTGTGTTTTGTTTTGTTTTTTGAATTTGAAAACATTTTCCGTTGTACGAAACGAAGTGTGCAACGGAACGTTTTTTTATTTGACATTGTCAGTTGGCTTGGCATGACAGTGGCAGATTTTAATTTTTAGTGGTTTCATCTATGAGTATAGTCTGACCACGTCTGTGCAATGCAATCTATGGGCAGGCACAAAAACATTTTGTGCTTCCAACTGTAAATTTTAAATTCTGCTATATTTTATGGCACCTGAGATAACAATAATTCGTTTATTATTTTATGCAATTAGCTATCATACTGTACTACTGTAGTTTTTGTAAATAACCAGTTTTCAGGGTTGATAAAGTCACTGGTCAAAGAAAAAAACTTACATAACAGCCTAGAAACACTTCAAATCAGTTTAATACCGTAGGTATTTATTTGATGCATTCCTTCCTCTATTGAGTTATTAGAATAGATCGGTAGAAATTATTACAGTAATGGGTATGTGTACCTACATAATGTAAGGTACCCCTGAGACAAGCTGAGACACTGAGGTATACTTTAGCTAATCTTATGCTTACCTATCAGTAGTCGGTAACGTACCGAATATAGCTTCATTTCCAGAGACATCTGTGCACAGCTTGCTATTTTTAATATTCTTTTGCTAGCGAGATTATAAACGTCAAGGTTAACAAACTTATCTCACTCGATGATGACAGCGCCACTGCCGACGCTGCCATTGAATAATGAACTCTATACCATCGATTGAAGTACTGTGATGTTGTTGGTTCTTTGTTTAGCCACCAAGAGTTTTAGGTTTGTGTTTTGACACTTCAACTTGTTAATTATTTAACCGGCGGCAGTACTGGCGCGGCGCGGAGGAGGTGAAGTTTTATCATTTCACTCAGTATTTCACCCAGTTTTTGTTTCAGTCATAATTTTAGTACAATAAAAAGGGCTCATCGAACGTCATGGCTAAAGTAAGTTTGGTTAGTATGAATATCTAAAGGAGAATGTACTAATATGGGACGATTTTAGCACTAATATTTTGTACATACCTATTAGTTTTTTTTAAGTGGTTTCAGAATTTTTCATCGTGATAATGTAGGTAGAAATTAAAATAAAATAAATAAACAAAATGCTTAAAATATTCCTAACATAAGCAGATCTACGATAGCAATAACAATATTCAGCCGTAATATAAACGAACTTGATTATTATTCTGATTTCAGGTCAACATTCCCACAATTAAGTTGAACAATGGTGCTGAGATCCCAGCACTTGGGTACGGTACGTGGCTGGGCCTGAATAATAAGGTAAGTATTTACTTAATCATTCTCAACGTAGCTTCACTTGGTCAGTACAATGCATAGTGAATTAGATGAGCAACGATCACCGCAGCATTTTGAAGAGTCCTCTGAAGGGCCTTGTCTTGAATGAGTTAACTAAGCACAAGTACCTACCTATGTATAGGTAGATTAGCTTTACTGAACGGATCATTTTATTGTGGTACCTACGAAGCGTTTTCTAATGCACTGCTGGAAGAGAAAAGACAAGAAAGCGATTGAGTTACCAATACAAATATAAATTTATTTAATATAGGTATATGAAACATGTTCGAAATCAAGGTAGAACTCTGTCTTCTGTGTTAGTTTTGTAAAAACTGTGTTACAGAAGAAATTGTGCTCCCCAATAATGTTCACACTTGTTTACAAAACTGATTAGAAAAAAAAGGTACAAAATAATAATAATAATAACTTTAGTTGTTCAAAGTAGGTATAGTAAATTAGCTAGCAGTTGGTTTGATAATTTTGATTCCTACTCTTCTTTCATCATTTTACCGCAAGCAATATAATTTTGCAGTGACCCCATGTTCTTTCAGTTTGAATTCATCACGGAGGATTGCCCGAAGATGATGGAAGCTTTATCCTATGCCATTGACATCGGCTACCGGCATATTGACACGGCCCACTTGTACAGAGTCGAGCCAGAGATAGGACAGGTTGTCAACAAGAAGTTAACGGACGGGGTGGTGAAGAGAGAAAAATTGTTTATCACTACTAAAGTAAGTAAATCTCTAGGAGTACACGGTAGGATGTGTGTCCTGCGAAAAGGGAAGATTTTCCGTGCCGAGTGACCTTTGTCTCGGGCTCCGAGCAATGGATGGTATTCGGTAGTATTACATAAGTTCAAACTTCGTGATAACTTCGTTTGCGCGATCTAGGATAGTTCTCATGCGGCGCGCTAGATAGCGCTACATTACTCTTTCATGAGAATTATGCACGAATAATCAAACATTCGAAAACCGACTACTGACCTGCGTTGTGCCACAGAATAACACAACAGTACTACTTAAGGTACGAATTGGGAAGAAAATTTGAAATTAGCATACCTAACAATGGAAGGTACGAATTGGCTATTAACCCAAATTGCCATGCTTTGACATTACTTATTGGTAGAAGAGGGCACTATTTTATGTATTCATAAAATCCCAAGAAACTTTTCAGTATTCAGGCGTAAGGTACAAGTAAATTGCTGGTCGTTCCAGGTCTGGCAGCACTACCATCGAGAGGCTGACGTGGAGGTCTCCTTACGAGGATCGCTGGAGAGGATGAATCTCGACTATGTGGATATGGTGCTCATGCACTGGCCAATGTCCATCAACGTAAGTTTACATAATAAACTTTTGCAATCATTCAGATCTGCTGTATTGACTTTGCCGAGATGTTAGGTCTCGGCAAAGTCAATACATGCGTGGGAAGGTACTTTAAGCGATCAGCCTAGGCACAGATTATATAATACTATGCCTAGGTTACAGCTGTTGGTAGGTACCTAGTTAATCAAATTAATTTTCTCGATTTACCTAATCTATTGATAATAATTGTAATTTACACTATAGATTTTCATCAGGTATACTTATTATCTTAGGTGTAATATTAAAGCATGCTGGTGAAGTGTGAGAATCAATAATCATTTAATTTCATTACGTATGTACCATTGTTCACTCAAATAAAATTATTAAATCAATCAATCATTCATTTTTCTAGGCCATGGCGAAGGCTTAGAAATTCCATCGCAAGAAATAGCATTATCTCTAAAAACTTATTTTCAGCAAGAAGGCGTAGACGAGAAGATCGACTACCTTGAGACCTGGCGCGGGTTCGAATCCGTCCTCGCCAAGGGTCTGACGAAGGGAATCGGCGTTTCCAACTTCAATGTTGATCAGCTGAAGAGACTGCTGGAAAACTGCAAGGTTCCACCAGCTATCAACCAGGTTGAGGTAATGGGGCCACATATCATAGCATTTTGGACATTCTCCTTTATTTAATTATAGTTTTATTATGTTTGTGGCACTGTATTTTTTTGACAATCTTAGAATAAAATTAAATAATAGTATCTATCTAAAGCCACAAATCAAATCTGTAAGTAACCGGCTAAATAATGTATGCTTGCAATGAAATAGTCTCATCTATACTATTATAAAACTGTAAAAAATCCAAAAACTAAAATTAAAGATATGGATATAATCTAAATATCTCGAACTCTCTAAACCAAAAGCAGCTATTTGCTACGAGGTTCATAGTATGCTGGTTGACAGATATTTTGGTGGAAAGTGTCGTACGAAGTCGTGGGTATTAGCTAGTCTAAAACGAAATGTAATTTTATTATCCACAGATAAACCTAAACCTAGGCCAAAACGACCTAGTCTCATACTGCCAAGCCAATAAGATCTTAGTGGTCGCATATTCCCCGTTTGGGACCATGGTACCAAGTCGCGTGGTACCGGACAGCCCTGAGCCTAAGCTAGACAACCCTACCCTTTTGAAAATGGCGGAAAAATATGGAAAGACGGTCTCGCAAATTGCTTTGCGATATCTGGTAGGTACATATACATAATTACATACCTATAATATGTACTTAGTGACTTATTTAGTAGGTAGAGTCGCTTTTGGCGACTTAGGACTATCAGGAATAATGACTAGGTATAAAAATGACTAGAACGTGATATTGTCAAAAAAGAAAATTGGAGACATATATTATTATATTAGTCGACCACGCGAAAGTTGCACCGCTTAAAATGGCAGAATTTTAAAACGTATAGTTGGAAACATTGAATCTGCATAGTATGGTGTCTAACCTTCTAATATTATAAACGCGAAAGTTTGTAAGTATGGATGGATGTATGTTTGTTTCTCTTTCACGTAAAAACTACTGATCCGATTTGGATGAAACTTGGAACATATATTGTCCGTGACCTGGATTAACACATAGGCTACTTTTTATCCCGAAAAATTAACGGGATCCAACGGGACGCGAACGAAGTCGTGGGCGGCACCTAGTGGTGTATACTTGTATACACACTTGTATAGTATTACATGATCTGTGGTATTGTTGAAGTGACCGTTCTTTTTGATTCGATGCGTGAAAATGAAAACGGTACTTTTGATATTTTCCGAATTCCGATACTTATGTCACAGATTGTATAATACTACTAGCTGTCGCCCGCGGCTTTGCTCGCGTGCAACCCTTAATAATAAAAAAAAAATTGACCGATTCTCAGACCTACTCAATATGCCCCCGCAAAAGCCGTTTCGGAGGAGTACGGGAACGAACATTGTGACACGAGAATTTCATATATAAGAATACTATATTAGTACAATAAGTGGATACTTAAGTAGGTAGTACTGCTAATTTATTACGCCTTCCAAATTGCAAAGTTGACGACAAAACTGAGAGGTCTAAGAGAATGTCTTCGTCTTCTTCTTTTCTTGTGGCTGTTCGGTAGCTAGGGCTGCCACGAATTTGCCAATGTCAGTGTTTATTGGCGTTTAACAAAAGGCGGAGATCTGAGTAGGTAGGTTAAAAAAATGACCGGTGAAGAAGGGAATGTCATAACAATTATCATTCCTCTAAGAATTATAATTGCCTTATTTTTCAATTGCATTTTTTTTTTCAGTTTCAACGCGGTATCGTCAGTATCCCAAAAACGATAACAAAGTCACGCGTTCTCGAAAACGCATCGATATTTGATTTTACGATCGACGCTGACGACATGGAAGTTGTATCTAAATTCGATTGTGCCTTTCGTTGCGTGCAACCATTCTTCTGGCAGGACTACACAAACTATCCGTTTGATAAAATCTCACAGAAAATGGATATACCTATTGCTATGAGAAAATGGAAGGATGGATGTACTAACTTTCAGTTAGTACATCCATCGATATAAACAAAAACAAAAATAGAACTATATAGGTACTTAACTTAGGAAAATGTAATCCTTACTAATATTATAAATGCGAAAGTAACTCTGTCTGTCTGTCTGTCTCTGTCTCGCTTTCACGCCAAAACTACTGAACCGATTTGAATGAAGAGCCTGAGAAAGGACATAGGCTACTTTTTAATGCGAAAAGAGGGTTGTAAGGGGTTGAAAGGGGGCGATGAAAAGTTGTATGGAAGTAATTAAAAATGCTACCCAAAAGACACTTTTCCACGCGGACGAAGTCGCGGGCACACTTAGTATTGTATGTATTTGAGTTCTTAATTTAAGTTTAAAATACTACCAACTAATTTAAAACCAAATTTGTTTGGCGGAGGGCATTGATACGCCTTATCACAGATCATAGTTTGGGTTTCAATGTATTATGGGGTAATGCTTAGCTATTGCTCATAAAAAAATAAAAAAAAAGTGGTCCAACCAGCCAGATAATGCAATAGTTCCTAAACTGGTACAAAATGCTTACATTTTGACAGAACGACATGACAAATATCTCGCGGTGCGCATCTTAGGCCCGCTGGAAACACTACACTGGTTCCGATTGTCTTCGTTCCAACAGGGTATTCGAATGAGATTGAGGTGTTTGAATGGAATTCTTTACTGGTTTTATATTTTTTTATGCATTTTTACTGCAATATAATTTTTGATAAAAATAAGGCCTAAAACAAAAGACCCGATCTACAATATTGAAAATGTAATATTAATGTCTTGTTATTTCAATAAATTTCGTTTCATTTCAATTTCAACTAGGTATGTACCTATTTTATTTTTATTTCATTGCAAAGTCGCATGTTTATCACGTATCTAATACCAGAAATTATGGCAACAATAGAAATAATAAATTAATCTATTTATAGTCATACCAACCTGCGTAGGTAGGTACTTAATTACCTGCCAACTTCTAACGATATCACAACATAAAAACAAACATCAGACATTTAATTTTGTCTGATTTAGCACATCTTGAGTGAGAATCGAACCCATTTCACAACTCCATATCCTACAGCGTAGGAAGAGTTTTTACCAACTGGGCTGTAGGTACTATTCCAGTCTAGTCGTACTACCTACCTATCTCCAGGAACCTTACCTTCTACCAAGCGAGTGAAACCACGTGCAGAAACAAGTTATGAGTAAAGCCTTAGATAGGTAATTGAACTTACAACACGTTCACCTTGATGTGTAACCGAGATATTTTGTTCCGTTTGTAACTTTACAACTCCAGAAGCAGTGCTAGTCTTGGCCATCCATTGGCAGCGGTGACCACTTTACATTAGGTGGCCCGCACGCTCGTAGGCATTAAAAAAAAAAAACATGTGTGAAATTTACTCGTGGTAGAAGGTAGGAAGTAAAACCTCCGTTGTCGGTCTGACCGCAGTCCAACGTTATCACAATTCGGCCAACAGTACATCTGCTGCGATTGTTGAAATTACGGCTATAACCTGCTATAACATTATGCTTCATTCACGTCATGCTATGTCATTATGTCATTTCCGTTTCATTCACAGACGAACTTCGTCTGTGGTTTCATTGGTTTTCAAATCACAACGGTGATAAAGAAGTATTCACTTCAAAAAAACCGTAGGTACTTACCTAAACTGTTTGATCACGTACCTACTACATAACCAGAGTCCCTGGTAGGTCAAAGTCAAAAAGTTTTTATTCAATAAAATCTCACTGATCACTTTGAATCGTCATTACGTTTTGGTATGATATAATCATAGCTGGTTTGTTTTCTATATAATCAGATATTTAATAGTACCTATGCTTTTAGAAGAAGTCTTAATTTTATTACGTTTTTAAACTTGCCAATCGACAACTGAGATTATAGGTAGGTAGGTCAAGACATCGTTTTATTAGGAAAACAGCCGACTCAAAAAAGTTTTTTTTTCGATTAGCTAGCAGCTGCCGTCTTAGGGCCGTAAGATCAAAAGCAGTTTAAACTATGGGTTTCGTTATCTACGATTACATTTGATCGATGGATTAATCTACTGTCATCTCTGTCAGTTTAAGCTACCGATGGTCGATTATCTACCATTGATCTTATGAAATAATCGGAGACTGGAGGTTAAACTCTATTTCGTGGTTTAAACCACTATTGATCTTACAGCCCAGTCTAATGGTTTATCTTATAATTTGTAAGTTTTAAAACTATAAAAAAAAACTGACTTCAATTTGATACAACTTCCTCATCAGAAATGATGATGGTAGTTTATTGAGCTTGTTTGGTTGGAAACGAGTGGATTAGACATTCTAGAGTCTATACATAGACAATCGTAATGGCTGTTTAGATACGCAATGAAGATTCTTCGAAAAAAAATCGTCTGTGGATAACATACGACTGACTCTACGATTGCCTATTACATATACTAGATCCGATAATTGAACTATACGTACCTACATAGAACCTAGTTAGAGCTTATTTCGAGCTGTTAAGATCTTATGATCTATCAAGACGTGATGATTAAAAAGTAGTCAACTAATAAATAGGTTACCTACCTAGGTAGTGACTAGTGAGTAGTGGCTCATAATTGGATTGTATTTGCCATTGATTGAACTTTAGACCCTATCAAGATTGATTAGTTTAGCTTTTTGAATAAATAGATACTTTATTGTTCGTTGCTGTTTTTATAGTGATTTGTAGTTACACAGTTCCCGTTTAGATCTTGATTGAGAATGTTGTTTAGTTGTATTTTGTTGAGTTCTTTGTTTTTAAATGCGGTAAGTTTTTATTTTTATTCTAATAAGCATAAAAGATTCTATGTTTGCACATTAATATTTAGGTTTTATGAAACAGAATTTACTTGCTTTTAAAGTTGTCATAATTTTTTTTTATTTTGTGTAGTAGATAAGTATTATTATACCTTTTTTTCTATTACGAGTCCTCAATCGTTTTTTTTTTCAGCTATGTGATAGTAAAGGTCCCAGCAAAAGCGGTAAAGCTCCGTGGTTACCGCTGAACGATGGCAACACCATCCCCGGTTTTGGACTTGGCACATTTGTGGGCTTTGACGAAGTAATTATCCTACTATAAGGGCCGTAAGATCAAAAGCAGTTTAAACTATGGGTTTCGTAAACTACGATTACATTTGATCGATGGATTAATCTACTGTCATCTCTGTCAGTTTAAGCTATCGATGGTCGATTAACTACCATTGATCTTATGAAATAATCGGAGACTGGAGATTAAACCTTATTTCGTGGTTTCAAGCCACGAAATAGGGTTATATAATATACCACTATTAATCTTACGGCCCTAACCTAATAATTAAGCTTTACAGGGTCGTTTACCTAGTTATTAGTTATCTATATTATAGAGGTAGTACAAATGAAGTTCAGATATAAATTTGACGTGAATGACCCGATAATTAAAAAAACATTATTTTGATGTCTATGCCCTTTATAGATAAAGTTATTGACAAGGTCCTAAAGCTAGGAAACAAAATATTTTGGTATAGGTACAGTCAACGATGAAAAATGAAAATAGACAAATAGATAGATAGGTAGGTACTACCTGTACATATAGGTACCTACAGTCTTCAATACTTTAGTATGGAAATGGCTATTGGAGATAGATCTTCTTTCAAACTATTTAGGCCACAGAATATTAGTAGGTACCTAGGTAGGCTTCAGTTTAAACAGCAAAAAAAATACTTCCTAAAATGCCGTTTCATAGTAGGTACATAGATGCTTATATTATATATTTCTTCCATCGCTCAATCTGCCCGATCGTGGAACTTTTAATGATAATTTAGGTCATACGCCGTAAACCTAACTTTCTCATATAGTTTCGATACTTTTAATCGATACTTCCAATTTCAACCATTGCCAGTATCGAATGAAAATACATTACGTAATAAAGTACTTTAATTTCAAAGTCAACTTTTATAAGTCCCTAGTTATAGCCAGTATCAAAAGTGCGATCATTTGAATGGGAAAGTATCGGAACTGCCTACCCTGCCCGGATACTTGTAGCTATGTAGGTAACCATAAATTATCAACTTTTAAACTAAACTTTTCAGCACGGAACAAGGAAGCCTTTTGATAAAGAAGTTGAAGATCCCGTAACTTGGGCTTTAGATGCTGGATACAGGTAATAATATACCTAGATCCTTAGGCCCGTATTCCGTAGCCTTACTCAAGCACTGATCGTACTCAAGCATAGATTTCTGTATGAAAATCTCCACTCAAATCTATGCTTGAGTAACGATTTCTGTCTCGGAATACGGGCCTAAGATACCTACGTAGGTATTGGTACCGATACTCTTGTTACATTTTTCTAAACTAACCTAATTTGACAGCACTAAAATTATAGCCGTCTTTGTCGTTTCAGTTTATGAGAAAGGGACGGCAACATTTTTAGTGCTGTCAAATTAGGTTGGTATAGAAAATGCAACAAGACAATCGATAATAATATCTGTGGTATTACATTCAGCTGGTTTAACCTTAGGGTTACCTACTCTAGCGCAAGAAGGTATTTTTATTATCATAATAACTTTTTCATCAAATAGTAACTACTTATAAGTGCTGTGCATTTTTGGATTAGTGATATGAATTCTAACAATCTTTTTACATTTTCCTCCCTAATTTTGATCTTGATCCGAGTTTAGGATACCTCAGTTCAGACGGACATTGCTGCGTGGCATTGGCAAACCCACCACTGTTAAGGATTTACACACAATTTTCCCAACCAGTACCAAAATATTTCTAACGTGAAAATTCCCAACCAACACCACTCAACAGTGGGATTCGCTGAGATTTTTTTTCCAACGAATCACATCGTGTTCGTGACATGTTTTTTTACTTCTTCACCTGTTGCATTGAAAATGAGTTTTTTTATGTTTACAGAATGATAGACACAGCATCAGCATACCAAAATGAAGAACAAGTTGGTAAAGCTGTTCTTTCATCATCAGTGCCTAGAGAAGACATCTTTGTTGTGACTAAGGTGCATCCACATACCTAAATAAAAGTATTTTTTAATACTAGCTTCTTACTTTCTTCAAACTTAGTCACTCGATGTCACTTTTTTTTATTTAAACTTTTCATTACATATAGGCAGAAGTATCTTCTAATGTTTTCTGATCTAAGCAAAGGTCTATTCCAAAGTTTTCTCTATCGTGAACTTCGTTTCTGAGTCCTAAATTATTATTTTTTTTAATTTTTCTCGTAGCTTGGTATCGACGAGCAACGGGATGTTGTAGGCTCCTTGAAAAAATCCCTCAACCGACTCAACCTTACCTACGTTGACTTGTACCTGATACACAATCCAGTGGCTGTGACTGTAAGTGTACCTACCTAATTAACATCATCATCAACCTTACTGAACCCTATAGTTTATTGGTGGTATTTGGTATCTAAACACCTACAGTTGATTCATCTCACAAAGACGATTTGGCTATGTTTGTGTTTAAACTTCAAATCACTCATTTGATACTGAGAGAGGAGGGCGTACGATGTATATTCATGCATGAGATTGTATGAGAATCTCTACTCAAATATGCTTGAGTAACGATTTCTTCATCAAGATACGAGCCAAGACATCAATACTACTAAGTGGTGGGCAAACTTAGTCTAAACTCTTATAATAAAAGCGTGAACGCTAAAATAATCTAGTCTAATAAGCTACATCTGATTTTACTTCAAGGTCCCAACTATCGGTGTTTCACACATTAAAATCACCTAATGACCGACAAATGACGCGAAATAAGTACAAACCAGTGTTTAGATTGAAATCTTCCTAATTAAGTGGGCAAATCGGATTACGATAACAGAATCACAGTCTTTCACTATTTTTTAAATATATAATATATTTCCGCATTGCAAAAAAGCCGGACCATACAGCATTTGACATCATCGACTACCTAGACACATGGAAGGGAATGGAAGAGGTCAAGAAGCTTGGCCTGGCTAAATCTATTGGCATTTCCAACTTCAACATCAGCCAGATTGAAAGGATCATTGCTAATAGTGAGACTAAGCCCGCTGTATTGCAAGTTGAGGTGAGTTTAGCTTTAGTTCCAAAGTATCAATCAATGCTCTGCTATACTAAAACATTTTTTTTATTGATTAACAAAATCCGAAAATCCTCTCTTAAGAATAATGGTGAATCTTAATTTTGAAGCAGATAGCCAAAGACGGATTTACATTCTAAATACAAAAAAAATAAGCAAAAATCGACGACAGTCACTAGAATCTTTGGTATCAATTAATATTAGATTATCATTTACTTATTTACTTAAGAACTAACGATGAACTATCATTTCTCTCATCCATCCATCACTCTAGGCCCGTATACTGATTTACCAAATCAGGAACTGATCCGGACTAAAGCTTAGATTTTATAGTACACCCCATCCGATCTTCCTATTTAAACGCTCCTTTCCATCCAAAGGTTGTTTAGAAGAAATCGCTCCCCAGCGATAAGACCGCCTACTATTCGTAATTGTTAAATTTTATTTTCTGCAACGCTGTTTCCCATATTAGTTTGTAAGGTGTAGGTACCTACGTACAATAAAGTAAGTTCAAGTTCTTTATTGCATTCATATTGTGGGTACCTACAGATCTTAAATAAAGTTGAAACTTAATTGCTTCCAATATGAACCCTGATAGGGCACGACAATATTTTATCTATCACTAGGTAGATAAATAGAAGTATTACCTAATTATTTATACTGTATCATACTTAAATACTATACTTATATTATGTGATCATTTCCATTCACTCATTCATTAAATAAAATCTCGTAAATTAAGGATTCAGCTGAGTTCTTCCTGATGCGGTTTATAGCCTCTTTTGGTTTTAGGTGAATTTAAACTTAGCTCAAAGCGAGCTTATAGCTTACTGCAAAGAACAAGGAATAGTCGTGATGGCCTACACACCCTTTGGATCTCTATTCGACCCGAAGAACTCGTCTGCACCTGCACCGAGGGTAGACGATCTTATGTTGAAGAAAATAGCTGATGGAAAGGGAAAAAGCGTTCCTCAAATTGCTCTAAAATACTTGGTAAGATGAGAATCCTAACTAAACTCAGTGAACCTAATCATACCTATTATTTCTCATCGTAATGGGATTTTTTTTCGTTTTACACGATAGTTTCCCAACGGATCCTAATTGAATAGATGTGACCCGTTGGGAAACCATCGTGTGAAAAGTACCTATCCTATCTATTAGTATTATCATGTCCACAGTACCTATTTATATTGAAATACTATTTCAGATCCAAAAAGGTGTGGTTCCTATTCCTAAGTCCGTGAAAAAACAGCGCATTGAGGAAAACATCAATGTATTTGACTTTGAGCTGACTTCAAAGGAAATGGAAGAATTGAGTGAGTTATATCACCATCTATAGGTATTAACAATAATAATCTGAACATGTACCTACTTTCCTATGTAGGGAATAATCTAAAATTTTCCGCCCTAGGTACCTAGTAGAGAGAACCAAACTAGTTACATCACAGTGTAACTCTGGTTTTATCCCAACGAATCGCAGTGTGATTGAATTAGGTTTGATTAGAGGCCCATCAAGAAAACATGGTGTGTACGCCGTGTACGGGCTCTAAGGCCCGTATTCCGAGACAGAAATCGTTACTCAAGCATAGATTTGAGTAGAGATTTTCATACAAAAATCTATGCTTGAGTACGGATCAGTGCTTGAGTAAGGCTGAGGAATACGGGCCTAAGAAGTACAACTTATTTGAATTTTGAATATAGAACAAGCAAAACCTTCGCGGTAAAAACGGTGTGTCCAACTAAGTAATTTTTTTTGTTTAGAATTCTGCCATATTTTAAGCACTGCAGACACAGCGTTGTAAAACTTTATCAGTGTATCCTTACGTTGACTAACATTTATTTATTTCGTAGTTAAATTCAACAAGGATTACCGCGTGGTATGGCCCACAGCGTGGCAGGATCACCCCTACTTCTCCATGGAGCGGTCTGATAAACCTGGGATAGACCCGTTCGGATGGAATTTAGGGAAAAAAGAATAAAGAAAAACCTTCTACTTTTTTATGGAACTCCATTGTAAATTACCTATAATCATTGCTACTAGTTTTCAAAATTCCCGGAAATAGGCAAAACATCCAAAAGGTCTGGTGTTTTTTTTGAAAGCTGCTAGTATTTTTGTGATTACCGGTAAAACCGGTTATGTATGTTAACATAACCGGTTTTTTGCAACATATGATATTGCTTAAAACATACATAAGTAAATCAATTGGATGGTTTTAAACGTTTATTTATTACCGGTAACCTAATTAAAATAAAACGGAAAAGTCTACATACAAAAAAGTGGTATTTTATTTATGGTAACATTATTTTAACTGATTAGTGACTCCAACTAGTCAAAATTAACTTATATTAGCCTCTTACAATATAATACTGTCCCTATAACTATGCTATGAGACCTCAAGTTAATTTTAACGAGTAGAAAAAGCAATACAATATTAAAACTTATTTTTATATTGAAAATAAAAAACAAAATGATGGATGACAATATTTTATTACAAATCGACAAGTTAGGGGCAAGTATATTCTTTTAAATTCAGAATTAGTTTATGACAAAAAATAAACAACTTAATATTCTACAATCAAGTTAATTTCATCAATATAAAATGAATATAAATAAAACTTTAAATGCGAATAATTTTGTGCGATTTTTTTTACTATTCTGAGTATCCGAATATTCTTACAGCATAAACAACTAAATAACTACAGATAGTCAAGACAAAGTATGAACTTGACTAAACTATTTTGCTCCTAAATATGAATAGTGTATGATAAATTGAGCTGATAAGACTTTTATTGATGGTATTTCATGAAATTAATTCTCTTTTGTTAAGAACGTGCTATAACGTTCTTAACAAAAGAGTAGGTAATTTGATGAACTCGTGTTGCAAAAATTACGCTCTCGCACGTAATGAAGTGAAGCATACAAAAAAAAACTTAGTTTTGGTCATAGTTTCAGCTATGATAAAAGCTCTATTACGAGAAATCCCATCGTGTTTTGTCTTTCAACCCAATTATTTTTTATTAATGAAGGTAATAAGTAGGTACTTTAGTTTGATACGCGTAGGTATAAAATAGCTTCGGTAAGCTAATCGAGGCTCAAATTCTACTAGACTCTGCGAGAAATGCAGTAGAAAATGTTCAAAAACTCGTTCGACCAAAGGTGTTTTATTTTGATCACATCATGACACAACATGACAGTTGGTATTAATCACTACTGCTAGTGTGAATTAGGTGAAAATCTTCTCAAAGGAAACTTTCAATCAAGTAGATAGACCGTAATGATTGATTTTACACACTGGTATGGTAAAGATGATGATTTACTAAACTTGTAGAATTTTTTACACGAAATTCACAATAGTTATTAGAATCAGGTGAAGATTTCATAAAAGCTGAATAAGAAAATAAAAAAAAATCAAATTTATTCGTAAACAATGAATTCTCCCGTCAATTCATCGACAGGGTCGATTGAACAGCGCACGTTTGCTTCGAAGTCGCACTGTTGTGATTGCGAGTTAAAGAAGAGGCCATCAGAACAGTACACTACCTGGGGGACGCCTGATACGCACTTCCAGTAACGTTGGCAGTCGCTTCTGCGAAGCAAAGAATACAAATGAACAGCTAGAAACACTGAAAAACCTATAAAAGGTTATCTTTTCAGAGGCTTTCATAATAAGAAGCAAAATTGTAACACTTATTTATATGAATAAACATATCTTGTATCTTGTAGATCTTCTAAATATATAATTCTAAATAATAATATATAAAACTCTTCTGAAGCTGACTTTGAATCAACGCAGAGCCCAAACTATAAGTCCTAGAGGTATGAAATTTGGAGGGTAGTATCCTTATATAGTGTAAGGGTGCACTAAGAAAAGAATTTTGAAACGTCACACTCTAACTAAAGGGTTTAGAACGCGAGCAACGCCGCGGGCGACGGCTAGTCGATCTATACGTCACTTCTCGTTGATAGTAGATTTATGCTAGGTACTATCAAACTTACTAAAGCGCTCATGACGTAGCTTGCTTAGTCAATGTTCACCGATTATCTAAGTTAAGCGACGTTCTGCGCGTTCACTATTTATATAGGTGACCGTTACATCTGAGCGGTTCCATTCGGAGGGCACGTTAAGCTGTCCCAGCTCTAGCAGTCGTTAAGCCACGAGGCCTTAAGACGGCCTAAAAACTCCGTCACCAGAGTTGGCCACTATAGTAGGTGCCAAATAATACCGCAATACAGGTCATTCACCCACTTTCACCATGATGTCGCAAAATTCAATTTATGTATGGTAAACAAACAGTACTACGATATTCGAGCGATTACCGTCTTAGCGACAGGTTTGTATGGAAAGCGACAGAATTAGCCATTCATAAATTGAATTTTGCGACATCGTGGTGAAGGTGGGTGAATGACCTGTATTGCGGTGTTATTTGGCACCTACTATAACTCATACGAAGGTCAAACTTACTTGTAAGCGATGAGTCTGGATGCGTCGTCAGCGCGCTGGCAGTTCAGGATGTTGTTGAACTGGTGCGGGATTATCGCTGAGATCGGACGCACTGTGCCGCTCGATTCTGCAGTCATCTCATCTGAAGAAGATAAAAGGAGTTCAAGGCTCGTATGCTTCAAAAATACATGACTATCTTTCTATTTATTTATTTAATACTTTATTGCACAAAATTATAAATTTGTTACATAGGGTGGACTTAGTGCTGAAAGCATTGTCTGCCAGCCAACCCAAACGTGGTGGTGTAGTGAGGAGGTTGGAGTGCGACATTACAGAGAATAATATTTATCTTACAAACTAAGAGCTATACCTACTACATAATTTAATATATAAATATATATATGTAGTATAACAAATCAATAGAACATTATGTATCAAAACACAGAGGTAGGTATGGTGAAACAAGGTGGCATCTACCTATATCAAAAGATAATGTTGTGATAATGTTGTTCTATACTATTCTATACTATTATCAAACTGTAAAAAAGCCAAAATGTGGAATAAAAGATATGGATTAACTAATTATGCAGATCTACTAAATAAAAGATTCCTGATTCCATAAATCGAGTTTGTCTGTTTGTTTGTTTGCGGATCACGCCTATAAACTACTTGACCAATATCAATGAAACTTATACCATTCAAAACCCCTTTTACCGGATTGAAACACAGGCTATATTTTATTGAAATCAAAGACGTGGGTTCTTAGATATAATACAGCTTGACATCTCTAAACCAAAAGCAGCCATTTGAGCTTGTTTTGAGTACGCTTCCGATTGCTACTGATTCGGACCAGTTGAGCTATATATCATTTACAAGTCTGGTGCCATATACTTAGGTACTTCCGAAGAGATAAGAACACACCAATGCGAGCATTACTGAGGATCAATCTTCTATATGAAATGAAATGAAATGAAATTTATTAAGAACCAAACGTCTGGTACACTGTGGTAGGTGTGCATGTGGTAATTCTCATAATAGGTAGGTAGTTAAGTAGTTTAATTAAATTAACAAAAATAGCATGCAATGATACCTACCTAAGTAGACAAACTAGTATAAAAGGACGCCACTAAAATTTTTGAGAAAATGTACCACCCAAGAGGATAAGTACACTTTCCGGTGCATCTTAGAGGGTAACATACATGAGGTCGTATCAAAAGACCACATTAGGTTAATAAAACCTGTGTTGTGGGTTCCGATACCATCCTTCGAGTTTGTTGTAAATACATGATCACATTTGTTTATACTAACCGAGTGGTCCATTCTCAGTTTCATCACCGTACATGCCGAGGATATCATCATCGCCAGAGCCATCAACGTCGATCTCCTCCTTAGGGTCACGCAACTTGCATTCGGTGTTCCACGTGTAGTCGCAGCCCTGGAGTAAACGAAGCAAATTAGGCCCATAATTACATCCTACTTCACTTCATAGCATAAATCAAAGTCGCTTCCCGCGTCTGTCCTAATGTCTGTATGTATGCATGCCTAGATCTTTAAAACTACACAACGGACTCTGATGCAGTTTTTTTTAATAGATAGAGTGATACAAGAGGAAGATTTATATGTATAATACATCATCATCATCACTGCATTGCACCCGTGCGAAGCCGGGGCGGGTCGCTAGTATATTATAATTGTCAAAGTTTCGATGTTTTTATTTCAATCACGCTGCAACTGCTGGTCCAATTTGGATAGAACTGGATTAACACATAGACTACTTTTTATTCCAGAGAATCTACACGATCAAACGGAACGTGGACGATTTTGAAGGCAGTATTTAGTAAGTTATAACATTAAATTGGTAGGTAGGTGCGTTAGTCTAAATTGCAGTAGATAGTTATTTTTCATTTTTATGTTCCTGATAATGATACACGTAGCTGCGTAGTTGATATTCTGCACTGCACGTGAGGAAAATTATACATAAACAGGCATTTATTTGCTAACAAAACTAACAACACAAGGTCCGTATGCTGATTTACTGCTCAGGCACTGATCCGGACTCGAGCATAGATTTTTGAAAATCTCTACTCAAATCTATGCTTAAGTAACGATTTCTTTATGAGCATATGAGAAACAAAAGTAGAAAGAAAATAAGAGTTGGGTAGCTATGTATGTTGTTAAGTCTTTATGTTCTACGGCAACAAAAGGGCCTAGTATCAGTAGTCCGTTGATTTAGTCCGATGATCGAACTGATGATACTTTTTAGTCTCATCAGTCCGATGATGCTGAAAAATACAGATCATCGGACTACTGAGCCTTTTAGTCCGATATTTACACATTTCGACTTTCCCAAAATAAGAAATGTTCAGTTTATAGCAAAAGAGTTTCGGCTCAGTGTATGCCTCACCACCCAAAGGTTGCATGCCTAGCACAACAATGCGAGCATCAATGCTTGGCGGCAAAAATAAGTACGATGGCATCCATTCGAAAACTTTCTTATAGAACTCTACTACTGTAAGTCTTTGTAAGGTGTACCTACGTACAATAAAGTATTTTCATTCATTCATTCATTCATTCCCGTAGACGTACCTGTAATTCAAAGTCGAAGATGGTGCTCCCGGGGCAACTGAACTCTGTTTCCTTTCCGTGTTCGCACATGTAGAACTTGCTACAATCCTTAAAGTGGGGCAGGAGAAGAAAGATCTGAAAAAGAAGATGCGAGGTTTTTTTTAAGGCAGTCATCAATTCTTACATGGCCAGCAGGATCACAACACGCACACAACACAACTCAGGCCGTTAGGTCAGGTTAGTGAAAATTGCATAGAGAAGTATGTGGTTTGATTATAACCAGTTGGACTCAAGTAATACCTATCATCTATGATCCAACTTAGTTAAATATACGACCGGAAACGCACGCTCCATGATACGAAATCGAGTTTTCGAGTTTTTTTTAAGTCTTGAATTGATGAATTTGATTTGTTCGTGGTTTCGCTGGCGACATTTACGATCTCACAATTTAGGCTTTCTTACCTTATTAAACAAGTTTATAATGTTAATTCGATGATTAATAATAATTGATTTAGTATTAACTGTAAGGATATTGTAAAAACAGAAAATAAATAATTTCTTACTTGGCCAGCAGGATCACAACTCAGGCCGTTAGGGTCGACGTTCTCCATCGGCTTGAAGACTGGACTGGGCTCTTCCTTCTCAGGAATAGCAGCAGACGATACTGCTACGGCGGTCAACAACAGGAATGTAAGAGATTGAGCTGGAAGGAAGATTTTTTTGTTAAATACCTCAATAGGTAAGATTTCGGAAAGAACTCGGTTGGATTATCATATCCACCACCTACCTACGTATTTAGTAGCAACTCCTCAATTCAACAGTTTGGTAAAATATTGATTACACACATTACTTAGCTATTAGCTCAAAAACTGAAGTAAAAACGAAAAAAAATAAGTACACTTCATTAGATCTTGATAAATAGAAGCCTGATGGAATGAACACGAAAAAACACTAAATATTCCTCTTATCAAATGTGGAAAACATAGATTGTATCTAGAAATAATTGAATTTACTTGATTAATCATCCACTAGATTTTTATCATTAACTTTTGATAACTGCAAATTGGTTTAAGTTTTTATCAAGCTTCAGATAGGTAATAAGGATTTTTTATGTCTAGCTAAAACATAACTAAAGAAACGATCGCCTACTTCTCTACTAGTCAACGGTCAAGTCAACACGGGAATCACAGAAAAATGTTAAAAGCTATTGATCTTGTTAAAATTGGGGCGCCAAATTCAAATATTTACGGTTTTTAACTTAAAAACCGCAAATATTTGAATTTAGCGCGCAATCGGCCATAATATGAAACCAGGGCCTCTACTGTGAAAAATAACTCTTACAAAGATTCGGTAGCGTCGTTTGTGTTACACTGCGCGGTCATCTCGAACGATGACGTGAGCTCTTGCGAAGTGACAACGTCATTGCGCAGTGTAACAGAAACGACGCTACCGAATCTTCGCAAGTCATTTTTCACAGTAGAGGCCCAGACTTTTGAATCATAAATAAATCAACTTGTGCTGCCAACTATGCAAGTAAACATTAACCGGTAAGTAAAGTACTAGGTACCTAAGCAGGGATAACTAGGCACCGGAATCTTTCCCACAAGTCGCAAAAGTAATGACAAAGCCATCTATATGGCTGCGGCAGATTTTTTCGTCATTTCTTGTTAGTATTTTCCGACTTAGTATCGACCGATCATAGAGAATATTTTCTGAGAAAGTTGAATAGAATGCAAGTACGTAGGTATAAAGTTAGGTACAAATCAATAAGCTTCGTCGTACAAAGCTGATCGGTTCCACTTCACCGCTATCTGGCTAATATGCAACGATAGCATCTCTGTAAACGGATTACTACGATTTGTTTCTGAAATCTTATTATCAGCGTTTGGTTGTAAAGCTGAAGCCCTGTTTACACTTCAGTACTTACAGTAGAACTGTGAGTTAAGTTACACTCAGCAGCTCAATTACGAATTTCTGGTCAACCTTTTTCTTATACCATAAAAAATTAAAATATTATTTTTTATACTCAATGGTCTTTCTACTGTACAAAACTGACCTATTATTATTGTATTAGGTGATAGTATGGATATGGCTCATCTTCCGTATTCGCAGAACATTGTGAGTCGAGCTTTGAATAAAAAACGTTGCTTATGTATCGGATTTATATAAATTGTGTTCAGACAAGTTTTTACTTAATTCTAAAACAATACTCAAGCATCTAAATCTGTGCTCAAGCATAGATTTCAGCTGGTGTCGATGCACAAGCGTGCTCACGACCATGCTTTTTTGCAATAATTTTGAGTGCTGGTTCGGAATAAGAACATAATCTGAGTCTCGATTTAAGTCTGACCACGTTCTGTGCTGTGACCAATGTAAAACTTCAAATCAAAAAGAGGCTTTACAGGATAGGTACCTACCATGATATCAACTATTAGTAATAAAAAAACGCTAATTATATTTTATGACGCAGCTATTTATGTAAACATGCTAGTGATTAAGTTATGTAAATACCTAATGCTAATCACTGAAACAATCTGATTAGATTTATTTCATTTCACGATGGTGACGTAATAAATATTCCAATTTTTATCTTTTCAATTGTAAAATGTGTGATATACCTACCTAAGGTACCTATTTGTAGCGGTACTAGATTTAATACTGTAGGTAGTCGTATCAAACTATTTTACTCAACTATCTAATACCTGCCTAGATAAAAAAGATAAACTTAAAAAGAATAATTAATAACAAGGTTCGGTCACCTACAGGTGATCGAACCTAACGAAGCGCAAGTGCGCAGTTAAAAATATCAAAACAGTACATGCGTAAGTATCTATATTCTTATGTTTTTCTTTATTCAAAAATCAGTTTTCACTTTTATGCTTAGCAATCGTTAAAGCATAGGTAGATTGGTTCGCCGCGCGTTGGCATCACCAATTCCCATGTATGTTATATTTCCATCTCCTTCTCCCTCTCTCTTTTTTTCCGGTTCCGGTCAGACCAAAAAAAAAAGAGTTGTTTGTTGTTGCGCGTAGCGTTATATACTCTTGGGTTGTTGCAAAGGTTTGTTGATTAATTGCGTGTTGTGCTTGTGTTTGTTTGTATCACTGAAAAATATCCCGATTCTCGAGCGATTCGAACGAGAACGATATTCATTTTTACCATGCCGCGCCCAAGCAGCTCCGAAGATATTCCAGAAACAACGAAAAGAGTGACGCGTTCTTCCAAACGCACCACAGAAGTAGTTGAAAAGAAAGAAAAAATTCCCAAAAAGAAAGCCAAGAAAACTGCTACCGAGGAGTCTGGTAAGAAAAAACGCAAGCCCGCGACCGAGAGCCCTAACAAGGATGCTGCAGAGAAACCAAGAGGCAGAGGAAGGCCTAAAAAGGCCACACCGAAACCCAAAGGCCATTCTCGACCCCACTACTGGGCTCGCTCACCTCCAACTGTCGAGCAATGGGAGTCAGTACACCCCGATACTAATCCTAAGACACGAGGGAGGGGTAGGGGTAGACCTGGCAGGGGAGGGGGTGGTTTCAAAAAAGCTCCAAAACGAAAAGGCCGTATGGTTTTTTGGGGTACAGCGCCACCTACTGCGGAACAATTGGCTGAGTTGGGCAGACAAGACGGATGCGAATATACATTGTCCAAACCTTATCGGTCGAGTAAAAGCTACCGAGCACATCTAGAAGCAGAAATTGCAGTTGCAAATTTGTATGACAGCGACTAGTTTTAATACCTACCTACAAAGATCCTTTTCTGAGAGAAGGGATTTTTATAAGACATTCTGTACCTACTAAAGGCCAGCAGTTAATAGGGTCTCAGGCAGTGGGGGTCTGTGAGACCAGCGCAGAATCTGCATAACAGCCTGTCTTATTCTTTGTCTTGTGGCTGTTCGGTGGCTAGGGCTACCACGAATAGTGGTCTGCGAGACCATCACAGTTTATGCATAACAGGATCCTTGTCTGCCAGACCATCACAGAATGTACTGTATATAACAGTATGTTGGTCTCACAGACTCACAGGCCATCACAGATTATTGATTTGTTATTATTTGGAGACTGAATGACACTCCATCTGATAATGTATGTTCTGTGAAAATTTGGGACCCCTATGAGATTTGATTTTAAGTTTAGAATAAGGATTGTTTCTCATTTTTATTGTTATTTACATTTTTAAAGCCAATGGTTGATAAGGATTATAATTGTTATTTGAAATGATCATTTATAGTGCCTACCTAAAAGCAAACTGCATGAAAAATACTAAGTTACCTACCTACTATTACATACCTACCTCCAAATATGATGTTTTATTTTTATGTGTAACAATTGCTTTGCGATTGCTAAGTTGATGATTTATGTACTAGGCAAATAAGTTCCTTCTTCAGGCATAAGGATTTGTAAAATTAATCCAAGTTTTGGAAAAAACAAGTTGATGGGTTTGGGTATTAAAAAAACAACCATATTTTGTCAAGCAGATTCAGAAAGAGAACACACAGTGTAACTATTGCAAGCTTACACTAGTTTTCTACTAACAGTCTCCGAATATTGGTAACAGGGTAGATAGAGAGGTGTTTTTAAACATTGTATAAATAGGTACCTACATAGGTACATAACTCAAATAAATTGTTTAATTTCCTAAAGTGCTGACTTATTATTTTTAGGTAATAAATGAAGAAACATAGTGGAAATACTTCGAGCATGGAAATATGAAACTAGGATGTGATGGTACTACATCTTTGACTTTTAAAATAAACATGGCCAAAGAGCATGGTATCCAAGCCAATTAATTAATTTTTTAATCTGTCAATGTCAAGTCAATCAGACGAATCAGAAAAAAAACAAAACAAACAAAAACATTAAAACAGGGTGATTTTTGACAAGAACTGATTTTTGAAACTTTACGTTTTATTTATTTCTCGTGCGTGCGTGGTATTGGAAACAAAAAATGTCTTCAGACTCTGAAGACGACTGCTACGGCAATATAGCACAGAAACTGCAGTCTATGAAGAACAAATACAGCGAGGATAAAATCGAAACAACCAACTTACTGATTGCCGATTTGAAAGCAAAAAACGACAACTCTTGGCGAAAAAATGATTCTATGACCTCAGAAAAAGACTGTGATCTATCCCAGAACAGTGAAGACTTCTCATTAGACGCTATTATCGCGAAAAATAGTTCAAAACGTGCGACGCGTGCTTCCAAACGCGCGGCCGAAAGCGTTCCTCCGGAAAAAGTTACTCGAAAGAAAAGAACTAAGAAAAGTGATAAGACTAACTCAAAAACAGCTAGTAACACAGCACACAGTGCCCCGAATAGTGCAGGTGTTTTAGATTCAACCGCCCCGAATTCTACAGTCGCAGACACAAGTTTAGATTCCACCAATGCTCAAGAAACTTCAACTCGGGGAAGAGGCCGTGCTAGAGGCAGGGCAGGGCAGGTAACACCAAGTCGAGGCCGGGGTCAACAACCCACCATACCAGACTTAATCAATACTAGGAATACTCGGGCTAGAGGCAGAAGCCAGGCTCGTGGTCGGGGAAGAAGCCCCAGAGCGCGTGGACGGCGTAGTTACTGGTCAGCTGAACAATTGAGTGATCCAGCACTTTTCGACTTCGAGGCAGCCCTAGCCGCGAGCATGGCCATGATCTCTGGACCTGTATACAGTGTTGGCAACACGGATGATTACCCCGACCAATGTGACGATCAACCGTTATTCAACAACGTGCCTAAACCGAAACCAACAAGCGATGTCGTAGTCGTTGAAGAGGAGTTAGATGAAAACGAAGAGTTATCTGTTAAAGTTTACTGGCAGAGCTCTGAGCATGTCAAATTCAACATCCGACGGTTCCAAAAGCTAAGTCAAATCTTCAACCATTTTGCTGAACGTGAAAACGTAAGCCGAGACAAATTATTCTTCACATACAACGATAAAATACTTAAAAGTAGCGATACTCCAGACTCGATTGGTTATAGCATCGCTAAGTTTATCGATGGAGGTGTTATAAATCAGAGTATGTCGAGTATTGTGAAGAATATCGAAGATGATGGGATTAAGTTGAAATTTCAATGTCAGAATGTTAAGAAACCGTTTGTATTAAGCATAGACCCGGATGACAAGATGTTAGTGGTTATGATGAAATGCGCTGAACATTTGGAAAAGTCACTGGACAAACTCAAGTTTTATTTTGATGGCGATATAATTACAGGTATTTATTGTCAAACTTATCTTTTAACTAACAACCGTTCTGCGCGATCACTAACAGTGTAAATGGACCCCTAAAGGGGATTTATGGAATAATTTTCCCCTGCCAACAGTCGCCGTGGTAGCTAAGGGCATTTTTGGACAAAAGTTCCAAAAATCCCCCACGCAAAGGATTTAGTCAGGGGAAAATTGGAATGAGCCACTATTTGGATGGGTGACTATTAGTGGAATTTACACCTGAGCGTTCCCATGCTTCGTAGGGCATGTTAAACAGTCAGTCTCGGCTCTAGCAGTTGTTAAGCCATGACAGAGGCCTTAAGGCGGCCTAAAAACTACTCTCACCTAACAAAAGAGGTTAGCAGAAAATATCTACTGCGAATGTGCCTTGAGTGGCATTGCATTATGTTTATCAGTAAGCTTACTAGAACCTATAAAAGCAAAGATTTTTTACTAGAACCTAAAGTAACACATAAAAAATATTTTTTTTTTCAGGTCAACCTACTGCAAAGGAATTAGAGTTAGAAGGAGGTGAATGTATAGATGTGAGAATCATTAGTTGATATTATTTATTTTAGTATAGATTTTCATAATATGTTGAATATATTTTTTGTATATAATTTTTTCTTTGCTCTACATTGCCGAAATGATTTAGAAACCGGGTAGTGATTCTAGACTGATTCGGTCTTATTCCAGAACGGGGACTAAAGAAAGTCACGGTTTAAACGTCAAGGTTTATACAACCGGGCGAATTAACATGACACCTGGCTCGGAACTCGATACTTCCCCCGCTACACCGCATAATTCGCCCGGGTTGTTACATTGATGTTTAAACCGTGACTTTCTTTAGTCCCCGTTCTGGAATAAGACCGATTGAGATTAGTATTAGAAATAGAGATTTTATTTGTACCTAAAGGGAAAAATATCATGGGTGTTTCATTTCATTTATTGATTGCTTGCATACCTAATAAATAGGTTAGGTAATAGTTACCTAAAAGATCAGTCATGTACCCTGTGAGGGCGCAGCAATAGTATTAAAGCGGACAGCAATAGTAAATTAATATATAGAAGAAATAATAATAATGTCGCTTAAAGCTTAACTTTCGTCGCCAGTGTTGGACACTGGCACCTAATGTACCATATACTATCTAGTAGGTACAATTTCGGAATTTGAAAATCATTCATTTTAATAATAAAACGCGTTATTGCGTTTATTAGTCTTAAGACTCATGATCTCGACTACACTACGTTAAAGGTTAGACCGCACTAGGGCGGAACTGCACTTCAGCGGAGCGTCGCGGCATATAGCTTCTATATTCTTTCCAAGGTAAAAGAATATAGAAGCTAACTGACGCGACGCTCCGCTGCAGTGCAGTTCCGCCCTAGTGCGGTCTAAGCTTAAGTAGGTGCCTGCCTAATGATAACCGAAGCGCGTTTTCAAAATGTCCCTATCATGCTTGGAAAATCTGTGAGACCCGAAAGAAATGATGTTATTCCGTTTCAAGTAATGTCAGTCCTTTTAACTGACTTTAAATAAAAGGGGAAGGTTCTCAATCCATCAGACATATGATACCTGAAGCTTTTGGATACATTGGTTTGTCTGCCATAATGCGCTTATCTCAAAAGTGTACTAAATAATCGGATTTCACGATAGGTATAGGTATTAGAGTCAATACGCACTGCCGACTGGCGACTAAGTGCGTAAACACTTATTTAAGACTATAGAATAGAAAGTTAGTCGTTGGCGATTAGTCGATAGTGCGTAATGCGTCTTAATAAATAAATAAATAAATATTCACGGACACTTAACACAACGCCTTCTAGTCCCAAACTAAGCAAAGCTTGTACGATGGAAACTAGATGGCTGATAGAATACATACATAATTTTTTTTTTGTTTTGTTGTTTTTTTTTTTTTTTTTTTTTTTTTAATTTTTTAATTTTTTTTTTGTCTTAGTGTCTAGTTAGTTTCTAGTATGTTATCTACAATATCTAAGCTGGTTAATCTAGCTAGGCCTAAGACGGTTGATAAATGTTAATTCTTAATCTTAGGCTAAACTGGCTTACGAGAAAAAACACTAAGCATTAGGTAGATAGATAGATAGAAAATACTTTATTGCACACCTTAATCTAGGGATTACAATAAAGTAAAAAAAAAAAAAAACTTATATTAATTGTACAATAGGTAGTTGGAAGGTAGGCATAGGTAAGCGCTAATTATTTCTGAAACTTACTAGAAACAGGTACGTAAGTTATTTTTCGTACCACTTGCTCAAAAAAGTGACATTCTATGCCACAAAAAGCGAACATAACAATAGTAATTTTTAATCTGTTAAAAACAGGGAGAGAAAATTGTACTGGATTTCTTTCATCCTCTAGGGGGAGAAAGTGATTTAAATTTGGAATACAATTTATACTGAACTACATCTGTGTTTACACCATTGAGTTTGTATATAAAGCATTATACATCTTTTTGAAAAAGGAATACGCATTTATTATGCAGGCCGTATGAGCTTGATGCCTTTGCTTTTCCGACAAAAAAATATTAGTTTAGGAAAATGCCGCGTTTTTGTTTTCTTCAAATACATAAACGTTAAGTTTATTTTAAATTATTTTTATAAATAAGTTAATGTTCTAAAATGCTATCTCATATTATTATTGTGTTAATTTTTTCGCAAATGGTACGAAAAGTAGAGTATTTTCCTCGGTGATAAAGGATGAAAGAAATCCAGTACAATTTTCTCTCCCTGTTTTTAACAGATTAAAAATGACTATTGTTGTGTTCGCTTTTTGTGGCATAGAATGTCACTTTTTTGAGCAAGTGGTACGAAAAATGTATATACCTACCACCTTACATCAGCTTTGACCAACTGCTGCAGATTTTAGAATAATGGTCTGTATTGTTTTATGGGAGAAATGTTATCTTATTAACCGACTTCAAAAAAAGAGGAGGTTCTCAATTCGGTTGTATTTCTTTTCAGTAAGAGTAATTGGAAAAACACGTCATCCACGTACACGACATTGCGTATTTTGCTTTTCTGTGGTGTTTACGATCAATAGACCGGTCCCAATGAACTGCCATCAGCATCATCATCATTTGAAGATGAAGGCGTATAAAATTGGGGTCGGTTTTTCCAGTTTTTTAAACTTATAAATTATATGTCGTTGCATTATGCCTATTATAGTATTTTAGTCACGGACCTATTCTAAAAATAATAATACAAGACACTCACCAATCATGATTCAGAGAGTAATAGGTACACAAAATGAACAAAAATAACACAAAAACAATTATAACGCCCGTGACAGTATTACAGAACTAGCTGTTTATAACCGTCTGATTGAAATATCTAATTATCCAAAATATATAGAAAATTGCACTAGCAAACTTAAAATATATCTTTTAGTGTCGATAAACCAGATAACTTAGCATTTTCAACTCTATTATCAAAGTAGTAAAGATACTGAGCTGTGTCTGATAGTTTTTGGACTACAATCTTTAAGGAAGAACAGATTATTGATATCAGACGATAAATACAATAGTAATTTGATTAAACGTCATAAAAAAATTGTGGGCATCTTGTAAAGGAGTAAAACCGTGGCAAGTAAAATGGTATAATGCATACATTTTACTTGCAAGGTTTTAGATGGCTGAAAATCTAGGAGAATTGTCTACTATTGTGATCACCGCATAATCTGTGTGTGTTGGTACGAACTGGAATATAATATATCGCCCGATCGATCAAAGCCCGTATCCTAGGCGATGTTAGTGCAGCTGTAAGAAACTAGAGGGTTTTCCTAGATCGATCTCATCTGCGAGGATGTGTTCTCAGATACTCTATTTTGCATCACAGTGGTTAAATAGGGTTAAAATCAAAGTTCAAAATCAGTGTGGCTGCGGAGCCCCTACTCAAGACATGTCCTAGCTTTCTGCATGTCCTTTATTCCTCAACTGCACCCAGGAGAATATTGCGAGCTCCCTTGAAAAATTGAAACCGCAAGAAGTTGTTTACGATGTTTTAGTGTAGGAAGTGATTCATTTGCAAATAGAGCCTTAGTTTGAGCGTAACATGCTCGATAAGGCGTAAGTGTCCACTTACGATCATGATGCACAAGTAGCTCTTGTGGTACAATTCTGTTGGCCTACCGTATATCAAAGGATTTTATCAGCAAGTGGCTTTGAAGTGGTTTTTGCCAGAGCTCATCTAAGAGTTTGGTCGATTTCTCGAGACTGGAGAACTTAAGTTATTTTTTTAAACTGACTGTTCTGTGTTTCATTTGCCCTGGCATGTTGGCATACTTGTTAAACACCTATTTATTTATCTCTCTATACATACAAAAAATCTGGATAGGTTGGTACTACCTAAATAGGCTAAAGTGACTTATCATATTATCTGATATCATGGTTTTGAGAGCTAGTGCCCGGTAAGGTAAGTTTGTTTGTAGTATACGTAGAAGAGAAGAAGAGTCGAACTCTGCTAGAGTTAGTGGCCAACTCTGGTGACGGAGTTTTTAGGCCCCCTAAAACCTCCGTCGTGGCTTGAATGGTCTCAACGTTACCTTTCTTTAAATACAGATGAGTAACAAAATCCCTACTCAGGGGACTCACGCAGGGGAAAGCTGGAATGAGCCTATAATTGCGTTGGCCAGTGTTTTTGGGGTTTCTCTTTGTCTGAGGTGAAAATTAATAGATTGTATTTGTTGGGGTGAGGCTTAATAAAATAGCAACGGAAGGAGATTAAGATAGACATGCGTGTACTTATCTAATCCATTCAAATATTATTATTCAATCTTTTGGTAGGTAAGTAGGTTATTCTTTTTATCTTCTAATAGGGATTTTTTTCCATTCACATTCGCTTTTTTGCACAATTTTGAAGTCGGTACCTAAATTATACTTAGGTAATGTAGTACATTCATTTAAGTGCTGCCATCTAGTTTATGTTGATAATAATAATAAAAAAATAGAGACTGTTCCAGTGTCCAACTTTGGTACGGCGCCGCATGTCGCATACCGCAACGTTGTGCGTTACGATCGCGAGACCAAAGCTTTACAAAGACATATAGGTACTTGTGAACAAAGCATAAATAAGAGATTAGGAATTGTAAAAAAGTAATTCATTTACTTGACGCCGATTAACTAGATCATTCTCTACTTTGATGTCGCCAAATCAAAATGAATTTAATGCCTCATCAGAGGGCCTAGTACGAGTTTTCAGTGTATAGTGTGGGTGTGAAACGTCTGACGCCCAGCACACCAGTGGGCGCTGATTTGTATGGAGACACTGAGCGGATTCTTTGAGAAGCTCGAAATGCGAGTACGGGCTTGGTGTAGACCGAGCTTCTCAAAGAATCCGCTCAGTGTCTCCATACAAATAAGCGCCCACTGGTGTGCTGGGCGTCAGACGTTTCACACCAGATTTACACACCAAAACTCGTACTAGGGCCTCAGTTTGTAATCTATTGCCAACATCATAAAACAATTAATAATTTAATGTGTTTATTTCCTTGTATTCATTTTCTTTGATAAACTTCTAGGAAAGTGTTTTAGGACATTAGTAAATAAAACAATGATTTCATTAAATACTTTTTAATAATAGATTAAACAATGTGATACTTATTTCTTATTCTATCGACGCTACAAAAATGTTAATCTATTTTTAGAATAATAAATTGTTTTCTTATCTAATCACTATAGGAATCTAAAGAAGGACGCTTGTTAAGCAAATTTATAAGATTTTAATCATAATTTGCACCAACAAATACATACAAGGTGTAAGAAAATACCTCTTCAAAACGCACGTGTATGCCGCCGAGGACAACTTCTATATATTTAGCGTTGGCGCACACCTAACGACAAGACGTTGTTGTCGTGTCCATTTTGACATGAAAATAAATATTCTTTTAAAAAGCATGCTGCCAAAAGAGTTTTTTCGTTATTTTTTTACTTCATAAGCTGTTTTCGTTTGTAACTTTTATACCGTTTTGCTTTAGTTATAACTGAAATAGCTTTTAAGAAAAAGCATATTGTTACGAAAAAGCTTTTAAAAACTTGCTTTTCAAAAAAAACATTCTCTCCCTACCCACACGACGCGACGTCTTGCCTTCTGATGTAGTTTGACGCTTATTTTATCTTTAATTTGGCCTATACAAAATGGTGGTGCATTTTGTGGTTACGAAAAATATTTAACGACAGTTGCAGCTATTGACACTTTCACCAAGTTATCGAGGTTTGTTTTTAACCAAAACCCTGCACAATTTAGTTAGTATTGCGTGAAATGCGCAAGCGCCGCGTTCGGGGCGAGACAATACATTATGAATGGGACTTGGATCAGTAGACTCAGTAGCAGGCAGGCACGTTCGGTATTTTTGTTGCCACAAAATAGTGGTGTACAAACAAAACAATCTTGCGGCGGCAGATTCAGCCGAGGATCTCAAGAGGCGCAAGTATGCAGGTCTCGATAGGGCCTACACATTTGTGCCTCTCGGGGTCGAGACTCTAGGTCCGTGGGGTACCGAGGCCCTTCGGGTTTTCAAAATTCTTTCAGGGCGTCTAGTTGAAACGACGCGTGACCCGAGGGCTGGTGATTATCTAGGCCAGCGTATCAGCATTGCTATTCAGCGCGGCAATGCATCCAGTGTCTTGGGTACGCTGCCGACTGGTACTGATTTGGACCAGTTGAGCTATCTATAAATCGTTTTCAGTGGTTTGTAGATGGCTCAACTGTTTCATGTGTATTTTGTAAATATTGTGGGAGTTGTAAATACTGTATTGGTTTTAATTTTCTTTAAGACTTTTAATGTTTTTTAGTATATTATTATTTAATCTTGATTTAGTTTTAAAATTTGTAATCTTACTTTGGGAGAAGCACTAGTTATAAAACCTGTCTATAACACAGGTTTTATAACTAGTGATTGATATTTTTTTTACTTTTTAAAATATATTTTAGTAAAACCTATTTGGTACGAGCGCTCAATTTTTCGCGAGTAATCTTTTACACCGTGTGTAACACATGAAACCACTTTTTAATTTTATAGAATTTAGATAAGATAAGATTTAGAACAGACACACAAGGCAAGAACCGATATTAAAATCAATACTTACACTGCCACACTCGGATATGTCATTCAGAGGGTCTAGTTTTGGTGTGTAAATCTGGTGTAAAACGTCTGACGGCCAGCACACCAGTGGGTGCTAATTTGTATGGAGACACTGAGCGGATTCTTTGAGAAGCTCGACATGCGAGTACGGGCTGCGTACAAATCAGCGCACACTGTGTGATGGGCGTCAAGACGTTTTCCATACCAAAACTCGTACTAGGCCCTGAGGCCTATATTCCAATTTCCAATGCAGTCTATTGGCATCTCTTACCAATGAGTAATGACAAAAATAAGACTCATGAGACCGCTAACTTTAAGTAACACTTATGTTTAAGTGATGTTTCTGTGTATGGCTGTTGAATGTACATTTTTTATGTTTTCATGCAAAATTTCATACATTTTTATATTTCCAATTTCATACACTTTGTATATTTCCATACATTTAAAAACTTATAATATTATGTCGTTTAATAAGCGCCCTTAGAACTAAACTGTTACAAATAATCTTAAAACTAATTTTATTTTGGGATTGAGAAGACATTTTGAAATATGAATAATCTAACTATTATTACAATATCGATATTACATTCAGAATTAGGCATATTATTACTCGTATCGCGTAGTGCAATGTCTCACAGGGTACATCCTCAGGTGACGATCACATCCTATCCCATTAATATTATAAGCGCGAAAGTTTGAGAGGATGTATGTAAGGGTGTGTATGTATGGATGTATGTTTGTTCCTCTTTCACGCAAAAACTACTGATTCGATTTGGATGAAATTTGAAATATATTATTGTCGCGCGCGGAAGCTAGTATAAAATATTTAGAAACATCCCGCTGCCTTACCGCTAAGCTCAACGATAATGGAGTTCAATAACATTGGTGGTAATTTTGGAAATCTAATGCCTATTTCAAGCACTGATCCGGACTCGAGCATAGATTTTTGTTAGAAAATCTCTACTCAAATCTATGCCTGAGTAACGATTTCTTTATCAGTATCCGGGCGTTAGAGATAACATTTAGATTTTTGATTAAACTAATTATTGAATTGAATTTCTATCAGTTTTCTATATCTGTAGTTTTGCGTTTCTTACCATTATCTACATAAACAGTCTAATGGGACGTGTGGGAAGGTTTTAAATAACTTCCCGTTCGTCCCACCAACATCTCAGTGAGACGGAACGGGAATAAAATAATACTTATTTTTTCATTCACGTTCGTCCCACCAGTGGGACGATACCGAGTGGAACGAACGGGAATGAACAAAGTTTATTTGAAATAATCAGTGACTAAATTTAGTCAGACTTAGCAGCTATTTTAGCTAGCGCAGATTTAGAAGACCAATATAAATAAAGTCATAAAAATGGAAACTTTAGATTAGAAAGTAATAATAGTTAGATTAAACTTTTAAAACTTACGTAAACCTAGGTCGCTTTACACTGTTCTAGTAACTGGGCAGTCACTGGTCAAGTCAATGGACCGAATCACTAAAACGCTACTCGGTCGTTGCAAGCAACATTCCAGTCGAATAATAAATAAATAGATTATTATTTTTAAATTTTACAACCCTAAAATTATGAGTCAAAATGTAAATGTATAAAAATGTATGAAAAGTCAAATGTAAATATATTATAAGTGAAATGAAGAGTTAACGACTAAAATGTACGGTAATTTTTGAAAAGACGACAAAATAGTATATATTAATTATTATTTTGTTCAATATAGTTACTATAGTCCTTTTGACATAAATATACTCCATAAAATAAGATAATATCTCGTATACTACGAGTGTATCTTTTGCGTGATGCATTAGTGTAGCATAGGTCATGTGCTGTGGGTCGTGGGTTCGATCCCCACCGAGAACAAACATTTGTGTGTGGCAAACATAGGTGGCTGGGTGTTACTATGTATTATAAGTATGTATTTACAAAAATAAAGTATATAAGTATAATATCAGCAATCTAGTTTCCATAGTACAAGCTCTGTTTAGTTTGGGACTAGAAGGCGTTGTGTGTAGGTAATGTCCAAGAATATTTATTTATTCATCATCATCTCCATGCCCTTGTCCCACTTTATGTGGGGTCCGCACAACATGTGTTTTTCTTCCATGCTCTTCTATCAGCCGTCATCTCAGTCGTCACTCCTTTCTTACCCATGTCATTTTTCACGCAGTCCATCCATCTTTTCTTTGGCCTACCTCTACTCTTATATCCATCTACATTCATATCTAATACTCTTCTTGTTACATGACATTCATCTCTTCGCACAACATGACCATACCATGCTAACTTACTTACTTATGTCATGTATTATAAAACTATAAAAATTATACTGGTTGTTGGAAAATAAGTTGTTTGTTTAAAATTTATTTGCTTTTTTGAATAATTATGTAAACGCTAAATGAATATTTTTTTATACAACTTCAACTAAATCACTAAACACGCAGCTGACCATTTACTAAAACAGTGTAAACGGGACATAATATAGTTTTTTTTTTACAATGATTATGAAAAACTATTGCACTATCTATCAGATCATGTCATTTGCTATTAGGAAGAGGGTACATACAGACAAACTGACAATTATTTTTACCTATATTATTTTTCTTACAGTATTTTCCCCACAATATGGTAGTATTTGGACCGATCTCACTAGAGTTTGACCACACTAGGTCTGCAACACTCTATATTTTGTTAAAAGCACGTCTGTCGCACATAATCGGTTTGACAACCTATGTCAAATGAAAGTTATGGTAAAATTATGCCATGTACAAATTGTACAAATCATTTTGGCATAATTTATTCAACTGCAGAGTTAGCGTGGTCAGTCTCTATCGTCACTATTTAAATCGAAAGATAGTAATGGGTTCGATTCCCAGTAAGTGTATAACTTTTGGAGTATAATAAAAATTGATTTTATGTGTAATACAATATCACTAGGCCAGAAAGTAAAAATTATAAAGATATTTAAAAAAAAAGCACCATTTATATAAAAATTAAATTATACGTCGAACTAATGTAAAAAAAAAATTACCGTTGTGAATGCATCAGACTTATAATCAATACTTTTAAATTAATATAAAAAAATCATTAAACTTAATATAATGAATACATTAACGAATAATAAAAAAGCTTACAAAAAAATGTTTTTTTTTTACAATTTAGATCATTTTTAAATTATAATCAAAATTGATTATTTCGATTATAATAAAAAAAATAGAAAACATCACAGATTTATCCAATTAAACTTTTATTAGCATAATTATTACAAAATAATTATAGTACTTTAATAGAATGCCGATTTTAGGCCCGTATTTTGATTAACTGCTCAAACACTGATCCGGACTCGAGCATAGATTTGAGTAGTGTCTAATGCAGGAGGAAGGAAATCCTTGGCTATGAAACAAAGCGTATTTATTAGTAATTTAGTAGGTAGGCACAGCTAGTCAGTATGACCTCCGGGAAAAGAGAACGAGCCGAGACCACGCGGCGTCTTTTATATTTAGGAACAGCGCCCTACAGTGGCAACTGTCTAAACTAATTAGCTAACTAGTCTATGTAGTACTCGAAGTGAAAGATTCATTAGGTATCGACTTACCTACTTATTTAGTTCAGCCGTTGAAGCACAGATGGCGCTGTGTTCAACACAGCCGTTGAAGCACAGATGGCGCTGTGTTCAACATAGAGATTTTCGGTAGGTCACATTTGTTCTATGGAACATGACGTAATATAACAATTTGAGAAAATATTGTCCCTATTTGTACTATAGGACATTTTTGTACTTTTTTGGTCTCAAATTGTTCCATAGAACAAACTAAGTATCATACCTGCTTTTTAGTCTAGTTTAGGTATCCGAGGCTTCTTTCATTTGTTACATGTACTTACTACTATATTTAAATTTAAATATGTTTAAATTGCTAAGGCCCAGTTTCACCAAAGTCTTGCTAACAGAGTGTTACGTAATCGGCCGTCAAAATCTCAAGCGACTAAATTCAACGCTGTTTAAATAAAACGCAAGCAGATGTATTTTTGTTTAGCTGGTTGATATGGTGGCCGTCAGATCAGCGATTAGATTTAACAGTCTGTTAATTAACAAGCTGTTAGTTTAACTAACAGAGCATGGTGAAACCAGCCCTTAGTGTAGGTATGTGCTGTATTTCTGTGCCCAATAAATTTATGAAATGAAATGTATTTATTCGCAAGAAGTATGGTCAAATTACAATGTTTGTCCAATGTCCAACCTAAGAACTTTATTTCGTCTACTTTCTCTATAATTTCATTACGGCATGTCAGAGTTAAATTTAGATTGAATTTATTATTAAAATTATGGAAATGAATAAATTTGGTTTTAGATAGATTCACACGAAGATTATTGCATTCTAGCCATTTAAGAGTTGATTCTACCTCTGAATTAAGTATGTCTTCGTAGTTCACTCTTTGATCAGTATAAGGCACAACAATAGAAATGTCATCCGCAAAAAGAACACATTGGTGTTAATATTATTTTTAGTTTCAGATTTATTCTGCTCAGCTTCTTTTACGAATGAAACTGGGGTAAGCTGAAGGGCACGGGCCTAAGCCAAGTGTACTTCATTAGGAAGTTCGGTTCGTAGAAACTTTCTGACGATTCTACAGGTGTTCAAAATAACTGCTTTTTACAGAAGGACATAGGTATGTTTTGGAAGTTCTAAGGAATCTAAAGACTGAAAGTTGTTTAGGGATAACACCGGTTGATGACAATACTATCGGGATTATTGAGACTTTCTTTAGACGCCACATGCGAGTGATTTCGTTTTTGAGATCAATATATTTTGACAACTTATTAAATTTATTATTATTATACTGTATGTAACCAAGTACCTTGAGTATATTATACTAGGCTGCGCGAACCACTGGTGGCTTTCTTGAAGATGACGATTTGAAAATAAAAACACTTCACTGAATAATATGATCTCGTTGATTATTTATTGATAACCAAATTGATATTTTTACAATTTTTTCCCTGGCCTGCCATGTTGAAACAAATCAAGGGAATGAATGAATGAGTCCCTTTTGAAAGAATGAAATTTGATTGTGAGTTATGACCTATATTGAATGAACAAATACATGATCATTTTCAATGAACATATAGAAACTTCTTGAAGTTGATATGTAAACTAGCCACTCGAGAATGATTTGCTTTCAAAGTCAAAGTCAAAAATCTTTTATTCAATAAAATCTCACTGATCACTTTGCATCGTCATTACGTTTTGTATGATTAGGTATGATTACAATTTTTTTTTATTGGATGAGTTGGAGCTAGTTCGTCCCAAGCTTGTTTATATATCTCATCATGGAAGAATTTGGGAAAAGCGATTCCCATTTAGTTCGATTCCCATTCACAGACAAATAAAAACAGGATCAATCGCTAGTTTGTAGTTCTATAGTACAAATAGGGACAATAATTTCTCAAATTGTTATATTACGTCGTGTTACATAGAACAAATGGGACCTACCGAAAATCTCTATGTTGAACACAGCGCCATCTGTGCTTCAACGGCTGAACTAAATAAGTAGGTAAGTCGATACCTAATGAATCTTTCACTTCGAGTACTACAAAGACTAGTTAGCTAATTAGTTAAGACAGTTGCCACTGTAGGGCGCTGTTCCTAAATATAAAAGACGCCGCGTGGTCTCGGCTCGTTCTCTTTTCCCGGCGATCATACCGACTAGCTGTGCCTACCCACTAAATTACTAATAAATACGCTTTGTTTCATAGCCAAGGATTTCCTTCCTCCTGCATTAGACACTACTCAAATCTATGCTCGAGTAACGATTTCTTTATCAGTATACGGGCCTTAGAGTAATTATACTCCACCATTTTGTAATTACCAAGAAAAATTATTAAGGACAGTTTCAGCAGAGGCTAAATGCTATATTGGCACTGTCAATATTAATATATAACTTTCACGAAGTTATCGTGAAGCGCTCGTGGCTAGGCTTGCTTAGCCAATCTTCACTGATTATCTAAGTTCAATCTTCACTGATTATCTAAGTTAAGCGACGTTCTGCGCGGTCACTATTTGGATGGGTGACCGTTACATTTACATCTGAGCGTTTCCGTGCTTCGGGCACGTTAGACTGTCCCGGGTCTAGCAGTCGTTAAGCCACGACGGAGGCCTTAAGGCGGCCTAAAAACTCCGTCACCAGAGTTGGCCACTAACTCATACGAGCTTGCTTGATTCTGATTCCGAAAGTCGATTTTGTCTGTTTATCTGTTCGCGGATCACGCCTAAACTACTGGACCAATTTCAATGAAACTTATACCATTCGGAAGCCCTTTTTCCGGATTGACATAGGCTATATTTTATTGAAATGAAAGACGTGGATACTTAGATACAGCTTGAACTCTCTAAACCAAAAGCAGCCATTTGTTACGAGGTTCATCGTATGCTGGTTGACAGATATTTTGGTGGAAAGTTTCGCACTCGTACGAAGTCGCGGGTATCAGCTAGTTAATTAATAAATTTTTAGTTTTTGATACATATATGTGACCAGTAACAGACACTGAGAAACATTTTTTTTTATAATTACAAAATAGTGGTGTATAATTTAATAGATTAATAATAATAATCCTAATTTTATTATAATAATAATGATTTCAATTTAATATCTACGTTTCCGATCGTTTTTACACATGTATACTTTTTACACATGATTTTTTTAATAAACTCTATTGGGATATATTTCAACTGATTTTAATAATTAATAATTTAGATAAATTTCATGTTTCTAAATACCTAGTATTTTACTTAACTAGGATTTTTGTATATAGACAAACTACAGATCCCAATTCCATATAGCCCTTTTCTACAATAGTAAAAATCTGATTTTACTAAGTCCCCCATCTAATTCTGTGCCGCGCTGAACGTAGCTTGGACTGAAATTCATAGTTAAGATAGGATTTTTACGATCAAAAACGCTCAGGTACAGTCGCCAACAAAAGTTAATTAAATTTTCAGAATTTTATCATTCATAATGTTAACACATAAGGCTTTAAAAAAAAACATGTGTGTAATTCGAACGTGGTAGAAGTGAAACCATCAAAAAGACTTTCAAATCACAACGATGCTAAAGAAGTTTTCACTACAAAAAAGTTGCAAAAAGTGAACGAGTTTGCTCGAGATTCGAACCCGCGCACTACGAGCTAGTCTCGATTCGATCCAATCCGTTACTGCTTGGCCAGCAGCCTCCTTAGAATGCGTACGAAAATTAGGGATCTCTCTTCTCGTTTCCTCGCTTTTTCGTTTCATAAATGTAATTATGTGAATTGTTATTCTCTCGACCTTGAAGCTCTGCAGCTTCAGGGTCGAGAGAATAACAATGCAAAGGTTCAGTAAAAATATTACATTGATCCAAAACAGTTTTCTAACCAAAAAAATTATACCAATGCGATAAACTAAAGTGCACATTTTTTGGTTAGAAAACTTGTTTGGATCAATGTGATATTTTTACTGAACCTTTGCATTGTTATTCTCTCGACCCTGAAGATCTGCAATTTCACATAATTACATTTAGTTATATTATATCTTCAAAAATGTTGAAATGTGCGAGCGAGAGGGTCGTCTGCCTTTTACAGCTGTAAAAAGCTAAGAATATACAAAATTGTGAAAATGTAATCAACTTTTGATGGTAACTGTACAAAATGGACGAAAGATCTTGGAAACAGTGTAGAAAAGGGCTAATCGTGTGTAAGTAAATATTTACGTATACGTACTTTAGTCCGGTGGCAGATAACTGAACAACTTGTACTTATCTCGTATGTACGGACGAACGTCATCTTTCTGTAAAAAAATAAATAAAAAAAATATCCTAATAATATTATAAACGCGAAAGTTTGTAAGTGTGGATGGATGGATGGATGGATGTTTGTTACTCTTTCACGTATATACTACTGATTCGATTTAGATGAAACTTGGAATATATATTGTCCGTGACCTGCGGTCCTAAGATGCGCACCGCGAGATATTTGTCATGTCGTTCTGTCAAAATGTAAGCATTTTGTACCAGTTTAGGAACTATTGCATTATCTGTGGTACCTAATGGTGTCGACAAAACGCGCCATAATGTACACTTTTGACACTTGTTAGTCGTCGTAGGTACCTCTCTGAGGACGAGATAATAGTCACGCAAAATGTCAAAAGTTGAAAATTCAAAGGCGCGGTTTCTCGACAACATTACCACAGATAATGCAATAGTTCCTAAACTGGTACAAAATGCTTACATTTTGACAGAACGACATGACAAATATCTCGCGGTGCGCATCTTAGGCCCGCTGGATTAACACATAGGCTACTTTTTATCCCGAAAAATTAACGGGATCCAACGGGACGCGAACGAAGTCGCGGGCGGCACGTAGTAGGTTATACTTATAAAAGTTGAATTGATTAGACAGGCGTCATGGCTCAGTCGGTAGTAGCTCTCCTTCCGTGCTGTGGGTCGTGGGTTCGATCACTGAGAACAAACATTTCTATGGCAAACATAGATGTTTGTTCTATGTCCAGGTGTTACTATGTATTATAAGTATGTATTTACAAAAAAATACATATATATTATGTATTCTATCAGCCATCTAGTTCCCATAGTACAAGCTCTGCTTAGTTTGAGACTAGAAGGCGTTGTGCTAAATGTCCGTGAATATTTATTTATCTATCTATTCAGCCTGTATGCACCCACTGGGTATAGGCCTCTTCTGTAGTACGCCAGTCTCTCCGGTCCTGCGCAAGTCTTCTCCACTGCTGCCCAACTACTAACTACAGGCACAATATCATCGGACCATCGGGCGGGTGGTCTGCCTCGTGGTCTCTGAGCGTCACTTGGCCGCCATTCCGTAATCGCTGTCGTCCATCTTCCATGATTCCTTCTGGCCACGTGCCCTGTCCATCTCCACTTCAAGCTTGTGATCCTCATACCCACGTCTACAACTTTGGTCCGGCGTCGTATCTCCACGTTGGGTATGTGATCGAGTAGTGAGATTTTTATTTATTTATTATTTATAAAACATTTTGTATTTGTATTGTAAACTACGCCACGAGCGCTTTCGATATAAAATGAGGTACTTACAGTAGCAAGATGTTCCAAAAACGGCAGTAACTTCAGTAATTCATTGTCACTTCGATCTACGAACCAACTGTCGATGGGAATTCCGTTTTCAAGTTGATATCCAAACGCCTATAAACAAAAGCAAAATAATTATAAAGATGACAGTATAAATAAACCAAAAAACTTTATTGAGGACAGGTACAACTTACAGTTACGTAAGGACCGGCAAAAGTCCTGCAAACGGCGGTCTTATCGCTTAATACGATTTCTTCCAGACGACTTTTACTTAATATCTAATCTAATCTAATACTAAAAACAGAAACTATTTAAGAATAGTAGCATCTAATTTTTAACAAGAGCAAATAGCTTTGGCAGCCGTGCTGTGGGTCGTGGGTTCGATCCCCATTAAGAACAAACACTTGGGTGGCAAACATAGATGTTTGTTCTATGTCTGTTACTATGTATTTACAAAAAAAAAATGTGTTTTTTTTTTTTTTATCAGTTATCTAGTTCCCATAGTACAAGCTTGGCTTAGTTTGGGACTAGAAGGCGTTGTGTGAAATGTCCAAGAATATTTATATATTTGATCGAGTGAGCGAAGCGAACGAAGATCTTAGTGACAATTTGGGCAAAAATCCTTGGCATGTTTGTTCGTCGAGATCTTTAGAACCGCTTATCCAATCTTCACAGAATTTGGAAGGTATATGGATAGTACTCTTAAGTTTTACTGGTTTGAAAAATAGAGTATATCGGTCAAGGGGAAAGTTATGTGATTCCAAAGAGAGTAAAAAAAAATATAAAATCGTACCAAAATATCTAGTGAGGTGTCATATGATAGGACTCTGTTTATACATTCCAAAACCGGTTTTATTATTATTCTAGGTTAAATAGATTTTGAGTTGCTGTAAAAATCATTATTTATCGGCCGAATATTTTTTTTTATTCCGTTTGGACCCTTATATCTTTACAACCTCTTGACTGACCACGAGATCTTAGTTCGGGGCGAACTACTAGTTATCTGTGGACGAAGTCTGGTTGTAACACGTACCTGTGGACTGTTGTCGACGATAACAGTTCTGCGTAGATCGCGTCCTAATATAGAGAGATCCTTCACGTAGTTACCGTTCACGAGCAGGCAATGCTCACGAAACAATCTGAAATCACACTAATATTATAAACTAGCTGGTGCCCGCGACTTCTTCTGCGCAGGAATAGTAGTACTAGTGTTTACAAGTGCAATTTGTTGTGAAATCTTCTAGGCGTTTCTGAAGAGTTCGCGTCCCGTTGGATCCTGTTTATTTTTCGGGATAAAAAGTAGCCTATGTGTTAATCCAGGTCACAGACAATATATATTCCAAGTTTCATCCAAATCGTATCTGTAGTTTTTGCGTGAAAGAGTAACAAACATCCATCCATCCATCCATACATTCTCACAAACTTTCGCATTTATAATATTATTAGGATGTCAAAGCTTAGATAGATGTTTAGATGTTTGTTTCAATTACACTTCAACTAATGGTCCGATTTGAATGAAACATGGAATATACAGCGTGTATCTACAATGGCGACATTAAATTGAGCTACATATTAGTATTCATAAGAAAATAATTAAAGTACAGTCAGATGTACTAGAATGTGAACAATTCGTAACTTTTAAACTGGTATCACGGTATCGCAATAGACATTTACAGGATAAAAAATAAAAAATTATGAACACAGTTGATAATTCTACTTATTTATTTAGTATTGGGACCGTCAAAGTCCATAACAATGCATTGAAAATTACGAATTGAACACATTCTAGTGCAACTGACTGTACTTTAATTATTTTCTTATGAATACTAATTAAGTAGCTCTACCCGTGTGTCAATTTAATGTCGCCATTGTAGATACGCTCTGTATGTATTCCAACTAATATTATAAACGCGAAAGTTTATAAGAATATATGGATGTGTATACTCTTTCACGCAAAAACTACTGAGCCCCGTAGTCTGAGTTTTGTTATGTTAATTTGCGATAAGCGAGAATCGAAAAACTAGCAATTTATGTATGGACAAAAATAGTTTGCAAATCTCCCGCTAGAGGCGCTTATCGGATTTTCATACAAAATATCTCGTACACCGCTTCTCGATATGCGTTTCGATCAACAAAACAAAACTCAGAATACGGGCTCTGATCCGATTTGGATGAAACTTGGAATATATATTGTCCGTGACTTGGATTAACACATAGGCTACTTTTTATCTCAAAAAATTAACGGGATTCAACGGGACCTGAACGAAGTCGCGGGCGAAAGTTAGTAAAAAGTAAATTATCACTACATAGTATAAAGCAAAGTCGCTTCCCGCGTCTGTCCCAATGTCTGTATGTATGTATGCTTAGATCTTTAAAACTACACAACGGATTTTGATGCAGTTTTTTTAATAGAGTGATTCAAGAGGAAGGTTTATATGTATAATACATCATCATCATCACTGCATTGCACCCGTGCGAAGCCGGGGCGGGTCGCTAGTCATAATTATAAGTATTTCACCTGTATTTAATCCATTGCCTTGTTGGATCTAGTAGATTTAGCAATCGATCAGCGTACACCCGCTTGCTGGCCGTGAACAATATCACTTCGTACAAACGCGACACTCGCGCGAGGAATTCCGCGAAATGCGGACGTGTCCGGACAAATACCTGAGAAATAAATTATTAATTATTACAATCTATCAATATATATGGGTGTTTCTATGTATTATAAATAAATAAATATCCACGGACACTTAACACAACGCCTTCTAGTCCAAAACTAAGCAAAGCTTGTACGATGGGAACTAGATGGCTGATAGAATACATACATACATTTTTTTTGTAAATACATACTTATAATACATAGAAACACCCATTATAAGTATGTATTTACAAAAAAAAATGTATGTATGTATTCTATCTGCCATTTAGTTTCCATAGTACAAGCTTTGCTTAGTTTGGGACTAGAAGGCGTTGTGTTAAGTGTCCGTGAATATTTATTTATTACTAGTAGTTCGCCCCGAACTGAGATCTCGTCGGAGGTTAATAAAACCCAATCAATTTTTATTGACCAATGGTTGTAATAAACTTTGCAAATCGCATCGAAATCGCCAACTAGCTAAGTACCAGCCCTACTTGAACTACAAAATCATTGAAACTCCAAGAAATGGTAGCTTACGTTATACTGGGTTTGCCAATTTTATAATTTTTACATCAACTCAAAAACTATTAGACCTAGAATCAAAATAAAAACGGTTTTGGAATCTCTAAACAAAACCCTATCATGTGACACCCCACTTGATATTATTGTACGACTTTTTTTTTACTCCCTTAGGACCCTCATAACTTCACGACCCCTTGACCGATTTACTTCATATAACAAACCAGTAAAACTTAAGAGTACTATCCGTATACCTACCAAATTCTGTGGAGATCGGATAAGCGGTTCAAAAGATCTCGACGAACAAACATACAAACATACAAAGCATTTTTGTCCAAGTTGTCACTAAGATCTCGTCCGCTTCGCTCACTCAATCATTAAGTATTCTATCAGCAGTCTAGTCATAGTACAAGTTCTGCTTAGTTTGGTACTAGAGTGTCTATGAATATGTATGTACTAGCGGACCGTCCCGGCTTCACACAGGTTTTTTTTAGGTAATTTTTTACACCTTGGGTTACATTATTGGAGTTTTAGTAAGGATACCTAATTTTTTTGAAAATATAATATAGCCTATGTCACCCGGGGATAGTGTAGCTTCCCAACGGTGAAAGAATTATTCAAATCGGTCCAGTAGTTTCGGAGCCTATTCAATGCAAACAAACAATCAAATCTTTCCTCTTTATAATATTAGTATAGATGATAACTTACAGTGTACCTACAGTCCTGGAAGAGTACTGGGAAGTGGAAGCTCGCGTCTGGAAGCTCCTGCAGCGAACAATGGACGAGCGTCTCGTCTAAATCCAACACCTGTACACAAACATAATATAAATATATTAAGGCGTATGTAAAAGGCAGACAACCCTCTCGCTCGCACATTTCAACATTTTTGAAGATATAATATACTTAAATGTAATTATGTGAAATTGCAGATCTTCAGGGTCGAGAGAATAACAATGCAAAGGTTCAGTAAAAATATCACATTGATCCAAACAAGTTTTCTGACCAAAAAACTTGTAACAATGCGATATATTAAAGTGCACATTTTTTGCTTGCTTTGCCAATCTTCACTGATTATCTAAGTTAAGCAACGTTCTGCGCGGTCACTATTTGGATGGGTGACCGTTACATTTACATCTGAGCGCTTCCGTGCTTCGGGCACGTTAAACTGTCCCGGCTTTAGCAGTCGTTAAGTCACGACGGAGGCCCTAAGGCGGCCTACGAGCTGGCTTGCTTACAACCAATTGATTCAATTGGTAATGTATGAATGTGTTTACTTGACAGGCGTCATGGCTCAGTCGGTAGTAGCTCTGCCTTCCGTGCTGCGGGTCGTGGGTTCGATCCCCACCGAGAACAAACATTTGTGTGTTGTAAACATAGATGTTTGTTCTGTGTCTGGGTGTTTCTACGTATTTATAAGTATGTATTTACAAAAAAAAATGTATGTATGTATTCTATCAGCTATCTAGTTTCCATCGTACAAGCTTTGCTTAGTTTGGGACTAGAAAGCGTTGTGTTAAGTGTCCGTAAACATTTATTTATTTATTATTTATTTACTTACAAGACTGAAGTCAGGGCTGGTTCTTGTCTTGAGCGGCAAGGCCGGGTAGCGAGCGCGTAGGGCTCCTGTCGCTACCGTCTCTAACGGAGGCAACTGAACACATACAAATTGAATTAATTGTGTATAGGGTAAACTACCCTAATCTTAGCACCCCCACCAATTGTTGGCACTTCTCTGATTTATCCTATTTACTAAGAAAAAGCCAGACCTCACGATGTTTATTATTATGCTAAGTTGTTGTATAGATAACAACATCGTGAGGTCTGGCTTTTTCTTAGTAAATAGGATAAATCAGAGAAGTGCCAACAATAGGTGGGGGTGCCAAGATTACGGTAGTTTAGCCTACTTCTAAATAAATTCAATTAGATAAGAGAATGGTCCAAATAGACACGTCTACTGAAAATAAACGAAATTTTAAACTAATCGAAGGTATAGTTAAGCCCCGTATTCATGGTAAACATTTGTTTAGCAAAAAAGTTGAATCAACGTGTTGCGAGTTGCTGTCAGCATGTTGCTGAGTTGATATCGGCATGTTGACAAGCTATCGCCCGACGAGCGTAAACATTCGTTTAGCAACAAATGTTGACGTGTGTAAACGTGTTTGCAACAGTTTATAAACATGGCAGTAGTGTGGAGCAATCTTATAAATATATAAAACTCTTTTGAAGCTGACATAGAATCAACGCACAGCCTAAACTGTAAGTCCTAGAGGTATGACATTTGGAGGGTAGTATCCTTATATAGTGTAGGGGTGCACTAAGAAAGGAATTTTGAAAAGTCACACTAGAACGCGAGCAACGCCGCGGGAGACGGCTAGTGATAAAATAATGCAAGGCAACATTTAAACGAAGACTGGCGTGTGGACAACCTGTAATGATTTAAACAAAGTTTCCAGCAACATTCATGCCGTTCATCAACAATGTTGCTCAATTGTTGCTAAACAAATGTTTACCATGAATACGATGCTTTAGATATTCAGTGTGCGAAATTAACTTTTTTTCTGTCGACGTGTCTATGTGGACCACACTGCATAGCCAAGTTTTGGGATTTTTTGAACTGGAATCACATAATACTTGTAAATTCAAAAATAATAATAATAATGTTTTTGGCAGTAATAATGACAGGCGTCATGGCTTAGTCGGTAGTAGCTCTGCCTTCCGTGCTGTGGGTCGTGAGTTCGATCCCCACCGAGAACAAACATTTGTGTGTTGTAAACATAGATGTTTGTTCTGTGTCTGGGTGTTACTATGTATTATAAGTATGTATTTACAAAAAAAATGCATGTATGTATTCTATCAGTTATCTAGTTTCCATCGTACAAGCTTTGCTTAGTTTGGGACTAGAAGGCGTAGTGTTAAGTGTCCGTGAATATTTATTTATTTCGGCTTCCAATTGGTATACTTTAGATAAGTTGTCAAAGTCAAAAATCTTTTATTCAGTAAAATCTCACTGATCACTTTGAATCGTCATTACGTTTTGTATGATTACAATTTTTTTTTTATTGGATGAGTTGGAGCTAGTTCGTCCCAAGCTTGTTTGTCTTCTAAATAATCAGAAATTTTATAGTATGCTTTTAAAAGAAGTCTCTGTTTTATTACGTTTTTGAACTTGCCAATCGACAACTGAGACACATCACTTGGGATTTTGTTAAAGAAGCGTACACATTGCCCTTTGAAAGATTTACTAATTTTTGTGAGCCTAGTGGTGGGAACAGCGAGTTTGTCTTTATTTCTAGTGTTAACATTATGATTATCACTTTTTTTGTTGAATAGATTGATATTTTTTTGATCTATAACATACCTGTTTGATGAACAAATAAGGATCGAATGCGTCCACCCATGTCATTTGCTCGCAGTCAGTGCGATTACTGCACGATGATATCACATCTCCTGCCTCTTCCTACACAAAACAATACATTGTAATAGTAGTAGTAGGTATCCTTTAGGCCCTAAAGGATACCTACTACTATTACAATTGCCCTAAAGTTTAGGGCAAGAGTAGATTCAGAGTTGACAAATGATAGGAGTGAGTGGAAGAAAACATATTGTGCCGACCCCACCTAGTGGGGGATAAGGACAGGGAAATGATGATGGTGTCAAATCTATGAAACCAGATTGAAATGGTGGTCGAGAGTAACCAAATAGATTTGTATTTACGTAGTCACTTTTGTACGAATTCCTCGTTTTTCGCAGATTTCAAATGTGCTGCAACCCTTGGTTCGAGCTCTAATACCAATCTTATTTTTTAGATCTTAGTGACAACTTGGACAAAAATGCTTTGTATGTTTCTATGTTTATTCGTCGAGATCTTTTGAACCGCTTATCCGATCTTCACAGAATTTGGTAGGTATACGGATAGTATTCTTAAGTTTTACTGGTTTGTTATATGAAGTAAATCGGTATCCTTTAGGCCCTAAAGAATACCTACTACTATTACAATTGCCCTAAAGTTTAGGGCAATTAGTGAGCTACAACAATAATATACAGAGCTTTAGTTTATTAATCACTAGCGACCCGCCCCGCCTTCGCACGGGTGCAATGCAGTGATGATGATGATGTATTATACATATAAACCTTCCTCTTGAATCACTCTATCTATAAAAAAAACTGCATCAAAATCCGTTGTGTAGTTTTAAAGATTTAAGCCATTGAATTTTGCGACATCGTGGTTAAGGTGGGTGAATGACCTGTATTGCGGTGTTATTTGGCACCTACTATAGTCGAAACTAGTCGAAAGTCAAAACCAATGCACAAAATCGGGGCTCAGAAGTAGTGTCCTGTGCGGCATTGCACTGTCCATAAGTTTGAATATCTATTCTGTGCCTAGACATTATAGTTACCTCAAGTTCAGCTGCCTCCTCATGATGCAAGGTCAATGTCTCATCAGATGTGAGATCAGCATTCTGGAACAAAACATTCTGTTAGTACTGCCTGTAACTCACCTATTCAATGTATGCGTGTGTGTTACTATGTATTATAAGTATGTATTTACAAAACTAAAAATGTATATATGTATTCTATCAGCAATCTAGTTCCTATAGTACAAGCTCTGCTTAGTTTGGGACTAGTTTAGAGGGCGTTGTGAAATGTCCAAGGATATTTATTACTAGGTGATACCCGCGACTTCGTACGCGTGCGAAACTTTCCAGCAAAATATTTGTCAACCAACATACGATGAACCTGCCAAAGGCGGCTTTTAGCATCCACGTCTTTCATTTTAATAAAATATAGCCTATGTTTCAATCCGGAAAAAGGGCTTCTGAATGATATAAGTTTTATTGAAATTGATCCAGTAGTTTAGGCGTGATCCGCGAACAAACAAACAGACAAACTCGATTTTCGGAATCAGAATCGTTTATTTAGTAGATCTGCATATTTAGTTTTTCCATATCTTTAATATTAGTTTTTGGCTTTTTTACAGTTTTATAATAGTACTAGCCCTCTCCCGCGGCGTTGCTCGCGTTAGAGTGTGACTTTTCAAAATTCCTTTCGTAGTGCACCCCTACACTATATAAGGATACTACCCTCCAAGTTTCATACCTCTAGGACTTATACTTTAGATAGGCTGTGCGCTGATTCTATGTCAGCTTGAAAAGAGTTTTATATATATTGATATAGATTACAGTACATACCCAGCTATGATCATGGAGGCTTTGAGACAATTCTCTCAGGAACCCGGTCCCGGTGCGTGCTGATAATGCTTCAAGGCTTTCTATAGCGGTGCCAACAGCCGCATCGCAGGTAGATGATATCTCACACTCGCTTGCATTCGCTGTTCCGTCCTCTAGCATTGATACAAGGTCCGGCTGAAAAAGAAGTCTGTATTACCAAAATGTATTTGACTAGCTGTCGCACGCGGCGTTCCTCGCGTGGTAGCAGCATACAAAATCTTTGATCCTAATTATAGGACCCTTTAGAGTGACTTTTCAAAATTCCTTTCTTAGTGCGTACCTACAATATATTATTATAATGATACTACCCTCCAAATTTCATACCTCTAGGACTTACAACGCACTTTAGGCAGCTTCAAGAGTTTTATATATTTAAATATATAAATTGAATAGATAATAGTTTTATATATATAAATTGAATGATCATGTACTTCCAGACTGGTACTAGACCTAAACGTACGCACACACTTACCTACTACCATCAGCTACACAATGTACAAATCTTTTAGGTTACTCTTGACCACAGTTCCAATGTGAATTCACATTTGACATAATTTCTGTCAAAATCTGGATTAAGTTTAGAACAGTGGTGGTCATGAATACCCTATTTAGAGTCTCCCTTCTTCACCGATAATTCTCCTCCTTTTGTTAAAATATTAGTAAACAAGTGCACCAATAAGCCCTGACATTGGAATATTCGTAGCAGCCTTAGCCACCAAACACCCACAAGAAAAAGAAGAATACCCTACTGGTTCCACCTAGTTTAAAAGTTTACTACAAGCTCTAGTTTAGAACTAGATAGCAATATTTATTTCTTTAGTACTAACACTAACCTGCACATATTTATCTCCATTCACCAAGAAATCACCTTCCAAGTCCGGATCCAAATCACCTGTCGTAGAAGTCGGCTGGTACATCTCATCGTTGCTAGACCTCCTCCGTTTAGCCAAACGCTTATCCACGGATGACTTCCGTGACTCTACTTTCTCCGTTGTCATTACCCTGGCTGCTTTATCTGCCAGGAAGTTGATATCTTCATCGGCTGATGGTATAGCAATGAAACTGTTAAGGCAGTCACTTGGAAGACACAATTCCGAGTCAATATTCGCTTCAGAATCAGATTCGTCGGATTTCGGAGTTGGGAAGTCCACGGTTGTGGTGTGTGGTTCGTACATTGTGATGTCGTCTTCGCTCCAAACCTTTTTAGCTTTCTTCGGGCTGTCGTTGGTGGATGTTACAGCGGGTTTGATCGGGACTGTTGTTCCGATTTGCCGGACTTTGCGGATCGGTGAGCTGTTCAGAGACGCTGATTTGTCGGCTTTATCTAACCGACGGGTCTTGCGAGGGGAGTTCATAGCTGATGTTACTTCGGTTTTCTTCATATCACGGTTCAGGGAACTATGACGTGTGGGTATTTTACGAACCTCTTTCGGCTTAGCTTTATCTGCCTTTTTAAAAGATGTAGACGATGTTACAGTGTCTTTTGTGGTACTCCGAACAACGGTTTGGAAGATCGGCTTCTTTGGATGATCAGTTTTAGGTTTACCCTTGTGGGATTCCACGGGTTTCTCCATGGCTCTAGTGATCTTGGTTCTGACGGGTCGAGTTTTAAGACATTTCAGTTTCTGAGACCTCGTAATACAGATTTGAGGATTTGATAGTACATTTTTGATGTCCTTTTTAGCGACTTTCTTCCAAGCTGCTGGAGAACGAGATAGGGTTTTCTTGATGGGTTTTTTGGTGATTTTAGTGACTTTTGTGTTTCGTTTGGAGAGCTGCGGCTCCCTTTTCCTGCTTCTTAGCCGCATTGCAAGTTTATAGGCGCACTAAACCTGCAAAAAAAAAATATAACTAGGTCATGTATTTTACATTGAAACCGATAATATTAACTTCCTTGGAAGGCTATGCAGTGTGAAAATGATTCCTAGTAGGTATCCACCTGCCTAGGTACATAGGTAGGTACTTACATGAACTCAATTGCAGAAATAGAAAGTTAGATATCAATCCATCTGTTTGAGCTAAAACGAAAACAAAAATAGAAGATAAAGATGCGTCGGCGCTTAGTAAACACGGTGCGACCAATATCTCTCTTTGTTTCTCAAGAAAATTGTTTTATTTTCGTTCCACAGAAATTCGGCGCGACACTCCTTCGCGCCTTTTTCAAACACCACTTTTTACCACATTTCACAGTGGAAACTTAACCAAATCATGTCCAAAGCACTTTATAAATATTTAGTGCAATGTTCCGATGGAGATTCATTGGAATAAACATAAATTTACCGAAAAATATGCAACGAGAAAGTAAAAGAGCGGCACCGACGCATTATCGATTTTTGCACTGGTTTACGGATACATTATTCACTGATGGGTAGAAAATTAGGCATCCGGCAGCCTGGTGATATTGTCCGATCGCGGAAACACGAAGAAAATGCATTCGTAACAATAAATTACATGATAAATCGCATGGAGGAACACAAAGCCAAACAAATGTCAAAATGGCGGCGTTTGATCCGGAAGTTTATTGATTTTTCTGCAGATGGCGCGGCGGTCGGCGCGCATGCGTTTCGAAACTGAGTTTAGTGGCATCATTAAAATTAGCTTTCGCTATTTTGGCTACGAACAAAAAACTGATGATGCATTTAGAAGAAAATAAGATACCTACATAATTCTATTTAGTTTTCAGTTTAGTTTTCAGGTTTAGTATTCACAAATAAATTAAATAAAATTAGTGGTGTTTGAAAACAGCGCCATCTAGTAACACAACTACGAGCTAAACAAACAAATTTTTAATATTGCTACTCGACACTAGGTGTCGTGACTTTTAATGTTTTAGTTCATCAATAGATGACGCTACTAGTAAAAAACAACCCTATTTTGAGTCTGGATGCGTTAGTCAAATTATTTTGGTACATAATATTATTATATCTACCTACCGAAATAGTTGTATGGTATGCTAAATATAAATACCTGCACTGTTTTATAGGAGTAAATAAAGGTTTTATTTAGATTTTTGTTAGGTACGGCAAAGCTCATACCGTCCGTATCTACTAAGCGCGAAGTGCTAAGTGGATAGTTAACGTGTTTTTTGGTGTCAAGTTTTGAACGTTTACACAGTGTTTAGTTGATTCTGCTATTTATTACTCCAGATTGATCCACTCGTGTTGCCGAGCAATTATTGCTCAAAAAATTGCCCGTATTAGGTATAGCGCACCAAGTTCGGGCGACGCGACGCTCCGAGTGCGGGGTGAGCGCGGGTGTGCGGGGGAACCTACTTAACAGTAAAAATAGACACGGCTTCTAATCACTTTACTTCGCACTTGCACTTATCTAAATTACCCTGCACTCATCACTTAACAGCGTATGCGTTTACACGCTGATTTTACTTACCTATCGCTTAACACTTGTCTTGCACTTGTCACTCCCGCTTGATACTTAACAAAGTGTAAACCAGGTAGGCATATCTAAGGGTCTGGGGCAAATTTAATGACCACTTTTTTTTATTAACTCTTTCCCTGCCAACTACGAAAATATACGTAGTAGCGTATCTAGGATCCAGCGCCAGCTACGAGATTATTCGTAGATGTTTAGTTGAGGCTACCTACAAAATTAAAAGCGTTGGCAGTGTAAACAGGACGGGAATCGATTAGTTGGAATTGGAAATAAAACTTTCAAAATAAAATGAGAACTCTACCATATATTTTTTTTTCATGGCAACAACAAAATGACCTATATACTCGGGATGATGATTTTGTATGGATGGCAATAAGTATAGATTCTTTTTACTACGAATATATTCGTATGGCAGGGAACGAGTTAAAACTTGCAATGTTAGAACTATTCGTTCCAATGCACTTACAATGCAAATTTTAAAGAAGTACCCAACAACTTCATATAAACATCTGGAATCATAGGTTATTTTTTATTAGACATACCTACCACTTCGAAAAATGCCGCTTTTCCAAAGTTGATTTACTTTACACGTGTTTCCGGCGAAATAATTACTTTATTTTGCGTTTTTTTATGATTGCTACTGCATAATAAAACGAACACATACCTACTTTTAAATAACAAATCAGATCTTTTATAGTAGGTAGGTATGCTATTAAATAGTTCTCGTTTTATTACGTTTTTGAACTTGCCAATCGACAACTGAGACACATCACTTGGGATTTTGTTAGAGAAGCGTACACATTGCCCTTTCAAAGATTTACTTTAGTGAGCTTAGTGGTGGGAATAGATTCAAATTCGAGTGACGTACCAACTAGTTGTTGGTTTTTTAATCAATGATAGACCAGTCACGTACCTACGTAGGTACCTACCAAGCTCTGTGTTTTATATTTTGTTATTTATTTGTATTGTATTATTTAACAATAACTTTTTTGTGACACGTACGTGCATGAACATTTTTAAAATTGATCTTGTCTCATTGAACTTTGAAAATAAGTTCCTGTCGCACTCAGAGACATTATTTAAACATGTAGGTAGGTACATAATACTTCAAATTAGCGGTGTCTTTATTCGTCACTGCTTAGGCCTTTACATATATTGAAGATGATTTATAGAGCGTCAGGAGGCAACCTATGCCTACACTTAACGACACACTGTAGTGCCTGGGACAATGTTTAGATGGAGTAGGCTTGTAGTACTATACCATCCTCTCAGCCTAGTCATTGCTTATTGGTGAGAGATGGCAATAGTCTAGCCCATAATATGCTGATAAAGAAATCATTACCTATAGATTTGAGTAGAGATTTTCATACAAAAAACAATGCTTGAGTTCGGATCAATGTTTGAGCAGTAAATCAACATACGGGCCTAAGCGTTGATTATCTCTGGACAGGCGTCATGGCTCAGTCGGTAGTAGCTCTGCCTTCTGTGCTGTGGGCCGTGGGTTCGATCCCCACCGAGAACAAACATTTGTGTGTTGCTAACATAGATGTTTGTTCTGTGTCTGGGTGTCTATGTATTATAAGTATGTATTTACAAAAAAAAGTATATAATATGTATTCTATCAGCAATCTAGTTCTTATAGTAAGAGCTTTGCTTAGTTTGGGACTAGAAGATGTTGTGTTAAATGTCCGTGAATATTTATTTTATCTCTTAACATCTCTGAGTGTGGCAACTACAACAAAAAACGTTGCTTTAGTAAGATGACTCTACTGTTTCGTAAAACATCTCAAAATACACAGAAGCTGACTTGGTGAAAAAGTTTTAATTAAAAAAATACCTCCTCGTAGACGTAAGCTTCGTCTTCGAAAAAGTCTTATTTTGTAGGTAAGTTGCTAAGGGAGAGTAAGTACCTACGCTATGCTGCGGTTGTACACATACTAGTTACTATAAGCAAGCAAGCTCGTATGAGTTAGTGGCCCACTCTGGTGACGGAGTTTTTAGGCCGCCTTAAGGCCTCCGTCGTGGCTTAGCGACTGCTAGAGCCGGGACAGTTTAACGTGCCCTCCGAAGCACGAAAGCGCTCAGTTGTATTTACAACTGAGCGCTTTCGTGCTTCGGAGGGCAGGTAATTTTATATCGATTTCTACTGTGATCCTGGACAAATCCTTGTTAGTTTTTCATGTTAGTGGCATTTGCCACTAACATGAAAAACTTGCTAAAAACTTTACTCAAATAATCGGGACTTAAGCAAAGTTTCGGCATTGGCTCCATTCAAATTGACACTTAGGCCCGTATTCCGTAGCCTTACTCAAGCACTGATCCGTACTCAAGCATAGATTTTTGTATGAAAATCTCTACTCAAATCTATGCTTGACTAACGATTTCTGTCTCGGAATATGGGCCCCTAGTATTGTAATGGGTTATTCCCATCGAACCCACCGGCTGGCCCATTAGTGGGGCCGATGGGAAAAAAATATCCCATTGAACCTCTATGCAAATGTGTGAGCTGGATTAAATTTTTTTCCCATCTAGTGGGCTCGATGGGAAAAAAAAATCTACACTGATTCGCTTGCTTGGGGAAGTGATGGATCGAAATGCGGCCTTATGTTAGGCCCGTATTTCGATTTATTCACTTACTAGTAAGTGCCAAGTTTAAGTAAAAAACTGGAACTGGAAGTAAGTAATAAAGCACTTACTAGAACAGTATAAACAAGGCTTCCCTCTTAAAACACTTAAAAATGGTGACTAATTAAAAAAACACCCCAGAAAGAGGGTATTTTTATTTCCTCGTCTACCCTCAGGGGGGTCCGTGATGATGCAACTGTTTGTTAATTTGAACAAATTATCTGATAAATTGTTTTGAGAAAATGCTGGTAATTTCTAATTTACCTATTTATATGGATGGAAAAGAATTGGGCTTCATCCCGCCTCCATATCGCAAGCTCTGAACTGCGTTCGCTGCCCAGCACAATGTCAAGCGACGTGGCTACAGATATACGAAAACAAGAAGCTTTTGACGGCAAAAAACGCGCTGAAACGCGCTAATGTCACTATTTAGTCACAGAATGAAAGAAACCCATGATTTAGTATGAAAACAGTTCAGAAAACCTGCCAGACTTAAACCTGCCAGACTTAAACCTGCCAGACTTAAAACTGCCAGACTTAAACCTGCCAGGCTTACTTGTTGTTACTTGTTCGGCGGACTTGTTTCCGCAACTAGGCCACAGGTGGGCCCTTTTTGCGTGATATAACCTGGCAGGCTTACCTGGCAGGTTTTCATAAGACAACGATACCCTCACAGCGCGACCACGGTTTCGCTGGACCACGGTTGAAAATTACCTAACAAAAAGTTCCGCTGGACCATTATTTTATTAAATGTACTGTTGGAAAGGAAAATATACGTATTTTTGTTTAAAACTCATCACACGTTATAATTATAATCTCATAATTAGTGTAGTAGTGCCAAAAGCTCATAATTACCATCATTCATAGCAGGATGTTGTTACGGGAGCCTAACTAGCACGTAAGTAAAATAATAATTTATCATAAAAGTGGAAGAAAATTAAATATTATATAGGTAATAATAGTTATTTATATGTGATTTGAAATTATAATCATTTGCAATAAATGTACGTAAAACATTTGTGCCAATAATAGTAAATATAGGTATAAGTTGAATAATATAAAATTGTGAACTAAATATTTGTGTAAATATAATAAGTTCTAATAAAAATACGTAATTCACAAAACTTTTAAATAAGTTAGGAATATAACTAAAGTATTTAATTTTAGTCTCAAAGTAACTTTGGGTAGGTACCTAATTTTAAATTCCATCAGCACATAGACACAGTTTAAAATTTTGAATAAATATTCAATAAAATTGAAATGTAACATTCAACGTCTTTATAAAATATTTATATATTCAAACTACAACTCTGACTAAGCATTTTAATAATTTCAAAACATTATTTTAATATCGAATTAAGAATATACCACAATTAAGATCATACCGTCAACAATGACGAAACGACAAGATATATAAATTTAACAAACAAACATTACAATATAATAAACAGGCCGAACGAAGACCATAAAACCTACATTTCTGAACGTATAATACGAAAGAAAAAAAAAAGTATTACATCGCCCCGCCTAGCGGTGGGCAGACCACGCCTCTACATGGTGGGGGAAACACATTATTCGCCAGTCGGTTCTGGCATTCGCGGATATCGTACAGCTTTGTCTCCAAATTGAAATAAAACATTTATATATAATTTTCCAATTTACAACCATTTTTGAACTTCAAACTTCTTTGGTTTGTGGCTTACTATTGTGATTTCCCGCGTTCGGTTGACAGGTGACATAAAAAGTTTCGTTCGGGAGTGTCTAGTGAGTGACGAAGTGTTTTGTGTTTCGAAATGATGGAATTTAATTAAAAGGTATGATTATTAGCGAGTGGGTAGTAATTAGTGAGCGTATACTGTTAGTAATTGACCGAATTTTGAGTTTGATAATTAGGTACGTGCGAACGAGTATTTTTTTTGTGAATTGAACCGACTTTAATTGAACTGGTGTTAAAATTATCATGTAACGGTTGATTCTAGGTAATTTCAAAGGTTAGATACTAAACTTTTCTTTAGTTTAAATACCAAGTAGATCTCTACCAAAAAGGCTCTGTCATACTATATAAATAAGGTATAATTTTTATTTGCGGCAGTATCCTATCTTGCTGTCTGTGAAGCGCTCGTGTTTACGCTTGCTTCGTCAATCTTCACCGATTATCTAAGTTAAGCGACGTTCTGCGCGGTCACTATTTGGATGGGTGACCGTTACATTTACATCTGAGCGCTTCCGTGCTTCAGGCACGTTAAACTCTCCCGGCTCTAGCAGTCGTTAAGCCATGAGGCCTTAAGGCGGCCTAAAAACTCCGTCACCAGAGTTGGCCACTAACTCATACGAGCTTGCTTGCTTGCTATAACAAAATACTGCAATGGTAATGTTTGGATGTGCCTCTGCCTATCCCTTATAACCCTAGGGACGAATTCCAAGATATTAAAAGGGATGTTCGTTGTGCATTGAAGGGTCGGACGATTCTTTTCTGCTTGTTATGATTTTTATTAAATACTAGCAGTTCCCGGCTTCGCACGGGTATTTAACAATTAATAATAATAATTTCATATTTTTGGTGTTTTTTTTTACCTTGGGTTAAATTATTGGGGTTTTAGTAAGGATCCCTAATTTTTTTGTCAATATAATATAGCCTATGTCACCCGGGGATAGTGTAGCTTCCCAACGGTGAAAGAAGTATTCAAATCGGTCCAGTAGTTTCGGAGCCTATTCAATGCAAATAAACAATCAAATATTTCCTCTTTATAATATTAGTATAAATAAATCTTATATATAAGAATCTTACCAGAAATATCGGGGTTTGACACAAAATATATTTCAGTATAGTCTTATAACCATAGGATACTCGTAATGCCTCAACTTCTGTCAAAAGTTGAATCGCAGTTAAAATTAGAGGCATGATATTATTATTGTTTTGTTTAAATAAGAATAAGGTTATAATTAAAATAATAAAAAGGAAAAAATATTACCGACAAAATCTATACAATTGTCACTGTCAAATAATGACAGCAAAAAATATGTTTCATACACTCGGAGAAATTCCGAAACGGAATTTCGAAATGAAATATCTAACGCATTATGTCCATACAAATCTATGGACCTACAACACACACTAGGTAATTTTCCGTACGGATTTTTTTTCGATTTTTATAGAGTGATATTACAACCTAATACAACTAAATCCATATAATCAGAAAATCAGTGCCGCACTATACTTGTGTAGGGACTGTCGATTTCCTACCTAGTAGGTGTAGCTTATATGCAGAGATGGGACCTTTTTTGCCTCACACAATACTTATTATAATAAGTACCTAGGTACTAAATCCTATTTAAGTAGGTACTTAACTGGTTTGTGGTTCGTAGGTAGGCACTAGCCTAACATTTTTGTTTGATTGTTAGTAATTTAATGATAGATTAGATATTATATAGGTAGGTAGGTACTAGTCTCACTTTTTTTTGTTTGTAAGTTATTTAATGATAGTTCCTTTTTCTGCTCTTACTTTTTCTTTATTGTTTATGATTTTTAGATACCTAAGTACCTACCTATATTGTGGATAGGTACCTGTATGTAAGTGTAAGCAATAAAAAGTTTTTCTTTCTTTCTTTCTTTCTATATAAATAAATATATAAATATTCACGGACATTTAACACAACGCCTTCTAGTACCAAACTAAGCAAAGCTTGTATATAACTACCTTGTGACAAATAATAACAAAGAAATCTTAAACAGTGTTCATAATAACGTTTAAGTTAAGCGGCGATTTTAAGTAAGACCGATAATTTGCATTAATAAAAATAAGTCGGGTTTTCTTTCCTGACGCTATAACTCCAGAACGCACGAACCGATTTCCACGGTTTTGCATTCGTTGGAAAGGTCTCGGGCTCCGTGAGGTTTATAATTAAGGCAAAGAAAATTCCGGAAAAATTTCAACAGAAAAGCGGGAAAATGGAATTTTGAAAAGTCACACCCTAACGCGAGCAACGCCGCGGGAGACGGCTAGTTTGCATTAAAATCGTGTTTGTTCATAGTTTACCCATTTTCATGGGTATAATTTATTTCTGCCTCTGTACGATTTTTTTAAGTGCAATAGAGATTTTTCTAATTTAATCGAATTATGTTTGTCGTATGTAGTTTCGTGGTAGTTTCCAAAGTTGTTAAACATACAATTACGTGGGTATTTAATATTAACCAAATGTCAATACGTAGCACAGATAAACATATTGTAGAAGATAGTCTAACGAAGCATGGCATGCGTTCATAGTTGTGAATTAAATTTTGTAACATTTTCACTAGGTACTTAACAATATTAAAATCAAATGTGACAATTGGGAGAGTTTGTCTCAAAATATTTTCTCCGAAACGTCAACCAGTCCTTTTATCATATTATTGAGGTAAGATAGCGACTTGTTTTTATTACTTTTTACTAAAACAACAAAATTAGTACTACAAATACACAAAGTTACTAAAATAATCTATCTTTAGTAAGATAGATTGATATTCAATACTCAATACTCGATATATTTATTGCTTTCACATGGTTTAGGTAAATTGTACATTGGTGGTGGATGTAAATAGATATGTCTCATGGACCCTGCTTAGGGTATAGCAATATGAAGGCAGGCCGAGGTTTATAGATAGCTAGTAGATCGTTAATTAGTATTACATAATAGGTAGTCATTGTATTTAGGATATTTTATATAATGTTCGGGTCGGTTAATAGAAAATATTTTAAGGTTTGTTGTTCAAGTGCTCATGTAAGCGTGCGAATAGTGTTTAGTGTCAAGTTTTGTTTTTGTTGTAAGGTGCATTGGGGTAATTGCGAAAATGGGTATATTCCAAAAATCAGAAAAAAACAGGAAAATATCGCATTATGTTACTAGATTTTATGTATTTTCGGAATATACCCATTTTCGCAATTACCCCAATGCACCTTAATTTATTTCTTATATTTAGTAATTAGTTTAACGTTCGTAGATTGAATATTGAAAATGACTGTCATCTTCTTCTCTTCTTCTTCTTCTTCTTCCCTAAATATATAAAACTCTTTTGAAGCTGACTGATAACGCACAACGCACAGCCTAAACTATAAGTCCTAGAGGTATGACATTTGGAGGGTAGTATCCTTATATAGTGTAGGGGTGCACTAAGAAAGGAATTTTGAAAAGTGGCACCAAGAGTCTACTATTAGGATCATCGATTTTAACCAAATAATGCGTATTGCTACCACACGATGTGAGCAAAGCCGTGGACGACAGCTATATCTAGCTAGTTCAATATGATCGGGTTAAGTATTGTGTGTGGTTGATTATATTATCACAGATGTTATAATGAGTTATAAATTACTTATAATAAAGCTATAAATATTATAAATAATTACCAAGTGAATTATAGTTCACAATTGAAGAAATTTGTATGTTATATTGACACAAGTGGTACATATAGGTACATAATTATATACACATAATAATATACGTATCTATCCATATTATTATAAAACTGTAAAAACGCCAAAAACTAAAATGAAATTTAGAATGTAAATACGTCTTTGGCTATCTGCTTTAAAATTAAGATTTACTATTATTCTTAAGAGCTGTGGATTTTGTTACTCAATAAAATAAAAAATAAAATAAAGATATGGATAAACTAAATATGCAGATCTACTAAATAAACGATTCTGATTCCGAAAATCGAGTTTGTCTGTTCATCTGTTTGTTTGTTCGCGCATCACGCCTAAACTACTGGACCAATTTCAATGAAACTTATACCATTCAGAAGCCTTTTTTCCGGATTGAAATATAAGCTATATTCTATTGAAATCAAAGACGTGGATTAACAGCTTGAACTCTCTAAACCAAAAGCTGCCATTTGTTACGAGGTTCATCGTATGCTGGTTGACAGATATTTTGGTGGAAACTTTCGCACTCGTACGCAGTCGCAGGTATCAGTATCACTAAATAACTGTAAGTGGAACTCGTTGCCGACGTCTGTGTTCCCGAATGACTATAATTTGGAAGTTTTCAAGAGTAGAGTGAATAGGTATCTTCTAGGTAACCGTGCTACATCGTCGACCACATCATTGCTTAACATCAGGTGAGATTGTGGTCAAACTGTTGCCTATATTGTATTAAAAAAAAGTGGCAGTTCTCCGCAATCGAAGCCTAGAGGAAACAAAGCCTAAGAACAAAGCCTTGTTCATAATATAGTTTCGCTTAAGTTTTCTTCAGTAATCTTTTACACCTTGCATCTAAACACAAATTCATAATTTATAAATGATTTAAAACAATTGTTTTCAAAAGATATATCGATAAACGTCTAATAATTACTAATCCGAAGTTCCACGCTTTGAAAACAGATGGCGTTAGCAGTCGCTTCATTTTCGTGCGCTCTCTTGATTTATAAGCGATCTTAGTTAAAGTATTAGGCATCATAGCTCAGTTGGTAGTAAACTCTGCCTTTCGTGCTGTGGGTCGTGGGTTCGATCCCCACCAAGAACAAACATTTGTGTGTAGCAAACATAGATGTTTGTCCTGTGTCTGGGTGTTACTATGTATTATAAGTATGTATTTACAAAAAAAATGTATATATTATGTATTATATCAGCAATCTAGTTCCCATAGTACAAGCTCTGCTTAGTTTGGGACTAGAGGGCGTTGTGTGTAATGTCCAAAGATATTTATTTATTTATTTTATGGAACGTTTTGGTTTATTGTTTAATTATTTATAGTGTTAATATAATAATATATTATTAGTGGCCCGGTATGCAAGTAGAGGGAGACCGAAGAATACGTTGTAAGATTGTGTGAACGAGGATATTAATTATAGAGTACCTAGATGCAGAATATGATAGGAGTGGAAGAAGAAAACATATTAGGATAAGGGCTGGGAAATGATGAATATTTATCAGTTTCATTTTAAATAAAATATGTGCCCCATATTGTAGTCACTAGGGAAAGCCTCGACAGGAAGATCGTTCCACAAGCTGAGTGTTCGCGGGAGGAAATTCCTCTGAAACCGGACGGTGCGCGACCACCCTGGCTCTAGGGTGTGTGGATGAATTCCATGTCGTTGGCGAACAGTGCGATGGTAGAAAGTGGCTGCAGGCATCATATTGAATAATTCTTCAGAACACAGCCCGTTATACAAGCGGTAGAACACACACAGAGATGAGAAGTCTCTTCTTAGATTTAAGGGTTCAATACCGCTTGTAAGCTTGGGATTGTCAACAATTCTTACAGCGCGCCTTTGAACCGAACAAGGGGTCCTAGCTGGTATCCAGGTGCTCCCGCCCAAAGGTGACAGCTGTACTCCATGTGGGGTCGAACTTGCGCCTTGTAAAGAAGCAGTCTTTGCCCCGCACTGTAGGTACGCTTTGCTCTGTAGGTTCCCTAGTGCGGTTGAAAAGGTTGTTCTCAGCATATGCTGCCCCACATGCATGGACCATGAGATGGAGCAGCGCTGGTTTTCAGAAACAACCAAGGGAGGATTTCGTGGTCAAAAAATACATATAAATAATAGATATTAGATAAGTAGGAAGGTAATAGGTAGATACATACAAAATAGGTAGGTATCATAGTAGCTATAAACAATCATCTTGGTTTGGATTCTCTTGGATTTGCATGATATTTAGCGATTCGTCGTAGATGTGGTGCGTTCACGGTTTCCTCGTGTTCCCAAAGGTCCAGAACCTCTTTTCCAAACCTTCACCTTATTTATTTATTTATTTATATATGTAAAAGTACCTATTTGATATATTTAAGCAGGTCAGTTTAACTACTAGTATAGCATTATATAATCTGTGGTTTATTATCTAACTAGTTACGAGTTTACTTCTAGTTTATACATTTTCTATCTATACTAATATTATAAAGAGGAAAGATTTGATTGTTGGTTTGCATTGAATAGGCTCCGAAACTACTGGACCGATTTGAATAATTCTTTCACCGTTGGGAAGCTACACTATCCCCGGGTGACATAGGATATATTATATTTTCAAAAAAATTAGGGGTCCTTACTAAATCTCCAATAATGTAACCCAAGGCGTAAGTGGAGGTAAAATTTTAAACTCTGTTAAAAAGCCGCGCGAAGCCGGGACTGTCCGCTAGTTACCAATTTTTTTTAAATCTATATTCACAGTTTAACTGCTTACTAATTTCGCAGTGTAATTGGAATTTTTAATTAATTTTCTCAATAAATTTGATATTCATAAAATTATGGTTAAAACGTGCGTAAAATAAACAAATTACATTTACGAAATGCTGTTTAAGTAGGTAATTTGAATGTTAACGGCGATGGGTTTGCGCCCCGTCACATTATCGAACACATACCTAAGTAGTTATCTACCTACTTAGCCAAATATACAAACTGCAAAACCCCACTAATATTATAAACTAGCATCCGCCGGCGACTTCATCCGCGTCCCGCTTGATTCTGTGGATTTTCCGTGATAAAAAGTAGCCTATGTGTTAATCCAGGTTACGAACTATGTATATTCCAAGTTTCATCCAAATCGGACCAGCAGTTGTAACGTGATTGAAAGGCAAACATCGTACGCGTAGTAAAAGTAAAACAAAAAATTTTGTCATTTTTTGTTAGTATGGTTTTACGCGCCATGCCTTCTTGTGGTTTTTCCTAATGTTATTTAATCTGTGCTTTTGGTAATTTGTATTTTTTTTATTTTTAAGAAAACTATTTGTCACTAATTTAATTAATAACTTTATTCACAATAGTACATTACTAAAGCGGCCCGCAACAGAGGCAATGAGGGAAGAACGTGTAAATGTGGGCCGAGTCGAAGACGAGGCACACATACGTGAGTCCCTCATTGCCTAGTTGTGGCCAAGGCTTGTATAGTACTTCTCTCAAATAATGCGCGGAAATTAAAACTAAGTACCTAGGCAAAACTTTTTAGTTGAAAATACAATTATTATATTACTTTTCAAAACCAATAACGAACAACGAAGTTACAGTGTTTATTTGTTTTTTTTTTCAATAATCAGCTTTCTATTTGAAAGCCTGTTCGAAATTTGAATAAAACCTTAGGTAAGTTACCTCCTTGGTTGACATGCAATGGATTTTCATACATTTATTGCCAGCCGCTGCTCGCATGTGTTTGGCCAGTACTGCATTTTCGATTTATCTCGAAGAAAATTGTCAAAATAATGCTTTGATTCCCAAGCATTTTTGAGAAAAGAAAATTACAACTAATACAGAATTTACAATATTCACAATATTTACAAAATACACATGAAACAGTTGAGCTATCTACAAACCGTTGCAAACGATTTATAGATAAATAGAAGAGTATTCTATAAGCAATCTAGTTCCCATAGTAGAAGCTTTGCTTAGTTTGGGACTAGAAGGCGTTGTGTGAATATTTTATTAATTCAATTAAAGACGATAATCTTTTAGGTGTTAAAATGATATATTTATCATAGAGATAGTATAATAATGAATAATTACACAATTTAGATGCGTTTTTTTGAATAATAGTACCTAGGTATTAAGGGCTGTGAGTTTTGTTAATTAATAAAATAAAATAATTGTATAGATAGATAGAAAATAGTTTATTGCGCACCTTAACAAAAGGATTACCTTAAAAAGAAAACCATAACTTAAATTATTAGCACAATGGGCGGACTTATCGCTAATCAGCGATCTCCTTATCTACCTTATACCTTTAAAGAAAAAAAAACTGAAACGGTGAAGAAAAACACCACGAGGGTGTGCATAGAACTTTTAGTTAAAACTAACAACGTTTACGTATCAGATTGATGGACGCAGTGCAAAGTCTCAGAGTGCACGTCCTTGGTAGACACTGAGGTAATTCATTGTTATAACAGTACATAATATTACGTAGGTACTCGGTAGCCGAGAATGTGCTCTATTTGGCATTGCGCTGCGTCCAATACACTGTCTATAGACCAAGGTAATGTCTTCTACGTATTTCATCACAGTTTCTCATTAGCAAGCAAGCGAGCTCGTATGAGTTAGTGGCCAACTCAGTTGACGTAGTTTTAGGCCGCCTTAAGGCCTCCGTCGTGGCTTAACGACTGCTAGAGCCGGGACAGTTTAACGTGCCCGAAGCACGGAAGCGCTCAGATGTAAATGTAACGGTCACCCATCCAAATGACCGCGCAGAACGTCGCTTAACTTAGATAATCGGTGAAGATTGACTAAACAAGCCTCGCCACGAGCGCTTCACAATTTCTCATTAAAAAATATATTTTTTCATTAATAGGTACGTCATGACAGGTTGCAAGCTCATTGCTTATCTGACTTAATTGTCAAACCAGAACGAACATCCCAATTAAAAAAAAAATATAAGTTACACCTTCAAAATTGCAACTTCGTGATATCAGAATAAGACCATTCAATTTTACTTCAAGTCGGCACCTTAACTATGTTTGTATTATACACGCAAAAATAACCCTTATCACATACAAAACAAGGTCGAGAATCGATAAAACATGACAGAACAAATTATCCGCCTTGTAGGAACCTACCAAAACCAGCTTTAAACTTTGGAAAATAGAATTTGAAATTCGAACGCAGAATTCTGAACGAAACTTGGTCCGTTTTGTTTTGCTGATGAAATAGGTCTTATGCTTACGGAGTTTAGGTTGAGAATTGATTGTAGAAAGGTAGTTAAAGAAAATTTCTGGTTAGGAGAATATCGTCGTGTGTGGTCCAAGGCGGTACGAACGAATAATGCTCTACTTCGTTTTTGGTTAGTTTTTGCGTGGAATTTTCTTTTCGCGAATACCGCGGTGTTATGTGGTATTGTTATATTACGAATTCGTATTTGATGTGCCGAAGTCGAATGTGATAATTAGAAGTCATCGCATTTTTTTTTGTTTGTTTGTTTGATGTCATTCGTGTGACTCTACCTCGATTGTTATAATTTTTTTTTCTCAACAATCCTACTAATATTATAAACGTGAAAGTTTGTAAGGATGTATGTTTGTTCCTCTTTCATGCAAAAAACTACTGATCCAATTTGGTTGAAACCTGGAATATATATAGTCCGTGGCCTGGATTAAACCATAGGCAATTTTTTATCCTGAAAAATCAACGTGATCTATCAATGCGAACGAAGTCGTGAGCGGAAGCTAATATTATATAATTACGCTTGTTTATCTGTTACTGCAATTATTGCCAACACCGAACTGATTTTTTCTTATTGATTACAATGGTTTGGTAAAAACACCTTTCACTCAGTCTTCAGTATGGCACCACTAACTAGTAATTATAACACCTGTACTGACTAATTAATTTTGATGCGAATCTAACAAGTTCTAATAATTACGTTAACTGAGTGATTTTGTGCAACGTTTTTTTATCCATATAATGAACTAGAGGAACCGCCCTCGGCTTTGTCTGCGTTTTTCCCACTTGATTTACAAATTATAAAACCGTACTAAGAATATTTTTTACGTCTATCTACTTAAGTCATTCATACGTTTTGGAGGTGAGCGTCGATAGTTACGACACAGTTTCACACTATTGTAGTTATCATTGTTCTTAATTGTTGTTATTGTTTTCACTATAGTTTTGTTCTAAATAAACATTATTGATTTTGATTTTGAGGGTAGTGATTGTTTATATTTAGTATCTAAGAAATTACAATCAAAAATTGAGTTTACCGGTCACTGATTTGTTGAACTATCATTTTGATATCATTTTTAATTCTAATTTTGTCATTTTGATGGTATCTACATCTGACAAGGGGAAATTAGAGGGCATGGCCAAGATCAGAGGCCATGAAAAATATAGTTGTATATTATAAAAATATTTACCTCTTGCAAATGTACCTGCTATGTTTGATAATAATAATTTATTACATTATAGTTTTTTTGAATTGATTCTATTTTTTGGTGTTTCAAAGAAATAAACATAAGAGTAAATATTACATTTTAATAAATAAATTAATTTGCGTGGCCGCAACAAGCTTATTACTTTGTGTTGACGTATACTAACGTGCCGTTCTGTGAAATAAACTAAGGTCCTGTTTTACCAAAGTCTTGCTAACAGAGTGTTACGTAATCGGCCGTCAAAATGTCAAGCGACTAAATTAAAACGACGTTCAAAGCTGTTTAAATAAAACGCAAGCAGATGTATTTTTGTTTAGCTGGTTGATATGGTGGCCGTCAGATCAGCGATTAGATTTAACAGTTTTTTAATTAACAAGCTGTTAGTGTAACTAACAGAGCATGGTGAAACTGGCTATTAGCTTAAAAAAAACTAACTAACAGTGGATAGACATACAAACAAAAAACTTTTTATTACTACCTAGTGGTGTACAAGTATAAATAGATACGAATGAATATTCACTAAGTTGTCACTTTAAATGAAGTAGAGCAACATGCGAACGGTTAATTTTATATCTTTTGCGTAACCACCCTGTGGCAATTTAAGATTGTAAATAGGTTCGTTTAAGTGTCCAACTCTGGTGACGGAGTTTTTAGGCCGCCTTAAGGCCTCGTGGTTTAATGACTGCTAGAACCGGGACAGTTTAACGTGCCTTCGTGAAAGCTTTGATTTGAATACCTAAATTTTTTTTTTCTTATACAACTGAATGGTGGGACGAGTTGACCTCATAGGCCCGTATACTACTTAAGGTTACTAGTCGCCCACCTTTCCATACAAACGTGGAAGGGTATCCACTCCACTGTTTGACGTTGACCAACCAAAACTAAGGATTATATCAATATATCTCGTCATAATCTATGTCTGTATACAGCACAAACCGTAAAAAAAGTATCAAATATATGGTTATTTAGAAGACAAACAAGCTTGAGATGAACTAGCTCCAACTCATCCCATAAAAAAAATTGTAATCATACCTAATCATAAATAAATAAATAAATATTCACAGACACTTAACACAACGCCTTCTAGTCCCAAACTAAGCAAAGCTTGTACGATGGGAACTAGATGGCTGATAGAATACATACATACATTTATTTATCTTTGTCAATACATACTTATAATACATAGAAATACTTATAATCATACAAAACGTAATGACGATTCAAAGTGATCACTGAGATTTTAATGAATATAAACTTGACTACCATTAGACTGTAAACAGTGCTCGACCGACGGTCAGCGCTGACCGTATGTCGCAGACTGGCGAAACTCTCGAACTAGACTCGTACTTTCGAAAAACGAACAACGTGTGAAACGGGAGTCAAAATTTGAATCTCGTTTCATACAAAACCAGATTTTGAGTGTGTATATTTGCTAGAATGGGAGTCCCGCTTCTTCTTACGTAGGAACTACGTAATACATATTCTTTGGTACGTCGGCGTAGCTATATCTATGCAAGTCTATGAATGCGTACACAGCTACGCTGACGGTACGCGACCGACGTACGCACCGACGGTCGGTCGAGCTCTGAAACCGGCTTCATATCATGGCTGGCAGTCACGGTGGTGGAGCAGAAATTACCTGTGAAATTATATGCGCATTATACATGCGTTTACTTAAATAATGCCCAAATACTGAAACGTCACTCAAATTTAAGCAACTTAAAATTGCTCTTCCTCTGTTTGGCATTACTCATTTGTAAGAGGTGGCAATAATTTAAGCGTGAACTTAATTTAAGTGGCGTCTGAGTATTCGGTCGTTAATGTCACTATTTAAGTAGATACATAATCTAGAACACACTGCTTATAGCAAGCAAGCTCGTAGAGTTGTGGCCATCTCTGTTGACGGAGTTTTTAGGCCGCCTTAAGGCCTCCGTCATGGCTTAACGACTGCTAGAGCCGGGACAGTGTGCCCTCCGAAGCACGGAAGCGCTCAGTTGTAAATGTAACGGTCACCCATCCAAATAATGACCGCGCAGAACGTCGCTTAACTTAGATAATCGGTCTACGCTACGAACACTACGATACGACAACACTGCTAATGATACGACGCTACATGATATCGTTTGACAGCTAATATATTCTACTTCTTCAAACTGATTCTTCTCTTCTATATGGCCTCTGTCCGTCATTTTGACAGACAATTTATCCAGTGTCAAGTGAATTAATTGAAATAATATCAGTCAAGTCATTCGTGCCCTTTCAAAACTTGGAAACAAATTATATCGTCTAAAGAAACCACTTTAAACACACATTTATTCCAATGGCTCACACTTTATGGCACGACCACCAGTATTATTGGTTAAAATTCTACCAAAATTAAATAGCAATACTCACAATAACACAAGAAAAACAATTAAAATAAAAGTGCTGATGTTAGGTACCCCGAAAATGATAGAACTCGAAGCCGACAGCGATGTTGATTGAATTCGGACTAGGTGTAAAACACTAATTTCCAATCTCCCCCAACAGATGGCGTAAGAAACGAAAACCAAAATGGCGGCGGTCTCAACGCACCTACAAGAATCTTCTATTAAAATACAAGATGCGAGCGATGATGAACCTTACTCCCCCAACACAAGAGACACAACCTCGCCAGAGTACCATGACGAGGAGAAAACAGAAGAAGCATCCATACATACATCCTCTTTCTCTATCCACAATGTGCTGAAGAAAGAACGAGATAGTAACAGTCCTGAAAATGTTTTTTCAACGGAAAAGTTGATGCAAAACACTCCTAATTTCGAAGATTCTAGACTTTTGAGGAATTTTGATGATTCCAGACATTCGGAAAGCCAATCTCCGATCCAAGACGATGTTTCTCGAACAGAAATCAGTGTAGATGATGAGAACTCATGCTCAAGCGACGACACAGTATTATCTGTGGGTAACGAGGCACCTGTCAGTTTTGACAGTGACAAGAGCCAAGACAACCCAGGTCTAACCTCATTCAAACATATTCAAACTCATTTGAACGCTATCTCTCAGCTAAGTCAGAATGTTATCAACCAACCACTGCTCTTACGACCCAGCCCTATTACTCCGAACCCTTTAATGTTCCTAAACCAGCCCCTACTGTTCCAGAATCCTCTAATAAACCAAGTAGACTTAAAAAGTGTTCCTAGAATGCCCGTTCCGAGCATACCTAATCAATTCGGCTTAAATTTCGGGTTTCGGAAAACACAAGAGCGTAGAAGCGATGAAAACCGTCGACTATACATGCCGAAAAGTCCCGAAAACGAATCAAGTCGGGACTTCATCAACCAGAATTGCCTGAAATTCAGTATAGATAATATTTTAAAGGCAGATTTTGGGAGGAGGATAACAGATCCTATAAAAAAAAAGAAACGATGTGAGGTCAAAGTGTCTCCTGTCAAAGAGGTGGCTTCGAAGGCGGAAGAAGCCAGGGTACCAGAGGTGAAGCCGAGTGATAAAGGAGCCATAGATTTGTCGAAGAGCGAAGACAGTGGAAGCAACCAATCAGGTTCTAGTAAGTACATTTTATATCTCGAAATAAAATAATTTACAAAGAAAATTACAAATATAATACAGTATTTACAATATAAGTACTGCTCGCGTTAAAATCTTTGATCCAAATTTTAGGCTCTTTATGGTGCGACTTTTCAAAATTCCTTTCTTAGTGCACCCCTACACTATATAAGGATACTACCCTCCAAATGTCATACCTCTAGGACTTTTAGTTTAGGCTGTTCGTTGATTGTCAGTCAGCTTCAAAAGAGTTTTATATAGTTTAAGAAGATATAATAAATAATATATATAGAAAAAGAGGATAACACTCAGAAATTAAAAAAAAAAACAATAAAAATATTTTTGTTCTTGTAGAGGGTCGAACCCACAACCTCCGGCACAGAATGAAGAGCTAAATACCAAATACCAACTGAGCAAGACCAATTAATTAGTTAAAACCTCAAAGGTCATTATTTTAATATTAACTTCTTTTTAACACGAAGATAGTTAATTAAGAATATTTATTGTATATTTTATATTAAAAAAATATCGCTAACGGGAACATGGGAATGAAACTGTGATTCCTTCATTCGTTATTGTATCAATCACGCCACGTCCTCAATGGACTGGATCTGTGAGGTATTGCTTTGTTAAAGGCAGGGGCACAGACATTATTGACATTTGTTTCAATAATGTTTTTTTACTCAATAAAGTTATAAAAAAAAACCTAATATTACGTCGACAAAAAATATGGCCGACGTGAGCCAACACTTCTTTTATTTTTCACAAGTAGAACTTTATACACAAAGTACATACTGAATTAGACTAAATAATCCCAATATTGACAAAATACGTATGCAACATTTTTTATTTTGATTATTTTGAGGTTTTTTTTTAAATTAGAAATCTCTACTTAGTTTTTTTTTTCAGCGAATGGAGATGGTATGGTGTGGCCTGCGTGGGTTTACTGTACGAGATACAGCGATCGACCGAGTTCCGGTAAGCATTAGTCAATATCAATACTTATTTTCATTTTTGTTGATTATTTTTCTTAATTTTTGTGTGTATGTTAATTTTAATTGCTATTTTTATTTTTCCATATATCTAACTACTTTTATAATATTTAATTTTTAAAAATTTATTATGCTATGGTGTTTCTCGAGTCTCAATCTTGGTGCAATTATTTTCTACTTAAAACAATATCTCAGTTACCTAATTGTGTTTTTTTCTGAATAAAATATAAAAATAAACTATTTATTTGTACACTTGATACGTTTTATAAAGATAAGTTAAAACCTGTTTTGAAAAACCATAAAAAAAAACAAATTTAAAAATAGAAGCAAAAAATAACTCTCAAAAAACTAGCTGCAAATCTCTTTGGATTAAGATCTCTTTTACATACTTATTTGATCACTTTTTGGGGGGCAATCGTTTCTCATAAAAACATGCCTGGGCAGGTTTTCTGAACTGTTTTCATACTAAATCATAGGTATTCTGTGACTAAATAGTGACATTAGCGCGTTTCAGCGCGTTTTTTGCCTTCAAAAGCTTCTTGTTTTCGTATATCTGTAGCCACGTCGCTTTACATTATGCTGGGCAGCGAAAGCAGTTCAGAGCTTACGATACGAGGGTTGAGTTCGTTGGCCATTTACAGACTTCTAAATAATTGTCAATAGTGTTGGTCAAATCCACAAAAATCATTATCATCATCTCAGCCCGGTATCACCTACTGCTGGGTATAGTCCTCGTTCATGTTATGCCAGCCTCCTCTGTGTTGTGCGTCACTTGCGAAACTCTCGAACTAGACTCGTGCTTTCGAAAAACGAACAATGTATGAAACGGAGGTCAAAATTTGAATCATGTTTCATAAAAAACTAGATTTTCAGTGTGTAATTTTGGTAGAATGGGAGTCGCGCTTCTTACGTAGGAACTACGTATTACATATTCTTTGATTTACGATCGAAAAAATCTTTAAAAATATAATTTAGTTATCTCTGGACAAACCCTTTTTAACGCGTAAAATGATTTAATGCTTTCCAAAAACCACCCTCTCAAAATTGTCCAGTATCATAAAACTCGTGTAAACTCCCCTTATCTCAGGAGAACATCCCTGGGGGGTGTTTACACGCGCCATTTGGCAGGGGTGTTCTTAGGGGTGTTTATGATGTACCTTTTAATAAATGTTATGGAGTCTGGTATCGTTTTTTAACACAGTGGTGGCTTTAATCGTGCTAATTTTTAACCGACTTCAAAAAAGGAGGTAAACTTCTTTAGTATCGTTGTGATTTGAAAGTCGATGAAACGAAAAAGCGCAAATAAAGAGACAGGCACATAAATTCATAAGATTTAACGTGGGAGAAAAATATGAGATAGGAAGCAAAACGCCTCGATAGCGCGTTCTAAGATCCGACGAAACTTAGCAGCGCCATCTAGTTTTTTTTTTATATTTGTTACCTCAGAACTCTGTCATTTATGAACCGATTTGAAACATATTCCTTTTTTTATCTGAATGGTTATGCTTCCAGATTGATCTCATAATTTTTTTATCAAAATCACTTCAGTAGTTTGCCAGTTAATTAAAATAACTCGAAAAACCACCACTCGTACACGACATTGCGTATTTTGCTTTTCTGTGGTGTTTACGATCAAAAGAACAGTCCCAATGAACTATCATCATTGGTATCATTCTTCTTCTTTTCTTGTGGCTGTTCGGAAATTGAAGTCGGTTTTTCCAGTTTTCTAAACTTATAAATTATGAACGATAGAGCTAAAATTTACCAAAATTCGACAGGCGTCAGAACGCAGTTGGTATAGGCTCTGCCTTCCGTGCTGTAGGTCGTGGGTTCGATCCCCACTAAGAAGAAACATTTTGTGTGTGGCAAACATAGATCTTAGTTTAGTAGTATGTCTGGGTGTTACTATGTATTATATGTAAGAATTAACAAAAAAAATTTGGTATATAATGTACTAGCCGTCGCCCGCGGCGTCGCTCGCGTTTTAGACCCTTTAGAGTGCGACTTTTCAAAATTCCTTTCTTAGTGCACCCGTACACTATATAAGGATACTACCCTCCAAATGTCATACCTCTAGGACTTATAGTTTAGGCTGTGCGTTTTGCATTATCAGTCAGCTTCAAAAGAGTTTTATACCTATATTTAGAAGATTCTATCAGCAATCTAGTTCCCATAGTACAAGCTTTGCTTAGTTCGGGACTAGAGAGCGTTGTGTGATATGTCCAAGGATGTTTAAGTATTTATTTAAATACCTAGGTATTTATTTTCAACGATAATCCCACTTCACACTAATCCCACTAATATTATAAATGTCAAAGTTTAAATACAAATACAAATTGTTTAGATGTTTATGTTTGTGTTTCAATCACGCTGTAAATACTGGTCCATTTTAGATGAAACTTGAAATATACTATACTGGACACATAGGTTACATTTTATCCCGGAAAACCAACAGGATCAAATAGGAGTCGCGGGCGGAAGCTAGTGCTAAATAAAGAGCCAAAACTAAGAATTATTTTATGTTATTTACACGTTACCATGGTAACGATTATTCCTGTTAGAATAGATCTATTTAATTGCAGACTTAGCGTGGTTAAACTCTTTAAGTCAAAGTAAAAAAAAATCCTTCAGTAACTTTCGTACGTAATCTTTTCAAATTGTTATGTTGTGTTGCAGACTTATTGTGATCAGACTATAGTGAATGTGCAACATCCAACAAACATTACTTACGATCACCACAAGTGTGAAAACGTATGTTTTGATAGGGGTCTTCCGTAGTGAGGGGTAATATCGATTAAACTGTCATTTTATCGATAAAATTAATGTTCTTTATGCTCGATGAATGTAAAAGTGGGTTTTGAGAAATGTATGAATGTGGCTTTAAAAATATATGTTAGTGTCGAGACTTAGTTATAGAAACTTAACATTTTTTTAATAATTTATATTTTTATACTTAACATGATTTTTTTAGGCTTAAAAATATATTTAAAAAAGAAGAAATTAAAAGAAAATAACAAAGTAGAATATAACCATAACCGCTACCGGTAAAAGTAATTTCTTTTAGAAAACGTTGAATTCCTCGATTGGCACAAATACCTAGTACCTAGTTCAAAAATGTCTTTAAATCACTTTTTACTAAAATCTAGTAAGTACCTTATGTATAAATACGAATTATCATCATCATAATTGTTTTTGCCATCTGTAATTCTATAAGACATGTTAAAACCAGCATCCGTTAAATACAATAGTGCATATCTAAACAAAAAACACAAAAAATGTAAGTGAGTCTACTTACCGCGTACGTATTATAGTTTACTTTGATGCGCGCCGACTTATCCCAGTCATGCGCGCATACGCAGATCGATTTACCGACGCGATGACGGGCGAGTTGTAAATAAAATACCTTTTTAAACTAGTTAATAAATAGCTGTTGAGTAAATTGTTGATGGGAGCAGTGACAACAGGGTTTAGATATAACTGGTATGAACCATGGTTTGTTTTTTTAACCTAAGTCAAACTTATCGTTCCTTAAACCCAACTGAAATAAAATGTTGTAATTTGTAGCACTGTTACTCGTTGGGATGTTTTTGTCCTATCGAGTAACAGTGTTACACTGGGTGTAACTCGTTGGGAATACTTCTTTTTATTTGTTTCCCATCGAGTTACACTGTTACTCGATAGGAAAAAAAATCCCAACGAGTAACAGTGTTACTCGTTTGGGTGTTACTCGTTGGGAACCCTCCCCTTATTTTATTGTCCTACGTCAATACGGTTCTCAATTCGGTTGTTTATGTTTTCTTTATTGTTTGTTACCTCAGAACTCTATCATTTATAAACCAATTTAAATGAGTATTTTTTTACCTGAAAGGGTATACTTTTAGATTGGTCCCATAATTTTTTTATCAAAATCGATAACAGAATGAAAACGTCATTCACGACATTGCAAATTTTGCTTTTCTTTGCTTAATTTGTAATAGGTATTGATAAAGGTAGCTAGCCTACATAATTTTTTTGTTTAATCGATATATTCGATAAATTTATCCAACAAAAACTACACAGCACTAAAAAAATAGCACCCAAACACATTGCAATTTTTCCTCGATAACCACGTGATTTCGCAACGCTGCACATCACTAGAGATCCCCCTCTCGAGTCCCGTATAAATATTTATTGACTTCACGGTTAGGGAACCCTAATTTGATTAGATGGAGTCTGGAGTCAGTTTAATAAGAATAATTGGTTGGATTTGGCTTTATCATGTTGACAATAGTTAAATCAATTTCATTTGTCAAGTTACTAAGTAACTAGTTAGGTATATCTTTTTGTCTGAGAGGATGGTATAGGGGCTGGACAAGCCTACTCCATCTAAACATTGTCCCAGGCACTACAGTGTGACGTTAAGTGTAGGCATAGGTTGCCTCCTGACACTATAAACCATCTTCAATAGATGTAAAAGGCCTAAGAGTCCTATCTTTTTAGTGTTCCGTTCCAGTTTTAGAAAAACAGAACTGGGGGGCATTCGTTGTCTCATAAAAACTGTTTTCATACTAAATCATAGGTATTCTGTGACTAAATAGTGACATTAGCGCGTTTTAGCGCGTTTTTTGCCGTCAAAAGCTTCTTGTTTTTTTTTCGCTCCTCGGAGCAGGCTATAGTTTAGAACCATACCGCCTAGTCTTACCTTGCCGCGTCGCTTGACATTATGCTGGGCAGCGAAAGCATATAGAGGGATAGTTTCACTCCGGTCGTATGCTGATAAAGAAATCGTTACTCGAGCACAGATTCGAGTAGAGATTTTCACACATAAAACTATGCTCGAGTCCGGATCTGCTTGAGCGGTAAATCGGCATGCATAGTTATTCTTTGATTTTTATTTGATGACAGGTTTGTACACGTACCCTATATGAAATCTAACAAAAATATGTATGCATTTTAACTGACTTCAAAAAAAGGAGGAGGTTCTCAATTCGGTTGTATGAACTCCGTCATTTATGAATCAAAAAAAGAAAAAATATTTTTTTATCTGCAAGGGTAATCAGATTGGTAAATCATACATTTTTTATCAAAATCGATTCTGTAGTTTGGCACTGGAAAAGGAAAAGCACTGGCCCAGTGTAACTGAAAAAAACACGTCAACCGCACGTACACAACATTGCGTATTTTGCTTTTCTGTGGTGTTTACGATCAATAGTCCCAATGAACTGCTATCATCATCATCATTTGATGATGAAGGCGTATCAAATTGAAGTCGGTTTTCCAGTTTTTTAAACTTATAATTATTACACTCTTTGATAGTTGTAAGTATATACGTCCCCGCTAGAATACTCTCGTCTTGCCGGCCGTCGCTTTTAACATAAACCGCATCGCAACAGTATCGCAACTTCACCCCTGCTGAAATTTCAATTCGCGAAACTTTCTCAATTACAAGCCAGTCAGTTGTCACGCAGCTTTATTAAGCGATGGAAATAATTGGAATTCTTATTAACTGAATCTGTGGCAGTTTTATTAGATAATCTGTGCTAAATGTCAATGTCATTTTGACAGCTGAGGAGGGTTAAGAATGTGAATTGTGAACGCGAGATTCCTAAGAGATTTTAATTGTTTTTAAACACTAGAGCATTGTTAGCACATGATCCAGTACCTACGTTTTACCTTCGATCAAGTTTTAGCTCGTATGAGTTAGTGGCCAACTCTGGTGACGGAGTTTTTAGGCCGCCTTAAGGCCTCCGTCATGGCTTAACAACTGCTAGAGCCGGGACAGTTTACCGTGCCCTCCGAGGCACGGAAGCGCTCAGATGTAAATGCCACTAACCAGGTCACCCATCCAAATAATGACCGCGCAGAACGTCAACATGACTTTGACTACTTTAGCGAGTATGAGTGATATTTCTAATTCTTGAAAATCGAGTTTAAATTTCGACTCTATATCTACTCTGAACTTGCAATAGATAAATATATAATAATAATTATAATATACAACCCAACTTATCTACTAAAATAGTAGATTGTATGATAAGGGAGCAAAATTATATTTTTACGGCGAGGGCGATTTTTTGAATCCAGAGCGAAGTGAAGGATTCTAGATTCTTTAGTAGAATCCTGAACGTAGCGAGGGATTCAAAGTACTTCGCCCGAGCCAAAAATATATTTTGCGCCCGAGTGGTACACTCTACTTTTCATCACCAACTATGAGGAAATAAAAGGCGCCTCATATTTTATTGTAATATTATTATTTAATAAAACATATATAGTAACAACTAAAATGACAATAAATAGTATCTATAATGAAAACCACTTATTTCTTATGTTTTCTATTCGTTCGATTTCTTTGGCGCTGAACACTAGATGTTCCAAATTCAAAAAGTGCGCGGCAAAGTAAATTGCGGCGCACTTATTTAAATAAGTGCGCCGGAATGAACTTTGCCGCGCACTTATTGTTTCTTATAGAAAACACCACCTTTGGGTGCACATAAAGGCGAACCAAGTCGCTCTTTTCGAATAGGTGTGATGAAAACAATTATTACTTCTAGATCCTATCCTGTTTTTTGTCCTAGTGCGGGGAACAGAGTCACTAAACGGTACTATTTACTTGTGACCATTATATCTAAACCTTAATGTGCATTTAATTGTACCAGCAACAATTTTTCGCAAATAAAGAACTTTGACTTTTTACTTTGACTTTTTTATTCTAATCTACCACTAAAACATGGCATAGTCCAAATAACGCCTTAACCCTTGACTGATCGCCCAAGTAATTATCCCAAGGAGCATTATTGAGAGCCAAGATGGCGGCCTGTCAAAATTGACAGGTAACTTCGCGCCCTTTCTACGCGAAGTAATTAAAGTAACATTCCTGCGAGTCAGTTGAGGAGTTGGGAATCTTGGGAACTTAGTTAATTCTATTCTTTTGAAATATCGATTATTAGTGCGTGAGGTACTAAAATACATCATGCCACTATAATATAGGCCTTTACATCTATTAAAGATGATTTATACATTGTCAGATTGTCATTTGTCAGGCAACCTATGCCTACACTTAACGACACACTGTAGTGCCTGGGACAATGTTTAGATGGAGTAGGCTTGGGCATCATCAATGGGCATCATGCCACTAATCTTTAATTAACTAACTTTATCACTAATCACTATTTTCTCACGAATTTTTTCACTCTGTTACTAGTAGTTCGCCCCGAACTGAAATCTCGTGATGGTCGGAGGTTAATAAAACCCAAACAATTGTTATTGACCAATGGTTGCAATAAACTTTGCAAATCGCATCGAAATCGCTGTCTAGTTACGTACCAGTCTTACTTGAACTACAAAATCATTGAAACTCCAAGAAATGGTAGCTCACGTTATACTGGGTTTTCCAATTTTATAATTTTTACAACAACTCAAAAACTATTAGACCTAGAATCAAAATAAAAACGGTTTTGGAATGTCTAAACAAAACCCTATCATATGACACCCCACTTGATATTATTGTACGACTTTTTTTTAACTCTCTTTGGACCCTCAACTTCACGACCCCTTGACCTATTTACTTCATTTAACAAACCAGTAAAACTCAAGAGTACTATCCGTATACCTACCAAATTCTGTGAAGATTGGATAAGCGATTCAAAAGATCTCGAAGAACTAATATACAAACATACAAACATACAAAGTATTTTGGTCCAAGTTGTCACTAAAATCTCGTTCGCTTCGCTCACGCGATCAATTATTTTATTTACTTCAATTTGACTACGTTCCGGCTTCATTATCATCAGATGATGATGATGATGGCAGGTTATTAAGATTTTTCTAGTGATCGTAAAAACCACTCACAAGTCACAGGAAAGCAAAATACGCAATGTCGTATTCGTGGATGACGTGTTTTTTTCAGTTATACAACAAAACGAAACTCAGACTACGGCCTCAGAGCCCCGTGTCTGTGCATTTGTTTTGACTTTCAACTCGATTATAGCACACGCAAACGCATTCGCAAAGCGAGACATTTTGTTGGGAATTGCACAATTCCCAAATCTCCCGCTAGAGGCGCTTATCCGGTTTTCATACAAAATGTCTCGTTTTGCGAATGCGTTTGCGTGTGCTATAATCGAGTCGAAAGTCAAAACAAATGCACCGACTCGGGGCTCAGAACGCCTAGAAGATTTCGTATAGCAAATTGCACTTCTAATCCTGCGTTGACGAAGTCGCGGGCACCAGCTAGTACTATATTAACTATAGTATACACGGTGTAACATAATTACCCTATAAGTCCGAAAGAGGGGTATTTTACAGGTCGTGGCAAACAGTGTTTGTTGTACGACTTTTGAGATTTCTAAGTTTTTCATTCATGAAATTGCGCTTGTAACTTTTACTTAAAATATACGTACATATAGCATGCGTGCGACGTGGTAGGAGGGTACCTACGTGTGCGTGCGTGTGTACGCAAATAGTAAACAAACAGTTAGGGTTGTCACAAATTTTTAAATAATAAAAGTTGTACTTTTGTATGAAAACTTCAATTACGATTTTTTGACCCTTTGCACATGTCCAAGCACTCAGTTGGTTGGTCTGATTACGCCTCCTTCGGGCTTATAGGGTAATTATGTTACACCTTGTATAAAGATGGCCTACATAGCAGGTGTTAATAACACTGTTATAACATTAATTAACTGTAATTATTTATTTTTAATTAACAAAAGGCGTCTACAAGGAGACTGATTACAAATTAAATAAATAATTGTTAATTACGGGTTATTGTTCAATTATAATATAATTTAATTATAAGGTTTAGTTTTTTGTTCGGAGCTACTTATTTATTTAATTATAGACTTATTAAAAGAAAACTGTATTCACGAAGAAAACTCCTATTAATACAGTATTTACAAAATACACATGAAGAAGTTGAGCTATCTAACAAACCGTTGCAAACGATTTATAGATAGCTCAACTGGTTCAAATCAGTAGTAAACTTTTTTGTTTTTGAAAAGTTGCTCTGATACACAATAAGGTTTCTTTCAGCATCACCGAAATCTCTGTGGCAATGCCTCACAGAGCACATCCTCAACGGACGTACTCAATAAGACAATGCATTGTTATATGCAGAGATTAACTACCACTTAACATGAGGTAGGCTATTATGCTGGTTCCTTTAGTTAAACTCATAAAAAAGAATTCCGGTGCATGGTTACCATTCAAAAATGACACCTTAGGTACTTATCTAGAAAGAAAACATACAAATTGTGCATACAATTGCAAAGTTAACCAAAGTGGCTGTTAGTTGCTGGTGTTGCCACTCCCGCGATGATACGGACTTTTAAGATAGGGTGTCCATAAGTTTAGACACGACGGATATTTGGACGGATATTCGGCCGGATATTCGGACGATAGTGATAACCAGCTGATTTTTATGTACATAACCAATATGCAGTACTTATTTAGTTAGAAAAGGTTCTATGCTAAACACTGCCATCTATTAACGGTTAGAAGTATAACTTCAAAAAATAGTATTATTATTCGCCAATAGATGTCGGGAAGAGTCATATTTTTCTGTTTAAGTGTTTACTTGAAAACACGAATAAAACGACATTTTCTGAAAATGAGTCCTAGCTCGATCGATTTATTGCCCCCGTTATCCCCTGTATACTAAATGTCATGAAAATCGTTTGAGCCGTTTCCGAGATTCAGAGATAAATTTATATACAAGAATTGCTTGTTTAATGTTATTAGAGATATCCAACTGAAAAAGAAAAAAAAAACTATAGATTAGATCTATAGTTTTTTTTTCTTTATGATTAGAAACTATAGTAACATGGATCAAAGTCATCTGAGCTGCTGAAATATAATCTGAGGTCTGAACTGTCATCTACTGTCAATAAAAAATGCGTGTGTGTACGTTTGACGTTTACTGTAAAGTCACGTAGGTAAACTATATTTTTGTATAGAGATTAAGCAGCGCCCCTAGCGGGTAGTTTACAAAACTGATGACTCTCCATACAAAATCATAGTTTACTTGACTTTGCGGTAAGCATCAAACGTACATACTCGGCATGCTGAAGTCAGGGCCTGAGCGAGCAGTTTCCCAAACAGACACTTTTTTTACCGGTTTTATTTAGTTTGGGTGTTCAGTTTAAACTAATATTAATGTACTTAACAATTTGTATTAACAATTTACACAAAACATTTTTATTCGCAAAGTAAATTATGTCAAAATTAACAGTATTTGCAATATTTACAAAATACACATGAAACAGTTGAGCTATCTACTAACCGTCGCAAACGATTTATAGATATAGTAGGTGCCAAATAACACCGCAATACAGGTCATTCACCCACCTTCAAAACAATGTCGCAAAATTCAATTTATGAATGGTAAACAAACAGTACTGCGAGATTCGAGCGATTACCGTCTTAGCGACAGGTTTGTATGGAAAGCGACAGAATTAGCCATTCATAAATTGAATTTTGCGACATCGTTTTGAAGGTGGGTGAATTACCTGTATTGCGGTGTTATTTGGCACCTACTATAGCTCAACTGGTCCAAATCAGTAACAATCGGAAGCGTGTACAAGACGCTGGCTGCATTGCCGCGCTGAATAGCAATGCTGATACGCTGGCAGATAATCACCAGCACTCGGGTCACGCGTCGCTTCAACTATACGCCCGACAAGAATTTTAGAAATTTATTGTTGTCCCACATGCTACAAATTGATGGTCACCCAACCGTACGTAACTAATGATTCGCGAACATTATCTACACTTCGCAGCCACTCGATCGATAGAGGGCGCCTCATGAATCACACACGAGGTAAACCAAACCCCCGAATTTATAAACAGATGATGAACAGCTCGCCAAATCGTTCATCGTTATAAACGCGAAAGTTTGTATGGATGTAGGTATGTATGTATGTAGGAATGTTTGTTCCTCTTTCATGCAAAAACTACCGATCCGATTTGGATGAAACTTGGAATATATAATATTGTCCGTGACCTGGATTAATACATAGGCTACTTTTTATCTCGGAAAATCAACGGGATCCAACAGGACGCGAACAAAGTCGTGGGTGGAAGCTAGTTTACAATGTTTGACGTCTAATTAAGTACCAAGTTTGATTTGCAACTTATTCCTTGCGATGTTTTCCTTCACCGTTTGAAGTGAGTAATCTCAATTCTGAATTTTCTAAAAATAATCTTAATTTTTTCTCCAAACTTCCACCCAGCAAGCTACTGCGAATTGTGCGAGTGAGACAGCTGGCTAGTCTGGTGACGTCAGTGCCTCTCATTCGCACACTCTTATTGGTTTTGTTGTGTTGGTATCGGACGCGCGGCCCACCCAGATGCAAGAATAGGGTTGCTAGTTTAATAGTTTCTTATAAGATTTTGTACTGTTTATTAAAAAATAAATGTAGTTACCTGTTTTGTAAGTGTGTTGAAATTTGTTGCCTGAAATAAAATGTTTTTTTTTTATTAATCCTATTTACAAACACACTTAAAACTGTTTTACCTTTGAAATATAATTATCAAAAAAAGAATTCGCATCCCGTTGGATCCCGTTGATTTTCCGAGATAAAAAGTAGCCTCTATGTATTAATCCAAGTCATGAACAAAATATATTCCAAGTTTCATCCAAATCGGATCAGTAGTTTTTACGTGAAAGAGTAACAAACATCCATCCATCCATCCATACTTACAAACTTTCGCGTTTATAATATTAGTAGGGTTAATAGGATTTATATTTTTTTTATTAGGCATGCGTTCATTTCTGTTCGTCACACGGGGTTTTATCCTATTTGTGGGAATGCAAAAAATAAGTATTATTTTATTTCCGAGAGAACTGACAACCCTACGATGAAATATAATTACTGGTAAAAGTCTCAGGAATGAATTTGTCAAAACATACGTCGAGCCGCAGAATATACAACAGTTTGTAGCATTTGAGTAACGAACTCGGTACCACAAGGTTACTGTGTTTTTTTTTATTTATTTTTTACGGCCATTGTTTTTGAACGGTGAAGGAAAACGTCTTGAGGTGCGATGTCACGTGGGATACATCATTTGTCTAGGTACTGCAAAATAAATACAAAATAAATAATGATAACCTAAATATTTTTTTTTACTAATACGTAAATTATGAAAATAGTTTTCATGAAAATCAAACAAATATTACATGATGTGTGATATTCAGAAAATCACATCAGTACCACCTAGTAACTTTTTGACAGAGGTAGATTACTAGGTAGACTATAATAAGGGATTTGTTTATTTTAATTCTTAATAATTTATATGTTGAATTATTATGGAAGACGGAAATATTTTAATTCGAAATTATAAAAAAAAGACTTCATCATGACTTCCGGTGTCGGCACAGATATTAAAAATTTGTAGATTGTTACACAGGAAGAAAAAAATGCATTATTTGGTAAAAAAAAATCGGAGCAAAAATGTTTTGTGTCGAAACAAAACAGACAATTCAATTGTACTCATTTACCAGTAAAAAGAAGGTTATAGTTTTAGAAACTTCGAGTACTTTACCTTTGAGTGAGACTAACTCATCATTACAAGGATAAAAACTGTCAAAGAATACTTCTACTGTCAAACTTATGACACTGCGTTCGTTCCCACGGAGAGTATTCACTTAACGGTGTAAAATTTATTTTATTATCTTATTTTACTTGCCTCAGCACAATGACAAATAATGTGAAGGTACACAGAATAGACAATTGTAGTGGACGAAAAATGTTCACTACTTTACTGAGTATAGATGTATGGAAAAGATGGAAAACTAATTTGTTTAACTTGAACAGAAAAGGGCACAAATTAGTCTCCGGCCTTTTGCACATTATAAGATACGGACACAAGGCAAGAAAAATTTTATATGGCGCGTGTGTTATACGACATAAGAAAAAATACATTTTAATATGCACGGTCTCATAAAAACAATCAAGCGACTGAATGACTTATCGTTATTTCTCATAAGACACAAGAAAAATATCTTATAATGTGCAAAAGACCTCATTTTGATGCTTCGAAGACATGTTCTTAGTGGACATGTGCTGTAGAGTCCTTTTCATCCAAGAAGTCCCACAGACGCAGCGCTGTAGTCGACCTTAAGTATTATTTCTCGGGCAGCACTTTTAACAACTTTAGGCATTGAAAACAAGACTTTGATCACAGAAACCAAATAAAAACGCACTAGCATCCGAACACATTAACAGCACCTGACAACTAATTTAAAATTTAGTTTTAAAGTTTAGTTCCGGAAATTTCCGCGGGACTTCTTGGATGAAAAGGACTCTAAAATATTGCACAGTTATAGAGGAAAAATCATTTAACAATTGAGGCAATATTGTTTTTTTTAAACAGGTAAGTAAGTAAGTGGTTTTTTTATTGGCATAAGTAATTTTACTTTTACTACAAAGAAGCATTTGAAATCTTTGCAATTTTCCATTTCCTTTGATACCTGCCATTTCTGTTGTTTTTTTTTTCTAACGATAGATAATAGAAAACATTAAAAACTCATGGGAATGTTTACGTGACGTAATTTCCGTACATTTTGATTGGTTTTCCATTCTCAAGCAATCGTAGAATTCCAACTTGACCAAGGCGTAGATGTCAGTTTTGACATCACCAGTGACAGTTAGACCAATGCTAGTTCTATTTCAGCTTTAGCTGACTGAAATAAAGCTCAAATTACAATGCCAGTTGGTATAAGTGACTTGTCCATGCATGGAGGTAGTGTTTTTAATGTTGCAAAATACATGACCGCGTGGGTGGAACTGGAGATTACGTTTACGATGCCTCTACAGGGTGTGTGTGACAGTACGGTGACATATTCAACTGTCAAAGTGACAATGACATTTGTCTTCTGCAAGGCTCATCAATTGCTGCTGAGAAATAAAGGAACAGAAAAAAGTATTCACGCAGGGTTGTAGACTGGCATCGATTCGCTTTTTTTTTTCGCTCCTTTGAGCAGGCTATAGTTTAGAACCATACCGCCTAGTCTTACGTTATGGCATCGATTCGCTTGTAGCATTTTTCTATACTGACATAATTTGACAGCTCTAAAATTATAGCCGTCCTTGTCGTTTCAGTTTATTAGAAAGAGACTGCTTAATTTTTAGTGCTGTCTAATTAGGTTTGTTTTGAAAAATGCAACAAGCGAATCGATATCACTGTGTGACAATTGAAATATAACTTGAGATAATTTATAAGTTTAAAAAACTGGAAAAGTTGACTTCAATTTGTTACGCCTTCATCATCAAACGATGATGATGATGGCAGTTTATTGTAACTGTTCTATTCATTGTAAACACCGCAGAAAGGTCACAGGAAAGCAAAATACGCAGTGTCGTCTAGGCTCATTCCAGTTTTTCCCTGCGTTAGTCCCCTGCGAAGGGGATTTCTGGAACTTTTGTCCAGTAATCCCTTTAGCGACCACTGCGATTGCCGTTCGTGGGTGACGTGTTTTTTCCAGTTATTTATATTTAACTGCCAAACAATTACCGACCAATCGATTTTCTTAAAAAATCGTTCGTTTTTATTTGTAGCCAATACACCAAAAAATATAGAGACATTAGTACAATATCTTTGCAGAAGAATTTACCTGTTCTTGCTTTTAACGCAATATATTGCATGATGCTCTAGTTTCAAAGCAATCTTTATACTCGCTCTCATTTTTAGCACCAGCTAGAAGATGGAACCCCAAGTTCAAAACAAACCCCTACTTATTAAAGCACCCTGTAGTCACCACCGATTGACAACTATATCTCAGCTTCGTGTGAGGTCTATAAAGGTATTGTCCCCACGCCCCGATCGCGCCAGAGAGCTATAAACACGACAAATATGAGTGGCTGCTTGGCCGAGATGCCGTTGCTAATATAACTGGAGAATCACACTTTCAATTTCGACAAGTACTTACAAGTACTGAAGGTGTGTGACCGAATATTGATCAGTTTTTACGTTTTTTTTTGCAGATACAAGATGTTTTTATTTGCATATATAAGTGTTACGATTTGGTCTTATATGTAGGAGGCACTTTACAACTTATTCACCTTTTCCAGGTATCGCAAATGTTTTGGGCGCTTAAACTTAGGTAGGTAATGAAAAGATGTAAAGATACTTTATAGATAAGCCCCCATATCGCAAAACTGCTTTCGCTGCCCAACATAATGTCAAGCGACGTGGCTACAGATATACGAAAACAAGAAGCTTTTTAAAGCAGTAAAAGCGCTGAAACGCGCTAATGTCACTATTTAGTCACAGAATACCTAAGATTTAGTACGAAAACAGTTCAGGTGGGTTTACTCTCGAACACAGTTCCAATCCGGATCCATAGATTTTGGCAGAAGTCCTGTCATTCTTCAGTACAAAATGACACGAGATCTGTCAAATTCCGTGAATCCGGAATGGAACTGTGGAATGGAACCTTGCAGGTTTTTATAAGACAAGAATTGTCCCCAGATTTTTCTTTTGTTTTTTTTTCGTTTGGAGCTTCGTCTTCTTATCTGTCACTATAGAGTGCTATATAATAGGTTATTTTGCTGCCAAAACTTTAATGAATAGTCTAACATGGAAGAATTTAGAGAAGTAGACAAAGTAAGGCCCGTATGCTGATTTACTACTCAAGTATAGACTTTTGTATGAAAATCTCTACTCAAATCTATGCTTGAGTGATGATTTCTTTATCAGTACGGGCCATACAAATGATTCGCTTTATTATCCTCTCTCAGAGTGACAAATTCTTTGCAGTTAAATTAGATAACTTTTTAAACGATATTAAAGCTTCAAGTTCATCTAAACTTTAACCATAGGTTATAAAGTATCTGTTTATTGAAGTTAAAATGACAGATTGGTCATCAGCGTCAAAGTTTTCAGTTGCCAGGTTATAACCCCAAATGTTAGAACATAATTTGTGAATGATTGATTCGAATTTTGTAAATTTTTTGAAATCACATTTATTTTAATAGTTTTTCTTGTGCTATTGTGAGTATTGTTGTTTAATTTTGTTGGAATTTTAATGAATAATACTTAGGTCTTATCATAAAGTGTGAGCCATTAGAATAAATGTGTGTAAAGTGGTTTCTCGGAATGTGAAAATTCGTTTCAGGTTTTGAAGAGAAAATCCACTATTTTCTCTTCAAAACAAACGACAGCCGACTTGACGAATGACTTAACTTATATTATTTCAAATTCATCACTTGACACTGGCAAAATTGTCAGTCGAAATGACGGACAGAGGCCATTATTTATGAGAAGAAGAAGAAGAAGAAATAAATGGTTCTTTTTACGTAGCAAGCAATCTCGTATGAGTTAGTAGCCAACTCTGTTGATGGAGTTTTAGGCCGCCTTAAGGCCTCCGTTATGGCCGTTTAACGTGCCCTCCGAAGCACGGAAGCGCTCAGGTATAAAATGTCACTAACGGTCACCCATCCAAATAGTGACCGCGCATAACGTTGCTTAACTAGTCTTGTCTTTTTTTATAGTATCCGTTAACCAATGGTTAAAGCGTTGAACCACTTTTTAAAACACAGATTTATCTAACTTAGACCGGGATTAATAGGGCTATTAAGATCCATCCGTCAAGTTTTAAAAAAAAGTCTACTTATCTATAGATTGACTCTAAAGTGTTTTGAAAAAAGTCGATTTGTCTTTGGTTGACTGTCAAATTTTTCCTTGGCCTTGGGTTTTAATTAAAAAGTAGACTGGATTTTTAAATATGGAACATAACGTTCTAGAAGCATTGAACTCCAGATCGTAAAAGTTAGGTTAGAAAGTTGTAAAAAAATAACAAAAAGTAGTAAAAGAAAATGAATGTAGTCAATTCTAAGAAAAGCGAGCTTTAAAAAAGCTACTGAATTCAAATGAGTTTTTATTTTGATCCGCTATTAAATTCGTCACCAATTAGCCTTCTATTAAGAGACGCCATAAAAAAAACAAACTTCATAAAAGAATTCACTCAATTCAAGACACGATGTGTGGCCGCGCGTATAAAATTTTATTAATTCACAACATACTTTATTTGTCCAATCTCGACATATTTATATTCTGCCGTGTAAATCATAAGCTGTCACTCTGACAGCGAATTTGGCGCCAACGGGCGGGCTGTCATACCCTCATACCGTTCCATTTCACGCGTCACTTGTACCCGGATAATTTTGGAAGCATTTAATACGTGATTAGTGCAACATAATGTTCTTGTCGACGTGTTTATGCAACCGATATGTGCTTAAGCTGTCGGTGTTCTATTTTTGACTCAATTACAGAGCGATAAAAGCTATATTTGAGGCACATTTGTGGTGTGACGTTCCGTTTCACTGAAAGCGTTGAGTAATTATTGTCTTTTGAGAGTTTCTTGGGTTAATTGGTTATTTGTTTTGTCATCAAATTATAAGTTTAGAACAGACAGAGAGTAAACTCTCTTAGTATGTTTTTGGACGATTAACTATTGTGAGCTGATGAAGTATTTTTAGTACAAAACTACTACTAAGAAATGTTAAAATATTGAATGAACATACACGTTTTAGATGTACTTACTTAAATTACGTCACAAATAAAAAAGATATTTTATTTCACAAACCTACCTACATACATACACATACCTGCATCGGCTAGAAAATAAAGTATTGTTATTGAATTATTTTTTTTTCATTGAATAAAATTTCAGCATAAAAGTTTTTCAAATGACCGAAACTAACGAATCAGAATAGAAGGTCGCTACTAAAAACAATTAAATAATTCAGTGACCCCAGTTCACTCAGAACCTAAAAAAGCCAATACTTACCCGCTCCTACCAATCGCACCATCCATCACAACCCGAATGCTTTGACAGCTGTCAAATTAATGTCAAAACGCGCCGCGTTTGAGGTTATCTTCGTAACAATGGGGATGGTCTAAGTGTTTTATTGGTATTGTATAAGAATACTATCTGATATGATGGGAAAATCTTTGAAGGCTTTGCGTTTCTATGATAGTTTCATGAGACCAAAGACTATAGAAGATTATGACGTAACGAGCAATTTAATTAAATAATAATGGTAACACTGCGTTTAAGAAGCGGGATTCTACCAAAATTCTACCCCATTCTATCTCATTCTACCAAAATTACAATGAATTTTAATGTCTGAACCATAAATCCAATATTCTGTAAATAAATACCCACCTGAAATAAACATTGTGTTAAATTCAACTTTACTTCCCTAGGGATAATTAAATTAGAGTCCTTTCCATGAAAGAAGTCCCGCAGACGCGTCGACGTAGTCGACCTTAGGTAAGTATTATTTCTCGGGCAGCACTTTCAACAACTTTAGGCATTGAAAACAAGACTTTGATCACAGAAACCAAATAAAAACGCACTAGCATCCGAACACATTAACAGCACCTGACAACTAATTTAAAATTTAGTTATAAATTTAAGTCCGGAAATTTCCGCGGGACTTCTTTCATGAAAAGGACTCTACCCCCTCTATTTTTTGCAAATCTAAATCATGGATAAGTTTTTAAAAAATCTTTAGGTTTGAAAAAAATGATAATAGTATATCATTATATCTGAATAAAAAGATACTATGTTCTACTATCTCGTCAAGTTCAATCGCCAAGAGGTTAATGTTATAATGTCATAGTATAATGAATAAGTAAGCTAATACTGCGCTGTGTGGCATCTCGTATATCACGGATGTATTCAATAACAGGATTGCGCGGGCGCAGGAGATGCTGTCTATAGACTCTCTATTATATCTCTTGTTGGACGCTGAATCAGAAAAGGTCTAATGTTAAGTACCTAATTTTTCTCATTCAATTTACCTCCCCAAGAAATCGGACGAAGGTAGAAAGAAGAAATGTACTTTTTTGTACTTGGCTAGGTATGAATAATCCGTGATTTTTTATTATTATTAGAGGTAATGTTTATTTTTAGTTTAATTCTCATTAGACGTACCCGCATAACCAGAAAATGTTAGATGACTTGACAAAGAAATCATAACCCGTTTCCTCCCTCGGGTCTACCATTTAGCAATATTACTTGCTCTGTGCATAAACAACCATTATTCTTAAAAAGTAACGAATTTCTCCTAAAATACCGGTCTAAAACGAGTGATATTTTCAGAAAACCTGTATAAATATGGTCTTTTAAAAGAAAAACCATAAGCAACTACGAAAAACTAACTAGATTCGAGAAATTTAATAAAAACCACATTTATATTTGTCCAGCTTAACCTGAACCGCATCGTCATTATAAAATCCTACAAATGGAAGCTCATGTTACATTGGTTTTTCTCGGAACACTACATGCGCAAGTAAACCTTGCAAGGCATTCCACTTTGCGCACTAAAAAGCTGCGCATCAAGAAGTTCCGCGACAAGAAGTTTCGCACCAACGCTATTTACTATTGCACATGCACACCAATTAATTTTAAGCTTGAACTATTTTTTTTTTTTTTTTTTAATTAACCTATGTCGTCCCACTGCTGGGCAAAGGCCTCCCCCAAAGTCTTCCAATGTTCTCTGTTTCTTTAAGGCTTATTCCAGTATCACCATCATGGTTGCGCAGTGTCCGGTTACGTCGTGGTGGTTCTAAAAATTAAGTCATCACTCACAGCGTCGTTTTAGTTCCTTTGTAAATGCCAAGCTGGATGGCGGTATGCTAGATGAGGTCAAGAATAATTAAAAATATACCTAGCATTAAAGTAAGGCTGATTAAGATAATAATTCTTAGCCTACATGAAAAAATAAAAATCCCTCCAAAGTTGGGGTTCGGACCAGATGAATCCTATTAGTATTATACTCGTAAACGCGAAATTTTGTGTTTTTTCCTCTTTCACGCAAAAACTACTGATCCGGTTTAGATGAAACTTGGTATATATATTGTCCGTGACCTGGATTAGCACTACTTTTTATCCCGGAAAATCAACAGGATCCAATGGGACGCGAACGAAGTCGCGGGCGCAAAATAATATCTTCATAACTTGAAAAGAGTTGCACTGAGCTTTACCAAACATAATTAGCTAAGAATTATACCAGAAAAATCAGCTTTCTAAAAAAAACCGTATAAATATCAGACAACTATTTTCACACACTTTGCCTCTAACTTAATAACAGTATTTTTTATATAACATAAAAAAAAACTACCACCCCTACATACAATATTATCTAATAATGAATTACCCTTGAATTGAATAACTTTGGAGCCTCAATCGAAACGTGATAAGCCTACTTCAATCATGGATAATGTAAAAAAAAACAATCTATACTTCCGAAAAAACATCTGTCATTTAGACAGATGATAAATATTGACATTGAGAACAGATTATTTAAATCTGTTCTCAATGTCAATATTTATCATTTGCAATTTTTTTCCTACTTCCGAACGGATTCTCTATTCAAAACTTTGAACAAAACATTTTTTTTTCTTGAAAAGGATTACCAATGTTGCATAATCCGCTCCAAACGCTCCTATAATCCTTATTTTGACAGCAAACTCTTCAATGGAGGTAAAACAACAAACGTGCAAGCGAGACGCACCTATACGACAAACAGAGGCAGCGATACTTTTCTCGTTGGGTGGTATTCTGATTCACTAGGCCGCTATGGGTAGCCAAAGACAAGATTAAAAGAAAAAAGTGTTCTTTTTTAATGTGGTAAGAGTGTTAACTTTTAGTTTGCTTGTCATTTCTTACCGGTCAAGTAGGTTAGTAGAGAAAAAATTGTTTGAATTTGGAACGTAAACATTATACTACTTTTTTAGCGCAACAGGCTAAGGATCTCTAGACTATATCTTAGGTTACCTTTTTACTAGACGTAAAAAGGTTTTATGCGGAAAAAGATCTTAGTAGGTACATACTCAATGCTATAGTAGGTGCCAAATAACACCGCAATACAGGTCATTCACCCACCTTCAAAACGATGTCGCAAAATTCATCATTCATTTCGTATTTTCGTTTCACTGTCAAACAATCACTTGTCTGAGAAGAAGAAAAAATGAGAACAGATTTAGTAGCCATACAGGACCAATATGACTTGTCTTATTGAATATAACTAGGCGAAAGATGATCCCCTTGTCTCGCTCCTCTGCAAATTTTTATGTCTGTCCAACTTTACTCTACATACAATGTTAAAAAAACCAATAAAATAATAGAAACAATTTAAAAAAAAAATATATGAATAACATTAAGATTTTATTTATACGTAGGTATATTAGTACCTACGTATAAATAAAATCGTATATTAGTACGGAAACAGACCATTACTCGACTAAATTAAGGTGTAGGTATCCACCACCATTATTTGGTTGAATAATAAGTTAGTCCGTAAACCGACAAATCCACTACTCAGTAAAAAAATAAATAACCCAACCTTTGATATCCAACCTCAATAAACACAGATAAAGCCCATATAAATAAAAAAACACAGGTTATAAATAAAAAAAATAAAAAGCACAGATTAAAAATAATCATTAATACCATACAATAGTGCACAGACAGACAGACAAAACAACAACGAACGGAAGACGTCTCAATTAGTTCACCCAGGTCAACTACAAATAGAAACTAATTTGCCAAGCGAAAATAACACTTATGCCAATGACATAGAGTCTAGAACAAAACAGTTACCATTCAATAAAATTCCTAACAAACCAGTTTCAATTTAAAACATACCCTATCATCTCAATGATAAAGTAAAATTTCACTTACAATAATTACTCAATAAACAATTTGCTGAGCCAATTTGATCCTTATCACTGTACAATACGGCGCAGTTTAGTAGGTGTGAATGTGGGACGAGTTATAGGGCAGTCAAGCTTGAAAATGTTTTGGTGACAAGCAAGCAAAACGGAAAAAGAATGTGTGGAGACGACGCTGTAGGATTAGTAGAAAAAAAAAACCTGTGCGTGCAGTCCCTACGCGCGGAAGAAGTTATACTTCGAGTGGCACGCATTCACTCTCACTCTGTGTTTAATGTGAAATTAATTTAGTATTTATTTTTATGTACTTTTAACCAATATGCAGTACCTTTTCACTTCAAAATAAAAAGTAAAAAGTTGCATGAACACTGCCATCTATTATATTTTGATTGTAGCGTGTCTCTTTCTATTCCCCCCGCTGTCAGTTGGAAGTCGTTTATCTTCAAAAACACGGGCGGTCAAATGCTGAATTGCTGAACACTGTAGCATTTGTAGCGTATTAGCCTCTGTCTCTTTCTATTCGGGGGGAATAGAAAGAGACAGAGACTATGTCATCCCGTAGCGCAAAGTTGTTGGAAGTCGCATTAGAAGTATAACTTCAAAATTATTTTTCCAATTAAAATCAGTTAATTTTAATGTACGCCTACATTTTGATACATAATACTATTATTATATCTAAAACCTCTTCATCATAGCTGGTAATCAGACCTGCGAGTATGGATTCCATTTTATCATATCTGAATAAAAAAAAAAAAAAATCACGGACATTTAACACAACGCCTTCTAGTCCCAAACTAAGCAGAGCTCGTACTATGTGTACTAGATGGCTGATAGAATACATATTTTTTTTTTGTAAATACTTATAATACATACTTATAATACTTATATACATGACTTGACTGAAAATATTTCAAATATCTCACTTGACACTGGCACAATTGTCTGTCGAAATGACGGACAGAGGCCATAAATAAAAGAAGAAGATCGAGTATAATTTTGACGTTATCTTGACCAAGCGGGTTACTCTCGAACACAGTTCCAATCCGGATGCATAAATTTTGACAGAGGTAGTGTCATTTTTCAGTACAATATGACACGAAATCAAAATTCGGATCCAATTTGGAACGGCGGTCGTCAAGAGTAGCCATACAGTGATATAACTACGGAGTCTCTATAGTTTTAACCCATACTGGGTGGCCGGACCACCCATGCCTTCCTACCATCTGTGCGCTCCGAATTAGCTCAGACTGGGCCCATATCCTAATTCTGTATGGACTTTACACTTTCGTTGTACTGAGGTATTTCATCATCATCATCCAAATGCACCTTCGATCAAAGATCTAAACTCATACAAAACCTAATGTCGATTCAAAGTGATCAGTGACATCTTACTGATTTCACAAGGTGTTATTCCCATCGAGCCCGGCGGCGGCTGGCCCACTGGTGGGAGCGATGGGAAAAAAAATCCTAACGAGCCCACTACACAAATGAGTGGGCTCCATGGGATTTTTTTCCATCTGGCCCACCAGTGGGCTCGATGGGAAAAAAAATGTCTACATTGGTTCGCTTGCTTGGGGAAGTAAATTAAATGAGCAAAATAAAGGCGCTCATGGCGAGGCTTGCTTAGTCAATCTTCACTGATTATCTAAGTTAAGCGACGTTCTGCGCGGTCATTTTATGAATGGGTGACCGTTAGTGGCATTTACATCTGAGCGCTTCTTTGCTTCGAGCACGTTAAACTATGTTTGTTCTGTGTCTGGGTGTTACTATGTATTATAAGTATGTATTTACAAAAAAAATATCTATATATGTATTCTATCAGCCATCTAGTACCCATAGCAGAAGCTTTGCTTAGTTTGGGACTAGAAGGCGTTGTGTTAAATGTCCGTGAATATTTATTTATTTATAAACTGTCCCGGCTTTAGCCATGACGGAGGCCTTAAGGCGGTCTAGAAACTTCGTCACCAGAGTTGGCCACTCATACGAGCTGGCTTTTTTTATTGAATAAAGGTGTTTTGACTTTGATTTTGCCTAAATTCCGCAGTAGTAGAGCTTCGTGTGAAAGTGGTCATACGGGGAAGTAAACCGAAGTATGGGTGCTATGCTAATACACGCATATATTTTTGCGTCTTAGAGAACGCAGTGCTATGCCTTATAGGACACGTCCCCTGAGCGTACTCAGTGAGGCAGTGTATAAAGATAGATATATTTTTATTGCCCACGAAGAAAAAAGAAGAAAATCAATACAGTGAAGAGAAATAACTTAGGAACTGGAATGAGCCAAAATTATGAGGTACAATGGGCGGTCTTATCGCTATAAGCGATCTCTTCCAGACAAACCTACTATAGGCAGAGGCTACCACTTACTATCTGCTTTTACCATCATATTCTCATAAAAAACCATGGACTCGCAACCACAGATCTCTACCACTTGAAAGGCTTGACCATAGACTATAGAAGGTTTCTTTCATGTAACAGACTATACCACTTATTACATTCCAGACTATAAAACTGACCGGAACAACTGCTGGTTACTTTGAAGCTTCCGTAACTAATCGGAACTCTTTTGAAAGACCGCGTAATAACCTGGGCCCATAACCTTAAACAAACAGCGCTTTAAATACTTAAAGTTTTTTTTTATTAATTACTCCTTAAATTGTATAAACAACTAGCTGATAACCGCGACTTCGTACGCGTGCGAAACTTTCCACCACAATATCTGTCAACCAGCTTACCATGAACCTCGCAGCAAATGGCTGCTTTTGGTTTAGAGAGTTCAAGCTGTATCTAAGAATCCACGTCTTTGATTTCAATAAAATATAGCTTATGTTTCAATCCCGAAAAAGAGCTTCCGAATGGTATAAGTTTCGTTGAAATTGGTCCAGTAAGTAGTTAAGGCGTGATCCGCGAACAAACAAACAGACAACACGCTTTTTTTACAGTTTTATAATAGTGTAGAAGTAAAATCGACTTTATAGCAATGATAAAAGGGTAAAAATGGTTTAGAAAGGAGTTTGGTTAGAAATTTGAAATACTACTGTTCACCTTATATCAAAGAGAATTGAATTTAAAATCGAATGAGTTTAAAATTTTCGAGGAATGCAATTCGTACGTCGAATTATAAAACTTAATGTTTTAATTATATTGAACCTTTTACCGCAAAAATTATGGTTTAATTTTCATTGTAGCTAAATTAGATTCTTTATCGGGCGAAGTAGTAATGGCAAGATTGTTCGACGCGAAATGTCTTCATTAGAGGCTTCGTTGGTGGCGCCGACGATAAAGAACCGAGAATTTTTCTTCTTTGCTCATTTTTAATTGTTGTTGGTAATGTTTCATTGTGTTCTTACTAAAAATATTTGTTTAATACGTTTTTGGAAACAATTCAGGGACACATTTACCAAAAATTTCAAGTATTTTTAAACCAAAAATAAAAGTTGGTACTTAAATTTTACTTATTTTCTTTTTTTTTTACCTAACTAATTAAAGGTAGTTACATTAAAGTTTTCCCAGGTGTTTTGATGTTAATACCAATTTTGTATTATTGTTTTTTTTCCAAACCTAAAAACATTACGTTATTTGAGATACCTACCTAAAATTTTCTTGAAAAAATTCAAATCTAACGTTCACACGCTAAAAAGCTATCAAAAAAATAAACCGAATAAAATTCATGCGCTTAACCAAATTAGAATTAAAAAAAAACAAGCACCTGTCAAAAAACAACATGGCGGCTCATTAACGGTCTTTGATAGAGTCATTAATGTCGAATTTGTTGATTTACGTCCAATTTGATAATTTATTGTTGTTTTCAAACAACTTATTTGCATTATGCGGTATTTTGTTATACTGTTACAGTTTTTATGCATTTTTCGGCGGTTGTGAGTGTGACACACGGACATAAAATTTGACACTAAACGTCATGAATATCTGTTCTGTTGTTTAATTCTGAAACAATCGAAAGTTATTCTGACTATAGATTCGCAAAGTTATCTAAGATTTATAAAAAGCAATCCTCCAGAATCGAGATGCGAGATTCAATCAGGCTTTCAAAGTATCAAAAGAAAAAAATTTGCTAGCAATTGCAATTACTTTGGTACCTAAGTTTAAAAAGAAAAAAATATAAAAAAAATGGTAGCAATTGTAATTACAAATCTAGTCTTGATCCAGGATATTCAGAACCAATTAAGAGGTAAGGCGATGTGGATGTTGTAGGCAGTAGTTAGAAGCATATCAAAACATATTTACCACATGCCTGCTTTTTGCACCATAGTTTCTACTAGACGTGACAGATTGCCCATCATGGAACACAAACCGGTTTCCTCGCGACATTTTCTTACCCTTCGAGAAAACTTATTTAAATCACAACAGCATACACTGCAATTATCAGTTCAGCTAGTTATCTTTAAATCATCGTGTTTGTATTGCTGTTAATTTTTAATAATATTAATTTCTTGTGTGATTTGCTGATTATAAAAGCATCTGAGCCCGTAGTTTGAGTTTTGTTTTGATTAGTGACCAGCGAGAATCGAGAAACTCGCAGTTTTTGTATGGACAAAAATAGTTTGCAAATCTCCCGCTAGAGGCGCTTTTTTTTATTAACCTATACTGTCCCACGGCTGGGCAAAGGTCTCCCCCATATCCCTCCAGCTTTTACGATCACCGGCTGCATCCCACCAGGTTCTGTGGAATGTGTCGAGGTCGTAACGCCAGCGCTTCTTCGGTCTGCCCCGGCTTCGTCGCCCATCTGCAGGCACCCATTGGCGCTTATCGGATTTTAATACAAAATATGTATCTCGCAAGTCGTTTTTCGATATGCTCTTCGACCAACAAAACAAAACTCAGACTGCGGGCTCTGTGGATGGGGCCGACTAGGCTAAAAGAATGGTGTAGAAGGATAGTAGGCACTGCAGCTTTCCAACTAGGGGTAAGGGTAAAAAGTCGACTTTCGTAATCTCTCTTTCAAAGCGATTTAAGCCTCCTTATTACGAGAATTAGTATTTCCAATACGATACATGATAAATATTTATATTTAACACAAGAACTGGATTACAGATTTTAAATTAAATCATAAAATCAATAAAAATATAGCAATAAAAATCACAAAAATACGTTTAACCATTTTGCTTGCCAACTTTTTTATCCGTGTGTATTATAAACCGGAAGCTAGAGTTAATCAATAAAATACTTTTAACTATGAATTAGATTATCATGTGTCAACTTAAAATTATACTGGCTCGTAAATATCTTGATTTTGAAGATTTTATTTTTATACTAATTATTTTTATACGTTCAACTTGTGTGGCCTCATTTGTTTTAGTATTTTAGGCCCGTATGTTGATTTAATGCTCAAACACTGATCTGCCCCCATATCGCAAGTTTGGGTTGTGTTGTGTGAAATGTCCAAGAATATTTATTTATTTATACTATGCCATATCATAATACCGCAATAGTTTTATAAGTTAAAGTTTAAGTTAGGTTACTAAAGTTAAGTTGTAAAGTTAGGGTTTTCAGTAGAAATAAAGGCTTATTTTATTTTATTTATTTTTTTATTTTTATATCATAATAAAAAGAAGCTGATTTGACTATGACAAAGTCTACAAGTCCAGAATACCATTTTACATCCTCGGATGACGTCAGACCACCCACAGGCCAACTAATTAAGATATTAAGGGGTAATTACGAACGTTATATCTCCCGATCTGTAGGCGGTTTGCAAGTCTCACTTACATCGCTATGGAACGACAATTCCCACTTTCCACTAAGTCCAGCCCCCATATCGTAAGCCTCTGAACTGCTTTCGCTGCCCAGCACAATGTCAAGCGACGTGGCTACAGATATACGAAAACAAGAAGCTTTTGACGGCAATAAACGCGCTGAAACGCGCTAATGTCACTATTTAGTTACAGAATACCTATGATTTAGTTTGAAAACAGTTCAGAAAACCTGCCAGGCTTAAACCTCTTTTATGAGAGAACGATTGCCCCCCAGTTTCAGAGCTCGACCGACCGTACACGTGCGTTTATGAAGCGCTCGTGGCTAGGCTCGCTTAGTCAATCTTCAACGCTTAGCTACTTTCTCCGCGGTCATTATTTGAATAGGTGTCCGTTAGTGGCATTTACAGCTGCGCGATTTTGTGCTTCGGAGGGCACGTTAAACTGTCCCGGCTCTAGCAGTCGTTAAGCCATGACGGAGGCCTTAAGGCGGGCTAAAAACTCCGTCACCAAAGTTGGCCACTAACTCATACGAGCTTTTTATTACCACTATTGTCAGGAAGCCGATGGTACGCGACGCGACGGTCAGTCGAGCCGGAAACCGGCCTAAGTAATATTATAAATGTCAAAGTTTAGATATTTAATGGGCGAATACTCAAACGCAACTCAAACCCCACTCAATTTAAGTCCCGCTTAAATTATTGCCATCTCTTACAAATGAGTAATGTCAAACAGAGGCAGAGCAATCTTAAGTGGTGCTCAAATTTGAATGACGTTTGAGTATTCGGCTGTTAATGTTTGTGTTTTAATCACGCTGCAACTGGTACGATTTGGATGAAACTTGGAATATATATAGTTCGTAACCTGGATTAACACATAGGCTACTAAAGGTGTAGGAACAGATCGTAATATAATAAATTAGATAACCTAAAACATACGTATTTTATTTTTACTGCAAATAAATATTGTTCATATTCGTTTTCATCTTTTGTTTGTTCAAGTAGGCGTCACGTCTCTGTTACGTTACGGCACTTGTAAAGGGCCTCCGTCGGTATGCGTGGATGACTCATACCGATTATAGTCTTCTGATGGATTGTTATACCTTTGATGGTATTAAAGTTTATTCAGAATTTATTCAATTTACAGTCTCATTTCATGTTTAATAGCTGATAAATATAATGAAAGAAATTAAATGCGAGTTTTTTAAAATTGTGGGGAATAAAACTTATATTTCGTATTTCTGGAGATCTTGCAAATACTAGATTTTATTATTATTATAATTATGAACCCGTAGTGTCCCACTGCAGGGCAAAGGCCTCCCTTCCTTCTTGCCAGTCTTCTCTAATAAATTTAATACTAGATATAAAGAAAAAAATAATACTATAGTAGGTGCCAAATAACACCGCAATACTGGTCATTCACCCACCTTCACCACGATGTCGCAAAATTCAATTTATGAATGGCTAATTCTGTCGCTTTCCATACAAACCTGTTGCTAAGACGGTAATCGCTCGAATCTCGTAGTAATGTTTGTTTACCATACATAAATTGAATTTTGCGACGTCAAGGTGAAGGCGGGTGAATGACCAGTATTGCGGTATTATTTGGCACCTACTATAGAAGCTTGGATCGCCAAAAATAGGATATTTAGGTATATGAGTTATTCGTCGGAATAACGAGTCATTAGCGTACCCTCGTATCTAGATGAAAATTGTGAGTTCGAAATCGGTTCATAAAAAAAAATATTATAAAAATTCTTGTCACCACAAGATTTGAAGTTAATTTTGTTAAAAAAAAATCATTCAAACATTTACAAAACATATAAAGAAACTTTACGTTATTTTACTGGTGTAAAAAAACATTGTATTAACAAAAACACTGTACTTATTTATTTAACGTAAAATGACTTTTTATGCATAATTGTGTCTGGGTGTTTCTATGTATTATAAGTATGTATTTACAAAAAAAATGTATGTATGTATTCTATCAGCAATCTAGTTCCAATCGTATACAAGCTTTGCTTAGTTTGGGACTAGAAGGCGTTGTGTTAAGTGTCCGTGAATATTTATTTATTTTTTATTTAATGTTATTCGTTAATTTTATATTATTATACCTTTGTTAATGAATCTCGTTATGTTCTTGTAATTTTTAATCACTTAATTGTTTATCTATTGCTTGTGTATTTCGTGTGTTTTAATTGTTTTTTTCTCGTTTGTTTTAGGACGAAGTAAGTACCGGACGCGCTCACGGCAGACACGTGAGATAAATCCACTTTATTTAATTTAAATATATATATTTTTTTTCATTTAATATTTTATATGAGAGCGAAAAAACGTATTAACTCTGCATTCTTAGAATAAGACTCTTAACTATCTATAGAAAATATAAATTATATAAAATAAATAAAAACTCTACTCTTAGTACTTCTTACTGTATTAATATTGGTCGTAAAGCTGAGCTACCTAAAATGATTGCTAAATCTGTATGGCTACTCTTGACCACCGCCGTTTCAAATTGGATCCGGATATTTAGATTTCGTGTCATTTTGTACTGAATCATTTATAAGTTTAAAAAACTGGAAAACCCGACTTCAATTTGATACGCCTTCATCATCAAATGATGATGATGATGGCAGTTCGGGACCAACCTGGAAGCATACCCTTTCAGATAAAAAAAGAATTTTTCAAATCGGTTCATAAATGACGGAGTTCTGAGGTAAGAAACAATAATTTAAAAAAAAGGCACCTATCTGGAAGCATACCCTTTCAGATTAAAAAATAATTTTTCAAATCGGTTCATAAATGACGGAGTTCTGAGGTAACAAACAAAAAAAAATTATTAAAATACAACCGAATTGAGAACCTCCTCCTTTTTTGAATTCGGTTAAAAATGACACCACTTCTGTCAAAATATAATACTTATCTGGATTGGAACTTTTTCTCTATCATTGTCACTTTCATTGTCATGCAAGTGACAATGATAGAGAAAAAGCCGCGCTAAAATAACAGTTGAATATGAATAAAGGGGTTAGAGTCTAGAGTACACTTTTTTTCTTTTAAAATTAATTTTCGTTACGAGTCAGAATCTCATTTAACCCTAGAATGCAGACATCAATTTGATGCCAATTGCTATTCAAAATCATTATCAACAAAAAAAGTCACACCAAAACAGCTTTAAAATCAGGCGCAGGTCAAGCTGATACTATTTAATTTTTTAATCAATATTTGTATTCAAAATATATTTATACATTAAGCTAAATTTTTTTTTTAATTAAAACTTTAGCCTATTGTTTGCCATCAGAATCTGATGCATGATGCATGAACATATTATTATAAATTTTCTAGCGATTGAACATCGATTTGGTTGGAATTAAATTATAATTGTTGCAACATTACAATCTAGAAATAAATATATGTTTACTTTATCTGTCATGTTTCTTGTAAGTTTTATAATAAAAATGCTAGATTATTTTAATTATTTGTGTGTTTTCTGCTTTTATTGTTTTTTTTTAAAAGTATGTGTTTCACGTAAGTAATAATAATTGTCTAGCTAATGCTTGTCTTGTTACACGCACACGAACTCGTTTCTCCTATAAGCTTCAATACCTATTACTCAATGATTCATCTATTTCACGAAGGCGGTTTGACTATGTTTGTGTGCGTTGGGCGTAGCACTCAAACATTCCGAGATAGAAAGAGACGGAGAGTACGATTGGCGTATGTGAATGCACGATCACATAGATAGCTAAACAGACTTCGTGGAATAGAACAGTTGTAGACAAAATACACAATTTAATTTTGGGCCATGACGTATCCAGGGTTTGGTTATGGAAAGGTTTGACCGAGGACTTTAGTAGGGTTTGGGTTTATATCAGGGGTTTCGTTAACAAACCCTGGTCTACTTTTAAGGGGCCATGTTTTGATTTTGGCTCATTTAGGACATTTTTCGAACTCAGTAAATGTAAAATTTCTGAAATCAACATCGACATGGCTGTAGTGTGTTTTTTTTTTGATAATAGCTTCAAGTTCCAGTTAACCCACCAAGCGGTCGGTGCAATATTTTGACCAATTTTATAAAAATCCGTGAATTGGTTAAGATATTGCATCGTTCGATTGTGTGGGCAAGTCATCGTGGTAGCTGATATCGTCATCATCAAACTCTATCATTTCAATTATGAGGAACACTTTCCTCCAAATTATGTTTCCAGATTTATCTTGGATCTAACAAAAACCGCCAATAACCACGTGTGTTTTGGACTTAACCCCTGTCAATAAGTTAAGATTTATATGTTACAATAAATCTGACAACTTATTGATAGGGAACTAAGTCCAAAACACACGTGGTTTTTGTCGGTGTTTGTTAGATCCAAGATAAATCTGATAACGGGGTAAGGCCGTTTGAGTCATGATTATGTGGTTATTCCCCGTTCAGTGGCGCCCACTACCGCACAAAAGTGATAACTTTTTCCCACTAATACGAGTAGACTACAAAATATCAGCTGAATGAGGAATTACTACTAAAGCACTTAAGCAGCCAAGCCAAGCATTCCCTTAACTAAGCCAATCTTATCTAAAGGGAATGTTTGTGTGTTATTAAAATTATTTGTTTGGGAATCTATTTTTTTAACTAAACTAGGTGTACGTACTTAGATACAACAATGTTGTACCTAAGTACCTGTAGCTAATAAGTACGTATTTAATAATATTTTGCATTGTTTATTTTTTGTGTTTTGTGTATAGTTCTGCACGTTGTTTGTTTTTGTGTTTTGTTTATTGTTCTGTTTGTGTGTTTGTGCTTTACTTTATTATATTGTGTGTAGATTTATTTTTGTGATGTTGCAACAATTTAACTACAGGGTATAACAAAAATCACGTGGCTTATCTTATACATTTTTTGAATCAACATTGAAAATTACATTTCCGAAAAAAAAAATTAAGTGACAATATTGAAACTGATATTTCCAAAAATTTTTTGGAAATATCGTTTTCTATTCTCTAGCGATTATAAAATGACAACTTAGCTAAAATTACCGATTAGGATAAAAATCCAAAATCATACATTCAGCATTTTTAGATTTATGTAAAATAAGTTTCGTAAAAGGACAGATTAGGATAAAAAATCCAAAACCATACATTCAGAATTTTTAAGCCTAAGCCAGCTAAAGTCAGCTCCACGATGTTTTCCTTCACCATTTATGATTAGGGTCTTTAGAATGAGTACGTTTTTTCCACACATTTTTCTTACAGGTCCCCGTACTAGACGACCTAAGAAGCCCCCAGGAGAGACCAACCCTAACGATGAGAAAAGACCACGAACTGCCTTCTCTGGACCTCAACTTGCGAGGTTAAAGGTATGACCACACTGGTTTTTTTTACCCGACTGATCTTACGCCTTTACATCTATTGAAGATGATTTATAGAGCGTCAGGAGGCAACCTATGCCTACACTTAACGACACACTGTAGTGCCTGGGACAATGTTTAGATGGAGTAGGCTTGTAGCACTATACCATCCTCTCAGCCTAGTCAGACATATCCACAGGAAAGACAACGTCAATACGTGCGGAGCTGACTAAACCAAGAGTTTCCTCACGATGTTTTCCTTCACTACCCGACTAAGGCGAATAAAAAAGGAGGGAATGTTATTTTGACCAATATGAATGTTCATCTGTACCCTCATAGCTCCTAAACTACTTAATAATAATTTGACAGATAAGATATTGTTGAAAGCGTCTCAATTGTCCGCTGATTATAGGATATGTGACGTCACAATAAATTGAATATGGCACCCTCTAGAGGACATGAAATAATGAACTTAAATGTATAATATTCACAATATTTACAAAATACATTTGAAACAGTTGAGATATCTACCAACCGTTGCAAACGATTTGCTTATTATTATTTTTTTATTTATTGAAATAATAATAAATATTTTTGTCCTCAGCATGAGTTCGCAGAAAACCGCTACCTGACTGAAAGAAGACGACAGGCCCTGGCAGCTGAGCTAGGTTAGTAAATGTTCAGTGGCTACCTCTGTCTATAGCATTAAACTCTAAGTATTCTATGAGAAATCTAGATCCCATATTGCAAGCTTGGCTTAGTTTGGGACTAGAGAGCATTGTAGGCGTTCATGAATAGTAAAAAAAAAGACGTTCGATACTAAGTACATACAAGTAATCTTAATATAACATTTTTCTCCAGGTCTTGCAGAAGCCCAGATCAAGATCTGGTTTCAAAACAAACGCGCGAAAATCAAGAAAGCTTCTGGTCAGAGGAACCCCTTAGCCTTGCAGCTGATGGCTCAGGGTCTGTACAACCACAGTACAGTACCTCTGACTAAAGAAGAAGAAGAGCTGGAAATGAAGGCTAGAGAGCGGGAGGCACAGAACAGAGCATAGATAAAAGAGTTTACAAAAAAGTCAAAATACTTCAAACTGTAATAGGTCTATAACCTAACCATAGACATTGAGGGTACTCTTTAACAGAAAAGGCTAGAGAGAGGCAGATTCAAAGCATAGACAATAACATTTACAAAAAAGTCATTTAAAACAGTTGAATAGGTCTATAACCAATATAACCATCGACATAAAGAGTATCTCTAACAAAAAAAAATGAAAAAGAGATGAAATAAGGCTAGGAAGAGAAAGGCACAGATAGCATAGACAAAAGAGTTTACAAAAAAGTCAATTAGATCTCTTAAAACAGTTATAACCATAGACAAGAGTACCTCTTACAAAAAAAAAGTAAAAGAGCTATAGGGCAACTCTTGATCACCGCAGTTCCAAAATGAATCCGGATTTTGACAGATCTCGTGTCATTTTTTTTGTACTGAAAAATGACACTTATGTCAAAATCTATGGATCCGGGTTGGAACAGTGTTGGAGAGTAACCGAATAAAGGCTAGGGAAAGAAAGGCACAGACAGCATAGACAAAAAAGTTTACAAAAGTCAGTTGAATTACTTTGAAAATGTTATATTCTCTATTATCTAGAGAATAACAGTTTTATGTTTTGTCAAAAATTTTGTTTTCATACAATTTGTATTGGTTAAATTTATTGTAAAAATGTACAATAAAAGTTAAAAAAATACACAATTAAAACTGGTAAATTTTAATTTAACTTTGTTATTATTGTTATAATAATAATAGTAAGACGCTTTGTAAATAAACCTATTAAGTAATTAATTAATATCAACTTTTGTAAAATATTAAGATAAATAATTTATCAGTTACAGCCATTGTAAAAACGATTAACTGCTAGTTTAAGTTTTTGTTAATAACAAAATTTTGACAAATAGTTTGTAAATTACAAAAGTTCCACATAAATAGTTTTTAAGTTAAAAGTTTTTGTAAATAATAGATTAAAAATTAATATTTAATAATAATTTAATATTTAAGTTATTTATTGTGCAATGGTAGCAGTATTAGTAAATTATAAGATTGATAAGAAATTAAAAATAAACTTCAAAATGCTCGGTAGGGCATCTGACATTTTTTTTTTCTAAATTTCATAATAAATATTGACAATCGAGACATCTCAAGAGATTTGTTTTTCCAACTTTTAGCTAAAAATGTCAAAATAGTTAACCTTTGGTCTGCTTTGTCAACGCGCAGTCTCAAATATTAAAAAGTCGATGTCTAGAATATACAGGTAACGTAAGATTTTGAATTTGTTATCAATCTTAAATGTAGCGGTTATTAGAACGACTTGATTAAAAAAGATTGTGTCAATATGTTGTTTCACTTTTCAACCATCTAGCCGAACACTCCACGTCTTAAGCTTTGGTCTCGCGATCGTTCGCACAACGCGACATGCGACATGCGGTGCTGGACACATAATTGTATGGAAAACGTCTAGAGTCTCTTGTTCCGTCGCAGTCGGCGTCAGCGGCGAAGAGCATACGCGGTACGCTGCGTTGTGCGTTACGATCGTCAAACGCTGCTTTACGAAATTGACTCTAAACTTCATTGCAATAAAGATTAAAAGCACGCCTTCCGCATTGGCGCTGTCCACCGCCGCGAGGTCGAAAATATCGAAAATTGCAGTTTTTTGATCTTGTAACTTGTAATGTTCAGCGGGCCTAAGATGCGCACCGCAAGATATTTGTCATGTCGTTCTGTCAAAATGTAAGCATTTTGTACCAGTTTAGGAACTATTGCATTATCTGTGGTAATGTTGTCGAGAAACCGCGCCTTTGAATTTTCAACTTTTGACATTTCTGCATGACTATTATCTCGTCCTCAGAGAGGTACGACGACTAACAAGTGTCAAAAGTGTACATTATGGCGCGTTTTGTCGACACCATTAGGTACCACAGATAATGCAATAGTTCCTAAACTGGTACAAAATGCTTACATTTTGACAGAACGACATGACAAATATCTCGCGGTGCGCATCTTAGGCCCGCTGGAGAAACTTCTTCAACTTCAACTTTTGACATTTTCTGCGTGACTATTCATTCTTCAGAGAGGTACGACGACTAAGAAATGTCAAAAGTTGACAATAAGAAGGCGTGTTTTATCCAAGACTACCGACAGATTCATATTCATATCATTTATTGCAATTATTGTTACATGGTGAGGTCTTAAGGATTAAAATAGTAGTGCATAATAGCCCTTAAGCTTAGGGCATAGCAATATTTGGAGTGGAAGCGGCCCGTAATTTGAGTGAAGTTAAAATTAAAAGCTAGTAGATAATGCAATAGTTCCAAAACTGGTGCAGAATGCCTTCACTTTGAGAGAACTGTACACTCTAGGGGTTGATATTAAAACGTGTGGCGTCACAAATGGGGAATTCAGTTCGATTCAGCAACAATTTTTAATTTCGTTTCTTCGACACTGTTTTAAGGGGTTTTAAGGGTTGGGGTTGTTTGAAGGGGTTTTTTTGTATGTTTAATATATTTACAATTTTCTACATTCATATATTTTTTTTTGGCGTCGCAGTTTTATTTATTTAATATTAAAATATCATAACAGATTGCTCCAATGCGTTATTCTAGTTAGGACTAGAAAAAAAAATTGTAAATCTACTATATAAAAATAAGTCGAGTTTTCCTTCCTGACGCTATAACTCCAGAACGCACGAACCGATTTCCACGATTTTGCATTCGTTGGAAAGGTCTCGGGCTCCGTGTGGTTTATAGCAAAGAAAATTCCGGAAAAATTTCAACAGAAAAGCGGGAAAATGGAATTTTGAAAATTCACACCCTAACGCGAGCGACGTCGCGGGAGACGGCTAGTATTTTATAATTATTATAAAATATTTACATTAAAAAGTACATAAGTTATTACAAACAACAGCTTGACAATATTGGTAGGTATAGCGTGTAAGTCTACTAAAGACAACTTATAAAAAAAAAATACCTAGTGGTCAAAGAAAAAATAATTATTTTCCAAAAATATGAGTAGGTACCTAACCTACTTATCTATCTAAAAATATATCTGAACATAAAAATAAGTCGCATTTATACTTATACTCGTGAAAGTAAAGTTTAAAAGACAGTCTATTGACTTTGACAAAACGTTTTGCACGCGAAAACAACACCAAGAAAAATCCCTTCCCTCCTGTATCGAATTGAACGAGTCAAGTAAAAAAATAGTTAATTTAAAATGTTGGACGCGTGCTTCGGATTCCGAGGGATAAGGTACGGTTTACATGGCGCTGGAGAAGTTTCTATACAAAATAAATATCACAATCCTACAAAATATGAAATATAATATTTTGTAGGATTGTGATATTTAATTATTAATGTTTTCGGGGAATATGTAAAATAATTAGGTACGTAAACGTTATCGGCCGAATACTTAAACGCAATACATATTAAGTTCATAAAATATTGCGATCTATTACAAAGGAGTAATGTCAGAGGCAGAGCAATTTTAAGTGGTGCTTAAGTTAGAGAGACGTTTCAGTATTCAGCTCACATCTGTCAAAAGTTAATTGCCGTTCTAAATAGTGCTATCTCATTTTGTTTAGATAGAGTGAGAAATAGTGACAAACGAATCAATCTAAGTTAATTCATCTAAGTTTAGAGGTGATTCTAAGTAAGAACAATAAAGATCGCGTCAATAAAATACTAAATAAAATCTATATATAATATCTAAAGTTATATTTTTAACCGACTTCAAAAAAGGAGGAGGTTCTCAATTCGGTTGTTTTTTTTTATGTTTGTTACCTCAGATTTCCGTCATTTATGAACCGATTTGAAAAGTTCTTTTTTTATCTGAAAGGGTTGGTCCCGAACTGCCATCATCATCATCATTTGATGATGAAGGCGTATCAAATTTAAGTCGGTTTTTCCAGTTTTTTAAACTTATAAATTATTTAATATGAACTTATTACTTACTATAATTTTATTGTTAAATATAAAAGAGTGTTAAAAATAATCTATGTATTTTAGTTAAAGAGTATTAATCTCAAAAGAAATTTGCAATTTCACTTATTAAGAAAGTAAGAACGTAAACTTACATTGTACCTATTTATTTACGAATTCACTTATTGAGAAATTACTAACTTAGACTTACATTCTATTTATGCTAAACAGCGATTGAAAAAAAAAACCCCGTTTTCTATACAAAATAATTTAATTTTATAATCGTAAACTCATCTCCATGTAAACCGACCCGATCGTGACAAGGGGTGCTCCAAATTCCAGACGAGAGCAATCGTAGGTGTTATTTTTACAGTTGAATAAAATAGGGGTGTTTTTATTGTGTTATCGATTTGGTGCTATTTGGTTATCTACTTTTAACATTGTAAACACTCCATTATACAATATAATAAACAAAATTAATTGTCCAGGTGGCTAAGGTGTTTTTTTTATTATCAGAATATAACAATGTGATATAACATTAAGTACAATACAATACAAAAAAATATTGTCATGCAAAAGGTAACAATATATTTTACAATAAATTCAAAATATTTAATTTTTATGTTACCCATAAAAATTGAAAATAATAATAAAAAAATCAGTAATTTGTTAGCAACGTTTTGTCCCACTAATAGGCTAAATTCCATTCCCCCTAAAACCCTATCCCAGGCTTCCTCCTACCATCGGCTGGGATCGCGGAAGAATGCTAACGCGCCCTTGCGTCCCCCGGTAAAAGTGCCCGAAGGACCGTGAGGTTTTAGTCAGTCGAGTCTGACATAACCTACCGCTGTAACAAGCAGTAGGTATCCATGAAGGATTTGCTCACGTAAAAAAAAAAAAGGCTTCCTCCTACCATCTCCAGTGAAATAATAAAGATTACTAATCACTCAAAAATCATCGAGAAAACTCTCAAAAAACCGTTTGACACTGACCAACTAAAAAAATCCACAAAAAGTAAAAAAAAAACTCATAAAAAGTTAAAAAAAACATATAAAAAGTAAAAAAGTCTTGATCTATCTATCAATCAAGTAAGAAACTGAGACCTAAAAACCAAAGTGTGACGAAAGATAAGGTGAACGACCCTTTGACGGGAGACCACCCACGAAGCGAGCGGAATTATAGGATTTTAGGTTTCGCGTCATTGGTTAGCTCTTGGTCACTCAAAGTCAAAGTAAGGTTACTTAGTTAAAATCAATACTGATTACATAAGTCAGTGAAAACATTACAAACTTAAACAAACTGTCACATGACTTTTTTCAGAAATGTCATTTAGTATTTTTTTTTCTTTATAGCTGTTGTAAAATGCTAAATTGGCTAAATAAGAGTAACTTTAAAAATTAGTAGAATATTCTGTTACTGCCACTTGGTTGGTTGTCAACGAAAACAAGCCGTTTTTTTTTTTAAATAAATAAATATTCACGGACACTTAACACAACGCCTTCTAGTCCCAAACTAAGCAAAGCTTGTACGATGGAAACTAGATGGCTGATAGAATACATACATAATTTTTTTTTTGGAAATACATACTTATAATGTATTTCCATAATACATAGAAACACCCAGACACAAAACAAACATCTATGTTTGCCACACAAATGTTTGTTCTCGGTGGTGATCGAACCCACGACCCACAGCACGGAAGGCAGAGCTACTACCGACTGAGCCATGACGCCTGACTTGACGAATGACTTGACTTATATTATTTCAAAATATCACTTGACACTGTCAAGATTGTCTGTCGAAATGACGGACAGAGGCCATAAATAGAAGAAGAACAGAATTGTAACAACCAGTTGCAAAAGACATAAACCAAGAAGTTGAAGTTGCAGGAAGATTTCATCGAACGAAGCCAGGATCGGAAGCATGTTTCTAAGTAAGTAAAAGTAAGTAAACTTAATAAAAATAATGGAAAATGAACTGACTCTATAGTGAACAGTGTTTTCTGCGCTGGTTGTGGGTTCAATTCCCACCTGGGGCAGACTACTACAGATTGTTTTTAGTGATGAATTTACAGTTATCGAAGATTTCACTAACAATTTACCAAAAAGTGCAACATTTGTCTAAACTTAAGTAGTTATACATACAAGAAAATTATCAGGAAGTTACAATCATTTTGTTTGTATGAAGCGATCGATCGAGATCAATACGAGAAGGAATTTGAAAATAGAATGTGCGAGGCGCCAGCCAATCAGATTCTAGGGTTGTCACGTCACTGTGAGTAAAAATAAATCGTTTTGGTGCAGGGAGACTTGTAACTTGGGGCAAATGAAACTACTTACTTTAAAAAACTTTTGGGCCCGTAACTTTCAGCATAGATTTGAGAAGAGATTAACAAAAATCTGTGCTTCGGTCCAGCAGTGCAAGTACCGGTCTTATCGACCGCTAAAGTCGATAAACGTATCGAATCGTATCGTTCCATGGGAGTACGGATCTCTTGTCGACAAAAGATCCGTACTCCCAAAAATAAGGTCAGAGTTTATCGAAATCACTCGTTCACTGCTGCCATGATTTACTAGTTTACTGTCAATATCACTGTTAATCACTTTCGTTTGTCAGAATCAAAACACAGTAAACTAAACATACACCATTGCCAATTCGTTAAAATTTAACGAATTTGTCTATAATACCGATCGACAAAGTGGGCATCTGTTGATAAAACCATTTTTATCGAATTTTGACGATTCTAAATGTCAAATTATACGATCGACAAGAACGGTACTTGCACTGCAGATCAGTGCTCACGCAGTAAATCAGCTTAAAATATGCTGGGTTCAGTGATTAGCTAAACCAATAAACAACGCCGTCACACAAAACACCCATGCCGTGTTATCATATCACACTAAAATGATCATTGCAATCCATAAGTGCAGTATCAGATACACAGTGGCAACCCTAACTCACCGTCCAATCAGCGGCCAGCTAGCCTATCTATCACACGAGTCCAAATAAAATAAAAACGTGCCGCGTGGGTGGCCGATAATATAACAATTTACTTAGATCGTAATCGTGTGTAACTCGCCTAGTCGTGTGCAAGTGCCCTTATTTCAACTGCACACAGATGGTAAGTAATGACACAAACTCTTTGTTTAGTAGCTACATTACCTCACAGAGCACGTCCTCCGAAGTTTTGCCTTTATAATGAGTAGGGAGAGCATAATTAAATGATCTGCGACGTTGAACAGTTACCTGTGCTTCAGTTCTATGTGTCATATGCTCCATATAATGGAGTATGACTTCAGAGGACGTGCTCGGTGAGATAATTTAACTGTAGTAGGTACTGTAGTAGGCAGAGCAAAATGATCTGACGAACTGATGCAGTTACCGCTCTGCTTTAGTTATATTACCTCGCAGAGCACGTCCATCACAGTCATGCTCTATATGAATAAATAAATAGAGCAAATGATCCAAGATGTTGAGTGGATAACTCTGCTTAAGTTATCTCACAAAGCACGTCCTCCAAAGTCAACTATGAGTAGAGAAAAAAAAAGAGATTGGTACCTTTGACAGGCGTCATGGCTCAGTCGGTAGTAGCTCTGCCTTCCATGCTGTGGGTCGTGGGTTCGATACCCACCAAGAACAAACATTTGTGTGTAGCAAACATAGATGTTTGTTCCATGTCTGGGTGTTACTATGTATCATAAGTAATGTACCTATAACTAAGTATTTACAAAAAAAAATATAGGTATAAATATTCTATCAGCAATCTAGTTCCCATAGTACAAGCTCTGCTTAGTTTGGAACTAGAGGGCGCTGTGTGATAATAAGAAAGATATGTCGAAGAATATTTAATATTTATTTATTTATTTACCTACCTGATTATCTAACTACACAGTCTAAATAGTGTGACGCGAGATAACATCTTGATTTGACATTGACAGTTATGACACTTTGACAGGTGTCGTGACAGTTATATGATGCGTGTGTAATCAATTATTCATAATAACCGTTGATTCTGTAGGCGATTCTGTCTTTTTTTGGGAGCAACACTAGCACTTTTATTTTAATAGTTTTTTTTGTGTTATTGTGAGTATTGTTGTTTAATTTTGGTGGAATTTTAACCAATAATACTTGAGGTCGTAACATAAAGTGTTAGCCATTAGAATAAATGTGTGTAAAGTGGTTTCCCTGAATGATAGAATTCGTTTCCAAGTTTGGAAGAGAAAATTCACCATTTTGCCTTTAAAACCAACGACAGCCGACTTGACTTATCTTATTTCAAATATTTCACTTGACACTGCCAAAATTGTCTGTCGAAATGACAGACAGAGACCATAAATAAAAGAAGTAGAAGACCCAATTTCTGTCAAAATCCAGATCCATTTAGAAACGGTGCATGGTGCGGTGGTTTGGAACAATTTGGAACTCTACAGAGTCAAGAACGGGTAAGAAACTACCTTACGAAACGATAGGGAAGGAGTGACAACTGTGAATAAACCCCAATAAAGTCTGGATATGACTCTGATTGAATTTCCTTTGAGAATACTGATGAATACCAAAGTCGTTTGCGATATCAATGAATTAAAAAAATTACAAAAAAAGTAGCATATTCAAAGTTTTCAAGGACTTATTTTTATTCTAATACTATAAGTCCTAGAGGTTTGACATTTGGAGGGTAGTATCCTTATATAGTGTAGGGGTGCACTAAGAAAGGAATTTCGAAAAGTCGCACCCTAAAGGGTCTAAAATTAGTATCAAAGATCTTAACCAAATAATGCGTATGCTGCTACCACGCGACTAAAACCGTGGACGACTGCTAGTCCTCAATAAATAAATACAGCGGATCATTACAATCATAAGCCTATTAAACCACAAAAAACTCAAAACTCAGAATCGAACGTCACGCCTCGAACTAAACTTTCCATTTATCGTTTGGATCTAATCAAATGACTGTCATGTCTCCACTCTATACTCTATGACCTGAGCGAGCGAGACAGCAATAACCACTACGCAATACGTGCGAGGGAGAAACAAGAAGACCACCCAAGATGTTGAGGCATTTGTACAATGCAATTTAGATTGGTCGCGAATGTCTTGATAGTTTACTTTTTTGTATTTTTTTTAGTAGGTAATTACGATGTTTTTTTATGTAATTGCGTTTTGTTTATGTTAATTATGATGTTTATGTTAAGTTTGTTAATTATTTAACATTTATTTAAAGTGAAAATGAGATGATTTTTGAGATAAGCGTGTTTCGATGAGACAGTCATGAATTTGAAAGTATTTGCCTTCACGTTTGAGTTTTTTAAAATGTTACAAAAATATAGTATCTGGAGCTTATCGATCATAAGCCGTACGTTTTTTTATTTATATATTTTTTTTAGAGTTTGCGTTGTTTCTTCTTTTTTTTTAATAATAAAATTGACGTTGTCTTTCCTAGGATGGTATAGGTACTTCAAACCTACTTCATCTTAAAATTGTCCCAGGCATTAATGCGTCCCGTTTATAGAGGCATTTGTAAAAAAATCTGTTAACAGTTACGTCGCACTCTGACAGAGCTGAGTCAACTCGAGTTGCGACTCGAGTGAACAGATAGGTCAACTTGAATAACTCGAGTTCGAAAAATCTCTACTTTTCTCGCCACCCAGCGATTGTAGAATTTTAGCTTGGTTAGAGCTCGAAACTTGAAAAAAACTAGACTTTTGACATCACTGCTCGATTGTAGAATGTTAGCTTGGCTAGAGCTCGAACTTGTTAGAAACTCGACTTTTCACATCACCAAGCGATTGTAAAATTGAATCAATAAATGAAATGAAATGTTAACTTGGCTAGAGCTCGAACTTGTTAAAAACTCGACTTTTCACATCACTGCTCGATTGTAGAATTTTAGTTTAGCTAAAGAATAGATCATATTATACTTACTATGCTAGAGATATCGTTTTTTTTATAATGATCTGTGTGGCTAGAGCAAGTACCAAGATTGTTAGTCTCCGCGCAGGTTGTTTTAAGAGTCAAGGAGTTTGCACCAATACATTTTTTGATCTGATTGTACCTACTACTTGTACACTGACGATTTGGTTTAGAAAACATACGGGAACGTGTTACAAATTAGCGTGACAATGTAGATTGTTAATTATAAAGTAAGATAATAAAAATGTATAAGATACAAATATTTAAGCTTTATGGCAAAAATAAGAGAAGTTCTTGGCCATTTTACGTCGATTTAGTTATGTAACGTTCTGAGCGGTCACGGTGTGGATGGGTGACTGTTGTTATTTTTATTTTTTATACTTGGTCGGGTAATGGCTAGCGTCCACAGGCCCGCATCGCACGCATCGGACGCATCGCACGCAACGGATTTTAGTTTGCCTTGTATAAAAACTCATCCGTACGGTGCGGATCAGTGGACGCAGTTGTATGAGTTTTTATACAAGGCAAACTAAAGCTGTTGCGTGCGATGCGTCCGATGCGTGCGATGCGGGCCTGTGGACGCTTGCCTTAAAACACCGTCATGCGTCAGTTCTGAATCTGAAGGTAATAAATTATCATAATAAAAATATAAGTAGGTATAAGCACAGTATGAGTATTTGGGATTTTATTGATTGGGCTGTCATTTTAGTTTTACTAAAATTAAAAAAATTAAGTATGTACCCATTCAAAACTTATTCTCATAAATTAAATATAGCTAGTAAAACGTAATATTCATTTATTTTAAGCTTATTTATGCTAAAACCTCTCAATAATCAGGCATGCAATTTTCTCCATCCTATTTTTTTCATCTTCGAAATTATTAGAGCAAAACTCGACACTACCGTCCAGAATTCCCTCTCGTATGTTTCCATCCCAATGTTTGCACTACACTTCTCCTTAATCACTTACCCCCACTTCTTATAGTAAGTGAACTATACTTATAGTAAGTATAAGTAAGTACTTTTGTTGTTTGATTGATGTGAGCAAGTGTGTGTACCTACTTCCGGTTTTTGGTGCTTTTGAAGTACTTAGATGAGAAATATCCTACTAATATTATAAACACGAAAGTTTGTGAAAATGTATGAATGTATACACGGTGTAACATAATTACCCTATAAGTCCGAAGGCGGCGTAATCAGACCGACCACCTGAGTGCTTGGACATGTGCAAAGGGTCAATAAATCGCAATTGAAATTTTCATACAAAAGTACAACTTTTATTAATTTAGAAATTTGCGACAACCCTAACTGTTTGTTTATTATTTGCGTAAGCCCACACACACGCATGCACACGTAGGTACCCTCCTACCGCGTCGCACGCACACGCTTACTGTGTGTACGTACATTTTAAGTAGAAGTTACGAGCTCATTTAATTAATGAAAAACTTCAAAATCTCAATAGTCGTAGAACAAACACTGTTCGCAATGACCTGTAAAATACCCCTCTTTCGGACTTATAGGGTATTTATGTTACACCGTGTATATGTATGTATGTTTGTTTCTCTTTCACGTAAAAACAACTGATCCGATTTGGATGAAACTTGGAATATATATTGTCCGTGACCTGGATTAATACATAGGCTACTTTTCTATGTATTATAAGTATGTATTTACAAAAAAAAAATGTATATATGTATTCTATCAGCCATCTAGTTTCCATCGTACAAGCTTTGCTTAGTTTGGGACTAGAAGGCGTTGTGTTAAGTTTCCGTGAATATTTATTTATTTATTTTGGAAAATCGAGTTTTGTCATTTTTTGAAACGACATAGCTCTTTTATTTTAATTGTTTTTTCTTGTGTTATTGTGAGTATTGTTGTTTAATTTTGGTGGAATTTTAATGAATAATACTTAGGTCTTAACACAAAGTGTGAGCCATTAGAATAAATGTGTGTAAAGTGGTTTTTCTTAATGTGAACATTCGTGTTAGATTTTAGATTTTGAAGAGAAAATCCACCATTTTCTTTTCAAAACAAACGACAGTCGACTTGACGAATGACTTGACTTATATTATTTCAAACATCTCACTTGACACTGTCAAACTTGTCTGTAGAAATGACGGACAGAGGCCATAATTAAAGAGAAGAAGAAGCTTCTTGTTTTCGTATATCTCGTAGCCACGTCGCTTGACATTATGCTGGGCAGAAAGCAGTTCAGAGCTTACGATACGGGGGCTGATTTTATTATTACTCTTCTAAAATACATCAAATAAAAAAAAAACGTCTCAGTTTCCACATTGGCCAAAAATGCGTTTGTCCGGATGTCTGTCTGTCTGTCTGTCTGTTCTCCTCTACAGGTCGCATTTTTCCACCGATCTGGACGAAACTTGGTACACAGGTTATATGACTTATTAGAATTTTTTTTGTCGTCGGGGATTTTTGATTGGAGGGGTACTTCCCCCAAAAAAAGGGCAAAAAGGGGGCTATTTGATATACTGGATATCTCCACCAAATGAGATCCGATTTCGATTATTCTTTTTTTATTTGAAAGGTAGTAACTATAAGTTGGTCTCATAAAAGTTTGGCGAAGATCTGATAAGGATCTTCAGCATGATGAACAGGATAGCTCATCAAACAATCGATGGTTTTCAATCAAATTTGAGAGAAACACAAAGGACCTCATTCTATACAAGATGATGCAAAAAAAATCAAAAAGATCAAAAAAATCACAAAACTGAAAATGCACTTGCACATTACATTCCTCAAAAATTTACAAAATAAATAGAAAAAACATCACATCACGCACACACACACACTCACACAACATTTTGCATTATAGTTCGTTTTCCCGCTGGAATCATAATTTGGCGGTATGTGTCTAGTGGACACAGGCCTGAAGTCTCATACAAGTATAACAAGTAGATCATTGCATTACGAGACCACACACGACGCGCCGCGTGCGCGCGCGCACTACATAACGTGGATATTCCTATACGATTCTAGTTTAACGTGGATATTCCTATACGATTCTAGTTGGAGTACCATTTATTTATTAGGATTGCCAAAGAATAATACACATAAATTAAAACTAAACTGAAACTGAACATATCGCACCTCACAACTATTACCGTCTTAGATCAAAATTTGTCACTTTTGAGTTAAGTATGGCATCAAAATATGTAATTGCAGTGGCACATAAATGTATAAATTTAGAAATGATTACTTCTATGATAATAATTAGTGTACATTGTGTTGGTGTTCAAATAAATAAATAAATAAATAAATAAATTAAATTATTGTTAATACACTAAATCATAACATAACATAATTATATTTCTAGTTATTTCTGTTTATCTTCAAAAATTTGAACTTTTAAGTCTTTCAATGGATATTTCTATTATTTTTATTAATTATTTGAATTTTGAAGTCATTCAATGGTTTTACAATTATTATAACTATATTTTTATGCATTGTAAGATGTTACAGAACTTACATGACTTACCTAATTACTGTACTTAATACATATACCTATATTGAACCGTAACATTGTCAATTTTAATGTCAAAATAATGTCAAAATCAAATATCAACTTCAACTTAGTTTTTGGATTTTGTAACAAAGGCTGAAATACTCAAAAGTCATTCAAATTTGAGCACCACTTAAAATTGCTCTGCCTCTGTTTGACATTACTCATTTGTAAGAGATGGCAATAATTTAAGCGGGACTTGAATTGAGTGGCGTTTGAATATTTGAGTATTAGGGTGATACATTCATTATTAGTTTTGTAAAGCTGAACTAACTAAAATAATTGCTAAATCTGTTGTCATGCAAGTGACAATGATAGAGCATTTTTTAAAGCCTTGCTAAAATGATATTTGAATAAAAATAAAGGGGTAAAGTGTCTGTTTACTCTGCTATACTCCGTTCGCGGAGACAAGCTAATAGAGCGCGCGCTCTCTTGCACTATTGTATGAAAATGAACAGGATAGAGTGCGCGCTCTCTTGCACTATTGTATGAAAATGAACAGGATAGAGTGCGCGCTCTCTTGCTCTAATTGTATGAAAATGAACAGGATAGAGCGCGCGCTCTCTTGCACTATTGTATGAAAATGAACAGGATAGAGTGCGCGCTCTCTTGCTCTAATTGTATGAAAATGGACAGGATAGAGTGCGCGCTCTCTTGCTCTAATTGTATGAAAATGAACAGGATAGAGTGCGCGCTTTCTTGCACTATTGTATGAAAATGAACAGGATAGAGTGCGCGCTCTCTTGCTCTGATTGTATGAAAATGAACAGGACGGGACGATTTCCCTATTAGCTTGTCTCCGCGAACGGAGTATAGTAGAGTAAACAGACACTTTACCCTTTACCCTTTTTTTTTACTTTGTAGTGTCAAAAAATTGTTCAGAAATTTCACTTGACAATGGCATAAATGTCTTTCGAAATGACAGACAGAGGCCATAAATAAAAGAAGAAGAAATCACAAAATTATTCTTTTTAGAATTTTCTCATCTTGGTGATTTAAGGTTTCAACCTAAACCAAAAACGTTCTGTTTGAACACAGATTTTTGGGAACACTAGTATCTATTACGAACAAATCTGACAGTCGCCGTGTTAACGTATTCGAGTTATATTGCGCGTCAGTGCCAGCTCGACTGTCAACCGTTGTAGTGTCACCGCGCAGTGTATCTCGGATGTGCTAGCGTAACGATACCATTTCGATTGTCACATTTATTCGTGATCAAGGCACAGATCTGAGTTTAGGATGTTTCGAGGCGAACGAATAGTATTTATTTTAAAATGTCGTATCCACACTTCGCCTCCGCATTCTCTCGCTATTATCGTCCAGAAGCAATAAACGGCCGATATTAATAACAATAATACCGCGATAGGCGACAGTTTAGAATACCTGCCCATTTCTGCCTGTTTCTGCCGACTTCTGCCTAATTATGCCACTTCAAATTATTTATACATGCGAATAAGTGTCATATTGACATTAATAACAATAATGATATTACAATAGACATCATATTTGCCTGATTCTGCCCATTTCTGCCAACTTCTGCCTACTTTTGTCACTTGAAACTATTGTATGATGTAAAAAGTGTCATTATTACTAACATTATTAAAAACAATAAAACATTTTTTAAATTAAGAAATCAAATTAATTGAACTTTGAAACGGCTGCACCAATTTTCACCAAACATAGCTAAGAACATTATTTCGGTCGCGCCGAGCGTTAAGGCTGAATTACACCGGTGCAACACTGTGCGGCATTGCGGCATGCCACAAGGCCGCATGCTACAAAATAAAAAATGTCGCACATTGTGGCAAGAACCGTGCGACATGGCAACACCATGCGTCATGTGGCAGACGATGTTAAATAGGCTGCCGCATGCCACTAATGCCGCAAATGCTTTCTATTTGGAGCCACAAGGTGCCGCATGTCGCGTATGTAGCATGCGGCACTGTTGCACGTTGTTGCCTCGGTGGAATACAGGCTTTACATAGATAGATAGATAGATATATATATATATATAGATAGATCGTTTATTTGACATACACAGAAAAATACAGAACGGACGTAGAAAATATATTAAACATAAAGATACCTACAAGAACCAAACAAAATAATAGTTAAGTCATAAAATAAAGTAATTATTCACGGACACTTAACACAACGCCTTCTAGTCCCAAACTAAGCAAAGCTTGTACGATGGAAACTAGATGGCTGATATAATACATACATACATTTTTTTTTGTAAATACATACTTATAATACATAGAAACTTATAATACATAGAATAAGTAAGTAACAGCTATAGGTAACGTAACGTAACAAGTGGGTACTAGCTAGTCTCGTTCCGCGCTGTATGCAGACAAATCGGTCCCGACTCAGCTTACATAGTTAAGTCTCTCTCTCTTCCCGACTATTGGTCCCACATGGTGGTGGGGTCAGCCTTCCTCACATTCTTCCTCCACTTCGCCCTATCCATGACGTCGTCATCGGAAACATTGCATTCCTTCATGTCGCGGTTTAACACGGCTGTCCAGGTGGTTTTTGGTCTCCCTCTAGGTCTTTTGCCGGAGACGGACAGTTCCAGTACTCGGTTTCCAACGTAATCGGGTGATCTTCTTTTGACATGTCCATACCATCTCATTCTGTTCTCCTGCAGCTTGTCTGCGATGTCGCGTACTCCGAGGCTACCTAGCTTACATAGTTAAGTAAAGAAAAAAATATAATGTTTATTTATTGATTTAAAACTCGTGTGTGTTAAAAACTTAAAATGGAATCAACATGTACTTAGGTCGTTGCTTTCACAAAGTAATTTTTTTCATAATGAATTCTCTTTGAATAAAGCCGACCGTGATCCAATACTTTCTACTTCCCCACTCATCAGTTTGTTTATAAGTATTCTAAACATCCTCAGGGCACTTAATAGTCATAATTGAAGGCGCAATGCCCAAATATGAGCGGCTGGTATTCTTAGCTCGTGCCTCGAGCAATAGTAGGTGCCAAATAACACCGCAATACAGGTCACTCACCCAGGTCAATTTTGCGACATCCTGGTGAATGTCCACGATGTCGCAAAATTCAATTTATGTATGGCTAATTCTGTCGCTTTCCATACAAACCTGTCGCTAAGACGGTAATCGCTCGAATCTCGTAGTACTGTTTGTTTACCATACATAAATTGAATTTTGCGACATCGAGGTGAAGGCGGGTGAATGACCTGTATTGCGGTGTTATTTGGCACCTGCTACAGTAGGATGGGTATTCTACAAATTAGTGTGCTTAATTCTCCGCAATTTACCTAAGAGTATTTAAGTCTGTGAAATAGTGTACTTAATTCACCTAGGTGAATTAAGTCGATGGCACCTCAAACAGTTTTCCGAAAAAAAAAGGTTTTTTGTGTTTTTAGTTTATATTCCACTTTTCATTGGTAAAACTTGTTTTACATACAAGCTTGTTAATTAATGGAATATTTTCCAAGTAAAATAATCTGTAGATCAGGTCACACGACATTGCGTATTTTGCTTTCCTGTGACTTTTCAGTGTTTACGATCAATAGAACAATCCCAATTAACTGCCATCATCATCATCATCTGATGATGAAGCCGTATCAAATTGAAGTCGATTTTTTTAGTCTTCAAACTTATAAATTACTAGCTTCCGCCCGTGACTTCGTTCACGTCGATTTTCCGGGATAAAAAGTATCCTATGTTACTTCTAATACCTCCAAGAATATGTGTGCAAAGTTTCATGATGATCGGTTAAGTAGTTTTCGCGTGAAAGCGTAACAAACAAACTTACATTCACATTTATAATATTAGTATGATTATGAGTTTGTAGACAGGCCATCACCGGTTCGAGAGCAAACAAGTACCCTCACGATGTTTTCCTTCACCGTTCTAAGACGAACCTCCAATATTGGTGTTCTGTTAAAGGAATCATGATCTATAAACATTGAACAAAGTCGATGATTGATACTAATTTGAAAACTGTAGCATTTTTGTTTGAACTTTCTATAATTTTTTTGGTAAACATTTATCTAGTAGCAAGCAAGCTAGCTCGTGGCCAACTCTTGTGACGGGATTTTTAGACCGCCTTAAGGCCTCCGTCATGGCTCGCGAATGCTAGAGCCGGGACCGATAATCGTTGTCTCATAAAAACGTGCCCGTTTTTAACCGACTTCAAAAAAGGAGGAGGTTCTCAATTCGGTTGTATATTTTTCAGTAGCTGGTCAGTTGATTAAGAGTAACTGAAAACAACACGTCATCCACGTACACGACATTGCATATTTTGATTTTTTACTACAACAGTCTCAATGAACTGCTATCATCATCATCATCATCATCATTTGATGATGAATGCGTATCAAATTAAAGTCGGTTTTTCCAATTTTTTAAACTTATAAATTATCGTATATCTGTGGCCACGTCGCTTGACATTATGCTGGGCAGCGAAAGCAGTTCAGAGCTTGCGATACGGAGGCAGTTTAACGTGTCCTCCGAAGCATATCCGAAGGACTCCGAATCCGAAGGACTTATCTAGTAAAAGATCAAAGTATGGATATCTATGAAATCTGTAGGTAAGATTCAAAATTACTCCTAAGAGCTGTGAATTTTGTTGCAAAAATAGAAGTCATAGCCCTTTAGCCCTTTCAATAATCCAATTTACACGTCAACGGAGTAAATTAACAAGCTAAGTTGGGTGTAAATCATAACTTATGGGGTGTGGTGACGGATGTTTGTCTCGGGAGCGATTATAAAATATAAAATTATCTATGAAGATTCGTTTATATTGGTTTGTTTGTTTGTATACTAACCATAATAGGTAAATGTCTTGCTTGATCAAAATTCACCGAAAATAGGCAAAATTTATATATAAAAAAAAAGTTTTAAACAAAAAAACTTGTAATAATTCTCCTTTTAAAAACAAAAGCATTACAATAAAAATATACAATTTATGGATAAAAAACAAAAAATATTTGTTATTATATAATTTTTATTAAAGTAAACCTAATTTTACAAAAAGTTCTTGGACATTTCACACAACGCCTTCTAATACCAAAGCAAGCAAAGCTTGTACTAACAAGTAAACCCAGAGGCATTGCTAGTAGTCCATAAAAAGTACGCGCTGACATGTGAAGAGTAAATCTGTCGATAGGAAGCATCCGTCGCGTAGTATTTATAAATTTATAAACTAAAAAAAATCCCTTTTAAAAGTTTGCATTACTTACTAAGATGAAATAGAATAGCCACATTGGAACTTTAGCATATTCCTTTGTATGGAAGATCATACGATAATTTATGAAGAACTCTTTTGTATCTGACTGACAATCAACGCACAGCCTAAACTATAAGTCCTAGAGGTATGACATTTGGAGGGTAGTATCCTTATATAGTGTAGAGGTGCACTAAGAAAGGAATTTTCAAAAGTCGCACCATAAAGGGTCTAAAATGATGATCAAAGATTTTAACCAAATAATGCGTAGTATGCAGTAGTTAGGTACCTTGCGCGCAAAGCCGTGGGCGGCAGCTAGTAATTTATAAACTTAAAAGTATGAAAACTAACTTTAATTAGATACGCCTTCATCATTAAATAATGATAATAGTAGAGATTGCTTTAAGCAATAAGGCCGCCCATTGTATTTACCTCCTAAAACTTTGATCGTATTACCAATTATGGTATTTTTTTGTTATTTTGTTTACCTATAAGTGGTGTACAGTTAAGAATATTCTATTCATCTATCTATCTATATATCAGTTCATTAGGATTGTTACATTTGATCGTAAACACTGAAGTCTCAGGAAAGCAAAATACATAATGAAAAAAAAAACATAAATACATACGTGAATGAAGTTTTTTTTTTCAGTTATTCTCATTAAACCGCCAAACTACTGAACCGATTTTGAATTTTTTCAATTTTTTCTCGGTGGAGATTGAACCCACTACCCTCGGCAGCCAACCAACTGAGCTGTGAGCTGTTACACGGATTAATATAAATAATGCCTGGATAATTATTACTAAGTACCCTACTTATTAACAAAGATTTACGAGTAGCCTAACCTCTAGACAATCTGAATATGGTTTCCGAAAATAAACCAAAAATTTGTGCCATGCTTCATTTCTCCTTTGATATATTTACCGGTACTAATTAGAGACCAATTATAAGTGTCATGATAACTGACAGATGGGTACAGCTGACAGATGCCACTGGCAACATTGTGCTAAGTTGAAATTCTATCGTCGCTAGAGTCGTCCAGGGATTTGAGTTCTGTCATTTTTGAAAGTACCGTAAAACGAGGCGACTTTCAAATTACGGGGCGTCTTTGATGATAACAAAACCGAATACGAATACCGATATTTCTAGGACCCGTCTTCCGTTTTGTTATCATCAAAGACGCCCCGTAATTTGAAAGTCGCCTCGTTTTACGGTAATCATTAGCACTTATTTTATTTTATTTAATTTATTTAACAAAACCCACAGCCCTTAATACTATTAAATAATATCTAACTAGGCTAATCCTATGGCCAATTACGGATTTACTTTTTATAAAATATAATTTTTAAAACAGACAGTCGAAATTACTAATGTAAGTATAGGATATAAAACAATAAGTGCATAAATATAAGAAAAAAAAACATACTAAATCAAATATATGATGAGCTTAGAAAACCATTACAGCAATGAATAAACAATAACATTTATCAATTTTTTTTTGTAAAAAATATCAATTTATCAATATATATATTATATATATATTGATAAATTATTATAAATATCAATTTATCAATATATATATATTATAATATATATTGATAAATTGATATGATAAAATCTAAATTCTGTATCTTTGTTAGTAAATACTTGTTATTGTTATTGTTTATTCGGTCTTAAATTTAACTTTTACTTTAAGTGTTGAACATCCTCCATTATTTCACAAGTTTTACTTTTAAAAATATGTTTAGTGTTGTGAAATAAATCATTTTCAGATAATTCCTTATTATAAACACTCTGTAACCTATTAAATATCGAGTGCTGAGCATAGTTTGTAGATGAGTGAGAGACAGCAAATAACTTAGTGTGCCTCGTACGAACTTTAGGAGCACAAAAACGCAAAACTCGACTTGTAAGACTTATTTTTATTACTAGCCGGCGTTGCTCGCGTTCTAGACCCTTTAGAGTGTGACTTTTCAAAATTCCATTCTTAGTGCACCCCTACACTATATAAGGATACTATTATTCAAATTTCATACCTCTAGGACTTATAGTGTAGGCTGTGCGTTGATTATCAGTCAGCTCCAAGAGTTTTATATATTTAGAAAATTTATCTTGGTGAGTATTGCTGTTTCATTTTGGTGGAATTTTAGTCAATAATACTTGTGGTTGTAGGATAAAGTGTGAGCCATTGGAATAAATGTGTGTAAAGTGGTTTTACAAAACAAACGACAGTCGACTTGACGAATGACTTGACTGAAAATATTTCAAATATCTCACTTGACACTGGTACAATTGTCTGTCGAAATGACCGACAGAGGCCATAAATATAAAAATATAATTTATAAGTTTAAAAAACTGGATAAACCGACTTCAATTTGATACGCCTTCATCATCAAATGATGATGATGATGGCAGTTCATTGAGACTGTTCTATTGATCGTAAACACCACAGAAAAGCAAAATACGCAATGTATCCGAGATACACTACAACGGTTGGCAGTCGAGCTGGCAGTGACGCGCAATGTGACTCGAATACGCTAACGCGGCGACTGTCAGATTTGTTCGTGGGTACTTACGTTCTATTGCTCGTAAACGTCACAGAAAAGTCACAAAAAAGCAAAATATGCAATATCGTGTACGCGTATGACGTGTTTTTTTCCATTTATTCTTATTTAACTGCCTAATTACTAAAACGATTTTGATAAAAACTTATGGGACCAATCTGGAAGTATACCCTTTCAGATAAAAAAAGAATTTTTCAAATCGGTTCATAAATGACGGAGTTCTGAGGTAACAAACATAAAAAAAAAATACAACCGAATTGAGAACCTCCTCCTTTTTTAAAGTCGGTTTAAAAAAAAGAAGAGAATAATTCCAGATTGGTCTCATAAAAACTTTATTATTTAGATTCAGTAGTTTGAATTATCAAATAAAAATAGTTACATTCTTCAGAACTCTTAGTATTCAATTGATTTAATTAACCGTATAAACCTATGTGCTTTATTAGCACGTATGTAGTAGACACTAAATCAAGTAGCTACCTACTAAATTGGTGCCTCATGGCTCATCTTGACAGTTTATGATTTAGCGTTTAGTACTTAGAAATACTCATCGAATAAAGGAGGTTTCAGAAGAGTTATAATTCATATCTCATTTTGAATCTATTCATCTTAAAATAAAGTGAGTTAATGACCATAGGACTTTTGAGTTATTAATCTTGTTTTTATCTATATTCTCTGTAGGTATCTATAATTATTATCTAGGAAGCTGTAATTATAGGAAAATTAATAAAAAACAATATTAAACAATTAATTATAATATATTTCTTTTAAAATCTAAAACTAGTAGATCTACTCACTATGCAATTTTTATAGTTATTTGTATTAGGTATTTATATTTACAAAATAAACTTAATAAAATAAAATGGAAGAAATGAATGACTGATATTTTACACACATTACAATTTCACAAAAATAAAAGTCAAGAAAGTAAATTTAAAAAATAACTTTAAAGTATGAAACAATATTAAATAAAAACGTCTTCAGTGCAACGTCATTTATTAAGTTGGTCGAAAAAATAACATTACCACTTGACAAAACTTATTCACATAGCTTACGTAGTATTTTTTTTTACAAAGGTGCTATGAAATTTTACTACATAATATTATGTATTTTATTAATAACTTTAAATAACATATTTAGGTACTATTTGGTTATTTTTCGCATCGTATCTATTAGTAAAAATTACTATGGAATTGCAAATATTACAAATGTGAATCTTAAATTACAGACTAAATTAATTCTAAGTTATAACTGATATTTTCAAACACGATTTAGAAAAATCGAAATATCAATTTCATAATATTTATTTCTCAACATATTTCAAAATACCAGTCTGCGTGCCTCATTTTACATTATTTTTTACAATATAAATAAATAGTTATATTAAAATGTAGCCTATTTACAAATCAGGAACTATTTTTTTATAATTATCATAGGATTTATCATATTTCCTAGAGAAACCAGAATCAGGCGTGTAACTGGCTAGCCGGTGCCATTATAGCTGATTATAAATTTACAATTATTTATTTTATAGAGGATGGTATAGTACTGCAAGCCTCAATATTGTCCCAGGCACTACAGTGTTTCGTTAAGTGTAGGCATAGGTTGCCTCTGACGCTGTGTAAATCATCTTCAATAGATGTAAAGGCATAAGTTTTACACTGCGGCTTCTAGTCCCAAACTAAGCAAAGCTTGTACTAATGGGAACCAGATTCCTCATAGAATACTTATATACATTTTTTATTGTAAAAACAGACTTATAGAAGGAATTGTGTAACATTTATTTCTTCCTCATCAAGCAGTAGTATGAAGAATATTTTTCAAATGTTGTTGCTTTGTGAACATTGACTTCTTTGATTGAGTGGTTTGAGAGATATTCACTTAACTATATTTATATTTCTTACGGAATTATGGACACGATTAGCCCAATACAGAGAAGACTGGCAAGGGTTGGAGGAAGCCTTTGCTCGAAAATGGGCAACCCAAGAAAAAAAACAAATTGGGACTAAAATTGTAATTGTGGACTTAATTCACCTAAGTGACTTAGCCCTGGTGAATTAAGTCGACGGCACCTAAAAATTGAATTATGTAACATTGATTTCTTCCTCATCACTATCATTGGCAGTACTATGATTGTACAATCCCTGTGCCATGAGCTGCATTGCCAGTGGGTTCCTCTGCCCAGTAGCTTTCTTGATCTTGGCTCGTTTGTTCTGGAACCAGATCTTGATCTGTGCTTCAGCGAGGCCCAGCTCTGCGGCTAGTGACTGTCGACGGCGTTCGGTGAGGTAGCGGTTTTCGGCAAACTCGTGCTGTGAGACAAAGAAAATTGGTTACAAATTTGTGCTAAATCTACAATCTATCTATACTATTATAAAACTGTAAAAAAGCCAAAAATTACATTTAAAATACGGATAATATGCAGATCTACAAAATAAACGATTCCAATTCCGAGAATATAGTTTGTCTGTTTGTTTGATGAACTAATGTTGCTCAGTATGTAATTCTACATTCGAATCCATCAAAAAAATATACCAATTGATACAAAAAGCGTGAATGACGTGATTTTTTATAATATTTTGAAGGCAATATAAAAAAATCAGCCTTTATAATTTAACGAAAGTGTATTTTCCACACCCTAAGTACCGCTTGCCTGCCAAATCCACAATGAGCCAAACTTCTTGATGGTCTATCGGTTCTTACCTGTGTTGGGAGCATGCACTGACAAACTTTCAGCCTTTATAAAATAACGAAGGTCTGGGGTTCACTGGCTCTTGTATTATTATTATGACCAGTGAACGCTTTTATTTTTGGGGACGTTATAACGAGAACAGAGTATGAAGAAAAAACACAGAAGGAGGCGATAGTAAGTACGTGGTAGATACTTACTTTCAATCTGCCAAGCTGAGCGGCGCTGAAGGCAGTTCTAGGTCTTTTTTCTTCAGCACTGGGGCCCGTTTTCTTCATTCGTCTGCTTCTGGGGCCTGGGGACAAGGATAATTTTATTTATTTTATGTTAAGAATTTAAGGAAAACTAACAGTTAGGTAGTTACACAGTAGAATAATAAACCTAATACAGGAATCTCTAAAGATTCAAGTACGCCGATGGCCAATTAAAAGTTTCCAAATTCAATTTAAAAACGCCATTTTGTAAATATGTAATAATAATAGAGTGATGGGCGCAATGCAATGCATCACAGGGCACGTTCTCAGTGGATGTGATCAGTGAGGCAATGCAGAGCTTGTTAAAACAAGATCAACTTAAAACTCTACCATCTAACTTTACTTAATTAAATAGGTACTATTAAGTAGAGAATTGAACCCACAACCCTTCATAATGGTACAAACAATGCACTGAATAATTACAACCCCAAAGGGTTCATAATTATAGCTAATATCATTAAATAATACTATGTTGCGTTGTAATTGTTAATGTTTTGATGTAAGGGTTGTTTTATGTAACCTCGTAATAAGTTAAACCAGTGGCCACAACCAGAGATATTTCTTAAAAATAAGTATTTATTTATAAGTCTCTGTTAGACTCTTTTTTAACCCACTTCAAAAAAGGAGGAGGTTCTCAATTCGGTTCAATTTTTGTTTATCATAATGTTTGTTACCTCATAACTCCGTCATTTTTGAACTGGTTTAAAGAATTATTTTTTTATCTTAAAGGGTAGACTTTCAGATTGACCCCATAATTTTTTTATCAAAATCGGTTCAGTAGTTTGGGAGTTAAATAGGATTAACTGGAAAAAACACGTCATTCACGTACACGACATTGCGTATATTGCTTTCCTGTGACCTTTCAATGGTGTTTATGATCAATAGAAAAATCTCAATGAACTACCATCATCATCATCATCTGATGATGAAGCTGTATCAAATAAAGTCAGTTTTTACAAATTATTATATTTTAGATCTAAACTTGTACAGGTTAAAGCTTTGGTCTCGCGATCGTAACGCACAACGCTTCGGTATGCGGCATGCGGCGCCGGACACGTCATAATCGTATGGAAAACGTCAAGTATGGTCTCTTGTTCCGTCGCAGTCTGCGTCAGCGGCGAGAAGCAAACGCGGTACGCTGCGTTGAGCCGCATATCGCAGCGTTGTGCGTTACGATCGCGGAAATGCTGTTTAATAAGTAGTTATTAATTAATACGTTAATGTATTTTTCTAAGGTTTTATCAAAGTATAATCACGGTCAATAATTTATACAATTTTCATTTGGAGAACCAAATCACGATTCCTTACAAAAAACATAATTCAAAACCTAATTCGTGGTTCCGTATATTCAATTAAATAAGCACGTAACCCAGAAAACAATGAAATTACAGACGAAGGCAACAAAAAACTATTATTTCACACCACGAGTATGTTCCCTCCCCTTCTAATTAACCGAGGGCGATAACGATTAAGTGGTATTTTTTATAAGCTATGACGTGTGCGACGCCATTTTAATTCCACGTAGCGAGAATGAGGAATGTTTTATTGCATTTTGAGTATGAAAACGCATTCGGAAAATATTTTATAAAAAGTGGTATATTTCTACTAAATAGTATACTTAATTCACCTAGGTGACTTAGCCCTGGTGAATTAAGTCGACGGCACAAATCTTTTGACTTAAATTGATTTTAAGTTTTTTTAATCCGCATGCAACTCTAAAATATACAAGAAAAGTAAGTAAGTGAAAAAAAGTTCTGTGTTTATTCTGAGTATATAAGTATTTTCTTTAAGAAAAAGTATTTTTGCGTTTTATTGTTGGTAAGAAAGTAAGACACTTAATATAATATATAAAAAGTAAAAAGATAGGTATCTAAAAAAAGTTCTGTGTTCGTTTTGTGTATAGGTGTATTTTCTTTGTGAGAAAATATTTTTGCGTTTTATTGTTAGTAAAGACGTTGGCGGGACGATCTCGACGTTCACACGAGAGAGTGGTGGAACAACGCCAACGACCGGGACCAGTGGAAAATTTTTGGGGAGACCTTTGCCCAGCAGTGGGATACAACAGGTTTAAATTTTTAGTAAAAAATAAAAATAAACTATTAATATAATTGTATTTTAATGAAATATTCTATTTCTAGCTAGGATATACATATATATTTTTATGAGAACATATTTTATAGTTTTTATAACAGATAGAACCTATATTATATACCTAAGTTACCTATTAATTTAAGGCTATCGACGCTAAAACTCATTTAGCATTATCCGTATTGTTTTTTTCGTGCAAAATAAGTTGTGTTTTATTAAAATGATAAATAAATAAATAAATATTCTTGGACATATTACACAACTCTCTAGTCCCAAACTAAGCAAAGCTTGTACTATGGGAACTAGATTGCTGATAGAATACTTATATACATATTTTTTTTGTAAATATATACTTATGATACATAGTAACACCCAGACACAGAACAAACATCTATGTTTGCCACATACAAATGTTTGTTCTCGTTGGGGAACGAACCCACGACCCCACATAAAAAAAAAAATAATCTTACCTATAATCATACAAAACGTAATGACGATTCAAAGTGATCAGTGAGATTTTATTAAATACTAGCAGCGCCTCGCGGTTTCACCCGCGTAATTCCCGTTCCCGTGGGAATTCCGGGATAAAATATAGCCTATGTTCATCAGGGATAATGTAGGATTCTAATGGTAAAAGAATTTTTTTAATCGGTCCAGTAGTTTCGGAGCCTATTCAATTCATACAAACAAACAAACAAACAAAAAATCAAACCTTTCCTCTTTATAATATTTGTATATGTATAGAAAAGATTTTTGACTTTGACACAGCACGGAAGGCAGAGCAACTACCGACTGAGCCATGACGCCTAATATAAGTTAATTAAAAAAATATATTATATACAAGATTGAAAACTATTTCATTCAAGTGCTAATAGCCCATTTGAATTTAAATAGGCTACCGTAGAATGCATTTAATTATACAAATAGTGAATATTAAATCACGACAATCGCTCCAAAACGATCTTGACGTTTAGCGTGCAACTGAAAACGTAAACCAACCGCTATCCGAACAAAATAACAATAAACAGTTCTCTACCTTCCTGTACTCAACGATTTAACACTTTAACACTGACACAGGAAAATCTAAAACAGGAAAACGTATTTTTAACCGACTTCAAGAAAGGAGGAGGTTCTCGATATGGGATGTGGTTTTTTTTGAAGTTATACTATTAATGCGACTTCCAACAACGTTGCGTTACGCGGTTGACATAGTCTAATACGCTACTAATGCTACAACCAATCAATAGATGGCAGTGTTCAGCAATTCAGGATTTGACCGCCCGTGTTTTTGAAGTTATACGACTTCCAACTGACAGCGGGGGGAATAGAAAGAGACTAATACGCTACAATCAAAATATAATAGATGGCAGTGTTCATGCAATTTTTTACTTTTTATTTTGAAGTGAAAATTTAGTACTGCAAATTGGATAAGTACATAAAAAAAAATACTAAATTAATTTCACATTAAACACAGAGCGAGAGTGAATGCGTGCCACTCGAAGTATAACTTCTCCCGCGCGTAGGGACTGCACGCACAGGTTTTTTTATGTTATAACTAGCTTCCCATTGGATCTCTTTAATTTTCGGGAGTAAAAAGTATCCTATGTTACTTCTAATACCTCCAAAAATATGTGTACAAAGTTTCATGATGATCGGTTAAGTAGTTTTCGCGTGAAAGCGTAACAAACAAACTTACATTCACATTTATAATATTTGTATGAAGTAGGATAATAATAGGCCTTTACATATACTGAAGATGATTTATAGAGCGTCAGGAGGCAACCTATGTCTACACTTAACGACACACTGTAGTGCCTGGGACAATGTTTAGATGGAGTAGGCTTTTAGCACTATACCATCCTCTCAGCCTAGTCAGACATATCCACAGGAAAGACATCGTCAATACGTAAGGAGCTGAATAAGCCAAGGGTTTCCTCACGGTGTTTTGTTGGCAGAGTGGGATTGCACCTCGTTTCTTTAATGTTAGTTACCTCTTAACTCCGTCATTCATAAACCGATTTGAAAAATTCCTTTTTTTTTAAACTAAAATGTATACTTCCAGATAAGTCCCATAATTTTTTATCAAAATAGGTTCAGTAGTTTGCGAGTTAAATAGGAATAACTAGGAAAAAACACGTCATCGCAATGTCAGCAAAATTCGCAATGTCGTGTACGTGACACGACATTGCGAATTTTGCTTTCCTGTAACCTTTCAATGGTGTTTTTGATCAATAGAACAAACCCAATGAACTACCATCATCATCATAATCATCACCTGGTGATGAAGCAAATTGAAGTCGGTTTTTTTAAGTTTTTAAACTTACCTATAAGTTATGTGACGACACAGTATGGTATAGAAAACGGGCGTGATTTTACAAACTTTGAATTTTATACCAAAGACGAAGCGAAGGAATAGCGGAAGCCGCTTAAATTTAAACTGTTTCTAAAGCAATGAATTTTGAGTTTTATCGCTTTCAGAATAGAACAGGAAACGGCTTGAGCGATCTTTTTGGTGTTTGAAAAATGTGGAACGAATTGCTTTATAACACACGGGAAAATTGACTGTAAAGCGAGTAATATAGAGGCTATATTCGCGTGCTGGTTGACTTTTGTGGCTGCAGTCGTTTATCACCAGATAAAATGGCCAGTTACTTTTTATTCGTGTTTTTAATTAAACAGGAGTCGCGCCAAAACGTTTGCGAGAGAATTCGAGAATTTTCCGTAACGAGGTGAGCCTTGAAAAAACGCGGGGAAAAAAGAAAATATATTACTCTTACGCCTTTAAAAAGGTCTTTGGCGTTTTGTTTTCTTAATGGCAAGGCGTGAATTCTACTGTAATCGTAAAAACAGAGTTACCTGAATTTATTTCAACTTTTTTGTACTACTAAGCGGTGCCACACGGGCGCTGCCGCTGCGCTGCGTCGTCGCTGCGACGTCGCAGCGTTGACGCTCCGTAGTTCTACATACAAATCTGGCCGGCATGCCACACGGTGCGCACAACAACGCACGCGCAGCGCCCAAGGAGTGAAGGAGAGGAGGCGGGAAGGGGTGCTGCGGTGCGACGACGCTACGACGATGCACGATAGCGCAGTATTGTTTAGAATATCGAAGCTGACGACGACGTCGGAGAATGCTGCGTTGGGTTGCTACGTAGCAGCGCTCGTGTGGCACTCATTGCGTTGAAGTCACTGCGTTGCGACGTCGCAGCGCAGCGGCAGCGCCCGTGTGGCACCGCTCTAAATTTTTTGGTAGGTAAATAAAATAAAAAAAACTCTAAAATCAACATTATAAAAAAATAACCGAATTGAGAACCGTCTCCTTGTTTGAAGTCAGTTAAGAAACAAAAAAAACACGAATAAAAAAAAATTAAAGGCATCCTGTATTTCAAATTGAAGAACAATTGAAAAGTTCTATTTTCAAAATTGAATTTCCAAAAGAATTGAAGCACATTATTTCAATTTGAATTTCGAACCGTTCGCTTCCCGAACATGGATCGATAAAACTTACTTGTATGGATGCGCACGTTTTACAAAACATTCGTCCGTCGAAATTTTCAAACTAGACTTGAACATTCAAATGTATGAAACGGATGGTCATTCAAAATTTCCTACCAAACTATATTTTTAGTAGATACCTACATTTTTTTTCTTTCTTAGATTAGCTTAAGCAAAAAAAAAATGCATTCACGGAAATTACTAATTAGCCTGCCTTTTGGCTAAAACGTAATATAATTAGGTATATCTAATAGTATACCTATATATACGCTAACTAAACACATTACGCATTACACATTACATTAACGCTATTTACACAATGTTTTTGCAAATAAATTATCTTTATCTTAAAAAAAAAATATATATATATATATATATTTACTGAAAAGTTTAGAGTACAGCGGTGAAGTGCAGTAACTTCTTAAATATATGTTTAAAATGATGCTTAATGCTAGGCGCTACCTAATATATTCATAATTTTCCTTAATTTTTCTCCTAAACTTTGTATAGTCAAGGAGTTGACTCCTCGCTCTAACTAAGTAAAGATATACTTGTATGTAGACGCGAGGGATAAAAAAAAGCTATTGGTAAGTATAAATTTTGTTTTCGCTTTTTTCTTTTTATTAGTTAGTAAAAATACGTCATGTTTTTTTCTTGTATATCATAATGTCTTGTGTGTCATATGTCATGTAAATAAGTATATTTTTTTGTTAGTAGATTAAGAATCTCGCAGTAATTTTTTTTTTATTGCGAATACACGAGTGCACTCGCCATGTTCGTGCCGAAGTGTTGCTATTTTAACATCACGACTTGAAAAGTGTTACATTGGTATTTACCTTGCCTGATTGGAGGTAGTTTCATACAATTGCCACTACAGCCGGATTTATACCTTCATAAAAGAAGCTTTAAACTAACTTTATATTATTATATCTTTTATAATATAATAATGTATGTATGTATTCTATCAGCCATCTAGTTTCCATCGTACAAGCTTTGCTTAGTTTGGGACTAGAAGGCGTTGTGTTAAGGGTCCGTGAATATTTATTTATATTTACAGTAGAACTCCAATTATCCGAATTAATGGGGACCGGGACTCATTCGCATAATCAAATATTCGGATAATCGGATTTTTAAAAAAAAAATTGCCATTGGAGAGAATAAAAGCTACGTTTTGATATTGCACTATTTTTTTATTGAATTTAATGAAAGAAACATGAAATTTTCACATGTTTTAAATATAAATAAAATGTACTTAAATGTACAAGTTTAGAAATAAAAATCATTGTTTTTTAAACATCTCCGTCAATGTAAGCTGTTTTGCGGTCTTCAACCGGTTCGGATAATCGGCGATTCGGATAGTCGGAGTTCGGATAATTGGAGTTCTACTGTATTTATTTATACAAAAACCTGACATGCTGACGTTTCGGACAAAATATCTTGGGACAAATTGTCCCAATTGACACTTTTGATTATAATATATTTGTTGCTGACGATTCGGACACCATTAGAAATAGCTGCATAGTACAGTCAGTTAAAAAGTGTTTAATAAAGTAAAATATTGTTTTTTCAGTAGATAAATAATTTAGTAGTTTTTGAACTAATGATGATGATGATGATGATATCTTTGCTCGAGTCCGGATCAGTGCTTGGAGCAGTAAATCAGCATGCGGACCTTTGTTTCCATTGTTTTGTACCAACAATGTACAAAACAGTCGTATATTTCCCTCAAATGGACGAATAACAGCATAATCACCAAAACTCACCAATTAACAAACATTATAAATTTAACAGAGACATAATTGCCAAAAACGTATAATATATCTTTGTAATGGCAACCCTAAATAACTCTCAAATACTATTCAGAGTAAAATGAACTCTATTGCAAAGTGATAAGTTGCATAATTACTTGACAGGCGTCACAGCTCAGTCGGTAGTAGCTCTGCCTTCCGTGCGGGTCATTGGTTCGATCCGCACCAAGAATAAATATTTGTGGCAAAATAGGTTTTTGTTCTGTGCCTGGGTGTTACTATGTATATGTATGTATTTACAAAAAAAGGTATATAAGTATTCTATCAGCAATCTAGTTCCCATAGTACAAGATTTGCTTAGTTTGGCACTAGAAGGCGTTGTGTAAAATGTCCATAAACATTTATTATTTAATTTCAAACTACCATACCAACAAACCTTATTTTTTTTGTACCACTCTTCACATAAATAAATCATTCATGCATTCATTCGTTCATTCATTCATTCGTTCGTTCATTCGTTCATTCATTCATTCATTCAACCATTCACTCATTCAATTGTTCATTCTAACATTCAAATTTGTAATTAATTAAAATCATACAATAATTTACACATATCGTCATATCACAGTGAAAGTGGTATAATCTACTATTGCAACATTTCTCAATAGATGGCACCCCTAACTTGGCGCATTAACATTCCGTACCGACCCTAACGGGCTGGACAAATGAGAATGATAATTTATTTATACTTGTCGTAAGATGAATTCATTAGATTTTATCGACCGCGCGAGAATAAAGAGGTATAACTCATGAAATAAATAATATATTATAGTACTAAATAGTATACAGTTTGTCCGTTTGTCTGTTCGCGGATCACGCCTTAACTACTATAGATCAATTTCAATGTAACTTATACCATTCAGAAGCCCTTTTTCGCATTGAAACATTAAAATAATGCTGCATCTAAAAGGTTTCTGTCCAGTCTTGGGCACGCTTCCGATTGCTACTGATTAGGACCAGTTGAGCTATCTATAAATCGTTTGCATCAGTTTGTAGATAGCTCAACTGTTTCATGTGTATTTTGTAAATATTGTAAATACTGAATTATTTGTAATTGCGGTGTGAATGTAAACCTTGTGCGGAAATTATGTCAATGTGTATTTGACATTGTATCTAAATAATATTCAAAAGCTTATAAATAAATAAATATTCTCTAGTTCGAAACTATATTATAGAAGGCTTTATAATAAATGAATAATAAATATTCACGGACACTTAACACAACGCCTTCTAGTCCCAAACTAAGCAAAGCTTGTACGATGGAAACTAGATGACTGATAGAATACATACATACATATTTTTTTTGTAAATACATTTATTTTATAATACACAGAAACACCCATAAATAAGAAGAAGAAGAAGCCATATAGAAGGCGTTGTGAAAAATATCCATGAATATTTTTTATTTATTTAATTACGTAATCTTAGGTTATATTACTAATTAGCGTAGGTTTTTCATTATGTGTGTCACCATTACTTCATAATTACATTTCGTATTCTGGCGGGTAATAATTACAGATTTTAAACTACGCGTTGAAGTTGTCACGCAAAGTCACAATCACTGTTACTACGTGGTACTACGTACATAATTAGTGTGTCGGATTCGAGTTTTGACATTTTTTGAAAATATACCTAGAACTTTTATTTTAATAGTTTTTCTTAATTGTGAGTATTGTTTGTTAATTTTGGTGGAATTTTAACCAATAATACTTAGGTCGTATACATGAGCCATTGGAATAAATGTGTGTAAAGTGGTTTCCCTGAATGTGAAAATTTGTCTCCAAGTTTTGAAGGGAAAATCCACCATTTTCTCTTCAAACAAACGACAGCCGACTTGACGAATGACTTGACTTGACTTATATTATTTCAAATATTTCACTTGACACTGTCAAAATTGTCTGTCGAAATGACGGACAGAGGCCATATAGAAGAAGAAGTAATTGTTGTGTCTAGAAGTGTTTTAATATCGGTCGTTCACCGAGGTACGGCTGCCATGTTTAGGAATTGATTATAAGCCATTGTAAAGCTCAATTTGCATTCATTGAATGAGGTTTTATGTTACAATGTTTATTTTATGTTATTGTTATCAATGATTTTTAAACCGTCTTTAAAAAACGGAGGTTTTCAATGTCGGTTGTTTTTTGTTACCTCACAACTCCGACATTTATAAACCGATTTGAAAAAATAAATTATTTTAAATAGTACCTAGTCCCGGATAGGTGACACATAAATTTAATCAAAATCGGTTCAGTATTTTGGCATGTAAATAAGAATAACTGTAAAAAAACACGTCAAACACGTACACGAATAACCTAACCATTCGCGCTCCAACCGCCCTCGGAAGCGCCACGAAGAGAGCCGTCTCTCCACGCGAAAAATTGTAAAAATAGTGAAAAGTGCTCCAATTTTGACGTGCTATATATCAAAAGAAGCGGAAAGTGGCAAACACGTACACGAAGTATTTTTTTTCTTTCCTTTGACTTTTCGACAGTGTTTGCGTACACCTATTACCTAGTATGTAAGTTTATAATAATATTTAATTAGGATTTTGACAAATGGAAGGAATGGCTTGGTAAGTTAATGAATAAGTGAATTAATGAAATATTTTTTTAAACAAACGCGTAAATATAACACTGGATTTATAAAGCTCATAATATTTGTTATAAAAAAGCGTAAATATTCTTGTGTAATTAATCATAAAGATAAATTATGATTATTTACAAAAATATGTTTCTTTCTCGGTTATGTTTACGTAATAATTCATATTTTAGCTTTTACTGTGTTACAGGAAATTGTGATTTCCGGAAGTCGTGAATTTGTAATGTAAAAACAGTACAGTGGAATATATTCAAGATTACGTACAATACAAAAAGTAAGCTTGCAAAAATAATAAGAGTGCAACCTTAGCGTGCTCTAAATAAAGGCGTTAGGGCATTTCAGGTCCCGATTTGCATACATTTAGTTATTTTTTAGATTAATTTCGTTATTTGTAACTATTTTGACGTAAACATCGGTCAATACGCTAAACAACATTGAAAAAGACGCATATTTCGAAATAAAATGACTTTATAACTAACTAGCAGCGCCTCGCGGTTTCACCCGCGTAATTCCCGTTCCCGTGGGAATTCCGGGATAAAATATAGCCTATGTTCATCAGGGATAATGTAGGATTCTAATGGTAAAAGAATTTTTTTAATCGGTCCAGTAGTTTCGGAGCCTATTCAATTCATACAAACAAACAAACAAACAAAAAATCAAACCTTTCCTCTTTATAATATTTGTATAGATGTATAGATGTATAGATGACTCCTGCTGCTTCATAATGACATTATTACATTATTAAAAACTGCATTGTTAGTGTATTGTAACAAAGTTCCATCATAGCAAGTTTTAAAAAAATGTGCGTCCTGGACTCCATCTAATTTACCCCAGACTCTTTAGTCAAACCTCTTTGGATTTAGAGTAGGTACCTAAGTTTTAGCGTTACCAGCGGGCCTAAGATGCGCACCGCGAGATATTTGTCATGTCGTTCTGTCAAAATGTAAGCATTTTGTACCAGTTTAGGAACTATTGCATTATCTGTGGTAATGTTGTCGAGAAACCGCGCCTTTGAATTTTCAACTTTTGACATTTCTGCATGACTATTATCTCGTCCTCAGAGAGGTACGACGACTAACAAGTGTCAAAAGTGTACATTATGGCGCGTTTTGTCGACACCATTAGGTACCACAGATAATGCAATAGTTCCTAAACTGGTACAAATTGCTTACATTTTGACAGAACGACATGACAAATATCTCGCGGTGCGCATCTTAGGCCTGCATGTGTTTTTCTAGTTAAAAGAAGCGCCTTAAGCGACAAAAACCAGTTTAGATAAATCAAGACAATCACTAAATCAAAGCAGATAATGTTTTGACAGAAAAAAATAGGTGTCATAAAAAAAACGAGCAAAAAAGACTAAAGTTTACAAAAAAAAAGTGATTAAGTAGTCATCATTCGAAACCTGATACTGACTTGTCTGGTTTTAGTGTTCCGTGTAATAGTTTGATGATAATCAAAGTGACAGACAGTCGAGACGGATCAGGATCATTTTATCAATGTCTCTTATGTCCGAGGTAACTGTAACTTGTAGACATGGGTAAAAAGCCGAGTGGGATCGCATCTCGACTTTCGATGCGAAGGTTCGAATCCCGGCCGTGCATCAATTGATTTTTCGTTAGGAAAATTTATATGCGCGTTAACACGAGCTAATTCTAATTCTAATTCGTCGTGGGGGAATAAAATCTGCACTGATGTCCCGCGTTGGGGTGTATTGTGCATTGTCCCCCTGCTGAGCTCACCCCAACCAGCCCAACTCCTTAAAGTAACGGAGAAGGACTTTGGGTTGATGACAGCAATGTTCCAGCATCCCCGATGGTGTTGTAGATATTAGGTATATATGTTTAACGTTTGTTCTGTCTGTGTATATTAGGTATATATGTTTAACGTTTGTTCTGTCTGTGTATATTAGGTATATATGTTTAACGTTTGTTCTGTCTGTGTATATTAGGTATATATGTTTAACGTTTGTTCTGTCTGTGTATATTAGGATAGATGTTTAACGTTGGTTCTGTCTGTGTATATTAAGATAGATGTTTAACGTTTGTTCTGTCTGTGTATATTAGGTATATATGTTTAACGTTTGTTCTGTCTGTGTATATTAGGATACATGTTTAACGTTTGTTCTGTCTGTGTATATTAAGATAGATGTTTAACGTTTGTTCTGTCTGTGTATATTAAGATAGATGTTTAACGTTTGTTCTGTCTGTGTGTATTAGGTACTACGTGTTTTATAAACTTCATTTACAAGAAAAAAACATGCAACACGAGTAATATCAGTTATCATTTTTTGCACAATATTTATGTACAGAACCCGTATATTTTAAAAGTACTTCGCTTGACTTTAAATTAGTTACGATTCGCGAGTTCCTCTATAGTTTAAATTAAGTTATTATTGCCATCTTATACGCCATTTATTACCAAAACCGGCAAAGCTTTTCAACGGGTCGTTCGCATATTTTGACTATCGATTCGACGAATAATTTATTTTAATTATGTTTCGGTATTTCTAATGGCTATATTTTTGTAAACTGGCATGGATTAATGTATTTAGAATGAGAGCATTTGCTTTTGTAAATGAAATAGTTCTACTTATCTTCTATCTTCTTCATAATATATAAAACTCTTTTGTATCTGACTGACAATCAACGCACAGCCTAAACTATAAGTCCTAGAGGTATGAAATTTGGAGGGTAGTATCCTTATATAGTGTAGGGGTGCACTAAGAAAGGAATTTTGAAAAGTCGCATCCTAAAGGGTCTAAAATTAGGGTCAAAGATTTTAACCAAATAATGCGTATGCTCCTACCACGCGAGCAAACACGCGGGCGACAGCTAGTAAACTATAAACGCGCAAGTTTGTAAGGGTGTATTGATGTATGTATGTATGGATGTTTATTCCTCTTTCACGTAACACCTACTGATCTGATTTGGATGAAACTTGGAATATAATATTGTTCGTGACCAGCGGGCCTAAGATGCGCACCGCGAGATATTTGTCATGTCGTTCTGTCAAAATGTAAGCATTTTGTACCAGTTTACAAACTATTGCATTATCTGTGGTACCTAATGGTGTCGACAAAACGCGCCATAATGTACACTTTTGACACTTGTTAGTCGTCGTACCTCTCTGAGGACGAGATAATAGTCATGCAGAAATGTCAAAAGTTGAAAATTCAAAGACGCGTTTTGTCGACAACATTACCACAGATAATGCAATACTTCCTAAACTGGTACAAAATGCTTACATTTTGACAGAACAACATGACAAATATCTCGCGGCGCGCATCCTAGGCCCACTGGATTAGCACATAGGCTACTTCTATCGAGGAAAATCAACGGGATACAATGGGACGAACGAAGTCGCGGGCGGAAGCATAGTAGTAAATAAAGTAACCATTTGTAACTAATTATTTTAAAGAATTTATCATTAGAAATCTAGTCCCATACTAGAAGGGACTAGAGGGCGTTGTGTGATATGTCCGAGAATATCTAATTATATTTTTAAAACTCTATTTATTAATCGACTGAGATTACAGACTTTACGTAACTAAGATACCTAACAGAAGTGAACTGAATAAAAAAAATATCTCCTAATAGTTTTTGAGATAATACGGTTTGTGACAGACGGACGGACGGACAAAGTCGCACCATAAGGGTTTCGAAACCCTATGGGATTGTAACCCTAAAAATAATTATCAGGCGTCATGGCTCAGTCGGTAGTAGCTCTGCCTTCTGTGCTGTGGCTCGTGGGTTCGATCCCCACCGAGAACAAACATTTGTGTGTTGCTAACATAGATGTTTGTTCTGTGTCTGGGTGTTACTATGTATCATATGTATGTATTTACAAAAAAAAATGTATTTAAGTAATGTATCAGCAATCTAGTTCCCATAGTACAAGCTCTGCTTAGTTTGGGACTAGAGGGCGTTGTGTGTAATGTCCAAGAATATTTATTTATTTATTTTATTTATTTAATTAATTAATTTTATAGTTCTCAATGCTGTCATCTTGTTAGCCATTTTGTTTTAAAATAGTGTCATGGCGACTTTATGTTAGCAAATGAAATAAAATAAACGAACACAATAACTTGTAAATTGAATATTAAACAGCACTTACTATTGCAACCGCAAACACCCAAGTGCAAATTGTGTCAAATCGTATGAAATACTAGCTGTCGCCCGCGGCTTTGCTCGCGTGGTAGCAGCATACGCATTATTTGGTTAAAATCTTTGATCCTAATTTTAGACCCTTTAGGGCGCGACTTTTCAAAATTCCTTTCTTAGTGCACCCCTACACTATATAAGGATACTACCCTCCAAATGTCATATCTCTAGGACTTATAGTTTAGGCTGTGCGTTGATTGTCAGTCAGTTTCAAAAGAGTTTTATATATTTAGATTCTTTAGTTAATAAATTTTAAATAATTTGACTTATGCGGTTCTGCGGTCGCCGGCCGACGTTCTATAAATGTGATGTGATAAAATGTTATGTTCTATTTAAATGGATATGGCATTTTATAGTCCCGGTGACTAATAAGGCATGTGTTACATAGTTGTATGAATATGGCTCAATATGTTTGCAGTTTTAATAATTAAATAAATATTCATGGACATTTCACACGACATCAAGTCCCAAATAAAGCAAAGCTTGTAATGTGGGAACTAGATTGCTGTTAGAATACATATATTTATGCTTGTATTTATGTACACACTTATTACACACTAGCAGCGCCTCGCGGTTTCACCCGCGTAATTCCCGTTCCCGTGGGAATTCCGGGATAAAATATAGCCTATGTTCATCAGGGATAATGTAGGATTCTAATGGTAAAATAATTTTTTTAATCGGTCCAGTAGTTTCGGAGCCTATTCAATTCATACAAACAAACAAACAAACAAAAAATCAAACCTTTCCTCTTTATAATATTTGTATAGATGTATAGATAGTAACACTTTTCATAGTGGGTATTGATTACCCCTGCCGGCAGTCGCTTGGGTCGCTAAGGGGATTATTGGACAAAAGTTTCAGAAATTCCCCACGCAGGGGACTGACGCAGGGGAAAACTGGAATGAACCGAAGCTACGAACCACAGCTCGGAAGATAGAGCTAACCAACTGAGCTAAATAAAACAATAAATAGAATTGTATAACTGTACGTTGATTAAGCATGCGCGTTGAATTTACTTTTAATTTATGTTTGTTTCACGCCAATCAACACCTTTTTAAATGACTACTATGTACTATAGATAATACAGACTTCTTACTGATAATGTGTGTATATCATATAATAGCATTCCAAGAATATAAGTACTGTATTCATTATACGTGTGAATTATAGACACTTTCCGTAAAAACCACAAAAAGTTTTAAAAGCTCAGTTTGTCCTCGTTTTTATTACTTTGTCGGCTATTATTATGACATTGTGGCTGCCTGGATGCATGTGAACGAAGACGGCTTAAGTTAATCGTCACAGAACAAAAGGTTCAATATCTTTTGACGTTGTCGATGACGTAATAAAAAAAATAGTAAAAAAAGAACCTTTTGACGTTTGCCCTGCAGTAAAACACCGGCTAAAAAGAAAAAAAAACAAGAAACCCGTAAGTATGTAGGTAAGTTTGACCATGCCTGTATGGTTTGGCTATAAACAATGAGCATAGTTATTGAAAAAAACATTTATTTCAGATAAAAAAAAAGCAACTCAGCAAAAAACTCTGCGTGACAAATAAAACGAATACGTAATTTTCTATTTCTCAACGTGTTTTTTCTTACATAGTAGTAAATACTAATGTGTTAGTAACCACAACAACACATGCTTAGAAAAAGCCGCAAAAATCAATTTCAAAGAACCACCTATGATTTTTAACTGAGCGCAGAAATGCCGCATCACCCATTCCTAAATCGAAGTAACATTACGTATTCAATGCGAGTACTTATTCTCTACTTCCCTAAACTGAGTTATATCAACTTTATGTCTGTGGAAATACGATCTACTTTCCTTTGTATTTTTAGTCTCTATGTATGGGAGAGTTTGAATCATAACGCTAAGGAATACGGTTGTTTTTTGATTGTCAGTAGCTAATGGTTTGATAGTAGGCAATTGATTTTCTTTGATTTTCGTGGGTAGGTTTTATGTTCGGAAATTATAGGGTGTGGTTGAATTTTCTATTGTCTTTCTCTTTCGCTCTAGTGTACTTTTGTATAGCTGTCTCGGCTGAATATAATGACGGCTTGGGTCGTACCATCTGCTAATAGTTTTTTTTTTAATTTTGAAAATGGCGTTAGATCGTTTGATCATTCTACTCCTCAGTAATGGTTTATTTATTTATTTTCTAAACTTTAAGGTAGAAATGTTAGTTCTAACTTCTAATAGACAAAATTAAATAATAGATTTGAAATAGACATTTCATAAATAATGGTAATAAAGTAAGTAGGCTTTGGTTTCGATTCTCTTGTTGCATTTTTTTAAACTAACCTAATTTGACAGCACTAAATGTTGCCGTCCCTTTCTCATAAACTGAAACGACAGAGACGGCTATAATTTTAGCGCTGTCAAATTAGGTTAATTAAGGAACAGTGCTCGACCGACGGTCAGCGCTGACCGTATGTCGCAGACTGGCGAAACTCTCGAACTAGACTCGTACTTTCGAAAAACGAACAACGTGTGAAACGGGAGTCAAAATTTGAATCTCGTTTCATACAAAACCAGATTTTGAGTGTGTATATTTGCTAGAATGGGAGTCCCGCTTCTTCTTACGTAGGAACTACGTAATACATATTCTTTGGTACGTCGGCGTAGCTATATCTATGCAAGTCTATGAATGCGTACACAGCTACGCTGACGGTACGCGACCGACGTACGCACCGACGGTCGGTCGAGCTCTGAAACCGGCATTAGAATCCTTTAGATTTTTCAATAGATCTTTTAATATGTAATACTATCCAAAAATTGTACTTTTACTCACTATAAAAGGGTTCCTAATGATATTTTTCTGAGTCCCACTGCCCACACTCAACAAAACCTCTTAAAAGCAATATAAAAAATATAAAAAATAACCTAATTGTGTAATCTCTGGTTAAGATGCATTGGGGTAATTGCGAAAATGGGTATATTCCGAAAATCCATAAAATCTAGTAACATAATGCGATATTTTTCTGTTGGCACGAGGATATATATGACTGTCACGGCGATGCCAATCAAGATGGCATCTAGACCAATGTTGCCAACAGGAAAATATCGCATTATGTTTCTAGATTTTATGGATTTTCGGAATATACCCATTTTCGCAATTACCCCAATGGACCTTATATCTTCAAAATAGGTTTTTAAAGATCTGTCAACAGCTTTTTTTTTTTACGAAAAGATACATCGCTATTTTTAAGTATTTTTACTTATAGTGATGTCTCTGGGTGTGGTATAGTAGGTGCCGAATAACACCGCAATACAGGTAATTCACCCACCTTCACCAATATGTCGCAAAATTTAATTGATGTATGGTAAACAAACAGTACTAACGAGATTCGAGCGATACCGTCTTAGCGACATGTTTGTATGGAAAGCGACAGAATTAACCGTACATAAATTGAATTTTGCGACATCGTGGTGAAGGTGGGTGAAAGACCTGTATTGCGGTGTTATTTGGCACCTACTATAGGCAGTACTAAGTAGCTAAAAATACATTTGACAGCAGTTATACAAGCCAAATCAAATTATTAGTACATTCTTTACAACAAAAACAAATTCAATGGCCGTCTCTTGGTAATAGTGTCGTAACGATGTATCGATAAATAATTCATTATCGATGATTTTTTTATCGATTGTGGAAACGCGTAATTAAAAATGTGCATTTATTTTAAGTACTGGTGCGGATATTAATTATTTTGCGCAGATTTTTAATATGAAACTCAATTATAACTGGAAACCTTTCAAATTCATTTACATAGAATACCTACATACCAACTAAACTATATTATTATATTTATTTTTTTCTTTACAAGGCTCTTCTAGACAGAGATCGATTAATCTAAGACTTGTATTGAAATAAAAAACTTAATCGTTGAGATTCTCATACAAAACTGTTAAAAACTTTGACCATGAATGGAAGAGTATGTACTATGAGTTTTAATCGTTATCAATGTACTATATGTCTTGTCAGGATCTTGTCTTGGCACTTGGCATACTACTGTTGCACTATTTCGAATATGATTCTGACTTGAAATAATTTTGTAATAACTCTGGAGATATTTATTTATCTATTTTTGTTTTGTTTCTTTCCCTACCCTACATAGCTGCCTATTATTTCTGTATATGTATACACCTATATATGTACTGCTAGTAAGGTTTTACTGGTTATTGTAAATCACTATGACGTATATCTTTGAACCCAATTCTTTAATGCGTTAGTTGTTTAATATTATAAGCTGTTTAATATGATATGTTGCTTAATATATTATAAGTACCTAATATAATTTGCATTAATCAGAGCAGCTGTAGCTGTGATGTCATCCACTCTCAGGTTCTGACTGAAAACCAGCGCCACTTTGCTTCTGCAGAGCTGCATTAAGCTGAGGCAGGACCTTTTTGGCTCATATCAGCGCTGGTCAGCACCCAGAACAATATAACTATACTCCGTTCGCGGAGACAAGCTAATAGGGAAATCGTCCCGTCCTGTTCATTTTCATACAATAGTGCAAGAGAGCGCGCGCTCTATCAAGGCTCTATCCTGTTCATTTTCATACAATTAGAGCAAGAGAGCGAGCGCTCTATCCTGTTCATTTTCATACAATAGTGCAAGAGAGCGCGCGCTCTATTAGCTTGTCTCCGCGAACGGAGTATAGTTCATATTTCGTATTCTGTGCTATTCTGTTCTACTTTTTTTTTTTTCTAATTAATTATGTATTGTTTTCTTACTGTGTGATTATTTTACTGTGTTGTACCTGTGTTGTGTTGTGTGCCAAATAAATATTTCTCTATCTCTATCTCTATCTCTATATGGATATCGATGAAAAATACAAATATCTATAGTAGGTGCCAAATAACACCGCAATACAGGTCATTCACCCGCCTTCACCTCGATGTCGTAAAATTCAATTTATGTATGGTAAACAAACAGTACTACGAGATTCGAGCGATTACCGTCTTAGCGACAGGTTTGTATGGAAAGCGACAGAATTAGCCATTCATAAATTGAACTTTGCGACATCGTGGTGAAGGTGGGTGAGTGACCTGTATTGCGGTGTCATTTGGCACCTACTATATACGTTTTTAATATGAATAACAAGAGTATGTACTCATTCTCCTTGCCCTTGTCCCAATTTATATCTACTATGAATTCTAATCGATACTTTTTTTATTATGAATAGAAAATGTACTATGAATTTTAATCGATATCAATTTACTAAATCGATATCGATAAAAAGAACATCACTAGCACTTTTTCTATAGAATGCAGTATCAGAAGTCATCACATTACGGGATCCGAGAAGAAGGGGGCAACTGCCGTTTTATGAGTTCTGTGTCAATGGTTCTTTCTTTGTCACTTTGTGGGTCTTTTGTTGATGGGCCACACTACCTCAGGCCTTAGGCACATTATAAGATATTTTAGGTAGTAGTTAAGATTATTAATATAAATCCTAGTTATATTAGCCACGATTTTTGGCCATTATTTGACAATGTCAAATAATTACGGTACCAAAACGCAAAAAAATATTTAACCGGCTTCTAGCAAAACCAAGCAAGCAAGCTCGTATGAGTTAGTGGCCAACTCCGGTGACGGTGAGTTTTTAGGCCGCCTTAAGGCCTCCGTCGTGACTGCGACTTAACGACTGCTAGAGCCGGGACATTTTAACGTGCCCTCGCTGATTTCCACCGACTTTAAAATAGGTTCTAAATTAGGTTGTATGTTTTTTTTTAATGTTTATTATTTACCTCAGAACTCCGTCATTTATAAACCGATTTGAAAAAAACTTTTTTCAGTTGAAAGGTTACACTTCCATGTTAGCTCCATAATTTTTTTATCAAAATCGGTTCAATACTTGGCTTATAAACAAGAATAAAACTGGAAAAACTCGTCATCCACGTACACGACATTACGTATTTCGCTTTCCTGTGACTTTTCAGTGTTTACAATCAATAGAACGAACCCAATGAACTATCATCATCATCGGATAAAAGCCGGAAGGTAGTCAAATTAGTAGAGCTTCTTGTGAAAGAGTTCGTACTGAGGAGTACTACCAACATAACTTCTACCGCCAAACAATGATGCTCGCATCGCTGTGTAATGGGCTCTATCATAACTGGTTCTTCGAATAATTAACATCAATAACCAACATAACAAGGCCTCCAAGACTATGTTTAATATCATAATTCTAAGAGCTCTATGTTTACTGGTTTTCTGATTCATTAGTATAGATATCCAGTGAAGTGAGAGCTCTTAGTGAAATAATTACACAAGCTAGAATCTTTCAATTAACACGCCAACTTCTTTATAAACGCACGGTATTTTTGCAATATAGTGATGGGACATAAAAAAAATGGGATCTTTTTCTGTGACTTGATTTTTAACTTGGAGTTTACTACCTTATTATAATATGTATTATTATTGTATGTATCTTATTATTATATGTATTATAAGTATGTATTTAAAAAAAAATGTATGTATGTATTCTATCAGCCATCTAGTTTCCATCGTACAAGCTTTGCTTAGTTTGGAACTAGAAGGCGTTGTGTTAAGGGTCCGTGAATATTTATTTATTTATTTATTTATTGTTTTGATACACTGTGTTTTTACGATATATCTTTTTTGGTTAGATATTTATGAAAAAAAAACAGAAACAACTGAATATCTAATTCGGTTAGTATAAAAAATTAGTATTGATGAATCATTTTACATTTAAATGTTGCCAAAAACCACTACTTTTAGAATTATTGCTAGTTTTTGGCAAACACAAAAAATCTAATAAAATAAAAGTGCTAAGTTGGTACAAACCATGAGAGAACTCGAATCCCCTTGAAGACAATTCAGAAATTCAGAATATTCTTATTTTATATCAACATATTTATGTAGATGACGACAAAAGTGCACAAATGAGAAATCATTTCTTTCAAATTCAAGACTGAGCCTTTCTGGTACATCACTAGCCTCTGTTCCCAGAACCGTCATTATCGCAACAAGTCTATCGTTACAACGTATCATTGCCGGCTGATTAACGAGGCCAGAGGAGTGATGCAAAAAGAACCATGTTGGGTTCCGTAGTGTGTTCGTACAAAGTTGACGTAAACGATTTTTTTATATAGAGATTGAGCAGCGCCCCTAGCGGATAGTTGACAAAACTGAGGGTTCTCAAACAAAACTAAAATCACACAAATTAAAATACGTATTTTATTATATACAATGCAACGCAGACTACGTACGCGTGCGAAACTTTCTACCAAAATATCTGTCACCAGCATACGATGAACCTTGTAGTAAATGGCTGCTTTTGGTTTAGAGAGTTCAAGCTGTATCTAAGAATCCACGTCTTTGATTTCAATAAAATATGGCCTATGTTTCAATCCGGAAAAAATGCTTCCGAATGGTATAAGTTTCATTGAAATTGGTCCAGTAGTTAAGGCGTGATCCGCGAACAAACAAACAGACAGACTCGATTTCCGGAATGCATCGTTTATTTAGTAGATCTGCATATTTAGTTTATCCAAATTTTTTATTTTAGTTTTTGACTTTTTCCCTTTTTTATAATAGCACTAGTCGTCGTCCGCGGCGTTAGACCCTTTAAAGTGTGACTTTTCAAAATTCCTTTCTTAGTGCACCCCTACACTATATAAGGATACTACCCTCCAAATTTCATACCTCTAGGACTTATAGTTTAGGCTGTGCGTTGATTGTCAGACAGATACAAAAGAGTTTTATATATTTAGAAGAAGAAGATCGATAGATGCAGTAATGTTTTCTGTTCCACGGAACCCTAAACACAGTTAAATGTACCACTGATCCGTACAAAGGATAACCAAATATGGAGTATTTATAGTTCAAGTTTTGAGTAACGGCTTATGGACCCTATTTATAATTATAGCAAGTGCTTAGTCTTTTTCTGCACGTCCGTAATAAGTAGGCTTTCACCCGTGACTTCGTCCGCGTTCTTATTGATCGATTTACAGTGACAAAGAAATAAAAAAAAATGTACTTGGTATATATTTTTTTACATTCCGTAGGTAAAAATTGTCTAAAAATTATGATTATAATCAATTAAAAAAAACATGTAGTACTGTGACATTCATTTACATGATATAGACTATATCGTAAATGAATGTCTCATCTATACCATGTAATGAATGTCTGTCTAAATGAACTCTATATTATAGTGTATGATTTGGAAGACGTCAATACATCCTATGTTTCAACTTGTGGATGTTTGCATGCGTATGTATGAAAGGTCGGTAAAGTACTTATAAGAATGATATCCTAACCACGGATTCTTATAAGTTTTAATATATTTCTACCCGTACTTTCAATTTTCACTTATTATTTTAACAACTTTTAAACTTGCCAATTATATTTTCAAATTTTAATTAAATATTAAACTGTCAACCTAGAAGGCGTGCCGCCATTACAAGATGGCGGCCGGTATAAAAAAATTGGCGCGAAAGAATTACAACTAAATTGTTTCATGATTATCACCTGTCTGATACATAGCTGTATCGTAGCTTATTTTACCAAAGCTCATAATATAAAACGATCTTTAACACCTCGGAATAAAGGTCAGAATGGTGTGAAGAAACTTGCATGTCATTTAAAGAAAATATTCAGAATCCGAGTGTGAAACTAATTCTTATCATGCGATTTTGCGTTTTATTTATGCGATGTTAAGGTTCAACGTAATAAAATGATAATTTAAAATAATTGGGTAATACCAACCGTAATTATGTTGTCAATTTTTCTTTAGTTTATTGCGTTTTTAGTAGGTTGGTAGGCTTGTTATGAAACTCGTTCTCTCGTTAAGGCACTCTGTATGTCATTATATTTTTATTTTAATATCACATTATTTTTTTTATTTTACAAATGCTGTCACTTAAAAGAATAATATAAGGTCTTTTTAATTATATGTTTCTTTAAAAGATATCATATTTTTATAAGTACATATGCAACTATCTAACTGTACATGTTTTAGTCGAAATAATGTATTGTTTTTCTTATATGTTCCTCGCTTCTCGCCAATAGACAGCGTAAACAAGAAAAACCCAAAGCAAAGAAGAAATAATACAGTTCCATGTACTAGCTACGCCGTGTTAATCATACGTCAAAGTGACAGCTGTCATCGCGACGCGATCACCGTGCACGATGACAACTGACGTTAGCGAATGACATTACACACTAGCCGATACACTTGTGGTCGTGACGTGTGAGCCATTGATATTTCCTTGAAATGATAGTTTTCGTTTTCAAGCTTTCAATGGAAAATTTAACCGTTTTCTCTTCAAAACAAACGAGAGCCTACTTGACGAATGACTTGACTTGACTTGACTGATAATACATGTACATATTTCAAATATTTCACTTGGCATTGTCTGTCGAAACGACGGACAGAGGCCTTATAGGTAGAAAAGAAGAAAAAGAACTAGCCGATACTGTTATGTAACACGAACAAAAATATCGTTGTCGGCGCCGATGTGAAAGCTTCTTAATGCCTTGCACATTATAAGACACTAGCTATAGCCTGCGGCTTTGCTCGCGCGGTAGCAACATACGCATTATTTGGTTACAATCTTTGATCCTAATTCACCCTTTAGGGTGCGATTTTTCGAAAATTCCTTTCTAAGTGCACCTTTACACTATAATAAGGATACTATCCACTAAATTTCATACCTCTAGGACTTATAGTTTAGGCTGTGCGTTGATTGTCAGTCAGCTTCAAAAGAGTTTTATATATTTAGAAGAAGAAGAAGATAAATAGACGAAGACAAGACTCTTGTCTTGTAAATTTTTTGTATGGCGCGTGTCTTATCCGACATAAGACAAAATATCCTGTAATATGTATGGTCTCATACAATCAAGCGACTGAATGTCTTATAAGACAGTTCTCATAAGACACAAGAAAAATATCTTTATACTACATCTGTTTGGAAAGTACCTTGATACTTTATCAAATTTACGGTAGAAAGTACGTCATTGCATATCGAACAAATATGCGGGGAGAAAACGCATCTGAGCGGGAGAGAAAAGTGTATGAAAATCCATTTCTTACGTGGTTTTTCTTTTTTAATTTTGGGTAAGACTATGCGCCGGTAACCTAAATATCAAAAGCCAAAAAGTTTTTACATTGAGTTTTTATCTCCAAGTTCGCAAAATGACACTGGCCACTAGCTGTGTGTTGGATGGTGTCGGGCTGGCAGTGCGACCCTGCGGCGGCGGGATAAACAATTTGAAAAAAGAACATGTGAAAATTGCAGACGCTATTGGCGCCATTTTCAATTTGTGTGTTGTTTGAGGATTCAGTTTTAGTTTTTTATTTTCCTCGTAGGTATAAAGCACTATGTATCACTCGAGAGAAAGTGCGATTCCCGATCTCGGGTGTTTTCTCCTCTCTGTTCACCGAGATGTACTATTATTATGTGCAAAAGGCCTTCCGATACAGAAATCGTTACTCAAGCATAGATTTGAGTAGAGATAGATAGATAGAATATTCTTGATTGTATACACCACAAATAAAAATGTAAATCAAAGTTTCATAAAAATACCAAAATCACTACATAGTATAAAGCAAAGTCGCTTCCCGCGTCTGTCCTAATGTCTGTATGTATGTATGCTTAGATCTTTAAAACTACACAACGGATTTTGATGCAGTTTTTTTAATAGATAGAGTGATTCAAGAGGAAGGTTTATATGTATAATACATCATCATCACTGCATTGCACCCGTGCGAAGCCGGGGCGGATCACTAGTTGGTAATAAAAACAAATTTTAGGACGTAGGCACAGTGGGCGGCCTTATTGCTTAAAGAAATCTCTTCCAGGCAACTTTTGGATGGACAGGATTTAATAGACAAAACTGATTCTCATCCAAAATCGATGCTTGATATATGCTTCAGCAGTAAATGTGAAGCATTCCGGATGCGTTCGCTCTACGACAATATCGTGTAGATGTCGTGTCGTGTCGTCTAAGAGCATTCAATAGGTATAACTACTTTTTGTAATGTGTTCTTCATATTGTCTTGTACGTATGTTTGAGTCACTTTGCATACAAAGACAAATAAATGAAAAATGCCGCTTCCTTTTACAGTAATAGCAATCCGCGACTTCTTCAAGGATTTATTTATATTTTTCCAAATAAAGACTTTATTTAAAAAAAAAATTACACATTCGCAACATTTTTAGTGAATAAAAAAAAATACGCTGTTTCATACAAATTGAAATTACATCCTGTATACGTTGACTAAAAATAATTTGAAACAACCGCGTAATTTATAATAGGTATTTACTTATTTGAAATTGTTATAAAATTATTATAAAAAAGTCGAGTTCAATATAGAAAAAATACGAGTTAATCCGTTTTGCAAAAAAAAAAAATTGAATTTTTAAAGGACTTTTAGTTGTAAAACAATTTTTAAATGCAAGAAAATTTAAAGGTTTTTTTTGGAATGCAAACAAAGTTGCGGACAAGACGTAGGTAGTATTGAATAATATCTTTATCAATCTACAAAGATTACAATCTTATGAAATGTCAATTTATTCAATTCTCAATTTACCATGTTTTACAAAAAATAAACGGTCAAGTGCGTGTTCAGCCACGGACAGTAAAGAGTTCCGGTGTGAATACTTTTAACAGGACTATAGCAAATTGACTTAAACTTGTATTCAGTTAAAATACTTAGACTTAAGCGTGATTCAAGAATAGATTTTAGTAGACACTAGCGGCCTGCCCCGGCTTCGCACGGGTGCAATGCAGTGATGATGATGATGTATTATACATATAAGCCTTCCTCTTGAATCACTCTATCTATTAAAAAAAACTGCATCAAAATCCGTTGTGTAGTTTTAAAGATCTAAGCATACATACATACAGACATTAGGACAGACGCGGGAAGCGACTTTGCTTTATACTATGTAGTGATAGTGTAGTGATGCTCATACAAAACTGTTAAGAAATCTATGCTTGAGCCCAGATCAGTGTTTAAGCAGTAAATCAGCGTAAGAGCCTCGCATGTCAAGCTTCTCAAAGAATCCGCTCAGTATCTCCATACAAATCAGCGCCTACTGGTGTGCAGACGTTTGACACAAGCGGGCCTAAGATGCGCACCGCGAGATATTTGTCATGTCGTTCTGTCAAAACGTAAGCATTTTGTACCAGTTTAGGAACTATTGCATTATCTGTGGTACCTAATAGGAAGGAAGAGATAATAGTCATGCAGAAATGTCAAAAGTTGAAAATTCAAAGGCGCGGTTTCTCGACAACATTACCACAGATAATGCAATAGTTCCTAAACTGGTACAAAATGCTTACATTTTGACAGAACGACATGACAAATATCTCGCGGTGCGCATCCTAGGCCCGCAGATTTACACACCGAAACTCGTACTGGACCCTCACGCCTGTAAGGGTTTCACTATCTTATAAGAACTTTAGAACCCTAAAGAGGAATAGAATTGTAAAACAGTCCCGATACAAAACTGTTGTATGTCAACACTCATTATACTAACAAAATGTGTTTTGGTCACGGCTATGTCCCGTACCTATTTAAATTGAATTGGATTCACTTTAAAGAATTAAACACGCGTCATATTTTACATTTTCTGTTTTATTTCTTAATTATTTAAATTTTCAAGTGTAGAGAATAGTATTATCTCCATGTTTAAAGATAAATAGATTCTCTAAAGTTTGCAATAGTGTAACAACTCAAAATATTCGTGATTGTACAAAAGTTTGAAACAAAAGAGCAATAAAACCTCATAACTTCTCTCTTTTCATAAATAAAGACACTATAGTAGGTGCCAAATAACACCGCAATACAGGTCATTCACCCACCTTCAAAACGATGTCGCAAAATTCAATTTATGAATGGTAAACAAACAGAGATTAGAGCGATTACCGTCTTAGCGACAGGTTTGTATGGAAAGCGACAGAATTAGCCATTCATAAATTGAATTTTGCGACATCGTTTTGAAGGTGGGTGAATGACCTGTATTGCGGTGTTATTTGGTACCTACTATAGTCTCAACACTATAAAGTTTTTATAAAGTATACGATCTCCTTCTATATTAGAAATAAATCAGTTTCTAAAAAAAAAAAGTAGATCAATGACCTTTTTGAATTAATTGACGTTTAAAAATACAAATATAAATCTTCAACTAAATACTTCCGCCGGCGTTTGGCTAAAAGAATAATAATTTGATTGTTAACTTTATAATGATCACCAAGTTAGTTTAGTTAAAACATTAAATAAAAACCTATCAGTAGTTCCAAATGCGGTGAGCGATGATGTAACCTCTTTGGAATGCCCACATAGTAATTTGATCCACCGAGCCAGAAACTCCATGGATGCACTTCGATATTCTCCATAATATAGAAACCATAGAAATCAGGCCAACCATCGCAGTAAAAAAAAAAACATGCTACTTTAAAAAAAAAATTCACTGACAGAAGGTTGACCTACAGCTAAAAAAAAAAAAAATATAATGTTTTCATTATTGCGGTACTAATAAGAGGTCAAAAAGTGACTTAAGCATGCTAATTCGAAAGCCAATTTGAATATATTTTAAATTGTTTCAAACAAACTTCTGTCATGAATATTTTGAGTTGTTGCACTATTGCAAACTTTAAGAAATGTCTTTAAACATGGAGATAATCTTATTGAAAATTCCAACAATAAACTTACCCGAGCTAGGTCGATCGCTGTATCTCGTACAATACACCCAAGCTGGCCATAACGAAGGATTCCCATTCTGACTGTTCGTGTCCGTACTGCCACAGTTTGACACCGCGCCGCTCGAGGTCGAAGACACCATAGAGTTCGCCGAATCCGGCCTCTTCTGCACCTCAACCACTTTAGGACTTTCCTTATTCTCTCCGATTTGTGACACTGTTTGCCTTAACCCACCGAGCGGCGGCAACGGATTAAAATCATTTGATTCCTTCGATTTCAAATAATCAAAGTTGTATTTGTATTGCGCGTCATTCTGCTTTGACAGGTCGTAAGGTTTGTATAATATGCTGTGGTTAGGGCCGACGGACTTAGGCCCTTCTATTTTGTTTGTTTTTCGCAAGGCGTTTGAACCAAATTCTGGGTGCAAGATGTTGCTGATTGAGAAAGCAATCGGTGCTGGCTGCTTTGCCTCAAACCGCTGTTCTATCTGGGGTTTGACATCTGGAGTTTCAGGTCTGTAGTAGTTCTGGTATTCACTAGGGCTGGGCGGAGGTGAATTCGGCTGGACTTTGACAAGAGTCATGTTGGCTCTTTCGTACCTTTTATCGATCGTCGTGCAAGTGTATTGGCTTTGCGTCTGGTATTGCTGGCTCACGCCGTGCGGAGCTGGTACTCTTCCAGAAACCGGTCCAGGACTGGTCGCCTGGTTCGGACTGCAGCGGTCTTCAAACGCCATTGGAACTCTCAATCAACCGTGAAACACAACACAATTGTCTTTTATGTCATTTAAATTCAATAAAACACGTTTATTTGAATGTCACAGTTGCTTCGCATTAATATTTATCGATCAATTCGTTGGGTCATTAGCATGATTTCTTAATGTCGCTATCGGGCGCACTATCTTTTCGCGTCTGCTGTCAGATTGAAACGTCAGTTTGACGTCTGACGTGCGACTGCGCGCGGCGACGGCGGCGGAGTGACTGCCTCGAAATGGAGACAGCTGACACGCCCCTGTTCAAACAAGCGTTTTTCCCTTCCCTTCTTCTTTTGTGGGCGGATCGGACCACACGCAGCGTCGGGTGAAGGAATACTGTCTCTTTTCGACTTGTGACAGTATTGTTTCGTAGAAAGAGAAGGAGATACAGCAATTGATTTAACTTATTGTGTATTTAGTGGGCTGTGTAGAGATTTGTAATGCAGCTGTAAATTGCTATGGCTCTTTTGCGGCTCGTAATGTATCAATAATACTGCTTTGAGCGTTTACAGAATTTCAATTTAAGTTTGACAGAATTATTATATTGATAGACAGGCCGCCATCTTGATGAATTATTGATCGAAACGTGTTTTTTTTTGTTAAATTATAACTTAATAACTGGAAATAATTAAGATATGTTATAGATAATACCTATAGTGTTGCAAATGGCACAATTTTTTGTTTGTTTATATAAGTTATTGATATTTTTAATATTAAACGACGATTGATGTTTTAAGTCGTTTTTGATGGACATGTTTGGCTGATGAGAGCAATCTTGTGCAATGAGGTCGGAAATGTCTACGTCGAGGCTTCCTACGCGAAGTAATCTAACTATTTGATCTATAACTTCATTCGAATGTAAGTTTCATTTATAGCAACGAGCGTATTAGGACGAGCGTAGAAATGACAAAATCTTTTTTTTGCATTTTTGGTTAGGTAAATAGATAATTGCCAAAATTAAGAATAAATAGATTTTGTAATCTTATGTTGCAAGACTTACAAAGTAATGTCCAATGTATTTTGTTTGAAAAAAATACAAAATATCAAACAACAATTAATATTAAAAAAACTCGAAAGTGCTTTACCTCCAGACTTGCCACTTGACACTACTTTTTGCCATCTGTATAATAAGTTTTCATCACACCTATTCGAAAAGAGCGACTTGGTTCGTCTTTATGTGCACCCAAAGGTGGTGTTTTCTATAAGAAACAATAAGTGCGCCGCAATTTACTTTGCCGCGCACTTTTTGAATTTGGAACATCTTAGTGTTCAGCGCCAAAGAAATCGAACGAATAGAAAACATAAGAAATAAGTGGTTTTCATTATAGATACTATTTATTTTCATTTTAGTTGTTACTATATATGTTTTATTAAATAATAATATTACAATAAAATATGAGGCGCCTTTTATTTTCTCATAGTTGGTGATGAAAAGTAGAGTGTACCACTCGGGCGCAAAATATATTTTTGGCTCGGGCGAAGTACTTTGAATCCCTCGCTACGTTCAGGATTCTACTAAAGAATCCTTCACTTCGCTCTGGATTCAAAAAATCGCCCTCGCCGTAAAAATATAATTTTGCTCCCTTATGATACAATCTACTATATAATAAACGATACAACACCAACTTAACTAACAAAAGGATATACATTTTCATTTTCGTACACTAATAGTATCATCTATGAGAATATAAACGACCGTAAAAATACGTTCACCGTTTTTTAAACACTCAAGTCTACCTCAAACTGATACTATAGTAGGTGCCAAATAACACCGCAATACAGGTCATCCACCCACCTTCACCACGATGTCGCAAAATTCAATTTATGAATGCCTAATTCTGTCACTTTCCATACAAACCTGTCACTAAGACGGTAATCGTTTGAATCTCGTAGTACTGTTTGTTTACCATACATAAATTGAATTTTGCGATATCGTGGTGAAGGTGGGCGAATGACCTGTATTGCGGTGTTATTTGGCACCTACTATAGTTTATCTAGTTAAATACTATACCTAATTAGTACAGTCATCGACTAAAATAGCATCTTTACATTAATATTTATATTGTTAAATAATTTATTTAAAAGTTTGAACGATTATTTTTAAGACAGCTTTAGAGAAACGGAATGAATTACATATCATAATCTGATAAATACTATAAGTAAGATTATTTTTACCAAAAATGTTTAGTATTTTTTTTTACTAAGTTTGAATGTTACACAATTTATTCATAACTAACCATTTTCTGACTAGTTATACGATTTTCTCTTTTCAGTTTTTTACAATGTTCTTAGACAGTTAAAAAGAAAATCTCGAGAAAACTCAGAGGCGAACACATGTGACACAAAACAAAAATGAGTGTGACCCCGACCTTAGGCGAGCAAAAGTGATATAAAACAAAAATGAGTGTGACCCCGACCTTAGGCGAGCAAAAGTGATATAAAACAAGAAGGAGTGTGACCCCGAGCTTACACGAACAAAAGTGATATAAAACAAAAATGAGTGTGACCCCGACCTTAGACGAACAAAAGTGATGTAAAACAAAAATGAGTGTGACCCCGACCTTAGGCGAGCAAAAGTGATATAAAACAAAAATGAGTGTGACCCCGACCTTAGGCGAGCAAAAGTGATATAAAACAAGAATGAGTGTGACCCCGACCTTAGACGAACAAAAGTGATATAAAACAAGAATGAGTGTGACCCCGACCTTAGACGAACAAAAGTGATGTAAAACAAAAATGAGTGTGACCCCGACCTTAGGCGAGCAAAAGTGATATAAAACAAAAATGAGTGTGACCCCGACCTTAGGCGAGCAAAAGTGATATAAAACAAGAATGAGTGTGACCCCGAGCTTACACGAACAAAAGTGATATAAAACAAAAATGAGTGTGACCCCGACCTTAGACGAACAAAAGTGATGTAAAATAAAAATGAGTGTGACCCCGACCTTAGGCGAGCAAAAGTGACACAAATCAAAAATGAATTTATAAATAAATAAATAAGTAATTTGGCCCTAAACTTTGTAGTGGTAGGTACGTGAAACGAACACATTCTAGGGAAATTGTAAACGGAAGTATGTACCAGCTACTTTGTCCAGCGTATGAACCCACGACCCCCGTCCACTGCACCGCAGAAGCCACAGAACCCATTTAATAATATAATATGTAAATTGAAGGTGTTCGGTAGCGGACCGCAAGTACATTCGAGTTGCGTGTGCGCAGCGCTTAAGGCGAAGCGTGGATATCTGGTTACAAATTAAACACATTATTTGCATACAAACTTTTGCTATACGTGGCTATACTTATAAACACTGCATAGTTGATAGAGTGAGCGAAGCGAACGAGATCTTAGTGACAACTTGGGCAAAAATGCTTTGTATGTTTGTATGTTTGTTCTTCGAGATCTTTTGAACCGCTTATCCGATCTCCACAGAATTTGGTAGGTATACGGATAGTACTCTGAAGTTTTACTGGTTTGTTAAATGAAGTAAATCGGTCAAGGGGTCGTGAAGTTATGAGGGTCCAAAGGGAGTAAAAAAAAAGTCATACAAAAATATCAAGTGGGGTGTCATATGATAGGGTTTTGTTTAGACATTTCAAAACCGTTTTTATTTTGATTCTAGGCCTAATAGTTGTTGAGTTGTTGTAAAAATTATAAAATTGGATAACCCAGTATAACGTGAGCTAACATTTCTTGGAGTTTCAATGATTTTGTAGTTCAAGTAAGACTGGTACTTAGCTAGACGGTGATTTCGAAGCGATTTGCAAAGTTTATTGCAACCATTAGTCAATAAAAATTGTTTGGGTTTTATTAACCATCACGAGATCTCAATTCGGGGCGAACTATTAGTGTATTAGTTGTGATTTTCTTTGTGAATAAACTATCAAATTATTCTCATAAACCCTGTTATGAATAAAATCGATGTACGCTTAAAATGGCTTCTAAAACTATTAACTCCAGACGTCGCCTTAACACGTAGATCGTAAACGCGGGACCACACACGTCGACTCAGAAATAGTTCTTCCGTTGCTAGTATTCACTATTTTACCTATACCTACTAATATTATCAATGGCTGCATTCACACCGATACGACATGAGGGCTACCTCTTGACCACCGCCGTTCCAAATTGGATCCGATTTTGACAGATCTCGTGTCATTTTTCAAAAAAGGAGAAGGTTCTCAATTCGGTTGTATTTTTTTTTATGTTTGTTACATCAGAACTCCGTCATTTATGAACCGATTTGAGAAATTCTTTTTTTATCTGAAAGGGTATGCTTCCAGATTGATCCCATTTTTTTTTTATCAAAATCGGTTTAGTAATTAGGCGGATAAATAAGAATAACTGGAAAAAACACGTCATACGCGTACACGATATTGCATATTTTGCTTTTCTGTGACGTTTACGAGCAATAGAACAGTAAGTACCCACGAACAAATCTGACAGTCGCCGCGTTAGCGTATTCGAGTTACATTGCGCGTCAATGCCAGCTCGACTGCCAACCGTTGTAGTGTCACCGCGCACTGTATCTCGGATACATTGCGTATTTTTCTTTTCTGTGGTGTTTACGATCAATAGAACAGTCTCAATGAACTGCCATTGTCATCATCATCAAATGATGATGAAGGCGTATCAAATTGAAGTCGGTTTTTCCAGTTTTTTAAACTTATAAATTATGTACTGTCAAAGTTAAGATGTTTGTATTTCAATCACGACTAATGGTCCGATTTGACTAGTTATTTTGAACTAGTAAACGCCCGCGACTTCGTTCACGTCCCGTTGGACCATAATACAAAGTCATGAACACACTATAGAATCCTATCCTACTAATATTATAAACGCGAAAGTTTGTAAGTATGGATGGATGGATGTTTGTTACTCTTTCACGTAAAAACTACTGATCCGATTTGGATGAAACTTGGAATATATATTGTCCGTGACCTGGATTAACACATAGGTTACTTTTTATCCTGAAAAATCAACGGGATCCAACGGGACGCGAACGAAGTCGCGGGCGGCACCAGTGGGCCTAAGATGCGCGCCGCGAGATATTTGTCATGTCGTTTTGTCAAAATGTAAGCATTTTGTACCAGTTTAGGAACTATTGCATTATCTGTGGTAATGTTGTCGAGAAACCGCGCCTTTGAAGTTTCAACTTTTGACATTTCTGCATGACTATTATCTCGTCCTCAGAGAGGTACGACGACTAACAAGTGTCAAAAGTGTACATTATGGCGCGTTTTGTCGACACCATTAGGTACCACAGATAATGCAATAGTTCCTAAACTGGTACAAAATGCTTACATTTTGACAGAACGACATGACAAATATCTCGCGGTGCGCATCTTAGGCCCGCTGGTAGTATTATAATATCTGTGCCATAGACAAGACCATGACATCCAAACAGGAACATGGCGGCTAACGAGAGTTTCCCGCCTAAATACCTGTCAGCTGTCACTCAAACCATTGTCGACGGCGCTTTGTGATTTGTTTACAATTTTGTAGCTCTATTTAGATTTAGGTCAATTGTGGCTCCAAGTTTGCTTTTACTGACTATAATATAAAGCTTGAAAGTGGCGCCTGTTATTGAAAAGATGAGGAGTGGTAGATTAGCATGGTATGGACACGTAATGAGGAGGGATGAAAGTCATACAACGAAGAGAGTTATGAATATGAGTGTGGCTGGGTATGCAAGTAGAGGAAGACCGAAGAAGTGGTTAGATTGTATGAAAGAGGATATGAATGTGAGAGGAGTAGATTCAGAGTTGACGAATGATAAGAGTGAGTGGAAGAAGAGAACATATTGTGCCGACCCCACCTAGTGTGGGCTAAGGACAGGGAAATGATGAATATAAAGCTTAAAATCGATTGGTGCACAAAAGTGGAATTGCGTAGGTGCGGAAGTTCTTGGCACTCATGTTTTTGGAAAAAGTGGAATGCTTCGTTGAAACGTTGGTGCGGATTTGAACCCCGCACTGAGACAAAATAGCAATCTGATCAATAGATAAGCTTAAAAAAAGTAACAGGCTCTTATTTTCTTTTTCAAAATAAAACTTCTATTTAGGTACCTAAAAATGATTAAATTACGTACCTAATTTAATCATTTTTATTTTATAACTAGCCGTCTCCCGCGGCGTTGCTCGCGTTAGGGTGTGACTTTTCAAAATTCCATTTTCCCGCTTTTCTGTTGAAATTTTTCCTGAATTTTCTTTGCTATAAACCTCACGGAGCCCGAGCCCTTTCCAACGAATGCAAAACCGTGGAAATCGGTTCGTGCGTTCTGGAGTTATAGCGTCAGGAAGGAAAACCCGACTTATTTTTATATAGTAGATATAGACAATTATAAAAAAAAGAGATGTTTTTCTTAATTTCTGACAAATAATTGCGTTCAAACTAAGATCTACACTAGTGTAGTAAAACGTATAGTAATGCAGCGTCTTTTTCAAGTCGGATAATGTAGCAAGATAAACAAACTCACCTCTTTGTTCGAAGCGACACAATATTAACTATTCTGTTCTGAGACAATACTAAGTAAAACAAAACAATGGCTACTAAGCATAACTGCAAGTGTCAAAGTGTTACTACTCCCACTGTGACACTTCGGCGCCTTCTGACAGTTTACTGACATGACACTTTATAGTTTTTTTTTGACCTTTTTTGAAGTTATACTTCTAATGCGACTTCCAACAAGGTTGCGTTATTCGAGAGAACATAGTCTCTGTCTCTTTTCTATTCGGGGAATAGAAAGAGATAGACTAATACGCTACAATCAAATATAGATGGCATTGTTCATCAAATCAGCATTTGACCGCCCGTGTTTTTGAAGTTATACGACTTCCAACTGACAGCGGGGGGAATAGAAAGAGACTATAATACGCTACAATCAAAATATAATAGATGGCAGTGTTCATGCAACTTTTTACTTTTTATTTTGAAGTGAAAATTTAGTACTGCGTATTGGTTAAATACATAAAAATAAATACTAAATTAATTTCACATTAAACACAGAGTGAGAGTGAATGCGTGGCACTCGAAGTATAACTTCTTCCGCGCGTAGGGACTGCACGCACAGGTTTTTTTTTAACTTAAGTGCCTGGAGAGGCAATGCAGCCAGTGTCTTGGACACGCTTCCGATTGCTACTGATTTTGACTAGTTGAGCTATCTATAAATCGTTAGCAACGGTTTGCAGATAGCTCAACTGTTTCATGTGTATTTTGTAACTATTGTAAATACTGTATTATAGTTGTAATTTTCTTTGGAAATAAAAGTTATCCGATATAAATAAATAAATAATATAAATAAATATTCACGGACATTTAACACAACGCCTTCTAGTCCGAAACTAAGCAAAGCTTGGCTATGGGAACTAGATGGCTGATAGAATACATATATATTTTTTGTAAATACATACTTATAATACATAGTAACACCAAGAGAGAACAAACATCTATGTTATAGCCACACACACATGTTTATTCTCAGTGGGGATCGAACCCACGACCCACAGCACGGAAGGCAGAGCTATTACCGACCGAGCTGTGACGCCTGATAATTGTAATAATAAGAAGCGACGACAATACAAACAGAATACTAAAACATGGTGTTTAAGTTAATCATAGTGCGTTTAGTATGCATGCATATGCATAATATGCATACGTACCTAATTGCATATAAATTATCTAGGTAAAGCAAGCAAACTCGTATGAGTTAGTGGCCAACTCTTGTAACGGAATTTTTAGGCCGCCTTAAGGCCTGCGTCGTGGCTTAACGACTGCTAGAGCCGGGACAGTTTAACGTGCCCGAAGCACGGAAGCGCTCAGATGTAAATGCCACTAACGGTCACCCATCCAAATAGTGACCGCGCAGAACGTCGCTTAACTTAGATAATCAGTGAAGATTGACTAAGCAAGCCTAGCCACGAGCGCTTCTATTATCTAGGTAGAACACCCAAACGCTATTTTTAACCGATTAAAAAAATAACGTTCTCAATTCGACTGTATGTTTTTTTGGATGTATTTTACGCGATCATTCCGCCAATTATGAATCAATTTTGATGATTTTTTGGTTTGATAAGATCAGATGTGGTCCTATATAAATTTTCCCCAATTTTTAATAGTTGTCACGTGACATTTCGTTCAGATATATAATTTTCATGAGTTTTATATATTCTGTCTTTTGTAGAATTACCAGACGAACGCTTGGATAGGGGAATACTAGGTCTCTACTTAGACAATAATATTATAGCACTTACCTACCTAAGTACTGGTTTGTATGTCCTTTTGATGCCTAATTGACCTCTTTGTTGCTGCGATGCGCGCCGCCATTTTACATGTCAGAGTGACAGCTGTCAGATTTCCCGCGCTTGTTAGTTTTCAACCGTGAATCTCTTTTGTGTTTCGATTTTTTTTATTTTTTGAAACAACATTAGCACTTTTATTTTAATAGTTTTTCTTGTGTTATTGTGAGTATTGTTGTTTAATTTCGTTGGAATTTTAACCAATAATACTTGAGGTCGTTACATAAAGCGTGAGCCATTGGAATAAATGTGTGTAAAGTGGTTTCCCCGAATGATATATTAATTCGTTTTCAGGTTTTGAAGGGAAAATCCACCATTTTCTCTTCAAAACAAACGACAGCCGACTTGACGAATTACTTGACATATATTATTTCAAATATGTCACTTGACACTGTCAAAATTGTCTGTCGAAATGACGGACAGAGGTCATAAATAGAAGAAGAAGAAGAAGAGTATGAAAAGTGGTTCTTTTAAATGCAGCCTGCGGGCCTAAGATGCGCACCGCGAGATATTTGTCATGTTGTTCTGTCAAAATGTAAGCATTTTGTACCAGTTTAGGAACTATTGCATTATCTGTGGTAATGTTGTCGAGAAACCGCGCCTTTGAATTTTCAACTTTTGACATTTCTGCGTGACTATTATCTCGTCCTCAGAGAGGTACGACGACTTAGAAGTGTCAAAAGTGTACATTATGGCGCGTTTTGTCGACACCATTAGGTACCACAGATAATGCAATAGTTCCTAAACTGGTACAAAATGCTTACATTTTGACAGAACGACATGACAAATATCTCGCGGCGCGCATCTTAGGCCCGCTGGTTTATTTTTTGCTGAATCTCTTTCAGGAATTTTTACCTACGAAATAATTGAAACAAATCGATATTTTTGTGTAAACAAGGTACCATCCAGTTAATAAATAGGGGTACATTAGTACACAAAGGGATGAAGCGCGCAGGGGGCGGGTCGGCAGCTATTGTGAACACCTGGCTTCTCTCATGGTGAGTAGGGCGACCACGGTTTACCTATACCATAGTAATAATATGGCCTCTGTCCGTCATTTAGTTTTGCCAGTGCCAAAGTGATATATTCCAATCAATAGAGCTATACTTTTGACCATCGCCGTTCTAGATTGGATCCGGATTTTGACAGATTTCGTGTCATTTTGTACTGAAAAGTGACATGACTTCTGTCAAAATCTATGAATCCGGATTGGAACTGTGGTCGAGAGTAACCCACCTAAATCCATAGATTTTGACATAAATCATACGTCATTTCAAAATAGTTCATAAACTGGTGGAAAATCATTTTGACAGAACTATGGGCGAATACTCAAACGCCACTCAAACCCCAGTCAATTTAAGTCCCGCTTAAATTATTGCCATCTCTTACAAATGAGTAATGTCAAACAGAGGCAGAGCAATTTTAAGTGGTGCTCAAATTTGAATGACTTTTGAGTATTTCAGCACTAGTCGACAAGTATGAGTATCTCGCATGCGTATCCTTCCACGACTTAAATAACTATAATTTCCTGAATATCCCTAACTTCATATTCACCCTACCTCACCCTTAAAATGGCGGAATCATATTTTATAATCCGACAAACATTCTTCATAATCTATTTCGTGGGTGCGGCTAACGACGGGGTTTGGGTTTCTATGATTTGTTTTATCATAATGGGCTCAGCTTTTCACATCTATCACGAAATAGAATGTAGGTTTCAGCATCGGTTTTTACCCACAGTATAAAGGCATTTATTGTGATAAAGAAATCGTTACTCAAGCATAGATTTGAGTAGAGATTTTCATACAAAAATCTATGCTCGAGTCCGGATCAGTGCTTGAGCAGTAAATTAGTACACAGGCTCTAGAGTTGTTTTTTTTATGATTCGCCAAGAAAATAGAGGTCTTGTAGTGGCAATGGGTTAACCACATAGCTTAAAAAGAGATGCTATTAAGGTGTCCCGTTAAGTGTCGGCATAGTTTGCCTCCTGCCCCTGAATCGCAAGCTCTGAACAGGGCCTCTCCTGTGAATAATGACTTACGAAGATTCGGTAGCGTCGTTTCTGTGACACTGCGCAATGACGCTGTCACTTCGCAAGAGCCCACGTCATCGTTCGAGATGAGCGCGCAGTGTAACACAAACGTCACTACCGAATCTTCGTAAGTCATTTTTCACAGTAGAGGCCCTGGTTTCGCTGCCCAGCATAATGTCAAGCGACGTGGATACAGATATACGAAAACAAGAAGCTTTTGACGGCAAAAAACGCGCTGAAACGCGCTAATGTCACTATTTAGTCACAGAATACAGTTCGGCAAACCTGCCAGACCCAAGGCAGCACACCGATTGCGCCCCTGACGCTGTATAAATCATCTTCAATAGATGTAAATATCTAAGATATTAAGGCAAAAGGTTTTGTTTTGGTGCGAAATGAAAAAACACTCAGATTTTAATAGTTTCTGCGTTTGCTAGGTAATGTGTATCATCAAAACTATAGTCACAGATCATAATAATACTGCTATTAGTTATGCGACATTTGTGAAGCATATTCAATGACTCAGTATTGCATTTTAGCATATTTTAGTATAAGTAGAAACAAAATTAATGCATTAAGATTTTAATCTCCGGAAAACATTAATTTTAAGTGGTTTGTCTTTATTTATAATAAACAGATGTTTGACAAAAACTACAGGTACTTAAATATAAATGAAATATAAGTAAATATGAAGAATATAAATATATAAATAAGAAGAATGAAATGAAGAATAAATATGAATATGAATGATCAATTCTGTGGTAAAAAAAAAACTATTGACATTTAAAAAGTCAGATAGTTATAGAACAAGCTACAGAAAATAGATTAAAAAAAAATCTACACAGGTTAAGCTAATTTGAATAAAAATGTCTGACCTAAATTGTGCGAGCATTTATCGGTAAAATGCTTCACCCAGCAACAAACCCTAATTTATTTATTTACAAATCTCCCTAATCTTTTCCAGACATATTTATTACAATAGATTGCCAAAGCAGAAGCCGAGAATTGATAAAATCGCCATTTTCCGAAATGACTTCGAATGTAAAAAAAGGTAAAAAAAAAAGGTATTAAGTATGTGCCGACCGGTGCTGGCCGAAACACTGATAATTAAAAAAAAATCAGGCATCATGGCGGCTCCCAACGGCCTTCGGGGTCGATTATAAAAAATAAAAAGTTATTGGGTGCGAGAAATGTTCGCGCTCTTGAGAGTTCCGTATACATAATAATATACACAGACTGGCGAAACTCTCGAACTAGACTCGTGCTTTCAAAAAACGAACACTATGAAACGGGGGTCAAAATTTGAATCACGTTTCATACAAAACGAGATTTTCAGTTTGTAATTTTGGTTGAATGGGAGTCCCGCTTCTTACGTAGAAACTACGTATTACATATTCTTTGAATATACACTTGTTGATGATAGGTCGCCTCTTCAATTAAAAGCTTCTTTATTATAGTAGAAATTTACTCTTGTTACATACAGAATACAATGAAAATAAAAATTATTGATAGTCAAATCGACGCGCGTGCACTTTTTTCTTTTCTCCAGTCACAGATTATATCAACACAATATAAAATAAAAATTGTCCAGTGATTCAAAGCGCCATGCCAGGCATGGCGTAAGTAGGTATATGACATAAGTATTTGTTTGCCCAAACACACTAAGGTGCATTGGGGTAATTGCGAAAATGGGTATATTCCGAAAATCCATAAAATCTAGTAACATAATGCGATATTTTCCTGTTGGCAACATTGGTCTAGACGCCATTTTGATTGGCATCGCCGTGACAGTCCTATATATCCTCGTGCCAACAGGAAAATATCGCATTATGTTACTAGATTTTATGGATTTTCGGAATATACCCATTTTCGCAATTACCCCAATGCACCTTATAGACAAAATAAATGTTCTATACACTGTTGACCGCATCATCGCTTAACATACGGTGAGATTATGGTCGAACGTTTGCCTATAATATGTATATAAATACACTGTCTAATAAAATATACGCATAATAGTAATGGTGCATTCTTCTAGCAAAGCATAGAGAGAAGCATAAAGATCTATTTAGATTCAATATTTATGAAGCATTGAATAAATATTGAATATTCTTTTTTAGAAAATTGCGCTCATCTGACATCTGCCCCCATATCGCAAGCTCTGAACTGCGTTCGCTGCCCAGCATAATGTCAAGTGACGTGGCTACAGATATACGAAAACAAGAAGCTTTTGACGGCAAAAAACACGCTGAAACGCTAATTCCATGAAAATAACTTCATTTTTATGTTTTAACTACTGATACCCGCAACTTCCTACGCGTGCGATACTTTCTACCAAAATATCTGTCAGCCAGTATACGATGAACCTCGTGTCAAAGGCTGATTTTGGTTTAGAGAGTTCAAACTAAATCTAAAAATCCACGTCTTCGATTTCAATAAAATAAAGCCTATGTTTCAATCCGGAAAAGGACTTCCGAATGGTATAAGTTTCATTGAAATTGGTCCAGTAGTGAAACGCGAACAAACGAACAGATAAACAGACAAACTCGATTTTCGGAATCAGAATCGTTTATTTAGTAGATCTGCATATTTAGTTTATCCATATCTTTAATTTTAGTTTTTGGCTTTTTTACAGTTTTTAATAGTATAGATGAGTTTTACGTTTGAATAGTTGGACGTCTAATATTACACAGCTGTTACAGGCAGTCCCAGCTCAGTCGGTAATAGTTTTGCCTTCCGTGCGATGGGTCGTGGTTCGATCCCCACCGAGAACAAACATTTCTATGATGGTGAGTTAGTTGTTTGTTCGGTGTCTGGTAATTATAATAAATTTATTCATAAAGAAAATTACAACTAATACAATAATTATTATGTAAGAAAATAATACTAATAATAAAACAGGATCATCATCATCATCATCTCCTTGCTCTTTTCCCACTTTATGTGGGGTCGGCACAACATGTGTTTTTCTTTCATGCTCTTCTATCATCGTCGCCGTCATCTCAGTTGTCACTCCTTTCTTACCCATAGAATTTTTCACGCAGTCGATCCATCTTTTCTTTGGCCTACCTCTACTCTTATATCCATCTACATTCATATCATTCACTCCTGTATTATTTCATATCTAATAATAATAATAAAACAGGATCATAGGGCTTTTAATTGACCCTAAGGATCCCTAAAACCGATTCCAAATTCAAAACAGCCGCGGCGGGAGATGAAAAAGCAGAACTAATTTCATGCGTTGACGCGGAGCCAAAATGACCCTTGTTAGAGAGAGACACCACTATAAGTTAGAAAGAGATGATGTTATAATAAATGTATTAATCGGCTCATAATTTTCGGATACAAGTTTATGTCTTTTAATATGTGGAGATTCAATTCTGAGAAGAATTTTGTACAAAATGTCAGCAATACGTTTGTTATGACGCGTTATAGCTAATTCACCTGGGGTAATTCACCCAGGTGCACTAAGTACACTACTCTTGCGAACTGACTGACGATGAGACCGGGTGAATTACCCCAGATGAGTAAATGGGACGTTATACTTAATTCACCTGGGGTTATTCACCCAGGTGCATTAAGTACACTACTCTTGTGTACCGACTGACGATGAGACCGGGTGAATTACCCCAGATGAGTAAATGTGACGTTATACTTAATTCACCTGGGGTAATTCACCCAGGTGCACTAAGTACACTACTCTTGTGAACTGACTGACGATGAGACCGGGTGAATTACCCCAGATGAGTAAATGTGACGTTATACTTAATTCACCTGGGGTAATTCACCCAGGTGCACTAAGTACACTACTCTTGTGAACTGACTGACGATGAGACCGGGTGAATTACCCCAGATGAGTAAATGTGACGTTATACTTAATTCACCTGGGGTAATTCATCCAGGTGCACTAAGTACACTACTCTTGTGAACTTAATGACAATGAAACCGGGTGAATTACCCCAGGTGAATCAATGGGACGTTAGGGCCTCAATAGTACATTAGTCACGGGAATACTTCACGTGCACTGTTGACTACACTATAATAATAAATAAATATTCTTGGACATTACACACAACGCCCTCTAGTCTCAAACTAAGCAGAGCTTGTACTATGGGTGTAGATGGCTGATAGAATACTTATATTATTTTTTTTGTAAATACTTATAATACATAATTAACACCCAGACACAGAACGTTTGCCACACAAATGTTTGTTCTCGGTGGGGATCGAACCCACGACCCACAGCACGGAAGGCAGAGCAGCTACCGACTGAGCCATGACGCCTGCAAGGCATGCGCTTGTTGAAAAAAAACATAGTGTGAACTTAGCCTAAGCATCTAAAATTAAGTTTTTGAACACAAGACACTTTGAACGAACAATTTCTGAACGAAACAAGATGGCGGCTTCGTATATATTTTTTGTAAACGTAATTAAGGAGGCGGGCTGTCTATGGTGATTTAGGTTCTTAATGGGTAGATTTTGGGAGTGTGGAGAGAAATATAATTATTTTTTGGGATTTGGGAATCACGAAACTTGCCTTACTTATAGTCGTTGCTGTGACTCTTATGATATTCCAACAAAATCGTAGTAATATTTAATATTTTATTTTATAAGGTGAAATATACGTCCAAAACTACACATAATATCATATTATGGATATTTACAATGATTTGTGAGATTGATTACCTGTCGCTAAGACGGTACCGTTCGGAATCTCGTAGTACTGTTTGTTTACCATTCATAAATTGAATTTTGCGACATCGTGGTGAAGGTGGTTGAATGACCTGTATTGCGGTGTTATTTGGCACTTATTATAGAAAAAATGGTGTGCAAAACCATGATAGTTTTAATATAAAGTTTTTTTAATAAATAAAGAAACAAACTTATTATTGAAAAAGAAAAGAAAAAAACTTCAAGAAATTGTCTAACATAGTTTGCTACGCCGTAGCGCTACGAATGTCTACGAAGCGTAGCAACCGCTACGAGACGAAATATCTATTACTTACAGATATTTTTTTTAAGACAAATTATCTTTTAAACGTAGTTATTTATTATTTCGTTATAAATTTCTTTTTAAAGTTATACAAAAAATATGCAAAAATCAAAATATTTATTCATATTTAAAAAATAGGTACTAAAGATCTCAACGCGTGACTTCACAACATCATTCAAATCAAAAGAGATTTTTTTTAAACTAATAATTCGTGATCACGTACAAACGTGTGTAATCACGAGCAGGCTTCGATTAAAAAAAAAAACACTCTATGGCTACGCATAAATTAATAATGTCATCTCTTGCTAAAACTCATTACTACCAAAAAACCAAGTTATCTCGACCCCTTTCTCTGAACTGGAAGTCAGAGGAAGTTCGCTATCCGAAGGCTTTTTCCAAACTGGTTATTCGGGCAATAAAGCGGGATAGGTATATGTTTGTGTGTTACGCGCGGTTTGTTACGCTCGCGTCTGATTGGTTGTTATTTCCCGCGCCGAAGGCGGTACTGGCTGGTTGCAATAAATTGAGTTGTTGACACATTAATACACCTAAAATGTTTTAATTTTTTTTTTACGCGAGGCAAGGCGCGCGAATTATAAGCCCTGAATATTATGGTACCAGTTATAATGAGCGCGCTGCGTGTGTGGTCCGCTTTTCATAATTAAACTGTTCTGGTTTCCGAGGCTATATTTTTATTCAGTTTACAACTTCGGCTCGGTCGGTGATAGCGATTTTATTACGCACTGCGGGGAATATACGCGCTGCGGTTTTCGACGCACGTTTTATTTTGTTAGTGCAACTTGTAGGCCAGTGGAAAGGAATCTTTAAAAAACTATGGATATTATTCCTACAACTTTCAGTTACCATGAAGCGCTCGTGGCGTAGCTTTCTTAGCCAATCTTAACTCGATAATCTAAGTCAAGCGACGTTCTGTGCGGTCACCATTTGGATGGATGACCGTTAGTGGCATTTACATCTGAGCGCTTCCGTGCTTCGGAGGGCACGTTAAACTGTCGCGGCTCTAGCACGACGAAGCCATGACGGAGGCCTCAAGGCGGCCTAAATGAATTTTTATATAAAAATCTACAAAAAAAAGTCAGCGTCAAAAACGCCCGTCTTAAAAACCAATAAAAACATTTACAGCGTTGTTTAATTACGTTTTCCGATTAGTAATATTATTTGTTATTCTACGTTCTTATTTATGGTGGAATAGATTTATGTTAGTTTCGAGAAACTGCATGAAATTACTTTATTTTTAAACTTAATTTTATTTTCATAGTACAATCAGCGATAGTAATGGAAATCATATTTTTCATAAGGCATAAGGTACGCGCCCACTGAGGGGCAATGTAAGGTTTGCCAGGTTTAAGCCTGGCAGGTTTTCGGAACAATTTTCATACTAAATCATAGGTATTCTGTGACTAAATAGTGATATTAGCGCGTTCCAGCGCGTTTTTTGCCGTCAAAAGCTTCTTGTTTTCGTATATCTGTAGCCACGTCACTTGACATTGTGCTGGGCAGCGGAAGCAGTTCAGAGCTTGCGATACGTAGAGCGAGATATTTCTTTATATTTTCCTGTACCGATATAAAGTTCAAAAAAATAATAATGGGCACGCGTAACGCTTACAGTAGTACTAACAAAAGCTTGAAAAAAAAAACAAAAGTACCTCACCAGCAAAAAGTTTTCAACAAAGCAGTCCGAGGTGGTATAGGTCGATTCGCGACGCTGTAAACAAGCATTGTCTATGCCCAGGTGACGTGTGGTGACAGTTCTGCGATCTGTCAAAACGAACGTCAATATTTTGGCGCGATTCGTGACGCAGTGGGAAGACTAGTGATGGGACACGGAGAATAAGATGAAAAATATTCATATTATTTTTTTAGTTGAGTATTTTTTTGGATTAAGTTGAATTAAAATATACATAATATTCATGGACTTTTCACACAGTGTGCTTTACTCCCCAATTAAGCAAAGCTTGTACTATGGGAACTAGATTGCTGATAGAATACCTACTTATATATACAAAATATCTATAAATTGTTTTGCAATGGTTTGTAGATAGCTCCACTGTTTCATGTGTATTTTGTAAATATTGTTAATACTAAATTCTTTGTAATTTTCTTTGTGAATAAAATTATATACCTACTATGCATTTATTATACAGTTTTTTGTAAATACATAGGTACTTATAAATACATAGTAACACCCAGACACAGAACCAACATCTATTTTGGCCTCGTTAATTTACGTAATTTGCTAAAATGAACTCAAACCCTTACATTTCTATAAAGTCCGTAATTTCCAATAATCGTACTTCAAGAGCCCAACACTACTTGCCTGTTTAATAACCTCAAAATAATCGCTCTATTTATGTAAAAATAGGCCTTATTCCCCCAAAATAAAGGCGTTTCGTACAAACTCAAAGGATTCCTTACATAATTAGTCACAGGTGCCGAATAAGACACGCATTGCTAATGAATTGGGTTTTCAAACCTGTGGTTTCTTAACAATTTCTTTTTTTTCCGTACAAAATCAACAATGACTTGTAAAGTTACTTAGAGTTAATATTTAAGAGGACGGCGATTTGAGCTTGCAATTTTATTTTACGTAAAATTGTTCATGTACCGTAATACCGTAAAAAATATGAATAAAACTTAGCGTTTTTCACTAAAATATCTGTCAACTGGCTTACGATAAACCTTGTAGCAAATGGCAGCTTTTGGTTTAGAGAGTTCAAGCTGTACTTAAGAATGAAAGTCTTTGATTTGAATAAAATATAGCGTATAATGTATCCATCCGGAAAAAGAGCTTCCGAATGGTATAAGTTTCATTGGAATTGGTCCAGTAGTTTAGGCGTGATCCACAAACAGACAGATAAACAGACCAAACTCAATTTTCGCAATCAGAATCGTTTATTTAGTAGATCTACACAGTTTATTCATATCTTTAATTTTACCTTTTGACTTTTTTACAGTTTTATAATAGTATAGAGGATAGATAGATAATACAATCCAAAGAATAACAATAACAGTTTATTCAGAACAATGTACAGTGTGCACTAGGTACAAGATTAAAACGAAGAGACTGCTAAAAGTTATAAAAACTGAGTAGCAGCATCAACGCCCTACTCGAAGGAACCAAAGAAAATCATAATATTGTAGAAATATAATCAAATTACGTTAAACAGTGTATTACGTTTGTATCGGCTTATTTATAGTCGGCCTCTTAAATGCAAGTATGTTGCAGTACATTTTTTTTTTGCGTAAATTTTTACGGTAAAATTGATTATCAGTTGTCGTGGTGGTAAGGTTTTTTGCGTGCATTCAGGCAAACTGTGTAATTAGGTTATGCCGTAAACATTTTAACAGTTTAGTCGTTGATAAACTTAAATACAATGTATTTTAAAGTAATTCATGTTGCGTTTACACTAGGCCGAAGTCCGCAGGGACTTCGGCAGGGAAGTGGGCACGAGCGTAGTGTGAACACGAACATGCCTCTGTCCCGTCTCTCGGCCCAAGTTCATGCCCTAGCTCTCTAATGAGAATAAAGGCGATGTTGCTGTGGCAATAAGGCCGTGCTCACTTTGGATACGATTTCATACGAATTTGATTCGTACGGCTACGCACGACTGATTACGACCTTCCAAGGACTATGGGAGCGCTCACACTGCATGCGATCAGTCGTACGTATACGTACGTTTACTTACGACGTCCGAATACATTCCGAACATGATGGGATTTATCACGCAGTCGTACTATTTGACGGAGAATAGTAGATTGTATCATAAGGAAGCAAAATTATATTTTTACGGCGAGGGCGATTTTTTGAATCCAGAGCGAAGTGAAGGATTCTAGAGTAGAATCCCGAGCGTAGCGAAGGATTCTTTAGTAGAATCCTGAACGTAGCGAGGGATTCAAAGTACTTCGCCCGAGCCAAAAATATATTTTTCGTACCACTTGCTCAAAAAAGTGACATTCTATGCCACAAAAAGCGAACATAACAATAGTCATTTTTAATCTGTTAAAAACAGGGAGAGAAAATTGTACTGGATTTCTTTCATCCTCTAGGGGGAGAAAGTGATTTAAATTTGGAATACAATTTATACTGAACTACATCTGTGTTTACACCATTGAGTTTGTATATAAAGCATTATACATCTTTTTGAAAAAGGAATACGCATTTATTATGCGGGTCGTATGAGCTTGATGCCTTTGCTTTTCCGACAAAAAAATATTAGTCTAAGAAAATGCCGCGTTTTTGTTTTCTTCAAATACATAAACGTTAAGTTTATTTTAATTTATTTTTATAAATAAGTTAATGTTCTAAAATGCTATCTCATATTATTATTGTGTTAATTTTTTCGCAAATGGTACAAAAAGTAGAGTATTTTCCTCGGTGATAAAGCTGTTTTAGTCTTGGGTGAACTTAAATCCCTCGCTATACTCAGGACTCGTGTTAAATCCCTCGCTTCGCTCGTGATTTAAGTTTTTAACACCCTCGCTACGCTCGGGAGTAAACCTCGAGTCCTTCATTACGCTCGCGATTTAAATCGTCACCCGCGACGGAAGACACTGCTTTATCCCCTTGTTAAATAATCTACTATTGCGCCCGAGTGGTACACTCTACTTTTCATCACCAACTATGGGAAAATAAAAGGCGCCTCATATTTTATTGTAATATTATTATTTAATAAAACATATATAGTAACAACTAAAATGAAAATAAATAGTATCTATAATGAAAACCACTTATTTCTTATGTTTTCTATTCGTTCGATTTCTTTGGCGCTGAACACTAGATGTTCCAAATTCAAAAAGTGCGGAATGAACTTTGCCGCGCACTTAATGTTTCTTATAGAAAACACCACCTTTGGGTGCACATAAAGGCGAACCAAGTCGTTCTTTTCGAATAGGTGTGATGAAAAAACGTATTCAATGTGAGCACTCAATTCGTACGAACATTACTCGTACGTTTACGTACGAACAAATTCGTGTCCAAAGTGAGCACGGCCTAGGTCCGCGGCAATAATGCCGGCAGCGGCATGGGCATAGTGTGAACGCGGTATAATGTTTGTTTGTTTTTATTGTCTCTGCCTGCAGGTTTGTTTGTGTGTCTTTTAAAACATAGCTATGGCTTTAGTGATGAATTTTGAATTGTAAAATTGGTTTTTAAGTGTAATCCTATCTTACCACTGTTAAAAGTAAAAGTTTAGATGTCTGTGTTTCAATCACGCTGCAACTACCGGTCCGATTTGGATGAAACTTGAAATATAAATAGTGGATTAACACATAGGCTACTCTTCATCCCGGAAAATCAGCAGGGTCAAACGGAACACTGACAAAATCACGGGCGAAAGCTAGTATTATTTTGAAAACGTTTTAAAACTCTATTTATTGATTAAAACTAAACGTCACGCGAGAAAAAAAAACAGAGCCAATAAAGTTTTATTATTCTAAATTCAAATCTTGCCACAAAGCCGAAATAAAAGTAGGTTAATACACGGAGGTTTTATTCACTCTTTCTTTGTAAATAAAAAAACTCGAGTAATTTGTATAAGCCTATAATGCTATCGATTCGCTTGTTACATTTTTCTAAACTAACCTAATTTGACAGCTCTAAATTTATAGCCGTCCTTGTCATTTTAGTTTATGTGAAAGGGACGGCAACATTTTTAGTGCTGTCAAATTAGGTTAGTTTAGAAAAATGCAACAAGCGAATCGATACCATTCACGTTTATTTGTTTATTGAAAGTAGAAAAGTAGGTAAGGTAGGTTATGTACTAAGTAAAAAAATGATATTTGTCAAGTTCTATAGCTGACAAATAAGATCTATTGCTATTCCAAATTTCAAGTCAATAGAGAGCACTGAGTCGTCACTGACCACGACTGAAGTGACGACACAGTGCTCTCAATGTATGAAAGCTGTGCTGGAACTGTGACTTCACTGATATGTGTGAATCGACCCGAATAGTTTTTAAGATAATACGGTTTGTGACGAACAAAGTCGCACCATAAGGGTTTCGAAACCCTATGGTATTGTAACCCTAAAAACCATGACAAAACCAGTGAATTTGTTTGACTTTTATCCTCTGAAATCGAGTGAGGGTCCTCTGAAATCTGCGGCCCCTAGGCCGCGGCCTACACGGCCTATTGACAAATCCAGGACTGCCTAAGCATAGATTATGTACTCAGTACCTATTTCACGTTTAGGTTAGTACCTGATATTGATAAAATCTAAGTACTAAAACACGTGTAATAAATATTTCGATTTGCAATAAAAACCATAGAGCATTACTATGCAAAATACTTCAATAAACATAAAATTTAAATCGAAATTTTGAATGTTGAATGTGGCAATACTGGCGATACTGGCAATACCAATCTTTTACCACCCCAAGAGCTAATTAGGTATACGTCGGATATACAATGGTTGGGGAAATAATCTAAGGTTTGGGACTTGGACGTGGTCATAGGATGAGCCATAAGCGGTAGCGGTACCAGAGGAAATAAGAAAGCCCCGTGAATGCTTATTTACTGCTCAAGCACTGATCCAGGACTAGCATAGAATTTTGTAAGAAATCTCTACTGAAATCTACGCCAGCATACGGACCTAATAGCGCCCATATCGTAATCTCTGAACTGCTTTCGCCACACAGCATAATGTCAAGCGACGTGGCGACAGATATACGAATAATTTATAACTTTAAAAAACTGGAAAAACCGACTTCAATTTTTGATGATGATGGCAGTTCATTGAGACTGATCGTAAACACCGAAGAAAAAAAAGAATTTTTCAAATCGGTTCAAAAATGCCGGAGTTCTGAGGTAAAAAACATTAATTAATTTAAAAAAATGGGACTAAGCTGGAAGCATGCCCTATCAGATAAAAAAAGAATTTTTCAAATCGGTTCATAAATGACGGAGTTCTGAGGTAACAAACATAAAAAAAAAATACAACCGAATTGAGAACCTCCTCCTTTTTTGAAGTTGGTTAAAAAATAAGCTTTTGACGGCAAAAAACGTGCTGAAACGCGCTAATGTCACTATATAGTCACAGAATACCTATGATTTAATATGAAAACAGTTCAAAAAACGCGCTGAAACGCGCTAATGTCACTATATAGTCACAGGATACCTATGATTTAATATGAAAACAGTTCAAAAAACGCGCTGAAACGCGCTAATGTCACTATATAGTCACAGAATACCTATGATTTAATATGAAAACAGTTCAAAAAACGCGCTGAAACGCGCTAATGTCACTATATAGTCACAGAATACCTATGATTTAATATGAAAACAGTTCAGAAATCATGCCAGGCTTAAAACCTGGCAGGTTTTTGACACAACGATTGCCCCTATGGATACAATACCCAGGAGTTTTATGTACCTTCTAAAACTTTCTAATTAAATTCAAACAATCTCACAGTATACTCACCCGAACTCTAGCGCGGCATGTGGCCAACCATTTTGAAAACAGCCATTGTGTTACCTGTCAAAATATTTTACTTTTTTTTTTTTTTACACCGAAAACCAAACATTCTGCCGTGTCGGGGAATTATAAAGATGGTGTATTTCGAGATAAAACTGTTATTTTGTTTTATACGAAATATATTTAAATACATATTTACCTATACCTATTGTATTAGTAGGAAAGCAATCTCGTCTACCGATCTTAGGTCATAGGTTTGAAATTCAAATGTTTTTTTTAAATAAATCATTATGCGCATTGCCAGTTAAAAAAGAAGATTCTAAATTCAAATAACAAACATTTAAATTTTAAAATGTAGATATGCGTTGCCAGTGATCAAAGAAAAGAAATAAGGAAAACGCATAACTTTATGAGAAACTGTCAAAGTGCGTTATTTTTTTTTTGTTTATCAGATTTTTTTGCAAAATCTACTTTTTAAATAAAAACACTTAACAAACTATATTTTTAATGTATATATATATTATATATATAGGTACCTATACAATAATTCCGATAGCATTTTACGCTTATTAGCTGCGCTTGCGCATGCTTCCTCTAATAGTATAATTACGGTGTTACCAGTAATTATCGTAATTATTCATTACTGTTGCCATTATCTTTATGCATTTTTAATTAAATCTAAGATACTTTATATTATTAGAGTACTTTTAATAGATCTTATAGTACAGTCGGCAATTTAAGTTGTTGTTTTTTTATATTATGTTCCGGCGGTGGAGGCTTGTCCGTTTGCCAAGTCTTTTTTGATTTTCTGAATATTTTTTGACACTTCCGAGCACATCACTTGTATTTTAAGTTGTCTAAGAATTTAAGATTGCCTATGTCACTCATTTGCATAGTAGGCTCGTTGTAATTGTTTTCCCATCCGACCCACCAGTGGGCCGGCCAGTGGGCTCGATGGGAATAACCCCCTGAAATAATCAAATAGCACAGTGCTGCCATCTACGGTCAAATTGATAAACTTTATAGTTTTTCCCGTCATAATTCAGTACTTATTGGACGATTACCTTCGATTATAGGTTAATGGACGTAGTTATAGCCTATTAGTCACTTATATCGTCTTTTATAGACTCACTAGCTTTTACCCGCGGTTTGAAACATGAATTTTTCATCGCATTTTATTATTTATGACATTTTTATTAATAAAACTACTTGTTGGCGTGTTTATGCTTGCGTCTTGTTATACACAAAACCTTACAAGTAAAGATGATTGAAAATGAATAAAAATGTAAATTCGTATGAGGCCAACTCTGGTAAGGAAGTTTTTAGGCCGCTTCAGGCCTCCTGTGTGGCTTAACGACTGCTAGAGAAACATTAAATATTTCTTATTCGAATAAATTCGACTGATTAAATAAATGAATGAATAAAAACCTTTTTATTGTATACACCTTACAAACTAATAAAAAAGAAAAAAATACAATGTATTTATTTATTTAAATCTTTACTGAACAAAATGAACAAATTTATTTATTTACTAGCTGATACTCGCGACTTCGTACGCGTGCGAAACTTTCCACCAAATTATCTGTCAATCAGCATACGATGAACCTCTTGTCAAGGGCGGCTTTTGGCTTAGAGAGGTCAAGCTGTATCTAAGAATCTACGTCTTTCATTTCAATAAAATATAGCCTATGTTTCAATCCGGAAAAAGGGCTTCCGAATGGTATAAGTCTCATTGAAATTGGTCCAGTAGTTTAGCCGTGATCCGCGAACAGACAAACAGACAAACACGATTTTCGGAATCAGAATCGTTTATTTAGTAGATCTCCATATTTAGTTTATCCATATCTTTAATTTTAGTTTTTGGCTTTTTCACAGTTTTATAATAGTATAGATAGACAGATAGATAAAGAATTAACACATTGAGTGTCATAAATGTCGCTAGTGATTGATTTATTATTATTAGTTTAATAGCAAGACGCAGAATGTTTATATTATGTGTAACATTAGACAGATACCTATATGTAATTATTCCGGGGTACTGGCAGCCAAATGCCTAAATATTTTTATAAATAAACTTGCTGACCCGACAGACGTCCTTGTCATTCAAACTCTTACTGTCAAACAACTGACAGTTATTTCAAACGTGCTCAGCAAAGAGTATTTATTCATAAAAGTTTATAATAGTCGTTAGGTTTTCTTAAATTTTCTAATTTTACGGGCAGTTTTCTTAATTTTTTCTTTCATAAGAACCTTCTGACAGGCGTCATGGCTCAGTCGGTAGTAGCTCTGCCTTCCGTGCTGTGGGTCGTGGGTTCGATCCCCACCGAGAAACAAACATTTGTGTGTTGTAAACATAGATGGTTGTTCTGTGTCTGGGTGTTTCTATGTATTATAAGTATGTATTTACAAAAAAAATGTATGTATGTATTCTATCAGCCATCTAGTTCCCATTGTACAAGCTTTGCTTAGTTTGGGACTAGAAGGCGTTGTGTTAAGTGTCCGTGAATAATTACTTTATTGCGTTCCACCACCAACTGCTTGCTAATTAAAAAAAAAACTTGTACCTACTTAGATAAAGTTTCCTTCCTTTATTTTCTCCTGACTATAGCAAACACAACAAAAAAATAATTAGCGAAATCGGTCCATCCGTTCTCGCGTGATGCCGTGACCAAGGGAAATAGGGATCCCTTTTTATTTATAGAGATATTCTTGGACATACCACACAACGCTCTCTAGTCCCAAACTAAGCAAAGCTTGTACTATGGGAACTAGATTGCTGATAGAATACTTAGTCTTGTTTTTTTTTGTAAGTATATACTTACCTATTAACACCCAGACACAGCAAACATCTATGTTTGCCACACAAATGTTTGTTTCTCGGTGGTGATCGAACCCACGACCCACAGCACGGAAGGCAGAGCTATTACCGACGGAGCTGTGACGCCTGTCAAATTATATTGATAAAATACTCTTTATTGCGTACAATATCACAAAAACAACTTTTTAAATTGGTAATTAATTATAAATCTCATTATTTATTATATTAATCTTATAAAAAAACATTTCAGCGAAATGTTTAATTATACAACGCAGTAAAACTAACTTTAATTAAATATAAATAAAATAAAAACAGAAAATGATTGCGAGAAAATTCTTCAAGTACACTTGTGAAGACAAGAACTGGTTATGGATTGATTACAACTGCAACTCAAACAGTGCTGCCAATTATAAAAAAAAAATGTCTATGCATTACTACAAGATTATATACTTTTTTGCATAGTGAATTGTTTCGTATAAGGTTGTAGATCATTTTTATTCTGTTACTAGCCGTCGCCCGCGGCGTTGCTCGCGTTCTATAGAGTAGATATGTGACTTTTCAAAATTCCTTTCTTAGTGCACCCCTACGCTATATAAGGATACTACCCTCCAAATGTTATACCTCTAGGACTTATAGTTTAGGCTGTGCGTTGATTGTCAGTCAGCTTCAAAAAAGTTTTATAATATAGAAGAAAGAAGAAGATGTCAAAGATTATGAAATTTGGAGGGTAGTATCCTTATGTAGTGTAGGGGTGCACTAAGAAAGGACTTTTAGGTGACGGCTAGTCCATAAATAAACCAACCAACGTTCTTCTTCTTCTCTTAATAATGGCCTCTGTCCGTCATTTCGACAGACAATTTTGCCAGTGTCAAGTGAAATATTTCAAATAATATAAGTCAAGTCATTCGTCAAGTCGGCTGTCGTTTGTTTTGAAGGGAAAATAGTGTATTTTCCCTTCAAAACCTGAAGACGAATTTTCACATTCATAGAAACCAGTTTACACACATTTATTCCAATGGCTCACACTTTATGTTACGACCTAAGTATTATTGGTTAAAATTCCACCGAAAATACTCACAATAACACAAGAAAAACTGTAAAAATATAAGTGCTACGTGTTGTTTCAAATAATGTCAAAACTAGAATCCCAATCAAAAGTTATTTCACTTACAATTTGACACTTCAAAATCTAAACATGGCTTCAACTTCAAATTGAAACTTTCATACAATTTCAGTCCCAATTAACAGACGAAAACATTTTCAATTTTTAATGCGCGTACCATGGAAAATTTAAAAGGCACAATCCATTCCAATCACCACTTTATATGTAGTAACCTAAAGTTGATATTCGATTAGAACCACAAACTGAGACCACACACGTCGAAAGCGGCGAACGATTTAAAAAAAGAATCACCGCGCGCCGTTCGTTACCTCATCATCGAGTTTTTTTTTTTACAAAGACTAGTTTTATATACAGCCGCGTTATATGAAAAAAAAAGAAAATACTTATAATGTTGTCTATTGGTTTCGGATTCAGGGTCCGAAGCATAAATTAGACTGTTTTAGTATAAGACGGGGCTTCTGAGAGCACCGACGTCAGCGGGACTTTACTGTTTTTAAATATTCTTGCGGTAAAACCAAGATTAGTTTGTTATCGATGGGTAATAAAGGTATGGCTATATTTTGGAGAAGGCTCCTTTTTATTGGGCAGTTACAGTCAAGTGTGAGGAGGGCTCCATAATTAAATGCTGGGAGGTTTTTTGTTTTTTTTTTAGAACCTGAATTTAAAGATAAAATGGGATGATGTAATTTATTTTAGACGTATTCTGGTGATTAAAAAACTAAAGGGTACCACTAAAAAGTATAGGTACTTTTGGTAAAAAAAATATTAAAATAAAAAAAGTTTTAGGCACAGGTACAATACTGGTTCATTTTTTTTTCTTCTTTTCGCTCCTCGGGGCAGGCTATAAGTTTTAAAACCATACTGCCTAGTTCAACGTTATGTTTTTTTCCCATTTATGTTAGGTGGTTTATGTGCTTGTCTTGCGTAAATGATAAGTCAAGTCAAGTCAAGTCCTCGTCAAGTCGGCTGTCGTTTGTTTTGAACAGAAAATGGTGGATTTTCCCTCCAAAACCTGATTTTCAGAAAAACCACTTTACACACATTTATTCTAATGGCTCACACTTTATGTTACGACCTGAGTATTATTGGTTAAAATTCCACCAAAATTAAACAACAATACTCACAATAACACAAGAAAAACTATTAAAATAAAAATGCAACATGTTGTTTCAAAAAATTACAAAATTCGTATCCAAATACTGGTTAATTAAGGTTTTGCGAGGTAATAAACTTTTTTTTATAAAAAGTTTATTTTGGTAAGAAGGTATAGATAGTAGAAAATACTTTATTGCACACCACAACTAATAACTAAACATACAGGAAACAAAACAACTTAAGTCTATGACATACAACGGGCGGTCTTATCGCTAAACAGCGATCTCTACCAGACAACCTTGAATGGAAAGGATTGTATTGTAATCTACCTGGGGTACTTACTGCTGATAGTGTGCTATAGAAAAATAAATTATCTAGTGTGTAAACTACACACATACCTACAATACCATAACATAAACTACATAGAGTACTATACTATTATAACATTATATACCTTAATTACTAGGAAAATAATAAATCTACCTAGTAGTAATGATTTTTTTATGAAAAGTTCATTGAGTATACTTATTTTTATCCTTAGAAAATGTTTGTTTTTTTTTTATTAATCCTGTTTCAATTCAAAAACAATAAAAAAAAAACAATATATAATTTTTTTCCTTTCACGGAACCGTACAACAATGTCCTTGCGTTACACTTGACGGGTTCTTTTTTGAAACACGAAACCGAATACTGTGGGAAGCCGTTGCTAAGGACATAAACGGATTGAAAATTGATTTCCTATTATTGTGACGTTGACACTGACATAAGTTTATGCCGTAAAGGGAAGTTTCAATAACGATCTATTTTTAAAACCAAATAGTTTTTTTTTGCAGTTATACTTCTAATGCGACTTCCAACGTTGCGTTACGGGATGACATGGTCTCTGTCTCTTTCTATTCCCCCCCAATAGAAAGAGACAAAGGCTAATATGTACAAATGCTACAGTCAAATATAGATGGCAGTGTTCAGCAATTCAGCATTTGACCGCCCGTGTTTTTGAAGATAAACGACTTCCAACTGACAGCGGGGGGAATATAAAGAGACTAATACGCTACAATCAAAATATAATAGATGGCAGTGTTCATGCAACTTTTTACTTTTTATTTTGTAGTGAAAATTTAGTACTGCATGTTGGTTAAGTACATAAAAATAAATACTAAATTAATTTCACATTAAACACAGAGCGAGAGTGAATGACGACTCATACCTACTACCGTGCTGCTGACTTGCTCACTAGGCTAAGTACTAAGGCTAAGTTTTTGATGCCTATTACAAAACATGAATTTTAAGTCGCAGGCCCCAAGAGTAACAATTCTTACTTAATAATAAACTAACTGAATTCCCTCCCTATAATGTCACGCCCTAATTTAATGCCCTGATATTTAGTTACAGATCTTCAGTACCCTCGCTCCCTGAGGGGGTAAAGGTGGGGCCACAGTGCTAGCGAATTATTTCAAAGCATTAGCGAATATTTCAAAATTATTAAAATAAGGTTCACGTTATTAATGAAAAATCTCTACACGTAAGCGGTATTTAATTTTTTTTATATATTTACAGATACGTTACATACATTACATATTTCTTGTATACACCTAGAAAAAATAAATACTAAAATTATATAAAATGAAAATGGACGTCATATAAAAAAAAGTATTTGGTCAAAAAAAAATCTATGCCTTCTATGATATAATTTTTTCCCAAGTATAATAAATGAAAAAAAAACAATGCTATTTTGTTTTGTTTTATTTTTATTTAGGACTAGCAGCGCCTCGCGGTTTCACCCGCGTAATTCCCGTTCCCGTGGGAATTCCGGGATAAAATATAGCCTATGTTCATCAGGGATAATGTAGGATTCTAATGGTAAAAGAATTTTTTTAATCGGTCCAGTAGTTTCGGAGCCTATTCAATTCATACAAACAAACAAACAAACAAAAAATCAAACCTTTCCTCTTTATAATATTTGTATTTTTATTTAGGATAACAAACAATTACACTCAAATGTTACAATAAATAGGTACTTAGTATATAATGTAGTTCTTCAAGTGCTATCAGCACCGTTATCCGCAGTTAAGTTAAGTACAAATATCGGGCGGCATGAACGTATGAATGAGGAAGAAAAAGAGAGAGAGAGGGTAGGTATCTGGGTGTACTGGTCTGCAATTAATAAGAATACAGAATACATCCACCCACCTATCCAATAATGCTATGGAGCAATATGAAGTATTTTTTTGTATTAATACTTAAAAAAAAAACTCACTGAACACTATCACCTTTCAATGATTTCTTTGCCACAAAGAGTTGGCGCTGCTGTACCAGTTGATAAGTATTTAAGTAGGTAAATACTTGTTTCAAGTCTTTTGTATGGTTATTGACGATATTGCAATTTTACAAAAAAAAATTAAGTAAGCTCGAGATAGAGAGTATTGAAAATCTTTGGGGGAGTCCTTTGCCCAACAGTGGGACGTAAGGTTAAATAAAATTAAATAAACTATTACGTGGAGTCCCTACGCTCGGGAGAAGTTATACTTCGAGTGGCACGCATTCACTCTATTTAGTATGTATTTTTATGTACTTAACCAATATGCAGTACTAAATTTTCACTTCAAAATAAAAAGTTGCAAAAAGTCTATAATGTCGGTTTGGATTTGAACTCGTATCCCGTTGTCGGTCTGACCGCAGTCCGACGTATCACTGTTCCGCCAACAGAGCTCGCTCTTGATGGTTGAAATGGCTATGTTTATTTTTCTTTTGTTTGACGCTGTCAGTTGGAAGTCCTATAACTTCAAAAACATAGGCGGTCAAATGCTGAACACTGCCATCTATTAACGATAGTTAGCAGCTAGTCTCTGTCTCTTTCTATTCCTCCTAATAGAAAGAGAGTAGTCTCTCTATGTCCTCCCGTATAACGAAACCTGGTTGGAAGTTGCATTAGAAGTATAACCACAAAAATAAAAAAGGATATTGTTAAAACTCAAAGTTGTGTCGTTGCTGTAAAAGATATACCCCAAAACAAATTACTGACGAACTCATTGCAGTCCAGTGGGGGTATCTTTGTCCTATAAAAACCTGCCAGGCTTAAACCTGGCAGGTTTTCATAAGACACTAAACTGTTTTCATACTAAATCATTGGTATTCTGTGACTAAATAGTGACATTAGCGCGTTTCAGCGCGTTTTTTGCCGTCAAAAGCTTCTTGTTTTTGTATATCTGTAGCCACGTCGCTTGACATTGTGCTGGGCAGCGAACGCAGTTGCGATACGGGAGCTGCTCGCTCCCCGCTCCGCTACCATCCCCGCTACAACTCAACCCCGACCTGGGTAATATGAGGGTAATTTGTAAACGCGTTAGTTAATTGTGTCCCACTTGGCCTAGTTGTGGGCACAATGCGTGGGATGATTTACTAGCCTTGTCAATTGTGTGTCTCAATGGTACTGGGATTGGACATATAGATTTTTAGATTAAATTTTTATATATGTTGTCAGGCGTCATGGCTCAGTCGGTAGTAGCTCTGCCTTCCGTACTGTGGGTCGTGGATTCGATCCCCACCGAGAACAAACATTTGTGTGGCAAACATAGGTGTTTGTTCTATGTCTGGGTGTTAATATGTATCATAAGTATGCATTTACAAAAAAAATGTATATCAGTATTCTATCAGCCATCTAGTTCCCATAGTACAAGCTCTGCTTAGTTTGGGACTAGAGGGCGTTGTGTGTAATGTCCAAACCTATATTTACTTGTTATTATATTTATATTTATTACTATTTTAGTCATAAATCATCTGATTATCATATCTTTTTTAAAAATAGGTTAGAAAAAACATTTTATTTAGTTACAAAGATCTGTTTTCACAGACTACGCGTCGCAAATTGAGGGTAATTTTACTAAGCAAAGCCACGTGAATTCCTAGTATATCTACCTGTAATATATTCGTGACAATCAAGCCCCGCGTGCTCTATCTACAGCGACGAACAAAATATCAATTTATATGTTAATGTCGCCATTTTGAACCGGGTCGCGAGGTAACAAGCTGGGTTGGATTTTGAGGCATTTTAAGACTCGGGTTCAGAGATTGAACCACTAAAACCAGACGGGAAGTTCTCTGAATAAAATATTAGTTTAAGTATTGGGGTAATTGTGTTTTTTCTGGGATGTTAATGTCACAAAATGTAGGCTGAAATACTCAAAAGTCATTCAAATTTGAGCACCACTTAAAATTGCTCTTCCTCTGTTTGACATTACTGATTTGTAAGAGATGGCAATAATTTAAGCGGGACTTAAATTGAGTGGGGTTTGAGTGGCGTTTGAGTATTCGCCCAATGACTTAATCGACTTTGAAAATAGAAGAGGTAGTCAATTGATGTTTTATTTATGTTAGTTTCAGAACTCCTTCATTTTATAAACCTACTAGCTGATACCCGCAACTTCGTACGCGTGCGTATCTTTCCACCAAAAAATATCTGTCAACCAGCATACGATGAACCTCGTGTCAAGGGCTACTTTTGGTTTAGAGAGGTCAAGCTGTATCTAAGAATCCACGTCTTTCATTTCAATAAAATATAGCCTATGTTTCAATCCGGAAAAAAAGCTTCTGAATGGTATAAGTTTCATTGAAATTGGTCCAGTAGTTTAGGCGTGATCCGCGAACAAACAAACATACAAACAGACAAACTCGATTTTCGAAATCAGAATCGTTTATTTAGTAGATCTGCATATTTAGTTTATCCATATCTTTAATTTTAGTTTTTGGCTTTTTTACAGTTTTATAATATAGATTTGAAATACTATTTTATCTGAACGGATAAGAAAATAATTTAACTTTAAGATTATAGTCCCATATAAATCTCATCAAAAACGTTTCAGCAGTTTGGCTTTACAATAAAAAAAACCATGTCGTCCAAAACAAGACAAGTTTTCCTATGACAAATTGAAATTATTTTTTCTAGTTTTTCCCAATTATAAATTATTCCAAACTGAGAGAACCTCCTCCTTTTTTGAAGTCGGTTAAAAATACGAAAGAGGTCCCAATAAGTCGAATGGTTTGGTGTTATAGCCCAGAATATTGGTTAATATTGGTTCCTTTGACATTCGATAGTATTGGCGTCGCCACTATCGCCTGGTTCTTTTGAAATTCGAAACGGCCATTGTCATGTCACTGAGATTTAAAATTTGAGTATACTCAGTGGCATTGGAATAACGAAATGACGTAGAGTTCTTTCCATGAAAGAAGTCCCACAGACGCGTATCTGTAGTCGACCTTAAGTATTATTTCTCGGGCAGCACTTTTAACAACTTTAGGCATTGAAAACAAGACTTTGATCACAGAAACCAAATAAAAACGCACTAGCATCCGAACACATTAACAGCACCTGACAACTAATTTAAAATTTAGTTTTAAAATTTAGTTCCGGAACTTTCCGCGGGACTTCTTTCATGAAAAGGACTCTATATTGATATATTCCACGAATCCCCACTCATAAATCCCCACTAGTGAGTTTTATTTTTTCAGAAATCCTCACAGGTTTGTTCAAGTTATTTTTGCTAATTTGTTACCTAGAATGGTTTCTGATATCTCTTAAACTAACTTAATTATAAAATTTATTTATGTTTTTATTTGTGTTGTGTTACTCGTTATCGTGAAAAGGTGAACAATAAAAATAAATGGTATAAATAAATGATAGAACTTATAGAACACACGTTCAATTTCAATTATTTATAACTTTTGTGTTTATACTAAGAATTAATTTTATTTCACATTTGTAAGTATTTTTATAGAACTTAATTATTATTAGTTCAATGTCTGGAGCTAGTTACATAAGGCTTAGACGTCTTATACCTGCATGCATCCGTCGTTTGCGATTTTATTAAAATATATTAAATTATGTTTTTTTTTTATATTACTATTACTTATATTAATTAATATAAAAAAAAATAATTGCCTACAAAGAATGTACCTACATCGTTCTTGACGTATACGGAAAACAAAAAAATTATTAGAGATGATAAGTGATAGAAAACTTTTTCGTTTGCATTTTTTTTTAAGTTATATATCAATTTTTAAATTAAACGCTTAATTTTTTTAAAAATAAGTAGTAACTAAGGGCACAAATTAAGTAAGTATTTTATTCACACAAATTTCGTGGTAAAAATGTAGGTAAGCAGATACAAGATATATTTGGTATATTCCACTCATCCCCACTAATAAATCTCCATTAGTAGTTTTTTCCAGAAATTCCCACTGGCTGCGTTACCTACTTTAAATCTGTAAAATCAAACAGTTACAAAACAAACAACAATGTTATGAATAAATAATGAACATAAACATAAACGTTACAGAAAAAAAACCTGTGCGTGGAGTCCCTACGCGTGGAAGAAGTTATACTTCGACTGGCACGCATTCACTCTCACTCTGTGTTTAATGTGAAATTGATTTAGTATTTATTTTTATGTACTTAACCAATATTCAGTACTAAATTTTAACTTCAAAATAAAAAGTAAAAAGTTACATGAACACTGCCATCTATTATATTTTGATTGTAGCGTATTATAGTCTCTTTCTATTCCCCCCGCTGTCAGTTGGAAGTCGTTCTCTTCAAAAACACGGGCGGTCAAATCCTGAATTGCTGAACACTGCCATCTATATTTGATTATAGCATTTGTAGCGTATTAGCGTATTGGACGCGTCAACCGCGTAACGCAACGTTGTTGGAAGTCGCATTAGAAGTATAACTTCAAAAATCGAAAACTTTACAAAAGCCGTATGAATTTCGAAGTGGTGCTTCAATCTTCACATATTTTATAAAAAAAAACTATGTAGTTAATTAAACACGTACTATTTATTGCATTTCCGACGCGGCGAGGTGCAAGTCGGGTGACCTTATTAGTAAATACGTGATGACCGCTTAATACTGGCTATTATAGTAATTTATGTGTTCTACTGCCTTTTTTTTCTTATTTATATTTAAAACTTGTTTTTTTTACATTTTTTGTTCTTTTTTGTTTTATAAATAGTGAATTTGTGCATTGTTTATGCATTGCTAGCTTATTATCTGTTTTACAAACTTTTTCGTGCATTTTATACCCTTTCTTCTCTTTCAAACTTCATTTCAAAACATTATTGTAGTCAGAGATGTTTTTTCATTCATTAAATTACGTGAAAAAATATATTATGTTAATAATTTGATCATTAATATAAAAAAAAATATTTTCTTTACAATTATTTTACCTAACCATTGTACCTAAGTATCTACTATTGAAATATATTTTTTGCATATCAAATTTTACTTTACTTTACGATACGTAAATCATATAATTATTTAAGTATTCTAAGGTCTTGCAAAAATACTACAATAAAATTGTACAATTCAAATAAAAAAATATTAAAAAAACTACATACAAATTAAAACAATACAAATATTGTAAACATAGAATACTCTTAACACCACTATTTACCACAGACATACATAAAACATTAATCCCATTCCATAGACAATACTAGAGTATTACGAGTATGACAGATGCATGTAATGTTCCCGACATTTTACATCAACCAATAGAAACGCAGTTTTTTTTTTTCATAAGCGGCAAACAACAGCTGCGGCATTCTACCACATAAAAGCATGTTATTGCTAGTTTTTGTGGTAACATCCCCTATGAAGGGATGATTTTTTTTTATACATGATTTGTGATGATGATGTAGCGATAGGAGGATTCAATTTTCGAATGTAATAATGAGTTTGATAGCCATCTTGAGTTTTGGAATACTTTTTGGATGTTTATTTTTTTTAACTATTCAGATCGGTGCTTATAATTATTTAATTTTAATAGTAAAAAATATTTAGAGTGGCTATATTTTAGGTTATAAATGTTGATTCATGAAAAATAGCTAAAAATTATGTACCTAGAAGATATAAATAACAAAAAAAATCACACAGTCCGTAGGTATATAATTATGTACTTACTACGCACACATTTAAATAATGTAGGTATACATACATACATATACCTGGAGTGAGAGACACAGAGCGAGGACCTTGGCATTATATTAGTGGACGTGCTCTGTGAGGTCACATTATAATAGTAGGTATCTATCATAAATTTGACAGTAGTTGAGTCTTTTTCAGTACACAAAATCTAATTAGACTATTTTTTCATAAATATTATCAAAAAGTATTATCCCAAAAGAACTCTACGTTATCATGGATGGCTAAAAATAAGGAACCCTACCGTCCAATGGCCGGTTTTAAATACGCAGTAAACTCAATACTCATAATTATTCATGCCTGTTGTGACTGTACTTACGGCTCACAGCATTTTAAATTAGAAATCAGCCGTAAAATTAAAAGAAAAGAGGTTTTAATAACGGTAGTGCGATTACTGTAGTGTAGAAATTAAAATATCGAATCAAAAATCAGAGTGCTTAAAAATCGAATCATGAAACTTTACGAGTTCAGATGAGTTACTCTCGATCACAGTTCCAATCCGGATCCATAGGTTTTGACAGAAGTCTTGTCATTTTTCAATACAAAATGACACAACATCTGTCAAAACCCGGCTCCAATCTGGAACGGCGGTGGTCAAGAGTAATCCCTACAGGGCGGCAATCGCTATCTCATAGAAACCTGCCAGGTTTAAGCGTGGAAGGTTTTCTGAACTGTTTTCATACTAAATTCATAGGTATTCTGTGACTAAATAGTGATATTAGCGCGTTTCAGAGCGTTTTTTGCCGTCAAATGCTTCTTGTTTTCGTATATCTGTGGCCACGTCGCTTGACATTATATGCTGGGCAGCGAAAGCAGTTCACAGCTTGCGATATGAGGTCAGGGATTGTATCTTGTTTTGCTTGTTTGCCGACTTATTTTTCGTTTATTTAGATGCCATTGTTTTTTATATACTGTGCATTTGCCTTCGAGGGTAAGATTGTACTGGGACTATAATTACTACCTACAAACTTTGAAATCGATTTCTAGCTTTTGAGATTGAACCCAGACTCGGCCTATTATTTTTTAGAATATGCGTCGAATTAAAAAAAATCAAGTGTAAAATTACGATGAAGAAATTAATATTGTCTATCAGACTGGCGAAACTCTCGAACTAGACTCGTACTTTCGAAAAACGAACAATGTATGAAACGGAGGTCAAAATTTAAATCACGTTTCATACAAAACGAGATTTTTAGTGTGTTATTTTGGTAGGATGGGAGTCCCCATTCTTATGCAGGAATTTTTTACTAATATAGTATTACATAATCTTTGTTGTCTATGTTTCTCTTTTAAGTGTAAATTGTACAAATATTATAAAGTTTTTATTATTATCGTAAAATTATTGATTGCGTGAGTCGTTAAAATGATGATCAATAATGTTTATCTTATTTTTCTTATTAAATAATAAACTCTCGCGTTTAATTAGTCAATAAACTTTTATCTCAAAATGGTAAGTTGGTTAAAGGGGTTTTTTTTCTAAAAAAAAACAATAGTTACAGGGTCTAACAAAATAGCATAATATTAATTAAAATGTAGTTTCTACAAGTAAAATAAATATTTTTAAAATCAAATTTTATGAAATTTTTGAGAATATCACGCATAAACACCAGATTTTTTATAATGCTTTTTTTTATATACTTATAATTATATTATTTTTTACAAAAATTACCTATTATATAAAATGGTGGATTTAGTAGGTTTTTATACAATAACAAATAGGAAAAATAATCCTTATATTGAGGTTTAAAAATATACGGCCAAAAATATTTTTCTCTTTAAAGTTTTTTTTTCGACTAACTGAACACTTTTAATATGCATGCATATTGCGTACATTATACTATTTTAAAGATTAGGTAGGTATCTAATTTAATTTATTTACAAAGAAAATTACAACTAATACAGTAAATAATAATTTAATTATTTAATGCGTATATTATTAATATTATTTTTTTAAACCTTATATTCATTTATTTATGAAATCCCACTATTAATCATTAAACTTCTTAAATAAATCTTCCTTTTACATTCAGTGATCAAATCACTGTTTATATCCCATAAAACAAAAGATAAATCGTAATAACCCAGCTGTTACAACGTGAAAATAGCCATCTTGGAAAACAATAACCACCATTTTGGCGCCACATTTCGCCAATAGCTTTCCCGCGCTTTGTCTATGCCCAAGTTTCTCTTTTGACACTTGCCAAAGGCAATATTGGATTTTACCGCTGACTCTGTCCAAGTAATATTGAATATGTAAGAAATAGATGATATTGAAACTTTTAGCGGCAGCGCACATCAGAAACCAAGACTGAAATTAGTCTTTCTCAAGACTGTCTCAAAAAATTGTGTTGTCCAAGTATTTTATTTAGAAGATTATCATAGATAAAGTAAACTTCCTAATTTTTTTTTAATTTGTTGTGGACCGGATGCTTATCCTTATGCCAAATCTTTTTGATTTTCTGAATATATTTTTTGACACTTTGTTTTTTTTTTAGAGCACGGCACTTGACTAGACCAGAAATAAGTTTATCAAATTCGTAAACTAACAAGGTACAAGCAAACCAAAGAGGTTTCTTGTGCGATATGTTTGTTGAAATCTGAATACACTATCTGTAGAAAAAAAAGACAAGATTGTCATAATGTTGATGGGCGCTCTCATTTATTGGGGGTAATATTTGGTGTGAAGAATTTTCTGCTGATGTCTTTTCTGATATAAAATATTTGCGAACTTGGATATGACTTGGATTTGTTTTACGTGTCCCTACTTAGTTTTGGTTTGCGATTTTGCTATGAAAGTCGAATTGACGATTATAACAAAAATCAATTGTACCTAAGTACTTAGTTCTGAGAAAAAATAATGTACTTATTCTTAGCTTAATTTTAGTAAAAAGCCTGCTAAGATACATGTCGATACAAATACTAGATTTGTCATAGATAGACAGTTTCACTATGTAAATTTTATTTTAATAGGTACTTACGTACTTAGTTACTTTTAAGTAAGTAGGTATCTACTTACTTAACAGTAACAAAACCGGTGTTGATGGTAAATCTTGCTCTTTTTGCACAATACATTTACAAAGTCATAAAAAAGCAATTTAAAATTGTCGAAGTAATTTTGCCAAATCACAAACAAGATTATAAATAATAAAGAAAGTCGTTTCACACTCTAACTCACTTACATATCTTTTGAAAGTAGTAATTATGCAATCAAAACCCAATGATGCATTAAAACCCGTTCAAAAATCCAATTCCAATATTAAACGACAATTTTCCACTATATTTAATCACAATTTAAAATCCGATTACCAACAGAATGTCAAGTAACAGACTTACCTACCGCACTGTATGTCAAACGATTTAAGAAAAAAGTTGTCTATGGTCGCAAAGAGTTTACAAAAGCTATTCAAAGTTTCGGCGGGCACTTTGACACGAGGCGGCGGCGCGTAAACATCTTGTTAGTACACACCAAATACGAAAAATGTATAAATATAAATAAGGTGAGTGTAAGGATGGTAGGGAGGAGACAATTCAAGAGTCTTGTTCGAAACACTCTACTCTGAATAATGGCTTACGAAGATTCGGTAGCGTCGTTTCTGTTACACTGCCCAATGACGCTGTCACTTCGCAAGAGCCCACGTCATCGTTCGAGATGACCGCGCAGTGTAACACAAACGTCACTACCGAATCTTCGTAAATCATTATTCAGAGTAGAGGCCCAGACTTGATAAAAACAAGACAGCCGAATGTTTGCGTTCAAAAAAAAAAACAATACTTCATTGTGTAAAATACGAGATTTTTAAGCTCTTTTGAAACAAATAAAAAAGCCAATTAAAAACGCATTCATTATTATCAAATCAACCCGAAGAAGTGCATTGCTTTATACAAATAACTAGCGACCCGCCCCGGCTTCGCACGAGTGCAATGCAGTGATGATGATGATGATGTATTATACATATAAATCTTCCTCTTGAATCACTCTATCTACTAAAAAAACTGCATCAAAATCCGTTGTGTAGTTTTAAAGATCTAAGCATACATACATACAGACATTAGGACAGACGCGGGAAGCGACTTTGCTTTATACTATGTAGTGAAGTTCTATAATAGCTTCCTCTCGCGACTTCATCCGCGTCCCATTTGATCCTGTTAATTTTACAGAATAAAAAACCACCTGTATTATTTAATCTAGGTTATGAAGTATATTATATTTCAAGTTTCATTCAAATCAGACCAGTACTTTAAACGTGATTGAAACATAAACATCCAAACATATACCACCAAATTATGTTTCCAGATTTATCTTGGATCTAACAAAAACCGCCAAAAACCGCGTCTGTTTTGGACTTAACTAGGTTTTTTCATATTACGTAACATATAAATCTGACAGCTTTGACAGGGGTTAAGTCCAAAACAGACGCGGTTTTTGGCGGTTTTTGTTAGATCCAAGATAAATCTGGAAACATAATTTGGCGGATAAACTTTGACAGTTATAATATTAGTGGATGGAAGTGAGATGGTGGGGTAGGTAAGTTCAAAGCAGTTTTGAGGTGTAATAATGTGAATACCTGTCTAGTAAAATAAAGACTGATTTAACCGAAAACCAGCCAACACAAAAATTGTCCCATCTCTAAAAGATATAATACTTTACAATACAATGGGCTAACAAATGTTCCGCTCCGTAACTTGTCACTTTTTCTATGTAAATTGCACGAGTAATTTGTGATTTCGCCATTGTGACCGTTTTATACTCTGTATCTGTTACAATTTTATAATCTGTGGTGCTTTTATCATCTGTGGTGGTTTTATAACTAAAATCTCGGCGAAATTACTTCGGTAACATTTAATAGCTTTTTTTACGGTTTTGTAAATGTATTTTGCAAAGAGAGAAAGATTGAGCGTGAACATTGAATACTCATTTTAATATTTTTAACAGACTTCAAAAACAGAAGTTTCTTAATTCGTTTGAATTTTTTTTTTATGTTTGTTACCTCGAGTGTCTCTCATATATGAACCATGAATGAGAGACACTCGAGGTTCTCGAGTAAAACTTATTTTTATATTAAAGCGTACACCTACTTTCAGATTGAATCCATTTTTTTTTTAATTTATCAATTTTTTTTAGTAGTTTAGTAAGAGTAATTGGAAAAACATGTCATCCACATACACGATTGGTGTTTACGATCTATAGAACAATCCCAATTAACTCATCATCATTTTTTTTTGCCATTATCATCACCATTTGATGATGAAGTCGTATAAAACTGAAGTCGGTTTTTCTAGTTTTTAAACATAAAAATTATCTTTGTAAACAACCATAGATTCGTACTCTATTTTTTTCAGATTCAGATTCAATTATTTTATTTCATTAGATACATTGGCAGTACACCTTAACAATCTGAATATTATGCAGGCCATACACGCTAGGTTTTGCATGATGGTTATGACCTTACATGCATAACCGACATGCAAAGCCTAGCGTGTATGGCCGAAAAATGTACAGTTATGCGTGCATGTAATTGTACATGCACGCATAACTGTAAATTTTGATAAATAAAAAATAAACAATTATCAATTTTGATATTTTTGTGTGTGGCGTCCGGCGAGCTTGCATGCACAGTTCTCAGTAGCATAGTAGCTGTCCTACACAACCGTCACGTAGCTCGAACTAAGAGTTTATGGCAAAACTGTGCATGTAAACCCTAACGTGTATGTGTAATACGAAGCTCGGTTATAACTCTCGGTTTTGCATGCAAGGTCATCATCAACCATCATGCACAACCTAGCGTGTATGGCCTGCATTAGCCTGTACTCAGGTTATAAAAAAAATCTATAGTTACCTATGATTGTACCACATTATTTAGTACAAAGATCACTATCGTGTGCTTCGTCAAGAGTATACATAATATGACCTGAACAATATTTCCCTAACCCTTACACTAAAATCAGCATGACTTATATTAGACTTAGATTTAATACAAAAAAAACAAGAACACTATAAATTATGCCACAAATAAACAATGATACAGATTCTACCCCCAAATCTCACGCAAAACAGTAGCTATAATCCATAATCTCTCAAAACACCCCTAACAATAAAACAATTACCGTGGTTACACATCCAATGAGTAGATGAACAAAATATCACTGTGTTTACACCCTCTCGAGGGATGATATTACTTATTTATTATTAAGGGGTCGGGTTATGAACTCTGGCGAGGGCTTTATCTAAACCGCAATTTTTTTTTAATGACGCGCAACTTTTTTTTTCTAATGCGACAGTTTATTTTAATAACCCGGTATTTTTTTTGGACAGTATTTTTTTTTTCATCACACCTATTCGAAAAGAACGACCTGGTTCGCCTTTATGTGCACCCAAAGGTGGTGTTTTCTATAAGAAACAATAAGTGCGCGGCAAAGTAAACTTTGCCGCGCACTTATTGTTTCTTACACTAAGATGTTCCAAATTCAATAAGTGCGCGGCAAAGTTTACTTTGCCGCGCACTCGCGTAGGAACATCTTAGTGTTCAGCGCCAAAGAAATCGAACGAATAGAAAACATAAGAAATAAGTGGTTTTCAATAAAGATACTATTTATTTTCATTTTAGTTGTTACTATATATGTTTCATTAAATAATAATATTACAATAAAATATGTGGCGCCTTTTATTTTCTCATAGTTGGTGATGAAAAGTAGAGTGTACCACTCGGGCGCAAAATATATTTTTGGCTCGGGCGAAGTACTTTGAATCCCTCGCTACGTTCAGGATTCTACTAAAGAATCCCGAGCGCTTCGCTCTGGATTCAAAAAATCGCCCTCGCCGTAAAAATATAATTATGCTCCCTTATGATACAATCTACTATTGTTTAACGCGTCAGTTTTTTTTAATGCCTCGGAATTTTTTTTTCGGTCAGTCTTTTTTTGCATCTCTTGGTAAAAGGAACAAAAAAGTTCGTTATTATTTTGAATAAAGAACGAAACTAAAATCTATTCTACTTCTTTTGTTTATGGCCTCTGTCCGTCATTTCGATACACAATTTTGTCAGCGTCAAGTGAAATATTTGAAATATTATCAGTCAAGTCAAGTCATTCGTCAAGTCGGCTATAGTAGGTGCCAAATAACACGGCAATACAGGTCATTCACCCACCTTCACCACGATGTCGCAAAATTCAATTTATGAATGGCTAATTCTGTCGCTTTCCATACAAACCTGTCGCTAAGACGGTAATCGCTGGAATCTCGTAGTACTGTTTGTTTACCATACATAAATTGAATTTTGCGACATCGTGGTTAAGGTGGGTGAATGACCTGTATTTGGCACCTACTATAGACTTTAAACTAAGGTCAATTTCGTTTATTGGTTTTGGAACACAGCTAAATAGCTTGACATTCTTTATTTCTAAATTGCTATTTTAACATTTATTTGTGAAAGAATCATGAGTCAATAGTTTCTGAGAACTAAGAATGCGATTTTCCCGAAATGCTAGATTGAGAGATCCTGTTTTTGACTATAACACCCGTAATTATCTTAGGTTTAAAAAAAATGGATTAGCGCTATTTTTTCTAGCAATTTTTTTACATTTTCCTGCCTAATTTTGAGCTTGATCTGAGTATAGGATCCCTCAATCCAGACAGAGTTATTTTTCTATTTAAAAGAATAAGTAACTAAATTAAAAAAAAAAACATTTTTTTTAAATAATTACTAACTTTTAACAAAGATAACATTACACCCAAATCACACAGTTACATTAGAATCATACAAAAGTCATAATGGAGTTTAAAAACAATACAATTTTCCAGGAAAAACTGAATTATCCTAAAACTCACCGCACCCTCAGATACAGGCTGTTAACAATAAGCTGTTTACGAATCCCTCGGGAGCCACACCCTGTATGTAATGGATTTTTCTGTTGTATGGTGTAAGATGTAAACGCATTGATTTTTATAAAAAAAATCTAAATTTAATTCACAAAGAAAATTACAACTAATACAATATTTACAAAATACACATGAAACAGTTGAGCTATCTAACAAACCGTTGCAAACGATTTATAGATAGCTCAACTGATTCAAATCAGTAGCAATCGGAAGCGTGCCCAAGACACTGGCGGCATTGCCGCGCTGAATAGCAATGCTGATTAAAAAAAATATAATAAATAAATAATAAATAAATATTCACGGACACTTAACACAACGCCTTCTAGTCCCAAACTAAGCAAAGCTTGTACGATGGAAACTAGATGGCTGATAGAATACATACATACTTTTTTTTTTTGTAAATACATACTTATAATACATAGAAACACCCAGACACAGAACAAACATCTATGTTTGCCAACACAAATGTTTGTTCTCGGTGGGGATCGAACCCACGACCCACAGCACGGAAGGCAGAGCTACTACCGACTGAGCCATGACGCCTGTCAAATATAATTGATAAATGTTTTTTTATTATGGTATTTTCATGTTATTTTGTTTACTTACTGAATCACAGCAACAAGATTCGAATTTTGTCATATTTTGAAACAACACATAGCATTTTTATTTTAATAGTTTTTCTTGTGTTATTGTGAGTATTGTTGTTTAATTTTGGTGAAATTTTAACCAATAATACTTAGGTCGTAACATAAAGTGTGAGCCATTAGAATAAATGTGTGTAAAGTGGTTTTTCTGAATGTGAAAATTTGATTCAGGTTTTGGAGGGAAAATCCACCATTTTCTCTTCAAAACAAACGACAGCCGACTTGACGAGGACTTGACTTGACTTATCATTTACGTAAGACAAACACTAAAAACCAATTTAAATAAAGGAAAGAACATAACGTTAGACTAGGCGGTATGGTTTTAAAACTATAGCCTGCTCCAAGGAGCAAAAAAAAACACAGCAACAATTTTATTCAAAATAAATCGAAAAACTCCTTAGTCTATGACATACTTGCAATGCCTTTGAGGCGTCAACTCTGTGATTGTTAATATCACAGGTCTGCCGACTGCCGCCCCACGCGCTCTGTATAACTTTACTAGGGTGTGCTTTGAACTTGGTATGTTACACCATGGTTCTTAACACTTCCTTCACTGGAGAATATTACCACAAGTAAACAGACCTTTGGAGAAAAATTTATACATATATTTTATATATGTATATATATATTTTATATATATATACATATATTTATATTTTTATTTATACAGCGTCAGGGTTTTTTACACGTCCATGTGATCGAGTGTGTACCTACCTATAGCAAAGAATCCGATCCTACTAAAGGCAAGCGTCCACAGTTCGCATCGCACGCATCGGACGCATCGCACGCAACGGATTTTAGTTTGCCTTGTATAAAAACTCATACAACTGCGTCCACTGATCCGCAACGTACGGACGAGTTTTTATAAAAGGCAAACTAAAATCCTTTGCGTGCGATGCGTCCGATGCGTGCGATGCGGGCCTGTGGACGCTAGCCATAATATTAAAAACGCGAAAGTTTGTAAGTATGGATGGATGGATGTTTGTTACTCTTTCACGTAAAAACTACTGATCCGATTTGGATGGAATATATATTGTCCGTGACCTGGATTAACACATAGGCTACTTTTCATCCCAAAAAATTAACGGGATCCAACGGGACGCGAACGAAGTCGCAGGCGGCACCTAGTATGTAATACGTAAGAAGAAGCTGGACTCCCATTCTACCAAAATAACACACTGAAAACTTCGTATTGTATGAAACATGATTCAAATTTTGACCCCCGTTTCATACATTGTTCGTTTTTCGAAAGCACGAGTCTAGTTCGAGAGTTTCGCCAGTCTGCCTATAGTTGTGTAGATTTGACGTTTACTACAAAGTCACCATAATTTTGTGTCATCAGTTGGGATTCGAGTTCTGTCATTTTAGGAAAAACATCGTCTCTTTTATTTCAATGGTTTTGTGTGTTATAGTGAGTATTGTTTAATTTTGGTAGAATTTTAACCAATAATACTGGTGGTCGTGGCATAAAGTGTGAGCCATTGGAATAAAAGTGTTTAAAAGTGTTTGAAGAGAAAATTCTACCATTTTCCCTTCAAAACAAACGACACCTGACTTGACAGCTGACTTGGCAGCTGACTTGACAGCTGACTTGACAGCTGACTTGACAGCTGACTTGACATCTGACTTGACAGCTGACTTGACTGATAATATTTCAAATATTTCACTTGACACTGGCAAAATTGTCTGTCGAAATGACAGAGGCCCTAGAAGAGACGAAGAAGAAAATCATCAGATTTGTAAACTACCCGCTAGGGGCGCTGCTCAATCTCTATATAAAAATATAGTTTACGTGAACTTTGTAGTTACGTAAAACGAACACACTATAGCATGCCGATTTGTTCGTGATCCCCTGACCATTCCTTTGACCAAGCGAGGTTTTCTTACAAGTTGTCCTGTAGTAACTACATAAACATAGACATAGACATAGTCAGGCATTTACCGTGTTCCATACAACGTTCCCCTTTACCCTTTAAGAATATCACAGTAACACGATTAGCATTCAAATATGCACCAACAAAGATCTTCCTCTTAAAATAAGAAACACCGGTAGCCAAAATCTGATTATTTATTCAAACACTCAAAAGACTTGTGTATCATTGTTTGTCAGACAATTGAAAAAAAAAGGTTTACTTACACCTCCGCACGCGACAGACAAAAGCAACAGCTAATATAATAAGATCTTTACAGTTCTTTATGACGTTTGCAGATACGGTTCAACGTTAAACGGTTGACATTTGTCCGTTTTAAAAGCTCCGAATGTTGCTTTGTCAAAACTCGAAATCGTGGAACTGTTTTATCTTGAGCTCTCTTGAGTTTAACATTGAGAGGTAGTCAAGGTCTGACGAAGCTGGTTTTGCCATTGTTTTTGGACAATAACGATACAAAGATTGCAGTATTGTGTGCGAGTCATTACATTGGTCAGTTTGCGGTTGACAGCTGATGCATGTCCGTTTGTTCACGAATCAAAAAAAAAAGAATTTACCTTACATTTAGCTTTCTACGCGCCAAGGCTTTGACGTTTCCCGCGCGGGAAATATGACAGATGTCAGGATGGACCATAAATTGTTTTTTTTTTTCTTAGGTAAATGTAAAGTGGTCAGCCATATCCTGTTGTAAGTATTTGTTTGGTATTGTATGTGTTATTTGAACACGTGTTACGAGGTAATAGTATGCCAGGTGGAGTTTGAACCAAGAACGGTTTGTTGGTCAGCTAGTGCAACAGTTTGATAATTTTTCTTGTAAAATCTCTATATTTTCTTGGACACTTATTTATTGCGCATTTACTCAAACAATTTTACAACATTTTACCTACAGTTACCTATATTTTACCTACATTTACAACATTTTACAAATAATTTTACCTGCAACAATTTTAGTCCATATGAAAAAAAAGTCAGATATATATTTTTTAGAAAGGTTTTAAGCTGAAAAAAAAACACTAAACGTCTTTTTATTGATACTTGTGCTTTTAAAAGCAATTTCTTGTTGAGTTCTCAATACTTTTTTAAAATTCTGTTATTTTAGACTAAACAAAATAAACACAATCAAATTATTCTGTCTTACTTGCAGCCCAATAATTTCCATACCCTTTTCAATCCCTAACTAGACTCCAGACGGTTCCAATACCTTCTTCTCCACAAATCACGCCCCATAATTACCTAAGCCCATTAGACTCTTTACAAAACAGTTCGACTGTGCCAAAATAAAAAAAAATTGCTCAAAAAGTGTTCGAAATCCACTTTTACGGTTCGGCGTTCGCAAAGCAGAGCCCCTGGCGAGACTCGTTCTTATTTTGAAAATATTTTGACGTTAATAGCTGTCTTTGTTAGCGGCCAGTGACGTCTAGTGACATATTGTCTGTGGTGTTTTTTTTGTACCATAGAGAAGATATTATTTTATGTACACGCGGCAATCTCAAAGGTATTGTAAGTAATGTTGAAAGTATTGTCATTGGGAAGTTTACCTGAGATTTGTGTGATGGTGGTCTGGAAAAGTAAATCTAAATTATGATTAAAGGTTATAATTGAAAAAGTAAAAAGGTTGCGTACAAATCATGTTGGGGTTATTACGTTAGCTAGTTTACCTACTTATTTTTATAACTGAAACTATAAGTAGGTACATATTTTCTTTGTATTCCTAGTAATACCTACACAATGAATTCAGAATTGTGTACATTATTTAGTTATTTTAAAAGTTTAAAATATAAATAACTGCCTATCTAAGTAATAATGATCTATTTAAATGTTAACCACATAATAGCTACATTCACAAAAAAATACAAAACATGAAATTATTTTAGTAATACGTACACATTTAGATACGCTATCATGCAAACAAACATACGTTCAAATAAGCATAATCGCTTATTCCATAAAAAAAGAACCTTTGTCTATGATTATTCAAAATCCACTACTGAACCGAAACAATTTCGTGAAACCAAGCCGGACGCAATAAAACATTATACGCCGATTATACGAAAAAAAAACTTCGTACTTCCGGTTCCAAAACACATTGTGACACGAATATAAATGCTCGCATTATGTTGGTACCGTTTTGATTTTATTCCAACCCTAATCGCGGCCGTAAAAAGAATAGAGATTTAAAAATAAACCCTTTATCTATGGTTGCAGGAAAGCGCGCGAACTTAATGTCAGCGTGACATTTAAACAAAATGGCGTAGGTATTAATTAGTTTATCTTCTCAGAGAATAAGGTCGTATTGCACAGATTTAAAACGAATGGGTTTTTTAGAATCGAATTTATTTCCAACGTAGCGTATAAATAAAATATCAAATGATTTCACGATCAGTTTGTATATTTACAATATTTACAACTCAAAGAGAAATAATTTAAACTCGGATTTTCCAAATGATCACGTAAATGCCACTTCTCGAAACTCGACTCAATTTACACTTGACTCGATGCAGATTGAATTTTAAAACCTGAATTTATATTGCCTACTTTGAGTTGAATTGAAATTGATACTTTTTGTCCACAGGTTAATTTGGATTTCAGTAGCTGTCTCTTATTTCTTAGTAAACGTACCTATATGTACCTTTATAGTAATTGGTATCAGTAGGTAATCCATACCATCACGATGGAAACATTATTATTTGAGCAAAAAGTAGGAAAAAAGGACAAAAGATTTGGTTCTGTTGACTACTTACCAATAGAAGCGCTCGTGGCTAGGCTTGCTTAGTCAATCTTAACGTTCTGCGCGGTCACTATATGGATGGGTGGCCGTTAGTGGCATTTACATCTGAGCGCTTTCGTGCTTCGGAAGGCACGTTTAACTGTCCCGGCTCTAGCAGCTGTTAAGCCAAGACGGAGGCCTTAAGGCGGCCTAAAAACTCCGTCACCAGAGTTGGCCTTTGACTCATACGAGCTTGCTTACATAATAATGTATTTTAATACCGATAATATGTAAATAAATTCCGTCATATAGAAGTAATATTTAGATAAGTAGTTTTTGTTTTGCCACAATATGACTAGCTGACACCCGCGACTTCGTACTTCGTACGAAACTTTCCACCAAAATATATGTCACCAGCATACGATGAATCTCGTAGCAAATGGCTGCTTTTGGTTTAGAAAGTTCGAGCTGTATCTAAGAACGACTGTCTTTGATTTCAATAAAATATAGCGTTTGATGTAATCCGGAAAAAGAGCTTCTGCATGGTATAAGTTTTATTGAAATTGGTCCAGTTCGCAAACAAGCAAACAGACCAACAAACTCGACTTTCGGAATCGTTTATGTAGTAGATCTCCATATTTCGTTTATTCATATCTTTAATTTTAGATTTTGGATTTTTTACAGTTTTATAAAATAGTATATCTACCTAATGATGAAAAAGAAAGATTTTACTTCATAACTTAAAATAAATTCATAAAAAAAAAACAATTACCAGTGTTACCACCTTATTAGTTACGTGTGACAATACAAACTACTTCGGATCTGTGTACGTGCCAGATCGCAGATTGCGTGCATTTGCAACGTGTGCGGTCTGCGTGCATTCAAATACGTACTTATATGAAACTGATTTATGCGTTTTTTGAATTAAAAAGTGAATTAAAAGAATTAAAAACTATAATACTGAGTATTTGTTTTTAAAATAAACATGTCCGTCTATATGGCCTCTGTCCTTCATTCCAACATGATTTCGACGGACAATTTTGCCAATGTCAAGTAAAATATTTGAAACAATATCAGTCAAGTCATTCGTCAAATCGGCTGTTGTTTGTTTTCAAGAGAAAATGGTGGAATTTTCCTTTCAAAACGTAATCTATCATTTCAAAGAAATCACCTTAAATTTTTTTATTCCAATGGCTCACACTTCATGGCACGACCACAAGTATTATTGGTTAAAACTTAAAACTCCACCACATTTAAACAACAATATTTATACTATAATACAAGAAAAACTATTAAAATAAAAGAGACGATGTTTCCCCTAAAAATTGCAAATTTAATTGAGCTATATATAAATCGTTTGTAGATCATTCAACTGTTTCATGTGTATTTTGTAAATATTGTATACACTGTATTAGTTGTAATTTTCTGTGTAAATAAAGCCTATTTTAATTTTAAAAAAATTACAAAACTCGAATCTCACGTATTCAGTTCCTTCGTTTACAAGTTTGTCAGGAATTCGGCCAGAATTAAAACCGTGAACGCCAAAAACATTCAAACGTGCTTCAAATTGAAAACTCGAGCCGCAAAAATCCTCACCACGCCTGACCGGAACGTCTCGACCCTGCGTCCTCGCATTCTTGAGGACAACAATCGACTTCATTCTGAGGATCGAAACATTTAAAAAAAAATTGACGATCGGTTTGTTATTTTCTTTAGTAGGTCCTTTATAGTTCTTTGAAATAGTTTAAGATACCTCCAATTATATAGGTACTAATATTTTTTACGCACAGGTACGAATTGACATTAACTGTTTTTTTTTTTACTTATAAGTAATCGTTGCTTATCTTTATTCAGCTGTTTAAATTATTGCTGTCTATTAGTAACAGGTATTTTAATCAACTGTTTAACTAAATATTCAGCTTTTTTAAAGTAGCACATAAAAAATAAGTTCAAAAACTAAAAATGACGCTGTAAAAAGTATGAAACAAGAAAACATTATCATTTGAAATTATTATGTTGATATCTGAACAGATGAGAATATTTTCTTGTCATGTTTGGAAGGTAGCCGAGAAGTTAATAAATAAATAATAATAGTTTGAAAGATTAAAAAATAAAGAATATAATAAAACTCTTTTGAAGCTCACTGACAATCAACGCACAGCCTAAACTATAAGTCCTAGGACTAGGCGGTATGGTTCTAAACTATAGCCTGCTCCGAGGAGCGAAAAAAAGAAAAAAAAAACTATAAGTCCTACAGGTATGAAATTTGGAGGGTAGTAACTTATATAGTGTAGGGGTGCACTAAGAAAGGATTATTGAAAAGTCACACCCTAAAGGTTTTCGAACGCGAGCAACGCCGCGTGCAACGGCTAGTTTATAGTTTACTAGCAGCGCCTCGCGGTTTCACCCGCGTAATTCCCGTTCCCGTGGGAATTCCGGGATAAAATATAGCCTATGTTCATCAGGGATAATGTAGGATTCTAATGGTAAAAGAATTTTTTTAATCGGTCCAGTAGTTTCGGAGCCTATTCAATTCATACAAACAAACAAACAAACAAAAAATCAAACCTTTCCTCTTTATAATATTTGTATAGATGTATAGATAATATTAAGGGGATAAAAGCGATCCATTCAAAAGTTTGAGAACCTCTGCTCGAGATACGTATCTACGGGCACCTAATGTTCTAATGGGCCATTGTCTCCCGAACAGGAATTTGATTCTTTCCCTAAATTTAATTACACCCATTTTTACGCATGTCACTTACGGAACGAACTTTTTTTTTTTTCAAATAACAAGTGAGTTCGATATGCATTTTGACGTGGACATCTTTGCTAGGTTTTATTTTATCTGTGGCATTTGTGTTTTTTTTTTTGTAATTTGTTAAACTGTTGCGAAGATCTCGTAATTCCAGACTGGCGAAACTCACGAACTAGACTCGAGCTTTCGAAAAACGAACAATGTATGAAACGGAGGTCAAAATTTGAATCTCGTTTCATACAAAACGAGATTTTCAGTGTGTAATTTTGGTAGAATCGGAGTTCCACTTCTTCTTACGTAGGAACTACGTGTTACATATATTCTTTGGTAATTCTTAATTATGTAAATTCTATCTAAGTTACTAATATTGTAAATGTCAAAGATTAGATATTTTAATGTCTGTACTTTGTATCTAAGTCGCGTTGCAACTCTTACTGGTCCAATTTAGATGAAACTTGAAATAGGTATACCTACTATACACAATACCGCGTGCACACTATGCCCATGCCGCTGCCGGCATAAATGCCGCTTAGTGAGAATAAAGGCGATGTTGCTGTAGCAATAAGTCCGCGGTATTAATTCTGCCATACATTCCGGCACCGGCATGGGCATAGTGTGCACGCGGTATAATTCGTATCATGAATTGACTTATACTTTTTATCCCGAAAACTATAACAGGATAACAGGACGCGGACGAAGTCACGGGAGAACGATAATATAATTACCTACATTAGGTACGAGTAGGTACTACCGTACTTATCTACATACATCATAATTATATTGATCTAAGGTATCGTATATTACGATACCTAATTATATCGTAGGTTCTACATAACGAACTTCAAAATTGTTTTGTACTTTTTCATTTTCACTCGAAAGCCATTAAGATCCCAGTTTATATGAATCTCAAGTCACCTAATCCTTAATGAAGCGTATGAAGCTTAAATAAAAAAGAATTATCCGCCATTTTGAAACGGAATTATAATAAAATTGTTATAAAAAAAATCAATTAGTTCAAGAAATGCCGCGTAAATTTAACCAGTTACTGGCCAGTGACTTAAAGTGATTAAAAAAAAAGAAAATAGATGTTTTTTTTTCAAAAGGGACCAATGAAAAATCGCGGCTGATACGCGTAATGCCCTACCGGGTATGGAAATCGGAGACTTTTAAAAACACAAAACGTGTAGAGTAGAGTTCCACACTTTTTTTTTCAGTCTTTGCCCTCTTGTAGAGTATATTTGAGTTTCACATTTTTTTCAGTTCTTTTCAAGTTGAAGACTTCTTTTCATAGGGTAGTTTATTTGACTTTGTGACGATTCGGACAAAATATTTTGGGACAAATTGTCCCAATTGTCACATTTGATTTACATAATATTTTTGAGTAGGATTAAATACTCGAACCGCGGACCTAACTGCAAAGTCAAGTTACCTAGTTACTGCCAAAAATAAGTCTCTTTGGACGAATAATGTATATAACTATAATGTAAATTCATCGCAGTTTTTTCAAATTTTGAGATCAGTGTGTAAATATCATGAAATAGCGAGCGCTTATAACTTTGAAAGATGGTTGAATAAAGATGATTTCTTAGGAACAATGAAAAAAAATGCTTAAAATCCATTGATGGTGTCATAAAAGTCATTGTAACAACTTACGCTGTCAAACAATAGTATCAACCAACTCACGGTATCAAAAAGATTCATGCTAATCGGATTTATATTAATTTTAGATTCCCTGATTGATAATAGATTAAATCAAGGAACTGAATTTCTCATGTGATTACAAGTGTGAGTGCCTAAACTTTTAACCACAGACTCCACAGAGCAAGAAAGTAAAATATATAAAACATAATGAAAATAATCGTGTCCTGTGGTTTTTAATAAAAACAAAATTAATCTGAAATGCGTCTCCATTCGTTCACTAATCGTACAATACTGCTTATAAAGGATTCAAATCTCCCGGCGAAGTATAAATTCGTTTTTTTTTTTAATAATTTAAGGCGACGCTTAAGTTTAGCCGATAAAGTGTTTACAGACTTATTTTCGACCAGTTTTCTTCTTTTTTTTTTAAATACCTAAATACCTTTGAAATAAAAAAGAGGTTGATTCCTTTTTGTTTTTAAAATACCTTTAAATAAAAATGACGTTGTTTTTCTACTTTTTTACGTAGATCAATGCCTTTAGAAATCAGCTGGTTTGTGTAAAACTTGTAGACATAGTAGGTGCCAAATAACACCGCAATACAGGTCATTCACCCACCTTCACCACGATGTCGCAAAATTCAATTTATGAATGGCTAATTCTGTCGCTTTCCATACAAACTTGTCGCTAAGACGAATACCGGTAATCGCTCGAATCTCGTAGTACTGTTTGTTTTCCATACATAAATTGAATTTTGCGACATCGTGGTGAAGGTGGGTGAATGACCTGTATTGCGGTGTTATTTGGCACCTACTATAGGTACTTAGTTCAGGTAAGGTGCATTGGGGTAATTGCGAAAATGGGTATATTCCGAAAATCCATAAAACCTAGTGACATAATGCAATATTTTCCTATTGGCACGAGGATATATAGGACTGTCACGGCGATACCAATCAAGATGGCGTCTAGACCAATGTTGCCAACAGGAAAATATCGCATTATGTTACTAGATTTTATGGATTTTCGGAATATACACATTTTCGCAATTACCCCAATGCACCTTAAGTATTTAAAAAAATAAGTAGGCACCTTCATAACAAGGTGCGCTAGATGCTACCAGTTGACATACACTTTTTAATGTTGAAAATTATTTTATTTGTTGTAACATTAATAAATAGTTAAAGATAAGTAATTTTTTAGGAATTGGATGATGTTGGTGGAGACCTTTGCTCAGCAGTGGGAACAATTTATGGACTTCATGAAGATCTTATAATACAGGCTGTCTAAGAAACACCTATGTCCAACCATAAATGTTTAGTAGGTAGGTAAAATACCTAAGAGTACTTAAAAAATCGAGTTGATTCAATTTTTGATTTTTTTCGTGTAGTACGTAATAGGTACTTCATGTACCTACATCTAGTACTTTTTTCTACAAAACTTTCTATTTACCTTCTACTTTTGAAAAGAAAACAAAAAACTATCACAAAAAAGATCCAATCAACATCTTACTCGTAAGTCATTCCGAAATAAAAAAAAATAATGACACTATGGTAATAAGCAAGAAGGTTCGCCCCGAAAAACCAATTATCTATGGTACATAAAAATGTTCCTGTATCGTAGTCTCACGGTAATCTTACACGTAGCTATAAGATTATTAGGGAAATGTATGTGGGTTCTGCACAAATTGTTTCATCCTACTACGTAATAAAACAGAGACTTCTTTTAAAAGCATACTATAAAATATCTGATTATTTAGAAGACAAACAAGCTTGGGACGAACTAGCTCCAACTCATCCAATAAAAAAAAATGTAATCATACCTAATCATACAAAACGTAATGACGATTCAAAGTGATCAGTGAGATTTTATTGAATAAAAGATTTTTGACTTTGACTTTGACTTTGACTTCCTACTAATATTATAAACGCGAAAGTTTGTTTATACCATTCCCCCTCTAAAAACCTTATTTTATTCACTGAAAACAGTGAATAAAACTTACTGTTTTGGTGTTTGAATTTAGAACACACTAATATATAGGTAATTTGACCTCCATCTAATTATTGTTTTTGCGCAAGGAGGTTGTATATCATTGGCTATACAACCTCCTTTCTTTTTCTCGTAGTCATGGTATAAAGTATAGTCTTACTTTGTTACCATGAACAGTAATACATTGTAACTTTCATGTAGATACGGTATACGGTATAACCACGTACCGAGAACACCGTCACGTCGTGCCTTGAGCTAGCCAGAGCAGGAGCCCTCGTCTCTACATACAAGCATGTGCTTAGATAGAGCGAGGAACTCAATACTATTACTAACCCGAGGTCTTGATGACTTAACGTTGCACTTTTCAAAAATGTAGCAAATGGTTGGTAGGTATCTAAGTTAGGTGCCTACTGTACTTTCCACTGTCCACTTATTTCTACTGTAAGATGTAATGTTAACTTTAAGACTATGCAATAAACATTTTTTATCTTTTTTTATCTTTTATCTAACTCTTGAATAAAACGGATTTATACCGAGGGCCATGAACCACACACGTCTTTCAGGATTCTAACACTTGCATCCTTTAATGCATCACTCCCTATACGGTCGTGATTCAGTCGTTAGAATCATTCACGTGCTCGTGTTTCATTTATGGCCCTCGCTTTAAATTCGTCTTTTATTCACTAGTTGCATAATGATATTATATGCACCACACATGTCTAATAGGTACCCCGCTTTTATTACTATTCCACAAAGGATCCCTAATAAGTATCTAAGGCCATAAATAAAAACATTACTTTGCGCTTGTGTGCGTGATACACCGAATTATCACGTCTGTCAGCTCTGGGCACATACAGGATGCTCAATTATAATTGTCTATTACTATTATAAAACTGTAAAAAAGCCAAAAACTAAAGATATGGATAATCTGAATATGCAGATCTACTAAATAAACGATTCTGATTCCGAAAATCGAGTTTGTCTGTTTGTTTGTTCGCGGATCACGCCTTAACTACTGGACCGAGTTCAACTTTTACCATTCGGAAGCCCTTTTTTCGGATTGAAACATAGGCTATATGTTTTTTATTGAAATCAAAGACGTGGATTCTTAGATAAATAAATAAATAATAAATAAATATTCACGGACACTTAACACAACGCCTTCTAGTCCCAAACTAAGCAAAGCTTGTACGATGGGAACTAGATGGCTGATAGAATGCATACATACATAGATACAGATTGAACTCTCTAAGCCAAAAGCAGCCATTTGCTACGAGGTTCATCGTATGCTGGTTGACAGATGTTTTGGTGGAAAGTTTCGCACGAAGTCGCGTTATATATAACTCTTTAGAGGCTTCTTAGTCAGACTTCTGCTTGACACTATTTATTGTAACACCCTGTATAGTCTCCAAACAATAATCACTAAACAAACGCCGCCCATACGGTTCAATACAACAAAAATATATTTTCAATCTCTTTCTAACTCGCACTAATGAATATCGCTATCTCTTTCACTCACCCCAAAATGTTCGAGCACACTAAATTATTTAAAAAAAAACCATTCTAAAATGGCCTCTACATCTTTACTATTAGAAAATGGAAATTATATATTTAATAATTAAGATTGTACGTTTTTATGGAAACTAGAAACTTGTTTATATAATTAAATGTAATAATGTTTAATTATTAATATAAAAAAATAGTAATTTGTTGGAGACACGCTACGGTAGGTCCACAGTGTACTAACAACAGAAATTATTATGTAAGCAAACAAGCGAGCTCGTATGAGTTAGTGGCCATCTCTGGTGACGGAGTTTTTAGGCCGCCTTAAGGCCTCCGTCATGGCTTAACGACTGCTAGAGCCGGGACAGTTTAACGTGCCCTCCGAAGCACGGAAGCGCTCAGATGCCACTAACGGACACCCATCCAAATAGTGACCGCGCAGAATGTCGCTTAACTTAGATAATCAGTGAAGATTGACTAAGCAAGCCTCGCCACGAGCGCTTACTATGATTGTATCTTACATATGAATTACTAATAATACTCAATTATTAATAATAATATAATTTTACTTATGTATGTTTCAGTTTTCAAGAGTCGTTTTTGTCCACCCTTACTTTGTCCATGTCAAAAAGAAAACTATATAGCCAAAGAGTGTAACTCCTTGCCGGCGGCGTCTGTGTTCCCGAACGACTATAATTTTGAAGTTTTCAAGAGAAGAATAGTTATTTTCTATGATATATCATCGACCGCATCTTTGCTTAACATCAGGTGAGATTGTAGTCAAACGGTTGCCTATATTGTATATTACTTATCCTTTAAAAAAATATTACTTATCCACACAAAATATTCTTGCGAGTTTTTTTCGTATATTTACACAAAATTTATTGAAATTTTTCATAAATTATGGACTATAGGTAGTTATTCCAAAAATTATATATATTACGTGGGCTACCGGTATTTGAAATAGCACTAAATATATAAGAACTCTTTCTAATTTTGTGTTTTTGTTGTTGGCAATAAGCAATAAATAAAAAAAAACTCGTAGGTCACAATTATAAAAAAAAAAAACAATCGTAGGTCAAAATTTATAAAAAAACAATCCTAGATCACAATTATCAAAAATCGTGCAGTTCAACTTACACTGGTCATTGTTTCCACTATTTGGTAACTTTCATCTGTGTATGGGTATAATTTACTCGGGTACAATAATTATCCATAGGCGAGGTCTGTCAGAATTGGGACAGGGTGGCCATGTTTTTAGTAAAACGCCTCTAATTATTCCAAATAAACTAGTAGTTCGCCCCGAACTGAGATCTCGTGATGGTCGGAGGTTAATAAAACCCAAACAATTTTTATTGACCAATGGTTCCAATAAACTTTGCAAATCGCATCGCAATCGCCGTCTAGCTAAGTATCAGTTTTACTTGAACTACAAAATCATTGAAACTCCAAGAAATAGTAAGTCACGTTATACCGGGTATGCCAATTTTATAATTTTTACAATATCTCAAAAACTATTAGACCTAGAATCAAAATAAAAACGTTTTTGGAATGTCTAAACAAAACCCTATCCTATGACACTTGATATTATTGTACGACTTTTTTTTTTACTCCCTTTGGACCCTCATAACTTCACGACCCCTTGACCGATTTACTTCATTTAACAAACCAGTAAAACTTAAGAATACCTACCAAATTCTGTGAAGATCGGATAAGCGGTTTAAAAGATCTCGAAGAACAAACATATAAACATACAAAGCATTTTTGCCCAAGTTGTCACTAAGATCTTCGTTCACTTCGCTGACTCGATCAATAATATTAACTAAATATCCTTCAACATTTCACACAACGCCCTCTAGTCCCAAACTAAGCAGAGCTTGTACTATGGGAACTAGATTTCTGATAGAATACATACATTATAATGTACCTATAATATTTTGATGTAAATATATAGTAACACTCAGATATAGAACAAACAATAAAAATAAAATAACAATATCTTACAATAGATAACAAAAAATAGGTTAGGTATTTGAATAAAATACTTAGGTAATTAATAATCGCAGCAAAACAAATAATTAATAATACATATTTGGAGGTAAGATAGAAAGAATGAAACTAAACATTGTTTCAATCACAATTTGGATGAAACTTTAAATAGACAAGATAACACTTTATTGTACACTAGCAGCGCCTCGCGGTTTCACCCGCGTAATTCCCGTTCCCGTGGGAATTCCGGGATAAAATATAGCCTATGTTCATCAGGGATAATGTAGGATTCTAATGGTAAAAGAATTTTTTTAATCGGTCCAGTAGTTTCGGAGCCTATTCAATTCATACAAACAAACAAACAAACAAAAAATCAAATCTTTCCTCTTTATAATATTTGTATGTATAGACAAGAACAATGTTTTAGAGAATAACTTATATAATAATACAGTTCGCACATAAGTAGATTACATTTTGACAAGACCATCAACGGTAGATTACCTACGCGAGTTGAAGAATAACTCGGACGAACTCGCTGGCGGAATCTAATAAAATACGAGGGGAGGTCCAAAAGTCCGCGGAATAGAGGATTTGGAAATAAAATGAAACAATGAAACTATTTTTCCTTTTCAATATAATTACCTTTGAGCTTAATACATTTTTCAGATCTTGAAATTAGCTTATGAATACCATCAAAAAAATATTTTTTCTCCTTGCCCTCAAAATGAGTCAAAATTGCCGCCTTAACTTCTTCATCGTCTTGAAACTTTTTTCCCCTGAGTTCCTTTTTTAAATTTGGAAATAAATAATAATCGCTACGGGCAAGGTCCGGGCTGTAGGGTGGGTGGACAAGTGATTCAAAGCCGCACCGGTCTAGAGCAGCCATCGCAACTTTGCTCTTGTGAACTGGTGCGTTGTCTTGCAAAAGCAACACACCGCTTGACAGTTTACCCCGCCTTTTTTCTTTGATGGCTTCCTTCAATTGCTCCAATAATTTTGCGTAATATTCTCCGGTAATGTTGACACCCTTTTTCTTGTAGTCGATCAACAGGATTCCTTCACAATCCCAAAAAATTGTAGCCATAATCTTTCCGGCCGACTCCGACACCTTAAACTTCTTAGGGGGTGGTGTGCCCTTTTTATGCCACTGCATCGACTCTTGTTTGGACTCAGGTTCAAAATGATGAACCCAAGTTTCATCCCCGGTAACAATCCGCTCCAAAACAGGGGTAGATTCTTCGCTACACAGCTCCAAAAAGTGCTTTGACGCTTCAATTCTTTGTTGCTTGTGAAGCGGCGTGAGCATTCTTGGCACCCATCTTGCACTGACTTTTGACATGCCAAGATGATCGTGTAGGATCCTCAAAATGGTTGTATCTGATACTCCTACTATTGCAGAAAGCTGTTTTTTCTTCAGACGAGCATCTTCCAATATTAATTTTTCTATTTTTTCAACGATATCCGGTGTGGTGACCTCAGCCGGCCGTCCTGGGCGAGAGTCATCTTCAATCGACTCTCTGCCTTGTTTAAAAAGACCATTCCACTTGTAAATCATGGTTTTACTAGGGCACTGATCACCATAAACGGCTCCCATCTCATTCATTATGGTTTTCGGAGGTTTTCCTTGCTTGGTAAGGAACTTTATAACGGCACGAAACTCAATTTGCTCCATAGTTGCAGTTTTTTTCCGGATTGACTTGTTAACAGGGCGATATCTCGTAAACGAGTGGTGTGAAAGGGCTGAAAATAAACTTGTTTATACCCTAATGAGTAACCGATTAGCGACATACCAAACAAAGATAGCTACCTGCATCCCCTCCCCCCCGTTCCGCGGACTTTTGGACCTCCCCTCGTATAAAACTTATTGTAAAAAAGTCAATAAAATCAAGGTTACCCTACTAGATTAGGCGGCCATTGCATTTTTTCTACTAAATTACTATGGCGGCTTGGGATGACTTTATATAATCTATGGTCAACGATGACTCTATATTATCTATGCTTTTTTTACACTACTTTTTTATTTTTTTTCCATCTACAAATCATATTCGGCTCAACACGCCGCGGCGTGTGGTTTGATAGCTAGGTAGACGCCTATTTGGAAGTATGAGAGATTATTTTTTTATACCGACTTCTAAATAGGAAGAAGTTCTGAGTTCGGCTGTGTTTCTTCATAATAGGAAGAGGTTCTCAATTCAATTGTATTTTTTTAATGTTTTTTTTTTCTCTCTTTGATGTAACGTCTCTTACAAGATTTCGTACAAGACAAAGATAGTTTCTTGGACTCTAGTTTTGAGCAGATTGGCGAAACTCTAGAACTAGACTAGACTCGTGCTTTCGAAAAACGAACAATGTATGAAACGGAGGTCAAAATTTGAATCGCGTTTCATACAAAACGAGATTTTCAATGTGTAATTTTGGTAGAATGGAAGTCCCGCTTCTTACGTAGGAACTACGTATTACATATTCTTTGGTTTACCTAGAGGGCCAAGTTTCTGAATAAAATCTGGCAAATATAAATTATGTAATATGTTTTTATTTAAGGTAGAACTTAGGTAGAATATATTTTGTAAAAAACCGTTCTGCAGAGAAAAAGCACAGCTTTAGGAAGAAGCTTTTAACTTAACAATAAATAAATAAATACTCTTGGACATTTCACACAACGCCCTCTTGTCCCTAAAATAAAGCAAAGCTTGTACCTACTATGGGAAATGAGTCTAAGCTTCATAGTGAAATAATTTTACTTATTAGCTTCCGTCCGCGACTTCATTCGCGTCCCGTTGGATCCCGTTGATTTTCCGGGATAAAAAGTAGCCTATCTGTTAATCCAGGCCACGGACAAAATATATTCCAAGTTTCATCCAAATCGGATCAGTAGTTTTTGCGTTAAAGAGTAACAAACATACACACACACAGACTTTCGGTTTATAATGTTAGTAGAATAGGATTTTTAATCTCACCAAATAACTGTCACAATATTTATCCCAACAAATTGTCAAAACATATTAATTTATCAGATCTTTCACAATAATCTTTGCATTTTGTCCCAGGCGCTACGTAGACCACCCAAAGGTATTATGTTATCGTGCCAAAGAGTTCCGACATCCAACCTCCTTGATTTATCGAAGCAGGTACAGCCGAAAAAATGGTACAAAGTCACCGCAAACTATAAATTTAGTATTGTTAAAGAGACGACATGTCAAAACATTGTATCAAGTAAAATAGATATTTTTTTTGTGTGAATTGTTTTTTCTTGGGTGTTGTATTGGAAATAGCAATTTTACGTTTAGAGTATTGTAGCATTTTGTGTGCGATTGATATCTGTCAACTGGAGCGTTTTTTTTAAATGGTTTTGACTTTTGCACGAATTTTTTTGGTTTATTCTGCTTTTTAGTTTATATTTTAAAAATTGTGGTTAAAAGCAAGCTCGTATGAGTTAGTAGTCAACTCTGGTGACGGAGTTTTTAGGCCGGCTTAAGGCCTCCGTCGTGGCTTAACGACTGCTAGAGCCGAGACAGTTTAACGTGCCCTCCGAAGCACGGAAGCGCTCAGATGTAAATGCCACTAACGGTCACCCAAACCTACAAATAGTGACCGCGCTGTAAATGATTTGTTTCTTAACAAATTTTTGGCACAAATACGACATCTGTTTTCTGCATAACTCGATTCAATTTTACAATACTAACAGAGGTCCAAGAAATACAATTTGTCTAAAGACTGTAATTTGATAATTTTATCTTTTAGGCGAGTAACACACTGCACGTTAAAACCGCATCGCAGACACAAACTCACTAAACGATCATTGGGTATCGTTTTGAAAATCTAGGTTCGTATTCTGAAACACAAATCGTTTTATAGATTACGCCATTTTGGAATAGCCCCATAATGCAGTGACAACTGAATGAAATTTTTTTGACTATGATCCGGACTCGAGAATAGATTTTTGTATGAAAATATTATACTTGAGTAACGATTGGGTCAGGCACAGGCCTTGTGATTGTACTGAATAAAAGATATATTCAGACTTTGACTACGAAAAAATACTTTGACTACGAGACTTTCTTCAGCTTTTCAGTAGGTACGTAGGTACCTACAACCCGGTGTCGTGTATAAAGCGCCTTATCTAGTATGTTTGGACTGTTGTAAGGAGTTTGTGGTTTGGTCAGTGTATGTCGTCCGAAGATAATGATATGCCTGGAAACGGAAATGTCATCCGGTCAGTCTGTTTTTTTTTTATTTATTTAATTAGATACAGAGAAAAATAAATTGAGGTATACTCTCATTGATTACGTAAGTCTAGGTCAATATTTGAGCATTGATTTGAATCGAGCTTTGAGTCCGAAATGTTGTTTGTAACGATACCTACCTACTCAAGCATCGAAATCTACTTGAGCATAGATTTGATCTGTCATTTTTTTAAGGAAAATGCTTTAGTCGAGATTATGTTGTTTTCGGAATAAGTGTAGCGAGTCTCGATTTTTGTCTGCATCTGTGCTCAGCTAATCTGACTCCAAATATAAAAAACTAGCAGCGCCTCGCGGTTTCACCCGCGTAATTCCCGTTCCCGTGGGAATTCCGGGATAAAATATAGCCTATGTTCATCAGGGATAATGTAGGATTCTAATGGTAAAAGAATTTTTTTAATCGGTCCAGTAGTTTCGGAGCCTATTCAATTCATACAAACAAACAAACAAACAAAAAATCAAACCTTTCCTCTTTATAATATTTGTATAGATGTATAGATGTATAGATGACATATTTTATAAAAGCTAAGCTTGCTAAGCCATAAAAGTCGTAGGTAGCTAGGTATACCTATTACTAATTTTATTTAAAATTTTGGGAAGGTAAAACGCATTATAACTGTTGTTACAATTCAAAGTTTAGCGGTTAAACAACCCCTTTGGTTAAACACAATTACTTAACAAAAGAGGTATTTTAACCAATAAATTAGTAACCATTTACTGCAAAAAACAGTAAGTAGTTTACTTACGGTACTTCGGTAGGAAGTTGGTAGCCGACCGCAAAAAGCGGGTTGTGGTTTGGTGCCATAATTTTGAGAATTTTTGACATCCTGAATGTCTCGAAATTGGGCTTAAAATCTCTGTACCTAGTCAATAATAATGCTTGAGTTCGTTATCAGGATACGAGCCAGCTAGGTACGGTGTGATGGTGTGCATTTACTAACTAGTGTATCTTCCGTAGTCATTTATTTTACAAAAAACAATCATTTCATGACTGCTACTGGCATCTAGTGACAAGTTTGAGGTTTGGTCAGCGACGCGCCATCTATTGTTCAGTAGCTGTACTAATAACTAAAGTTTTTAAATAAATCTAATAGATGGAGCTGCTATATTTTAATGCTATCTTTCGTTGAGGAGCAGTACTAATTACTAAGCATCAGTTTTTGAATGAAATTACTAGATGGCACTTTTGCCAAATGTTTAATAATAATGCCATAACTTTTTAGTAGCGCTAATAGATGGCGCTAAAATGCCATTATATTTTCTATCAATTGAATTCTACATGAGATTTTTGTAAAAATAAATGAAAATTAAGTGCATATAAGATAAAATATATTTCTTACAACCTAAATACATACAATATTTGTAGTACATTTATTTTAAATATAGCTATATATTAATCTAATATGCACGCCGCGGCCGCCGCTCCTTCTCACAATTATATCCTATTCTCCATTACATAGACATAATTTGAAATACAAGCTCCATATAATCTACTAAGGAATGTATTTTTTCGATAATTTCAATGATTTTAAAACTCATACCTACCTTACCTTACTTGTATGATTTATTTTACCAATAAGTACTTCGTGATACTAACATCAATTGCAAAATCTACGAAGTATGTAATATCAAGATTTAAAACAAATACACTATCAGCCAGCTCTATGAATAGTACACAAAACACCACCACGATATAAAAGCAAAAAAAAATTACCTCTTTCGGACGCTGTATAAATCATCTTTATAGATGCAAAGGTCTGATTTCTATTATACGCGAGCCGCCCCGGCTTCGCACGGGTGCAATGCAGTGATGTTGATGATGTATTATACATATAAACCTTCCTCTTGAATCACTCTATCTATTAAAAAAAAACTGCATCAAAATCCGTTGTGTAGTTTTAAAGATCTAAGCATAAAAATATCACATTGATCCAAACAAGTTTTCCGTCCAAAAAACTTACACCAATGCGATAAATTGCAAATTTTTTGGTTAGAAAACTTGTTTGGATCAATGTGATATTTTAACTGAACCTTTGCATTGTTATTCTCTCGAACCTGAAGCTCTGCAATTTCACATAATTACATATAGTTATATTATATCTTCAAAAATGTTGAAATTTGCGAGCGAGAGGGTTGTCTGCCTTTTACAATACGCCTTAATTAGGTATTTCCAAGATCATAAAATATTCTCTCACTTTAACAGTAATATCGTCGCGATTCACTCGCTCGTGGAAGTAGCGCCTTAGTGTGACTTCTTCTTCTTCTTTTTAACCTTTTTCTTGCGCTCATAATCGTCATTGCTTCCACTCAAATCCTGATAGCCATCTGTACGCCTGCTTTCATACTCGGGAAAGTTAACCCCATCAGTCTGTTGGTAGTTCTCAGAGAATCCTTCGTTGAACTTGGCGCTGAGAACTTCAGAGCCGAAGAATTTGTTGGTGAAGTCCTTGTGTTGGGTTATTTCTTTCTGGATGCTGGTGTATTTGTCTTGCGGGTAGATTGTGGAGATTATGTTGGATGCTAATGCGGCGGGGGCGGCAAACGCACCCGGTTGCGTTGGTCAGAACTTCAGATCCTGAAATAGTATCATCTATATAATATATAAAAATGTTATGTTATGTTCATTTTCATAGTTACATACATGATTATTATGTCAGAATACCTATGTCCACACTGTGCATTTTCATCTTCAACTTTCGTCTTCATTTTTCTATTCAACTTTCGTTTGACGCTTTCAATAATTGAATGCGTTAATGAACGCAACACCAACATAGTTCAACCTTCAATAAACTTTAATGTAAAATCCTTTATACTACACCTGCTCGGAAAGTACCTTGATACTTTATCAAATTTACGGTAGAAAGTACGTCATTGCATATCGAACAAATATGCGGGGAGAAAACGCATCTGAGCGGGAGAGAAAAGTGTATCAAAATCCATTTCTTACGTGGTTTTTCTTTTTTAATTTTGGGTAAGACTATGCGCCGGTAACCTAAATATCAAAAGCCAAAAAGTTTTTACAGTGAGTTTTTATCTCCAAGTTCGCAAAATGACACTGGCCACTAGCTGTGTGTTGGATGGTGTCGGGCTGGCAGTGCGACCCTGCGGCGGCGGGATAAACAATTTGAAAAAAGAACATGTGAAAATTGCAGACGCCATTGGCGCCATTTTTAATTTGTGTGTTGTTTGAGGATTCAGTTTTAGTTTTTTATTTTCCTCGTAGGTGTAGTATAAAGCACTATGTATCACTCGAGAGAAAGTGCGATTCCCGATCTCGGGTGTTTTAAAGCCCTCGCCTACGGCTCGGGCTTCAAACGACACCCTCGACGGTAATCGGTCACTTTCTCCTCTCGGTGAACAATGTACTATTTCTTCGTCCACCATCTTGTTGTTGAACGCTTTAGGGCACAAAAATCCACCCGAGCCGGAAAACGTGAATCGCAGCGCGCGCTTCGCTTTCAACTCTCATCGCGCATGCACTAAGGGCATGCCTCACGTGCGCTGTTCACTTGCGCTATGACGCATGCCCTTAATGAACATAATGAACAAAAAAAGGCACAGTGTGGACATAGCTATTAAGAATTGCCTAGGTACTTGCCAAATTGTGTCAAATTGACATGCCAATGTTATGTAATATAACGAAATGGTTAAATAAATAAATATCAAATATGTTGGTTTGTGTACGCTTCAAAAACTCACAAAGTTCTGCACTGATCGATCTGAAATTTTAGCATGATATATAATCCGCGTCAAGGATTGTTTTTATCTATTTTTTGCACAGGGAAGCGTGGCAGGGTAAATACCCGTGCAAAGCCGGGCGACCCACTAAATTAAAATAAATATGCGACAGGCGTCAAGGTCGTGGGTGCGATCCCCATTGAGAACAAACATTTGTGTGTTCTCAAAATTAGATGTTTGTTCTGTCTGGGTGTTAATATGTATCATAAGGATGTATTTACAAAAAAAGTATATAATATAAGTATCCTATCAGCAATCTCATATCTTTCAGACCACCTTTGGATGGAGAGGATAGACAAAATCAGAAAGACGGCGGTGTACTATAGTTATAAATAAATATTCACGGACATTTAACGCAACGCCTTCTAGTCCCAAACTAAGCAAAGCTTGTACTATGGGAACTAGATGGCTGATAGAATACATACATACATTTTTTTTTGTAAATACATACTTTTAATACATAGTAACACCCAGACACAGAACAAACATCTATGTTTTGCCAACACAAATGTTTGTTCTCTGTGGGGATCGAACCCACGACTCACTGCACGGAAGGCAGAGCTACTACCGACTGAGCCATGACGCCTGTCAATGAGCTTAGTATGTACCTTGATAGCCTGTGGAAGGTCGGGCAGTTTCATATCTCTGAGCTGTTGAGGTAGATTCATACTTTTGACAGCTGAAACCGCGCGCGCTGGCGCCGCCGATATCCCCGCCTGGAATATAATGAAATGGAATACAGTAAAACCTGGATAAGCGAGAGTTCAAGGGAGCACAATCTTATTCTCGCTTATAGAGGTTTCTCACTAACCCGAGTTTCTACACAGGCACACGTGTCCATTTGAAAAGAATGCGATAAAATAACAACGTTATTTAGTTCCACGAAAATTAAGAATGAGTCATAAAATAGCAGATGTTAAATTTGTAATTTCTTTTGTCATTTGTTCCTCCTAAATAATATACATAAATAAATAAATAAAGCTCGACTGTCGTTTATAGAGGTATAGATAAGTAGCAGTCTCACTTACGGAGGTCCATGAGGGAAAAACGACTCTCTCTTACAAAGGTTTCTGTTTCTCGCTAATAGAGGTTTTGGGAGCTTAAAATGACGGGTCCTGGCTATTACTCTCACTTATAGAGTTTTCTCACTTATCCAGTTCTCACTTACCCAGGTTTGACTGTATATTTATTATATAAGTAGGTATATACAAGGTGTAACATAATTACCCTATAAGCCCAAAAGAGGCGTAATCAGTCCGAGCACATGAGTGTTTTGACGTGTGCATAGAGTCAAAAAAATCGTAATTGATACTTCCATACAAAAGTACAACTTTTATTATTTTGTACTAGGTGCCGCCCGCGACTTTGATCGCGTCCCGTTGGATCCCGTTGATTTTTCGGGATAAAAGTAGCCTATGTGTTAATCCAGTTCACGGACAATATATATTCCAAGTTTCATCCAAATCGGATCAGTAGTTTTTACGTGAAAGAGTAACATATATCCATCCATCCATCCTTACAAACTTTCGCGTTTATAATATTAAGTAGGATACTGAGGCCCTAGTACGAGTTTTGGTGTGTAAATCTGGTGTGAAACGTCTGACGCCCAGCACACCAGTGGGCGCTTATTTGTATGGAGACACTGAGCGGATTCTTTGAGAAGCTCGGTCTACACTAAGCCCGTACTCGCATGTCGAGCTTCTCAAAGAATCCGCTCAGTGGCTCCATACAAATCAGCGCCCACTGGTGTGCTGGGCGTCAGACGTTTCACACCCACACTATACACTGAAAACTCGTCCAAGGCCTCTGTTCATACTCACTTGCGGACAAATAAAAATATATCTTATCTTATCTTACCTCAGCTTTCTGCATCTTATTCTGTTCCTGCAGTCGGCAGAGTATATCGGCCATGTTGGTTTGCAGCACCATGCCGCCCATAACCAGTTCATCGAGCACTTGGTGTGCTGCATCCGCGTGGAAGATCAGATCCAGCTCGCAGACATTCTCGAAGCATTTGTCTAGGGTTTCCACAAACACCTGGAATTTTATTTTGAGATTTGTGGGTGTTCGACCTGTATTGCGGTGTTATTTGGCACCTACTATAGTATCCCACTAGATATTTGGATGTTTAGATGTTTGGATGTTTGTCTTTCAATCACGCTGCACCTGATTGATTTGGACGAAACTTGGAATAGAATATAGTTCGTAACCTGGATTAACACATAAGCTGTTTTTTACCACAGAAAATCAACAGGATCAGACGGGGCGCAGACGAAGTCGCAGGCGTAAGCCAGTTAAAGAATAACATAACACATTAATTGTTGTTTATCTATAAGAATAAGAATCATTTATTGTGAAATTGTGTAAAAAAGAGATCTTATAGATATTATGTACCTAGAGTTTCAACAGTTTACCCATGCAGGCCATCTAGTGCGGGCATTTGTCAGAGGTGCCTTGCACAGCTAAACAGAACAAATTTTACTTCTGCGCATTTAAGCTCCAGAGCTATTAAACCATGCCGGTAACTGTACCCACCTGTATCAGATCTAGTATCCCAAGCTCACTTTCCGAGGAGTCCACGCAGAATACAAAGTACAGTGTGGCGTAATGTCGATAGATCAATTTATAGTCTGAACCTCCGATGAGACTGAAAAAATAAAAAAGTTATACAAAATTCATTTATTTAGCAAAAGAGAAATTTACCTACATAATCCTACCAACTTCTTCTTTTAAATATATAAAACTCTTTTGAAGCTGACTGACAATCAACGCACAGCCTAAACTATAAGTCCTAGAGGTATGCAATTTGGAGGGTAGTATCCTTATATAGTGTAGGGGTGCACTAAGAAAGGAATTTTTAAAAGTCGCACTCTAAGGGGTCTAAAATTACGATCAAAGATTTTAACCGAATAATGCGTAGGTATGCTGCTACCACGCGAGCAAAGCCGAGGGCGACAGCTAGTAATATTATAAACGTAAAAGTTTGTAAGGATGTATGGATGTTTGTAACTTTTTCATGCAAAAACTACTAATCCAATCTCAATGATACTTGGAATATATATTGTCCGTGACCTGGATTAACATATAGGCTACTTTTTATCCCGGAAAATCAACGGGATCCAACGGGACGCGAACGAAATCCTGGGCTAGTGGTTTTTAAGTACTAAAAGTCTATGGAAAATTTTGCAAACCAGTGAGACAAATTAAGCCATCTCACCTTCCCCCTTCCAAGAAATTGCAAACATTATCATCCCGTTTGGAAACCAGTTGGAACGTCTCCTTGATGATCTGCTGCTGCATGTCCTCATTCTGAAAGGTGCATGTGGAACTAATAATGTAATTCTTGATTCATGATGTGTCAAGGAAGCTGCCCTGAATAGGGACAAATAAATAAATAAATATTCACGGCATTTAACCCAATACCTTCTAGTCCCAAACTAAGCAAAGCTTGTACTATGGGAACTAGATGGCTGATAGAATACATAATATGATATAATTTTTTTTTTGTAAATACGTACTTATAGTACATAGTTACACACAGATACATTACATTGCAGCATGCCACACTGCACTTCAGAATCTATCTGATAAACACACTGTCAAGATAAGATGGACAAAAAGCCACGGCTCATGTTCAGGCAACAATAAGGCAGACTCATTAGCAAGAGAAGGCGCCAAACAAACGCCAACTGCAGAAAACACAAGTCTCTGCAGACCCACCTCGGCAGAGATAAGAAGCAAACTGAAAATATATTCCAAGAAGGAACATCAGAAACAATGGGAGCGCAGATCAGACTGCAAACATACAAAAATAATGCTTCCTGCAACGGACGCGCACATCACAACGACACTACTAAAGCTAAGACGCGAAGACTTGAGGATGATGGTGGGTATAATCACGGGCCACTGTGATCTGAACTACCATCTCCTCAAGATCGGAGCGACAGACAGCGACCTCTGTCGTGGCTGTCTTTAGGAAAAAGAAACAGTAGAGCATATCTTGCTACATTGCTCTGCCACAGCTGAAGCCAGATCCAAAACGGGACTGCAGGAGCTGATCGGGTCTCACTCCTTGGCATCCACAACACCATCGGGGATGCTGGAACATTGCTGTCATCAACCCAAAGTCCTTCTCCGTTACTTCAAGGAGTTGGGCTGGTTGGGGTGAGGTCAGCAGGGGGACAATGCACAATACACCCCAACGCGGGACGTCAGTGCAGATCTTATTCCCCCACGACGAATTAGAATTAGAATTAGACCCAGATACAGAACAAACATCTATGTTTGCCACTCACAAATGTTTGTTCTCAGTGAGGATCGAACCCACTACCCACAGCACGGAAGGCAGAGCTACTACCGACTGAGCCATGATGCTTGTCAGATGGCAAGAGCTTTATTTTTATACCCATACTTACACCAATATTTACTGTTATCTATATTCATCATCATTCCCCTGCCCTTATCCCACGCTAGGTGGCGACGGCACAAGTCTTCTTCCACTGACTCCTATCATTCGTCAACTCTGAATCTACTCTTCTCACATTCATATCCTCTTTCACACAATCCAACCACTTCTTCTTCGGCCTTCCTCTACTTGCATGCCCAGCCATACAATTACCTATACCTATCTATCTATATATATAAAAATGAATTGCTGTTCGTTAGTCTCGCTAAAACTCGAGAATGGCTGGACCAATTTGGCCAGTTTTGGTCTTGAATTATTTGTGGAAGTCCAGAGAAAGTTTAAAAGGTGAATAATAATAAAAAAGTTTAGGTCTTTTATTTATCTATTGAGGCAGTACGAACACTGCCGGGTCAGCTAGTAGTAAATAAAAAAAAAAGATGTGTCATGAACTTGGAATCTATTAAAACAGACCAGTCTACCATAAGCTCAGGTACATTATCTTATTCTCTAGTAGCTACACTTGTTTTGCCTGTCTTTTCTGTGGATAAGGTAGACTCGGCTAAGAAGATGGTGTAGCCTGGGCAAGCCTACTCAATCTAAAAGAAATATCCCAGGCACTACAGTGTTTCGTTCATAGGATCATGTATATAAAAGGTATCCTCTGATCCTGTATAAATAATCTAGAGATAAATGCAAAGGCCTGGCATTTTTATGAAGTTAGAATAAAGAGAAAGCACATCTGATTTTCATAGGGAGGCCTGTCAGGATTTTACTGGTGTCAATTGAGTGGAAACCATGAAGTAATTAAAGTTATATTTACGGTTTATTAAATACTGTGTAAATAAAACGATATAACAAAATGTGTGAAGAAAAAGAGAAGTTCCACTTACGAAGTACTGGTAGAACTTGGACAGCCGGGGTTTGCCATGGTTGTTGAACACTAATATCGCTTTGATCATTTTGAATAAATTATTGCATTTGTCAATAATTTCACCTGGAATTCATTGTTTTCTCAACATAATCCCGTACGAAAACTACGAAATGTGCAAGCCACTGCAAGCAAATGCAAAATCGCCAGTATTCGCCAGAAATCAATCGAATTCGTGACTTTGACATAATGAAATTGACTGACTTTGAGATTACACTGACTTGACTGTAGTAGTTAAAGAATATGTAATACGTAGGTCTTACTTTCACAGAGTATAATTTAAAGAAACTGGTCACACCATACGTATTTTGTACTATTAACAAAAAAGACTTGGCAAAAGGACAAGCCTCCAGTGCCAGAACAAAATTAAAAAAAAAAAAAAAAAAAAAACAATTGTACTATTAAAATAATATTAACTCTGGCAATATTACTTATTTACGTAAAGTCTCAACCAAAACGCAAAACGAAACGCAACGCAACGTTCGTTTCGTTTCGTTCGTTCCGCGCCGCAGGCCGCAGACAGCCGCTAATGCCGCGCGCGAGTGTCATTCGAGAAATTCATAAAAAACACTTTGAAATTGTGTGAAATTTATGCATTATTTATAAAACCCACGTGTTGTGCTATGTTCACGTCTTCACAGAAAGGATTTTGCTAGCTGCCGACAAAGTGAAAGTTGAATACAGGTCAGTAAACGTCTTGATGGACGCAGCAATATTTTGTTGTCTTATTTGGTGATGCCGGATCTCCAGTATCCAGTTACTGGATATCAGCAGCGTAGTACGCTCTCGATTAGTATAAATACACAACATTAGCCGAGCGTGGGAAAAAAGAGGTGTATTTAGGTAGAAATATTGTCTACAAACAAACATTTTGTGGGTTTCACACTATATTGCGATTCTACAAGTGTGTTCTACGTAATAAATTAGCGAGAAGGTAGACTAGAGGGTCAATAATTTGACTATCTGATGTATTATTCGTGGGAATGTGTTTCTTTTAGAAGTTACCTACCAATATGTAGGTGTAGGTTCTAAGAAAATGTTTTAGATTGGCTCAGAGAAGTTTGTGTACTAGTTGTACTGGTTGGAGTATAGTATAGCTGGTTGTACTTGTACTACCTATTTACTTAATTTTACTTCAGACTGTTTAGTAGGTAGGTACATTCTTACTTAATGTCTAAAAGCTTTCGATTAAAAAAATGATAATAAGTTTCTTGACAGATGTATCCGCGATAAGAAAATCTTGGAATTTCACAAAACGATCTTCCGCTGAACCTACTTACCTACATTACAATAAAATTAAGACTACCCCAGTGTTGTTCCAGGGTACCCCAAGGCGGTTGTAAGGCTTGTACGGAGGAAATGCACGAGCCTCAATGGAGAGACAAGTTTTTTGACAGATTTTTATGGAAATGTATCCAAAAATTATGCTTGAGTTACGCTTGATCTTGGGATATCGAACAAAATAACATGATTTCTGTTATATGCTTGTCCAATCTAAGTACATACGTATTTACATGTTTATAATATACACAACACAGCTGTTTACTTTCACTAACAGCTTAGTATTCTCCGTTCATCGACAAACGGCAATAGAATAAATAAAGACTTGTGAATTAATCAAGTTTGACCCTGAAATGTTTATACTCTTGACAGTAGGTAGATAGATATATTCTTTATCGCACACCAAAAAAAAAGAAAACCAATAAAAGAGAAATAAGTTTTAAGTATGAGGTACAATGGTCTTATCGCTATAAGCGATCTCTTCCAGACAACCTTGTCAGTATGTTATAATACTAGGTACCTAACCTATACCATGTGTTAAGAATATTTATTCACAAAGAATATTATGACTGATACAGTATTTACAAAATACACATGAAACAGTTGAGCTATCTACATACCGTTGCAAACGATTTATAGATAGATGGATTCAAATCAGTAGCAATCGGAAGCGTGCCCCAAGACACTGGCTGCATTGCCGCGCTGAATAGCAATGCTGATACACTGGCCTAGATAATCACCAGCCCTCGGGTCACGCGTCGCTTCGACTAGAAGCCTTGAAAGAATTTTAGAAACCAAGAGGGCCCAGATTCCCGATTCCTGGAGCCAGGGTCTCGACGCCAAGAGGCTCAAATTAGTAGACACTAGAACCTCCTATTATTATTATGCGAAAGTTTGTGAGGATGTATGTATGTATGTCCGTCACCTGGATTAACACATAGGCATGATATGCGTTTTGTTGTACCCAAAAAAACGCAGACATTTTTTTAACTATGGCTGAGATAATAGTCGCAAGTCGCATTGATACCACGATCTAGTAAATTGCCAGTGTTGCGTGGTGTTACTTGAACTACAAAATCATTGAAACCATTAGAAAGGGAAGCTCACGTTATACAGGCTGATTATAACGAAGACTAGTGCGAGATTACAACAAAAAAAAATAGATATTTATATGAGTAGCGACATAGCGCAGATAACAAACAGTAGGTCTTGTGACGATGTGTCAGTTGGAGATCGGGAGTAAAACACGATTTTACCCCATCGTGTCTGTGGCATTCATAAGGTCATCCCTTGTAGGGTATAAATATTTACAGGTTTGTGTTTCAATCACGCTAAAACTATTGGTCCGATTTGGATAAAACTTGGAATATTATAGTTCGTAATGTGGTATAGCAAAATGACGAGTTAGGCAATGTTGCCATCATTTAAAATTATCGCCGAATTGCTTAGTTACGTGATTTATCTGGACTTACTACTACGCCGATCTTACCAGAAGGCACCTTAACCTGTAAAAATAGTATCGCCGGAGCCGCGACCCATCATCGGTCTGCGAACACGCTCGTAGTGATGCAGCTAAACACATATAAGCTACTTTTTATCCCGAAAAATCAACAGGATTAAAGGGAACGTGGATAAATTCGTGGCCGAAAGCTAGTATAACATAATTTGCGTGCCATTTTTTTTGTGAAATATGTGAAACTTACATAAGATTTTGTAATATTTCTACCAAATAAACCATTTCAGTTCTGCCTCCCGGAACGTTACGTAGACACGGTCAGTTGACATTGGACAAAGCCCTGACATAGCAGCGAGGTCACCATTCGGTAGATAAAGTATTCTTAATCATCTGTGATATTGATTTTACACGGTTTTAGTTACGATTATACATAAATACGTACGTATAGTATATAATTCTTTATATATAACATCGCTTTGAAAATAATTTTCCATTGCTGGACATTAGAATCCTCCATAGATTTAAGAATAAGGAAGCGAGCTCGTAAGAGTTAGTGTCCAACTCTGGTGACGGAGTTTTTAGGCCGCCTTGATGCCTCGGTCGTGGCTTAACGACTGCTATAGCCGGGACAGTCGCTCAAATGTAAATGCCAGGAGCCATCTCCACGAGCGAAAGAATCGCGTCGATAATAGTATTATATCAGCGATCTAGTTCCCATAGCTTTGCTTAGTTTGAGGGCGTTGTGTGATATATCCAAGAATATTAATTTATTCTGTAAAACAAGGATCATTAATCGATATTTTATATTACGATACCAAGTGTTACAACTTCATCGTGATCATAATTATAAGGACAAAGTCATAATCAAATCCAAATATTGTATTTGGCACATACTATCTGTTGATTGAGTCACAAACATACCAAATTGAAACTTTCGTGTATAATAAAATTAAGAGTTGCCAGACATCATCCCACGCAAAAACGTTTAGGTAACCTAAGTCAACTTTCTAAGGCTTGAATTCTGATAAAGAATAAAACTTAGCTAAAAAATATCCTAGTTACCAGCTATCTTACAAAGAAACCACATTAATATGGGCGCACTAATTTTGGAACTACAAGGCAGACACGCTCTATAAGGCCTCAAACACAACTCCCATTTCAAAACCGAGGTTTTTTATACCAAATAGTACTGGGACATTATGCTCAATTCAGCAGAGATTTTAAAAATTAAAAAATTAAAAAAAACTTCTTATCCGGACTTAAGTAAAGTATGGATAAAATTAAAATCTCTACTCAAATCTATGCTTAAGTAACGATTTCTTCATCAGGATACGGGCCTAAGGCTTCAAATCTGCAACACCCCTCTTTTTCAACGACTACAAGGAAGAGGTTCTCAATACGGTTGTATTTTTTTTTTATGTTTGTTACCTCAGAACTCCCTCATAAAATTCTCTTGAGAATTATACTCCCAGATAGGGCTAATAAAAGTTTAATAAAATCGGTTCAGTAAATCGGCTTTAAATAACAATACCTGGAAAAATATTTCATCCACGTTCACTACTTTGTGTATTTTTAATATCCCGTGACTTTTCAATGTTTACGATCAAAAGAACAATCCGAACGAACTGCCATAAGGTAGTCAAATTGAAGTCAGATTTTCTAGTTCAATCTGGGATTGATAACGAAATACGTTTCATGGTGACGAGTATGTGACACCACAGATTACATAAATATAATTATCACCGAGCACCACAATCTTTAAATAAAATCTATAGATGACACTGCTGATGTGTACAATGATGAAACTATATCTTATACTGCTGATTCGACTCAACCCGATATGTTATCTAAATGCAATAATGATGACGTTGTTTTAATAACATTGCTTACAAACAAGAGGCCGTATTGTCAATATGAGTTATTCTATTTACGGACTTATCAACCGTCATAGATAAGTCGGTATTAGCTCTGCCTTCCGTGCTGTGGGTCGTGGATTCGATCCCCACTGAGAAACATTTGTGTGTGGTAAACATAGATGTTTGTTCTGTGGCTGGGTGTTACTATGTACTATAAGTATGTATATAAATGACTATATGAGTATTCTATCAGCAATCTAGTTCCCATAGTACAAGCCTTGCTTAGTTCTGGCCTAGAGAGCGCTGTGTGATATGTCCAAGAATATTTATTTATTTATTTAATTCCTCTCATTCTTCAGTGCACTGCAGTGTCTGCATGTGCACCTATAAGAGAAGGCCTTCTCAGGCCTATGTCCAGGCTGCACAATGACCTTACAAGCCCTTCTTGCCTGAACATTAGTATTCAGCGCATTTTTGATCCACTTTCCTGTCCTACAATACGCCTTACGTAGGTATGAAGTAACAATCGTGACCTCCAGTGATGGAGGTTATTGTTTCTCCTGAAGGTCTTTGTACACAGAAGAACGCTCGACTACTTCCTATTTCGGGTACTTTTTGACATACACAAGTACATACCTACACGTGTTTTCCATAGCTTCGGAGGAATATCCTCCTAACACTCAAGTTGTGGAATGATCATGTTGAGGTTCTCTTTGGAGATTGCAGAATGGGATTCAAAAATAGCATTTGAACATTTCTCAAGATGACATTCGTTTAGCCTAAAAAAACCTTGTCTCATCTCCAAAAGCTACTCATCTCATGAACGGGCCCTAAACCTACCTATTTAAAGAATATATATATTATTTGAAGAGAGATTTCAACTTCAACTTCTTGGTTTATGGCTTTGAAGGGAGATTTGAGGAGGCTAAAGAAAAGACGAACTGCGTGAAAGAAGACGTGAGTAAGAAAAGAGTGAACTACGAGATGACGTCTAAATAGGCGAGAGTGGAAGAGAGAAATATATTGTACTGACCTCACGTAGCGTGGGATAAAGTCACGAATGACGATAGTGAATCCCACCAGAACTAATCTATATTAAGATCCTAACTGCATCTATCAACATTCTATTTCCATCGCTATATGCCGGCGAAGTTCGTCAACATCAGCCATTCGAGCGTGTCATCAGAATTTGACACTATTATATATTACACACTTGTGAGTGACCCAATCGGCGATATGCCAGCACTAGTCATGCCAGAAATTACTGATGCTTTCCATAATTTCTTGAATGAAGAAGCTAGGGGTACAAATAGTTCGTGCGTGAGCAGATCACCTAGCAACGTAAACACTATACTGTGACTATACAATACAGTCACTAGTGCTTCGGAGGGCACGTTAAACTGTCGATCCCGGCTCTAGCAGTCGTTAAGCCATGACGGAGGCTTTAAGGCGGTCTAAAAACTCCGTCACCAGAGTTGGCCGCCTTAAAGCCTCCGTCGTGGCTTAACGACTGCTAGAGCCGGAACAGTTTAACGTGCCCTACGAAGCACGGAAGCGCTCAGATGTAAATGTAACGGTCACCCATCCAAATAGTGACCGCGCAGAACGTCGCTTAACTTAGATAATCAGTGAAGATTGACTAAGCAAGCCTAGCCACGAGCGCTTCGCACTTAAAGGTGTTAAGTCTCGTGTGCCTGTAATTCCACCGACACTCGTAGACTTTCAAATCGGAACAGAGCAATGCGAGCATCACTCTATGCAGATATTTCTATGTGGAAGTCTCCGCAAACATTAGATTATGGTGGTTACACCGGCTAGTGGAACAGGGCAAATGAGATCATGTATAAATAACTATATCTCCGGCAAGGCGTAAGATATCTTGGTATTCCAAACGTCTAGGTTACGGCAACAGGTGGGTGTGTTCGCGGACTTTGGAGCATACGACTTTACAGCATACGCATTATTTGGTTAAAATCTTTGATCCTAAATATTAGATCCATTAGCGTGCGATTTTTCAAAATTTCTTTCTTGGTGCACCCCTACACTATATAAGGAAACTACCCTCCAAATTTTAGTTATAGTTTAGGCTGTGCGTTGATTGGCAGTCAGCTTTAAATATATAGACGTTAGATACTTAAATGTACCTACCTACATAACTAGCTAAAACCCTAAAGTAAACGACTGACTGAATAATGAAAAACTAAAAAAAATACTCTGCATTCTATAAGAATGACCCTCAAGTTACATATCCTCTAATCTCTTGACCCCTGGCAGCGGCGTTTAATGAGATAATCTATATGTATTTGTGAAAAAATATACCATAGCTTTAACCAAAGCTTACGATCAAAAATTCAATCATACCTGCCACAGTAGAAACTTTTCTATTATGTAACATACCTCAAAACGCTGCGTATAGGTATGCTTTATCACAAACCAATCAGTAAAGCAACTATTAACTCTCACATTTTCTATTATCGGTGTGGTGTCCCACAAGGGCGAACCCTGGGGTTAATTTTGTAAATTGTTTTCTTTTTCTATAATTTATTAAAGTCACGAACTGTTTAAACCGCAATACAAGTCAAGACACAATTTGTATTGATATCCAAATCCTAAAGCTAATGGATGTTAAAAAACTCGCTATTCGTGTTAATATGACAAAGTTTTTCTAAATCAATTATAAGAAAAAAAAACTACAATAGAGAGCATAACAAAAGGGCGGCAATTTGCTTAACGGAGCGTTCGAAATTCAATTTGCAAAAACGCATCCTTCCTTCTTCCGTATTGGTTCGTTTTTCCCGCGGTTTTAATGTATAAAATCAAGGTTTTCGTGGTTCTATCCTCAGTCTTGGGGTGTCTGTCATCCCTTGAGGTTGTGTTGTGTGTGATCTGGATCAAATTGATTACATTTTCGGTAAGTCTAGCTTATATTCATCGAGAAATTATCTTTAATCTCATCAGAACTACGACTTATTTTTTTGTTTATCTCTATATGAATTTTCTTCATATCCTTTCGTCTAGAATTTTAACCAACGATGACACGATATCCACCGTGTCATATAACAAAATGCCATAATACCTTTATCAGACACATACCAAACTACTAAACATCTAGTAACATAAAACGCTTTCTGCGAGACGATGACGTGAAATTTTTTGAAAAAGCTCCAATATCGACGTCTGTTTCTTTGCACTCACTTTCGAGTCTTGCCTAGAAGGGATCAAATAAACTAACATCCTAATCGTCCTGTTAATTCTTCGAGATATAAAGTAGCTTATGTGTAATGTGATCCAGTTCACGTCAAATCGGACTATAGTAGGTTCCAAATAACACCGCAATACAGGTCATTCACCTCGGTGTCGAAAAATTCAATTTATGTATGGTAAACAAACCTGTCGCTAAGACGGTAATCGCTCGAATCTCGTAGTACTGTTTGTTTACCATTCATAAATTGAATTTTGCGACATCGTTTTGAAGGTGGGTGAATGACCTGTATTGCGGTGTTATTTGGCACCTACTATAGCTCCAAGCTCTTCTTGCCTTTTCATCACGGAGATACACAAACATCCATCGTAGTGTTATTTCGATATTAGTAGGGCAAGACTGCAATCTATACCCAATTTGATACAACTCGATTAATTGGAACCAATAACCAATAATTATGGCCAATTTGATGTACAACTCGCACGCCCACTGTGCGTTATATGTTTAGCTTCATGTTTCCGAACACTATAATAATATTTGGAAGATTTTGGGAATTGTAAGCAGCTTTTAGCGAGTACGACTACAATTAAGCCGTTTTCTTTTCATCTGTTTTTTCTTTTCTTTCATTGTGTCCCCTGTCCGTCATATCAACAGACAATTTCCCAGAGTCAGTCGCCTGAGTGTCTAATTTTTTATACCATCCAGAATCTGACAATTAAATTGTCAGTTTACAATGTTTACATACATTCATTTTGGGTATAATTGGTCAGATTTAGACGGTATAATTCTAAATCTTGTCTCGAGCCACATCTAAAATCATATCTTCAAGACAAGACGTTTTCTCATTGATTGAGTCAATTATTTGATCGATAGAAAACAACCGACTCGTTTTATTAAATATTAATTCAGTTTTTTACTAGCAGCGTGTCCTAATCATGCATTGTTCTGATATTTACCACTAGAATAAAGGTAATCTAAGGTTTTATAGTTTATACTACACCTGCTTGGAAAGTACCTTGATACTTTATCAAATTTACGGTAGAAAGTACGTCATTGCATATCGAACAAATAAGCGGGGAGAAAACGCATCTGAGCGGGAGAGAAAAGTGTATGAAAATCCATTTCTTACGTGGTTTTTCTTTTTTAATTTTAGGGAAGACTATGCGCCTAAATAAACCTAAATAACCTAAATATCAAAAGCCAAAAAGTTTTTACAGTGAGTTTTTATCTCCAAGTTCGCAAAATGACACTGGCCACTAGCTGTGTGTTGGATGGTGTCGGGCTGGCAGTGCGACCCTGTGGCGGCAGGATAAACAATTTGAAAAAAGAACATGTGAAAATTGCAGACGCCATTGGCGCCATTTTCAATTTGTGTGTTGTTTGAGGATTCAGTTTTAGTTTTTTATTCTCCTCGTAGGTGTAGTATAAAGCACTATGTATCACTCGAGAGAAAGTGCGATTCCCGATCTCGGGTGTTTTAAAGCCCTCACCTACGGCTCGGGCGACACCCTCGACGGTAATCGGTCACTTTCTCCTCTCGGTGAACAATGTACTATTTTACAGCATTAAGTGTTTTGTTTCCTGTTCAATTGTTTTTGCATTCCATTTCCCAAAATTTCATTCATACTGTCGCCCGCGGCTTTGCTCGCGTGGTAGCAGCATTATGCATTATTTGGTTAAAATCTTTGATCCTAATATTAGACCCAAAAATGGTGCGACGTTTCAAAATTCGTTTCTTAGTGCACTCCGCTATACCCTCCAAATTTAAAAACTCTAGGACTTACAGTTTAGGCTGTGCGTTGATTGTCAGTCAGCTTCAAAAGAGTTTTATATATTTAGAAGATTCCTAAATCTACATTGCTTATAAAGGAGTTAGTAGGTATTTATTTTGCAATCCTCTATAAGTTCACTGTAATTTCTCGTTGCCTCAGCAAAAGATCATGTTACGCTTGTATTTGCCCAACTAGCATAATACTAGACGGGGTCGATGCACGGTCTCGCAATCTTCTAACGTTTTTGCCTCTTGAAGGACAGATTGGACTTTATGTAACTTTGTGACGATTGAGGAAGTTCTGACCTTTGATTTGACTTTTTGAATTTACTTGGACGCTGGGAAGTCAGTAAATAATCGGAATTGAATCACAAAATAGTCATCTTCTATCTTCTTAATATACATATACTAGTAGTTCGCTCCGAACTGAGATCTCGTGATGGTCGGAGGTCGGAGGTTAATAAAACCCAAACAATTTTTATTGACCAATGGTTGCAATAAACTTTGCAAATCGCTTCGAAATCGCCGTCTAGCTAAGTAACAGTCTTACTTGAACTACAAAATCATTCAAACTCCAAGAAATGTTAGCTCACGTTATACTGGGTTTTCAATTTTTATAATTTTTACAACAACTCAAAAACTATTAGGCCTAGAATCAAAATAAAAACGTTTTTGGAATGTCCAAACAAAACCTTATCATCTGACACCCCACTTGATATTTTTGTACGACTTTTTTTTTAACTCTTAGGACCCTCATAACTTCACGACCCCTTGACCGATTTACTTAATTTAACAAACCAGTAAAACTTAAGAGTACTATCCGTATACCTACCTCTGTGAAGATCGGATCGGAAACATACAAACATACAAAGCATTTTCGTCCAAGTTGTCACTAAGATCTCGGTTGCTTCGCTCACTCGATCAAAAACTCTTTTGAAGCTGACTGACAATCAACGCACAGCCTAAACTATAAGTCCTAGAGGTATGACATTTGGAGGGTAGTATCCTTACATAGTGTAGGGGTGCACTAAGAAAGGAATTTTGAAAGTCGCACCCTAAAGGGTCTAAAGTTAGGATCAAAGATTGTAACCAAATAATGCGTATGCTGCTACCACGCGAGCAAAGCCGCGGGCGACAGCTAGTAAATAATAAACTAGGTGATATATAGGTACCAGGTGGTAATATAAAAGTTTTAACTAATTTTTTCTGTTCCGTTACGATTACACTTGCTGGTAAGACCGTTGGTTAGACAGTTCAGGGCCTCTACAGCGAATATTGATTTCCGAAGATTCGGTAGTGACGTTTGTGTTACACTGCGCGGTCGCCTCGAGCGATGGTCTAGGCTCTTTCGAAGTCACAGCGTTACTGCGCAGTGTAGTACAAACGTCACCACTGAATCTTCGCAAGTCATTATTCAGAGTAGAGGCCCAGATCATTTGACACAGTATTTTTCGGATTGTAAAAATACTAATATCAATTTCAAAACTTGTAAATAAAACATCTTTGTAGGTCTGATTGATTGGCATTATTAGAGACGTCAATCACATGGTCAAAGAGAAGGCAGCAGATAAGACAATTCGTTACGATAGTGTCAGATGGTTCGATTTTAATGTGGATCATGGCTTTGGTAGCTAGCAGTCGCAATATTTGCATCCGTGTGTTTGCATTCGTTCAAATTCAAATAATTTGTTTTTGCAAAACGCAGGTTACAATGTTAACTACCCGCAATTCTGAAGAATGTTAGCCTGTTTCAAGCATTTAAAACAAAACTTGCTCAATTTATTATGGACGATAAGTAATACATACCTACCTACCTACCTAATAGTAATAACTAGCGAATACCTACAACCTACCTAGACCACCTACCTATAATATTTTTTTTTTTTTTTTATTGATTTTCGACTGTTTGTAATTTTTCCTTTCCTACCTAGCAACTCACCTTCCTACCTACCAACCGTTTACGTACCTACCCACCTATCCTACATTATAACACTCCTACCAAATCGGACGATGATCTACCTAGCCTACCACCTACTCAGATTTGTTTTACTTTTATTATACTTACTACCTACTTATTTTAACTATGAATATTTACGCTAAATAACTATTCGCATGTAAGTGACTATTGTCTTTTTGTGAATAAATTTCTTTAAACCTAAACCTAACTGTAAGGGTAGGTCAGCTACAGCCATTATCAGTTTGAACAGCATGAAAAAATCACAAGTTTAAGGGGTATATTAATATTGGTCATCCAAAGCTGAACTAACTAAAATGATTGCTAAATCTGTTGTCATCTATTTTCGTTGCCATGCAAGTGACAATGATAGATAATTTTTTAAAGCCGCGCTGAAATAACAGTGGAATATGATTAAAGGGGTGTGTTTTAACTTAATTATGTAAGTAAGGTGCATTGGGGTAATTGCGAAAATGGGTATATTCCGAAAATCCATAAAATCTAGTAACATAATGCGATATTTTCCTGTTGGCACGAGGATATATAGGACTGTTACGGCGATGCCAATCAAGATGGCGTCTAGACCAATGTTGCCAACAGGAAAATATAGCTCTATGTTACTAGATTTTATGGATTTTCGGAATATACCCATTTTCGCAATTACCCCAATGCACCTTAGGTGAATGCTTTTTTAACATTTGACTAAAAAACAGCAAGGGTCGTAGCTCCGAAACGAATACAATGCGATAGACTATCCATGAAAGCTATATAGGTCTACTCCAGGGTCTGATGATGACCAGAGAAAGATTAATTAGATGTATGGGGTTATTCAGTCGGTTTTATTATTTTTGTTCATTCTTCTATTTACATAGTTATTTTAACCATTAACAGCCATTCACAAATTGACCTCAAAACAATCATTAAAGTGACTTTTGATCATCCTGATGACCTCTGCGGCGACAAACCGGCTGTGAGACATCCCATGGCAGAACAAGTTTGCATCAATTATATGTTGAACTCGACACAGCATGTGACTCTTTACCCAAGGGAGCTCATTTTTAATGGTGTCCCATTTGGAGGACAAGATTTTGGAATGGGAGTAAACTAGGGGACGCTATTCAAACAAAAAATAACTACATTAATGGTGTGAAATCATAGATTTTGCTGAATAAAAGAGTTTCAATGATCAGTTCTAAATCAATAAATAATAAATATTGATTCTTGGACATATCACACAACGCGCTAAGTCCCAAACTAAGCAAAACTTGTAGTACTTATAGAAATTAGATTAGTTCTTCCTTCGTCCAAGAATCCTTAGGCGAGCGTCTCCTGACTCTGCTGTCTCCTGGACTATCAGTCAAGAAGGATATAAGATTCTCTGAAAATTATTCCATAACTTTCCTTGTTCCATTCAATCCAAACAGGAACAACACGATCATTTCTTATAGGATCGTTCTTCCTTGGGAGTTTGGGATTCACCTAAGAGGGATTCTGTATGTCAGTAGGAGTTAGTTAATTCCAATCATATTCAGTGTTTTATGTCATTTATAATGGCATGTAATTAACCCCTAAATTCAGAAACAGATGTTGAACAGTCCGCCAAACCCTTTCAACCAGTATTCCCCTACCGCATGAAATGAACCCGCCTCTAGACGAGCCTCTACGTCGTCTATGAACTCGAGAATTCCCTTATCTACAATATACATTATAAATACTAAAGTTGCAACACAGTTTATGATGAGAACGCTGAGCCAAAGAGTATCTCCGTCTAGTGCGCAGGCGCAGACAAAGTTATAAATATCTCGCGGGTGTGACAGAGTTAGAAAAAAAGTTCTGTACAACTGTGACGGGTAATTGACCTGCTAATAATAGTACAATTGATACGATGTAGCTTGCACTTTGCAACCGCCATTTTCTTTCTATTTGTTTTATTCTGTCTTATTTTTCTCTCTTTCGATTTTACACTTTGTAATGTTGCTAACGGACATTTTCTTTATTTCATTCTTTCGTTCTTTCCTTCTCTTTCTTTCTTTTGTTGACTCTTGATCTTTTCTTTCTATTTATCTTATTCTTCCTTTTTTTCGATTTTACACTTTAATGTTGCTAACGGACATTTTCTTTATTTAATTCTTTCGTTCTCTCCTTTTCTTTCTTTCTTGTGAGGTTAGGTCATTCTTAATTAGTTTTTTTCTTTCGTTGACTCTTTATCTTTTCTTTCTATTTATCTTATTGTCTTTTTTTCGATTTTACACTTTGTAATGTTGCTAACGGACATTACGGATTCTTTATTTCATTCTTTCCTTCTCTATCTTTCTTGTTAAGTAAATTATTTCATTCTTAATTAGTTTCTTTCTTTCGTTCACTCATTATCTCTTTTTCTTTTTCTATTCCCTATGTTCAACCTCTGGTTTTGCCTTCCCAAATGCAAATAACCAGCAACTTTATATTTAGGCTCTATTGCTTTTTTTGATTGCTCATTTTTGCCACTAAAATCTTGAGTCTCGATTCAAATTCGAGTCTTCAGTTTTTTGTAATTAAATAACTATTAGTGTAGTTTGGTATTTACGGCTGGCCACCCTTTATTTGAAATCAAAACAACACGCCTATACTCGTGTCCTATCTGTCGTAATCTTTCAACTCTCTGACGTGACATGACACACAACGACAATCTTTTTACGTACATATAAAACAATTGGCGTGTGGATAAGGTGGACTTTTTTTCTTCATTCTATGTTTTATTTACACTAGGTAGAGCATTAAACCCACCTATTTGTACATATTAGATTAGATTAGAAAATTCTTTATCGCACTTTTAAAAAAATCGTACAGAGGCGAGTTTAATGCTATTTAGCATATTGTTCATTTTGTGCATTATAGAGTTAAATAGTTAGGCACTTTCTTATTTTTAAATAGCTTTTCCGAATAAACTCAAGCCTTTATTTACCTACAATGTAAAACTAATTATTTTCTAAAAAAAAAAATATTTTTTAGGTTTTTCCCTTTTAATTATTTTCTAAAAAAACATGTTTAGGTTTATCCCTTCTCTCCTTCCAACTCTATGACGGCTCGTTAATAACGTAACGCCGTGCGTTATCGCGCGATAGCGCTATCGGTAGCGGCGTTGGCGACTCGTGCGCACACGACACGTTCCAAATTCATATATATTGCATTACGTGCGATGACGTAAGCACCAGTACGAGCCAGTGCAAAGAGTTTTTTTTTTGTTTTTACTGGTTTTCAATTGGTGATTTGACCGGCTTGAAGGTTTGCGAAATTTTCTCAATTTTATGTAAGTACTAGTTTAGAGAGTTCAAGCTGTATCTAAGAATCCACGTCTTTGATTTCAATAAAATATAGCCAAGTTTCAATCCGGAAAAGGGGCTTCCGAATGGTAAAAGTTTCATTGAAATTGGTCCAGTAGTTTAGGCGTGATCCGCGAACAAACAAACAGACAAACTCGATTTTCGGAATCAGAATCGTTTATTTAGTAGATCTGCATATTTAGTTTTATCCATATCTTTAATTTTAGTTGTTGCCGTTTTTACAGTTTTTTAATAGTATATAGATTTATTGTCCAAAAACAGAGGTTGCCAATTGGGAGTGATTTGAAACAGCTGAAAATGGTACACCACCTTGTACGGGCTTAAAAAATATGCTTAAACATAATGCTGATTTACCCTTGATTTTACTATGAAAATCTCTACTCAAATCTATGCTTGAGTAACGATTTCTTTAGCAACATACGGACCTAAAACTCTGAAGATGTGAGATCCTCAAACTGTCAGCCACAGTGAGTCAGTACACTCAGTACAGTAATGAAGGTTATTGATAAAATCTCAAACAAACGACTGTCTGTTTCAGAGATATAAATGTAATATACTTCTCTGTCATGTGACGAATGTCACAGTAGGCCTGGCGCACTCCGCTCTATAAATATAAGGGCCGTATGCTGATTTAACTTCTAATGCGACTTCCAACAAGGTTGCTTTTTTTTTTTTTTTCGAACAGACTAAAATGCTGTTGTAATCGTCTGACGATTGCTGACAGCGTTACCGGACTACCCAACAAGGTTGCGTTACCCCATACGGAGACTCACACAAAACCCAAAACGCTTCGATAGCGCGTTCTAGGATCCGACCAAACTTAGCAGCGCCATCTAGTTCCGATTTTAGGCAACATGAGCATAGAACCTTTTCTAACTAAATAAGTACTGCGTATTGGTTAAATAAAAATAAATACTAAATTAATTTCACATTAAACACAGAGCGAGAGTGAATGCGTGGCACTCGAAGTATAACTTCCTCCGCGCGGAGGGACTCCAAGCACTGGTATTTTTGTATGAAAATGGGTTAGAGGCTCGGCAGTTTGGTTTTGTTAAGGCGAAGGGTAAAGTCAGACAACCTTCTCGCTCGCACATTTCAACATTTTTGAAGATATAATATAACTAAATGTAATTATGTGAAATTGCAGAGCTTCAGGGTCGAGAGAATAACAATGCAAAGGTTCAGTAAAAATATCACATTGATACAAACAAGTTTTCTGACCAAACAACTTGTACCAATACGATAAATTAAAGTGCACATTTTTTGGTTAGAAAACTGGTTTGGATCAATGTGATATTTTTACTGAACCTTGGCATTGTTATTCTCTCGACCCTGAAGCTCTGCAATTGCACATAATTACATTTAGTTATATTATATCTTCTAAAATATTGAAATGTGCGAGCGAGAAGGTTGTCTGACTTTACCCTACGCCTTAATAGTAACGAATATCGAAAGCGACTTGCGATATATTTTGTACTAGCCGTCTCCCGCGGCGTTGGTCGCATTAGAGTGTGACTTTTCAAAATTCCTTTCTTAGTGCACCCCTACACTTATATAAGGATACTACCCTCCAAATTTCATACCTATAGGACTTATAGTTTAGTTTAGGCTGTGCGTTGATTCTATGCCAACTTCAAAAGAGTTTTATATATTTTGATGATGATTGATAAAAATCGGACTAGCACCTCTAGCGTGAGGTTTGTAAACGAATTTTATCCATACAAAAACTGCGAGTTTCTCGATTATCGCTTTTCGGAGACAAACAAAATAAAACTCAAGACTACAAGCTCGGGTGGGCCATCTGCTCATCCCGTTAAAAACTCTCATTAAAAAACCTATGTATTTTGATGTCATCACGAAGTGATCCATCTGTACATTCTACGATTACTTATTCTGTGGTCGCAGGTAAAAATAAATCATACCGAGTTATTCGTACGACGTGATCTTCCATTGAAATGAGTGAATCGTTGTGTTGCTTATAAAGAATCAGTTTCATGGAATGTTGAAAGTTGTTTTACTAACTTTGCATACCGAGATAACCGTTATTATAACTTTTGATGTAGGTAATAATCCTTACTAATATTATAAATGCGAAAGTAAATCTGTCTGTCTGTCTCGCTTTCACGCCAAAACTACTGAATCGATTTAAATGAAATTTGGTACACAGATAGTCTAGAGCCTGAAAAAGGACATGGCTACTTTTTAATGCGAAAAAAGGGTTGTAAGGGGTTGAAAAAGGAGGGTGAAAATTGTATGGAAGTTACTACCAAACTTTTTTTTGACTACTAAACTTTTTCCAAAGAGAGAACACTGTGTCATCACATCACTGACACTGACTGGCGGGGATGCGTTCATAGAAAATTGGCATCAAAATGGCCAATATGGCGACTGTCATAGAATTTTATGACTGTCATTTTATACCTATATGCAAAAGTAACTCTGTCTGTCGCGCTTTCAAAACTACTGAACCAATTTAAATGAAATTTGGTGCACAGATAGTCTAGAGCCTGAAAAAGGACATGGGCTACTTTTTAATGCGAAAAAGGGTTGGAAAGGGTTTAAAGGGGGGAATAAAAGTAGTATGTAAGTATCGTCATTTTTAGAGCTAGAAGCTTGAAACTTATTTTTAAGCTGTTGATTCGATATAAATTCAAGGTTTGTAAAAGCTATGCTGCTCAAAGACACTATTCCACGCGGACGAAGTCGCGGGCACCAACTAGTAATAATAATAAAAGAAAATGACAACTTCCTAAAATGACAAATTCTGAAAATATCAAAAATGTCTAATTTATACGTACGAATGAAAGTATAGTCAGCGGCAAAAGTCTTTTAAATAATGTATAAGTTTAAAAAACTTAAAAAGTCGACTTTAATTTGATACGAAGGCGTATCAAGTAATGATGATGATGATGGCAGTTCATTGGGACTGTTCTATTGATCGTAAACACCACAGGAAAGCAAAATACGGAGAGCGCTATGTCGTGTACGCGTATGACATGTTTTTTTCCAGTTATTCTTATTTAATTGCCAAACTACTGAATCGTTTTTGATAATAAAATTATGGGATCAATCTGGAAGCATACCGTTTCAGATAAAAAATAATTTTTCAAATTGGTTCATAAACAACTGAGTTCTGAGGTAACAAACATAATAAAAAATACAACCAAATTGAGAACCTCCTCCTTTTTTGAAGTCGATTAAAAAAGTACTTAGTTAACGAGCCAGAGGTCAAAGTAGAAGGGAACATTTCCACCAGAACTATAAGCTACGTTGCTAAGTAAGATGTGTTTGAAATCCACCAATAACAATCGTTTGTTTTGGAACGAAGTTCCTTATTGCTCGTTGCGAAAGGGGGCTAGACGGAAAAAATTAAGACCAAAAGTTGTTGCGACACTTTTTTCAAACTTTGACAACGTCATTCGAATAAATTGGTGTAGAAAGTTTTTTTTTTAATATCGTGTGCCTGTACGTTCTCAAGCGAAGCAAATGAATGTAGGTATTGTTGGAAGTTTTTGGTTTTTAGGGTGCGTTATGGTTCTTATAGAAAATATTATAAGAAAACAACAGGAACTTCCTTCCATCCGGGTGTCCCTTGACACCTCTCAATTTTTTTTATTTTAAGCGGGAATCGTTTAATCGGTGGATGTCAAACACATCCTTAGCGACGTACCTTAACTTAACTGTGGTGGACAAGCACCCTTATTATGGACACACGAGTAAATCCACAGGCAAACACGTATCATGCACGTGCCAAACACATAAATATTAACTGCATATTCAACTCAATTTATCTACAGGTATTTCTATCTATACATAGTATAAAGCAAAGTCGCTTCCCGCGTCTGTCTGTATGTATGCTTAGATCTTTAAAACTACACAACGGATTTTGATGCAGTTTTTTTAATAAATAGAGTGATTCAAGAGGGAGGTTTATATGTATAATACATGCATAATATTGTAGAGAAACACTGATAAATTTACAATAATGTAACCCAAGGTGTAAAAAATAGAAATGGTATAGCAAAACACAACTGACAGCTAAATGTAATGTTTTAAAATTCGACATTTGGAAATTGCTAAGAGACAACCGTAATTTCAATCATGGAAACAGGCTTCCTGTTGGCCAGAGGGTAATACCATGGGACTCCGTTCAGACCGACGCGAGTTCAAATCCATGGCGACATTATAAGCTTTTTGCAACTTTTTACTTTCTACCCGGGGCGGGTCGCTAGTAGGTACATATTATAATCTATAATCTTTATACTATATAAAGCTAGATTACCACTCACTGACTCACTGATTGACATGCCCGGAGAGACAGAAAGAGTGGAGACACACTAGAATGATGTTCTACGAAAATGTGTAGTAGCACCGAGTGAGTAGAAAAAAATTATAGCCGTTTTCGAAATCCAAGATGGCGCCGGTGTTGATTTGCGCGTTCGCAAACTATGACAGATAGAGGGCGCGTAAGCGGTTCATCCGACTGATAGTAGGCTACGATTGGGGAAATTTGTAAAAAAAAAAAAAAAAAAAAGATGGCGGCCGCGCAATTTCGATTTGAATTTTTCGACTTTTTAGGGTTCACTTTGGCGAATTACTTTGTTCTACGAAACTTGCAAGTTGGCAACACCGAGTATGCACAACGATAGCCCATATCCTTGAGATTACAGAAAAATTACGACTTTTCAAAAATCCAAGATGGCGGAGGCTGTGGCGGCCATTTTGTAATGGTGATGGTTTTTGCTCAATTTTCGAATCCATTTTTAGGGTAGATGGCAACATTCTAGGGGGTCGAGTTGTACCGAGCGGTTGTGTGTTTCGTTAAGGAGTGTTGCTTGGTTTAAAAATTTTCCCCATTTTTAGGGTAATTTCCGAGATTTTCCCCAAAAACATGAAAAGTAGAAATAATGACATTTTTAATAGAGACTTGGACTGCATAGGAGCGTTGGCCTCCCCCGAATGACATTTGACTATTTTCGTAACTTTTAGTTGGCAACCCCGAAAAACTTGCAACTTTTTAGTTTTTGGGTGTTTCTGACTTTGGCGAATTAATTTGTTCTACGAAACTCAAAAGCTGGCAACACTAATCATGCAGAACGATAGCCTATATCCTTGAGATTTCAGAAAAATTATGACTTTTCAAAAATCCAAGATGGCGGACGGCGTGGCGGCCATTTTGTAAAAAGTTTGCGATTTTCAAAAAAAACACGATTTTCAAACCGGAATATCGGGTAGTTGGCAACCCCCTACCTGGATGAGTTGTATGGACCGGTTGTGCAGCTGGTAGAGGAGTGTTGCCTGGTAGAAAATTTTTCCCCATTTTTAGGGTAGTTTCCCAGATTTGGCTCGGGAACGTGAAAAGTAGAAATAACGACATTTTGAATCAAAATTTCAACTAGCTGGCAAGATTGGGCCCACCCAAATGACATTTAATCATTTTCATTCCTCGCAGCTGGCAACCCCGGACGCTATAGGAGTTTGAATTTTTCAGTCAGACCCGACTTTGGCGAATTACTTTGTTCTACCAAGTTTAAGGTACGACTACCGTTCTTTCACTGAAAGGTAGCTTATATCCTGTATATTTCAGAAAAATTATGACATTTCAGAAATTCAAAATGGCCGCCGTGTCATTTCCGGTTTTCGAAACCTCAACCGATTGACTTCGTTCCAACGGGGTATCCGAAGGAGATTGAGAGATTTGAATGGATATTTACACTGTTTTTCATTTTTGATGCGTTTTTACTGCATTTAAAAGTGGGCATTCCAAGATGGCGGCCATGATAATTTTTTTTGCGAAGTCTTAACCGATTGACTTCGTTCCAACGGGGTTTCCGAATGAGATTAAGGGGTTTGAATGGATGTTTACACATTTTTTCAATTTTAATGCAAGTTTACTGCAATTAAGGGTTGGTATTCTAAGATAGCGGCCATGTAGATTTTGCGAAATATTAACCAATTTACTTCTTTCCAACGAGGTGTTCGAACGAAATTGAGGGGTTTGAATGGATTTTTTTAATGATTTAAATTTTTGATGCATTTTTACTGCAATTAAGGGTTGGCATTCCAAGATGGTGGCTATGTTGATCTTTTTTCGAAACCTCAACCGATTTTCTTCGTTCCAACGGGGTGTTCGAATGAGTATGAGGGGTTTGAGTGGAATTTTGTACTGTTTATAATTTTTGATGCATTTGTACTGCAATTAAGGGTTGGCATTCCAAGATAGTGGCTATGTAGATCTTTTTTCAAAACCTCAACCGATTGTCTTCGTTCCAACGGGGTGGTCGAATGAGATTGAGAGGTTTGAATGGAAGTATATACATTTTTTAAATATTGATGCATTTTTACTGCTATTAAGTGTTGGGATTCCAAGATAGCGTCCATGTAGATCTTTTTTGAAACATTAACCGATTAACTTCATTCTAACGAGGTGTTCAAATGAGATTGAGGGGTTTTAATGAAAGATTACATATTATTTCAATTTTTGATGCATATTTACTGCAATTTGGGGTGGGCATTCCAAGATGGCGGCCATGTAGATCTTATTTCAAAACCTCAACCGATTGTCTTCGTTCCATCGGGGTTTTCGAATGAGATTGAGGGGTATGAATAGAAGTTTACACATTTATTCAATTTTGATGTATTTTTACTGCAATTAGTGGTTGGGATTCCAAGATGGCGACCATGTAGATCTTATATCAAAACCTCAACCGAGTGACTTCGTTCCAACGGAGTGGTCGAATGAGATTGAGAGGTTTGAATGGAAATAAATATACATTTTTTAAATATTGATGCATTTTTACTGCTATTAAGTGTTGGGATTCCAAGATAGCGTCCATGTAGATCTTTTTTGAAACATTAAACGATTAACTTCATTCTAACGAGGTGTTCAAATGAGATTGAGGGGTTTTAATGAAAGTTTACACATTATTTCAATTTTTGATGCATATTTACTGCAATTTGGGGTGGGCATTCCAAGATGGCGGCCATGTAGATCTTATTTCAAAACCTCAACCGATTGTCTTCGTTCCAACGGGGTGTCCGAATGAGATTGAGGGGTTTCAATGGAAGTTTACACATTATTTCAATTTTTGATGCATATTTACTGCAATTTGGGGTGGGCATTCCAAGATGGCGGCCATGTAGATCTGTTTTCGAAACCTCAACCGATTGACTTCGTTCCAACGGCGTGTCCAACTCTGATTGAGGACTTTGAATGAAATTTACAACTTTATTTAAAAAACCGCGAGCTGCTTGCAGCTCGCGCGCCACGCAACCACTAGTCTAAATATATAAAACTCTTTTGAAGCTGCTCTTTTGAATCAACGCACAGCATAAACTATAAGTCCTAGAGACATGAAATTTGGAGGGTAGTATCCTTATATAGTGTAGGTGTGCACTAATAATAAATAATAATAATAATAATCATTTATTTCAGTAACCAAGTTAATTATATAATACATAGTGACGAGAAAGCATAGAAATCAAACAAGTAATACAGCCAATCTTATGGAGTACATCGTGGAAGAATTAGAGAACTTAAATCTATACAATTCTTAATGTTTAAATTTACAAGAGCTGAGTAAAGTTTTCTTGGTCCCCAAACTAGGATTCCCTGTGATATGGGTAACCAAGGTTCTCGCTATTAGTGGTCCGGAAAGAAGAAAAATAACAAAAATATAAATAAACTAAGAAAGGACTAACTAAGAAAGGACTAACACTAAGAAAGGAATTTTGAAAAGTCGCACCCTAAAGGGTCTAAAATTAGGACATAAGATTTTAACCAAATAATGCGTATGCTGCTACCACGCGAACAAAGCCGCGGGCGAAAGCTGGTATAATCTAAAGGTTTCACCTTCTCAGAAGGCATTGTCAGATGATCCATCATTGGAATCATATTTTATGATGACCATTGGTGGTCTTATGCTAGTGACGAGACATTGGAGCTGTATTTATACTGCAATGGGTATTACAATTTATTCAGTGTATTTTGACATGAGTATTATTGCGGGAGAATTGTGATACCATAAGCTTTTGGACACAATACACTCTGAATAATAAACATTCATGGACATTTTACACAACACCCTCTAGTCCCAAACTAAGCAAAGCTTGTACTATAGGAACTAATACTTAAACACAAATTTTTTTGTAAATACATAACTATAATACATAGTGTAAAGATTATTATTCGGTATATTATGTATACATGACGTTGTGGTCTGTCAATGCCATCTGTCACCTGCCTGACAGTAATAATTATATAAAAGACGAAGAAGCGTGAGCGGAGTAGTTGACGATGAGATAGATTTTGGAAAGGCATTGTATGTGTATTATAATTGTTATTTTGAATAGAGATTGTACATAAATGAAGACAGAAGTTTAATTTACTGAGCAAAACGTACGAATGTGACGTCCCAGAGGATTGGTCGTTACAATAGTCACCCAGACATAGACCAAACATCTATCTTTTCCACATACAAATGTATGTTTTCAGTGGAGATCGAACCCACGACCTGTGTAAACGTGTTCGGAGCAAACATGCCATTTTTTGTTAAAAATTATTCCCCATAGAAAAACTAACCAACATTTCAAACTGGCAAAAAAACTTCCTGTAACGACCGCAACGCCATAACGAGTAACGACCGCTAGATCGTTACAACGCCAACATGTTTGAACATGTATCAATTCTTTTCCTTAATTCTGTGAAGCGTGAATCAAATAAGGCTCGTAAATAGCGGCCGTTGTTACGAATAACGACAGATGCGTTAGAGACGTTGGGTGCGTTGGTTGTGTTGTGAGTCATTTGAGTCACTT